>JASCIT010000007.1:33842142-35122857 GCA_036711955.1 Digitonthophagus gazella | reverse complement strand
ATGCATACACCAATCACCTTCGAATGAATAAAGAAAAATTTGAAGAACTTCTAGAAATGGTTACTCCGCTAATTCAGAAGGAAACTACAGGGATGGGAGATGCTTTATCAGCACGAATAAAATTGCAAATCGCCCTCAGATATCTTGCTACTGGTGACTGTTTTGGATCCTTAGAACAATTATACAGATTGAAAAAAATTTCTTTATTTCTTAATTATACAGAGTACCTCGATTTCGCCTTTCATCCAAGAAGTCTTCGCGAAATTGAACATCGAGAGAATACCAGTATTTACACGTTCAATTGCATTGAATGATGAACGACAAAAGTGAAAATATTGAACCAGTTCAATTCTTTCAACGCGATTGCACAATCACATTGAACAATTCACTTTTATATTTACATGATTCAATTAGTTTGCTTCATCCAAATTGAAACGCTAAAGTGAACCGTGTAATATCGCCATAAGACGCTCGGAAGTCTGCTCGTAGGTAGCTGCACACAGGCACGTATTCAGATATTATTTTTGTAATAGCATAATTATCAGTCTCTATCGAAGCAAATATTCTTTCTATGTTTTATTACAAGTGGCGGGCCTACAATTTTGACGGCGATAATAGAACGGTTTCGGGTTTTCGGCGGTCCGAAAATCTGGTTCATTTTTTATTTATCTCGCGATCATTCTAAAACTAGGGAGCCGAATTTTTTTTTAATATATGTTATACAAAAATGTCTACGAAATACGATGTACTTCCGATTGTTTTCGACAAGTGGTTGCGAAGATATTCTGCTTCAAAGTGAGAGGCCTATAATTTTGACGGCGATAATAGAACGGTTTCGGGTTCGGTCAGCTTTCAAGTGAATGAAACCTAACGTGAGGCTATAATTCATCGAAGACAATGTTCGTTTACCTGCTTCGTATTTATAAATACCGCACCGAGTCGCGCTACAATCAACACGTTTCTACGTCTTTAGTCTCGCACCAGGTGTCATTCTGTCGAAAGTCGACCGAACCCGAGATCGTTTTAACTATCATTCTCGCACAGAGCTTTGATCATTTCCATCGACCATGAGTGTAGGTTTAGATGTAAGTTCAGATGTAAATTTAGATGTAAATTTAGATATAGGTTTTTAAAGCATGTTAAAAAAGAAAAATTTAAAAAAATATATCTAGTTGGATTTATATTTAAGGATGAAATTTAAAAAATAAGGATAGTATGGAAAATAAGGAAGAAAAAGTTTCACCAAACCACCAAAAAAAAAAAACTAAATTGCACTAAAAACCGTTTGAGAAAGCGTTTTCAATGTGCAAAGAAAGCATAAGGTGCGATCTACTTTCTACTAATTCCATTGTAATTTAAATAAAAATGTAATTAAAAAAATATTACGACCACCATTAAATCGAATAACTAATAAAACTTAATACCCCATTATAATTTGTACAAGTCGATTGGCGAATTTGTTGGCGAATTTATACAGTTGCATTAATTTTTTTCAAACAAAACTACTTTTTCCGCTACCCATAAAAAAAAATTTAAATAAATTATAAATTTCTTAAAAAAAATAACCAAAATTTTTCGTGTACAAACCTCGTTATTATTTTTTTTTTAATGGTAAATGAAAAATAATTTTTTTGTATGTAATACGTGGTTTGTACACAATTTTAGGCAAATTTGCAGCAAAATAATTTCAAAAACACTTTGTCCCTTGGACTTACTCTCGAGCTTGTCACAATTTGTAACTTTTCCCTTCCAATCGCAAGTTTGCTTATCGATGTCAAATGCCAACCCACTGGGGCAAGTAATCTGCTTTAAACCGCTCTTAGTGCACCTGATGAAATTATGGAGAAGATTTGGATGAAAATGTCTGGAGAGTTTAAGAACTAGTGACCATATCTCTAAATTATCACCCAGGATAATTCCGTTTCACTTATATTTAAGTCAAAAGTAATAAAATGGAAACGAAGATGAAAGAAAATAAAGTAAAAAAATATATATATAAAAATAAATAAAAAATGGGAAGAAAAATGAACCGATATCGATCACTACTCCTTCTGTTCACTTACTTTCTACTCTATCGCAATTTTTCACGTTCGTTTTCCAGTCGCAGGTCTGCCTATCGACATCAAAGGCTAAACCAACTGGGCAACGTACGGAAGCTAATCTTGTGACTCCTGTGTCACTATTACTATCGCACCTTTTAAAAAGAAAATACTTAAAATTAGAAAAAAAATATTTTATTCTAATTTAATTTAACCCATTTGCATCATAAGCGCATATGTGCGCGCATTTTGCCTGGCCACTATCATCGCAGAGCGCGTATACAGATCTGGAAATTTCATTTCAAGACATAGGAAAATAATACATGCAACAGAGAAGCATATAGGAAGTAGATTAGATAAACAAAGAGCGATATAACTGTTTAACCACGCCTTTTCCGATCCAACCCTAGTCGCCCAACCAACCACCTTCTTCCCACAAACTGTCGAACTGTCAGACTGTCAAACTGTCAGTTCGTTGCGTGGTTAAACAGTTATATCGCTCTTTGTTTATCTAATCTACTTCCTATATGCTTCTCTGTTGCACGCATTATTTTCCTATGTCCTGAAATTAAATTTCCAGATCTGTATATGCGCTCATGGCATATAAAATTGCATATAAACAAAAAATATTTGGTGATAAGGACAAATTCTTCATTTTTCTGGGTGATGCAAATGGGTTAACACGTTGAGTGCCATGGGGTTTTATAACGACTTCATCGTCAGGCAACTGCTGACTGTCGCAGCTTGAACTAAAAGTTGTGTCAGTTACTGATGACTGGTCTGAACGGAAAGCTCAGTGTCAGTCATCGATAATATGGCACTCAACGTGTTAATCGAATTTAACCACTTGTGGTGGAAAAACGGACCAAGTACTATAACCAGAAATGGAGCTGCACCATGAAAAGGAAGATTGAAAAGTTAGCCTCATTTCCATAACATTTTCGAGTACTCTTTCATCTTTCTCTTCATGGTCCATTTCGGGTTAGTACGTAGTATAGTACGTCGAAATGCTTTGGTATCAGAACGCTAATGATGTGTTACGCACGTCGCCAGACCATTGTTGAAAAATGACTCACCTGGCACTCTTAGCAGTGAATTTCTTGCCACCGCAAGTGGTTAATTTAAAATACAGTGAAATCTCCCTTTTGCGAACACCAACCCAACCCACCAAAAGTGTCCGTTCAAAATAGATGTCCGCTTAAGAGAAATGGGAAGTAATTATATGAGATTCCATATAAAAATAATTGCAAGAAGGTCGCGCAACAGTGCAAGGAAAATATTTTTGGAATCAAAACGTTGAAAGATTTTCAGTATTTAGAAGAGGGTGAAGATCAAGATCAAAACGTTCGTGAAAAAGCAAAACAACTCGCTAGTTTATTTCAAGTCAATGAAAAGCTTAAAAACGAACGGTTGAGAGAGCTTTAAAAGCAAAAGAACGTTTTGCTCAAACGGCTTCGGCTTTTGGAAGTTATAGAGGCTTAGATACGCCTTCGAGTCCTAGATATTCGGCGTTTAGAGGTTTGGAATGGAGTTCAAGTCGCAATAGTGGAGGTGAATTATCGAGAGATTTGGAATTGCAACTACAAGAATTACAACTTCAGCTGGCTTTAGCTATGTTGAGGGAGAAAGCGGAGCAAGAAGAACAAAGAAGGAGGTCGGACGACGTTAGACTACAATTGACTTTTAGTCAAAGCCAGCAAGAGTTTAAGCAGCTGCAGGAGCAACAACAGAGGGAAAAGCAGACCCACATGGTCGATTTATGAGACTCGGACGGTTTCATGAGAAACTGTCCTTCCAAGGGAGTGTCCGTTCAAGAGGAGTGTCCGCGAAGGGAAATTTCACTGTATTTAGATTTAAATTTTAAACATAATAAGTCCAAAATTTGGACTTATTGTCCAAAAAAGGCTTTGATACGCCTTCGAGTCCTAAATATCCGGCGTTTAGAGGTTCGGAATGGAGTTCAAGTCGCGATAGTGGAGGTAAATTACCGAGAGATTTGGAAGTGGCTCGCTAAGAATTACAACTTCAGCTGGCTTTAGCTATGTTGAGGGAGGAAACGGAGCAAGAAGAACAAAAACGGAGATCGGACGATGTTAGACTACAATTGGCCAAAGCCAATTGATTCAATTTGACTCAAAAGTCAAAGCTGTCAAGACTTTAAGCAGCAGCAAGAGCAACAACAGAGGGAAAAGCAGAGCCACATGGTCGATTTATAAGAATCGCACGGTTCCATGAGAAACTGTCCGTTCAAGGGGGGTATCCATTCAAAAGGGGGGTATCCATTCAAAAGGGGGGTATCCATTCAAGAGGGGTGTCCGTTCAAGAGGGGTGTCCGCAAAGGGGAATTTCACTGTATTTAGATTTAAATTTTAAACATAATAAGTCCAAAATTAAGTAAGTTTTATTATCACATACTCCTACAAAATTACATCATGAAGAATTTCAAATACTTTGGTCTTATTATATTCAAATTTATGTAAATTATTTCAATGATCATTCCTAACAAAGGAAAAAATTCAAACCAAAGAAAAAATCTTACCTTACTACATCCCTGCAATCACCTTCCGTTGTTAAACGAAAGTATTCATCAGCTGGTCGATTTTCGCAAAGTTCTTCAGTGCTTGCATCTCCTTCACCTGCATCTTCATCTTGAGCCCATACTAAAGATTTTTTTAAAAAATTGAAAGGTGTTTAAATTTAATTTGGGGTATTTTAATTTTCAAAAAAAAAAATTTTTTTTCTAATTATAATTTAATTTTTTTTAAATATATATTAAGGATGTAAAGAGGTAAAAAAAGAAATTAATGATGATGCATTAGGTAAAATAGAAAGTTTTCGAAACCGGTTTAATACCTACTTTTACTTTTAACCTTCAACGTTTTTAATTAATTTTAAATGAGAAAATTTATTTCTTAATATATTCTTAAAAATTTCTTTTTCTTTTTGGAAAATATCTTCAAATGAATTGAAATTGAAATGAATGATGGGTAAAAAAAAATAAACTTACCTAATCCGATTAATAGGAAAAAACACAGCCACAACGTCTTCGAAGCCATCCTTAGACTTCAACCACAAGCTAAGAAATGGTTACACTCTTTCTTGATATTTATACCAAAGGTGTTTTAACGAGTGCGCAAGCGTACTCAGGTGCGAACGGACCAATCGCAAAGTTCCAACGTCTTCAGGAGGTGACTTTCACCTCAATGGTAAGGGAGTGAACTTTGAAAATCGTCCACAAGAGGTCAGGTGTTCAACACGAAGTGTTCCATTTGAGACTAAGTCCACAGAAGTTAAATCCAGATTCGAGTATTAGTTGAGGGGGATTTATCCCCACTTTAATCTTTACATTATGTATAAATACTACCAAGATAAGAAGTAGAGTTTGGGTAAAACCTTTCACAATGATGTTGATGGAGAATCAATCGAGAAACGTCCAAGAAACGTTCAAGAAACGATCGAGAATCTTAAAAGAAGATTTCTCAACTTGTCGTGACATAACTTTTTTCTAAAGCATCTCTCTCCTTTTCTTTCATTTTCTGATTAAAGTCAATGCCAGATTACTTACATTTCACACACACCGGATCCTCTTTAAATGGCTAGAATTTTCCACATTTGATCTTACCGAGGCGTTTGTCTTCTCTCATTGGAATGACCGTGAGACGTTCGTGGAATTTCACGGCGAGACTTTCGATTTTGCGAGACGGTAAACAATTTTTCTTTGCGGTTTTATTCGTATGGACCGCGAAAGGTGAGAACGGGCCGTTCGAATTTTAAACCACTGACGACTTGAAAGTGTCCTCAAAAAGGTCAAAGGTAAACAAGGATCGGTTTTCGAAATTCCTTGACATTTTCGTTTTTTACTTTCCCGATTTGGACGATTTTGGAAATACCACACCTTCAATGTCATATCTCGGGAGCGGTACTTCTGGCCGCATTAATGAAACGAGAAGAGAAAAACAGATCAAATACCTTTACGTCAAGGCTTAAGGACGTAATGGTGCTGCTTTATGTAGTACGAACACCTTGAAATCGGTTTTTGCGCAATTATATGTGAAGTAGGTACATACATATGATTATCAAGCCGCGCCCTAAAACTCTTTAGTATTGTTAATAAAGAATTACGCCATTGATCCAGAATTTATATCAACTTGAACTTTCTACTAACGAGATTGTAAGATTAACTTTAATAAATTTTCATTTCAACATACGAATCTATTTAAATGAAGATGTAATTTCTCCGAAAAAAAGATGTAAATTTAATTATGTGAAATCCGTAAAAGTTCTTCTCGGACTTTAAGAGGAGAGTCTAATAGAACACATACCTTGACCTACTTTATTCACTTTCTTCGACTTACTAAATTATTAATCGTACAACCTAAAAACATTCTTAATTAAGTTTTAAGTTTCATTTAGAAAAAAAAATCAAATCAAAATCTTTAAAAATCTATTTTTGATGAATTTTTAAAGTTAATTTTCTTAAGTTAAAAAAGTGTCAAATTTTTTTTCCAACTTTGAAAATTTTTTTAATTTTTTTGAAAACATTTAGAACAAAACGGTCTTTTTTAATCAAAACTAGAATGTTTTTAGTTTCATTTAGAAAAAAAATCAAATCAAAATCTTTAAAAATGAATTTTTGATGAATTTTTAAACTTGATTTTCTTAAGTTAAAAAAGTGTCAAAAATTTCTTCCAACTTTGAAAATTTTTTAAATTTTTTTGACCACATTTAGAATAAAATGGTCTTTTTAAATCAAAACTAGAATGTTTTAAGTTTCATTAAGAAAAAAAATCAAATCAAAATCTTTAAAAATGAATTTTTGATGAATTTTTAAAGTTAATTTTCTTAAGTTAAAAAAATGTCAAAAATTTTTACCAACTTAAAAAATTTTTTTAATTTTTTTGAAAACATTTAGAATAAAACGGTCTTTTTTAATCAAAACTAGAATGTGTTAAGTTTCATTTAGAAAAAAAATCAAATCAAAATCTTTAAAAATGAATTTTTGATGAATTTTTAAAGTTAATTTTCTTAAGTTAAAAGAGTGTCAAAAATTTTTTCCAACTTTGAAAATTTTTTTAATTTTTTTGACAACACTTTTAATAAAACGGTCTTTTTTAATTAAAATTAGAATGTTTTAAGTTTCATTTAGAAAAAAAATCAAATCAAAAACTTTAAAAATCAATTTTTGGTGAATTTTTAAAGTTAATTTTCTTAAGTTAAAAAAGTGTCAAAAATTTGTACCAACTTTGAAAATTTTTTTGAAAACATTTAGAATAAAACGGTCTTTTTTAATCAAAACTAGAATGTTTTAAGTTTCATTTAGAAAAAGAATCAAATCTAAATCTTTAAAAATGAATTTTTGATGAATTTTTAAAGTTAATTTTCTTAAGTTAAAAAAGTATCAAAAAATTTTTACCAACTTTGAAAATTTTTTTAATTTTTTTGAAAACATTTAGAATAAAACGGTCTTTTTTAATTGAAATTAGAATGTTTTAAGTTTAATTTAGAAAAAAAATCGGCTCAAAACATTGAAAATTCAATTTTTTATGAATTTTTTAAGAAATGTTTAATTTTCTAACCTAAAAAAATTTTTAACAACTTTGAGATTTTTTTTAAATTTTTTGACAACATTTAGAAAAAAACGGTCTTTTTTAATTAAAACTAGAATGCTTTAAGTTTCATTTAGAAAAAAAATCAAATCAAAGTGTTTAAAAATGAATTTTTGATGAATTTTTAAAGTTAATTTTCTTAACTGAAAAAAGTGTCAAAAATTTTTTCCAACTTTAAAAATTTTTTCAATTTTTTTGATAATATTTAGAATAAAACGGTCTTTTTTAATCTAAACTACAATGTTTTAAGTTTCATTTAGAAAAAAAATCAAATCAAAATCTTTAAAAATGAATTTTTCGTGAATTTTTAAAATTAATTTTCTTAAGTTAAAAAAGTATCCAAAATTTTTACCAACTTTAAAATTTTTTTTTAATTTTTTTGAAAACATTTAGAATAAAACGGTCTTTTTTAATCAAAACTAGAATGTTTTAAGTTTCATTTAGAAAAAAAATCAAATCAAAATCTTTAAAAATGAATTTTTGATGAATTTTTTTTAGTTAAAACTATAATTTTTAATTCAAATAGTCATAAAATTTCAAACCTTAACAATTAGTTTCTGAGATATGATTTTTTTTTTAAATTGACTAGTTTCTTTTAATGTAGGAATGTGACTTGTCCAGTTTTAACTCGTTACAAAAAAAAGGAGCGGTTCTAAAAGTCCAAACCTCGAGGCATTTACTTCTTTAATTCTTAGAATTGTCCACTTTCGAGGGTCTTATCCACCTTTAATGACATACAGAAATATTTTAAATTCTTGTCGTCGTAATCCGTTGTATTCAAATCCAGCTGGGTGAGTCAGTGGCGTGGGGAATTGTGCAAACTATGCTCGGTTAGGAAACGTTAGCGAAGATGAATCCGAATGTGCGAATAGCACTTGCTGACATTTAACAGAAATGTTAACCGCTTGTTTTATTAGATACCTCGCCATTAGTAAGTTTCCAATAAACTTCCTGGCCTATTATAATCATCTCTATTTTTTTCTTTCGTTTTTAGAGTCTACTCTAAGCGTTCTTCTGAAGAAAAACGCTTATTGAATAATAAATCGAATTATTCCAGAAGGATAACGTTTCTTCTGGTTGTTTTGTACATAAACGGCATAGCAATGGGCCGTTATTTTAAACTCTTTCCGTCGGCACTTACCTTACCTTATTTGTAATTCGAAACGTTGCAAGAATTTTAATCAATTATCATCTAGTCAGGGACATACAAAGAGCAATAGGTAAAAATTTATCATTTATCAACCAGTTTAACACATTTTAAAAATCAATGTGAATTTATTTTTTAACATTAGGAGACGGTTTAGGGTTTAAATTAAAGTTAAAAGATTGTATTTTAATAAAAGACATCCAAATTTGTATCATAATCGACACAAAAATTTAAAAAAATTCTTGAAGACATGCTTTCAAGAAAATCTAACATCTAAAACTTTTTACAGTTTTAAAAAATTCGCTACAAATTAATTTACAGGAATTGAAAAATGATTTAAGTTTAAATTAAAACTAAAAGATCCTATTTTAGTACAGAACAACAAAATTTGTATCATAATCGACACAAAAATTAATAAAATTTTTGAAGACATTACAGTTAAGGACAAAAGTCTACAGCATTAATTTATAGGGTTTTGTATCGGTTGAAAAATGGCGTCGAGAAAGGAAATTTCTATCGAAATTAGAAAAATTGCACAACAACGAAAAGAAAAGAAATCCTATGGAGAAATTGCCAAGATTGTAAAACTAAGTCGAGCAACAGTACAGACCATCATTAGAAATTACAACGAAACCGATTCCTTCAATAGCAAAAAGCCAACAGGTCGGCCAAAGAAACTATGCAGAAGAGATATCAGCTCAATATTAACCCAGCGTGTGTATACTATATTTTTTGAGACACGGTGTGTATACTGGGTCTTTTAGGTAACAGGCATGTTTTCAAAGTTTTCTAGGCTTGCAAAAATTCTAGAAAAATTCTGAGTTACTTATTGAAGCGTCTACTACATGGCCGAGCAGTTAAAAAACTTTCTTTAAAGGGGGTAGCCGAAACCTACCAAATTTTGACTGTTCCTTAAAAGACCCAGTGTACACACGGAGGGTTAAAAGAAGTAAATCAATATCCCAGACTCAGTGCTCCAAAACTAGCCGACCATATTGCGGCTGTTTCCAATAAGTGTGTACATCCAAGAACTATACAAAGAGTTCTACACGAGAATGGACTTTCAGAAAAGAATCGCCGTCTTCGGCTAGAATTTGCTCAAATACATGTTGACAAGGGGATGGACTTCTGGTCTAGGGTGTTATTTACTGATGAGTCAATGTTCTTATGAAAGCGATGGTCGAGTTAAAGTTTGGAGATGAACACTACGATGGAGGTAAAAAATTTGTTTCCAATCATAAAACACAGTGGAGGTAACGTCATGGTTTGGGGAGCTATAGCAGCATCCGGAAAGTTGACGTTAATTGATGGAATTATGGATCGATTCCAGTACAAAAATATATTAGAACAACATCTAAAACCATCAGTGGAAAACTTGAAGCTTGGAGGTCGCAGGATATTCCAGCAAGATAACGACCCCAAGCTTACCGCAAACTTTGTTAAGTACTGATTGTTATACTATGCCCCAGACAACTTAACACACCTCTTCAATGCACACCTCCTCAGAACATCCAAATTTGTATCATAATCGACACAAAAATTAAAAAAAAAATTTATTTGGCATCAGTTTTTTTTATCACCCACAGTTCTCTCACAATATGACATCGATTATTGTAAATAGGGAAAATTTGATACATAAAAAATAGACAAAATCATACTTTTATTTGATTAGGCTACAATTTTTACTTGCTATAAATAACTATTACTTTAATGCGAATATTTTAGGTGCTAATTTTTTTTGTATTTCCTTTCCCTTTTCTCTGCAAAGTTTCTTATGTAACTTTTTCTTCGATGTGATGCATTTTGTTCTTCTCTATAAAGTGATCAGCAGTAATCACCCATCATCTTGATATTCCACCGTCCCTGGTACCGTTTATCCATCACTTTTATGTCCTGATGGAACCGTTCTCCCTGTTCTTCACTCACATCACCCAAGTTTTTTGGACAGAAGTCAAAATGGTTGTGCAAGAAGTGGACTTTAAGCCTCATCAGACAACCCAGATTTTAAAACTTATTTTATCACGTTAGCTACAATAACTTCATAATTATGGTCTTTCACACTACCCAGAAACTTAGTTACAACTTCTTTAAATGATATCCAAGTTTCCTTTTCCTCTCTAACCATCCTTCCTTCGAAGTTGGAATCCAACATCATTTTACGAATATCAAGTCCAGTGAAAATCCCTTCCTTCAGTTTAGCTTGTGACAAATGGGGACATTTTTGGCACAAATATTTAAAACAGTCACCATCTTTATGCAAAGCTTTTCCAAATTACTTCATTAAGTCTAATTTGATATGTAGTGGCGGTAGAAGAATTTTTTTGTCTACTAAAGCTTTATTTAAAATGTTCTTCTCGCCAGGTGTTAAAGTTTTTCTTACGGCTCATTGTTTTTTGGACCAATGTTCATCCCTTGCTCTGCTGTCCCATTCACACATAAAACATGGAAACTTTGTAAATCCCTTTTGTTTCCCAAGGATCATGGAGATGACTTTTAAATCTCACAGCATCCAATCGTGAGCCGGATAGTTAATTTTCCTTAAAATCATATTAAGATTTTCGTAAGCTATCATACGGACTGAATGAGCAACAGGCACTGAAGCATACGTATTTCCATTGTATAAGAGAACACCTTTTAAGCTAGTTTTTGATGAGTTTATAAAAAGCCTCCAGGCTTCCTTCTTGTATTCAATGCCAAATTCATTCATTAGACCAGGGGTTCCCAACAAAATTTTCCCAAGGACCCTCCCATCCAGTCGTTATAATGACAAGGATCCCCATTAATCCCTATCCTAAAATTAAAAAGTGACCCCCTTCCACCATTTAGTGGTAATAGCTAAGGATGCTAAACGCTAAAGTCACTAAAGTAATAGAAAACTATTTTCTTCAAATCTGTGTGTCTTCAAATCAGTAGTACACAGTTTGTTTTAATCTTCAGTTTTTAATGAGCTAAGTTGAATCTGACTTTTGAAACCATTTTTTCTGATATATTTGAAATTTTCACTCTGAAATCTGACCGCATGTCGAGCCGATTCCTGTTTTTAATGAAACACATGGAAGAAAATGCTTGCTCATACCGATATGTGGTTGCAAATGAAAGGATCTTTTTCATTGCCTTATCTCCAAGTTCTTTGTAGTCTTTGCGTACTGTTGTCCAGATGTCTGCAATTTTTTCCCCATTAAAAATGTTTTTCATCGTACCACAGCTAGACAACTCCATAAGTTAATCTTGCTCTTTTTCTGTGAGAAGTTGGATATTTTCTATTCCTTGACAGTTGAAAGGATTTCGAATCCAACTATCATTTGAGTCAGATTCTGGGAAATACTCCCTAAATGTAGTGGCTAGGTTGCGTAGATGCTCAGCTACGTTGATCTTAATTTGGTCAGGCAAACTCTCCTCTGAAGACTTCAAGAATTGTTTCATAGTAGGGAAGTTAGTAGCCGACTCGTTTTTAATCCTTGCTGTCCAGATTTAACACTTCTTGGCCACAGCACTAATCTTATCTTCAACTTTGAGCATGTCAACATTGTTTCCTTGCAAACTCAAGTTTAATACATTCAAGTGTTCAAACACATCAGATAAGTAGGCAACTGAGCAAAGCCAAGAAAAGTTAGTAAGAAAATCTGCGTACTTAGTGTCAAGAAGGAAGACACGAACTTCGTCTCTAAACTCAAAAAATCTTGAAAAGATCCTAATCCGAAATAATTTTAATGATATCTTACGGACCACCTGTTGGGAACCACTGCATTAGACTATCAATATCATGACAGTAAACCAAATCCTCTTCCTGTTTGAAAAACCGAGCAAACTGTTGATCTCTTGTTCTGTAATAATAAATAGATGTTCCTGATTCCAATAAATGTTTTTCTTTCCGCCTAGAACCGAGCAGATCTGCTTTTTCTTTACTTAAACCCAAATCACCAAATCATTTAACTCAGCTTGCGTAAACAAACGGTTTTAAATTTTCTGAAGAACATTTAAACTCTTCATCATCCAGTATGCTCTCATTAAATTCAGGACTGGACTGTAGAATGTTATCAAGAGACTGAGGTGGTTCAGGGACAGGAAGTTTCGGTCGATTAGCTGACCGATTAGCTAAAGTAAGATTGGGATAGAAAATTACTTTCGTATTTTTGGAGCTATATCCAGAAACATCAATGCTGCAAAAATAGCAATTATTTAAATGATTTTTTGCTCCCTCCAAACCATTGGTATTGCAAATCTAAAAGCTCTCTTTTCTTTCTTGTACCATTTCCTAAGATCCTCGACACAAACATAACATACTTTGTGTGGAGCCCAACATTTTTCTTGATTACCGATTTCTACACCAAAATATGCAAAGTATACTTTCTTTACAAACTCAGCATACAATAAAGCATAGGAATTAGATAAAATTAGATAAAATTATTGAAAAAGTTGTCTCATCGTTGGCCTGTTATCATTTAAAAAATTAACCAAATTGAAAAAAAACTTACTATTTCTATTAATCCTAATTAATCCATATTCATTTTTAACTCACTAATTGTAACAAATCAAGGTATATACGCACATACCAAGCCTTTATAATACCATACATAATACATATCACCCCCAAGGCAAATCGTTGACAGTTTCAATGAAACTTGGAAATATCCTGTACCGATTAGTTACGCTACAAGAAATTTACCTTCAATTTCCTTTAATTAATTCATAATCTTACAAAAGACTTGTCTCAGTTTCATAAATTTTTTTTTGTTTAATTTAAATATAATACAGAAGGAACACTTTCACTTAAGCAAGACCATCATTTGGGTTCTTTGTTAGCGTAATAAAAATTACTCTAGAGGTATAATACTTTCTGTGGAAGTGTAATACTTTTTGTAGAAGTATTAATACTGTTTGTAGAAGTATTAATACAGAAGTAAAGAAACCCGATTGTTGCGTTACCAATCCAAATAGCCAACGGACGTTTCGAGATCTTAAATGCAGATATTAAAATGAAGTAGAAAGCTTTACCGAACCGGATTTCACGGGTCCGTTATTTAGAATGCAAGTTTAAATCGGAGATTAAGACTTGAAGACGATGTAAAAAAATACTTTATAGATCATTTTAAATTAGTTTTATTTAATAAGTAATGAAATTTGTTAAATAAGTAATGAAGTTTGATTTTCATTTAAGGTGTCTAAATTTAATTTTATTTTGAACTAATGGAAAAATGAAAGTAGAAAAATCAAAAAAGTGAAAGTAGAGAAAGTTGTTTCTTACATACCTGTTCGAAGAAAACTTAAAAAAAACCAAGGTGTCTTCAGTATGTGATTTTTTAAAAAATAATAAACGACAAATAATTAAATTTTTTTCTTTATTTAATATAATAGGTTTTCTTACAAAAAAAATTACTACTTAGATATCTGCACAACCTAAATTTATTACTTATTTTCAAAAAATCTTAAAAATATTACAAATAACTAAATACTTAGTAACTTTCTATTTTGAGGAATAAGATTTGAAATTTGAAATTTGAAAGGAAATTTGTATTAAAAAAAAAAAAAGTTTTACAGTCCGATAATAGTCTTAAGAACGTTTATTACACAAAATTAACAATTAGAATCACGCACACAGTCGTTGATATTGATAATAAATACATTAAGACGTTGCTGGTTAATTATTGCCGGTACATTTTTACTTCGCAATAATATTGAAAATGTAACCTTATTTCAATCGCAGTCCGATACAATTCACTTATTTACACTTGTACATGACTTAGAAGAAACCATCTCCTGTAGGATCGTTTACCCAGGGATAGTTGTTGGGGCACCTTACACACGTTTGAAGATTAATCGTTTCCCCGGGAACTTCTTTCGATGTTAATTTACAAGAATGAGGTACCCAACAAGCTGGAATACCTTCAACGACACACTTTTCCCTCCACGGTTCGAAATTCTTCACTTCAGATATGGTCCTTGGGTTTTGAATCCATTGAATCACTTGAGTCATGGTTACGAAATATACATCATTATGTTCTTTCAAAATTTCTTCAATCCAGTATAAGAAAGCGTCTAAAAATTCGGGATTATTTTTTAACCAAGCTGCGTGGAAGTATAATCCAAGAGGAGCGCGATTTTCTTCATAATGCCTATCGAAATTATGGTTTAAGAAGTTATAAAATTGATCTCCGGTTAAAATGTTTGAGCAAGAATCAACCATAGCACATCCGGGAAGGTACTCATCGTTAGTTGGATCTTCTCTTCGATCCAATTCATTTAAAACCATTTCCCAAACTGCATGGCTTCTAGTTGGACACGTTTGAAGATTTCCATGGCATTTATGTGGCATTCTAAAGTACATTGTGTACGGCCATAAAGGTGGATTACTTAAGGGAGCCGTGATTGTTGAGTCGTATAAGAAAGCTTGTTCTTCCATCATTGTAAATTGATTATTTCCACCTACTCTTAAATAAGGAGCTCTTACTCCAACTACGCTATTATCAGTTAAATTAGCGAATTTTTCAGTTATTATCCTCATTCCAGCCATTTCTTTTGCCCAATCATCAACAGTAGCATTACTCCAAAAACGTTCCTCATCATTATGACTTTTTAAAAGAAAAAAAAAAGAAGATTAAAAGAAGAAATTAGAAGAAACCAGAAGAACAAGTTTAAATAGGTCATTAGTATTTGTAACCTTCACTAAACTAGAAATAACAATCAAGGAAATGATTTAAGACTAACTAATACGTAACATTTTAACGACTTCCTTGTTATGATCAAAGACGTTAAAATTAAGATTTAATTCTTTCATTTTGAAGTCTTCTCTGATTATGCAATTAATGAACTTTAAATATCAAATGATTTTATTTACAAAAAGTTTCTTTGTATAGATTACTTAATACTTAAATAATATTAATTAAAAAACAGTTTTATTTCCTTATTTTCATTGTGGTTAAATGTTGGTTAAAGTTTCCTTAGTTCTTAGATTTGTAATGCTTTCAATTTTATCCTTGATGTATTTAAAGTTATTTTAACCTTGTTTGAATAATGAGGAATGATTTTTAATTTATTAAGGTCGGTTTTAATGAAAAATTTTTAATGAAAACTTTTTAATGGACATTTTTAATAGAAACTTTTTATTGAAGTTTTTTAAAAAAAACTAGTCAATCTTAAAAAATTCATAAAAAATTGAATTTTCAACGTTTTGAGCCGAGTTTCTCTCTAAATGAAACTTAAAACATTCTAGTTTTGATTAAAAGAGATCGTTTTATTCTAAATGTTTTCAAAAAAATTAAAAAAATTTTTAAAGTTGGGAAAATTTTTTTAACAGTTCTAACCTAACTTTAAAAAAAAATCGATCAACTTTAAAAATTCGCCAAAAATTCATTTTTAAAGATTTTGATTTGATTTTATTTCTAAATGAAACTTAAAACTTTCTAATTTTAATTAAAAAAGACAGTTTTATTCTAAATGTTTTCAAAAAAATTAAAAAAAATTTTAAAGTTTGGAAAAAAATTTTAACATTTTTTTAACTTAAGAAAATTAACTTTAAGAATTCGTCAAAAATTCATTTTTAAAGATTTTGATTTGATTTTTTTTCTAAATGAAACTTAAAACATTCTAATTTTAATTAAAAAAGACCGTTTTATTCCAAGTGTTGTCAAAAAAATTAAAAAAATTTTCAAAGTTGGTAAAAATTTTTTTAGGTTACAAAATTAAACATTTCTTAAAAAATTCATACAAAATTGAATTTTCAATATTTTGAGCCAATTTTTTTTCTAAATGAAACTTAAAACATTTTAGTTTTGATTAAAGAAGACCGATTAGTTCTAAATGTTTTCAAAAAAAATTAAAAAAAATTTTAAAGTTGGAAAAAATTTTTGACACTTTTTTAACTTAAGAAAATTAAATTTAGAAATTCATCAAAAATTCATTTTTAAAGATTTTGATTTGATTTTTTTTCTAAATGAAACTTACAACATTCTAGTTTTAATTAAAAAAGACCGATTTATTCCAAGTGTTGTCAAAAAAATTAAAAAAAATTTCAAAATTGGTAAACATTTTTTTAGGTTAGAGAATTAAACATTTCTTAAAAAATTCATAAAAAATTGAATTTTCAATATTTTGAGCCATTTTTTTTTTCTAAATGAAACTTAAAACATTCTAATTTTAATTAAAAAAGACCGATTTATTCTAAGTGTTTTCAAAAAAATTAAAAAGAATTTCAAAGTTGGAAAAATTTTTTGATACTTTTTTAATTTAAGAAAATTAACTTTAAAAATTCATCAAAAATTCATTTTTAAAGATTTTGACTTGATTTTTTTTCTAAATGAAACTTAAAACATTCTAGTTTCATTTAAAGAAGACCGTTTTATTCTAAATGTTATCAAAAAAATTAAAAAAATTTTTAAAGTTGGAAAAAAATTTTGACACTTTTTTACTTAAGAACATTAACTTTAAAAATTCATCAAAAATTCATTTTTAAAGATTTTAATTTGATTTTTTTTCTAAATGAAACTTAAAACATTCTAATTTTAAATAAAAAAGACCGTTTTATTCCAAGTGTTGTCAAAAAATTTAAAAAAATTTTCAAAGTTGGTAAAAATTTTTTTAGGTTAGAAAATTAAGCATTTCTTAAAAAATTCATAAAAAATTGCATTTTCAATGCTTTGAGCCAATTTTTTTTCTAAATGAAACTTAAAACATTCTAATTTTAATTAAAAAAGACCGTCTTATTCCAAGGGTTGTCAAAAAATTTTAAAAAATTTTCAAAGTTGGAAAAAATTTTTGACACTTTTTTAACTTAAGAAAATTAACTTTAAAAATTCATCAAAAATTTATTTTTAAAGATTTTGATTTGATTTTTTTTCTAAATGAAACTTAAAACATTCTAGTTTTAATTAAAAAAGACCGTTTTTTTCTAAATGTTGTCAAAAAATTTAAAAAAATTTTCAAAGTTGTTAAAAATTTTTTTAGGTTAGAAAATTAAACATTTCTTAAAAAAATCATAAAAAATTGAATTTTCAATGTTTTGAGCCGATTTTTTTTTTCTAAATTAAACTTAAAACATTCTAGTTTTGATTAAAAAAGACCGTTTTTTTCTAAATGTTGTCAAAAAATTTAAAAAAATTTTCAAAATTGTTAAAAATTTTTTTAGGTTAGAAAATTAAACATTTCTTAAAAAATTCATAAAAAATTGAATTTTCAATGTTTTGAGCCGATTTTTTTTCTAAATTAAACTTAAAACATTCTAATTTTAATTAAAAAAGACCGTTTTATTCTAAATGTTTTCAAAAAAATTAAAAAAAATTTCAAAGTTGGGAAAATTTTTTGACACTTTTTAACTTAAGAAAATTAATTTTAAAAATTCATCAAAAATTCATTTTTAAAGATTTTGACTTGATTTTTTTTCTAAATGAAACTTAAAACATTCTAGTTTTGATTAAAAAAGACCATTTTATTCTAAATGTTTTCCAAAAATTAAAAAGAAAATTCAAAGTTGGTAATTATTTTTAACACTTCAAAGAATTATTTAGTCATAAACCATGATTTAAAACTATAATTGCTTATAGCTTTAATAATCCCTATAGATTTTTTTTTTAAAGTTGTTCAAAGTTCAAAAGTAAATTCAAATGAGACTTAATTACTTACGTAATTGAATGTACGGCAATTTCATGTCCCTTCCTATGCATTTCTTGCACGGCTGAATAATTGGTGTATTTATGGGAGACAAAGAACGTGGCCTTGATATCACAACCATTCGGATTCTTTCTATTTCCATTAAAAATCTCCTTATATAATTCGATATTGTTATTATTGATGGCATCGTCGAAGGTGATGGTGATCATTTGAGGAACATCCTTGGGAGGTAAATCCCCGGGAAGTTGCGTTCCATCTTCGGAACAGAAACAATCGGGAAGAACGCAAACTGTTGGATCGCACGGTGGAGCTCTATTTGGGTCATTGTCGATGTCTATCCGTATCCATATAAAGAAAAAATTGTAAGGGAAGAAATGAAGAATAGAAATTAAATGAAGAATAACAGAAAAAATGATTGAGTATTTTCGAGGTGAAATAAAGATCTTATGTACGCTTACATAAGATCGAGAAGCGAGTTCTCTCTTAGCCAGAGAGAGGTGAGAGTTACTTTCCCCTGACGCAGACGAGGAAGGTGAAACCGAGGTCGAGTCGAAAAGCAGAAGGTTTTAGGGCCCACAAGGTCACATTCCTCGAACGTAGAGTATATTTTTAGCACTTACCGCAAGTATTCTCGTCGGAACCGTCGGCGCAGTCTTTTTCACCATTGCAAAAGAGACCTCGGTCGATACAACTCGAATCCCCACAAGCCAATTGGCCATCTTGACAAACAGGTTCATTCGTGAACAGTAGAGGTTTTACTTTCCTCTCCTTGTTCTTGAGCTTGCAGTTTTTCACGGAATCTTTCCAATCGCACGTTTGCTTTTCAATGTCGAAATATAAACCAGCTGGACAACGAATTGCTTGGAGGCCCTGATTTTTTAATAAAAGGTTTTAACTTAAAAAGTAAATTTTGGGTCAAGTTAACTTACTGATGATGTACATTGAATAACATCTCTGCAATTATCTCCTTCGCCAGCTACTAACCTAAACCATTCTCCGGCGTCTTTGTCTTTGCAGAGTTCTTGTTCGAAACTGTCTTCTTTTTTTACTACCGTTTCTTCCTGGGCGCCTTAAATAAAAATTTATGTTAATTTTTTTATTTAAAATTTTGATATTTATAGAAAAAATCCAAGAACAAGAAAAAACTAAAGAAGAGAAAAATGAAATCATTCGGGCTAATAAGTTGTCTTCATTTCTTAAATATAAAATGAGTTATACGATTGTTAAAAAGTTCCCTTAGAATAGGAACTTGAATAATAAAGATTTGAAACTTGATTTTAAAAATCAACTTAAGAATCAATTGTCGGCAAACAAAAACGTTCAAATTTAAGCAAAACTACTAAAAGAGTCCCCAAAACATTTTTTCAATCAGTGCAGTAATTTTCCAACTTTTGGAATTTTCTGCCAAAAGAATTGGGTAACATTTTGAACGATTTCTCAATAAGTTTATTTATTTTCCAAACTTGGAAGTTACATTTGAACCAAAACTGTTTCAAAGAATAAGTTTTCCAGAAACAATACATACTTATTTGTAACAAGAGCAATTAAAACAATTTATTTTCAAAATTTCTCAAAATTTAACAAAGAAACTTATCATTAGCTAACAAATCAATTTGAACAAAGTTTCTGAAACATTTCTCAAAACCTTACTTAGAAAACGGTAAAGAAATTTGAGAAAACTTCAAAGAACTTCATCAACTTTAAAAAATCGTGGGGACTTTACTTTTTAAAATTAAGAAATGAAACTTGTACTAGTTGAAAGCTAAAATATTCTATTTTATAATAAAGAAGTCAGTTTCGTTCTAATTATTACTCAAAAAATTTAAAAAATTCATAAAGTTGACTAAAATTTTTTATAACCTAACTTTTAAAAAAATTTAACCAAATTTAAAAAATCGTGAAGACTTTATTTTTTTTTATTAAGAAATTAAATTTGTAGGAATTGAAAGCTAAAATATTCTATTTTGTAATAAAAAAGTCAATTTTTTCTTAACTATTACCCAAAAAATTAAAAAAATTCATAAAGTTGACTAAAATTTATTTTAACCCAACTTTTAAAAATTTTGACCAAATTTAAAAAATCGTGGAGACTTTATTTTTTTTATTAAGAAATTAAATTTGTAGGAATTGAAAGCTAAAATATTCTATTTTATAATAAAAAAGTCATTTTTATTCTAATTATTACCCAAAAAATTAAAAAAATTCATAAAATTGACTAAAATTTTTTTTAACCCAACTTTTAAAAATTTTGACCAAATTTAAAAAATCGTGGAGACTTTATTTTTTAAAATTAAGAAATGAAACTTGTATTAATTGAAAGCTAAAATATTCTATTTTGTAATAAAGAAGTCAATTTTGTTCTAATTATTACCCAAAAAATTAAAAAAATTCATAAAGTTGACTAAAATTTTTTTTAACCCAAGTTTTAAAAATTTTGACCAAATTTAAAAAATCGTAGAGACTTAATTTTTTTAAATTAAGAAATGGAACTTGTATTAATTGAAAGCTAAAATATTTTATTTTATAATAAAGAAGTCAGTTTTGTTCTAATTATTACCCAAAAAATTAAAAAAATTCATAAAGTTGACTAAAATTTTTTTTAACCTAACTTTTAAAAATTTTTACCAAATTTAAAAAATCATACCGACTTTATTTATAGGACTTTTGAAAAGATTTTTCCTAAAATTGTACTTAAAAGATTCTTTTTTGAATTAAAAGAGTCAAATTTGTTCTAATTGTTATAAAAAAATTAAAAAAAAATTTTAAACCTGGCAAAAAATTTTCGATCAATTAACCTGACTTAAAGAAATTTTTTGTTCAACTTTAAAAAATCGTAGCGACTTTATTTAGACGATTAATGAAAAGATTTTTTGTAGAATTGTACATAAAAGATTCTTTTTTAGATTAAAGAAGTCAAAATTGTTCTAATTGTTACCAAAAAAATGAAAAAAATTCTTAAATTTAGTAAAAAATTTTCGGTCAACTAACCTAACTTTTTAAAAAAATTTTAGTCAACTTTAAAAAATCATACCGACTTTATTTATAGGACTTTTGAAAAGATTTTTCGTAAAATTGAAGGTGAAGAATTTTTCTTTGGATTAATAAAACCAATTTTGTTCTAATTGTTACCAAAAAAATTTCTAAAGTTGTGAATTTTTTTTTGACAGTTTTAACCTAACTTAAAAAAAATCGATCAACTTTAAAATTTCATCAAAAATTCATTTTTAAAGATTTTGATTTGATTTATTTTCTAAATGAAACTTAAAACATTCTAATTTTAACTAAAACAGACCGTTTTATTTCAAGTTTTGTCAAAAAAATTAAAAAAATTTTCAAAGTTGGTAGAAACTTTTGACACTTTTTAAAAAAATTTGATTAACTTTAAAAAATCGTACTAACTTTATTTATAAGACTTATAAAAAGATTTTTCGTAAAATTAAAGGTTCAATAAAATTAAAAAAATTCAAAAACTTGGTGGAAAATTTTCGATCGATTAACCTAACTTTTAAAAAAATGTTGATCAACTTTAATCAATCGTACTACCTTTATTTATAAGACTTATGAAAAGATTTTTTGTAAAATTGTACATAAAAGATTCTTTTTTAGATTAAAGAAGTCAAATTTGTTCTAATCGTTACCAAAAAAATTTAAAAAATTCTCAAAGTTAGGAAAAAATTTTGACAGTTTCAACCTACCTTTTTTAAAAAAATCTCCCAAATTTAAAAAATCGTCCAGGCTTTATTTATAAAAATTAAGAAATGATTTATGTTTTAAATGAAAGTTAAAAGATTCTATATTGAATTAAAAGAGTCAGATTTGTTCCAGTTTTTATCAAAAAAATGACAAAAAATCTCAAAGTTGGGAAAAATTTTTGACAGTTTTAACCTACTTTAAAAAAAAATCACCCAAATTTAAAGAATCGTCCAGGCTTTATTTATGAAAATTGAGAAATGATTTTTGCTTTAAATGAAAGTTAAAAGATTCTATATTGAATTAAGAAAGTCAAATTTGTTCCAGTTTTTATCAAAAAAATGAAAAAAAAATCTCAAAGTTGTTAAAAATTTTTTACAGTTTTAACCCAAATTTAAAAAAAAATCACCCAAATTTAAAAAATCGTCCAGGCTTTATTTATGAAAATTAAGAAATGATTTTTGTTTTAAATGAAAGCTAAAAGATTCTATTTTCAACTAAAAAAGTCAGATCTATTCTAATTATCACCAAAAAATTTAAAAAAATTCGTAAAGTTGATAAAAATTTTTGACAGTTAATTAACCTAACTTTTAAAAATTTTGACCAAATTTAAAAAATCGTAGAGACTTTATTTTTTTTAATTAAGAAATGAAATTTGTATTAATTGAAAGCTAAAATATTGTATTTTGTAATAAAAAAGTCAATTTTGTTCTAAATATTACCCAAAAAATTAAAAAAATTCGTAAAGGTGACTAAAATTTTTAACAGTTAACATATTTTTTTTGAAAATTTTAATCAACTTATTATATGACAAAGAAAATTCTCATTAGTTAAGAAGCTAATTTGAACAAAGCTTATTAAATATTTCTCAAATTTTTTTCTTCATTAGTTCATTATTTTTTCAAATTTAGATGTTAGATTTCAAAGGAATCAATCAAGGATTTAAATCAAGGCAAAAATCTTCCAAAGAGAACACATAATTATTTAAAACAAGGAAAACCAGAAAAATTTATGAAAAAAGTTTCTTTAAAAAAATGACAAAGTAATTTGAGAAACCTCAAAAAAGGTTCCCAAAAGAATTTTTTGAAGACATTTTTTCAGTTAGTTTTGCAGTTTTTAAAATTAAAAAATTTCTTTTCGATGCAGATTTAAAAAAGGAAAACCAGAATAATTTATCATCAAAGTTTCTTAAAAGAAGATAACAAAGAAATTTGAGAAACCTCAAAAAAGCTTCTCAAAAAAAAATTTTTTTTTTGGAGACATATTTTTTCAGTTAATTTTACAGTTTACAAAATTTGGAAATGTCTTTTCGATGCAGATTTAAAAAAGAAAACCCAGAATAATTTATCATCAAAGTTTCTTAAAAGAAATAACAAAAAAATTGAGAAATCTCAAAAAAGCTTCTCAAAAAAAATTTTTTTTTCTTTAGAGACAATTTTTCAATTAATTTTTCAGTTTTCAAAATTCAGGAGTTTTTCTTTTTGGATGAAGATTTCAAAAAATTTTTCAAAGTAGAAACCTTTCAGAGAGAAAATAAGAAAACCCAAAATAAATTTATTTCCATTTTTCAAACTTCTTACATGACAAAGAAAATTCTTCTTGGTTAATCAGAAAAACCTCAAAGCTTTTAAATTTTATAATCTTTAGGAATATACTTGAAAGAAATTTTCAAATAGTTTCCCAAATTTAGATGTTAGATTTCAAAAGAATTTCTATCAAAGCAAAAATCTTCCAAAAAGAAGTCATAATTATTTAAAGTAAGGAAAATCAAAATATTTTATCGTCAAAGTTTCTTAGAAAAAATAACAAAGAAATTTGAGGAATTTCAAAAAAGCTCCCCAAAAAAAATTTTTTTCTTGGAGACTATTTTTCAGTTAATTTGGTAGTTTTCAAAATTTAGAAATTTCTTTTCAATGCAGATTTAAGAAAGGAAAACCAGAATAATTTATCATCAGTTTCTTTAAAAAAAAATAATTAAGAAATTTGAGAAAGCTCAAAAAAGATTCTCAAAAAAAAAAAAATTTTTTTTTGGAGACATTTTTTCAGTTAATTTGGTAGTTTACAACATTTAGATATTTCTTTTCGATGCAAATTTAAAAAAGGAAATCCAGGATCATCAAAGTTTTTTAAAAAAATAACAAAAAAAATTGAGAAATCTCAAAAAAGCTTCTCAAAAAAAATTTTTTTTGGAGAGATTTTTTCAACTAATTTTGGAGTTTCCAAAATTCAGATATTTCTTTTCGATGCAGATTTAAAAGAGGAAACCCAGAATAATTTATCATCAAAATTTCTTAAAAGAAAATAACAAAAAAATTTGAGAAACCCCAAAAAAGCTTCTCAAAAAAAATTTTTTTTGAGAGATTTTTTCAATTAATTTGGAAGTTTTCAAAATTTAGAAATTTCTTTTCGATACAGATTTAAAAAAGGAAACCCAGAATAATTTATCATCAAAGTTTCTTAAAAAAATTAACGAAGAAATTTGAGAAACTTCAAAAAAGCTGCTCAAAAAAAAATGTTTTTTGGAGAGTTTTTTTCAATTAATTTGAAAGTTTTCAAAATTTAGAAATTTCTTTTCGATACAGATTTAAAAAACGAAACCCAGAATAATTTATTATCAGTTTATCAAAAAAAATAACAAAGATATTTGAGAAATCTCAAAAAAGCTTCTTAAAAAACATTTTTTTAAAGACATTTTTTCAGTTAATTTTGCAGTTTACAAAATTTAGAAATTTCTTTTTGATGCAGATTTAAAAAAGGAAAACCAGAATAATTTATCATCAGTTTCTTAAACAAAATAACAAAGAAATTTGAGAAACCTCAAGAAAGCTTTCCAAAAAAAATTTTTTTGAAGACATTTTTTCAGTTAATTTTGGAGTTTTCAAAATTTAGAAATGTCTTGCCGATGAAAATTTCAAAAAAAAAAAATTCAAAGTAGAAACCTTTCAGATATAAAATAAGAAAAACCACAATAAATTTATTTCCATTTTTCAAACTTATTACATGACAAAGAAAATTCTTCATTTCTTGGTTAACAAGTTACCTTCATAGCTTCCAAATTTTTTTTTTTTTTAGCTTCTAATTTGCTTCTAAATAACCTTTAGGAATATACTTGAAAGGAATTTTCAAACTTCCCAAGTTTTAAATCAATTTAATTCAAGATTAATATTAAAATTATTCACATAATAGCCACAAGGTAAGAATATCTAGAAATTGGTCACTCCAAGTGTTATAGGCGCGTAGGTATGCTCGTGAAAGTGGTTTACCTTGCAATTTTCACTTGTGGCTATGTGGTCACGTGCGATTATTAGACATTTGACAAGTTCTTTAGAAGACAATAATTTTTTTTTAATTACCTCTTAAAAAATACAAGAAATCCTATCAAAGTAATTTTTAAAAAAACCATTCTTGAATTTTATAAAATCTTAAATTTAAACCTTTTTTAGTTTGGAAATCTTGCTTATTAAAAATTGAAAAAAAAAGCTTTCACAAAAATTAAGCTTTAAGTCTTTCTTAACCACCCTATATTTCCATTTAACAAATTTAATATAATTTTCTGCTTTTTTATTTATTATTAAACAAACCACAAAGATAATTAACGATAAAAAAAAAGATAAAAAAGATTTACAAATAGAGGAAGGAAAAAAGAAACGATAGAACTTAAAAGTGAATGGGAACTTTCAATTTTAAACATATGTTACAAGATTTTCTTAAGAAAACGTGGATTTTTTTTACTAATCTCGTTCATATAATTAAAAAAGTGATGGTTTTTGATAAACAGAATGGATTTTGGGTGAGTACTTACCGGTAATGGCGGCCAGCGAAATTAAAAATAGCGCACTGTAAAAGCGCGCCATCACAAAGAACTTAACAACGGCACAGCTTCGCACTTGACAGGCTTTCTTGGATGTGGCAGTCGGCTTTTATAGTCGTCCTACATCGGCCAGCAGTCGTTGGACGACGTCACTGGCTGCGAAGACGAACGAATATTGGGATGGATGGCGGTAAGCTCACTGGTTTTGGTTCACCAAACGCTCAACAGCCAACAACTGTGCCGTTTATGAAGTCGTTTGTTGGATAGAAAGGAAACCGGTAGCAAATTGAATTGACTTTTTTCATTCTTTCCTACGTTCTTAATGCACCTACTTAACTAATTTAGTTTTTAAAGTTTTTCAATCCAACGAAATCCAAATTTGATTTTATAATTGGGTATAATTGATAATTAATAAATTAATTTATGATGGGTTTTAGTATAACTTAACGACCCAACTTTCTCTTCTACTCATCGTTATTACAAAATAAGTACTTGGAAATAAATAAATTCTTAGAAATAATTTAAATCAATTAAGGCTTAAAACTTTGAAAAAAAATTTCTTTTAAGATTACAATTTTTTTAACAATTTATAAGCTAACAATGTGACCATCCCAACCCATCACATTCAAGATAAAACTTTTCAAGATGGTTCGAGTCTTCGACCACCTTGAACTTTGCATTATTACGCCTTCCTCCTATTGCACACAATAAATTCCGCGTATTTAAATCGCCGGTTGTTTTTCCAATGATGGGAACGTGCGAGTTAGAATTTTAATTCTTTTACCATGGAAAGTGGGAATAAATAGGTGTGCGATAGTAAATCACTAGAATTTTATCCGAGTTTTAAGAATCACTTGATGAAAGTATCTTGAAAGTAAAAGAAAACGTGTCTGAAAGTTAAACTGGTCTTCATTTAAAGAACGGATAGCGCTACTTTGAGTCAAAGTAGAAATTCTTGGATGAATTCCAATGTATTGTTACTTGGGTTGAGTATTCGGCGTGGTTCGAATTCCGATTTTCTTAAAGTCGCGCGGTTGTTGTTGTTGCGACGTCGCCGGCGTCGCAGAACTTTAAACGTTGAATGTCAGGTAAGGATTATCCCAGTTAAGAAGAGGGCACAGGCGTGACCGACTGGTTTTGTGACACAACCTAACGATTATTACACGTAAAGATTTTATTTATATTGAAAACTCATAATCAAGTCAATTAATTTTTCAGTCAATGAATTTAAAAATTCATATCTAAGAAACTAATTGTTGTTGAGACTTGAAATTTTATGACGATTTAGATTAAAATTTAATTTTTATTTTTACCAAAAATGAATTTTCTACAGCTTTTAGTTTTTTTGTCAGATACGAAATTCCAATCTAACTTATTTAAAATGTTTATTAAAAATAACCAATTTTTAAAAATTCATATCTAAGGAACTAATTATTGTTCAGACTTCAAATATGATGGGGATTTAGATTGGAACTTAATCTTTATTTTTGCCAAAGATGAATTTTCTACAACTTTTAGTTTTTCCCTCAGACGAGAAAATGTAACTTCATGTCGAATAAAATTTATCAATTTTTAAAAATTCATACCTAAGAAACTAATGATTATTGAGATTTAAAATTTTATCAGGATTTAGAATGAAACTTAATCTCTATTTTTACCAAAGATGAATTTTCTACGTCTTTTAGTTTTTCCTACCGAAGGAAAATTCTAACCTAACCTAATTAACACATCGATTAAAATTTCTTATTTTTTAAAAATTCATATCTAAGAAACTAATTGTTATTGAGACTTGAAATTTGATGACGATTTAGATTAAAATTTAATCTTTATTTTTGCCATAGATGAATTTTCTACAACTTTTAGTTTTTCCCTCAGACGAGAAAATGTAACTTCATGTCGAATAAAATTTATCAATTTTTAAAAATTCATAGCTAAGAAACTAATTGTTGTTGAGATTTAAAACTTTTTCAGGATTGAGATTGAAACTTAATCTCTATTTTTACCAAGGATGAATTTCCTACGCCTTTTAGTTTTTCCTACCGAAGGAAAATTCTAACCTAACCTAATTAACACATCGACTAAAATTTCTTATTTTTAAAAAATTCATATCTAAGAAACTAATTGTTGTTAAGAGTCGAAATTTGCTGACGATTTAGATTAAAATTTAATCTTTATTTTTGCCCAAGATCAATTTTCTATTACTTTTAGTTTTTCCCTCAGATGAGAAAATGTAACTTCATATCGAATAAAATTTATCAATTTTTAAAAATTCATGCCTAAGAAACTAATGATTATTGAGATTTAAAATTTTATCAGGATTTAGATTCAAACTTAATCTCTATTTTTACCAAGGATGAATTTTCTACGCCTTTTAGTTTTTCCCATCGAAAGAAAATTCTAACCTAACTTAATTAACACATCGATTAAAATTTCTTATTTTTTAAAAATTCATATCTAGGAAACTAATTGTTGTTGAGACTTGAAATTTGATGACGATTTAGATTAAAATTTAATCTTTATTTTTGCCATAGATGAATTTTCTACGATTTTTAGTTTTTCCCTCAGACGAGAAAATGTAACTCCATGTCGAATAAAATTTATCAATTTTTAAAAATTCATACTTAAGAAACTAATGATTATTGAGATTTAAAATTTTATCAGGATTTAGATTGAAACTTAATCTCTATTTTTACCAAGGATGAATTTTCTACGCCTTTTAGTTTTTCCTACCGAAGGAAAATTCTAACCTAACTTAATTAACACATCGATTAAAATTTCTTATTTTTGAAAAATTCATATCTAGGAAACTAATTGTTGTTGAGACTTGAAATTTGATGACGATTTAGATTAAAATTTAATCTTTATTTTTGCCCAAGATCAATTTTCTATGACTTTTAGTTTTTCCCTCAGAAGAGAAAATGTAACTTCATGTTGATTAAAATTTATCAATTTTTAAAAATTCATACCTAAGAAACTAATTGTTGTTGAGATTTGAAATTTGCTAGGGATTTAGATTGAAACTTAATCTTTATTTTTACCAATGATGAATTTTCTACGTCTTTTAGTTTTTCATACCGAAAGAAAATTCTAACCTAACTTAATTTACACATCGATTAATTCATCGATAATTTACAAATCAATTGTTATTAAGATTTGCAATTTTATCAGGATTTAGATTCAAACTTAATCTCTATTTTTACCAAGAATGAATTTTCTACGCCTTTTAGTTTTTCCCACCGAAAGAAAATTCTAACCTAACTTAATTAACACATCGATTAAAATTTCTTATTTTTGAAAAATTCATATCTAGGAAACTAATTGTTGTTGAGACTTGAAATTTGATGACGATTTAGATTAAAATTTAATCTTTATTTTTGCCCAAGATCAATTTTCTATGACTTTTAGTTTTTCCCTCAGAAGAGAAAATGTAACCTCATGTCGAATAAAATTTATCCATTTTTAAAAATTTATACCTAAGAAACTAATGATTATTAAGATTTAAAATTTTATCAGGATTTAGATTGAAACTTAATCTCTATTTTTACCAAGGACGAATTTTCTACGCCTTTTAGTTTTTCCTACCGAAGGAAAATTTTAACCTAACCTAATTAACACATCGATTAAAATTTCTTATTTTTTAAAAATTCATATCTAAGAAACTAATTGTTGTTGAGACTTGAAATTTGCTGACGATTTAGACTAAAACTTAATCTTTATTTTTGCCAAAGATGAATTTTTTACGATTTTTAGTTTTTCCCTCAGAAGAGAAAATGTAACTTCATGTCGAATAAAATTTATCAATTTTTAAAAATTCATACCTAAGAAACTAATTGTTGTTGAGATTTAAAACTTTATCAGGAATTAGATTGAAACTTAATCTCTATTTTTACCAAAGATGAATTTTCTGCGCCTTTTAGTTTTTGCTACCAAAGGAAAATTCTAACCTAACCTAATTAACACATCGATTAAAATTTCTCAGTTTTTAAAAATTCATATCTAAAAAACCAATTACTGTTGAGATTTGAAATTTTATGTGGATTTAGATTGAAACTTAATCTTTATTTTTGCCAAAGATAAATGTTTTACGACTTTTACTATTTCCCTCAGAACATGCTATGTTCTACAAGTGGGATTTTCTTTAGATTACATTAAACTTACAATTAGACCTTTAAAATTGAGAAGCTTGTTTCCAAAACGTACCAAATCCACGAAATAGAAAATTTGGTAAATTAACTTTTTTCATAATGTTTGTTTTTGATAATTTAAAATGGGTTTTTGTTTTTTATACATAAAGGGTACCTAAAACAATCTTTTTTCTCCAATTCTACAAATCATAGATGAATATTTTCAATTATACACACAAAAACTATTTGGATTTGGTACATTTTGCTAAAAAATAAGGATGCGTAGTACGATATTGAATAAAAAAACACTGACTACCATTTAGTAAATTTGGATGCATTTACTGAAAAAAGAACAAGAAATAATAACACATAACAAATACTCGTGCAACACTTAATCTGAATCTTCATCGTTATCGTTATCTTGAGTGCTGCGTAAAACATTTTGATAATATATAACATTTTCTATATCATATCCCATTTTGTTGAGAAGAAAAACTATGCCAGCCTTTTTTTCGTTTTTGATATGATTTGAAGAAGGGAATTCTTTTAAACGTCCTTCAATGTTGGCCAGCTTCATTCCTCTCTTAAGAATTGTATGTTCACATGTAGGAGCTAGGCTATAAGAAAGATCAAGACCAATTTTTGGAGTTGAATAGTTGATCAATAAGCGCCTGGCCTTAGTTATTTTAAATGTCTTACTAGATGTTACCACGCTTTTATTAAGATCTCGCCAACTCATCCATTTAAAATCTTGTGAAACAGTATATAAGGTTCCAACCGATTTTACGATTAGTCATGTTACTTTAAGAACATCTCGGATTGGTTGAAATGGATTTGGTACGTTTTGACACTAAACAGCGACTGGATGTAGTACACTTTGGAACCAAAATTGTTATTTAGAGGCTATTTTCAATGGGATGTGGAACACTTTAGCAAGAAATTACTATTCAAGTATACAGAGAAAGCAAATCTTAAATAGACAGCCTAAAATACAGCGATTCAAAATTTTGTGGATTTGGTACGTTTTGGAAACAAGCTTCTCAATTGTCCAGGTCATTTTATACAAAAAAGTTTATAATAAAAGAAATTTTTTTAAGAACAAGGGTTTTATTCAAGGACAAAAACAAATATTTTACCAAACCAACAATTTTACCAAGCAAAAATTACAAAAACTGTGCAAAGTTCCACCTCGAGCTCGGATTGGAGCAAGAATCCAATCTTCTCCTCATTGACTGGCGAACTCTCTCAAAAACACTAGGATCTGTTTTAATTGAGTTGCACCCAACAATTATTCGATTTCTTAAGTCTTCTACGTTTTCGTAGTAGCGTACACTAAGGACTTTTCTAACCCAGTGCCCAGACTTAGCTTTGCTGTCCCACAAACAAAGAAAAACATGGATATTTTGTATAGCCCCCTTGTTGTCCAAGAAGAAAATTCACCATCTTTAGATCTACACATATCAGCCACTTGTGTTCGTTGTACTTGATTTTATCCATAACAGAAGCTACAGTAGCATATTTTTCTTTGACTGTACCTGAATGTGCAATCGGTATCGAACCCAGTTTAGTGGCGTTATGCATAAGTACACATTTTAGGCTACGTTTTGAAGAATCAATAAATAAACGTCATTCATTTGGATCATACTTCTCTACTCCAATTGCTTTCAATAAACCAGGAACATCTGAACAAAAAGCAAAGTCGTCATCTTTAGCAAAGAATGGAAGCAATTCTGTCTCTCGGTTACGATAGTATGAAATTCTTGTTTCTGGGGTTACAAGATTTCTTTGCTTTAATCGAGAAGCTAGAATCTCCGATTCTTTTTTAGAAAGACCAAGGTCTCTGACTAATGCACTGAGGTCTTCCTGATTAAAGGGCTGGGGCTCAGAAGAAATTGGGTTAAAATTACTTGTCCTACATTCATCACCTAAACAAGACCTTGTTTCAAACGTTTTAAACGTGTCTAGCTGCATCGCAAAAACTAGAGCTGCTAAAAGAAAGGTGGGCAGATTTGAAATCAGCGACCTCCGATTAGTAAAAAAACAGACATACAAGTCAATGCAACAAAAAAAAGGTTTAATTTTGTTCCCTTGTGTTATAAAAGAATTTTTTTTAAGAACAAGGGTTCAATTCAAGGACAAAAACAAATATTTTACCAAACCAACAATTTTACCAAGCAAAAATTACAAAAACTGTGCTAAGTGATCACCTCGATCTCGAATGCAAGAATCCAATCTTCTCCTCATTGACTAGCGAACTCTCTCAAAAACACTAAGATCTGTTTTAATTGAGTTGCACGCAATGATTTGATTTCTTAAGTCTTCTACGTTTTCGTAGTAGCGTACACCAAGGACTTCAAATGGCCCCACTGGAAAAAATCCAGGGGATTTAAGTCCGGGGATCGTGCAGATCATAAGTACAACCTCGGCCAATCCGATTTCCATATGATTGTGTTAAGAAATCACGAGCCACTTGACTAAAGCGGGTTGGTGCGCCATCGTGCATATACCATATTGCACCTCTAATTGCTAATGGTACGTCCTCCAGAAAACCAGGGAGCGTGTTTTCCAAAAAGTTGCGATACACCTCTCCGGTAAGTCTTCCTGATAAAAATACAATTCGAAGTCTAATGTTCAAAGAAAACTGATGTTGAAAACGATCTTCAACAATTTTGGGTTTCCGTCACACCATACATGGTTATTATGGAAATTGAGTATTGTATTTCTTGAAAAATTCGCTTCATCGGTGAACAGAATCAACATGAATTGAGGGATTTAACTCATTTTCTGCAAAAGTCAGAATGCAATGCGAGGAGGAAAATCAGCAGGAAGCTTGAACGCGTTATACAGTGACTTACATAAATGATCGGACATTGGGCGACAGCACAAAAAATATATAAATATTAAATAAATCAACAACAACGAAAGCTGTTTATTATAGAAAATATTTAGAGAATATACCTATTAATACTAAAACAACGATAAGATGTTATTTATATTATGTCTTACGATACAAAATAAACAAAACAAAAATTTAGCACAAATTAGATAGCACAGAAGTCATCGGACGGAACTTTATTAAATTAATTTAGGTGTGTTCTAAGATTTCGTGGGATTTCCTTTGGCCGATAAAACAGCTGTCAACCTTTTTGGAATGGAGTTAACCAAATTTTGGTTAATTGTGGGGGATTTATTTGCCCATTCTTCTTTCAGCGCTTTAATGAACTCTGGTTTTGAGGATATGGTTCGCGACCTTATTCGGCGATTTAACTCTTCCCAAAGGTGTTCAATTGGGTTAAGATCGGGTGATTGTGGAGGTGTTTCAATGACTTTTGGACAGTTGTAAAGTAACCATAGTCTTACATTATGGGCTTTATGCTTAGGATCGTTATCCTGATAAAATTTGAAGTTGTTTAGTAGGTCCATTTTTTCGGCGGACGATTTTAAATGATTGTTTAAAATCCTTAAATAGCCATATTGATCCATTATGCCATCTATTACAACCAAATCACCCACCCCAGCTGTAGACATACACCCCCAAAGCATGACTCCATCACCGCCATGTTTTACGGTTGGCATTAGATTTTCTTTTTTCATTTCTTCATCGCGTTTTCTCCAAACCATTATCCACCCATCACTCCCAAATATATTAAATTTACTTTCGTCTACAAAAATGACTTCGTTCCAATAGTCAACATCCTTTTCAACCATACTTTTTGCAAATTTTAAGCGAAGTTTACGATTTCTTTCGTTTACAAAAAAAATTTTTCGGACACTTCTACCATTATAACCTGCACTTCTGATAACGCAGCGTATGGTATCGGGGTGTACGCATTTTCCTCTACTATTTTCTAAATTAGCCGCTAGCTTAGGGGCGCTTAAGTGAGGATTTTTTTTAATTTCTCGCAAAATAATTCTTCTTTCCGCCTCACTTACAATACTTGGTGCACCACTTCTTGGTCTATTTCTTACCCTACCTTCATTTTTGAACCGCTTTATTATGTCGTGTACTGTTGACCGACTAATCTTAACTATTTTAGAAATTTCACGAACCGATTTTCCTTCTTTATGATGGGCAATAACCAACTTTCTTATCTCAATTGTTGTTTCTGATCTTTTCGGTGCCATTGTTCAAAAGATTTAAACACCTTTGTTGTTTTCACTGAAACTTGACATTTGACGTATTAGATATTAACAATATTTAAGTTTGTGGTACCGTCTAGTTATGTACAACTCATTTATTACAGTAGCAGATCGAGTGTCCGATAATTTATGTGTGTGTAATTTCACAACCCATCCGAGTTTAGTTGATTTAGTTGCAAAATGTATGAAAGTTTACAGAAAATTCTACTAAATCACTGAAGGAAATTTCTTTAACAACATAATAAACACACTAAAGAAGCGGTAACAAGTCAATTGTAAAAGTAAATATATATTTTCGTGTATATACATAAGTGTCCGATCACTTATGTGAGTCACCGTATATGGAATGGGTACAACAAATTTTCCTTCAAAATGTGCCAAATAGTCCCATTACTTACATTCAAAGCGTTAGCAATTTTTCGAGTAGAAGTACCTTAATCTTCTTCAATCATGTCTAGCACACCCTCTTCCATCACTACCGTTCTCACTGTCTTTGGCCTTCCTGCTCCTCCATTTCGTCTAAATGTGCCTGTTTCATAAAGACACCGAAGAGTACTTTCGAAAGTTTTTCTATCAGGAGCAATACGGCCAGGAAATCTTTCGGTATACAACCGCCTAGCTTCTAATGCATTGCCATCAGCAAGTTCATAAATGTACTGCATGTGGGTCATCTTGGCATTCGTAGAGCGATTCATGACAAGGAAATTCAACAAATTTGACACATGCAAAATTATTAATCAAATGTCATTCAATATGTTAGTGAATAAAACAAGACTGTTTCAAAATATATAAATTTTTACTGCTTTTTTATCCGATTATAAACTTTTTTGTATAAAATGATCTGGACAATCACTCCCTTTAATATTGCCGCATCTTTAACTTAAAACAACCAAAATTGCACCAATTATTATCAAAAAATAATAAAGAATTTTCAAAGTTGTGACCTAACTCAACAATAACTAAATAAAAAAGTTGTTTTGTATATAGTTTTGTTGTAAGAGTTTCCGCACAGAATCACATCTATGTCAATTGCACACCACATAATTTACTCCGACGCAGTGAAAAAACAATGCGTTTACGCAATCTTAGGATAATGGCTCGTACTTAATCGGTATTATACGCAAGGTGACTTCCACGGACGTTTATTGTAAAGTTTCTAGAAAAGAAAATTTCTTTTCTTCTCTTTTCTTAGTAAAGAATAGAAAAGAAATAAATTTTTGTATCTATTCTTTTTAAGAAAGTATTCACCCAACGTACGAGTAAGTCAAAACTCATACGCATTCCGATCACACACAAAGCGGAACTACCTCCATCAAACCAAAGAAAGAGTCAAGTTTGTTGAACTCAAAAAAAGAAGGTGTACGAGTATGTACGGGAATATTTGTTTGCTCGGTGTTAAGTGAAGAAGAGATATTTGAACTTTCTTGTGTTGGTTTTTTAAATTACAAACAACCCAAATACATACGTAATTAGAGGATACTTGAAAAAAAAACCCAAAAATTATTTTAAATTTAATTATCAATTAAAGTCAATTTGAAGATTTGAAAGGTCTTCTTTATACTGGGTTTTTTTTAACAGTCCCGTTCAAAACAGTAATAAAAAGTAAAAGGTCTTCGCGTTCAAGGAGAACCGCATCATTTATATTTAGAAAATGCAGATGCTTTAAAACATACTATTATCATACATTTGATTTATCTACAATAGTGGTCAAAATTTATTTTCAAATATTTTACTTAGCAAAGCGAAATTAAATAATTGCAAAAGAAGGAATGATTCAATGAAACTAAAAGTATTTCTAAGCCGATTACTAACTAACAATAAGCCGATTTTATAAAGCTCGAATGTACTTCACTATCGGTTATTTCAATCGAGTTCGTTCGATTTAATCGAAAGAGCTTTTCTCAAAATTTTATTCAATAAGATTGAATGATTTAATTTACCATTTTATGAAGTATTTTATAGGCTTCTAGTTTTTTCCCTCGGAAGAGAAAATCTAATTTAATGTCGTTTAAAATTTATCAATTTTTAAAAATTCAAAATTAACTCTAACGGATTTGGTTAAATTTGAAAACACTTTACTCGAGCACTTTGTTGATGATGAAGCTGTTTTAACTAAAGAAGTTTCTATGATAATGGATGTTCATGGAACATCTTGGAGATTATTAAGTTGGATGACACCCGGAAATGTGAGGAAATTTGCTAAAAGACTCGATCATATTTTTATTAAAGACATCGAGTTTCACGTCGTTCGAACAACCTCTCTTATGAGTGCTATTTTAAAAGTTACGATGCCGTTTTTACCACAAAGGATTAAAGATAAGATTATCTTCCATTAAAACGATTTTGATTCTTTACACAGACATATTAATCCTGAGTATTTACCAAAAGAATATGGAGGTACTTATAATATTAATTATGAAAAGTTAAACGCGGAATTTTTAACTCGAAGTGCTGAACTTAATAAGTATATAGATAAGTATAAAATTTTCATTAATAAGAAATAAATTTTTTATTTTTTTTTTTTATTATATTTTATTTTCTTTATCACAAATTGCTTTAAAAATCACAAATTGTTCGTCGAAAATCATCAAAGAAATATTTTCAAATTCCTTAAAAACTCATATCTCAAAAAATAATTATTGTTGAGACTTAAAATTTTATGAGAATTTACATTAATATTTAATCTTTATTTCCACCAATGAAGAATTTTCTACGACTTTTAGTTTTTTCCACAGATGAGAAATTCTAACCTAACTTAATTTATATGTCGGTTAATTTTTAAAAAATTCATAAAAAATTGAATTTTAAATATATTGAACTGATTTTTTTTCTAAATGAAACTTAAAACATTCCAGTTTTAATTTAAAAAGAGCGTTTTTTTCTAAGTCTTATCAAAAAAATTAAAAAAATTTTCAAAGTTGGTAAAAAAATTTTTTAGGTTAAAAATTTTTTATTATTGTCATTTTTAAAAAATTCATAAAAAATTGAATTTTAAATATTTTGAACTGACTTTTTTTCTAAATGAAACTTAAAACAGTCTAGTTTTAATTTAAAAAGACCGTTTTTTTCTAAGTCAAATTAAAAAATTTTTCAAAGTTGGTAAAAAAATTTTTTAGATTAAAAATTTTTTATTATTGTCATGTTTAAAAAAAATCATAAAAAATTGAATTTTAAATATTTTGAACTGACTTTTTTTCTAAATGAAACTGAAAACATTCTAGTTTTAATTTAAAAAGACCGTTTTTTTCTAAGTCTTATCAAAAAAATTAAAAAAATTTTCAAAGTTGGTAAAAAATTTTTTGATTAAAAATTTTTTATTATTGTCATTTTTTAAAAATTCGTAAAAAATTGAATTTTAAATATATTGAACTGATTTCTTTTCTAAATGAAACTTAAAACATTCTAGTTTTAATTTAAAAAGACCGTTTTTTTCTAAGTCTTATCAAAAAAATTTTCAAAGTTGGTAAAAAATTTTTTTAGATTAAAAATTTTTGATTATTAAAAAATCAATTAATTTTAAAAATTCATATCTCAAAAATAAATTATTAATGAAACTTAAAATTTTTATGAGGATTTAGATTGAAACTTAATCTCTATTTCTGCCAAAGATGAATTTTCTACGACTTTTAGTTTTTTCCACAGATGAGAAATTCTAACCTAACTTAATTTATATGTCGATTAATTTAAAAAAAAATCATAAAAAATTGAATTTTAAATATATTGAACTGATTTTTTTTTCTAAATGAAACTTAATATATTCTAGTTTTAATTTAAAAGACCGTTTTTTTCTATGTCTTATCAAAAAAATTAAAAAAATTTTCAAAGTTGGTAAAAAATTTTTTGATTAAAAATTTTTTATTATTGTCATTTTTTAAAAATTCATAAAAAATTGAATTTTAAATATTTTGAACTGATTTTTTTTCTAAATGAAACTTAAAACATTCTAGTTTTAATTTAAAAAACCGTTTTTTTCTAAGTCTTATCAAAAAAATTAAAAAAATTTTCAAAGTTGGTAAAAAATTTTTTTAGATTAAAAATTTTTGATTATTAAAAAATCAATCAATTTTAAAAATTCATATCTCAAAAATAAATTATTAATGAAACTTAAAATTTTTATGAGGATTTAGATTGGAACTTAATCTCTATTTCTGCCAAAGATGAATTTTCTACGACTTTTAGTTTTCCTCTCCGAAGAGAAAATGTAATTTAATGTCGATAAAAAAATTGTCAATCTTTAAAAATTCGTATCTAAGAAACTAATTATTGTTGAGATTTGAAATTTTATAAAGATTTAGATTGAAATTTAATCTTTATTTTTACCGAAGATGAATTTTCTATAACTTTTAGTTTTTACCTCAGAAGAGAAAATGAAACTTCATGTCGAATAAAATTTATCAATTTTTAAAAATTCATACTTAAGGAACTAATGATTATTGAGATTTAAAATTTTATCAGGATTTAGATTAAAATTTAATCTTTATTTTTGACAAAGATGAATTTTCTACGATTTTTAGTTTTTCCCTCAGAAGAGAAAATGTAACTTCATGTCGATAAAAAAATTGTCAATCTTTAAAAATTCATATTTAAGAAACTAATTATTGTTGAGATTTGAAATTTTATAAAGATTTAGATTGAATCTTAATCTTTATTTTTAGCAACGATAAATTTTCTACGACTTTTAGTTTTTACCTCAGAAGAGAAAATGTAACTAAGACTAAATTATTTAATTTAGCATTTTATTAGGTATTTTATTGGCCTTAAAAGAAAAAAAAGTTAAGAGAAACTTTACCAAAGTTGGGTTCCTTTCTGGTGGATTAAAAGTTCTGGTTAATTAGATTAAATTAAATCCTGATGTGTTGGATTAAATTGTATTATAATTAAAACTTTCAAATTAATAATTAAAATTAAAATTTAGATTGGTAATAAAGATTTGACATGGTAAAGCTACTTCCACACTTAATTGTTTGGTATTCTTAAATTAATTTTCTCAGGTCAACTTTTACCATCTTTCAGGTAATTTAAGATTGGGTTTATAACCATATTATTTCAATTCCGATTAGTTATTTGGTTAGTAACTGTGGTAATAAATCAAATACGTTAACAGTAACTTGGTAAAAGCTTGGCTTAAGAAATTATTAACATTGCCTTTAATAAATAAAAATTTTCAAGAAATGGTGTCTTCCTTAAACACTTCTACAAAGAAAATTACATGCGTACATGAGAATTTTTTCATTGTATCAATTGCGTAATTATCTAGGAAGTAAAAGCACGTGTGGCATCGTAGAGAATATTTTCTAATTGTAAGCTTCACAATCTGCTTGAAAGCTGTAGATAATACAGCAATAATCGATAAAGATTGCAATTTTAAAATAACTTTAACAAAAATGAAATCGAAAATGTTAAAAGTTATAATATTTTGGTGTTAATTGACCTGAAATTTAAAAACAAATAAACTCAAGTTGTTTACAAAGAAAATTAATAGTCAATAAAAATCGAAAATTTAAAATCACTTTAACAAAAATAAAGTTGAGAATTTAAAAAGTTATTTTTGTATGTTTGTATTAATTTAATTAACCTGAAACTTAAAAAATAAATAAACAAATTGAAGTTGTATCCGGGTAAAAATGTTCTTAAAAATAAAATAAATACATTGTAGCTGAGAAAGAATTTTAACAAATAAACAAATTATGTTCAAGATAAAATGATAAAAACAATACTCTTTATTCCCATCATAAAAATATTCTGTAAATTAGTGTAGAGTATTACTTGAGATGGAAAATCCTCGGAGAGATATGAATTTTAGAAGGTCTGACAGTTATAAAAAGAAACAGTTTCAATTGAACAGAAGAAATAAACGATTTCAAATCCAGTTTATACAGGTTTTAAGAAATTTTGGAAGAATTTTAGGTCAGAATCGAGTCGAATTGAAGATGTCAATCACTTAGGATGGAAAATCTTCGAAAAGATGTGAATTTGAGAAGGTCTAATAGTTAAAAATAAACAGTTTCAATTGAACGGAAGAAATAAACATTTTTAAATCCAGTTTATACAGGTTTTAAGAAATTTTGGAAAAATTTTAGTTTAAAATCGAGTTTAATTGAAGATGTCAGTCATTTTGGATGGGAAATCCTCGGGAAATTCCCATCTTTATGGGAATTTGAGAAGGTCTAACAGTTAAAAAGAAACAGGTTTAATCTAACGGATTAACTAAACGTTTTCAAATTCGGTAAATACAGTTTCTAATCTTTTCATGACGGAAAATGCTGAGAAAGGTGTGAATTCGAGAAGGTCTACCAGTTAAACAGATACAGGTTCAATCGAAGAAGGGAAAGAAACGTTTTCAAATCCAGTTTATAGGATTTTTAAGGAATTTTGATTCAAAACGAGTGGAATTGAAGATATCAATCACTTGGGATAGAAAATCCTAGGAAAGGTGTGAATTTGAGAAGGGCTGATAGTGAAAAAGAAAAAGGTTTAATGAAACTAATTAAATAAACGTTTTCAAAGCTGGTTTATACAGTTTTTAAGGAATTATGGAAGAATTTTAGTTCAAAATCGAGTCGAATTGAAGATGTCAATCACTTGAATAACTTGAGAACGTCTAAGAGTTAAGGCTGTGGTCTTACGGTCATCGAGTTTCTCAGGGGTGCAGGAGACGGACGTGCGGAAGCAGGAAGGTGGACCTTAATTCTGGGCTACGCTCCGCCCTCTGTAGATAAGAGACAAAGGATTTATATTCGAAACTCATGTGTTTATTTATCTTTTGTCGAGAAGTGAATACATGAATCGAGGTTCAGTTCGTTTTAGTAAAGTAGAAAAAGACGGAAACATTAGATGTATCTTTCTTACTAAATTCTAATAAGATCCTGACTTATTTTAGTATATGTAATAAATACTGTGCAAAAAAATTAAATGTTTTAAAATGGTACAGCAGTTCGTAGTACAGATGGGATAATCGACTGTACTGTACTGGTGGGCCAAATTGGACACTTGTAAAGGGACACCCCTGTTTCTATAAGAGATAGGGTAAAATAATATTGGTGTCTTGCTCGATGTTTATAAGAAATCGAATGGTGAAAACCGCAAATTGATACCTCTTACAGTTTCGGAAATACAGGTGTTTTTCGAAAAAGTGCATTTTTTAAAAATCTCCATAACTTTTTTTCTATTGGATAATGTTTGATACTGTGAAAAGATTCCCGAAACAACTTTTTATGTAGAATTTGTTGGTGTAAATTAGATTTTTTGTAAGCAATATTCTAATAGATGCAGACAAATATTTCTTTTTCGAATGGAACACCTATACATTTTTGCATATTCGACGGGAGTTTAAATTGCCTTTCCAAAAGTGTGCCACACATGATACCTTGCTTGCGATATCACTTAGCCTTTTTGGTTCAGATTATGGCTTCAAACAATCTACATTTTTTTAGCATCGAGAAAAATGAGTTTAAACGTTATCTTCTCTCTGTATATCGTTTATGTAAATACAACCTCTGCATTTTCTCCAGATTCTCTGAAACAAATTATCGCATCTATCCCATTTTTCAAACTTTATAGGCATATTTTTGGAAAGGGAATTCTAGGCTCTCGTGTAATATGTAATAATATAGTGTTCCATTAAAAAAACACTTTTATGTATGTAGCTATTAAAATATTGCTTACAGAGAAAACTAACCTACACCGTCAAAATCTAATAAAAAGTTGCCACGAGAATGTTTTCACAAAATTAAACATTTTCCAATAGGAAAAAAATTATGAAGACTTCAAAAATGCACTTTCTCGAAAAGCATCCCCAATATCTCTGAAACCGTAAAAGATATCAATATGAGGTTTTCAGCATTCGATTTCTTATAAAAATTGAGCATCAGTTACCGATATTTTTTTTTCCTCTATTTCTTATAGAAACAGGAGTGTCCCTTGAAAAGTGACCAATTTGGCCCAGTTGTACATACTTTCTCTGCTACATGTAGTGTATGTAAAGAAAAAGTTAGCGTTCAAAATTACAATATCGAAGTTTATTTTCATGAAGTCGAGGTATTTATATAACAAAAAGACTAGTAAAATTATGAAATGAACTTTTCATTCATTTTAGTTTACTAAAATTCTAAAATTTTTTACTAGCCATAAAATCTGTGAAGTCCACACTCGAATAATTCTCCAAAGTATTTATCTCCAGAAATGCACAACGAAGCAGAATCGACTTACACAAAAACTTGTTTGTTTACTTACGGCACCTACTCAACTCCGCCGGCCATACCACGTGGTCAATCAGGGCGGAGCTATCTAGCGAAATTGAAAAATATTCCCAAGTTTGTACCGTGGGAATTTCCAAAATTTCTCACTTATCTTTTAAAATATCAAAAAACGGTAAATGGAAAAAATATATCTTGAATATTTATCTATTCATGCAAATAGCCCTTTTCAAAATCTTTCTTAATAATCTCAGTTATTAACAATAATTTATAAAATATCTCTATTTGCATGTCTAGATTTTTCATTTCTATCCAACTTTCGCTTGAAAGTTTTTTTGATTTATCAAACGGTTAACGCGAAATATTGGAACAACTTTTTCGGGCCCGAGACCACAGCCTTAAAAAGAAACAGTTTGAATTGAACGAAGGAAATAAATAAACGTTTTCATATCCAGTTCATACAGTTTTTAAGGAATTTTGGAAGAATTTTAGTTTAGAATAGAGTTGAAATTTTTTTCTGGAAAACGGTTCATTTTATCGACACTGAATAAGAGTACCTTTTCATTAGCTAAATATTCAAGGTATCTAAATTTATTTTTTTTAACTCCTTACCATACAGGGTGTTAAAAATGTAAGCATTAAAATGCATAACCTAGTATGCCCCTGGTAAACTAAAAAGACTAATTACGTTTTAAGGTCATTTTTTTAAGAGGTCCTTACTACTGTTTATCATATTAAATTTTCATTAAATTAAATTAAGTACTTTAAAATTTATTCAAGAAAAATTGTTTTCCAGTGGCTTCCTTTAGAAGGCCGTATCTCCGAGGGGAAGGCCGCTAGGAAAAAAAATTATGGGAACTTGTAATCATATTTTTTAATGTTCTATTAGAATCCAAGAGATTTCCCACATTTTCCAGGACACCCTGTAGATAACAGACATTCACCAATAAGGTGAACATTTGCCAAATGAATTTCCCATATGAGCTCGCTTTACAACGAATGTTTACCTTATAACGTCTTATCTTGTAAACCCTTCAATTTTTCGCAATTCTAATTTCATAAATGAATCCTCCCTTTTGTTAAAGTTTTATTGGAAACTTCGAAAAATTGCGGTTTTGTTGAGAGAAAACCACCCGTCTGTGAGCTATATGCGATCTTGTATACCCGTAATTTTTTCGCGATTCGGACTTCAAAAATGAATTCTTCCTTTAATTAAGGCTTTATTGCCAATTTCGAAAAATTGCAATTTGTCGGGTGAAAACCACTTGTCTGTGAGCTATGTGCAATCTTGTAAACTGTTCACTTTTTCGCGTTTCGGACGTCAAAAATGAATTAATTTTCCCTTTAGTTGAGCTATATACTATCTTGTAAACCCTTCACTTCTTGGCGATTTGAATCTCAAAAATGAATCCTCGCTTTCGTTAAGGCTTTATTGAAAACTTCAAAAAATCATGGTTTTGTCGCGAAAAAAATCATGCGTCTATGAGCTGTGTATGATCTTGTAAACCCTTCACATTTTCACGATTCGAACATCAAAAATGAATTCTCCCCTTCGTTAAGGCTTTATTGGAAACTTCGAAAAATCGCAGTTTTATTGCAAGAAATTCACTCATCTCTGAACTACGTGCGACCTTATAAACCCTCCACTTTTTCGCGATTCAGAGCTCAAAAATTAATTCTCCGTTTCGTACCTGGCATATTTTTAATTTATATCGTGCTGAAAGAATTCTGGAATTCCTGAAATATCTTGCAAAAGGCTTCTTTTTGGAGAAAGCGCTTGAATGAAAGTAAAAACTATTTTAAATTTAATGTCTTCTTCATCAAGACATTTCAGGTATTTTAAACTTTTTATCTCCTCTCTATGATATACGTGAAACTGTCTTCAAACCGCCAATGTGTTTAGTTTTACTGATAAAAACACAATTACTAAGAATTTTATTAAAATTATAAATCTTCAAAATATTATTATGCCTCACTTGAGATTTACTGGGTTCTTGGAATTTGGACGTCCGATTAACACACCCTGATAATTTTATTGATACTTTATTGACTATAAAAATCAGACGAGGTAACGAAGCATATAATATAGGCCTAATGAAGGCGAGATTAGACCAGGGTGACGAGACGTACGGAATTTGGCTGAATCGTATAGAAATATGACGCAGTACAGCAAACGTGCGTGTACAGCAAACGCACAGCATTCGTAATTTATTATTTAATTTGTGTTATAGATTTTTCTGTTATCGATAGGAACAACAGGCACTTCGGTGAATTACCGACTGCACGATATTTCTTGGGTAATTCTTAAAATTATGTTCTTAGTGCAAATCGGATTAACTTACATTCAGAGAAAAGGCATTTCTTTATAACAACTTTGACTTGAAGAAAACATCAGTATCATGTGAAAAGGAAATCAGTATCATGTGGAATTTTAAGTTCTCATCGAATATGTAAAGATATACAAGGTGTTCCATTTGAAAAGATCATTTTTATGTCTATAACTATTCAATTATCGTTTATAGAGAAGTCTAACTTAAACTATCAAATTTTTCATTATGAAGGTTTCCTAATGGAGAGTTCAAAAATGTACTTTTTCAAAGAATAGCCTGTATCTTTGGAATCGTAAGAGATATCATTATGTGGTCTTGACCATTCAATTTCTTATAAAAATCGAGCATCAAACACCGATATAAATTTTCTTCTGCCTCTTATAGAAATAGGACCTTCACTTTTAAAGGTGTCCAATTTAGATTACCTTGTATATGCGTTGCATGTGTGCAGCATTAAAAGTAGAGAAATCTGGTCACCCTAGATTAGGCGTAATGAAGAAATTCGAAGTTTACCAACGAATATTCCTTTATCTTACAGTTAGTCTTTGGTTATATTTATTCATTGGGTTACACCTACTCAAGTTTTATTCCAACGATCACACAAAGGGCGACATTTTCAACCTCTTTCATTACGCCAATTTACACGTTAACAATTTGAAGGGTGAAATACCGAGAACTTCTGATAATGAAAGAAATAACTTTTTACGCTTAACAATAACATTCCTACACTACTTATTTTGATATATAGAAAAAGAAACTAATTATACGTTATTATAACATCAATATAATAAAAGGAATTAGTACAGGAGACTGCAACAATACAAATAGTCAATTTTTTATCAAAAAAACTTACCAATGTTAAAATCGTAATCGATATTTACGAATCATTCTACTTTGTTTTTAGGATTTTTAGGTAAAATTTGGTCGACAATACAATAATATGTTTCACAAAAGAAGTGGTATGTATTTTCTTTAGATGTTTCGATATTCTATAGAAAAAACGAAATAATGCCAACATTAACATACCAAGGGATTCATTCACAAAGATCATTCACCAATAAAATACAACAGTACATAGAAAATAATCTTCCTACTAACAATACTGCCATAGATCATACAACTCCGGAAGAACTACGAGCTCTCATCAAAAAATTACCAATTAGAAAAGCTCCTGGCCATGAACTCATTCCCAATTCCGTAATCAAAAACTTACAGAATCAAACATTGAATATATTGAGCTCCATTTTCAACATCTGCATGTATCTGGAATATTTCCCTAAAATATAACTCTTATCAGTAAACTCTTTGAAAAATTAATTAAGGGACGCTTGCAACCCCATATCATCTTCACACCTAACATCCAATATGGCTTTAAACCTGGGCACTCTACAGTACATCAATTAACACCAGTTGCCGAGATAATAGAAAGAGGTTATGAAAATATACACCACAGCTGTATTAGATATAACGAAAGCCTTTGATTCAGTATGGATATATGGACTGAAATATAAGCTATTGAAAACTAACATTCCAGAATACCTTAAAACTTTAGTTTACTTATTTGTTGAAGATAGGAAGTTTTACTTTAGAGTTAATGCTTATACATCTGAATCAAAACTTATCAAAGCAGGAGTTCCTCAGGGTAGTATCCTCTCACCTCTTCTAATTAATATATGTCTACATGACATTCCAATTCACGCAAATGATCAAAAAGCCTTATTTGCGGATGACATGGTTATTATAACGTAAAATGTAGTCCTGGAGAAATCTATTAATGACCTGCAAAGATCAGTTAACGAAGTACAGAAATGGTTGTCCACGTGGTGTTTCCACTTAAACCCTAGCAAATGTAAAGTCAAAATATTTATGCTCTGAAAAATCAAAAAACCATTAATAATAACAATAGAAAACCATCCTTTAAGCTGGAATCCCAAAGACAGTGCAGTCAAGTATCTTGGTGTATACTTAGACCAAAGACTTACATGGAGATATCATATCAACAGGAAACTAAATGAGGCATATGCTAGATTAAGTGAGTTATACCCTGTTTTTAATAGAAAATCAAAATTAAAAATTGAATGTGTAGTATTGCTCTACAAATCACTAATAAGACCTATATTAACACATGCAAGCCCGGCTTGGGGCTCTACAGCAAAATCTAATATTAACAAAATCCAAGTTCTTCAAAATAAAATTTTGAGAATTGCTGTGGACGCACCATGGTTTGTGCGGAATTCCCAAATACACGAAAAAGTAGATCTAGAAACGATCACTGAATTTATTAATAGAACAACAAGGAAGTACCTAGCAAACTTGCAAAAATGTTCGAGTGGACGAAGCCATCAATTGGTAAAAGTGGGTATCCATATCCGCTTAAAAAGGAAACTTCCCCAAGATATCCTGACAGAGGAAGATAAAATATGATAGATAATGAATAAGTTCAGGAAGATATTTTTGTTCCGCGCTATTATTATTTTGTGACTTTTATACATGACAAAAAAACCATGAAAAAACATATTTAATGTTGAACTGGTAATTGCTGATATTAAAAAAAAAAAGATATTATATAAATGATTGTGATTAATTTTTTGAGTTTGTTATCCAAAATAAATAAAGGAACCTATTTTATTTAACTATTCCTACGCTCACATTTATAAAATAAATCCGCATTTTATAAAATAATAAATTTATAAAACAATTCTTTTTAAACAACAACGTTATTCGACCGTTTGACCTTTAGATTCATCCTGTATGCAAATTTTGGTATAACTTGGACTATAAAATAATCTGGCTATAACAAAAATAGGAAATAATTAAAAATATGGAAAACCACAATGATTAAAAAAAGAAAAAAAAAGCTTACTTTATTAAGCTTTTAACTTTTCTTTTGTGTGAATGAATTTATTACTTTCACAAACATAATAAATAAGTAGAAAATTCATAGTTGGTAATCTTCCATTATAAATTTGATTTTACCTCTCTTAATATAATCACCTACTTAAATTTTTTTATCTTTTTTTTTAATTTTCTATTTTTTAGCATAAAAATTATAAAGCAATAAAATTAAAAACCATCATAAAAAATAATCGTGAGTAATTAGAAAAGTAAACTCATCAAAATTGGTTTTCCGGAGAATTTAAAGACGGCGCTACTCAAAACTTTCTAAATTTAACATTACCAACGACGGACGACAGGAAAGGAATTTGAAAATGAAAGTTAATTTTTTTAACAGTTTGACTTTTAGGATATGACCTTTCACATATGAGAGACGTTACATAAAATCGACAGTGAGGCGTCAAGGTATGCTAATTGAAGATTGTGGCAAAAAATGAAAGTTTCTGCGGTTACAATCAAATAAAAACCACCATAAAATCCCATGATTAATTATTTAAATTAAACAAAGAGTATTTTTTTTAAGACAAGTTTTTTTTTAATGTTAAGATGTATTTTCTTTAATAAAAAATACCATGGAAATTATTTACAGGTTTATATGCAACCATATTTTTCAAATTGTATATTTGGTTTCCTAAATGTATATATTTTTTTTTATTTAAATGAAACTTCCAATAGATTCAAATCACAGTTTTTGAGTAACATGGAACAAAATGTTAAAAAATGGGGTTTTGGGAGTTGTTGAAGTTTTTAGGTTATAACTTCCTTAATATCGAGAATTGAAAAAAATATTTATAATAAAAGATGTTCGCAGTTAAAAAGGACATATCTTTTAGTTAAAAAATTTTTTCAGTCTCGTTTAGTTTTCGAGTGAGATGGTACAAAATGTCGAAAAAAATGGGATTTTAGGAGTTGTTGGAGTTTTTAGGTTATAACTCCCTTAATATCGAAAATTGAAAAAAAACTTTAGAATAAAAAATGTTCGCAGTTAAAAAAAGCATAAATTTTATTTGAAAAAATTTTTTCTGTCTCGTTTAGTTTTCAAGTAAGATGGAATAAAAGGTTGAAAAATGGGGTTTTTGGAGTTTTTAGGTTATAACTCCCTTAATATTGAAAATTGAAAAAAAACTTTATAATAAAAAATGTTCGCAGCTAAAAAAGGCATAACTTTTATTTGAAAAATTTTTTTCTGTCGCGTTTAGTTTTCAAGTAAGATGGAACAAAAGGTTGAAAAATGGGGTTTTTGGAGTTTTTAGGTTATAACTCCCTTAATATTGAAAATTGAAAGAAAACTTTAAAATAAAAAATGTTCGCAGTTAAAAAAGGCATAACTTTTATTTGAAAAAATTTTTTCTTTCGCGTTTAGTTTTCAAGTAAGATGGAACAAAAGTTGAAAAATGGGGTTTTTGGAGTTTTTAGATTATAACTCCCTTAATATTGAAAATTGAAAAAAATATTTGGAATAAAAAATATTTGCAGTTATAAAGGGCATAACTTTTATTTGAAAACATTTTTTCTGTCTCCTTTAGTTTTTAGGTAAGATGGAACAAAAAGTTGAAAAAAATGGGGTTTTGGGAGCTATTGGAGTTTTTAGGTTATAACTCCCTTAATATCGAAAATTGAAAGAAAACTTTAGAATAAAAAATATTCACAGTTAAAAAAGGCATAACTTTTATTTGAAAAAATTTTTTTCTGTCTCGTTTAGTTTTCAAGTAAGATGGAACAAAAGTTGAAAAATGGGGTTTTTGGAGTTTTTAGATTATAACTCCCTTAATATTGAAAATTGAAAAAAATATTTGGAATAAAAAATATTTGCAGTTATAAAGGACATAACTTTTATTTGAAAAAATTTTTTCTGTCTCGTTTAGTTTTCAACTAGGATGGAACAAAATGTTGAAGAATGGGGTTTTTGGAGTTTTTAGGTTATAACTCCCTTAACATTGAAAATTGAAAAAAATATTTGGAATAAAAAATATTTGCAGTTATAAAAGGCATAACTTTTATTTCAAAACATTTTTTCTGTCTCCTTTAGTTTTCAGGTAAGATGGAACAAAAGTTGAAGAAATGGGGTTTTGGGAGGTATTGGAGTTTTTAGGTTATAACTTCCTTAATATTGAAAATTGAAAGAAAACTTTAGAATAAAAAATGTTTGCAGTTAAAAAAGACATAACTTTTATTTGAAAAAATTTTTTCTGTCTCGTTTAGTTTTCAAGTAAGATGGAACAAAAGTTGAAAAATGGGGTTTTTGGAGTTTTTAGGTTATAACTCCCTTAATATTGAAAATTGAAAAAAAACTTTAGAATAAAAAATGTTCGCAGTTAAAAGAGGCATAACTTTTATTTGAAAAAATATTTTCTGTCTCCTTTAGTTTTCAGGTAAGATGGAACAAAAGTTGAAAAAATGGGGTTTTGGGAGTTATTGGAGTTTTTAGGTTATAACTTCCTTAATATCGAAAATTGAAAAAAAAACTTTAGAATAAGAAATGTTCGCAGTTAAAAAAGGCATAACTTTTATTTGAAAATTCTTTTTTTGTCGCGTTTAGTTTTCAAGTAAGATAGAACAAAAGTTGAAAAATGGGGTTTTTTGGAATTTTTAGGTTATAACTCCCTTAATATTGAAAATTGAAAAAAATATTTGGAATAAAAAATATTTGCAGTTATAAAGGGCATAACTTTTATTTGAAAACATTTTTTCTGTCTCCTTTAGTTTTCAGGTAAGATGGAACAAAAGTTGAAAAAATGGGGTTTTGGGAGTTATTGGAGTTTTTAGGTTATAACTCCCTTAATATTGAAAAAAAAACTTTAGAATAAAAAATGTTCGCAGTTAAAAAAGGCATAACTCTTATTTGAAAAAAAATTTTTCTGTTGCGTTTAGTTTTCAAGTAAGATGGAACAAAAGTTGAAAAATGGGGTTTTTAGGTTATAACTCCCTTAATATTGAAAATTGAAAGAAAACTTTAGAATAAAAAATGTTCGCAGTTAAAAAAGACATAACTTTTATTTGAAAAAATTTTTTCTGTCTCGTTTAGTTTTCAAGTAAGATGGAACAAAAGTTGAAAAATGGGGTTTTTGGAGTTTTTAGGTTATAACTCCCTTAACATTGAAAATTGAAAAAAATATTTGGAATAAAAAATATTTGCAGTTATAAAAGGCATAACTTTTATTTGAAAACATTTTTTCTGTCTCCTTTAGTTTTCAGGTAAGATGGAACAAAAGTTGAAAAAATGGGGTTTTGGGAGTTATTGGAGTTTTTAGGTTATAACTCCCTTAATATCGAAAATTGAAAAAAAACTTTAGAATAAAAAATGTTCGCAGTTAAAAAAGGCATAACTTTTATTTGAAAAAAATTTTTCTGTCTTGTTTAGTTTTCAGGTAAGATGGAACAAAAGGTTGAAAATGGGGTTTTTGGAGTTTTTAGGTTATAACTCCCTTAATATTGAAAATTGAAAAAAATATTTGGAATAAAAAATATTTGCAGTTATAAAGGGCATAACTTTTATTTGAAAAAATTTTTTCAGTCTCGTTTAGTTTTCGAGTGAGATAGTACAAAATGTCGAAAAAATGGGATTTTGGGAGTTATTGGAGTTTTTGGGTTATAACTTCCTTAATATTAAAAATTGAAAGAAAACTTTAGAATAAAAAATGTTCGCAGTTAAAAAAGACATAACTTTTATTTGAAAAAATTTTTTCTGTCGCGTTTAGTTTTCAAGTAAGATGGAACAAAAAGTTGAAAAATGGGGTTTTTGGAGTTTTTAGGTTATAACTCCCTTAATATTGAAAATTGAAAAAAATATTTGGAATAAAAAATATTTGCAGTTATAAATGGCATAACTTTTATTTAAAAACATTCTTCCTGACTCCTTTAGTTTTCAGGTAAGATGGAACAAAAAGTTGAAAAAATGGAGTTTTGGGAGTTATTGGAGTTTTTGGGTTATAACTCCCTTAATATTGAAAATTAAAAGAAATCTTTAGAATAGAAAATGTTTGCAGCTAAAAAGGGCATAACTTTTATTTGAAAAAATTTTTTCTGTCTCGTTTAGTTTTCAAGTAAGATGGAACAAAAGGTTGAAAAATGGGGTTCTTGGAGTTTTTAGGTTATAACTCCCTTAATATTGAAAATTGAAAAAAAATTTGGAATAAAAAATATTTGCAGTTATAAAGGGCATAACTTTTATTTGAAAAAATTTTTTCTGTCTCCTTTAGTTTTCAGGTAAAATGGAACAAAAAGTTGAAAAATGGGGTTTTGGTAGTTATTGGAGTTTTTGGGTTATAACTCCCTTAATATTGAAAATTGAAAGAAAACTTTAGAATAAAAAATATTTGCAGTTATAGAGGGCATAACTTTTATTTGAAAAAATTTTTTTCTGTCTCGTTTAGTTTTCAAGTAAGATGGAACAAAAGGTTGAAAAATGGGGTTTTTGGAGTTTTTAGGTTATAACTCCCTTAATATTGAAAATTGAAAAAAATATTTGGAATAAAAAATATTTGCAGTTATAAATGGCATAACTTTTATTTGAAAACACTTTTTCTGTCTCCTTTAGTTTTCAGGTAAATTTAGTTTATTAAAGTTTAATTACTTTTTTTGATTAAAACCTTTAATAAATTATTTTCTTGTAAAGGATTCGTTAATAAATTATTTTCTTGTAAAGGATTCGTTTAGATAATCGTTTATGTATATAATAAAATCGAACAACCCTCGATGTACATCACGTGATGGTATTTAACATTGAACCTTGACCCGTTGGACACCGAGAAAGGGTCATGCTACAACATGCGCGCGACGCCTACTCACCCAGCGTACTATAGCAGCGTCGCGACGCTGCGTTTTACTCAGTGAACAACTGTTGCTGGTCGCGAAAACTCGTCGGAAACGTTTCGCGCGCGTCTCACAATCAAATTCAATTTTTTGCACACTCAAACAACACCGTTTCACAAAAACACACAAACTTTTCGACATCTAACACTTTTCAAACCACACAAATCAAACTTTTTAAAAGGTGTGCTTCCCCCGTTTTTTTTTAATCATAGCTAGAGCAAAATCTATTGATCTACAACAGGCAACACATAACGTTCACGAGAAAAGAAAGACTTTGTTGTTGATGTGTTGTGCGGATCGTATTTTAATGTAAGTTTTTGGATCGTTTACAGAGGAATGTAATATTTTAGGTATTTGAATTTGTATGTCATTTTGGATTGGATGGGTAAATGAGATGGGAGGTAAGACGGGTTTTATTAAAATATAGCTGCAATTTCCAAAATTAAACCTTGCCGCAATGAACACCTGTTGTATAGTGTGGTTGGTAATAACAGCCGCAGTATCCTCGATGGGATACCGCATAAAATAAATCTTGGAGAATCGATTTAACAAAAAATTCTTATATTTATTAAAATTTTATTATTACTTTGTTTATATCAAACTAGTCGATTTAAAAAAATTCATTTTTAAGATACTAATTGTTGTTGAGGTTTTATATTTTATGAGGATTGAGATTGAAACTTTGTCTTTGCTTATCCCGAAGGTGAACTTTCTACGTCCTTTAGTTCTTCCCTCATTGTCAGAAAAAAAATGTAATTAAATATTATTAATTGAAACTCAACTTTAAAAATTCATCAAAAATTCATTTTTAAAGATTTTAACTTGATTTTTTTTCTAAATGAAACTTAAAACATTCTAATTTTAATTAAAAAAGACCGTTTTATTCCAAGTGTTGTCAAAAAAATTAAAAAAATTTTCAAAGTTGGAAAAATTTTTTTGGTTAGAAAATTAACCATTTTAAAAAAATTCATTAAAAATTCATTTTTTAAGGTTTTGATTTGATTTTTTTTCTAAATGAAACTTAAAACATTCTAGTTTTAATTAAAAAAGACCGTTTTATTCCAAGTGTTGTAAAAAAAATTAAAAAAATTTTCAAAGTTGGTAAAAATTTTTTTGGTTAGAAAATTAACCATTTTAAAAAAATTCACCAAAAATTCATTTTTTAAGATTTTAATTTGATTTTTTTCTAAATGAAACATAAAACATTCTAATTTTAATTAAAAAAGACCGTTTTATTCCAAGTATTGTCAATAAAATTAAAAAAAATTTTAAAGTTGGAAAAAATTTTTGACACTTTTTTAACTTAAAAAAATTAACTTTAAAAATTCACCAAAAATTCATTTTTAAAGATTTTGATTTGATTTTTTTTTAATGAAACTTCAAACTTTCTAGTTTTGATTAAAAAAGACCGATTTATTCTAAATGTTTTAAAAAAAATTAAAAACATTTTCAAAGTTGGAAAAAATTTTTTACACCTTTTTAACTTAAGAAAATTAACTTTAAAAATTCATCAAAAATTCATTTTTAAAGATTTTGATTTGATTTTTTTTCTAAATGAAACTTAAAACATTTTAGTTTTAATTAAAAAAGACCGTTTTATTCCAAGTGTTGTCAAAAAAATTAAAAAAATTTTCAAAGTTGGTAAAAATTTTTTTGGTTAGAAAATTAACCATTTTAAAAAAATTCACCAAAAATTCATTTTTTAAGATTTTAATTTGATTTTTTTTCTAAATGAAACATAAAACATTCTAATTTTAATTAAAAAAGACCGTTTTATTCCAAGGGTTGCCAAAAAAATTAAAAAAAAATTTTAAAGTTGGAAAAAATTTTTGACACCTTTTTAACTTAAGAAAATTAACTTTAAAAATTCATTAAAAATTCATTTTTAAAGATTTTGATTTGATTTTTTTCTAAATGAAACTTGAAGCATTCTAATTTTAATTAAAAAAGACCGTTTTATTCCAAGTATTGTCAAAAAAATTTAAAAAATTTTTAAAGTTGGGAAAATTTTTTCGGTTAAAAAATCAATCATCTTTAAAAATTCATATCCCTAAAATTAATTATTCAGGAGACTTGAAATTTGATGAGAGTTTAGATTAAAACTTAATCTTTATTTTTGCCAAAGATGAATCTCCTACGATTTTTAGTTTTTCCCTCAGAAGAGAAAATGTAACTAAGTATTATTAATTGAAATTTCTTAACAGTTTAAAAATTGGGCTATGTTCTAAGAATGGAATTTTCTTTGGATTACATTAAAATTTGATGTTTTAAAACTACAACTTTATTATATATACCGACTTTTTAAAGTTTACTAAATTTTTAGGTTGAATTTCGTTAAAAGAATTTTAGTGTATTTGGGAATTTTTTTTTTAATTTTTGGGTAATAATTAGAACAAATTTGACTATTTTATTTAAAAATAGATATTTTAGTCTATCTGTAGTAAAAAGAATTTTTCTCAGTTCCTACAAATAAAGTCTAGATGATTTTTTAAAGTTGAGTCAATTTTTAGATTAAATTCTGTCAAAAAATTTTTAGTGATTTTGGGAATTTTTTAAAAATTTTAGGGAAGAATTAGAACAAATTTGACTGTTTTATTTAAAAATAGATATTTTAATCTATCTTTAGTAAAAAAATCTTTTCTCAATTCCTAAAAATAAAGTTTAGACGATTTTTTAAAGTTTACTAAATTTTTAGGTTAAATTCTGTCAACAAATTTTTAGTGATCTTGGGATTTTTTTTAATTTTTAGGGAAGAATTAGAACAAATTTGAATGTTTTATTTAAAAATAGATATTTTAATCTATCTTTAGTAAAAAAATCTTTTCTTAATTCCTAAAAATAAAGTCTGGACGATTTTTTTAAATTTACTAAATTTTTAGGTTAAATTCTGTAAAAATATTTTTAGTGACTGGAACTTTTTTTTTAATTTTTGGGTAATAATTAGAACAAATTTGATTATTTTATTTAAAAATAGACATTTCAATCCATCTTTAGTAAAAGAGATCATATCTCAATTCCTAAAAATAAAATCTAGATGATTTTTTAAAATTTACTAAATTTTTAAGTAAAATTCCGTCAAAAAATTTTTAGTGTTTTTGAGAATTTTTTAAAATTTTTAGGGAATAATTAGAACAAATTTGAATGTTTTATTTAAAAACAGATATTTTAATCTATCTTTAGTAAAAAAATCATTTCTCAATTCCTAAAAATAAAGTCTAGACGATTTTTTAAAATTTACTACATTTTTAGGTTAAATTCTGTCAAAAAATTTTTAGTGTTTTTGGGAATTTTTTTAAATTTTGAGAGAAGAATTAGAACAAAATTGAGTGTTTTATTTAAAAATAGACATTCTAATCTATCTGTAGTAAAAAGAATTTTTGTCAATTTCTATAAATAAAATCTAGATGATTTTTTAAAGTAGACTCAATTTTTAGGTTAAATTCTGTCAAAAAAATTTTAGCGATTTTGGGAATTTTTTAAAATTTTTAGGGAAGAATTAGAACAAATTTGACTGTTTTATTTAAAAATAGATATTTTAATCTATCTTTAGTAAAAAAAACTTTTCTCAATTCCTAAAAATAAAGTCTAGACGATTTTTTAAAATTTACTACATTTTTAGGTTAAATTCTTTCAAAAAAATTTTAGTGTTTTTGGGAATTTTTTAAAATTTTTAGAGAAGAATTAGAATAAATTTGAATGTTTTATTTAAAAATAGACATTTCAATCTATCTTTAGTAAAAGAAATCATATCTCAATTCCTAAAAATAAAGTCTAGACGATTTTTTAAAGTTTACTAAATTTTTAGGTTAAATTCAGTCAAAAAAATTTTAGTGTTTTTGGGAATTTTTTAAAATTTTTAGGGAAGAATTAGAACAAATTTGATTGTTTTATTTAAAAATAGATATTTTAATCTATCTTTAGTGAAAAAATCTTTTCTCAATTCCTAAAAATAAAGTCTAGACGATTTTTTAAAGTTGAGTCAATTTTTAGATTAAATTCTGTCAAAAAATTTTTAGCGATTTTGGGAATTTTTTAAAGTTTTTAGGGAAGAATTAGAACAAATTTGAGCATTTTATGTAAAAATAGATATTTTAATCTATCTTCAGTAAAAAAAAATCTTTTCTCAATTCCTAAAAATAAAGTCTAGACGATTTTTTAAAACTGACTCAAAATTTAGGTTAAATTCTGTCAAAAATTTTTAGCGATTTTGGAATTTTTTTTTAATTTTTAGGGAAGAATTAGAACAAATTTGAGTGTTTTATTTAAGAATAGATATTTTAATCTATCTTTACTAAAAGAAATCATTTCTCAATTCTTTAAAATAAAGTCTAGACCATACTCAACTGGTAGTTAATCTAATCGATTAAATCGTAATTTTTTTATCCTCACAAAAGAAAAATCAATCGAATCCATTTTAATATTTTGTATGAAATTCTTTATTTAGAGATAACTTTGCACATTAATGCCATACACTTCGTTTGCCATGAAATATCGATCTTATTAATTATTCATCGTGTATTTGTATATTTACGAAGCATCTGTTTGGGTTAACCACTTCGTTAACCATAGATAACATAGATAGACAAAATCACCAAAGCAGAAAAAAAAATCTAGAAAAACCAATATTTTTTAATTAAGCATACTTAATTTGTTTCAGTATCCATTTATTACGATTACGTAATTAAAAGCTTCCGTTAGAGAGGATTTATTGGGTACTTTCCAAACTCTTCAATTAAAGAGGTCGATTGGTTCGTTAAAATCCTATTTGAAGGGTTGAAAGGGAATGTACGCAAAGTATGCAGGTGAGTTTTTTTTATTTTTTTAATTTAGAATATTTTAATTGATTTAAAATTGAAATTTAAAAGTAGATATTTTGTAAAAATATTTTTGAATATCAAAAATGAAAAACTGTAGCAGAAAAAATGTAGCGAATCGCCTACGTTAGAACATCGCGGAAAAAATAACAAATTAGATGGTTTTAAACTAACCAATTTTATGCTTTTAATCTCGTCTATTTTGACGTGTGAAAACAGAGTGAAAATAGTTCTTTCTTTAACAAAAATATTTAGACGAACGGGAATAGTTGCGACGTTACGTTACTTTTATTGAAGGATCTAATAATAGATTTTGATAGAATTAGACAGTTGTTTTTAGAAGAATCAGATCCAAAATTAAACGATTTTTTTGCTAAAAAACGAAAATTATTAAGTGGTAAATTTTTTCGAAGAAAATAAATCGCCATAGAAATTAGTCAATTTTTAAAAATTCATATCTACAAAACTAATTGTTCTTGAGATTTGAAATTTTATGAAAATTTTGATTGAAATCTAATCTTTATTTTCACCAAAGATGAATTTTCTAAGAGTTTTAGTTTTTCCCTCAGAAGTGAAAATGTAACGTAATGTCGGTTAAAATTTGTTCATCTTTAAAAATTCATATCTAAAAAACTAATTGTTGTTGAGGTTTGAAATTTTATGAGGATTTAGATTGAAACCTAATCTGTTTTTTTACCAAAGATGAATTTTCTACAGCTTTTAGTTTTTTTTTTTTTGTCAGATACGAAATTCTAACCTAATTTATTTAACACGTTTATTAAAAATAGCCAATTTTAAAAATTCATATCTAAGGAACTAATTGTTGTTGAGACTTGAAATTTGATGACGATTTAGATTAAAATCTAATCTTTATTTTCACCAAAGATGAATTTTCTAAGACTTTTAGTTTTTCCCTCAGAAGAGAAAATGTAACTTCATGTCGAATAAAATTTATCAATTTTTAAAAATTCATACCTAAGAAACTAATGATTAGTGAGATTTAAAATTTTATCATGGTTTAATAAAATGGTGTTAACTTTTATATAATAAAATACTACACATTATACAATTTATTGATTTTAATTTCTGAAGTTGAAAGGAATAATTCCATTCTTTTGATGGAAGTTAAATAAATGAAACGTGAAATTTCTACTGAAAAGATTTATTAGTACTTGACTATAGGGGTTCCGATTTTAAAATCGATAGCTGAATGAGAATTGAAGATGTCACAGAATTATCGTCAACACTATAAAATATTAACAGATTAATTTTTTTTTAATAATTAACATACAATAATTTGTAATAAATAATATAAAATAACTAAAAAATAATTAAAAAATAATTAACGTTAAACGTAACGTAACATGTTGTTAAAATTGTTAAAAAATTTTAAAGCCAGAAATGGTAGATATAATTTAAAAACGAATACTCGAAATATAATGAACCCACGCTAAAATATGAATGTTTGAATAATAAAAATGAAATAATATAAAGATTAATGAGATTACCTCCGATTTCAAACACATCGAACCTAACACAACGACGAAAGACAATACAATCAGACCTCACAAAGAAGTCAAGTTATTAAGAAAAATTGTAATTATTAAATGACAAAATATTGTAAAGTAAATAACGAAAACTCTGCCATGTTATCATTTGTGAAGTCTCATTAGGAAATGTTTTACATTTCCGACTTTGTTTGAGTACGGAATTTTTTTTTTCAAACTGATGGGGAAAATAAAGCAAAATAGAAATGATGTCTTCTTGGTAGTGAACAGAGCTCACTGATTAGCATGGATGTAAGTGGTACATTTTGAATTAAAAATGTTTCGACCTCATTTTACGAATTGTTTTTGCAACTATACATAAAAGCTTTGTTCATTGGGTTAAAACTTGCATTGCACTAAATTACACTATGGCCCGTATCGATAGTCGACCATGATTGGAGATTTAAAACGAGATTTAACAAATTTTTAATTAAGGCTTGATCGGGTTTTTGAGGGGTGTACGGTTCTATAGTCGAAATGTAAACGTCAATCAGTTGATTGCCGTTTAGAAAAATAGTGACTCTGCGCTTTAGCTAATTGACTGTTTTGAACGGTGATCTAGGGGAAATGCTAATAACTTTTATTTTAGTGTATTAACCACCCTTACTAATCTAACGTCAGGTTTGTTGATTCTTTGTTTGTGTGTGTGTTTTGGCGTAAGTAGTGTCATATTATCTCTGAAAAGTATACGCAATGGCTATGAAAAAGAAACACTTTACATTAAAATAAAAAAATACATTTTAATTATTTCTACCTTCTTGATCAACCAAAAACTTGATCAACCTAAAATGGACTATTTCTATTTGTCTCCATCTAACTCAAAAGCTAAGCGAGTTAGAAAAAAATGTTTCAAATAAGAATTATCCCATTCTTAATGACAAACAACTTTTATTTGAAACATTTTTCCCTATTTCCGATATTAACGGAATTATAAGCCAAAAACTTGATCAACCTAAAATGGACTATTTCTATTTGCCTCCATCTAACTCAAAAGCTAAGCGAGTTAGAAAAAATGTTTCAAATAAGAGTTATTCCGTTCTTAATGACAAACAACTTTTGTTTAAAACATTTTCCCTATTTCCGATATTAACGGAATTATAAACCAAAAACTTGATCAACCTAAAATGGACTATTTCTATTTGCCTCCATCTAACTCAAAAGCTAAGCGAGTTAGAAAAAAATGTTTCAAATAAGAATTATTCCATTCTTAATGACAAACAACTTTTATTTGAAACATTTTTTACTATTTCCGATATTAACGGAATTCTAAGCCAAATACTGGAATAATACAAAATAGAGTATTTCTATTTGCCTCCATCTAACTCAAAAGTTAAGCGAGTTAGAAAAAAATGTTTCAAATAAGAATTATTCCATTCTTAATGACAAACAACTTTTGTTTGAAACATTTTTCCCTATTTCCGATATCAACGGAATTCTAAGCCAAACACTGGAATAATACAAAATAGAGTATTTCTATTTGCCTCCATCTAACTCAAAAGTTAAGCGAGTTAAAAAAAAATGTTTCAAATAAGAATTATTCCATTCTTAATGACAAACAACTTTTGTTTGAAACATTTTTCCCTATTTCCGATATTAACGGAATTATAAGCCAAAAACTTGATCAACCTAAAATGGACTATTTCTATTTGCCTCCATCTAACTCAAAAGCTAAGCGAGTTAGGGAAAAATGTTTCAAATAAGAGTTATTCCGTTCTTAATGACAAACAACTTTTGTTTGAAACATTTTTCCCTATTTCCGATATTAACGGAATTCTAAGCCAAACACTGGAATAATACAAAATAGAGTATTTCTATTTGCCTCCATCTAACTCAAAAGTTAAGCGAGTTAGAAAAAAATGTTTCAAATAAGAATTATTCCATTCTTAATGACAAACAACTTTTATTTGAAACGTTTTTCCCTATTTCCGATATTAACGGAATTATAAGCCAAAAACTTGATCAACCTAAAATGGACTATTTCTATTTGCCTCCATCTAACTCAAAAGCTAAGCGAGTTAGAAAAAAATGTTTCAAATAAGAGTTATTCCGTTCTTAATGACAAACAACTTTTGTTTGAAACATTTTTCCCTATTTCCGATATTAACGGAATTCTAAGCCAAACACTGGAATAATACAAAATAGAGTATTTCTATTTGCCTCCATCTAACTCAAAAGCTAAGCGAGTTAGAAAAAAATGTTTCAAATAAGAGTTATTCCGTTCTTAATGACAAACAACTTTTGTTTGAAACATTTTACCCTATTTCCGATATTAACGGAATTATACTTAACTTTAGATATCCTCTTTTGTTCACCATGAATGAAAAACTTGTATACCATCTTCGAGATATATTTTAGCTATAGAATATCTTGGAAATTTTCCGTGTAGAACTAGTAATAATATTGTTCTTTTTATAATGTTAACTCCTACCATTAAAACCCAAAATATAATTATCCTATTGATTAATTACCGCGAACAAGTATGCAATGCTTAAATTAATCCCAGATTAAGCAGATAAAACCGATAACATGTCATGCGATTGAACGAAATTAACACCACATATACTTTTTAATTATACTTAATTTTTAGAGTCGTTCATTACAAAAAATATCGACCGGAAAATCTTAAAGCTAAATGTAGTAAAATTAAAGCAAACTCCTATTTGGTATTCATAATATGATCGTTCAATTGATCAACAAGTATTCAAATTTCAAAAATTTTCAATAAATTAAATTCATTTTCAGAAGTTGAATTAATATTAGGACTGGGATGGGGCGTTAAATTTTGAACCAATAAAATGTGAAAAAATGGAAATTGGAAGGGAAAATATTAAGGAAAGGAAGTAATTAAGGATAGGAAGTTTTGAGACCGCTAGGGCCCCAAACAGTGCGGATATCTTACGCGGTCTCGAAAAAGATATCCCTAAGCTGTTTGGGGATAATTTTTAAAAGGATTTCGAAGGAATTTAGATAGAGGTGTTTTGTTCAGAAGAACTTGATCATTAAGACATTCTAAGTCTGTGTTAATTTCTTTAAATTTTTCTATTTCAAAAGCTTCAAGAAGATTAAGTTTACAGCCTTTGTTTAGTTTATGTAGAAGTTTAGTGTTTGTTGATCAAATTCATGTCTGTAAGTGAATATGTGTCTACAGAAATTTGAAACGTCGATTACTACAAAAAAATCGATTGGAAAATCTTAAAGCTAAATGTAGAAAAGTTAAAGCAAACTCCTATTTGGTATTCATAAAACGATCGTTCGATTGATCAACCGTAACGATGATGCACCTTCTTGTACACCTCCTGGCTGTTGGAAATCCGAAGTCTACCATCATTTTCCCTCTTATCTAAATTTTATAGACTCGTCTCTGTAATTGAAAAGATTTGAAATGCTCAACTACCTGAAAATTGAAGACTGCGAATCGCATATCAACTAGCTAGTTTACGACCAACTTTTCCGGTTACTATTTAGAAATAGACAAGAAATTTATCATAAAGTATATTTTCACGCCAAGAAAAGTTAGTTTAGTCACGCATAAATAACCATAATTTGATGTAAAAATACCCACTCGTTTGAAATGAATTTACTGCATGTTTCAATATTCATTTCCCAAATCTCAGTCTTTAAAGAAGTCTTTTTTAAGTCGGCCTTTATATAAAAATCCATATAGAAAAACTCGAAGGTCAACTTTAAACGCATGGCCGAGATTTAGTGAGTTTAGTCTACACACAATTTCCTTTGTTAATGATTTACAAACAACAGTGGATACTTTCTGTTTGGATATAGGATAACTTTATTTATCATTTTTTTTTCTAAACATACAGTTTTTGAGTTTTTATTTTAATTTTTCGGAAGTTTTTTTATGAAGCATGAAAAATTCACTCGTTTGTAAGAAAACATCTTCTCTTTTTATACCAACTTTTATAACAGTTATGAGTACTGTCATAAAACTATCTTTAGCCTGTACAAACTTTATAGTCAAGAGGAACTTACAAGTTAGTAAAAATGTAAAAGTTTCCCAACTGTGAAGAATAATTCATCACATTTCACTATTTTACTTTACATTACTTCACATTTCATTATTTTTCTTAGCGAGTTTAATATTTTAATACTTTTATTTAAACTTCCTACTCAAATTTAAAAAAAAATACTTTTCTAGTTTTTTCTCCCTGACATTTTCAAGTCTCCCTAGTATTGATTTTGTATGTTTGATTAACTTCTTACATTTCGATCTCTTTGTCAACTTATGGTATTTTTAGATTTACTTTTTTACTTTTCATAGTTATAAGAATTTATTTCAACAAAAAAAGAAAAAAAATAAAAAACTTCCTCGCAACTATATGAAAAAACAAAGTATATATCTGCAACATCAATAACAACGTGGGTTAAATTCATTTTTCTCCCATCTCTCTATATGACCTACATTTATTAAATTTAAATAAAAAATGATCTCAGAATATAAACTCTTCGGTAAAAAAACAACCACATAAAAAAAAATAACAAGGTTTTAATTGCTAGTGATCGTTAAAGCTACATAGTGTTACAGTAACATTTGGAGACAATTCTACTAAAAACTTAATGATTTTTTTTTTTAATTCCACCCAAAATCAATGAAATTGGTAAAAACTCCACGAAAAACTTACTATATTCGTAAAAATTCCACCAAAGTTACCAACATTTTTAACACTTCCACCAAAAACGTACTAAATTTTTTCAATTTTCCACCAAAGCTACAAAAATGTTGAATAATTCCACTAAAAACTTATTGATCTTTAAAAAATACCACCAAAAACATACCAAATTCATAAAAATTCTACTAAAATTACCAATATTTTTAACAATTCCACCAAAAATGATTCAAGTTAATAAAACTTCCACCAAAGTTATCAATTTTTTTAACAATTCCATCAAAAACATACTGAATTTTATAAAAATTCCACCACAAATTAATAAAATTGGAAAAATTTCACTAAAAACTTACTAAATTCGTAAAAATTCCATAAAAAACACTGATTTTTTTTAAAATTCCATCAAAAATTAATAAAATTCGCAAAAATTCCACCAGTGTTATCAAAATTTTTGATAATTCTACCAAAAACATACTGAATTTTTCTAAAATTCCATCATAAATGAATAAAATTCGCAAAATTTCCACCAATGTTATCAAAATGTCAAAACGATCAGTTTATTAATTATTATCAAATATTTAATTTATGCAAAGCAAAAATTCGAATAAATTTCACTAAAAACAAATTAAATTCTTAAAAATATCACCAAAAATTTAAGTAAATTTGTAAAAATTCCACCAAAGCTACTAACATTTTTAATAATTCTACCAAAAACTTATAAAATTTGTAAACATTCCACCAAAGCTACCAAAATTTTTTACAATTCCACCAAAAACTTGCTGAATTTTTAAAAAATATAGTAAAATTAAAATTAATTTCGTCAAGAATTGATTAGATTCTTAAAAATTCTACAAAAATAAAAAAGTAATAATAAAAATTCCACAAAAGTTAGTTAAATTGAATGTAATTTCACCAAAAATTATTAAATTTGGAGACAATTCTACTCAAAACTGAATTTTTAAAAAAATTCCACCCAAAATCCATAAAATTGGTAAAAATTCCACGAAAAAATCACTATATTCGTAAAAATTCCACCAAAGCTACCAACATTTTTAACAATTCCATCAAAAACGTACTAAATTTTTTCAATTTTCCACCAAAGCTACAAAAATGTTGAATAATTCCACTAAAAACTTATTGATTTTTAAAAAATACCACCAAAAACATACCAAATTCATAAAAATTCTACTAAAATTACCAATATTTTTAACAATTCCACCAAAAATGATTAAAGTTAATAAAACTTCCACCAAAGTTATCAATTTTTTTAACAATTCCATCAAAAACATACTAAATTTTATAAAAATTCCACTACAAATTAATAAAATTGGAAAAATTTCACTAAAAACTTACTAAATTTCTAAAAATTCCATAAAAAACACTGAATTTTTTAAAAATTCCATCAAAAATGAATAAAATTCGCAAAAATTCCACCAGTGTTATCAAAATTTTTGATAATTCCACCAAAAACATACTGAATTTTTAAAAAATTCCATCAAAAATTAATACAATTTGCAAAAATTCCACCAAAAACTTACTAAATTCATAAGAATTTTACCAAAAACATTGTTTTTTTTATTCCACCAGAAATGAATAAAATTCGTAAAAATTCCACCAATGTTATCAAAATTTTTGATAATTCCACCAAAAACATACTGAATTTTTTTGAAAATTCCACCAAAAACTTACTAAATTCATAAGAATTTTACCAAAAACACAGAATTTTTTTAAAATTCCACAAGAAATGAATAAAATTCGCAACAATTCTACCGAAGCTATTAAAATATTTAACAACTACACTCAAAACTTACTGAATTTTTTTTATTCCACCAAAAACTTAACAAAAATCCTAAAAATTACACCGAAATTGTCAACATTTTTAACAATTCTACCAAAAACTTACCAAATTTTTTAAAAATTCCACCAAAATGTCCAAATTCTTTTAAAATTCCACTAAAAATCAATCAAATTACAAACAATTTCATTAAAAATTAACTTAAACCTTGAAAATTCCATCAAAAACTTAGTAGATTCATAAAAATTCCACCCAAGTTACTAAAATTTTTAATAATTCTACCAAAAAGAATGAATTTTTTTAAAATTCCTCCAAAAAACTTACAAAATTTGTAAAAATTCCACTAAAAAATTACCAATTTTTTTTTTAATTCCACCAAAAAGTTACTAAATTCGTAAAGCTTCCACCAAAGTTACCAAAATGTTGATCAATTCAGTCAAAAACAATATTTTTTTTTTTAGAAAAATACTAAAAATAAAACTAAACTAGTCAAAAATGTTAAGTTCATATTGCTTTTTTTAGTTTACTAAAAACTAATTAAATTCTTGAAAATATCACCAAAAATTTAAGTAAATTTGTTAAAATTCCACCAAAGCTACTAAAAATTTTTAATAATTCCACAAAAAACTTAAAAATTTGTAAAAATTCCACCAATGCTATTAAAATTTTTAACAATTCCACCAAAAACTTGCTGAATTTTTAAAAAATATACTAAAATTAAGATTAATTTCGTCAAGAATTGATTAGATTCTTAAAAATTTCACAAAAATAAAAAAGTAATAATAAAAATTCCACAAAAGTTAGTTAAATTGAATATAATATAATTGAGTATGTTTCACAATTGTATGTATTATTAAAACAAATAAATTTCCCGAATAAATTTACAATTTTCCAATAATTAAATATTTTTTATTACTTTTAATTGTACTTTTTAATTTCAATTTATATTACACAATATAGGTATAAACGATACAATAACTGGAAAACAAAACTACCATTATTGAGTTCTTCGTGCGATTCGCATATTGAATTTTTAACGTTTCAATTTGAGCTGACACGGTGGAATATTCCGCGTTATTCATAAGGGAGCAATTTTACACAGTTTGAGGGAGGAAAATTTATGTTTAATAAAAAAAGCGGAACACGTTCGGACGTTTTTTTTAATAAATTAAACATAGCGTAGGTGTAGAATATGTAAATTTAATAAACCGTAATTTTAGAGCGGGAAAACTTCTCAAGGACGTCGTGAAGAAACTCCTATGTACACCTAGGGAGGTAAACGGAACCTTGCCTATTTCCACTGTAATCCTAATTAAAGATAACACCAACAGTTGACCTAACCAAATTAATTTCCAGGTAGAGAACCAGACACTTCCTCTACAAACATAATTTCATTACGGTTTGTCCTCTGTGTTGTTCAAAATCAAGTACCTAGTAATTTAATCGTTTATTAATTTAAAGTTTATAATTAAATTAAATTAAATTAAATTATTTTAATTAAAAAAACGTTTTATAAATAACAATATAAAATATAAAAACTTTCAAAAGTTTAAATCCGGGATTAAACTGAGTAATCACAATTTACTATTCCCCCAACAATGAATAATCATAGCGCACACGCGTACACATAAATATCAATTAATCTTGCTAAGTAGCTCCGTTATAATGTAGAGTTTCGTGCCATGGAATTCAAGCGTAAAGCCATAAATTTAAAATTACGAACATCTCGTCGGAGGAGGGTTCGTGGAGAATTTCGTGTATTGATTAAATAATTTATCATCCTCTACGATCAGCAAGATTTTTATTTAACACGTTCATTTTTCCCCTTCCGTGTTTTATACCCACTCGTTTTTTTTTTTTATAAAATGAAAAGTTAGATAGCGAACTAAACCCTTGAGATTCGATAACGTATCACGTAACAAATTGTCCGGCTCGAAGGTTCCCGGGTTTCTGAGGTCAACAATTCCGTCTTCGATCCGTCACAGTGTAAATAACGATCACACGCGATATTGAAAAATCCATCCTTGACCTCTCTTCAGCCATTCTGCAGCTTGAAACCGTAACTATATCGACGTTTCAAAGGATTCCAAAGCGTTTCGATCCATCACCTCAAAGAATCTGAGAGACATCCGCATAAAAGGAAAGTCTATGTTTGTTTTTAAACAAAGAACTTTACATAAAAGCTATTTTTAAGATTGTAAGGTGGTTTTTTTTTAAGTACCGACGCGGTAACGCTTTGTAATAAGGTCGTACGTAACGTGATATTGAAAAGCACCAGGTGGTTCGTAGAAGGGCTCGAAACGAGGAGTCACCTGCGTTACTAAAAGGCTGTAAATAGATACTAGTTCTTTTACCTTTTACATCACTTAGAATTACCTGGTTTATTTTTAGTTGAAAGCTTTTTTACTTTTAATTATTTCTTTTTGGGTGAATAAAAAAAAATTGTTGGTGTTTTTGTTGTAGAAATCATTGCGGGAATCCGGATTAAAACGTTTCTGGACAGCGATGCGATCTTCAACCAACAGTTCCGGTTCGCAATGCGACCAAGATACTATAGAATCTTCTGTGGAAGAAGCAAAACCTTTATCGAATTGTTCATTACCACTTCTTCAGGTAAATTTGTTTTTTGTAAATTTTTCCAATGATTAGTATTGGAATTTTATTATAAAATTGTATATAATTGTCTTTTAAATTTATGCTAAGAATTGTATTTTTAGTTTTAAAATATTGGTGGAGGCGCTGGTTATTACCTTTTTCTTATCGGTGGCAAAAATCAAGTCAATGAACTTTCGCATGCTTATAATCCAAAAATGTTTTTCAGAAAAATCGGGGTGAAAGCTGTGATAATTGGTAAATGTTTCTATGTAATATAACCAAAATTCAAAATCGTAGGTCACACGGTTTAGGTAATATTAATTAAATGAAAAAATGACCGGTTTTTTTATCGGTTTACGGAAAATGCAAAGTTTGGGAATTTTTTTCTCAAAAACCGCTGAAGAAAAAAACTTGGGACCTTTTGTAAAATGTAGCCAAATCTATTTATTATAATACGGTATTTTTTTTTCTTTTTGAAAAATTCCGTCAATTTTTACTAAAAAATTCAAACCTAGAAATAGTCAATTTTGAGAACCGCTGGTCGCATCTTAATGAGATTGTCTACTAAATGATGGTGGAGATTGTTAACTATTTGAATGATTATTTCTGTGCAACATAGCCAAAATTTTAAATTGTAAATCACGTGGTTTAAGAAATTTCGTGAGTTAAATGAAGAAAGAACTGGATTTTTAGCCGATCCTCGAAAAACGCAAACTTTGGGATTTTTTTTCTCAAAAACCGCTGAAGAAAAAAACTTGGGACCTTTTGTAAAATGTAGCCAAATCTATTTATTATAATACGGTATTTTTTTCTTTTTGAAAAATTCCGTCAATTTTTGCAAACAAAAATCAAACCTAGAAATAGTCAATTTTGAGAACCGCTGATCGCATCTTAATGAGATTGTCCACTAAATGATGGTGGAGATTGTTAACTATTTGAATGATTATTTCTGCGTAACATAGCCAAAATTCAAAATTGTAAATCACGTGGTTTAGGAAATTTCGCGAGTGAAATGAAGAAAGAACTGAATTTTTTGCCGATCCTCGGAAAATCCAAACTTTGGGATTTTTTTTCTCAAAAACCGCTGAAGAAAAAAACTTGGGACCTTTTGTAAAATGTGGCCAAATCTAATTATTATAATACGGTATTTTTTTCTTTTTGAAAAATTCCGTCAATTTTTGCTAAAAAAATTCAAACTTAGAAATAGTCAATTTTGAGAACCGCTGGTCGTATCTTAATGAGATTGTCCACTAAATGAGGGTGGAGATTGTTAACTATTTGAATGATTATTTCTGCGTAACATAGCCAAAATTTAAAATTATAAATCACATGGTTTAGAAAATATCGCAAATTAAATGAAAAAAGGACCAGTTTTTTGATCATTCTGCGAAAAACGCAAACTTTGGGATTTTTTTTCTCAAAAACCGCTTAAGAAAAAAACTTGGGACCTTTTGTAAAATGTAGCCAAATCTATTTATTATAATACGGTATTTTTTTCTTTTTGAAAAATTCCGTCAATTTTTGATAAAAAAATTCAAACCTAGAAATAGTCTATTTTGAGAACCGCTGGTCGCATCTTAATGAAATTCTCCACTAAATAATGGTGGAGATTGTTAACTATTTGAATGATTATTTCTGCGTAACATAGCCAAAATTTAAAATTGTAAATCACGTGGTTTGGGAAATTTCGCGAGTTAAATGAAGAAAGAACTGAATTTTTTGCCGATCCTCGGAAAATCCAAGTTTTGGGATTTTTTTTCTCAAAAACCGCTGAAGAAAAAAACTTGGGACCTTTAGTAAAATGTAGCCAAGTCTATTTATTATAATACGGTATTTTTTCCTTTTTGAAAAATTCCGTCAATTTTTGCTAAAAAAATTCAAACTTAGAAATAGTCAATTTTGAGAACCGCTGGTCGTATCTTAATGAGATTGTCCACTAAATGAGGGTGGAGATTGTTAATTATTTGAATGATTATTTCTGCGTAACATAGCCAAAATTTAAAATTGTAAATCACATGGTTTAGAAAATATCGCAAATTAAATGAAAAAAGGACCAGTTTTTTGATCATTCTGCGAAAAACGCAAACTTTGGGATTTTTTTTCTCAAAAACCGCTTAAGAAAAAAACTTGGAACCTTTTGTAGAATGTAGCCAAATCTATTTATTATAATACGGTATTTTTTTCTTTTTGAAAAATTCCGTCAATTTTTGCTAAAAAAATTCAAACCTAGAAATAGTCAATTTTGAGAACCGCTGATCGAATCTTAATGAGATTGTCCACTAAATGTTGGTGGAGATTGTTAACTATTTGAATGATTATTTCTGCGTAACATAGCCAAAATTTAAAATTGTAAATCACGTGGTTTAGGAAATTTCGCGAGTTAAATGAAGAAAGAACTGAATTTTTTGCCGATCCTCGGAAAATCCAAATTTTGGGATTTTTTTTCTCAAAAACCGCTGAAGAAAAAAACTTGGGACCTTTTGTAAAATGTAGCCAAATCTATTTATTATAATACGGTATTTTTTTCTTTTTGAAAATTTCCGTCAATTTTTGCAAAAAAATTCAAACCTAGAAATAGTCAATTTTGAGAACCGCTGGTCGCATCTTAATGAGATTATCCACCAAATGATGGTGGAGATTGTTAACTATTTGAATAATTATTTCTGCTTAACATAGCCAAAATTTAAAATTGTAAATCACGTGGTTTAGAAAATTTCGTGAGTTAAATGAAGAAAGAACTGGATTTTTAGCCGATCCTCGCAAAACGCAAACTTTGGGAATTTTTTTCTCGGAAACCGCTCAAGAAAAAGACTTGGGACCTTTTGTAAAATGTAGCCAAGTCTATTTATTATAATACGGTATTTTTTTCTTTTTGAAAAATTCCGTCAATTTTTGTTAAAAAAATTCAAACCTAGAAATAGTCAATTTTGAGAACCGCTGGTCGCATCTTAATGACATTGTCCACCAAATGATGGTGGGGATTGTTAACTATTTGAATGATTATTTCTGCGTAACATAGCCAAAATTTAAAATTGTAAATCACGTAGTTTAAGAAATTTCGTGAGTTAAATGAAGAAAGAACTGCATATTTTGCCGATCCTCGGAAAATCCAAATTTTGGGATTTTTTTTCTCAAAAACCGCTGAAGAAAAAAACTTGGGACCTTTTGTAAAATGTAGCCAAATCTATTTATTATAATACGGTATTTTTTCCTTTTTGAAAAATTCCGTCAATTTTTGCTAAAAAAATCAAACCTAAAAATAGTCAATTTTGAGAATCGCTGGGGGCATCTTAATCAGATTGTTTACCAAATGGTGGTTGACATTGTTAACTATTTCAATGATTATTTCTGCGTAACTTATCCAAAATTTAAAATCGTAAATCACGCGGTTTGGGAAATATAGGGAGTTAAATGAAGAAAAGACCGCATTTCTGGCCGATCTAATTGATATTATTTGGGCTTCTGTCAGTGATTAGGAAACTAAAAATAGTGGACATAATAACTTTGGATTCGTATATCAATATCAACCTATTTGCTTGCATTCCAATTTTGAATTTGTTACTGTTTTTTTTATAATACAGTTTTGTAACTTTGAGGTTACAGTGAGCTGCCATGGCAGATTTCCGTACATTTAGAATAAAGTTTGCGCTTTCTCCTGTTTTCAGATTTATTACATTATATACCTAAAATGTGAAAACAAAGACACTTAGAAATAATAGAGATATTACAATTAGACGCATTAGCGGTAATAGATTCAATAATTTTATTGATAACGATGAAGAATTCAGTGTTTAATCCTCGTCAGGTGAGGAAGATGCAGAACCACAAAAAATTGTTTTGGTAATCACTATCCGAAAAGAATATCATTCTCCTATGACCTATTTTCGACAACTATTTGACAAAAAAATTATAAGCAATATAGTTGACTATACCAATATGTATGCATTGCAATATGATCCAGCAAAACCCATTGCTGTTTCAGTGAATGAAATTGATCAATTCTTCGGTTGCTGCTTTTTATGTCAATTTACGGATTACCGAGTACTGAACTGTATTGGAATTCAAAAACAAGTGTGTCTATTGTTGCCGATACAATGAGTGGTGGGCGATGGAGAGAAATAAAATCAAAAATACATTTTTAGTAGAAATTTACAGATCAATGCAATAAATAATGTAGAAGTGACCGATAGTATAGAAAAAATAAGACCCATTCTGGATAAAGTGGTGAAAAATTTTAATCGTATACCTATGTCGGAACATGAATGTGTTGACGAGCAAATTATACCGTTTAAAGGAAGACAGGCTAAAAAACTATATACCCAAAAAATCTAAAATATGGGGCTACCAAGCCTTTTTATTGTGCGACTCATCTGGACTGGAAATTTACACCGGCAAGGTGACACATGATCCCGAATTACCTAATGTAGGAAGTAGTGGTAATGTGGTATTGCGTTTAGCAAAAATTATACCAAAGCAATTGTTTCACAAAATTTGCTTCGATAAATGGTTTTCGACGTTATCTTCAATAACTGAGTTAGAAAAATTAAGAATATAGAGTATTGCAACTGTGCGATCAAGCCGACTAAAAACTATAAGTTTTCGTCCGATAAAGCCATGAAAACTAAGGGCCGAGGAAGTTATGAGATACTTTCTACGTCAATTGCCAGGGTTACTATAAATGCGATAAAGTGATACGATAATAAGGCCGTTCATTTAGTGAACACGTTTTGCAGAGTTGAACCAGTAGACATAATGATCAGGTGGGACAAAAAAATGAACAGAATGAACGATGTATAACGACCAAATATAGTGAAAATATATAACCAACATATGGGTGGAGTAGATTTGATTGATTCGTTGATAACATTATATGGAATAAAAATTCTATGAAAGAAGTGGTGCCACCGCATTATGTTTCACCTCTTAGATTTGGCGGTGGTCGATGCTTGGCTCTTGTATAAGCGAGATTGCTTATTATATTCTGTAAGCCCCGGCAATCAATATAGTTTATTAAAATTTAAAACTGACATTGCATCTTGTTTATGCCAGGAACACAAAGGAACCCAGAAGAAAAGAGGGCGTTCTACTTCAAATGAGGTATATAAACAACTGCAAAATAAAAGAAAAAACAGACAAAGTACCACGCTACCTGTAGAAAACGTGCAAAAAGATGAAATGGCACATTGGCCAATTATTTCGGATAACAGAGGACGTTGCAAAAAGCCCGGATGTAAAAGAGTTCCGAAAATTAAATGTTCCAAATGTAATGTTCATTTATGTTTAATTCCAAATGCAAACTGTTTTGTGGAATTCCACTCTTAATTTTTTTATACAGAAGTACGAACATTATATGCCGTTGTGTCTTGAAAGTTACATAGTAAATATACTGCAATACAATTGAATCGGTCATTTCAAAAACCGCATTAGTCACGTTTTTCTCAAAAATGCTTTTTTTGCTGCGAACGCTTCCTCAAAGGTAGACTCATATTCTGGGTAAAAACCACGTAAGTCAGTACATTCCTTCCTCTTCAAACAATAGCGCGTAATTAACGTTCATTGCTTAAATAACATAAGTCAGTGACTTAAGTTCATTCATTTTTACCAAATGACCGTGATTTTAGAGTTATAAAAAAACTGTGCGAAAACATAATCCCATCTACGTCCCAGAAGAATACATTGATTTGGTTTCGAACTCCAGTTCAACGTTTACAGTCAAAGAACTAAAAACTGAAGATGTTTTGGATTTTCAGAAATGGTGGCCAACTTTATAAAAAGAAATGTTTATCAACAGAATCGTACGGTAAATGTGTTCCAAAAGAACAAAAAATAATATTTTCTACTTCGACATGTATGAGTTTTCATTATGATTCAGATAAAAAAGGTTCTATCATAGCCGAGGAATTTATTGATGGATTCATTAAACATTCATTCATATTAATGACAAAACTAACAACTCCTGTGTCACTTCCATTAGCCAAAGCTTATGATTTGAGAGTGCCAATTAATAGTAAAAAATTAGATGATTTAAAGCGAGTTCAGGATAGCATTCTGGAAGAGCATATGCCATTTTATCAAAACATATTTAGCTGGCCAACTGCAAATGTTGAAGTTAATTCAGACGAGAATGATGGAGAATATGATTTCGTACCATAATGATAGTAAAACATGAAAATGTAAACATGTAACATGTTAATAAGATAATGTTTAAGTGTAATTTTCAATAATGTTGATTAAAAATATGATTTATATGACTGCTTTGTCCAAATTATTTACCATCTAACCCTGTTCCTTGCTAAAACAACATAAGTCAAGAACAGTTTTTCAGGTTTTTTTATTATTATTATTCATAAATTATAAAGATTATTCGATATTTCAATCTTTTAAAGTTCAAACACTATAATCAGCCCAAAAAAGTCCTTCAAAACTCGTTTACTTGTGAATGACACAGTTTTTATTGATTCCTGAAAAATTCTAATTGTGTGACTTATGCGGTTTTTAAAATGACCGATTCAATTATCAGCGGAAGATCGAGCGTTATTTCTTTTTGTTTGTTTACATTCTATCCTGGGAAAAAATTACCTTTTACGTCTTTAGCCCAAGCTTGCGCATACGGGGACGTTAAGTTAGGCAAAATTCTCTTTCTTTATATGTTGCTTTTTTTACGGTCTTGGTACCTTACCTAAAATTATTCTCATTAATTGTAATCAGTACAATTTCATTACACTTACCCTTTTAATACCACCATTTTCACTTATTTCATTTTATTTTATTTGGTTACACTTAAGAATAAATTTAAACTTTGTAACCAAGTTAAGTTGTTTGCGATTCCTAAATATTTGTCCCTTGTGTATTGTTTTGTGTGAATTGAATGAAAATAAGCTTTTACCACTTACACTTCATGATTAGTGTGTATCGCGGGTTTAAATCATGTGGAGCCTTAAATAAATTTGAACCTCCCCTTCTTCACTGGGTTAACCGAGGTTCTGCGGTACTGAAAATTCAGGGAATTCTTATGTGCGGAATTTTGTTCTTTGTTTGTTTTAAGAATTAAGGTTTTACAATTTTTTTAGACGAAAACTCTTAGAGTATGAGCATCCGAAAGTGAATATTGGCGGAGGCGCCAGATATAATCATTACAATACTTCATTAATTATAATTTTTTTTTCTTGAATCCTGTTAATAGGTTTGGCCCAGTTCTGATTCTCCACGTGGTGAAGCAGATGGCCAAAGTTTCGTTTTTCCACCTTGTGCAGAAGATGCCATCTCACAAAATTCGATGTGTTGCGAAAATGGCCTTAGAAATAACCACAGCGACTCTGGAATTGAATCAGTCCAGGTAAATCCCAAAGTTATTTTAGATTATTATCTTTTAACATTACAAAGCTACTTTTTCTAACTTCCTAATTAATCTTGCGTGCAATCACACATTTCATCTTTATCGTTATAAAACATCAACAATGACCTTACAACTTCTATTTATACCCACTAAGTAGAACTTGTCGTGTTATAATATCATTTTTTTACCATTTCTAGGTATCCCCATCACCTTGTACGACATGTACACGTGCACAATCGCCAATAACTTCCTCTCCAACAACAAGTGTTAGACGACCAAGCAGTGCCCTTCTTCATCCCGACCATGCAAGAATTTTCCGACCACAACCTCTTCCCTCGCCGGATCAAACGTCAATAGAAGATAATTCAGAAGGTCAAAACGGTCACGCTTCGCCTTCTTCTAGCACAACATCTTCTTTAACTTCAATAGCAGCTCCACCGACAGGAACTAGATCGTCAAGATCAGATCCATCCGATAGTAGAAGACGGTCTTCGAGCGTAACCGTAAGATATTCCCTATTCGACGCCTTAGATTTAGAATACGCCCTCCTAAGAGCAGCAGCTAGAGGAAGTGTCGGTCCTTATTCCTTAAGCGAAAGCTTACATAAGCTAACGTTCACGCAAAGTTTAGCTTTTCCCGCTTTGGCGAGAGGATTAGCGCACAAACGGAGAAGATCTCAACAGAATAACAATAGCAGACCTTTGGATCCTTCCGAAAGCGGTTTGAACACGTTCGCTAAGGTCATAACTGCTCTTGTGTTAGTGTTGGTTAGTGTACTCGTTTTCGCGGTCGTTTACAAGTTTGTAAGGACGTGAGGGTTACTTTTAGCTCCTTGGGGAGCTGGATATGGTAATAGATTTTTAGTTTCTAAGGGTTTAACAGCGTATAAAAATTCTAACAGTACGTGAAATGGAAAAGTTTTTAAACGAAATGGTTTACAAAGTTTTCAAATTAAAAATAAAATTAGGAAACCAATTTGAAAAAAAAGTCAGAAAAACGTATTTTTTTATTTGAAAACTTTGTATATGCTACTGCCATGTAGAAATATTGCCTCAGTAGAATTTCACGTGGATAAAAACTAAATTAATAATCTAATAACAAATCGTAACAAATATTTTTCTATAAAAAGAAGAAATTAAAAAAAATATATTTAAATAAAATAAATAAAACGATCTAGTCGAGCTACAAGCAAAAGACATTGTATACTTATCTGCTTATTTGTGATACGCTAACCTACATTAGGTTACGCTTAAAGAAATTTTCTTGTTGCTAATATTTGTAATGTAATACTAAAAATAAGTTACTAAAATAATCGGTTTTAAACTGTAAATGACAACGTTAAATTTTAAACGAATAAACGAATACCCGAATGAAAAATATATCAATAAGATTATTCTTGTTACGAGACAATCAATCAACAAAATATGTAAGTGTAAAAATAGGGAAAGATTATTATTATTTCGATGATGAAATAAATAAATAAATAAATAACGTATTTTACTCTCTAGGCGTATATTTCTTCTCATACCTTTTACAAGAAAATATCTATTAAAATAAAAGACGTTTACAAGAACTTAGATGACTAATTTTTAAGTATAGTAGAGTTTTGAGTATTCGAAATATTGCAAAATATAAATTCAAATTGTCTTTTTGAAATTGTAAGTTTCATTTAATAATATGTTTCATATAATTTAAGTTTTGTAAGTGCTTCTTGGTTATAATATTGAATGTAAATCCAATCTTTATCCAATCCAATTTTTAAAAATTCATATTAAAAAAACTAATTGTTGTTAAGACTTGAAATTTTATGAGGATTTGGATTGAAACTGAATCTTTATTTTTACCAAAGATGAATTTTCTATGACTTTTAATTGTTTCCTCAGAAGAGAAAGTGTAACTTAATGTCTTTAATTAAAATCTTTAAACATTAAAAATTAAGTTCCGTTCTTAAACTGAAATTTATTATACATATATAATTTTGATTAAAATCGGTAGATATAATCTTATTATTATCAAAAAAAGACTTCCTAAAGATACCAAAGATTTTTGATCCAACATAACTGTAAAAAATTTCGGTCGGTTTAAAAAAAATCATAGGATCTTTATTTACTAAAACTAAGAAAAGATTTTTTAGACAAATACACACTAACATATCTACTTTTTATTAAAGTTAACGGATTTGTTCTAATTATTACCAAAAAAATTAAAAAAATTCTCAAACACTTAAGATTTTTGACCAAAGTGTCAAATTTTTAGGTCAACTTTAAAAAATCCTAGAAGCTTTATTTACTGGAATTGAAAAAAGATTTTTTAGAAAAATATGTTTTAAAATATCTGTTTTTAATTAAACTTAACGGATTTGTTCTAATTATTACCAAAAAAATTTAAAAAATTCTCAAAGACTCTTAAGATCTTTTACCAAAGTGTCAAATTTTTAGGTAAGCTTTAAAAAATCCTAGAAACTTTATTTACTGGAACTGAAAAAAGATTTTTTAGAAAAATATGTTTTAGAATATCTGTTTTTAATTAAACTTAACGGATTTGTTCTAATTATTACCAAAAAAATTTAAAAGAATTCTCAAAGACACTTAAGATTTTTGACCAAAGTCTCAAATTTTTAGGTCAACTTTAAAAAATCCTAGAAGCTTTATTTACTGGAATTGAAAAAAGATTTTTTAGAAAAATATGTTTTAGAATATCTTTTTTTAATTAAACTCGATGGATTTGCTCTAATTATTACCAAAAAAATTAAAAAAATTCTCAAAAACACTTCAATTTTTTTACTAAAGTGTCAAATTCTTAGGGCAACTTTAAAAAATCCTAGAAACTTTATTTACTGGAATTGAAAAAAGATTTTTTAGAAAAATATGTTTTAAAATATCTGTTTTTAATTAAACTTAACGGATTTGTTCTAATTATTACCAAAAAAATTTAAAAAATTCTCAAAGACCCTTAAGATTTTTGACCAAAGTGTCAAATTCTTAGGGCAACTTTAAAAAATCCTAGAAACTTTATTTACTGGAATTGAAAAAAGATTTCTTAGAAAAATATGTTTTAAAATATCTGTTTTTAATTAAACCTAACGGACTTATTCTAATTATTACCAAAAAAATTAAAAAAATTTTCAAAGACTTTTAAGGTTTTTAACCAAAGTTTCGAATTTTTAGGTCAACTTTAAAAAATCCCAGAAACTTTATTTACTGGAATTGAAAAAAGATTTTTTAGAAAAATATGTTTTAAAATATCTGTTTTTAATTAAACTTAATGGGTTTGTTTTAATTATTACCAAAAAAATTTAAAAAAATTCTCAAAGACACTTAAGATTTTTTACCAAAGTTTCGAATTTTTAGGTTAACTTTAAAAAGTCCTAGAAATTTTATTTACTGGAATTGAAAAAAGATTTTTTAGATAAATATGCTTTAGAACATCTATTTTAAACTAAACTTAACAAATTTACTCTAATTATTACCAAAAAAATTAAAAAAATTCTCAAAGACCTTTAAGATTTTTGACCAAAGTGTAAAATTTTTAGGTTAACTTTAAAAAATCCCACAAACTTTATTTACTGGAATTGAAAAAAGATTTTTTAGAAGAAAATGTTTTAAAATAGCTGTTTTTAATTAAATATAACAGATTTACTCTAATTATTACCAAAAAAATTAAAAAAATTCTCAAAGACTTTTAAGATTTTCAACCAAAGTGTCAAATTTTTAGGTCAACTTTAAAAAATCTTAGAAACTTTATTTATTGGAATTGAAAAAAGATTTTTTAGAAAAATATGTTTTAAAATATCTATTTTTAATTAAACTTAACGGATTTGTTCTAGTTATTACCAAATAAATTTAAAAAATTCTCAAAGACTATTAAAATGCTTAACCAAAGTGTCAAATTTTTAGGTCAACTTTAAAAAATCCTAGAAACTTTATTTACTGGAATTGAAAAAAGATTTCTTAGAAGAATATATTTTAAAATAGCTGTTTTTAATTAAATATAACAGATTTACTCTAATTATTACCAAAAAAATTAAAAAAATTCTCAAAGACTTTTAAGATTTTCAACCAAAGTGTCAAATTTTTAGGTCAACTTTAAAAAATCTTAGAAACTTTATTTATTGGAATTGAAAAAAGATTTTTTAGAAAAATATGTTTTAAAATATCTATTTTTAATTAAACTTAACGGATTTGTTCTAGTTATTACCAAATAAATTTAAAAAATTCTCAAAGACTATTAAAATGCTTAACCAAAGTGTCAAATTTTTAGGTCAACTTTAAAAAATCCTAGAAACTTTATTTACTGGAATTGAAAAAAGATTTCTTAGAAGAATATATTTTAAAATATCTGTTTTTAATTAAACCTAACGGATTTGTTCTAATTATTACCAAAAAAATTAAAAAAATTCTCAAAGACTCTTAAGATTTTTGACCAAAGTTTCGAATTTTTAAGTCAATTTTAAAAAATCCTAGAAACTTTGTTTACTGAAATCGAAAAAAGATTTTTTAGAAAAATATGTTTTAAAATATCTGTTTTTAATTAAACTTAACGGATTTACTCTAATTATTACCAAAAAAATTAAAAAAATTCTCAAAGACACTTAAGATTTATGACCAAAGTTTCAAATTTTTAGGTCAACTTTAAAAAATCCTAGAAACTTAATTTACTGGAATCGAAAAAAGATTTTTTAGAAAAATATGTTTTAGAATATCTGTTCTTAATTAAACTTAACGGATTTCTTCTAATTATTACCAAAAAAATTAAAAAAATTCTCAAAGAAACTTAAGATTTTTTACCAAAGTTTCGAATTTTTAGGTTAACTTTAAAAAGTCCTAGAAATTTTATTTACTGGAATTGAAAGAAGATTTTTTAGAAAAATATGCTTTAGAACATCTATTTTAAACTAAACTTAACAGATTTACTCCAATTATTACCAAAAAAAATTTAAAAAATTCTCAAACAAACTTAAGATTTTTGACCATTTTTTCGAAATGTTAGGATTTATATAAGAATTTTTTTAATTTTTTTGGTAAGATTTAGAAAAAATCTGTCTGTTTTAACCAAATACTTTAATCTAGCTATACGCGAAAAAGTTTTCCTCAACTCCCATAAATAAACGCTAGGGGATTTTTTAACTTTGACCAATTTTTAAAAGCTCATATCTAAAAAACTAATTATTATTGAAATTTGATATTTTATAAGGATATAGATTAATGCTTAATCTATATTTTTACCAAAAATGAATTTTCTACGAGTTTTAGGTTTTTCTACCGAGACGAAATTCTAACCTAACTTAATTAACATTCTATTCATCTAAAACTTAATTTTTAAAAATTCATATCTAAAAAACTAATTGCTTTAGAGACTTGAAATTTTATAAGAATTTAGATTAATATTTAATCTTTATTTTTACCAAAGATAAATTTTCTACAACTTTTAGTTTTTTGTCAAACACGAAATTCTAATCTAAATTATTTAACATTATATACATAGTTATAATAAAGTTATAATTACCAAACGTTAAGTTAATTAAAATTAGAATATTTTAAGTTTCATCTAGAAAAGGAATCAAATCAAAATCTTTAAAAATGAATTTTTAATGAATTTTTAAAGTTGATCGATTTTCTTAAGTTAGGTTAGAAGTGTCAAACATTTTTTACCAACTTTGAATTTTTTTTAACTTTTTTGATAATATTTAGAATAAAACGGTCTTTTTAGATTGAAACTAGAATATTTTAGGTTTCATTTAGAAAAAAAAATCAAATCAAAATCTTTTAAAATGAATGTTTGGCGAATTTTTAAAATTGAGCGATTTTTTTTAAGTTAGGTTAGAACTGTCAAAAAAACTTTCCCAACTTTAAATTTTTTTTTAATTTTTTTGATAATATTTAGAACAAATCCGTCTTTTTTAATCAAAACTAGAATGTTTTACGTTTCATTTAGAAAAAAAATCAAATCAAAATCTTAAAAAATGAATTTTTGATGAATTTTTAAAGTTAATTTTCTTAAGTTAAAAAATTGTCAAACATTTTTTCCCACTTTGAATTTTTTTTTAATTTTTTTGACAATACTTGGAACAAAACGGTCTTTTTTAGTTAAAACTAGAATGTTTTAAGTTTCGTTTAGAAAAAAAATCAAATCAAAATCTTAAAAAATGAATTTTAGATGAATTTTTAAAGTTAATTTTCTTAAGTTAAAAAAGCGTCAAAAATTTTTTCCAACTTTGAAATTTTTTTTAATTTTTTTGACAATACTTGGAACAAATCGGGCTTCTTTAATTAAAACTAGAAAGTTTTAAGTTTCGTTTAGAAAAAAATCAAATCAAAATCTTTAAAAATGAATTTTAGATGAATTTTTAAAGTTAATTTTCTTAAGTTAAAAAAGTGTCAAACATTTTTTCCAACTTTGAATTTTTTTTAATTTTTTTGACAATAGTTGGAACAAATCGGTCTTTTTTAATTAAAACTAGAATCTTTTAGGTTTTATTTAGGAAAAAAATCAAATCAAAATCTTAAAAAATGAATTTTTGATGAATTTTCAAAGTTAATTTTCTTAAGTTAGAAAAGCGTCAAAATTTGTTTCCACATTTGAATTTTTTTAATTTTTTTGACAATACTTGGAACAAATAGGGCTTCTTTAATTAAAACTAGAAAGTTTTAAGTTTCGTTTAGAAAAAAAATCAAATCAAAATCTTTAAAAATGAATTTTAGATGAATTTTTAAAGTTAATTTTCTTAAGTTAAAAAAGTGTCAAAAATTTTTTCCAACTTTGAAATTTTTTTTAATGTTTTTGACAATACTTGGAACAAACTGGTCTTTTTTAATTAAAACTAGAAAGTTTTAAGTTTCATTTAGAAAAAAAATTAAATCAAAATCTTAAAAAATGAATTTTTGATGAATTTTTAAAAGTTAATTTTCTTAAGTTAAAAAAGCGTCAAAAATTTTTTCCAACTTTGAAATTTTTTTTAATTTTTTTGACAATACTTGGAACAAGTCGGTCTTTTTTAGTCAAAACTAGAATGTTTTAGGTTTCATATAGAAAAAAAATCACATTAAAATCTTTAAAAATGAATTTTTGATGAATTTTTAAAAAGTGATTAGTGTTTATTAAAAGTTGTTAATATTTAAAAATTTATATCTCAGAAACTAATTGTTATTCAGACTTGAAATTTTATGAGGATTTAGACTGAAACTTAATCTTGATTTTTACCAAAGAAAAATTTTCTACGACTTTTAGTTTTTTTGTCAGACACAAAATTCTAACCTAACTTATTTAACATGTTTATTAAAAATTGTTAATTTTTAAAAATTCATATCTCAGAAATTAATTGTTGTTCATCTTTAAAATTTTATAAGGATTTACATCGAAACTTAATCTTGATTTTTACCAAAGATAAATTTTCTACGACTTTTAGTTTTTCCCTTAGAACACAAAATACATCGATTAAAATTTATCAACTTTTAAAAATTCATACTTAAAAAACTAATTGTTGTTCAGATTTGAAATTTTATGAGAATTTAGATTGAAAATTAATCTTTATTTTTACCAAAGATGACTTTTCTATAACTTTTAGTTTTATTGTCAGACACGAAATTCTAACCTAATTTATTTAACATTTTTATTAAAAGTGGTCAATTTTAAAAATTCGTATCCAAGAAACTAATTCTTGTTGAGACTTGAACTTTTATGAAGATTTAGATTGGAACTTAGTCTCTATTTTTGTCGAAGATGAATTTTCTACGACTTTTAGTTTTTCTCTCAGAGGAGAAAATGTAAATTAATGTCGATTAAAATTTTTGTTAATTTTCAGAAATTCATATCTAAAAAATTAATTGTTGTTCAGACTTCAAATTTTATAGAGATTTAGATTGAAAGTTAATCTTGATTTTTACCAAAGAAAAATTTTCTACGACTTTTAATTTTTCCCTCAGAAGAGGAAATGTAACTAGTCGTTAATTAATATTTTAAACCATGTTAAAAAGAGATTACAGCTAATATTGTATGGTTAAATGGTTGAAAATTAAGGAAATTAAAAGGTATATAAATCCTTTTTTTAAATAATCCTTAAAATTTTCCAATCATACCATTAAAATTTCCCTGGCATCTTTTTTCAAGAACCTCAAGACTCAAGTTTTTAATTAAATCACCATTTAGATAATATAATTCTTAAAATCTAAGCTTTTTTGACCAGTTTTTTTTTTTCAAACTTGCTTTGGATTATGAATACTATTCATATTTCACCTAAATAATCCTTTTAAACTATAAATTTTTTTAGTAACTTTCGAATTTTCAACACTCTACTATCACTTAATTAAGAGGCCTGAAATTTTTTAAAAATATCATTATCCTAACAAAGAAAATAAGTGTAGTTATTGATCCCGTTCCAACTATAAGTACTTTTATTTAAAATCACCAACAGTCGTCAAATAGTTTGTAAAAGATTCCGAAATATTTTTTTCCCAAATTTTAATCCATAGCAAAAATCCCATTCGTAATCTTATAAACATCACAAAACGGAATCTTTCACGTTTTATTTTTTTAAATAGGGGTTTCAGTTCAATTGGTAAAGTTAAAAACAATAATTTCTAATTATTCTAACAAGTATTAACGATCGTAAAATTACAAGCGTATTCATTCACAATCAGATAAAGTCGAAAAAGAGAGTCTCTTTTTGGTGTTCCTCAGTGAGTACAAACGAACGTAAATCATACTAATGATAAGTAATTATAGCCGAATGTGCGTTAAAACTATAACTTTGCAGTTATTATTATTAGTATTATTAGTATTATTATCATCGCTATTTTCTAATTTTTGTAGTTCATTTATTTATTTATTTTTTCTACATTTTTATTAATAATAGTAAATATATTAGTAATATATTTACAATTCTATTTTTTTATTTATTTTTTGTCACATCTTTACTACAATTAATTTTATTTACTAATTTTTTTTGTTTTTTATTTATTTTAATTTATTTATTTATTTTCCAGAGGAATGAAATACCGAAAATTTTACTAATTCTAAGTTTTTTTTTAGGAAACCTAAAAGTTGTGATTGTTTTCAGTTTTTTTTTTTTTTATAATTTGTTAAGTATTCTAAATTAAATTTGATATGATGTAAATAAAGTTTAGATAAAAAATTTAAATTATGATTGTAGTATTAAAGAAAGATTGTTGGATTTATCCCCTCTATTCCTTAAATGTATTTTTATGAGTCGCTTAATAAAAGAGTGTTTTCACACGACTCCTTTATTAATATCTCATCGAGTATTAGTGGTTGAGTTGCTTGACTAATTTCCATCTCGTTAACAAAAACGTCTTCATCACTTCTATTCCCATTCGTACATTCAATTACAGTTTTTTCATCGCTTTTTGACGTTGGAGTACCGTTACTTTCATCTTCTTCGGTTACAGTTTCCATCGTGTTAAGACCACCTGCTATAGGTGAAACCGGAGCTGTTGGTGGTGTTATCTTTCCAGCTTTCCCCAAAAGATAATACGTCATCAATTGACCTTTTCCTTTTACCGCAACTAAACCTCTTTGTTCGAATTGATAACCAAAGTGTTGTAAAATTTCACAAGTTTCTTCAGTCACCTAATTTAAAAAGAAAATTAAGTTGGTTTATTTAATTACTATCGCTGCCATAATTCCAATCTGTGAATTTTTGGATGCTCATACTCCGAAAGTTTTCTTTGAAAAAATCGGGATAAAGATGGTTATGATTGCTGATTATATCTGCGTAACATTGCCAAAATTCAAAATCGTAGGTCATAATGTTTAGGAAATATTGTGAGTTAAATGAAAAAAAGAGAGGTTTTTTGACTGGTCTGAGAAAAACTCAAATTTTGGGATTTTTTTCTCATAAACTACTGAAGAAAAAAAAATTGGGATCTTTTATAGGACCATAGCTTTATTTATTTATTATAACGTGGTATTTTTTCTTTTCAAAAATTCTGGGAACAATTCAATTTTGGGAACCGCTGGTGGGAATTGAGTTTTTTAACGAAAAGCGACGAATTTTTTGAAAAAGAAAAAAAATACCACGTTATAGTAAACATATAAGGTTACATCCTACAAAAGGTCTTTTTTTTCTTCGTTGGTTTCTGAAAAAGTAATTCTCAAAGTTTGCGTTTTTGCGTTTTTCACCGACTAGTCAAAAAATCGATCCTTTTTTCATTTAACTAATATTTCCTAAAACGTGTGATCTACTATTTTGAATTTTGGCTATATTACACAGAAATGGTCACCAATTATAACAATCTTTACCCCGATTTTTTTCAACAAAAGCTTTCAAAGTATGAGCATCCGAAAATTGACTTGACTTAAGACCCCCATAGTAAGTTTCTGAGTATATTACTTGGATACATCCAGCTTTTCCAGTACTTTCCATTCTCGAAGCTACATTTACCGTATTTCCCCAGATATCATAATGTGGTTTTCTAGCACCAATAACTCCAGCTGTAATAGGACCGTGATTTATACCAAGTTTTAGAACGAAATGATTGAAACTTTGTTCGTTGATGCTTTGTAATGCTTTCTTTAGTTCTAAAGCGAATTCAACTAAAAGGGCTAAGTGTGCCCAACGAACTGTTATTGGATCATCAGGCTAAAATATATGTTGTTTTAGATTTTCATTATTTTAAAATTTAAAATTGAAATTTAAATTTGGATAAATTACTTTGACGTATTTAGTAGGATTTAATCCACTTGCTGCCATATAAGTTGAACCTATAGTTTTTATTTTTATTATATCTTGAAATTGAGGCCATTCCAATAACTAAATTATTAAATTAGTTTTATTTTTTTATTTTTTTATTTGTTTATTTTAATTAAGGAAAGAATTTAAATCTTACCGCATCAAAATCTGAAATAACTTCGTTTAAAAACCGAAGACATTCTAATCCTTGATTATTTACAGTTTCTTCTGAATAAAAATCTAAATAAAAAAAATTAATTTTTAGTTTATTACTTGCCCCTTAATTTAAGTAAAAAAAAATTTATTTACCAGAAAAATTCGGCATCGAAGCAAACAACACTCCAACTTCAGCATAACTTTGAGAATATAACTCATCATGTTGTCTCTTTCTATTCCCCATAAAATGTTCAGCAACGTGAGGAGGTAAAATATTATAAACTAAAGCTTCGTTTCTTCGTCTCATATCAGCTGCACATTCTCTTTGCGTTTCTACTTCGGATCTCCAAAGGAATAAAACTCTAGCTACTCTTTCCATCTTAAAAAATATTTATAAATTACAAACAAAATTGGTGGAGGTGCCAAATTTTTTAATTTCATTTTATTTTTTATTTTATTTTATCTATTTATTTATTTTATTTTATTTATTTTATTTTTTATTCATTTCTTTTTACTCACATGTCTTGTTAAAATCGCTAAAGTTACAGCAGCTATAAGTAGTAATAAAGACAATATGCATTTTGCTTGAACCATACTTTTCCAATAAGGTCTAGATTCTTCGCAATACAAAGCTTTTCCCAAAAGGTAAAGATTAATTAAGCAATGTACGGTTGCTATAAGAACCATTAAAAAAGTCCTACAAGTGTAAGACAAGGAAGCTGGTAAGGATGCTGCGATTAGGATTAAAACAGCAAAGAAACTAAAGTAAGAAGGATATAGACATTTTGAGTTAATGTCGTCGGTTGGAATTGAAGTGCAATTTTCGTAGATTTCTGGATGAGGAACACAAGAAATCTAAAAATTAATCAAAATAAAATTATCAATTTGAATACACTGCTCACCAAAAAAAACCGTAAGATCTAAAAGGGATGGTCGTATGAACTTGAAATTTTTAGTGGTATAGAGGGTGATTCATTAGCTCTATGACAAACTTTGGCAGATGAAAGGTGATGCGATTCTAAGGAAAAGATGTTATATGAATATGGGTCCGACTCATTTTGGTTAAAGAGTTACAAGCCTTTGAAAATTTTACACAGTTTAATAGGCAAATGAAAATGTAACATAAAAAATAAGGTTAAAAATTACAAAAATTGTTCGAAATGTCCGCCTTCAGCTTGAATGTACGCCTCACATCGACGAAGTAAAGATTCGCAACAATCGCAACAATAATTATGAAACACAAATACAAAGTTGAATGTGATAACAAAGCTGAGTTCTGACAATTAATGGTCAGAGTTTTGATCGAAAACGAAAATGCATGTATTTACGACTGAAGAATATGCAGATATTATTTTTGTATACGGGTTTTGTAACGGAAACGCTCGGCAAGCAGCAAGAGAATACCTTCGTAGGTTTCCAAATAGACATCAACCTGCCCATACAGTGTTTAGTGCACCATTTCGCAGACTGAGAGAAACATGTAACCCCGCTCCACCACATTCCGTTCGTCCCCATGAAGTGAATGTACAAAATGAAAAACGTGTTATTGATTTAGTACTTGACGAACCTTCAATTAGTACTCGGCGTATAGCAAGCATGCTACAAATATCCCAAAGTTTTGTATGGCGTGTATTGAATCGAGAAATGTTACATCCGTTTCATCACCAAAATGTTCAAGCATTACATCCTGGAGATACTGAGCAACGCTTAGCATTTTGCCACTGGATTATTCAGCAACATGCTCAAAATAATAACTTCATTTCACACGTTCTGTGGTCTGATGAAGCGTGTTTCACTAGGGACGGCATAAATAATTATCATAACGAACATGTGTGGTCCTTGCAAAATCCACATGCAATTAGACCACGAAGATTTCAGCAACGGCTTAGAGTAAACGTTTGGGGTGGCATTTTTAACAATTCTTTGCTATCTGTATGGGTGATAAATGACCGCTTAAATGCAGATATGTACAAAAATTTCTTGGAAAATAACCTTTTCGGTTTTATCGACGACGTACCACTTAACGTCGTTCAAAATATGTGGTATCAGCACGATGGTGCACCACCACATCGAGGAAGACAAGTCATCGCTTGGTTATATGAACATTTTCCAAACAAATGGATTGGCAATAGAGGTCCAGTAGTCTGGCCATCACGATCCCCAGATCTAAATCCGCTGGATTATCATTTCTGGGGACACATGAATCAGCTTGTATACCATGTAGAAATTACTACCCGTCAGCAACTATTGGACAGAATTCAAGATGCAGCTAATAGCATACGGAATGATCCAAATATCATAAGTCGTGTGACAGAATCTTTACTTCGTCGATGTGAGGCGTGCATTCAAGCTGAAGGCGGACATTTCGAACAATTTTTGTAATTTTTAAACTTATTATTTATGTTACATTTTCATTTGCCTATTAAACTGTGTAAAATTTTCAAAGGCTTGTAACTCTTTAACCAAAATGAATCGGACCCACATTCATACAACATCTTTTCCTTAGAATCGCATCACCTTTCATCTGCCAAAGTTTGTTATAGAGCTAATGAATCAGCCTGTATAGAACTTATGCGATATAGTAAATGATTAAAATTTGGTCATCAGTCGAGCACTCTTTCGTTGCATTTTGTCTGGTATTGTATGTTTTAACAGTTGTGTTTCTTTTAAAGCGTGTAGCTAGGTTAATAATTACTGGCAATTTAGACTTTGTCAAATCCTTCATTGTAAGTGTTATATCCCATGTTAGAAATTAATCTTACATTCAACTAACCCCCTTTAAGGAGAGTCAAAGTATGAACATGGAAAAAGCTTCAAAAATCCTTTTGAGAAATTGCCAGAAAATTGAGTGGAAATGGCTTTACTATCATTCAAACATGGAGCGTCTAGTCCAATGAACTCTAGAAAACACCTAATAGAACAAACCTTGAACAAACGGCAAAGAAGTCGTCTTCGCCGAATGCCTCAGTTAACCGCTTTGAGTCAACTTAGCCAGTGGAGGTTACTTAGAGACTTTTTTAGGGAAATTAGGCATCGATGCAAACAATTTATCGAAGAATCCCAAACTGTGACTTAGACCTGCTTACACCTGCAAATTTCTCAGATTTCTTGAATCCCAGAGCATCCAGTTTTCAGAGTCACGTGACTTCAAAAATCCTTTTGAGAAATTACCAGAAAATTGAGTGGAAATGGCTTTACTATCATTCAAACATGGAGCGTCTAGTCCAATGAACTCTAGAAAACACCTAATAGAACAAACCTTGAACAAACGGTAAAGAAGTCGTCTTCGCCGAATGCCTTAGTTAACCCGTTTGAGTCAACTTAGCCAGTGGAGGTTACTTGGAGACTTTTTTAGGGAAATTAGGCATCGATGCAAACAATTTATCGAAGAATCCCAAACTGTGACTTAGACCTGCGTACACCTGCAAATTTCTCAGATTTCTTGAATCCCAGAGCATCCAGTTTTCAGACTCAAATGATTTCAAAAATCCTTTTGAGAAATTACCAGAAAATTGAGTGGAAATGGCTTTACTATCATTCAAACATGGAGCGTCTAGTCCAATGAACTCTAGAAAACACCTAATAGAACAAACCTTGAACAAACGGTAAAGAAGTCGTCTTCGCCGAATGCCTTAGTTAACCCGTTTGAGTCAACTTAGCCAGTGGAGGTTACTTGGAGACTTTTTTAGGGAAATTAGGCATCGATGCAAACAATTTATCGAAGAATCCCAGACTGTGACTTAGACCTGCTTACACCTGCAAATTTCTCAGATTTCTTGAATCCCAGAGCATCCAGTTTTCAGAGTCAAGTGACTTCAAAAATCCTTTTGAGAAATTACCAGAAAATTGAGTGGAAATGGCTTTACTATCATTCAAACATAGAGTGTCTAGTCCAATGAACTCTAGAAAACACTTAATAAAACAAACCTTGAACAAACGATAAAAGAGTCGTCTTCGCCGAATGCCTTAGTTAACCCGTTTTGGTCAACTTAGCCAGTGGAGGTTACTTGGAGACTTTTTTAGGGAAATTAGGCATCGATACAAACAATTTATCGAATAATCCCAGGCTGTGACTTAGACTTGCTTACACCTGCAAATTTCTCAGATTTCTTGAATCCCAGAGCATCCAGTTTTCAGACTCAAGTGACTTCAAAAATCCTTTTGAGAAATTACCAGAAAATTGAGTGGAAATGGCTTTACTATCATTCAAACATGGAGCGTCTAGTCCAATGAACTCTAGAAAACACCTAATAGAACAAACCTTGAACAAACGGTAAAGAAGTCGTCTTCGCCGAATGCCTTAGTTAACTGCTTTGAGTCAACTTAGCCAGTGGAGGTTACTTGGAGACTTTTTTAGGGAAATTAGGCATCGATGCAAACAATTTATCGAAGAATCCCAGACTGTGACTTAGACCTGCTTACACCTGCAAATTTCTCAGATTTCTTGAATCCCAGAGCATCCAGTTTTCAGACTCAAGTGACTTCAAAAGTCCTTTTGAGAAATTACCAGAAAATTGAGTGGAAATGGCTTTACTATCATTCAAACATGGAGTGTCTAGTGCAGTGATGGCGAACCTATGACCCATGGGTCAGACACTGACCCACACAATCCCTTTAAGTGACCCATATCTTGATTTTTGCGAACTTATTTTTTATGTCCTATTATTTATGAGAATAAATAATTGAAGAGAAAAATGCAAAATCCATCCACAACCCAGAGCTCTAACGCTCGGATCTTGCAGATTTCTCTTATAACACATTGAAGAGAAGAAGACAAAATCCATTCTTAACCCAGAGGTCTAGTGCTCGGATGTTGAATTTTTCTCTTCATGGTGGTATTAGAGAAAAATGCAAAATCCGTCCTCAACTCAGAAGTCTAACGCTCCGATCTTGCATTTTTCTCTTATAACACCATGAAGAGGAGAAAACAAGATCTGTCCTCAATCCAGAGGTCTACTGCTCGGATCTTGCACCTTCCTCTTCATAGTGCTATTAGAAAAAAATGCAAAGTCTGTTCTCAATTCAGAGGTCTAGCGCTCAAATATTGCATCTTTCTTTTATAACACCATGAAGAGAAGGAGACAAAATCCGTTCTCAACCCAGAGTTCTACTCCTCGGATCTTGCACCTTTCTTTTCATGGTGCTAGAAAAGCAAAATCTGTCTTCAACCAGAGATCTAGCGCTTAGACAAGTGATGGCGAACCTATGAGCCATGGGTCAGACACTGACCCACACAATCCTTTTAAGTGATCCATACCTTGATTTTTGCAAAACTTATTTTTTATGTCCTAGAAAGAGAATAAATAATTTTATTTCAACTATCTATTTATTAATAAATAATACCATTATGTCATAGTATGTATGTAATTTTATCTTGTTCAGTCAAATATTTAGTGTAAGGAGTACTAAATAGTGTCATCCCAATGATATCATCCGCTTGTAATCGATTTTTATTTTTTAATCTTTACTTACTAATGTAAAAGTTGTGAAACAAAAAGGAAAAAAAGCTCTTTTAGTCCTTAGTCTTAGAAGTAAGGATATAAAAAGTAAATTTATTAAAAACACATTTCCATTTTGCATGTGACTTAATACTGTGACCCACGAGCTAGCACCAAAACAATATAGTAAACAAAATGTGACCCACTGCGCCAAAAGATTCGCCATCACTGGTCTAGTGCAATGAAGTCTAGAAAATACGTAATAGTGGTCGATGAACAAACCATGAACAAACGGTAAAAGAGACGTCCTCGCCGAATGCTTTAGTTAACCCTTTTGAGGCAACTCAGCCAACGGAGGATACTTGAAGGATACTTTTGAAAAGTCATCATACCTTCAAATTTCTCAAACGTCTTTAATCCCAAAACATTCAGTTTTCAGATTCAAATGATATAGATTGAGGAGGCATCAGGTTGAAGAATGACGTCAAATCGTCTTTAGTGATCAATATAGATTTTGTCTATAGTAATTTGAAATGAATTATAAAAACTTTAGAAGAGGGTAGGATTAGTGACTATTTGATGAACATAATAAAGTCCTATTTCTCAAACAGAAGCGTGATATCTGAAAACGAGGAAATCTACAAGGTAACTTGTGGAGTTCCTCAAGACTCTCTTTTGGATTATTTTTTATAATAAAATTCTAAAAATTAATCTAGAGCCAAATATTCATTTTATTGCTTACGATTAAACACAAAGTAATTACACACAAAGATAGCACTCTTCTGCGAGAAAAGGCTAATTATGCGATTCAAAGAGTCACAGAAGAACTTAATAGAATGGGACTTCAAGTAGCACCAGAAAAACAGATTGAGGAGGCTTCAGGTTGAAGAATGACGTCAAATCGTCTTTAGTGATCAATATCGATTTTGTCTATAGTCATTTGATGGACAATTGTGTCTTAATAGATCTAGAGCAGAAAGACTAAATTTGAATATTGCTTAACGACATTATTCTGGCTTAACATCTGACGTCTTTTAATCCTAAGTTATCATTCAAGAAAACTCTAATTGCGATGTGATACTTCAACGAAATTTTAGAGTCAATTTTATTACCATACTTTCAAAAACCAAGACAATGATTTTCAATAATACGTAGGTTGCCTTTTATATTTCGGGATTGGACAACCCTAACGTTGCAATCTTTCAACTGACAGCTCTATCTGGGTCTATCGTAAAGTTTGACATTCTTGAGATTGTACGTACTCAGAACATTTTGACATACGAGCGCTATTTGTGTTGTTTACAGTAACTTAAAAGATTCATCTCGACCAAATAATGGAATTGAATCGTGAACATTTTTGCGCGATTATTTTTTACAACTTTTGACGTGGATTAACTCAGCAACAGTGCATGGATGAACTTAATTCAATTTTTGGCGATGAAGCTCCATCATGGACCAGTGTTTATCGATGGTATGGTGAATTCAATCGAGGTCGTAGTTCCAAGACGAATTTCGAGAAGGTCATCCAAAATCACTTGTTACGGAAACCATTGATGCTGTGCGCGAACTGATATTGCAAGATTATCATATGACCTATCGTCAGATTAAGACAACCTTAGGCATTAATGGGACCAGCATATATTCAATATTGCATAAACATTTGACTGTTAAAAAAATTTTTTCGCGTTGGATCCCAATTTGTCAATCGCTCAAAAAAAAAGGCTCGTATTGGTCAGAAAAAATGCTGAAAAATACGATCGCTTTGAAACACGTCTATGACATCGTGACAGGTGATGAATTAGATTTCCGCGTATAAGCCCGAAAATAAAGAGCAGTAGACTGTATGGATGTTTCAAGATGAGCCAAATCCAACAAAAGTTGTTCGTACACGAAGCACTTCCAAGCAAATGGTCGCCTGTTTTTTCAGAAAAAATGTCACAACCGTACCATTAGAACAACGCAGAACAATTCTTAGTGGTACACAACAATTTGTTTGCCAGTTATCTTCCAAGAAATCAAGAAAACCAATCGCCGAAGATGGATCACTCTTCATCACGACAATGCGAGCTCACATCGGCTCAAACAACTGCATTTTTGAGTACTCAAAATATCGATTTGATGAGTCATCCGCCGTATAGTCCTGACTTGGCACCGAATAACTTCTTTTTATTCCCATACGTAAAATACAAACTGAGATCAACGTTTTTCAACACCTGAAGAAGTGGTTGCTGCGTTCAGAATGCATGTTTTGAAGATACCTCAATCAGAGTGGCAAAAGTGCTTCAATTGGTTCAAACGCATGCAAAAACGTATAGATCTTCATAGTATAGTATAGAAATATAAAAGGCAACCCTCGTATAACACTGAATCACGCTCAGTACGATCCACACCAACATTTTTTATAAGAACAATGTCAATAATTGCCATATGGTCTCCAGATTTATCTTCCGTTGAACACCTATTACCAGAGAAACCGAAAATTTCTCACAATTTGACTTCTTTTAGGAGTTAATTGAATGAAAGTCTGATTCCGATGTTCGCAAAGCTCAACAGCAGCATAACTAAAGAATTTCAAGGTTTAGATTGTTGGTAATCAGTAAAAACCAGACAAATAGCAAATACAGAATGCACAAATCGTGGCCAAATTTTAATCATTTACTATCTGATCTAATACATACCACCAAAATTCCAAGTTCGTACACCCATTTCTTCAAGATGTTGCGGTTTTTTGGCAAGCAGTTTATTTGAATAAACTTACCGCATCTAATACGTTAACTAACGTTAAAACTAAAATACACATTACAGCTAATGTCCTTCTCAACCAAGAAGATTCATTGATAAATGTATTAATACACGAAGAAAATTTCTAAAATAAGCACAAAGAAAATTATTAAATCAATTTAGATTTTTCTCAAAAAACTTTGTATTCTTACCGTGGGAATAGCTTCTACTAAACTTATCAAAGAAATAATAACAAATAATGAAGTTCCAAGGATAAAAGTCAACATATTTAACAACCTTCTAGGTAAAATGATAAATTGAGAAATTCCCACCGCCAATCTAACAACTAAAAAAGCTTGAAGAGTTATACTAGAAAAAGATTCGGTGTATTCTCGATAAGATTCTTCAACTTCTTCGTTTGTAAAAGCTAAAGTAAAGTAATTCGTGCTTTTTCCAAGTTTCTTTTGACCATCTCGATTTACCAACTCCTTCTTTAATCTATTTTTAAAATCTTCCGAATCTTGTCTTTGTCTTAATACTCCAATTTGTGTCGATTCCTAAAAGTACAATCGTTTAAAAATTTTAAAACATGTTATAAAAATTACCTCATCATCTTTATCTGAAGTTAAATCAGCGATAACACAACTATCCTCTTCTTGGATTATTCCACCACCGTTTTGAACATCTTGTATTACTTCGGGAATAAACTAAATTAAAAATAAAATTGGGAAATTAGATCTTAAAGAAGAATACATTGAAAATTTTTAATTTACCGGTTTTAAAACTTTAACAATAAAGTAAGTTTTTAATCCGGCAATTCTTAAAGATTCATCTCGTTTTTCTCCATAAGCTGGTTCGACTTCAAACTCTCCGCTTAGAAAAGATAAAGTTGTAGCTGAAATGTGTACTCTCCTAAAATATTAAAAAAGTCTTCATATATAAAGCTTTTTTAAATTAATTTTACCCAGCCAGTCCAGAACTTTCCATTTTATTAGCTAATTCAACGTCTTTAGAATAAACATCAAATTGCCATTGGCGTTGACCTAAAACTCCAGCTAAAACAGCACCTGTATGTATTCCAACTCGCATATCAACAGGTGAATTAGTCGTTTGTTGTACATATCTGAAAGAAATAACAATAAATGATTTTATTTCAATCTTGTAAAATGATTTGCAATTATAATTGTATAGTTATTCTTACTTTATGGCTTTAACCATTGATAAACCCATATGAACACAAAGAACCGCATGATCTGGTCTTTCTTCTGGTGCTCCACTTATACAATAATAACAATCACCCAAAATTTTAATTCTTAATTGATGGTATTTCTTAAAAAAACAAGATATTTTTGTTAAAATTTTCCAGGTTTTTTTTTTGTGATTAATGACGTAAATTTTCTTTACCTCAGCCAATTTATCAAACCTGGCAAATAACTCATTGAGCATTTTAACAAGTTCTTGTGCGGAATAAGTTGAAGATATTGCCGTAAATCCTACGATATCAGCGTATAAAATACTAAAAAAAAAATATTAATAGATTTAATATTTATGAGGAAAATTATTGAAGACTTGAGAATAATAAAAAGCGTATAATTAATAAAAATATATTTTGTAAAAGATGAGAGAATTGTAAAAGGCGTAGAATTAAATAGGAATTTTTTTTTAGTTTTTATTTATTGTGATGTTTTATCTGTCACTATTAACGGAGAATAGAACTTAATATGTATAAAATGCTCAGTTGTATCTTTACCTTGAGATGTGTTAAAAATTCTTCTTGTATAATAATTAATGAATTGATTAATAATTAATGACAAGGAAATGGTTTAAAATGGACTTTTAAGATATCTAGGAATGTAATCTTGATTAACGACTAATTTTTAAAATTCATATCAATTCAAATGTTAAACAAGTTTTTAAGAATTATACTTCTTAATAAATAGAAGAATAGAAATAAGAACTAAATGTACCTTTTTACTTTATAAAACTTTGATTGTGTATTAGGTACTTATACACATATTGAGTTTGGAGAATATGTCTTCAACCAAAACCAAGAAGATTCAAACGTTGGAAAGTTCTATAAATAAACTCTCCTTAGTTCAAAAGAAACTAGAAACTTCAACCATGATTTCCAACCATTGAGAATTTCAATAGAACTCTGTTCAACCGTCACTGGATACGTCTTTGGAATTAGGGGTATGATTGGAATGGAAAAAAAGTCGTATCAACTTAGATACAAAAACAACGGATTTAGTCATATAAACAACAGTTCATTTTCTTCAACAATTTTATGAAATACACAGAAAATTCCTTAGTCCAATCATTGCGAATTACATTAGAACCCCGTTAATTTTTCACTGCATCCATCTTTGGAATTAGATGTAAGATTAGAATGAAAAAGGGTCGGATTTACCGAGATACAAAAAAATACGGATTTAAACCAATACAAAGATCAGTTCATTTTCTTCGACAATTTTATGAAATACACAGGAAATTCTTTAGCCTCATCGAGATAATCAAATTTTACCAAAGCAGTTTTTCATCAGAAAATACAATAAACCGACTGCTATACCAGGCTTCCTAGCGATCAATCCTGCCTGTACAAGCTGTGAACTCATTTTTAGCTTTTTGTATAAAGCTATTATATTTTCTTTTAAAATAAGTTCTGAGGCCTAAGTTGTTTTCCGTCTTTTTTTTGGCAGATTCAAGTTCAACCTTTCTCAACGTTTAGTATTGGACTAAGAAATTTTCAACAGAAAATTCCTTAGTCCAATCATTGTGAATTACACTAGAACCCCATTAATCCGACAGTGCATCCGTCTTTGGAAACAGGCGTATGATTAGAATGTAAAAAGGGTCGGATTCACCGAGATATAGAAAAATGCAGAGGTGAAGTCATACAAATAACAGTTCATTTTGTTCGACAATTTTATGAAATACACAGAAACTTCCTCAACCTCATCGACATAAGCACATTTCACCAGAGCAGTTTTTCACCAGAAAATACAATAAACTGGATGATGCTACGCCAGGCTTCCTAGCGATCAATAAAAATAAAGCTGTGAACTTATTTTCAGTTTTTGGTATAAAGCTATTGTATTTTCTTTTAAAGTAAGTTCTGAAACCTAATTTCTTTTCCTTCTTTTTTGGTAAATTCCTTCTTTCTTTGGCAACGTATCCACAGTACGTTGCAAATCAGTTCAGGTTTAACCTTTTTCAACGTTTAGCCTTTCCTGAAAGATCTTTCAACTTCTGTCATCACTGTATATGATTCAATGTTTTTCCGAATTCGATACCTATCTATGTAGTTTTGTTGTAATGTTTACGTATCATAATTTTTATGTTTCCTTCCTGACATGTTGTAATAATTTGCAGCAGCATACACAATGACTACTCTCTAATTATAAGAAATTCAAAAAAGATTCTCTCAAAACCAACGAAAAGTAAGTATTATAAGCTTTACAATACAGTGCAGAAAAAAAGGTTCTAAAACAAGAATTCAATAGGGGAGTGAGCACAAAAACACGCACGGTCAAATATCGCGATCGAACTAACCCAAGGACGCTGAACTAACAGGATAGCTCAATCTGCGATAATCATCCGCCAACATTTGACGTCACTGCTAAGGTTAGCGTCTCTGTCTTACACTCAGCTCTCTGTCTTACACTCGTCTGTTTCACACTCGACTCTCTGTCTCACACTCGACTGAAATCACAACAAGTGATGTCAAACTGGCAGCTGCGCACTAAATTTCGGCGTATACACATCTTAAGGGATTGAGCCATCCTGTTAGTCCAACATCCTTGAAATTAACTGAAGAAGACGGATAAGGTATGTTTCAGACGTATGCAATTCCATTCGATTCGGTTCCTTTTAGTTTGCATCCGAAAATGAATAGAACCTTTTCACATCCACACGTAGTTCTTTTACGATTTATAGCAGGTTTAAGATTTTCTGTCATACATACGTTCAGTCGGGCAATGAAAAGTTGTGTTGTTGCCTCGATTCTCTCTCATCACTTAGTGGCTAGAATTTGAAGCATTACATACCATCTTCCGAAGATTTTCACGAATGTATTTTTTTTTAATTATTTCAAAATCTCTACAAATTGATTTGATAAAGCAGCACTGGTTTAAATTGTACTGCTGAAATCAATCGATCCACATCAATATCTTCTGGTAAACTGCTTACTTTATTAGAAAAAAAAATGTTCGAAAAAATAATAATAATAGACCATATTTAAAAAGATCAACTCGTTATATCAACTCGTTAAACGCACTCACTACTTTCTGTTCCCTACACCTCAATTCAAACCTTGCACAAGCCTGATGAAACCTATTCGTGTTGAGGGAATGATCAGGTATTTTACGGTTTCTATTAAAAACTGAATAGGAACCGAAACACCATTTTAAACCTGTCAGTAGCGACTGAAAACAAAACGAAAACTAACTGAACCAAATGGAACAGCATATTTGTAAATTAGGGCTAAGACGAGTTCAAATTAGCGAGTTTCCACTGCAATAAAATGCCTTTCAAAAAATATTCAAGTATCATCAACAAGTAATCCACTGTGGTTCAATATTAACTCTAGTCAACGCCTAATTATGAACGTTACATTCCTACATTCATTCCAGATTAAAGGAAATTTTTTTTCAAAATATTAAGGTTGACGAGTCGAAATAGTTATTGACTATAGATAGATATAGCTATTAAAATATAGAATAAATATATTTTACATTTATTTTGTTTTATTTCATTAGTATTTTAACCATGAAAAAAGTTGAGGCAATTAAAATGCAACAAAAAAAATCATCAAAATAAATCCTTATACACTTATCATTCTTAAGTCTTCGATTGTAATATTCTTATACCTAACATTTTCATGTCTACTCATGTAGATCTTCTTAAATTGACTATCAGCCCGATCTAAATCTTGTCGCATTTGTACTGCTACGTGTTCAGGTAAAACTGATAACAAAAGTCGTTCCTAAAGTAAAGTTAACAATTAAAATTTTATTTAACATAAAAACCTTGCACAGAACTTTTCTCATTAACTCAAAAAGTTTCTTACTTGTTCAGCAGTTTGTTCTTCTATCACCAATTTAACTTCCAAAGATTGTCTTGTTTCTAAAAAAGCTCTTCTTTGTTGTTTTTCTTCCACAAAGTAAGATATAAATCCTAACGCGTTGGCGGTTAGAAGAAGGATGCAATTAGCTATGAGCTTAAACAATAAGCAAAATTGACAATAAAATAAACAATTTAAATGTCAATAATTTTAACATTTTTAATATTTATTTTAATCCCCAAAAATATCCACACAAAAGTCTTTTTAACATCAATCCAACTTGTAAAATGTTATACTTGCGACGAACACATTTCATTTGATTGCAATAATCAAACTAGTATATTATGTTTTAGAGAATACACACAAGATGAATCAAAATTATATTCTTGTGCGATTTGGGAGAGAAATACCACAAAATTATGGATATCTGGTTGTTTAAAAGGAAGTTGTTTGGGAATTAAAAACGATATAAAATTTCAAAATTCAAATTTCAAACTTATCAAATGTTGTTATGAAGATTTTTGTAATGATATTCAAGTTAAACGAAACAAAAAATCTTAAAATTATAATTATATAATTCTTACCTGTTGTATTTGATGCGAATCGATTTTTGATAAACCAATAACAGCTGCCAAATAAGATGCACAAGTTCCAACACTTAAAATAACACAGTATCTCAATCTAAGTGGTAATGTAACGTAAATTAAATAATCCAAAAGAAGCACCCAGCCAAGATTATCTCTCGAAGTGACATCTCCTTTCTTCAGGAATAAAGAAAGAAGTAACTGTGCGTTTGCCAGATGCCAACAAACGTGTGGTAAAGCGGACCAAAGGATGGTATTTTGCGTACCTCTTCTGCACCATAGCAATAACGAGCAATTCAACAGTAAAAAGGCACTAACTATGGCAAAAATTAAGATATCTTGTCCCCAGGGAACAACCAGCATGTAAATATCAAAGAAAATTGCCATTATTAAGAAGCATTCGAGTCCTGATCTCTTTTGCTTAACGCTGTAACTTTGATAAAGCTTTTCCAAGGAAGGATCCTTGAAGGAACTTAAAAGGAAGCAGCTCGATTGCATCTTATCCAAGATTAATGAATCTTTTTGGTCGGCCATTTTAATTCCTTTCCTTCTTATTAAGTTTCTTTTAATACTTTTTTGTTTATGTGATGGATTGAATTGAGATTAACATGTTTAACCCAGTTACTAAAAAATATATGTGTATATTATTAAGTAGTTTATTATAAATAATAAAATCTTTTATATATTTTTTGTTTATATACAATTTTAAAAATATAAACTCATAAACTACTTCTACATACATTTTAAAGTTCGATGTGCATCCTTGTTAATCCCCATATTAACGATTCTCCTCACATTAATCCAGATGTCCTTCTTGTTTTAAAAAATGAAAATTTCTTTTACACTATATTTATTTCTATCTAATACCTTAAGAAATGCCAACCAAAAAGAGCTTTTGGGGAACACGTGAAACCGTCGCGACAGGTCTTTTAACGGATCAATCGAAAGCTCCGTCCGTCTATCAAGCTTTCGGTTAACGCATGCGCCCCGGGAAAGCTTTGCGTGAACGGTCGCGTTCGAAAGCTTACTAGTGAGCTTTTCCGGGGGGATGTCGACCAAACGAAACCTTTTCGACCAAATTAAATTCCCAATGGTGCGGCTGCGCAATAAATTTGGGGAGCTTTTTGGGAGATACAACGAAAAAAAAGAAAGGAGAAATATAAAAGAAATAGGAGACGTAAGGGATTGGGATTTGATTAGATTGGGAGAAGTAAATTGATTTTTTTTTTAACTTAATGGAAAATAAATATTGAATAGAAGAAGGAATTAGAGATTTATTATGCAATTAAAAAAAAATTTATTTGCATTTTAAGACAAAGAGGAATTTTGTTAAAGTCGAAATTTTAGAATTTCAAGGATCATTACTTAAAAATCATTTTCCAAAATTATGTTTTAGAATTGGATGAGAATTAAGACAGAAATAGCATCTTGAAAGATAAGTATAAAAATAAAGTTTCATTGTTTAGATCAAAATGTATCTATTTAATTTTGAATTTATGTCATTACACAAAGGATAAAAATATATTTAATGGCTATTGACTAAAAATTCTTTGTTTGTTGGTTTTTCCGTTGTATTCATACAAGAACTCCTTGAAAATACTTACATAATAATAGGTTGAACAACGAAAATATATAGTTGGGCGAAAATCGAAAGTAATTTGAATAAAAAGTTATGTTCAACGTAGTGTGAATACTTCTAACAAATTATAATCAAAGAAAGAATCATGAAAAGAGAATTAGGTAAATATTAAAATCATGCAACAATTCATTTATCAGTTTGGAGGTTTTATAAAGTTCTTGGTTTAGCGATAAAACCTATTTTCTATCAGTTGATTTTTTAATTTCAAAAATTTGTTTCGCTTGAATGAACAGTGTTTCAAGAAATTAGTAAGAGTACAGACGTCTTTGAATTGCACGATAATAGCTAATTAATAAAATGTCTCACACATTCAACTTATTGTTAGTAAAGAATGATACAAAGCAACCTGTTTATTAGGAAATTGAATTAAAGAAAAAGAATGCAATTAATTCTTTGAACATCAACAGCAATTTTTCAATTTTATAATTGATATGGTAAGACTTCCTCATTTGTGGTTGTCTCATCAGTCTGTTTGGAGGTTTTACAAAGTTCGTTGTCTGGCGACAAAATCTATTTTTCCTGTTGATTTTTTAATTTTTAAAATTTGTTTCACTTGAATGAACAATATTTCAATAAACCAGTAAAAGTACACAAATCTTTGAATTTCACGATGATTTAACTAATTTATAGAATGGATCACACATCCAACTTACAAGCGAAGTATCAGAAGTGTCACTCACCGATTTTGATGATATTTGGTACAGTTGTAGAATGGGTCAAAATAAAGTTGACGTATTTTTTATACATGCGGTAAACGCCTCTGAGGATCGCCTTATTTAAGTTATAAAGGTTGAAACTTGAGGGTCGAAAACACATTTTCCCTTATAACTCAAAAACTAAAAAGTGATAAAAGATTACTGTAAACGCCAACGGACGTATTATGATAGTACCTTTCAAACGATGTGCCACTCGATGCAACATGTTGGGGGTGAAAGGGGGAGAGAAAAGTGATTATTTTTCGCAATTCACCCCCAAGATGTTGAGGGATATTTACAAAACTAGATATGGTGAAGGTGTAGGGAAAACTAGAGTTTACGGTTTTTTTTTTTATTTTGAACGAAAATCTTCAAAGGGGATAGTTATAGGGGTGAAAGTGTTTATGTGACATGGCGTATGTTCACTACTACAATTTTACGTTATACGTTGTAAATACGAAAATTCGTTTATTTTACGTTGATTGAGATTGTAAACATATTCGTCTTAACAGTAGGGGTATTTCTTATCTACCCATTGAGGAGTTGGGGATGAATTTACTAATATTAATTTCAACGATAACAAAAAAAACGTGGTGTTAGGTTAGCTTTACAAACTCTCTGTCTGCAACCATGCAGCTATTGTTAAGTTTTCTACTCATTCTGTGAAGTGATATCTTTGTGAGCAGCTAAAATTTCATCCTTACAAATAGGCTATTATACAGAAACCCAACCAAGAACTTTGTTCACGAAATTTTTAAGAACAATATCCCCCAAACTGTTGTTAACATATTCATCAATATGCTGGAAAGAGTTGAACTGAAATTCCGAGTTCGATTAACACGGTGTATTGAGATTAATGAGGTGATTCATCAAGTGCAACGTGTCACAAGTTGACATGTTCCACATGATGCTGTTCAAAAAATTTAAAATTAACTTTCTTAATCCTTAGTGATTTAATTCTTTAAACATCAACAGCAATTTTTCAGTTTTATAATTGATATGGTAAGACTTTCGGCTTTATGGTTATTTCAACGCTCTGCCTGCAAACATTCAGCTATTGTTGATTTATCTGTTCATTCTCTGAAGTGATTTCTTTATGAGCAGCTAAGATTTTATCCTTACAAATTGGCTATAATTCAAAAACCCAAATAAGAACTTGATTCAGGAGATATTGAAGGACAACATCCCTCAAAACTATTGCTAACATACTCATTAATATACTGAAAAAAGTTAAACGAGAATTGAATCGGTCATTTCGAAAACCGCATTAGTCACGTTTTTCTCAAAAATGCTTTTTTTTGCTGCGAACGCTTCCTCAAAGATAGACGCATATTCTGGGTAAAAACCACGTAAGTCAGTACATTCCTTCCTCTTTAAACAAGAGCGCGTAATTGACGTTCATTGCTTAAATAACATAAGTCAGTGACTTAAGTGGTTTTTGCATGCAGTACCAGATGGCGGACCATGATTTTGGAGTTATAAAAAAAACTGTGCGAAAACATGATTGCATCTACGTCCCAAAAGAATACATTAATTTGGTTTCGAACTCCAGTTCAACATTTGCAGTCAAAGAACTAAAAACTGAAGATGTTTTGGATTTTCAGAAATGGTGGCCAACTTTATACAAAAAAAAATGTTTATCAACAGAATCGTACGGTAAATGTGTTCTTAAAGAACAAAAAATAATATTTTCTCCTTCGACATATACCGGGTGATCATTTCAAAAATTTCGAAAACGAATCGATCATTAAAAAAATAAATACTAACATGTAGTACTTTAAAAGACCTTTAAAATGAGGTATCACTTGACACCCCTTTCTATTTAAGATTTTTAAGGGGTTGGTTCCTGGCGACGGGGGGTGGAACTCAGTGAGTCAATTTTTGCATAAAAAGTTGTCCCCCTTGGTTTTATTCTTTACCTATTTCAGTGATTTTCTTTCTAAACTTCCGGATTTACATAAATTGAGGTGGGAAGTTTTGAAATGAACACCCGGTATGAGTTTTCATTATGATTCAGATAAAAAAGGTACTATCATAGCCGAGGAATTTATTGATGGATTCATTAAACATTCATTCATATTGATGAAAAAACTATCATCTCCTGTATCACATAAGCCAAAGCTTATGATTTGAGAGTGCCAATTAATAGTAAAAAATTAGATGATTTAAAGCTAGTTCAGGATAGCATTCTGGAAGAGCATATGCCATTTTATCAAACCATATTTAGCTGGCCAACTGCAAATGTTGAAGTTAATTCAGATGAGAATGATGGAGAATATGATTTCGTACCATAATGATAGTAAAACATGAAAATGTAAACATGCAACATGTTAATAAGATAATGTTTAAGTGTAATTTTCAATGATATTGATTAAAAATATGATTTATATGACTGTTTTGTCCAAATTATATACCATCTAACCGTGTTCCTTGCTAAAACAACATAAGTCAAGAACAGTTTTTCAGGTTTTTTTTATTATTATTATTCATAAATTATAAAGATTATACGATATTTCAATCTTTTAAAGTTCAAACACTATAATCAGCCCAAAAAAGTCCTTCAAAACTCGTTTACTTGTGAATGACACAGATTTTATTGATTCCTGAAAAATTCTAATTGTGTGACTTATGCGGTTTTTGAAATGACCGATTCAATTACAAATTCGATTAACACGATGTATTGAGATTAATGAGGTTATTCATCAAGTGCAACATGTCTCAAATTAACATGTTGCACATGATGCTGTTCAAAGAATTTTTCAAAATTTTTGACAAAATTATGAACTGGCAAAATGTATCTTTAGTTGAGAGATAAAATGTAGTATCTCTAGTCTTTCTTCAAATCTTCAAATAGTTTTTTTAGAGTTGTTATGATGCTACAATGATTATACATCATTAAAATGCTTTTGATAAAGTTTGAAATAAAATGGAAATATGTCTCAACCAGGCAATATTAGCATATATTGGGTTGTTCGGAAAGTAATTTCGTTTCTTTTTTAATAATTTAGTAATTTGCTAACCTAAAACATTTATTGCCAACTTCGAAAATTTTTTTCATTTTTTGGTAAAATTTAGAACAAAACGGTATTTATAAATTAAAACTAGAATGTTTTTAGTTTCATTTAGAAAAAAATCAGATCAAAATCTTTAAAATTCAATTTTTTACGAATTTAAAGAAAAATATTGATTTCCTAATCTAAAAATTTTTTTGCCAACTTTGAAAATTTTTTTAATTTTTTTGGTAAAATTTATAACAAAACGGTATTTTTAAATTAAAACTAGAATGTTTTTAGTTTGAATTAGAAGAAAAATCAGATCAAAATCTTTAAAATTCAATTTTTTACGAATTTTTAAAAAATGATTGATTTCCTAATCTAAAAATTTTTTTGCCAACTTTGAAAATTTTTTTAATTTTTTTGGTAAAATTTAGAACAAAACGGTATTTTTAAATTAAAACTAGAATGTTTCTAGTTTCAATTAGAAAAAAAATCAGATCAAAATCTTTAAAATTCAATTTTTTACGAATTTTTAAAAAAATATTGATTTCCTAATCTAAAATTATTTTTTGTCAACTTTGAAAATTTTTAAAATTTTTCTTGGTAAAATTTAGAAAAAAAACTGTCGTTTTAAATTAAAACTAGAATGTTTTTAGTTTCAATTAGAAAAGAAATCAGATCAAAATCTTTAAAATTCAATTTTCTATGAATTTTTTAAAAATGACAATAATAGAAAATTTTTAACCTAAAAAAATTTTTTTACTAACTTTGAAAATTTTTTTAATTTTTTTGATAAAATTTAGAACAAAACGGTATTTTTAAATTAAAACTAGAATGTTTTTAGTTTCATTTAGAAAAAAAATCAGATCAAAATCTTTAAAATTCAATTTTTTAGGAATTAAAAAAAAAATATTGACTTCCTAATCTAAAAATTCTTTTGCCAACTTTGAACACTTTTTTAATTTTTTTGGTAAAATTTAGAACAAAACGGTATTTTTAAATTAAAACTAGAATATTTTTAGTTTCATTTAGAAAAAAAATCAGATCAAAATCTTTAAAATTCAATTTTCTATGAATTTTTTAAAAATGAAAATAATAAAAAATTTTTAACCTAAAAAAATTCTTTTACCAACTTTGAAAATTTTTTTAATTTTTTTGATAAAATTTAGAACAAATCGGTATTTTTAAATTAAAACTAGAATGTTTTTAGTTTCATTTAGAAAAAAAATCAGATCAAAATCTTTAAAATTCAATTTTTAAGGAATTTTTAAAAAATTATTGATTTCCTAATCTAAAAATTTTTTTTGTCAAAAGACAAAAAGATAAAAATAAATTGTAATTAGTCTTTATTATCCAACTAAAGATGTATTTTTATTTACATAAAATTTCTTCTAATATAACAACAATCGCTTCTACTATAAATGTTTTTTTTACAATCATTCTTTTCTTAAATATTTCGCATCCCATTTAACCATGTTATTTTAAAATTCTTTAAGTATTTACCATAAATATAAATTTATTTGCTCAAAAATGTTTTCTATCACATTTTGTGTTTGTTTTTGTTTTTGTATCTCTTGTTAAAAATTTAGCAATTTGTATTAAAGCATCTCAGAAGTTTTTTTTATTTCTTATTTTATATCTCTAGAAAAATCAATCCTCTTCTAAAGGATATCCAAACTGATCAAGATGCTTATAATGTTCCTCTTCAGACAATAATTCTAAATACCAAGCTTTATTGTCGAAAGGTCCTTGAAATCCTCCGTATTCCATAGGAAGGATATCTGGACTTATAAAACCGTGAAGGGAAGAAATATCATTTCCATGAAGGTATATCTAAAATGTTCAATTAAATTCAAGTATTTTTTTAATTAAGTATTTTTTATATTTAGGTGTTTTTAAAAGATTTACTCATTTTTTAAAGACTTACTCTTTTTTTCATTTTTTCTTTTAAAAATGGTTTTATCACAGCCATAACAGCATCGAAATAAAATGGTTCATTAACGATATGAAAGCCTTTAAATCGTAATGGAAAAGTTTCTTGAACCAACTCAACAGTTTTTTTAGCATAATAAGGTGTGAAAAACTTGACGTGATTTAAACTTAATCCTGCCATATCTAATATGACAACCAATCCGCAAATTTGTGTTTGTTCCTCTTTAACAACGTGTTCTAAAGCTAAAACGTTAGCTCGAAAAATTTCGTCTATAGAGGCTTTGGAAGCGTCAAAGTTATCAACTCTTATTATATAAATCCTTCTTCCGAATTGATCCCGATTTGGTAACATAAATAACGCTTGGAGGTCGAATACGTTTTCGCATTCAGATGGAAGAGGACATCGGAATAATTCAGGACATTTTAATTTCATTAGATAATACCTTTGAATCTAAAAATAAAATTTTTAGATTTTTACTTAAAAATAAAAGTGAGATTTTTACCATTTGAAAAGCTTTTTTACTATCAAATTTTCTCGCACGTAAAAATCTAAGTAAGAAATTATCTTCTCCCGGAATCGAAATATTAGGATCGTCTAAAAATAAAATAAGAATACCAAAAAAACCTTGACATTTACAACCTTATAAACACTCACTCATTATCATTAATTTTACTGCCATTATTTCCTGATTACGTTTTTCTGGTGTTTCTCCTAATTCTTCCGCGGCTATTTTAATCCACTCTTTATTTAAATTCGATTCGGCTGAATCCTCTGAGAAACATCTTAAAGCTTTCGTTACGGGTGAAAAATTTTTACTCATCCTTGTAACTTAACAACGTGACTTTCACTTTTGATTTATGTTTTTCCTTTCTATTTTTGTAACTAAAAGACACCTCAATCTGGAAATCACGGTGATTATTTTGATTATCTCGAACACCTTATCATTTTACACGATCTTGTGACAATCCGGTAAACGTAGGGACTATTTCCACCCTCGAGCCCTCTGTTTGTGTACCACACTTCAGGGTGGTGAAAATCAATACAATTTCTATGGTTACAGTAAAGAGTATGAAAGGAAACCTTTTATTTAAAAGTGTAAATCTCATTGAACATAATTTCTATGTTTTTTTTTACTAGGAATATCTCTACTTTTTTTAAAGGCATCTTTTGTTAGAAAAATTTATTAATTATTAAATATAATTTTCATGGGGAAAACATCTCTTCTCCTCTTCTCTATGTAGAATGAAAAAATATACAATTTCTAGTTGTAACATTTCTTAGAAATATTTTTATTACCAATAACAACGATTTTTAAAATAAGATTTTTAACTTAATTTATTATTAATTTTGATTAACTTTGTAAAATCGTAGAGTTTATTTATTAAGACGATAAAGTTTTAATGAAAGAGAGAATTGAATAATCTATTTTTTTTAATCATCGATTTTCTTCTAGTTATTGTCAAAAAGATTTGACATTCTAAAGGGACCCAAAGATTTTCATCGAATACAAATTTCAAACCAAATTAGCAATTTTTAAAGATTCATATCTAAGAAAGTAATTGTTGCTAAGGCTTGAAATTTTATGGAAATTTAGACTAAAGCATAATCTTTATTTTCACCGAAGATGAACTTTTTATGACTTTTAGTTTTTCCCTCAGACGAGAAAATATATCTTAATGTCGACTAAAATTTGTCAATTTAAAAAAAATTCATATCTTAAAAACTAATTGTTGATAAGACTTGAAATTTCATGGGACTTTAGATGAAAACATAATCTTTATTTTTACCAAAGATGAATTTTTTATGACTTTTAGTTATTCCCTTAGAAGAGAAAATATAACTTAATGTCGATTAAAATTGGTCAATTTTTAAAAAATTCATCTCTTAAAAACTAATTGTTGATAAGACTTGAAATTTCATGGGACTTTAGATGAAAACATAATCTTTATTTTTACCAAAGATGAATTTTTTATGACTTTTAGTTTTTCCCTTAGAAGAGAAAATATAACTTAATGTCGATTAAAATTTGTCAATTTAAAAAAAATTCATATCTTAAAAACTAATTGTTGCTAAGACTTGAAATTTCATGGGATTTTAGATGAAAACATAGTCTTTATTTTTACGAAAGATGAATTTTTTATGACTTTTAGTTTTTCCCTTAGAAGAGAAAATATAACTTAATGTCGATTAAAATTTGTCAATTTTTTAAAATTTCATATCTAAGAAACTAATTGTTGCTAAGACTTGAAATTTTATGGGACTTTACATTGAAACCTAAGCTTTCTTTTTGCCAAAGATGAACTTTCTATGACTTCTAGGTTTTCCCTCAGACAAAAAAATATATTTTAATGTCGACTAAAATTTGTCACTTTTTAAAAAAATTCATATCTTAAAAACTAATTGTTGCTAAGACTTGACATTTCATGGGACTTTAGATGAAAACATAGTCTTTATTTTTACCAAAGATGAATTTTTTATGACTTTTAGTTTTTCCCTTAGAAGAGAAAATATAACTTAATGTCGATTAAAATTTGTTAATTTTTAAAAAATTCATATCTTAAAAACTAATTGTTGCTAAGACTTGAAATTTTATGGAACCTTAGACTGAAACCTAAGCTTTCTTTTTGCCAAAAATGAAATTTCTATGACTTTTAGTTTCTCCTTCAGAAGAGAAAATATAACTTAATATAGATTAAAATTTGTCAATTTTTAAAAAATTCATATCTTAAAAACTAATTGTTGATAAGACTTGAAATTTCATGAGACTTTAGATGAAAACATAATCTTTATTTTTACCAAAGATGATTTTTTTATGACTTTTAGTTTTTCCCTCTGACAAAAAAATATATTTTAATGTCGACTAAAATTTGTCAATTTTAAAAAAATTCATATCTCAAAAACTAATTGCTGTTGAGACTTGAAATTGTATGGAAATTTAGACTAAAACTTAGTCTTTATTTTTGCCAAAGATGAATTTTCTATGTCATTTAGTTTTTCCCTCGCAAGAGAAAATATAATGTCGATTTATTTTTGATCAAATTTCCAACCATACAAATGTAAAAATAGGTAAATAAATAGGAAAAAATGACAAATTTATTCTACGTATTACAACTAAACTTTAAAAAATTCTCGGAAGTTTTATGAAATCTACATTTTCTATTGTTTTTTCCTAGTACTTCCATAGATTATTTTTCAGATGATTTTTAAGCGTTTTATCTTCAACTTGAATTTCAATAGAAATCGATTTATCATTGATACCGTCATAAATACTATAGTAGTTCTCTTGATTATCAATAAAATCTAAAAAATGATCAAAGACAAAATGTTTTTTTAACGAAACTTTGTTTATTTATCTTCTACTTAATTTCTATTATTTATCGTCATTTAGTATAGAGCATCACTTGAAACGGGGAATCCTCAATGAATTCGAGAAGAGCCAACAGTTACAAAGTTATCATTTGATGAACTTATCATCAAATCATTTGATGCCTTATAACGAATATTTGTTATTAGGATTGGACGAATGTTCGCCTTGTAATGAGTTAAGTTTAATAAATTCTTGGGAAGTCAACCAAACAAGATATCGAAATTAAACACCTCTTAGTTTTTTCACGATGTTAGTGTTTACATTTGTAGGTTCGATGCGTTTTTTGTCATTGTATTTTTTGCAATTTTCCACCTGCATTGGATTTACTTTGATGCCTTAAGGCTGTAGTCTTACGGTCATCGAATTTCTCAGGGGCGCAGGGACGGACGTGCGGAAGCAGGAAGGTGGACCTTAATTCTGGGCTACGCTCCGCCCTCTGTAGATAAGAGACAAAGGATTTATATTCGAAACTCATGTGTTTATTTATCTTTTGTCGAGAAGTGAATACATAAATCGAGGTTCAGTTCGTTTTAGTAAAGTAGAAAAAGACGGAAACATTAGATGTATCTTTCTTACTAAATCCTAATAAGATCCTGACTTATTTTAGTATATGTAATAAATACTGTGCAAAAAAATTAAATGTTTTAAAATGGTACAGCAGTTTGTAGTACAGATGGGATAATCGACTGTACTGTACTGGGGGGCCAAATTGGACACTTGTAAAGGGACACCCCTGTTTCTATAAGAGATAAGGTAAAATAATATTGGTGTCTTGCTCGATGTTTATAAGAAATCGAATGATGAAAACCGCAAATTGATACCTCTTACGGTTTCGGAAAAACAGGTGTTTTTCGAAAAAGTGCATTTTTTAAAAATCTTCATAACTTTTTTTCTATTGGATAATATTTGATTCTGTGAAAAGATTCCCGAAACAACTTTTTATGTAGAATTTGTTGGTGTAAATTAGATTTTTTGTAAGCAATATTCTAATAGATGCAGACAAATATTTCTTTTTCAAATGGAACACCTATACATTTTTGCATATTCGACGGGAGTTTAAATTGCCTTTCCAAAAGTGTGCCACACATGATACCTTGCTTGCGATATCACTTAGCCTTTTTGGTTCACATCAGATTATGGCTTCAAACAATCTACATTTTTTTAGCATCGAGAAAAATGAATTTAAACGTTATCTTCTCTCTGTATATCGTTTATGTAAATACAACCGCTGCATTTTCTCCAAATTCTCTGAAACAAATTATCGCATCTATCCCATTTTTCAAACTTTATAAGCATATTTTTGGAAAAGGAATTCTAGGCTCTCGTGTAATATGTAATAATATAGTGTTCCATTAAAAAAAACACTTTTATGTATGTAGCTATTAAAATATTGCTTACAGAGAAAACTAACCTACACCGTCAAAAGCTAATAAAAAGTTGCCACGAGAATGTTTTCACAAAATTAAACATTTTCCAATAGGAAAAAAATTATGAAGACTTCAAAAATGCACTTTCTCGAAAAGCATCCCCAATATCTCTGAAACCGTAAAAGATATCAATATGAGGTTTTCAGCATTCGATTTCTTATAAAAATCGAGCATCAGTTACCTATATTTTTTTCCTCTATTTCTTATAGAAACAGGAGTGTCCCTTGAAAAGTGACCAATTTGGCCCAGTTGTACATACTTTCTCTGCTACATGTAGTGTATGTAAAGAAAAAGTTAGTGTTCAAAATTACAATATCGAAGTTTATTTTCATGAGGTCGAGGTATTTATATAACAAAAAGATTAGTAAAATTATGAAATGAACTTTTCATTCATTTTAGTTTACTAAAATTCTAAAATTTTTTACTAGCCATAAAATCTGTGAAGTCCAAACTCGAATAATTCTCCAGAGTATTTATCTCCAGAAATGCACAACGAAGCAGAATCGACTTACACAAAAAACTTGTTTGTTTACTTACGGCACCTACTCAACTCCGCCGGTCATACCACGTGGTCAATCAGGGTGGAGCTATCTAGCGAAATTGAAAAATATTCCCAAGTTTGTACCGTAGGAATTTCCAAAATTTCTCGCTTATCTTTTAAAACATCAAAAAACGGTAAATGGAAAAAATATATCTTGAATATTTATCTATTCATGCAAATAGCCCTTTTCAAAATCTTTCTTAATAATCTCAGTTATTAACAATAATTTATAAAATATCTCTATTTGCATGTCTAGATTTTTCATTTTTATCCAATTTTCATTTGAAAGTTTTTTTGATTTATCAAACGGTTAACGCGAAATATTGGAACAACTTTTTCGGGCTCGAGACAACAGCCTTAACCTCTAATTGTAAGTGTTTTTACGATTTTTCGGCCGGTTTGTTAAGATTTGTAGCTTACATAATGTGTCTAGCGTTTGGTTTTGTTCATTTTAGCGTACCTCTGATGAAAATTGTATCATCAATCAAAAGCTTCGGTAATCAATAAAAGAGGCGTTTAATTTCGACATCTTGTTTGGTTGACTTCCCAAGAATTTATTAAACTTAATTCCTAGACGTTGTATAAGCAGTACTACCACCCCACTTGTAATGAATGTTTGTCATTTGGATTTGACGAATATTTGCCTTGTAACGAATGTTTGTCATTTGGATTTGACGAATATTTGCCTTGTAACGAATGTTTGTCATTTGGATTTGTCAAATGTTCGCCTTATAGCGAATGTTCATTATTTGACGAATGTTCCTCACTTGACGAATACCTGTCACTTAACGAATCTTTTCTCTCGAAAAGATCTCTCGAAAAGATTTCTCTCTTTACTTAACGAAACGTTCTCCTTTTAACGAATGTTCATCATTTGATTTAACGAATTCGCCTTATACCAAATGTTCTTTATTTGACGAATATTCGTCATGGGAAGCGTATTCGCCTTATTACGCATGTTCGTCGTTTGAATTTGACGAATGTTCATCTTATAGCGAATGTTCATTATTTGACGAAAGTAAAACCACAACTTGTAAGAACCATTTTGTAAAGGCGAAGATATTTGCCTTCCCTTCTATGTTGAGAATTAGATTGATTGGTATCTAATAAACATTTTGTTGCGAACCGCAAAGGTATTACTAAGGTAATAATAAAAGTTATGATAAATTAATTAGGTTCATTGAAGCTAATATGAGCTCCCACTCTTAAGACAGGAAGGTTTCGCGCCTAATAAAGGGGTAGGTTGTTTACATGATTGAGCAGTGGACCAGCGAAGGATATGTAAGCCCTTGAAGAGAATAATAATATTTCATTCGGGTTGTTATGGTTCATTAGTTTATATCGTTCTGGTTGTCATGGTTGATTATTTAAGACCGTTTTCGTAGTTTTTGATTGATGAATTAATTGGTTCGTTCGTCTCCGTTTTTAGATGTTCTGATTGTGAGTAATATCGAGATATTGATGAAATTGTATTAAATCGCATATTGAAGACTATTGTTATTCGCGAATGATATTTTGGGTGATTTTTTTTATTTGCGATTCCGGTTTACCGCGTATAAAGACTTATCGAACTCTACTTTTGGATTAATTATATCAGTTCGAGCAATTATTGGTAAGTTTTGTAGAGTGTAACTAACCTCCCCGAAACAACGTATCAGCTAGATGTAAATTTTCTTTTTGTTTGTTTGTTTTTGTAGTTAATTTTGTTTCAGTTCATTAAATATTATTAAAAATATCTCCTACTACCCTCCCCTAGCGTTGTTGAGGTTCTGCTAAACGTTAACCCTTTTGCAGCCCTCAAATTTAAATTGTTGTTGTTGGCGATAGCTGCTTGCCGTCAACACCCCTTTGGGTCGCGACAATTTACAACACTTGAAATACCTTAGAGAAAATTTTGTTTTGGGAAAACTGATTGAAAGTGTTAAAAACGATTTTAAATTATCTTTCTCTTTGATCCTGAAAGCGCATGCCACTGTAAAAAAGTTCAGACATATGAAAATACGGCAAATTTAAAATAATTTTAAACGCCATCAAGCATTTCTTCTAAAAAGAAATCCTTTGGAAAATTTTTCAGGTGTTCCAGACTTTCTTTCCACACTGTATATATACTGGCTTACATTCAATATATCAATAAAAACTCATTTGACATTCTAAACGGACCCAAAGATTTTGATCAAATACAAATTTCAAAGCAAATTAGCAATTTTTAAAAATTCATATCTAAGAAACTAATTGTTGCTAAGACTTGAAATTTCATGGGACTGTAGATGAAAACATAATCTTTATTTTTACCAAAGATGAATTTTTTATGACTTTTAGTTTTTCCCTTAGAAGAGAAAATATAACTTAATGTCGATTAAAATTGGTCAATTTTTAAAAATTTCATATCTTAAAAACTAATTGTTGCTAAGACTTGAAATTTCATGGGACTTTAGATGAAAACATAATCTTTATTTTTACCAAAGATGAATTTTTTATGACTTTTAGTTTTTCCCTTAGACGAGAAAATATATCTTAATGTGGACTAAAATTTGTGATTTTGAAAAAAATTCATATCTAAAAAATTAATTGTTGCTAAGACTTGAAATTTTATGGGAATTTAGATTGAAACACAATCTTTATTTTTACCAAAGACGAAGTTTGTATGACTTTTAGTTTTTCCCTCAGACAAAAAAATATATTTTAATGTCGACTAAAATTTGTCAATTTTAAAAAAATTCATATCTCAAAAACTAATTACTGTTGAGACTTGAAATTTTATGGAAATTTAGACTAAAACTTAGTCTTTATTTTTGCCAAAGATGAATTTTCTATGTCATTTAGTTTTTCCCTCGTAAGAGAAAATATAATGTCGATTTATTTTTGATCAAATTTCCAACCATACAAATGTAAAAATAGGTAAATAAATAGGAAAAAATGACAAATTTATTCTACGTATTACAACTAAACTTTAAAAAATTCTCGGAAGTTTTATGAAATCTACATTTCCTATTGTTTTTTCCTAGTACTTCCATAGATTATTTTTGAGCACTTCACAAGACATTATATAAAAATATATAATCATCTACCAGAAAAAATCGGAAACAACTAATTAAAACGGTCAAAAAATACAAAAAGAAAAAATTAAAAAGATTCCCAAATTTATTCAAGAATTTTAAATGAACAATGAACACAAGATACCATAAAATTTGGCTAACTTAAAAAAATGTTGGAAGCTCTGCAGTGAAATTACTAAAAGAAATTAAGGATGAAGACTTAAAGAAATTGACAGAATGTTTAAAATTAAAATCATCAAATTTGTTTAATTATTACTTACAAATTTCCTTCTGAAAAATGATTAAAAAAAGATATTACAAAAGAAAAGTCAAAACTATGCTTAGATTTGATATTTTTTTAATTCCTAAGTTCTTCCTTATAAATAAAATTACAAATGACTTCTAAGAAAATTAAACCTCCATTAGAGTTCATTAAGTCATCTCTATTAATTACAAAGTTTTAAAACTCTAAACATCATTAATTACAAACAGAGCAATTATCAACGCAAATAAACTGCTTAGAAACATCTCAATATCATAATATTTAATCGATGCTTCTAATTCATCCACTAAACACATGATAAATTATCTACTTAACGTGACTAATCACTTTTATTCTCAATTTAAGTGAATTTAACCGAATGACGTACAAAACCTTAAACACGAGGACGAGTTATAGTTTAAGTCACCTTCAGAAGTCATCAAACCTGCTTTAACAAAAAACTCGTCGCCGTAGTGCACAAACAATTCGTAAGAAATTAAAAATTAAAACCTGTAATATTTTAGATTGATTTAAAACTCAATTTTAAATGTTTTTAAGTATCATATCAATAACACCGATAACAGAGACAAAATTGTCCCACTTCGAATACTGACACACTCAAAGTATCAACATCACTTATTATCTGCGTTAATATAATCTCACTGCTTCCCGTTTCAATGCCAGTGCAACTAACAACTTTGCGAAATGGATTTCGATATTAAAATTATAGATTATCAAGGAAATGAATTGAGTAAGGAGGATATTCAAGCTAGAATTGAAGAATTAAGGAAATTATTTCAAGGTATGTAAATTATTCTTTTTATTTAAAATATTTAAAAGTAGATAAAAATATAACTTTATTTTTTAATTTAGATGATGAAGAATTAAGTAAATTTCGTATGGATGATAAATACCTTTTAAGATATCTTTTCCCACATGATTTTAACGTAGAAGAAGCTTATAAAAGTGCTAAAATTATTTATAAATATTTTGTGGAAGAATGGGATTGGTTACCATCAAACCCAGTTGAAGATTTAAAAAAATACGTTGATATGAATATGAGACATGCTTTACCATTTACTGATAGAAAAGGAAAAAAGTTATTCCTTTGTAAAACTGATACAATTCATCCTTCAAAATTAACTCTAACGGATTTGGTTAAATTTGAAAACACTTTACTCGAGCATTTTGTTGATGATGAAGCTGTTTTAACTAAAGGAGTTTCGATGATAATGGACGTTCATGGAACATCTTGGAGATTATTAAGTTGGATGACACCCGGAAATGTGAGGAAATTTGCTAAAAGACTCGATCATATTTTTATTAAAGACATAGAGTTTCACGTCGTTCGAACAACCTCTCTTATGAGTGCTATTTTAAAAGTTACGATGCCGTTTTTACCACAAAGGATTAAAGATAAGATTATCTTCCATTACAACGATTTTGATTCTTTACACAGGCATATTAATCCTGAGTATCTACCAAAGGAATATGGAGGTACTTATGATATTAATTATGAAAAGTTAAACGCGGAATTTTTAGCTAGAAGTGCTGAACTTAATAAGTATATAGATATGTATAAAATTTTCATTAATAAGAAATAAATTTTTTATTATTTTTTTTATTATATTTTATTTTCTTTATTACAAATTGCTTAAAAATCACAATTTGTTCGTCGAAAATCATCAAAGAAATTTTTTCAAATTTCTTAAAAATTCATATCTCAAAAAATAATTATTGTTGAGACTTAAAATTTTATGAGGATTTACATTAATATTTAATCTTTATTTCTACCAATCAAGAATTTTCTACGACTTTTAGTTTTTTCCACAGATGAGAAATTCTAACCTAACTTAATTTACATGTCGGTTAATTTTTAAAAAATTCATAAAAAATTTAATTTTAAATATTTTGAACTGATTTCTTTCTAAATGAAACTTAAAACATTCTAGTTTTAATTTAAAAAGACCGTTTTTTTCTAAATCTTATGAAAAAAATTAAAAAAATTTTCAAAGTTGGTAAAAAAAATTGTATAGGTTAAAAATTTTTTATTATTAAGTCATTTTTAAAAAATTCATAAAAAATTGAATTTTTAATATTTTGAACTGATTTTTTTTCTAAATGAAACTTAAAACATTCTAGTTTTAATTTAAAAAGACCGTTTTTTTCTAAATCTTATGAAAAAAATTAAAAAAATTGTCAAAGTTGGTAACAATTTTTATCAACTTAAGAAAATCGTTTAACTTTAAAAATTCGTAAAAAATCGATTTTTATAGTTTTTAATCTAATTTTCTTTCTAACTGGAACTAAAAACATTTTAATTTTAATTAATAAAGACCGTTTTATTCTAAGTGATATTAAAAAAATTTAAAAAAATTTTAAAGTTGGTAGAAATTTTTGACAGTTCTAACCCAACTTACAAAAAAACGATCAACTTTAAATATTCATAAAAAAATCATTTTTAAAGATTTTCATTTAATTCTTTTTCTAAATGATATATGAAATATTCTAGTTTTAACTAAACAAGACCGATTTATCCTAAATGTTGTCAAAAAAATCAAAAACATTTTCAAACTTGGTAACAATTTTTATGAACTTAAAAAAATCGTTTAACTTTAAAAATTCGTAAAAAATCGACTTTTATAGTTTTTAATCTATTTTTTTTTTTCTAAATGAAACTTAAAACATTTTAGTTTTAATTTAAAAAGACCGCTTTTTTCTAAATCTTATCAAAAAAATTAAAATAATTTTTAAAGTTGGTAAAAGATTTTTAGGTTAAAAATTTTTGATTATTAAAAAATGAATAAATTTTAAAAATTCATATCTCAAAAATAAATTATTAATGAAACTTAAAATTTTTATGAGGATTTAGATTAAAACTTAATCTTTATTTTTACCAAAGATAAATTTTCTACAACTTTTAGTTTTTCCCTCAGAAGAGAAAATGTAACTAAATGTCCTTAATTGAAATTTTTTAAACATTCTAAAGCTTAGGTTACGATTTAAAAATAAAATTTTCTTTGAATTACATTAAAATTAAACATTTAAAAAATTACAACTTTATTATATACAATAAATAACAAAAAATTGTGTGCAAAAAGTGTTATTAAATTTAAAAAAATATTTATTTTATTTAAAGAAAAAAAAGTTTTAATTATTTTAATCATCACTATTCCTCATTTTAACAATTTCTCGAATATGATCAAACTTCTTATACAATTCACGACTCTTCTCAAGAAATTCCTGATTCAACTTTTCATAATCCAATTCTAATTCTCCACCATACTCTTTCGGTAAATACTCCGGGTCTATATGTTCATGTAACGAGTCAAAATCATTATAATGAAACTTCAATCGATCTTTTATAATTTGCGGAATCAATGGCATAGCGACACGAACCGCCGCACTCAATAAAAACGAAGACCTTACGATATGAAAAACTCCGTCCTTCATGATAATATTATCTAATCGTTTCACCGATCTTTGAATGTTCGTCGGGGTTAACCAGCTCATCATTCTCATTGAAATTCCTTGAGCGTCCACTATTAAGCATAAACCGGTTGATTGGATATCTGGTTCGTCCAAAATCGATTCAATTAGGAGAGTTTCAAATTTAGCAAGTTCCGAAAGAGATATTTTCGATGGGTCAACTGTATCCGTTTTAAAAAGTACTATTCTTTTACCTTGTTTATCTTTGTGAGGTAAAATAAATCGCATTTTCATATCCAAGTGTTTTTTATAATTGTCTAAGGGATCTAATGGAAGCCAATCATGTTCGTTAATAATGTAGTTATAATAATATTTAATCTGGAAGAAAATGATACATTAAAAAAAAATTAAATTATAATAAGAAAAAAATAATAAGGAAAAAATAATAAGGAAACAAAAATTAACAAAAAAAAACTTACTCCTTTAAAAGCTTTTTGAACATTAAAGTTCAACCTATGTAAAAATCTCAAAAGAAAAGCATCGTCTGTTCGTAAATATTGATAATTTTCATCAGCTTTAAAAAAAATTCGATTTAAATATTATTTTAGTTTCACCTTGAATATTTTCTTTGTTCTTACCTAAAACGAGTTGTCTTAATTCTTCAATTCTTTCTTTAACATCATCAGGACTTAATTCTTTTCCTTCAAAATCAATTATTTTATTCTCCATCTCTTCCAAATTGATCTATCTAAACCCCTATTCAGATTACAACTATTTATCAGAACCATATTCACACCAGAAGTTGTTTATTTTATCAAAACTGACCTTCGAACCATGACAGTGCAGTTTCCAACGTAGAAGTCATTGAGAAGATTGCTCTTTTTTCATATTTTAAAATAAAATAAATTGGATTCTCGATAAAAGTTTAAAGATATGATAATTAATGTTTTATCGAATTCAAGGATTGTTTTTCGCTTTAATACGATTACATTGAAGTGAATGGAAATAAAATTTTATATACATATAATAAAGTTGTAAGCTTTAAATTTTAATGTAATCCAAAAAAATTAGTTACATTTTCTTTTCTGACGGAAAAACAAAAAGTCGTAGAAAATTCATGTTTGGTAAAAATAAAGATTAGGTTTTAATCTAAATCCTTATACAAATTTTAAGTTTCATTAAGAATTTATTTTTGAGATATGAATTTTTAAAATTGATTGATTTTTTAATAATCAAAAGTTTTTAACCTAAAAATTTTTTACCAACTTTGAAAATTTTTTTAATTTTTTTGATAAGACTCAGAAAAAAACGGTCTTTTTAAATTAAAACTAGAATGTTTTAAGTTTCGTTTATCAAAAAAATCAAATCAAAATATTTAAAATTCAATTTTTTATGATTTTTTTAAAAATGATTTAATAATAAAAAATTTTTAACCTTAAAAAATTTTTTTATCAACTTTGAAAATTTTTTTAATTTTTTTGATGAGACATAGAAAAAAGCGGTTTTTTAAATTAAAACTAGAATGTTTTAAGTTTCATTTAGAAAAAAAATTAGATTAAAAACTATAAAAATCGATTTTTTACGAATTTTTAAAGTTAAACGATTTTCTTAAGTTGATAAAAATTGTTACCAACTTTGACAATTTTTTTAATTCTTTTCATAAGATTTAGAAAAAAACGGTCTTTTTAAATTAAAACTAGAATGTTTTAAGTTTCATTTAGAAAAAAAATCAGTTCAAAATATTTAAAATTCAATTTTTTTGTAATTTTTCAAAAATGACTTAATAAAAAATTTTTAACCTAAAAAAATTTTTTTACCAACTTTGAAAATTTTTTTAATTTTTTTCATAAGATTTAGAAAAAAACGGTCTTTTTAAATTAAAACTAGAATGTTTTAAGTTTCATTTAGAAAAAAAGTCAGTTCAAAATATTAAACATTCAATTTTTTATGAATTTTTTAAAAATGACTTAATAATAAAAAAAATTTTAACCTAAAAAAATTCTTTTACCAACTTTGAAAATTTTTTAAATTTTTTTGATAAGATATAGAAAGAAACGGTCTTTTTAAATCAAAACTAGAATGTTTTAGGTTTCATTTAGAAAAAAAAATAGATTAAAAACTATAAAAATCGATTTTTTACGAATTTTTAAAGTTAAACGATTTTCTTAAGTTGATAAAAATTGTTACCAACTTTGACAATTTTTTTAATTTTTTTCATAAGACATAGAAAAAAGCGATCTTTTTAAATTAAAACTAGAAGGTTTTAAGTTTCATTTAGAAAAAAAATCAGTTCAAAATATTAAAAATTCAATTTTTTTGTAATTTTTTAAAAATGACTTAATAAAAAATTTTTAATGATTTTTAATTATCAATCACGAAGTTAAAAAATTTTTAACCTAAAAAATTTTTTTTTTCGAACTTTGAAAATTTTTTAAATTTTTTCGGTAAAATTTAGAGCAAATCGGCCTTTTTAAATTCAAACTAGAATATCTTCAGTTTCATTTAGAAAAAAAATCAGATCAAAATCTTTAAAATTCAATTTTTTACAAATTTTTAAAAAATTATTGATTTCTTAATCTAAAAATTTTTTTGTTAACTTTGAAAATTTTTTTAATTTATTTCATAAGATTTAGAAAAAAGCGGTCTTTTTAAATCAAAACTAGAATGTTTTAAGTCTCATTTAGAAAAAAAATCAGTTCAAAATATTTAAAATTCAATTTTTTATGATTTTTTTAAAAATGACTTAATAACAAAAAAATTTTTACCAACTTTGAAAATTTTTTTAATTTTTTTGATAAAACTTAGAAAAAAGCGGTCTTTTTAAATTGAAACTAGAATGTTTTAAGTTTCATTTAGAAAAAAAATCAGTTCAAAATATTTAAAATTCAATTTTTTATGAATTTTTTAAAAATTAATCGACATATAAATTAAGTTAGGTTAGAATTTCTCATCTGTGGAAAAAACTAAAAGTCGTAGAAAATTCTTGATTGGTGGAAATAAAGATTAAATATTAATGTAAATCCTCATAAAATTTTAAGTCTCAACAATAATTATTTTTTGAGATATGAATTTTTAAGGAATTTGAAAAAATTTCTTTGATGATTTTCGGTGAACAATTTGTGATTTTTAAGCAATTTGTGATAAAGAAAATAAAATATAATAAAAAAAAATAAAAAATTTATTTCTTATTAATAAAAATTTTATTCATATCTATATACTTATTAAGTTCTGCACTTCGAGCTAAAAATTCCGCATTTAACTTTTCATAATTAATATCATAAGTACCTCCATATTCCTTTGGTAAATACTCAAGATTAATATGTCTGTGGAAAGAATCAAAATCGTTGTAATGGAAGATAATCTTATCTTTAATCCTTTGTGGTAAAAACGGCATCGTAACTTTTAAAATAGCACTCATAAGAGAAGTTGTTCGAACGACGTGAAACTCGATGTCTTTAACAAAAATATGATCGAGTCTTTTAGCAAATTTCCTCACATTTCCGAGTGTCATCCAACTTAATAATCTCCAAGATGTTCCATGAATGTCCATTATCATAGAAACTCCTTTAGTTAAAACAGCTTAATCATCAATAAAGTGTTCCAGTAAAGGGTTTTCAAAATTTAACCAAATCCGTTAGTTAATTTTGAGGGATGAATTGTATCGGTTTTACAAAGGAATAACTTTTTTTCCTTTTCTATCAGTGAATGGTAGAGCATGTCTCATATATTTTTTATGATTTTTTTAAAAATGAACAAATTTTAATCGACATATAAATTAAGTTAAGTTAGTATTTCTCATCTGCAGAAAAAACTAAAAGTCGTAGAAAATTCATCTTTGGTAAAAATAAAGGTTAAATATCAATCTAAATCCTCATTAAATTTTAAGTCTCAACAATAATTAATTTTAGAGATATGAATTTTTGAAAATTGACTAATTTCTTTGGCGATTTACGACAAGCAACAACTTATTTAGATATAAGTAAAGTAAAAATATGATAAATAAACACATCTATATGATTGTTTGATGTTGAAATGACCAGTAATTAAGTGCATTTGGAGAGAGAGAATTATCGGTATGAAAGAAGGTGGTTTATTATCGGATGGAATCGCTGCACGAGTAAATCGAAATCGGTTTTCAGAGATAGATTTTCAACCACAGTTATTTGATGTGGAGTGCATTGCTGGCATTGGTTATCCTGCCACAATGCGAAAAATATCGGGTCGCATTCAAATCATGGTCACTCATTCATCAGGGTAGATCTTGTGAGCTAAAATTACATAGGCCATGGTGAAATAAAACTCCAAAAGTTTTGAGAAAATTACGACAATTTATATTTAAATGTTTTAAGTGCAAATATGTCCACCCTCACTATCACCCAACTTCCATAATTCACTATTAAATATTTCCATATCTTCAATATGAAAACCGAGTCCAAATAATTCTACAATTATTGAGTGTTTACTTCAACGAAGTCTAAAAAACTGTAGAGATAGTGATCGATCATAAATCATGAAAATATGGCAAAACAGATATCTTCGTCAAATGCCTTAGTGAACACATTTGAGATAACTTTCGCGACAATGTCAGAATTAAGTCCAAGTTACTCTACAATACAATACACCTTCAAGGCGTCATCAAACACATCATCAAAAAATTAAAGAACAATGTGTTTTTTCATTACATCAAAGAACACAAGACATGAGTATAAGAGCAAATTTCATGGCTGAAGGCGCATTAGGAAAAAATAGTAGCACAAAGGCAATACAAATTTAAAATTTTAAAAATAACTGAAGGCGTGTAAAATTCTTAAATTGACATGTTGGCTTGAGTAAAGAATAACTTAAATTAAAAGTAAGCAATCAAGGTAAAAACATCGAAAAATTAAAAATGAGTTGATTCAAATCGATGCCATGTTTATGGCTTAAACGTGGACGGTAGAATAGAAAACTTTTTGAGTTTTATTTCACTTTGTTACATTACAACGATAAACCTGGAATCCATCTTATAATTAGCCAAGTTATACAGGTCACATTGTGTGCTACCACTTACTGTTAATCATCGACAGCAACGTTTAAATTCAGAGCAAGAATCTGCTAGCTCTCATCAGGAGCTAGAAACTTCAATTTTTTAACAATTGCAAGACCCCTTATTACCATGATCTGCAAAATCTCAGAATTTATCGTCAATCAATCGTGTATAAAATGTGATATACAAAAACCTAAACAATTTGCCACAATATTAACAGCTTAACCGAACCTACGCTTCGTCGTGTTAATCAATATTTATGGAACAGACTTATAACAAATGTTCGTCGTTTGAATTTGACGAATATTCTCTTCATAGCGAATGTTCTTTATTTGATAAATGTTCGCTATTTGACGAATGTTCCTCATTTGACGATACCGTCAGAAGATGTAAACATTATTTTTTAACCATTGCAAAATTACCAGCTACTACCATGACCTGTTAAATCTCCAGAATTATCGGCAATCAAATTTATATAATTTGCCACAATATTAATAGCTTAACCGAACCTATGCTTTGTCGTGTTAATCAATGTTTACGAAACAGATGATTAAATAAACAAATGATTAGATTAAATAATATTTGCATCTTCTAAATGTTACAATTTCAATGTATTAGATTCTAATAATAAACATCAAAAATAAAAATTTCTACGCTTCCGTCGATGATACCTAAAAACCATTAAATACCGCTAATAGAATATATTTCTTTCGGCGAAAAATGTCTTTTGCGTCACTAAATAATTATGTTATCCTAGATTAGCATTTTTAATTTCGTCTCTCTCTGTCATGTATAATTAAATTAAAAAAAATATAAAAATATTTGATATAAGTCTAGAAAACAAGTAATGACGCATGATGAATCCTTCGTCGAATGGAGATTAATTTATTTATTTTTTTTTAGTAATCACTTTTTGAACCATTCTCTCTTTTTTACTTACTTCCTGTTTATCATCTTTAACCAATAAAACTGCTATTAAAAGAGTAATAGATTTCCTAGAAGGTATTTTATTTACACACTCACTTTCACTCTTGAATGATGTTAACTAAACTTAATAGTTTAGTTTGTTTCAATGTGTTTATATCAGTATAAAGAGAAATCAGTATACTACAAGCTATAAGATTTTCTACACCATTTGCAGTTCAACCTGTAGTAAATAAATAAATAAATAAACCGTTACAAAATCATAAAAAAGAACTTGTTAGATCGTTAATATTTTCTGTACAATGTAATGTGTTGTACAGCTAGCTGATACTAAAAAGTAGATTAATGGTTGGAGCTAACAAGCTGTACGATTTTCTCTACGGCTTGCAATTCAATCTGTACTATGATAAAACATAAAAGAGAACTTGTTGGATCGTTAATATCTTCTGTACGATGGAACGTATTGTACACCTAGTTGATACCAAAAAGTAGATTGATGGTTAAAGCTAACAAGTTATACAATTTTCCCTACGATTTACAGTTCAATCTGCAGTATGATAAGTCATAGAAAAGAACTTGTTGGTTCGTTAATATCTTCTGTACGATGGAATATGTTGTATAGCTAGCTGATACTAAAAAGTAAATTAATGGTTGGAACTATTGGGTTGTTCGGAAAATAATTTCGTTTTTCTTTGTGGAAATATGCCATCTTTCTGGTAGTAGCATAATTCCACGCTCATAAAATTTTTTATCCTTGCTGGCAAAAAACTGATCGAGGTGGTTTTTCACCTCCTCATTTGAGGTGAAGGTTTTACCCTCTAAAAAATTTTGGAGTGACCGGAACAAATAATAATCCCATAGTGCCAAGTCTGGAGAATATGGTGGATGATTGTATCCCATTCAAGTTGTAAAAGCTTTTGGCAAGTGACCAAACTTGTGTGAAGTCTCATTATCTTAGTGAAACACTACACCTTTCCTGTTGATTACTTCTGGCCTTTTTTGTTGAAGTACATCATTCAATTTGTCCAGCTGATGACAGTAGAGAACATGGGGAACCCATATATCGAGCTTCGAGGATAATCCCAGGCCTTTCAAGTGGTCATAAACTGTTGAATTTGATAAATTTAACCTCAATCAGATCTCACGTGTTGTTATTCGCCGGTTTGCATCAACTAATGCCTTTATCGCTTCTTTATTAGCTTCAACCGGCCTTCCCGAACGTGGTGCATCTTCGACATCAAAATTGCCGGATCGAAATTTAGCTTAAAAACTAGAACAATCCAAGTCACAAAACTACGTTATTCCATTTAGCAATTAAAATATTTTGGAATTATAGAAGTCCACATCTTGGAAAAATTTCAAACACAGACATCAACGAATCAATTTTGTAACTTGGACATTCTGATTCTAAAAATTCTCAAAGAATTTTCAATTCAACTAAGTTGAACTAATAAAATGGTAGTAAAAATAATAAAATTACAAGAAAACAGTTTCTCAACAATAACTTTATTAAAATTTAAAATTAGTACATAAATTTGGTGAAAATGAACTTTTTCGGGAATAGTTAAGAATGGCCAATGACTCATTCAATTAATTACTTGAATTAATTAGGCCTTATGTTGCTAAAAACATACTGTTATGAGGCAGTTAGTGTGTGCTAAAGCGAGATTGATATTAATCATAAAATATTTAGCTATAAGGCATTCATATTGCTCACGACATATATTATAATTTCATCACTGTATTACATATATTATTACATATCCTGAACAATATGAAAACCAAATATTTGCTTGTAATTTACCAAATTTTATATCCGTTCTTCCTCCAAACCACTTCCACTTAAAATTAAAGTTTCTTGTTTAATAAGCAATCATTGTTATATAGCAATTGTAATCTTGTAATAACATTCAACTTCCAATTTCTTCCCCATTCAATAAATTCCACCTATTTGTTAATAATCGTAATTTTTCTGAAAAGTTTTAATAAAAATAGTGCTAATTAGAACAAAAATAAATAATTAAATATAGCAACAAAGCATTCTTCTTCCAGTTTCTTCCCGATTTTGTGTGAAATTGTTAGTTCATATGATGATGATAATGAATACGATTGATGATGGTTAAAACAAAAATAAATAACTTTTTTATCTTTTATTTTTTATATTTGCAATTTATTAATATAACCCAAAGAAAAACTTGTTAGATTTCCCCTTAATTCGTGTTTTAAAATAATCAATATCACAGACATAACCCCTAAAAAAAATTGTTATCATCAAATCCCTATTTATTTATGTAAGCAAAAACCTCTTCGATTACTTGATCATCAGCTGAGTATCCCAAAGATCGAAGTTCTTTAATTATCGTTGGATTAGTAAAGAAATATTTTAACCAATCTTTCACGCAAGGATCATCGTGAATTCCTCCGTATCTTCTTGGTAAAAATTTCGGTTCGATATGTTTATGAAGACTTTCCATATCACTTCCATGAATATAAATCCTCTCTTTCATTCTATCATTCAAAAATGGCTTCATAATATTAAAAGCAACGTCAAAAATCCAGGGTTGATTCACGATATGTATCGCTTTTATCTTCATTGGAAAATGAGTAACCATAATTTGAACAATTTTATTAGCCACACTCGGACTTAAATGAAGAACTTGTTGGATCGTTAATCCCTCCAAATCAAACATCGCAATCCCACCTAAGATTTGAGCTTTTTGTTCTAATATGGCCAGTTCTAAAACGATCATCGTCGCTTGAAGTAACTCGGTTACTGTTACTTTAGATGGATCCCAATTTCCCATCCTGTATAAGAGGATTCTTCTTCCGGTTTGTTCTCGATAAGGTGGAACTGTTATTATATCATCTTTGTCCGCTTTTTCGAGATCTTGAATGCGGACGTTTTCGAAAATATCGGGATTGTCTCTTTTAAAATTATAATAATTACTTAACTAAAAGAAAAAAACAAGGATTTAAGAAAAAAAATATGGGTTTTGGTTTAAAGTAAAGGAAATGAGTAAAATTGAACTTTACCAGGCGATAAGTTGGTTTTAAATGGTAATATCTTGCTCGGAGGAATCTTAATAGGAATGCATCATCAGTTCTGTGTGGTGTAAATTCGTTTTTCTCTGTGAAAATAAATGTATTAAATTAATTACATGAAAAAAAAATTAAAAGTTTGTCTTAAATTTGATTAACATGTTTTAACTCTTTGAAGCACAGAAATAAAGTGGATATCTTCATTCATATTGTATATGTTGATTACCTCAATCTTAGCATGCAGCAATTGACAAAAAGTAAATAGGATTTCTGCAAATCCAATGTGCTTTAAAGAGTTAAAGGAAGACGAATTATGGAAATGCAGAAGACCTTGGATATTCAAGGACTTTTGTATTTCTATATCCAAGGTCTTCTGCATTTCCATAATTTACCATGAAATATTTCCATATCTTCAATATGAAACTTGAATGCAAGTAACTCTACAATTAGGCGAGTATTGAGTGCCTACTTCAACGAAGTTTGGAAAAGTATAGAGATAGTGATCGATCACAAATCCTGAAAAAATGGCAAAAAAGAAACCTTCGTCGAATGTCTTAGTGAACACATTTGAGACAACTTTTGTGAAAATGCCAGAAAATGGAGTCCAAGTATTTTTACAATAATTTGAGCATTAACTACTACTCGTCTATTTCAACGAAGTCTGAAAAACTGTAAAGATAGTAATCGATCACAAATCATGAAGCAAAGGCAAAAAAGATGTCTTCATCGAATGCCTTAGTGAACACATTTGAGACAACTTTCGCGAAAATGTCAAAAAATGGAGTCGAAGTAACTTTACAATTCGAGCATTGAGTTTCTACTATAACGAAGACTGGAAAACTATAGAAATAGTAATCGATCTTAAATCATGAAAAAATGGCAAAGGAGATATCTTCGTCGAAAACCTTAGTAAACACATTTGAGACAACTTTCTCGAAAATGCCAGAAAATAGAATCCAAGCAACTCTTCAATTATTCGAGCATTGAGTATCTACTTCAACGAAATCTGGAAAACTACTCTGGAGATATCTTCGTCGAATACCTTACAATTAGTTAACACATTTGAAACAACTCGATCAGTAGAGTTCAATATTGGAGAGCTCTTTTAGGAAAGTAAGCTATCGATGTGAAAAATGTATCCTAGAATCTATTAGTAGAGTTCAACATCAAACCGATCAATTTGCAGGTTTCTCTAATTCCAGAACATCAAGTTGTCGGATTCAAGAAGGAGCATAAGATCGAAGATTAGCACCAAAAGGCGATTAGTGATGAATATTGATGTTGTCTATGTAATGGCATCGTATTGCACTCGTTGAGGTGAATGAACTGTTTTGTCAGCAGTTATTAAAAAGACATTGTAAAAACCAACAAGTGCAATGCAGAAGCAGAACGTTACTTAATCACCTTTGCAACAGCAAGATCGAAATACATATATTGTAAGTTAACAAATGGATAAATAAAATAAACTTAGTTAAGTGGGATTATACTGTGTTACTTCTACAAAACCTAACACACCAGCATAAGAATAATACATGGCGATCAAAAGAAAGAGTCCTGCCAGGATCAAAAGATTCCAAGATCTGAAGCGGCGAAGATCGGAAGATGCTGGTATCAGGAAGGTTCTGAGATGTTGGAAGAATTTGCGTAACCGAGAAAAAAATACATCCATACAGTCAGGCGTTCAAAGATTAGAAAGGTGCAGAGAAAAATAACAAGTTAAAATGGGTTTGTAGACAATCAGTCTACAGAAAAAGAAGAGGTGATCAGAAACAGTGGCGACGCATTTGAGGGAGTTAACTTCAGTATTACCGAACTTTCAATCATCATCGTGGTTCTATGCATCATTGGCATAGCTATCTACTTCTTGAATGAGAAATGCAACAAGAAGATGGACAAGAGGATCCAGCGTGAGGTGTTTCAAAGCCAAGAACTTTTAAGCGTGAGAGCAGAAGATTACCAATAATTTGTAAATGTTAGTTCATTATTATTATGGAACAATTGAATGAGTTATTAAGAGAAGTAACTGCATTTAAAATAAAAAGAAAGATAATCAGGATAGACGTTCAAATAGGGAAAGTTCAAGTAGGTATTTACAACAGTTTCGGGCATTTAGTTTAAGATTAGAACAGTTACCACAGGGTATTAGTCGGGACGTTGCAAATGTTAAAGCAGTTGAGGAAATAAAATTTACTGTTAGCAAAATAGAAGAATTGTTAGATGATATACGCACCATTTTGGAAAATAGGTTAGCTAATGTTAATGTAAGCATATCGGAATCGTTTGATTTGAAGGTCGCGGGTAGCTTGTTACCATCGATGGATGGAAACGAGGATACCACCAAAAAGTTGATAGATGCCATTTACATTTATAACAAATTAATCTACAGTTACGTTTCGGAAAATCTAGAACAAAAAAAGGCAAATTTGAAACTCACTTAATGAGATCAATCTTAGTTAATACCTAATGTTATCATGAGGTAAAGTAAAGTTTGGAAGCCAATGATCTCTAGCCTTCATTTAATCCTTTGAACAGTACGAACTCATATGTAGGTTCGCACACAATCATTTAATTTTGACTATGAACTCATAGGGTAAACTGTGCAAATGTCGGCCCCCTAAAAATGCTTCCTAAAGTCGGCTTTTTTATAAAAATCCACATATAAAAACTGGATAATCGACTTTAGGCGCATGGCCGAGTTTTGGTGAGTTTACCCTATATACGCTTTCGCACAACCATTAAATTTTAGCTATGAACCAATATATCGTCGCCGGGCGTGCAATACCTCAAATGTGACATACCTTCCTAAATCTAGGTTTTGACACTAAAAGACGCATTGGAAATTGCCGCATCTTCTGGCTATATCTCTAATGTTCCGCAGTCCACTAACATGGTATTCAAAACAACTTTTTCAATCGCCAATGTGACACATGCCCAAATACTATGACAGAAATATACCCAATGCGCAATTAAGCATCATTGGTGTTATTTACCAGGCGTTCAATACCTCCAATGCGCGTTCTTTAGTATATTGGATTTATATTTTCGCGAAACTGAATGCACATCGGTTGTATTTCCTAACCTCTAAATTCAATTCAATAGAAACGTGTAATGGCATTATTTACATAGAGGAACCAAGTAATAATGATAGATACACACGAATGACACAGTCAGAAAAATCAAATCGAGGTAGGAACTGCAGATTGGCATTCAACTTTTGGTCTGGGTGAAAATCCAAAGAGCATCGGACTTGAAGAACTCGAAGAATTACGAAGAAGTCCACATTTTGTGCTCATTCACGCTCCAGAGGAGATGGAGAACGCAGGAAGAGATACTGATTTTGGATCTGTCAAAGATCCTTGTTTCATAGAAAACAACTAAGAAACAGAGAATGAAGTCGGTGAAAAATTCGAGAACGTCAAAGAGGCAGTAGAGGGCAAAGAAGAACAAAAACAATCGGAAGATCCTTATTCTGATTCTAGAGGAGGTACAGAGATGGGTAAAAAATATAAACAAAAAAAAAATGCAGAAAACGATTCTAATTTTGAGCTAGAAAGTAGCAATGCGGAAGGCGAAATCATTTTAAAGAAAAGGACACATTTGAAGCGAGGATACAAGCTAGAAACAAAATTAAAAAGAGTTCGAGGTAAAGCTTATGAAGGTTACAGAAGAAATAAAGAAAAACATATAACACGTACTCCAAGAGAAGCTAGACATCTAAAGGCAAGATGCAATCACAATACAATAAGATAATAGCAATAGAAAAAATAACAAAAGAAATCTTTTTTGTGCGCTTCACTTACCGATGAGGACATACAAGAAGCAGATACAGAACAGAAGCTAAATACTTGGAATGAGAAAAAAACTATTTGTCCGAAATCTCGTTGTCACCAGACCAATTTGCAGACGAAGAACAGACATAAAAAATAAGGATGGTGATTTCAATAAAAATGAAGGTCATGACTATTTTCTTACGAAGCGAAATGGAGAAAGACTCAAGATGTGTCAAAAGATGTTTTTACATACTTTAAGTTTGGGTGAAGACTGCTTGAAGAGATGGCTAAAAGAAAGCAGGTCGGTCTCTGAATCTGTCGGTCTGTTACATTCAAAATGTATATAAATGAGCGTCAATACAATTTTTTATGATATTTTTCCGAATCTCCTTCAATTATATAGTTTTTTCGTTCTCCTGTAATATTTATAATTATTCACATTAGAGGTATTGCACGCCCGGCGACGATATGTTAGCTTTAGGGTTTCGCAAGTAAAATAACCAACCAATTCTTACCTCAACCGGGAATTATATTCGACTGCTTCTCGCAAGATACAAGGTACAACTGATTCACTTTTAGGTAGATTTTATCGTAAAAATAAACCGGAGCGTTACACAACAACTAGTTCTTACAATTAGTCACCCCCAAAAAATAGCGTTCATTACATAACATCCCCCTATGTGATTGCCCGAATCTCAAGGACCTTAGATTAAAGGACTTGAGTGACGACTGGCCAACCATAGATGGAATCAAGGATACACCTCTGAACTACATCCTAACCTTTGGTAAATCCCTAGGCTGGTCGATGTAGACAGAGTGAATTACAGGGAGATTGTACAAAGGGCGCAATGGGGCCTAAGTGCGGTATGCCATCTGGCGTGCCTCCCCGTTTCCTACATACATACATACATAACATCCCAACTGGTAAGAACAAAACTCCCATGATAACATATATGTGTTCCAACATAATCATTTGGATTAAATCATTAATTCAGTCTGTAAGTTGCAATCCTTCGTAAAAAATACACAATCCATGCTAGGGGTTTTAGTATGGAATGGGCAGTACTCCAAGAGTTAAGAAAATTTGACTGCGACCCAACATCAACGAAATTTTAGAGTCAACCTTATTATATTACCTCCAAATAAGTCGCAACAAAGTTTTTCTAAAAGACAACGCTGAACCATACTCACTATGATTAACACAAACATTTTTAATGTAAATGTCAATTTACTATCATAGCATGTAAGACCTCCAGATTTATCTACCATTGAACTTCTATCACAAGAGAAAGCGAAAACGTCCCACAATTCAACTCCTTCTAACAGCAGTTAATTGAATGTAAAGCCGATTTTCATGTCATGGAGTTTAACAATGATACAAGAAAAAGATTTGACAAGGTTTAAATGACTGATTATCATTAACATAGCTACACAATGTAAAAGTAATGTACCTGCTAAAACATTAAATACCAGACAAAAATATGTATGATTCATTTAAGTTTTACATATCAACATTTCAAGTTCATATAACTTGAAAACAACTCATCCTAGATGAGTCGCCGTTTTTACTAACAAGCAATTTATTTATTAAACTAACAATGAAAAAATACAATTTGATTTTTTACTTAATTTAAATTCTATTTCTATTAAATTAATTAATTTTCCCACTAGAAATTCTAATTTTTAATCATTTTATAAATTTCCCCATATGTATATTTAGAATGAGAGAGTGCGTAGTGAAATTTCTTGACAAAATATTTCTCCTAACGACAATAATATCGCAATTCTGGTGAACGGTAGTTACATAAGTGACCGTTTTTCCACAAAGAATATTTCCGTGATTCATTTTTTACCGTAATTAAGAACCAGTAACGGTGCAACAATGCATTTACAATTAAATTAAAAACAACTCGAAGTGAAGTGATTATTCATAACACTTTTTTTTCTTTTCTTTGAATAAAACATATATGAGAGAATGCACATGCTCTAATTAATAACTCCTGCACACATTTTCCCATGTATTAGAAACCGAAAACCAATCGATAAATCTAAAAATAGGCCAACCGTCCGTCGATGGCGTTTAGTGTGTTCTTTCCATGACAACTTTAGAAAGTTTTGTTTCTGTTTCATCGTTAAATAACAAACGACGTTTGCAGTAAGCTGCATAATGTAGACAGCGAAACCAACTTTAAACTCTCACAATTTCTGTGATCTAGATATACTTTAAACGAGACAGGAAATGACCCACCTTTTAATATTTAAATCCTGGAATATTATATTATTATTATTACAAGTGACTAACCTAACTTTCTTAAAAAATCACCCAAACTTTATTTATTGGAATTAAAGAATAATTTTTGGTTTATATGAAAGATAAATGATTCTGTTTTAATTTAAAAAAGGCAAATTTTTTATAATTATTACCATAAAAATTAAAAAAATTCCCAAAATTGGTAACATTTTTAACGGTTTTAACCCAACTTTTTTTAAAAAGTCGACCAGCTTTAATAAATCACTGAGACTTTATTTTTTGGAATTAGAGATTGATTTTTGGTTTAAATTAAAGCTAAAAGATTCTATTTTCAATTAAAAGAGATATTTCTTTTCTAATTGTTACCAAAAAAAATTAAAAAAAAATTTTCAGTTTCTTCTGAAATCATCGAATTTTATTCAAATTTTTGTCAGATTTTGTAGAAAACTATCTAAAATGCTTTAATTACTTCAAATTTTATCTAAATTTGTCTAATTTCATTAAAAATAGCTTATAATTGTGAAATTTCGTCCAAAAAATTTCCTAAAATCGTCGAATTTCGCCAAAAATTTCACCAAATTTCGTGTAAAATTATCTAAAATTATTAAATTCCGTTTAATTTCATCTAAAATTTTCGAATTTCATTAAAAAAATAACTTAATTTAGCTTAAAATTGTAAAATTTCGTCCCAAATTCTTTAAAACCATCGAATTTCGTCTAAAATTTCACCAAATTTCGTATAAAATTGTCTAAAATTATGGAATTTCGTTTAATTTCATCTAAATTTTTCAAATTTCATTACAAAAATAACTTACTTTACCTTAAAATTGTGAAATTTCGTCTAAAATTTTAAAAAATGTCGAATTTCGTTAAAAATTTCACCCAATTTCGTATAAAATTGTCTAAAATTATTGAATTTTGTATAATTTCATCCAAATTTTTTAAATTTCATTACACAAATAACATTCTTTAGCTTAAAACTGTGAAAATTCGTTTTAAATTTTAAAAAATTGTCGAATTTCGTCTAAAATTTCACCAAATTTCGTATAAAATTGTCTAAAATTATGGAATTTCGTTTAATTTCATCTAAATTTTTCAAATTTCATTACAAAAATAACTTACTTTACCTTAAAATTGTGAAATTTCGTCTAAAATTTTAAAAAATGTCGAATTTCGTTAAAAATTTCACCCAATTTCGTATAAAATTGTCTAAAATTATTGAATTTTGTATAATTTCATCCAAATTTTTTAAATTTCATTACACAAATAACATTCTTTAGCTTAAAACTGTGAAAATTCGTTTTAAATTTTAAAAAATTGTCGAATTTCGTCTAAAATTTCACCAAATTTCGTATAAAATTGTCTAAAATTATGGAATTTCGTTTAATTTCATCTAAATTTTTCAAATTTCATTACAAAAATAACTTACTTTACCTTAAAATTGTGAAATTTCGTCTAAAATTTTAAAAAATGTCGAATTTCGTTAAAAATTTCACCCAATTTCGTATAAAATTGTCTAAAATTATTGAATTTTGTATAATTTCATCCAAATTTTTTAAATTTCATTACAGAAATAACATTCTTTAGCTTAAAACTGTGAAAATTCGTTTTAAATTTTAAAAAATTGTCGAATTTCGTCTAAAGTTTCATCAAATTTCGCATAAAATTGTCTAAAATTATGGAATTTCGTTTAACTTCATCTAAATTTTTCAAATTTCATTAAAGAAATAACATGCTTTAACTTAAAATTGTGAAATTTCGTCTAAAATTTTAAAAAATTGTCGAATTTCGTCCAAAATTTCGCCCAACTTCGTATAAAACGTTCTAATTTTATTCATTAATTTAGTGAAAGATGAGTTCAAAAAACTCCTTTACAACTTTATTATATATAATTACATACAATAAATTAGTATATTTTAACCCAAAGTTGTAACCCAAAAAAATCAGTTTAAGAACGTAGCTTAATTTTTAATATTTAAAAATGTCAATTAAAGACATTTATTTATATTTTCTCTTCTGAGGGAAATACTAAAAGACTTAGAAAATCCATCTTTGGTAAAAATAAAGATTAAATATCAATCTAAATCCTTATAAAATTTCAAGTCTTAACAATTTATTTCTTAGATATGAATTTTTAAAAATTAATTTCTTTGGTGATTTACTTGTAAATAATTAATTTACCTGCAATCATTTGCCTCAATGCATCTAAATTTTTCTTTTTAACTTCTTCAGTTTCACCTAACTCTCTTTCAGCCCAATCTAAATATTCTTTAGGAGGTTCTTCAAGATCCAGTTCGGCTTTAACATCTTCCTCGGGCATTCTGCAATCTTAAATTATAAATTACAAAAGGAATTGCGTGTCGTAAGATGTTAGAGTTGCAAAGTTACGTAATGTAATTCTATTGGGTGTTTAGCCTAGTTCTAAAACATGACCAGTATACTCAATTTACTGAGAATTTATTGACTATTTATTAACGATTTTGTGGTTTAGTACTAAATTTAGAACGATAGAATAAGAACAGGTATTTATAATTATAAATTATATCAATTATAAAGATAAATTTACCCCAAGATTTTTTAAAAGACATTTTAAAAACTTTAAAACACACTTTAAATGAACAAAATAGAACTAACTGATGACTAAGTATTTTACATTCGGTTTGAATCACTGTAAAAACAAAGCTGATAAGAATTAAGTAAATAAATTTACTGTTTTCTAATCAGTTTAATAACATTAAACAACTTCCTTCAAGAAAATAAATTATTTTTATTTTATTTTAAATAAAATTAAAAAAAAATACCTTCAATATCTTTAACGCTTTTAATTTTATAATCCACATTTGGTTTACCATCATCACTTCCACTATAATCATCATCTTCGTCAAAATAACCAATTACATCCATCGTTTTAAAAAAAACGATTTAAATAAACTTGAACACAACCGGAGCTCTGGAGCTACTTAAGACGTTTGATAAAACTGCAACCGGAGTTTATATCGGTCGGGTTGGTTGATTTTCTTGCGTGCAAAATGCAAGTTGAGTTGGAGAAGAAGGAAGCGGTTGGCGGTCAATTAACCGAAGTGAGAACGCTGAACGCTGTGCTCTAAGCGAAAGCGATTTCAGAAGAGAACTTTACGGAGGAGGACTAAGATCGCTGATATTCGCCGTTGCAGCTGGTTATTATTGCAAGATGAACGTTATTATTGCAACTGATCGTAGGTCGGTCAAGGTGTACAAGGCGTAATTAAATGCGATTGAATGGGAAAACCCACACGCTTGCATTGGATTTTATCTCGTCTTCGAGACGTTTTAATAATTTACTGGTGTAATTGGGAACAAATTAAAAACTTTTTTTAATTATTGGCTACTGTTGCGGTTTTAATTAATTGGAAACGAGTTATAACTTTTTTAGTTTTGTAAATACTAGTATTAAATGTTTTTAGATGTAAGGACGCATCGATTAAATCATAGAAACAAAATTGTTTGCAATATTAGTAATTTATCTTGTTAAGTGATTAAATAGTAGATGTAACATTTAGTTTTTATATTTTATTATTTGCAATTGAAATTTATTTGAAAATATTTGCCATCTCATTCTTCTATTGTACATTGCACATTGTTGATTTATTTAATGAACGTGCAATAACATACATATAATTTTCTTTATAAACGTGGTGAAAAATATATTTTTAAGTAGAAGTGATAATTATTATTATTGATAATACAACAAACAACATGGAAAATTTTTCAATAAAAACTTATTTTTAGTAGTTTTAATATTTACTAGTTTAGTTTTATTTTTAGTATTTTTCTAAAAAAAAATTTATTGTTTTTGGTAGAATTGATCAACATTTTGGTAACTTTGGTGGAATCCTTACGAATTTAGTAAGTATTTGGTGGAATTAAAAAAAAAGATTGGTAAATTTTTGGTGGAATTTTTACAAATTTTGTGCTTTTTGGTGGAATTTTTAAAAAATTCATTATTTTTGGTAGAATTATTAAAGATTTTAGTAACTTTGGTGGAATTTTTATGAATCTACTAAGTTTTTGATGGAATTTTCAAGGTTTTAGTTAATTTTTAATGAAATTGTTTCTAATTTGATTGATTTTTGGTGGAATTTTAAAAGAATTTGGACATTTTGGTGGAATTTTTAAAAAATTTGGTACGTTTTTGGTAGAATTGTTAGAAATGCTGACAATTTCGGTGTAATTTTTAGGATTTTTCTAAGTTCTTGGTGGATTAAAAAAAATTCAGTAAGTTTTGGGTGTAGTTGTTAAATATTTTAATAGCTTTGGTGGAATTTTTGCGAATTTTATTCATTTCTGGTGGAATAAAAAAAATTCAATGTTTTTGGTAAAATTCTTATGAATTTAGTAAGTTTTTGGTGGAATTCTTAAAGAATTCAGTATGTTTTTGGTGGAATTATCAAAAATTTTGATAACATTGGTGGAATTTTTGCGAATTTTATTTATTTCTGGTGGAATAAAAAAAAAATCAGTGTTCTTGGTAAAATTATTATGAATTTAGTAAGTTTTTTTTAAGGAATTCTTAAGGAAGTTTTTAGTAAGGAATTTTTGCAAATTGTATTAATTTCTGGTGGAATTTTTAAAAAATTCAGTATATTTTTGGTGGAATTATCAAAAATTTTGATAACACTGGTGGAATTTTTGCGAATTTTATTCATTTTTGATGGAATTTTTAAAAAAATTCAGTGTTTTTTATGGAATTTTTACGAATTTAGTAAGTTTTTAGTGAAATTTTTCCAATTTTATTAATTTTTGGTGGAATTTTTTACAAAATTCAGTATGTTTTTGATGGAATTGTTAAAAAAGTTGATAACTTTGGGGGAATTTTTATTAACTTTAATCATTTTTGGTGGAATTGTTAAAAATATCGGTAATTTTAGTAGAATTTTTATGAATTTCGTAAGTTTTTGGTGGTATTTTTTAAAAATCACTAAGTTTTTGGTGGAATTATTCAGCATTTTTGTAGCTTTGGTGGAAAATTGAAAAAATTTAGTACATTTTTGGTGGAATTGTTAAAAATGTTGGTAATTTTGGTGGAATTTTTACGAATATAGTAAGTTTTTCGTGGAATTTTTACCAATTTTATTGATTTTGGGTGGAATTTTTAAAAAATTCACTAAGTTTTTAGTAGAATTGTCTCCAAATTTAACAATTTTTGGTGAAATTATATTCAATTTAACTAACTTTTGTGGAATTTTTATTATTACTTTTTTATTTTTGTGAAATTTTTAAGAATCTAATCAATTCTTGACGAAATTAATTTTAATTTTGGTATATTTTTTAAAAATTCAGCAAGTTTTTGGTGGAATTGTTAAAAATTTTGATAACATTGGTGGAATTTTTACAAATTTTATGAGATTTTGGTGGAATTATTAAAAATTTTAGTAGCTTTGGTGGAATATTTACAAATTTACTTAAATTTTTGGTGATATTTTCAAGAATTTAATTAGCTTTTAGTGAAATTTATTCGAATTTTTGCTCTGTATAAATTAAATATTTGATAATTATTAACCCGGCGTGTGTATACTATATTTTTTGAGATACGGTGTGTATACTGGGTCTTTTAGGGAGCAGGCATGTTTGCAAAGTTTTCTAGGCTTTCAAAAATTCTAGAAAAATTCTGAGTTACTTAATGAAACGTCTACTACATGGCCGAGCAGTTACCAAATTCAAAAGTTTAAAACTGTTGTCAATAAAAATCAAATAATCGTCTGAATCATCTGAAAAGTCAGAAAAACGGAAATTTTGAGAAATGACGTAAAACCATTGAATCGTCCGGAAAGCGATTTCCAAAAAAACTATTAAAAAATATATATACATTACATATACATTATACATATACATTAATATATTATAATTTGTTATTTACGAAGTTTAAAATTTTCCCACTTCAATTTATTATTGACAGAGAAAAAATACTACTTGTAAGACAAAAAATACATATTAGATACTTTTATATACACTGCTAACAAAAAGAAATGCAACATCTAGACAGGATGGTTGTACTAATTTTAAACTTTGATGGTATGTACTATCACAAAAAAGATGAATCTCATTTTGAAAAAAAAGATACAAGATTCCTCACCTAAACATCTAATGTTCTGATCTTATTGACAAAATTTAAAAAATGGAAATGAATCTTACATCTTTCTTTTCATAGTGAGTTTCATAAATCCTGCGATAATACATTTTAAGTGAAGTAGTAAATGATTAAAACTTTATCAAAATCCGGTTCTAAATGTTCTAAAGATCGAAAAAACCGCTTGAAAATAACATTGGCAAACACTAAACTAATACTAACCTGAATAACAATTTGACCTTGTTTCAAAACTGATAAATGGATTTAGGAATTTCAAATATTTATCCGGTTATGATAATTTTTACTTCTTTCATTGTTTTAAAATAGGTTTTTTTCTTGAATCTGATTGAAAATATTTTAATAGAGATGTTTAAGAAAGATTATACTGAAGGTTCGCTTTAGTAAATGTCAGATAAGTGAGTGCTTAGTTCATGAGGCACGATTTTCACAACGGTTGAATTACATAGAAATTCTGGAATGTCTGGTGTAATGTGTTTGTTATAGAAAATGTTCCAATAAAAAATTTTTTATTATACTACAAATAGTACAAATGATAGTTTATAAAAGAAAGGTGTGATTTTATAACTGTACTAAAATATTTATTGTGAGGGGTTTTCCTTAACTCTTATTTAGCTTTATTTGTAACGCTAAAAGATAGGTATAGGACTTTTACGGCCGGTGTTAACTGAACTAATTGTAAGATTAGGATTACCATTAGTACTAACTCGAACACTAGACCCAGAATTAGAAGCTTTCGGGTTTAGCTGAGCGTCTTTTGAAAAGGCGTTTCTTCAAAAAAAGTTTCGAACTTATGAAGTCTTCATTGCTAAACCAGAAACCTCCTAATTCTAGGTTTAGTGTTAAGGCCGATTCAGACGAAGCCAGTAGTTTAGTCAAGTGGTCGAGTAATTTAGTACTAGACCAATTTGAACACATTCATTTTAGTCGAGTCAACTGGCATAGTCGAGTTAACGGTCGAGTTTAATAAATAGAAGTCTATTCTATTTGTCTGGGCGAGTATCAACCCCCACCCTAGACTCCACCGACCCGCACGTCAAGTAAACACGTGTGGACAGGCACCTCAAATAAATAATAAGTTCCGTCCTGTGTGAGCTGAAGATCTTGTTTCGGAAATTAATTATTATTTAATATTATTATTAATTATAAAAATGGCAAGGTGGTCGGAAGAGACAACTTTTAAATTCGTGGAAGAATACATAAAACATGAATGCCTATGGGATGTAAGAAAGGAAGAATATAAAAATAAACAGAAACGACAAGCAGCTTATTTAAAAATTCAAGAGGTTATGGGTATGGAAGGTTTTGGGCAAAAAGAAATTGTTCAAAAAATAAAAAAAATATAAGATCAACGTATTCCCAAGAAAAAAAGAAAATAATGGATTCTAAAAAATCGGGAGCTGCCACTTCTGATTTAACTTTTTCCAGCAAAGTGTTAAATGATTCCTCCGACATCCTAAGAGCAAGGCTATATTCCTTCGGATCTTCTATAGCCAATTCATTTAATAAACAACTGCAAGCACTTATTGTTAGTTCATCTCTTCTATTAATCCATTTTTTATACATTTACGTTTTGGTCTCTGCATTTCTTCCAGACACCTGGTTTCAGTTTCGTCAATAACCAGTTTTAAAACTGATCGTAGACCACGTTTTAGGAGTTGTTTTTTTTTCGATTCATATTAATATTGACTGCACGATATCTTGGTAAGATATACAAATGCACACTAATTTTAAAATCACTGTACTTGCCCTGGCACTAATCAATTCGACTAAACACTGACCGCGTGTAAACGACTATTTTGTCTCGACTTAATTTGACAAACTATACTAAATTACTTGTCTCGTGCGAACTGAAGATTTACTGGACAGTATTAGTTTACTATACTCAACTACTGGCTTCGTCTGAACCGGCCTTTAGAATTAGTGCTAGTGTTAGTTCTAGTCTTAGTTTGGTTAACACCGGTTGTAAAAGCCTTCGTATTTATATTGACCAACACTTTTCTTTATCCATAAGAGTACTTGTACAAATACCTATAATCATCCAAATAGCGGAATCAATTCTCTTCGCACAAGTCACACAATGTTATTAATTAAGTCGAAAAATATCAACTTAAGTGACATGTGGCTTTGCAATTGATATCTAATTTCCGATAAATATTACTGTGTACAAAAATCCTAAATCAGAAGTATCTAAATCATTACTGAGATACCCTTCGTATGAGCCTTCCCAGTTCCTTACAGATCTCAACAGGGGGGATCTATGTCTAATCACAGGGCTCCTATCGGGATACTGCTAGGTTAATAAGCACCTTTATAATTTAGGGTTTGTCGCTACATCTTTATGTCGTGGTTGTGAGCAAGACCATGAAACTGTTAAGTACATCCTATGCGATTGCCCAAATCTCAAGGACCTTAGATTAAAGAAATTGGCTGACGACTGGCCAACCATGGATAGAACCAGGGATATACCTCTGAGCTGCATCTTAACCTTTGGTAAATCCCTAGGCTGGTTGTTGTAGGCATAGTGAGTGACAAGAAGGTTGTACAATGACTGTTAAGCACATACTATGTAATTGCCCCAATCTCAATGACCTTAGATTAAGGAATTTGGGTGACGACTGAGCAACCATGGATGAAATCAAAGACAAACCTCTGAGCTGCATCCTAACCTTTGGTAAATCCCTAGGCTGGTTGTTGTAAGCACAGCGAGTGATAAAAAGGTTGTACGATGACTATTAGCACATCCTATGTGATTGCTCGAATCTCAATGACCTTAGATTAAGCGACTTGGGTGACGACTGACCAACCATGGATGGAATCAGAGACACACCTTTGAGCTGCATCCTAACCTTTGGTAAATCTCTAGGCTGGTTGATGTAGACAGAGTGAGTGACAGGGAAGTTGTACAAAAGGCACAATGGGGCCTAAGTGTGGCGTACCATATGGCGTGCCCTCCCGTTTCTTACATACATACAACCCTAAATCAGAATATACTTTCCTGAAGATTTTCGGTAAATCGAATAAATACTAAATCGGCTTTAGAATTTTTCCATTAAGTTAGGTTTTTGTAAAGCCTTCTAAATTTATAACTTAAATCCTAATCTTTGAGCTGTTAACAAAATATGTGTAACGAAAATATTCCATGTCGATGTATAATTGTATGTTGTACAGGTGAAGTAGTGCAACTTGCTTATTTAAAAATTCAATTGAATCGTTTACTACAAAAGGGCCTAAGTCACATTGCTAGAGTTTTGAGAAAACTAACAAAAACTATTTTATTTTGAGCAGCAGCAGATTTTTCAAAGTTTTTATATATGAACTGTTTTATTAGATAACAGTCTTATATTATTTAGAATTTAGTAGAAAATGATAAGATTGGGGTCACTGTATTCAAGATTAAGCTTCAGGACTTAGGTCCTTTTAACAATAAATGGCATTTTAGCTATCTTTTTTTAAGTTTATTTAAAGAAATTCAAAAAATTACAAGTATGTAATATAAAAGTTTAATTTGCATCAGCCGAATTTTTGTTCTTTCCCTTCTTAGTTTTTCAATTTTTGATAATGTCTTCGAAAAAAAGTTTGTGTTCTTCCGTTACCCATCTGACTAGAAGTTTCAAATGCTTTACTTTCGTTTCAAGAATGGGAACCTTATCTTCAACATATCATGGCTAGTTTAAAATGATGCTGTAAAAAGTTATTAATAAATTTAGATGCCAATATATGACCGCATAACTTTTTGTCGTGATGCATTTTTGAAATTGAAAAACTTTGCTTTTCATTTCTGGGACATCTGAAGGATTCATTGGATAAGCATGTCGTTTTATAAGAAGGCCACCAATCTTTCCAGTTTAAAATATCGGCAGTAGAAACTTCTTTGACGACAAATTTGTTGGTTCGTGCACGTAGGGTAAGGTTGCTCAAGTCGTACCTACGCCTAAGTCGTACCTTAGCTATATTAAATGCCACCACACCGTTGTCAGCAAAAATAACACTACGGGATTGTCTAGTACGATGGTATAGAATGGAGTACCTTCCTTACTACACAATCAAGTAGTGTTATTTTTGCTGTCAACGCTGTGGTGGCATTTAATATAAATAAGGTACGACTTAGGCGTAGGTACGACTTGAGCAACCTTACCCTATAGACACTACCTGCCTCTACATGGTAATTTGTAAAAGGCACTACGTCCATGGACTTAGGCCCTTCTTACACTAAAGGCATTTCGTGGAGTATGTAAACACAGCATGCGTTGTTCGGACTTAGCTCTTCTTAACACCAAACGAGTAGGCTTGGTCGATTTAGTTAATAAATATTAAAAGCTCAAAATCACCAAAATGTGACTTAGGCCCTTTTTGTAATAAACGATTCAACTAAAACTTTGTTGCCCGGTAATTTTACATAAAAACTATGTCATGTCACCACAATGTAAGTACAATGACAACGAGTTAATTCGTCACCGGTCAGCAACGTTTGGGTATAAAAAGACGAGTTAACTCGTCACCGGTCAACAACGTGTTAAAATAAATAATGGAGATACAAGGTGTCAGACAAAAATCGTTTAAAACCATATTTCCATTATTTCTATTAGGATTTTCATGAAGCAGACATCAAATGAAATGTTGGTACCTGACTCATGAAAATCCGAACAGAAATAACCAAGATATGGCTTTGGACGTTTGTTGTCTAGTAGGTGAAGACTCAGAAGCAGGTCTTCGGTGAAAACAATACCAATATTCCTTAAAATACTGATTCGTAGGGAAGAGTCTGTAGTTAACACTTTTTTTAAACGGGAAGTCTCAGCACAGGAGGAAATTTCTTCACAAAATTCCATGCAAGTCTCCTGCTTCCTCCTACGTATCGCAAGCTTGAATTCTGAGCGTTTGATTTTGTACAACAACCAGTCATAATTATATTTAGAGATCTTTATTCTATTAAAATTTCCTCTATTAAAATAATTGTCCCCCGGTTTCTCCTACGTATTGCTAGCTTAAACTCCAAACGTTTGACTTTGTACAGCAACCAGTCAGAATTAAATTTGGAGTTTCTTGTTCTATTAAAATTTCCTCCAAGTCTCCCGGTTTCTCTTACGTATTGCAAGCTTGAATTCTGAGCGTTTAACTTTGTACAGCAACCAGTCAGAATTAGATTTTGAGTTTTTTGCTCTATTAAAATTTCTTCCAAGTCTTCCGGTTTCTCCTACATACTACAAGATTGAATTTTAAACGTTTGCTGTTGTGCAGCAACCAGTCAGGATTAGATTTGGAGTTTTTTGCTCTATTAAAATTTCCTTCAAGTCTCCCAGTTTCTGCTACCTATCGCAAGCTTGAATTCTAAGCGTTTGACTTTGTACCAGTCAGAATTAGATTTGGAGTTTTTTGCTCTATTAAAATTTCCTTCAAGTCTCCCAGTTTCTCCTACCTATCGCAAGCTTGAATTCTAAGCGTTTGACTTTGTACCAGTCAGAATAAGATTTGGAGTTTTTTGCTCTATTAAAATTTCCTTCAAGTCTCCCAGTTTCTCCTACCTATCGCAAGCTTGAATTCTAAGCGTTTGACTTTGTACCAGTCAGAATTAGATTTGGAGTTTTTTGCTCTATTAAAATTTCCTCCAAGTCTCCCAGTTTCTCCTACGTATCGCAAGATTGAATTCTGACCATAAGCTGTTGTAACAGCAACCAATCAAAATCAGATTTAGAGTTTTTACTCTATTAAAGGCTGTTCTCACTTCTTCAAAATTCATATAGTAAGATTTTTTGTTTTCCTATTGTCTTAACATTATTTCGGCAAGAACCCAACTACTGTTGGGTTGTTTGCTTGTTTTATATGGCGATATCTTTATGAATAGTAACAATTTCATCCTTACAAATTGACTGTGATGCAAGATCTAAAGCGAAAAGATGTTCCATGAGATTTTATTTTTCATATCTTCATGTAAAGCACATCTTATATACAAGAATTGTCCTAAGATCCCAACTATTCTAAAAAACAATATAAACCTATCATCAACACACACTTCAATGTGTTGGAAAGTGTTGAACGAAATTTCAAATTTGATTAATGAAGTATATTTATATGAAGTAGGATTGAAAATACTAAATTCATCTGTCTGATACCGTTTTTAAAAATGGACAAAGAAAAAATTAAAATTAAAGGAGAAATCGTCCTTTAAAAGTAATAAGTCAAGTTGTTTCAATAAACCAGAAAAGTGAAATTAAGCAACCTTAAGGTCAAATTTGGATTCGTGAAGCTAAATTGATTTCAAGGATTTTAAAAAAATGCAGACGAAACAAGTAATTGTTGCTACTAAATAACAAACAAAGTAGTTTTTATTTCTCTATAAAAACTTTAAAACTTTCTCTATAGAAATAATCAAATCAATTTCATTACATGTAAAAAGTTTTAGTGTTTACTCGAAGTTAATTAAGTTACAAAGTTATTTTTTTAATTACTCACACGACAATTAATAATGTTAACACGCAAAAAAATTTTATAAAAAAATAAATAAAAATCGAATAAAAAGTAAATTAAAATTAAATTAAAAATTAAATTAAAATTTAAATCAAAAATACTTTTTTAATTAGGTGTTACTATTAATTTGTTTAACATGAGATTAGGTTTACCACAAAATTACAAACCTTACACATAAATTCTAACTTTAACCAACCTCGTTAAAGCGTTAGTCAAATTCATATCAATCATTTAAAGTGAACCACTTGCGGTTAAAATTAATAGTTTTATACTTCGTTTTACAATTTTGCGGCTCGATCGATTTGTAACTGATTTCAGCTTTAGAAAGTTGTTATTAATGACTTTCAATTACCATATATGCAGAAATATTAATAGATTAAATAAAACCAAAAAGCTTATCTACATTTTTACATTTAATTATTAGTCTATCAATAAACCAATTTTTGTTTTATTATTACTCATAAATTTTTAATTATTTTTAGTTACTTTTAATTAGTAAGTAAAAGACTTTTAATCATTTTTCGTATCATTTAAACATTTTGTCTTCCTATACATATAAAATCACATACAACCAATCAAATAAGATTTAAAAATAAACCATCAAAACTAAAAACTAATTTTTGGATGAAAAGCCAAATGTCAAGTACATCTTCTTCAACTTAATCTTTCAAAACAAGGTTGGTAACCTTCTAATCTTTAAAATTTTTATGTTTTATTTTTGAAAATTTCATTATACAGCTTTAAAAATTTCTTGCTCGTCGAAAATCGTTAAAGAGATTAGTCTATTTTTATAAATTCATATCTAAGAAATAAGTTGTTGCTGAGATTTGAAGTTTTAAGAGGATTTAGATTAATACTTATTCTTTATTTGTACCAAAGATAAATTATCTACGACTTTTAGTTGTTTCCATAAAAGAGAAATTCTAACCTAAATTAATTTACATGTCGATTAAAATTTGTTAATTTTAAAAAATTCATATCTAAAAAACTAATTGTTGTTGAAACTTGAAATTTTATCAGTATTTAGATTGAAATTTAATCTTTATTTTTACCAGAGATAAATTTTCTACAACCTTTTGCTTTTCCCTCGGATGAGAAAATGTAACATAATGTCGCCTAAAATTTGTCAATTTTTAAAAATTCATATCTAAAAAGCTAATTGTTATTGAGACTTTAAATTTTAGGAGGATTTAGGTTAATACTTAGTTTTTATTTTTACCAAAGATTAATTTTTTACGACTTTTAGTTTTTCCCCCACAAGAGAAATTCTAACCTAACTTAATTTACATGTCCATTAAAATTTGTTAATTTTTTAAAAATTCATATTTAAAAAACTAATTATTGTAGAGACTTGAAATTTTATGAGGATTTAAATTGAAACTTAGACTTTATTTTTACCAAAGATGAATTTTCTACGACTTTTAGTTTTCTCTCACAATCAGAAGAGAAAACGTAACATACCATACAACATTTTTTTCTCGCAACATAGCAAAGTCCACAGATTAATACACTACATTAGGATTTCTTTAAGTAGGATAAAGATAACTTATATAGCAGTTGAATCGTAATAATCGTTGTTACTATGCCTACACAATGCCAGGTCAAAAGGACAAGTTATGCTTTTGACAAATTGCCTGACATATCGGTTAATAAAACTGTTAACAAATTGTTACTGAAATGCACACTGTATAAATTGTTAAGGTTGTTGCAAGAACACGAGTTAAATTTAATAAATAAATACAAACTTCATACAAAGGGCACTTTATTATAAGAAACGACAAAATTAACAGTAAATAACTCGTACAATCATACAAATGAAAATTTGTACTTATTGTAAATTATTTGAGGCATCTAAAGTAATTTACAATAAGTGTTCAAATACAGATCCTTGCACTGCTAAACAGTACCCTAATCTGTCGTAGAAGTTCGTTCTTACGTTATGAAGCATAACAGGCGTAATGCTTCCACGCACATTTATAATCCTAGATGTTCCAAATCTTCAGCTCTTACGTGGTTGTACACTTTCTGTTTTACTAACGGCCAAACGAAGAAGTCCATAACAGCTAAATCGGGCGACCCGGCTGCCCATCTAATGTTGCCTCTTCTACCAATCCCACGATTTGAAAAAATATTTAAAAATTGTCGCATATCAGCCATATCGTGCGCAGGACAGCCATCCTGTTGATACCATATTTGGTTTAAGTCGATTCCCGGAAGTTGAGTCAAAGCTGGAGTGATTTGCTCCCGAAGTAGGTCCAAATGGGTAGAAATTAAATACCCAGTATTACACTTGAATGTAAAGTAGGCATACACGGTATATTATTTAATTACTCAGTAAAAAACTAGCTGCTCAGTATTAATATAAATATTCAGTACGGAAACTAAATGACCATTAAAAATGTTAAATGCAGAGTCAATATACTAAACGCTCAGTAAAAATCGTAAATATTCAGTACAAATCTTAACTGTTCGGTAATTATACCAAATAATCAGTAAAAAATCGAAACTGCTTTTAAAAAAGTAATATGCTCATACTCAACATAACTTGAACAAATTTAAAAAATCGCACTGAGGCTATTTCTGGAAATAAAAAAAAATTTAAATAGAAATACATTAATCCATCTATTTTATGCCAAACAAATCAAATTTATCGTAGCTGTTTCCAAAGAAAATTTTAAAAATTCCCAAAGTCATCGACGATTTTTGCCCGAACCCAAAAAAATTTGAACAAATTTGAAAAATTGTACTGAGCTTATTTAAGAAAATTTTGAAAAAGCTTTTTTAAATAGAAATACATTAACATATCTATTTTATGTTAAACAAATCAAATTTACTGTAGCTTTTTCCGAAAAAAATAAAAAAAAATCCCAAAGTCATCAATGATTTTTGGCCAAATTCAATATAACCTGAAAATTTTTAAAAAATCGCACTGAGCTTATTTATGAAAATTTTGAAAAGATTTTTGGAATAGGAATACGTTAAAGTATCTATTTTATGTTAAATAAATCAAATTTACTGTAGCTGTTTCCAAAAAAATAAAATAAAATCCCAGAGTCATCGATAATTTTTGCCCGAATTTAGAATAACTTGAAGAATTTTGAAAAATCGTTTAGAGTTTATTTATGAAAATTTTTAAAAGATCTTTGAAATAGGAATATATTAAAGCATCTTTTTTATATAATACAAATCAAATTAATTATAGCTGTTCCTAAAAAACAAAGTCATCGACGATTTTTGCCAAAACTAAGCATAACTTGAACAAATTTAAAAAATCGTGCTGAGTTTATTTATGAAAATTTTGAAAAGATTTTTTAAATATAAATACATTAAAGCATCTATTTTATGCTAAATAAATCAAATTCATTGTAACTGTTCTCAGAAAACATAAAAAAAAATCCCAAAGTCATCGATGATTTTTTCCCAAATTCAACAAAATTTGAACAAATTTGAAAAATCTCATTGAGTTTATTTATGAAAATTTTGAAAAGATTTTTTATATAGAAATACGCTAAAGTATCTATTTTATGCAATACAAACCAAACTTACTGTAACTCTTCCCAAAAAATTTAAAAAAATTCCCAAAGTCATCGATGATTTTTTCCCAAATTCAACAAAATTTGAACAAATTTGAAAAATCTCATTGAGTTTATTTATGAAAATTTTGAAAAGATTTTTGAATAGAAATAGGTTAAAGTATCTATTTTATGTTAAAAAAATCAAATTAATTGTAGTTGTTCCCAAAAAAATTCCCAAAGTCAAATTTTTGCATGAACAAAAAAAGTTTCTTCGTGTTCACTTTCTCTTTCATCACTCTCGTAATGAGGTATTTCATTCATTTTTAATCTAAAATTTTGATGAACAATTTTGAGGTTAGATGAACACACGGTGAGCACTGTAAATGGTGATCTCCGATGTCAGTGTTGCCAACCAGTTAAAGGAGCGCCTCACATTTACTGATCTACTTGATACCCATTAAGCAATCGTAATTCTTTACTGGAAGTTATTGAATTTCTTACTATGTTTTATACAGATCTAGAAATTTCATTTGAAGACATAGGAAAATAATGCGTGCAACAGAGAAGCATATAGGAAGTAGATTAGATAAACAAAGAGCGATATAACTGTTTAACCACGCCTTTTCCGATCCGACCCTAGTCGTCCAACCAATCACCTTCTTCCCACAAACTGTCGAACTGTCAGACTGTCAAACTGTCAGTTCGTTGCGTGGTTAAACAGTTATATCGCTCTTTGTTAATCTAATCTACTTCCTATATGCTTCTCTGTTGCACACATTATTTTCCTATGTCCTCAAATGAAATTTCCAGATCTGTATGTTTAACGTTTCAAATATTTTACTGAGCATTTTTTGTTTTTATACTTAACATGTTTAAAATTAAATACTGAGCGTTTAGTATTTTTGCTGAGCAATAAGGTACAAAAATACTGAGCATTTAAATGCGATCCGATCCAAATACCTACGTCCATTTAAATTGCCCTCAATAAAGAAAGGTCCAACAATGTGATGTCCAAGGACACCAGCCCATACGTTCAACTTTGTTGGATATTGAATCTGGAAGTCCATTCGTTGACGTGGATTCTCTTCTCTTCTCTACTTCAAAATTTAATAACAGCAGGATTGTGCCTTCCTAATAATGTAAATGTCGATTCACAAAACAAATATTAGTTAAAAAAAATTGAATTTTCGTTTATACGTTCCATCATCGTTTCGCAGAATACCTTTGGATCTCATCATCGGGAAATATCTGGTGACTTTTTGATATCTTGTACGATTTGTATCCATGTCGTCTGAGTACCTGTCGAACAGTTTCCCTGTTGGTACCGACTTCTGTAGAAATTTGAAGGCTATATTTTGATGACTCTTCTTCGGCAATAGCGCAAATCATTGTGTCGGGTATTTGCTTGTTTTCTGTAGGAGCTCTTTCTTCTCTTCTGTGGCACCTATTGTCTGCATCTGCAACACACCCATTCTCTTCAAAGGCTCTTACAATCCTCAATATTGTGGAAAAATATGAAATTGGTCGGTTCTCAAAATGTTCAATGAATAAATGAACCGTATTTCTGATTGTTTGTGAGTTGCCACCGTAAACCCATTTAATTATCTGTATTTTCTCTTGCAGAGTGTACAACATCGCACTAATCGACAGTATTTGAAACAAAATTCGACAAAATGTAAATTTAGTTACAAATAAATAGCTTATAAGAAGAAGGGCTCATCTGACACAAATTCACATTATGACATTTTTTCGTAATTTTATTTAGGCTGTTAATGCGCATTGACACAGTAGAAAAAAAACTCACCAGCTGCATTTGAACATCTATAAATTCAACTGTTAAGGCTCCTGGACCACGGTCCTAAAGTTTCTGAGGGGTTTCGCTGTGTGGGGGGAGGAAGCTCAAAGGCGGGCCGGTGGGTATGGTCTAAAACTATCACGTGATCGTTTCTGTTTATAGGATATGAGAGGTTCAAATATCGGCAAAGATAAATACAGGTTCTTTACACTTTAAATAAAGAAAAGCAATGCTCAAAATATCAAAGCACCTACATATAAAATGTTCGATAGAACGAAATGATGTATTTTAATATACAGTGAAATTCCCCCTCGCGGGCACCCCCCTTGAGCGGACAGTTTCTCATGGAACGGACCGGCTCTCATTTAATTTACATTGCGTTACCTCTCTCTTGAACGGATATTCTCTTCAAGGGATGCGGACACTGCCAAGTGTTCTCTTAAACGGACAATCGCGCCACGCGCAGACTTAGCTGTCTCTCTTTAATAAAAGATTTTCTCTTTAACCGGTGTTTTACCGACTTCAATATTTGCAAGGTACAAGCGCAGCCTATGTCGTACCTTTCTGCTTAGCTTGAATGAGGGACTTCCCCGATTAACCGAAATTTAAACGTTCTCATTTTTTCGGTACATACGGGGTTCAATACTAGTTTCACGTCTATGCAGAAAAAGATATGCGGATGTATTGTACTTTGCAATAAACGCTTAGGCCCAAGTAACCATGGAAACAGTTAAAAATTCAGGCAAAAAGCAAAATGTTTTTTCGTGATATGGAGTCCAGTAGGATCACCCCATATTGAAATAATTGAAAAGGATGATAATTTTTGGAGTGCTGAAATGAAACCGAAATTGAACGAATTTTTCCAAACTCATTTATTACCAGAAATTTTAAAACAACCTATTTGATATTGCTTCATTTACAAATTAGTCAATTTTTAAAATTTCATAAGTAAGAAACTAATTACTGTTGTAACTTGAAATTTTATTAGTATTTAGGATATTTATTAGGATTAGGATACTTAATCTTCATTTTTACCGAAAATAAATTTTCTACGACTTTTAGTTCTTACTGCGAAAACGAAATTCTAATCTAACTTAATGAACATGTTTAGTAAAACTTGTCAATTATTAAAAAATCATATCTAAGAAACTAATTGTTGTTGAGACTTGATATTTCATGAGGATTTAGCTTGAGATTGAATCTTTATTTGTACCAAAAATGTATTTTCTACGACCTTCAGTTCTTTCTACAAAAAATAAATTCTAACCTAACTTAATTAACATCTCTAAAACTTGTCAATTTTTAAAAATTCATATCTAAAAGAAAAATTGTTGTTGAAACTTCAAATTTTATTAGAATGTTGCTTGAAAATTAATCTTTATTTTTGTCAAACAGGAATTTTCTACGACTTTTAGTTTTTAGAATTTACTTAACAGAAGAAGGACCCATCTGTAGCATTTGGGTCTTTTTCCAAGAACATATACGAAGTTTTCCATACCATATCGCACCCTATGGGTCTAAAGGCGAAAGGAGAAGATACCTGTCTTCTGAATTAAGTGTTCTTAAAATGTATGAACTCTTTCTGGAAAAATATTATCCAGAAACACTCTCCACTGCGAAAACCGAGGGCACCGACCTTCAGCATCTGAAACGTTTGGAAGTAAACCAAAATATGGTTAAGGATTTCGTCGATGGTCTGAGTGAACCATACTTCAAAAAGAATGTTACAGCAAATAAGGAAAAATTCCAGATCACTAAGTATAAGCTATTTGAATTTAGTGCTACATCCAAGTATACAATGACAGTCAGCCAGTCTCTTAATGGTTTTATGTCTCAAGACTTTCGATTGTTGAAACCAGGTATTGAAAAGGTCCCTCTTCCCACAAAACGTTGGTACAAAGAAGAATTACCTATAAAACCGCTAAAACTACAGAATATTAAAGAGTTAACGAAATATCTTACGAGGAAACGTTCGATTTCGTTTTATAACGGGCTTAAATGCTCTAACTACGCCTTGGACGACGATGAAGAGGAGTAAAGGAGAGAGAGACTAAACTACTAGTTAGTTACTAAAGTTGAAAATGTTTCTGTTGCAGTGCAACGCATAGGATGTTGTTTTTTCTGGTTCTTTTTGTTATTTTGTTAACCTTGAGTATTTAGTTTATTAATGTAATTAAAAAATAAACAATATATTTTTCTTTGTCGTTTTATGGTATATAAAACCATACGTCCCCAAATTTAATAGAAAAAAGGCCCATTTTTCTCATTTTTGAATATATATTTCTCAATCATTGTCTTTGCGTAACCATTCTATACAATATTTTTAATTTTTATCCACCAATGAAATAGAAATCCTCAAAATTAGTCTAGCTAAGAGATTTTCCAAAGCATACAGTTTTTTGCTGCTCTTGAAAAATTGGCTTTTGCTAATTAGGGCCCTTTTTTTATAGGCTATTCAAATACATAAGTGTATGTATAGTAACGACAATTATTACAATTAATCTAATATACATTTCGTCCTTGTCTTACATCAGGAAATCCTATTGTACTGTACTAACTTATGGAATTTATGTTGCGAGAAAAAATTATTATACGGTATAAGAATATGCATTCTTTAAGTTTAAAGCCTTTAAAGTATACAACCCATTGCACTTTAACGTTAACAATAAAGCTGCGTCATTGGATAAGTTAAAAATGGAAAGTTTTCACACAAAGAACCATAAACTTTCGTCATAACTGGTTTTATTATTTACTTAAGGAAATCTTTTAACCTCCAGTACACAACAAATATTTTCTCATCAATTATTTATAATTGAAAATTAAAAAATAAAAAATAAAATTATTTAAAACAAACATTAATCAATATAAAATTTGCCTAATTATTGATAAACACGTGTACAATATTATATGTGTTATTTAGAAGACCTCATTAGCATAAACAACATATCGATGTATTTATCGTTGTATTTGTAAATTCGGTTAACCTTCGTAAATTTATATCAACATTTGTTAAATAAAAATGTACGCAAATCGATTACTCATCATACCGCAAAAGTTATTATAACAAACATCGTAACCCCGCATAATAAAAAATCGAATCCGCTTCGTATTTTTAATTAATGTGAACGAATGTCGAGCAATTGGATATTGAAAACTGATAAAACGATTTGAAAAACAGTTCTAATTCAAACTTTGACACGGAAAGTTTAAACGTAAAACTTGTCTTCATTCAAGTTTTTGATTTGTAGTTGACGTTAATGATTTTTCAAAGAAACTTACCGGAGGATTTTTTTTTTGTTTAAAATAGTATCGACGACCTTGGGAAATACAAAACCAGCTCCGGACACTCGCTCCACTGCATCTTCGTGTTCTTGTATTAACAAAATTTTTAAGTCACTTTCGTTTTATATATAGGTCTGGGTCGCATCGTGATTTTCGTCATTTCACTTACAATTTTTCGTGTTCTTACCGTAAGTTTATTAAGTTTTACTTTTTACTCATTTTGTTTTTATTTAATTTAAAATATTTATCTTGTTTAATGTTGAATCACAAGAAAATTATATATTTATCACTCTTCCTGAAATGATTTCATTGTTGTAATCTTTGAACCGTGAAATCATATTATTATCATTGTAATTTAAACCATATAACTCAAAAGAGTATTTAATTTATGATCATTTTGTTAGTTTGCATTCGAAAGTTAAGTTTCAAATTTCGGTTTGCGCTAATAAACGATTTTATTTTATTTAGGTTTACTTATAAGTGTTGAAAGAAGTTAATTTTTTGAAGAAAATCAATTGGTTGAAATAAATTACAATCATGCCACCAACAGTTACTGTGACTTTGCAAGAATTAGATCCTGAAGGTAAGTTTTTAATTTTTTTATAATAACACTTACGCGAGTATTTAATTTTCATCCTTATAGAAAACTTTTCCCAACAATATAAAAGATAAATCACATCAACCCAAATAGATTAGATTTTTGATTAGATTACTTACAATAACAGGAATTGTAATTGTAACTAACCAATTGTAACTAACTAAATAAACCACTTTGGTAATTTTTTAAACTTAAAGTAGTTTTGATAAAATAAAAAAAAATAATTCTATATAAAAAAAAATAATATTTTAAAATATTTCTATTGTGGCATTTTATCTTAAAAAGTAATACTTTAGATTTAAAAAACGAAGAAAGAAATAAAGAAATTTTATAAAATAAAACGTGTTTTATGTAATTTTAAAAATTATTTTTAGCAACTGTATAAAAAATTTGACAGAATTAGAGTAAACATTTTATATAAATAGCTGAGAGTTAAAGAATGGTATTAATAACACTTTCATGATGTATTGTAAATCTTTCAAATAAGAATAGGAAACATGTCTTTTTACTTCTCGAGCATAAATATACTCTTTGGAATGCATAAAAAAATCTTTGGACTAAATGAATTAATGTAGTTTTAAAAAGGATAATAAGTAGAGAATCACAAAATAAAGTTTCGTAGTTCATTTCAGTTTTTCTTTCGTCACTTTTGATTTTAATCAACTATGACTTTTATTTTTCAAATTTTTATGCATATTTTCGTCGTTATTTGAAAAGACCTTCATTTTTTGCATCCAACAATTTGCACTTACGTTTCTTAACTTTTTACAGTACAAAAAATTATAAATCCTATGCGATCGGTTTTTTGGAAAGTAATGGAAAATAGAAATTTTAAGAAAATACATTGTAAACCTTTTTTTTATTGATACATATCGATTTTGAAGCTTTTTCAATCGGATTTTTATAATTTGAAGTTCTCTAGTAAAAATCTTAGTGAGTGTGAAAAAGTCGTATTAATAACACTTTCATAATGTGTTATAATAACACAAAAGTAAAACAAAAAAAACAAATAAAAATTAAAATTCAAATAAAAATTGGAGACACGTTTATTTTACCTCTCGGCTATAAATATATTCTTTGAATCACACAAAAGAATCTTGGATTTAAATGAATTAAGGTAGTTTTTAAAAAGAATAAACATTAAATGAGTGCAACGTAAGGTTTTGGATTTGACTTAAATTTTGTCCTCTGTCACATTTAATTTTAACCGACTATGACTTTTGCTTTTCAAATTCTCATGCATATTTTTTTCTCACAGTTTAAAAAACCGTCTTTTTCTAAAATCCAACTATCTAAAGTACAGCTGCTTTTATTAACTTTTTACTGTAGAAAAAAAATTCTAAATCCTACGAAACCGGTTTTAAGGAAAATAATGGAAATTTTAAGGAAATTAATCAATTGTAAACTATTTCTTATTGATACGTAACGATTTTGAGACTTTCTCGGGTGGATTTTTGTAATTTGAAGTTTGCTAGTAAAAACCTTGGGTATATATCAATTTTTTAGCAATTTTTTGGGACAATTTTCAAGTTAATTCATATTTTTATTGAATTTTTCCATTTTTGTACCTAAAAGGTTTTTAATTTTGGCTAATATAAGATTTTTCAATTTTCAAACTAGCCCTTATTAAGCTGGGAAATATCTTCGTGCATTTAGTGTCTATAAAACTTATTTTTATCAAAGACATGGTTTTTTAAAATGTTGTTATGGAAATTAATATCTATCTAAATATTATTATTGATAAAAAATAAATGTTGTTTAGGGACGTTCGTTAAAGAGCTTTAACGAACAGGTCTATTATAATATATTAAAGTAGTAAGCAAGCAGAAGCCTCTTTAAAAGAGGGCGCCGCAGGCGCCTAGCTCTTTTTTTAAAGTTTTTTTTGGAAATCGCTTTCCGGACGATTCAATGGTTTTACGTCATTCTGCCGACCATTATCTTCACCTCCCCGGCGATTTTGGGGGGTCCGTGACCGATTTCGAAAAAACGGCCCTGAAAATCGAACGACGTTGCGGTAGCCCTAATTGAAATTAAAATTTTCGATCGTCCGCCTGTCATTTTCGTTAATTTTCGAACGCACTTTTTGTCCAAAAAGCCACCGGCTCCGCGACTCTGCTTCCGGCTAACCTTCTGAACGGCTTTATAACGCAACGTTATATGCGAATCGGGGCTCCTTTGGACCCGAAACGGCCGATTTAAGCCCTAAACGAAGTCCCCGTTTTCCGTCATTTTCGATTTGGGCCGATAAAACACTTGGTTCAATTTTCATAAACGTTATTTATTATTCTAACCACGCTAATGCTACATGAAATGTCAAAACGATCGGTTTATTAATAATCATCAAATATTTAATTTATGCAGAACAAAAATTCGAATAAATTTCACTAAAAACTAATTAAATTCTTGAAAATATCACCAAAAATTTAAAATTGGTAAATAAATTTGGTAAAAAAATTAGTAAAAATTCCACCAAAGCTACTAAAATTTTTAATAATTCCACCAAAAACTTATAAAATTTGTAAAAATTCCACCAAAGCTATCAAAATTTTTAACAATTCCACCAAAAACTGAATTTTTAAAAAATATACTAAAATTAAGATTAATTTCGTCAAGAATTGATTAGATTCTTAAAAATTTCACAAAAATAAAAAAGTAACAATAAAAATTCCACAAAAGTTAGTTAAATTGAATATAATTTCACCAAAAATTATTAAATTTGGAGACAATTCTACTAAAAACTTAGTGAATTTTTTAAAAATTCCACCCAAAATCAATAAAATTGGTAAAAATTCCACGAAAAACTTACTATATTCGTAAAAATTTAAAGTTACCAACATTTTTAACAATTTCACCAAAAAGGTACTAAATTTTTTCAATTTTCCACCAAAGCTACAAAAATGTTGAATGATTCCACCAAAAACTTACTGATTTTTAAAAAATACCACCAAAAACTTACCAAATTCATAAAAATTGTACTAAGATTACCAATATTTTTAACAATTCCACCTAAAATGATTAAAGTTAATGAAAATTTCACCAAAGTTATCAACTTTTTTAACAATTCCATCAAAAACATACTGAATTTTATAAAAATTCCACCAAAAATTAATAAAATTGGAAAAATTTCACTAAAAACTTACTAAATTCGTAAAAATTCCATAAAAACACTGAATTTTTTTAAAGTTCCATCAAAAATGAATAAAATTCGCAAAAATTCCACAAGTGTTATCAAAATTTTTGATAATTCCACCAAAAATATACTGAATTTTTTAAAAATTCCACCAAAAATTAATACAATTTGCAAAAATTCCACCAAAAACTTACTAAATTCATAAGAATTTTACCAAAAACACTGATTTTTTTTATTCCACGAGAAATAAATAAAATTCGCAAAAATTCTACCAATGTTATCAAAATTTTTGATAATTCTACCAAAAACATGCTGAATTTTTTAAAAATTCCACCAAAAACTTACTAAATTCATAAGAATTTTACCAAAAACACTGAATTTTTTTAAAATTCCACCAGAAATGAATAAAATTCGCAAAAATTTCACTAAAGCTATTAAAATATTTAACAACTACACCCAAAACTTACTGAATTTTTTTTATTCCACCAAAAACTTAAATAAATCCTAAAAATTACAGCGAAATTGTCAACATTTTTAACAATTCTAGCAAAAACTTACCAAATTTTTTAAAAATTCCACCAAAATGTTCAAATTCTTTTAAAATTCCACCAAAAATCAATCAAATTAGAAACAATTTCATTGAAAATTAACTAAAACCTTGAAAATTCCATCAAAAACTTAGTAAATTCATAAAAATTCCACCAAAGTTACTAAAATTTTTAATAATTCTACCAAAAATAATGATTTTTTTTTAAATTCCACCAAAAAACTTACAAAATTTGTAAAAATTCCACCAAAAATGTACCAATTTTTTTTTAGTTCCACCAAAAACTTACTAAATTCGTAAAGCTTCCACCAAAGTTATCAAAATGTTGATCAATTCAACCAAAACCAATAAGTTTTTTTAGAAAAATACTAAAAATAAAACTAAACTAGTTTTAAATATTTTAATAACTAAATTTTATTATAAAAAAGAGTTTCGATCTTCAATGGGTGACCCCGAATGATAAAACGGCGAGCGACGGAAATTAACGATAGAGACCAAAAAAATGGAATGATTAAAATACCGAGTAAAAGAAGCAGAAGTTTCACGAATACAAAGAGATTGAATGAAGTTGATTGAGATAGAGTTGATGAATTATCAAATATCGAAGAAGAATAAATAGATTTATTAAATAAAACTAAATATTTTGATGCGATACCGCAAAGAGATAATAATATACAAAAATTTGAAGTGTTGACTTCGTTACAGAACGAATGTGAATTGACGAATGGTGTCAAGTTGAACGAGCTAAAGCTTTAGACGAGGAAAGGAATATTTTACAACAACAAATAAGCGATTGTGAGTGTTGTATCGCCGATCAAAAGGATGAAATTAATAGATTGGTTGCTTATATTGAATGTATAGCGAACAGAAGGGATGAACAGTCTCTAGCGCAGTGATGGCGAACCTTTTTGAAAAGTGGGTAAAATTTTGTTGATTGTACTTTTTTAGTGCTTCCTCGTGGGTTACTAATTTCAAATCACTTGCAAAAGAGAAAGGTCCTTACTTCTCGGATTAAGAGAGCTTTGTGGATCACTTAAAAGGTTCGCCATTACTGCTTTAACGTTTGAAGACTTGCAATATTTACATGGTAAAGTTTGCAACGTGATGGACGATTTATTGAATAAAAAGGGAATTAGACCGATGGTTCAACCTTTCGAAACTGACAAGTACATGTTGGTGAGGAGGAATGCGAATTTGGAGAAGACGTTGAGTGGAATACATAAAAAAGCTCAAAATGCAGTTAGAAAATTTGAAATGGAAACTGGAATGGAACGTCAACGTTTGGACGATTTAAAAAAATCTTTAGAAATGGAAAAGCAAACCGATGGTGATTTATTAAAGTGGATGAAACAGCAAATGAAAACGATGTCTTTGATAAAAATAAATTTTATAGACACTACAGTGCGGTTTCAGACACCAATTTTTTTAGAACGATTTTCGATTTGATTAATATTTGTATTGACTTTTTCAATTTTCGTACAAATAAGGCTTCTAATTTTAGCTAATGTAAGATTTTTCAATTTTCAAACTGACCTTATATTAGGTTGAGAAATACGTTCGTTCGGTTTTAGACACTTATCAATTTTTTAGGTACGATTTTTGAATTAATTCATACTTGCATTGAATTTTTCCATTTTCATACGTAAAAGGCTTCTAATTTTAGGTAATGTAAGATGTTTCAATTTTCATACTGACCCTATATTAAGTTGGTAAATATGTCCGTGCTGTTTTAAACAGTTATCAATTTTTTTGGTAAGATTTTCTTCTTATTTGTATTGAATTTTTTAATTTTCGTGCGTAAAAGGATTCTAATTTTGGCTAATATAAGATGTTTAAAATTTTAAACTGGCCTTATATGACGTTGGGGAATATATTTGTGTGGTTTTTTATATTCTATTTTTTCTTTCGTGATAGATGTTACGTATCATAAAACCTGATACATCCATCTGTAATTTGTAAAGTGTTATTTTCTATTTAGTGTATATGTTACCGGCCAAACCCGATTTTAGGATGAACTAGTTTCACCTAGGACAAACCAATTCTTCTTATACGGGATAGGACAAATCAGTATAGCTTACGCCAAACTCGTTCAACCTATTGCCCATAGGATAAAACAGTTTAGCCTAGATCGAATTGGTTTATCCTATACTTCATTTAATAACTAGGAGGAGTAAATCTCAAAACCCCATTTACATAGGAAAAAGTAACTAAAAAATGCACTAAACATTTTTAGCGGCAAATTTGAATTCTAAACTTCAAACCAGTCACATTTATGCAACCAACAAAACACCAAGCGTTTGAGCGTAGTATTCTAGAACATACCAAATATCTCTATGGCCGTTTATCTATACGTACATTGTTCAAAATTTATCCAAAAGACGTTTCTTGTGTTGACGTATTATATCCAACAGATGACATCGTACCATACCTTCTTCGAACTTAATATTTTTTGATCGCAACCAGTTGAGCACAACGAAAAAGCGAGAAACAAGTTGACAAATTAGGTAAAGTACCTAACCTCAAACGTTATAAACAATAAACGACAAAAACCAACTTTTTCGTCTTCGTAAACTTGACTGCGAAGCGACCAATAATAGCTCACTATTTTGGCGCGCAAAATTCAAATCACTCCTCTTAGTTATTAAATAAAGTATAGTTAGACTTTATATGTTTTAGGATAAACTTCATCCACAGAAATCACTTTATCTGTAATTTGGTTATTTACTTATTTTTGCAAGGTTTACTCTGGTGGCACTTAAAATTGCAGAGTACTTTGTTTTTCTTACAATTGCATTTTTTTTTGTTGTACAGTTTTTCATGCAACTACATTTTACAAAGCCTTGCTCTGATCCAACAGAATATTTATGGCTACAATCATTAAAGATATTACAATATCCTGGTTAATATCTCCCACATCTAAAAACTTCTAAATATAGACGTCGAAGACAGACGCATCACCAATTTTCAAAACAGCAAATCGTTTCAGTCTTCTTTTTTGGAATGATGTTCTTTCTTCGAACTTTTGCGCGTCTTCTACTTGTTTAACCAAATCCGCATATTCGTCTACTGATAACACATTATAATAAGAAGACTTTTTGTTTTCACTCTGCAAAATTTCCTCCAAAAACTTCTCTTTTTACAGCTTTCGATTGGCTTGTTTACTACACGAAGGCTTATCCATGATAAAACGCCTCACAATAATTATACTAGGATTATAATGAAATCTTTTAAACGCAACCAGCAACTTAACTTGCGCACTCATCGATGCAAAATACCGTTTAAATAAACGAAAATGGCCAGCAAAGAGCGGTTAGGTTAGATTGATGGGTGAGTCTGAGATGATTCGAGAATTTCCCATTCGTACAGGTAGCGACATGTGTTATGACTAGGTAAAATTAGTTCAGGCTAGGATCTACCAGTTTATCCTAAAGCACATAAACACTATCTAGGATAAACCGATTCAACCTATGCTAAATTGGTTTATCCTATCGGTAACAGGATGAACGAGTTTGGCCTAAGATATACTGATTTGTACTCTCGTACGTAGGGAGAACTAATTTAAACTAGTTCATCCTAAAATCAGGTTTTACCGGTAACATATTTGGTGATCTTTGAACTCTAGAGCTGCGCTTAAACGGATCCTTCACGTCATCCTGTTGCTTGTCCATTAGTTTAGCCGTGTTGTAATGCTGTGGGTGAAACTGTCGTCATAGGGTCGGCCCCCCAGGAGGCCTTTTCCGAGGCTTTACGGTTAACATCCATAAATCCATACTTGCAGCTGTCAAAGTAACTTACGCTCCGTTTTAGACTTATCCGACAGGTATACACTTACAGGACGTGTTACCGGAGCCTTATCGGTTTTGGCAAACATCTTCACCCGTGCCCAGGTGGGGGCCCTTATGGGGTACTACTGTCCGCGCCAGACTTACCCCAGTTTTTTAAGGAGGTCTGCTCCTCCAGCTCAGGTGCCTCGGGGTCGCTACTCCCCGTACCCAGGATTCATCCTAGGCCCCTGAGGGCTCGAGAACCCGATCTGACATCACCGATATCACTGAATCTGACTGATGATTTAATTTCACGTTGAAATGTGTACGATTTTTCCTCAATATGATCATGCTTCTGAAAATGATTGCTTAATTTAGCAGCCCGTTGTAGTCGTTCTTTGATTAAATCTGCACTAAGGAAAGGAACCTCTTCGTCATTATCACTACATTCTTTAACATCAGGAGTCTCAAGTGCTAAACTAATGATTCCATCACAGTTTTAGAAGTTAATCGATATCTGCAGATGATATATCATCAAATCCTTTTCCGCCTATTTCATGAGCTAAGGCAATGATGTTAGGGTATTGATCTATATTAAAAAACTCATGATCTTTATTTTTTACACATTCTGGCCAAAGAGATCTCCAACATGCGTTTAAAGTTGATGGACTCACAAGGAGACCACAAGATGTTGTATTCACCGATTTTGATCAAAGTGGTATCAATTACGAGAGAGTAAGCGGTAAATTGCGAGATTCGAACTAGCACAGTGCGCGACTGGAAATTCACTGGAAATAGAAGCATGCCACCTCATACGTGGGCGGCGCTTGGAGGGGGGACGGGAGTGGCTAACAAGTCATTGGGCCTCGAAACGCAATTTATTAATAACTTTAATAAGGATTTATTCCCGAATCCCTGAATAGTGCGCCCTAATATTTTACAGATTTGTATTGTGTATGAATACCTATCGATTGATACCACTTTGATCAAAATCGGTGAATACAACATCTTGTGGTCTCCTTGTCAGTTCAGATAGTGCTAATCCAGCATGTTTGATTAATGTCAAAATTATTCAAGATTAAAATTTATTTCATCGCGTTAAATCAAATTAAATCGCGTAAAAAAAGACTGTAATACAGTTTTTAAATCGCGTTGAATCAAATTCGTGTAAAAAAGTTCGCGTAAAAACAGAATTAAGTGTATTTGCATTTCAAGTACTATTTTCGGATTATTCAGAGATTATAATCAATATTCTTCCTCTTCTGCATGCTTTTGACCCATATTTGATCAAAAGATAAAGTTTTAAGTTGATAAAAGTATCACCGACACTTCCTCCTTTCTGGTTTTAATCACAGTATAGAGAGAACTTCTCTCTTTATACTGTGGTTTTAATAGTAACCCAAGTGCCGTTGAATTAGCTGAAAATATCAGCAATATGATACCTTTGTTAACCCAGTGAACTGTTCAAATATTGTTTGTCAACTTTAAAGAGGAAAACTTTGTACTAAGTGACTCTCCTCGATCTAAATAACCATTCAAATTAATTGAAGAGCAATTTTCGTCTCTTCTTCAAGAGGACAACGGGCAAACATTATGAGAATTAAAACAACAAACGAGTTGTATTCACAGAATGTTTCTCAACCACTTAAATTTAATTATTAATACAGTGAACGCTCTATATAAGCAACCTCTCTATAAGCAACCTCTATACAAGCAACTTTTCTTGCTTCAACTGATCTGTATAAACAACTTATTTTTTTAAAGCTAAATATTTAACTTAAGTTTAGGCCAATTTAGAAATAAAATCAGCTGTTCACAACAACATAATCTCAACTTGTAAAAAATTCTGTTATTGGAATATATTTGAGTTTTGTGCTGCCAGTATTGAAGTGAAATTCTGTTAAAACAAAGGACAGTTCTAATCTAAATCTACAATAAGTAGAGTAAAAGAAAATTTAGAAGAATATAGGTCCAAAATGTATGTATATCAAAGTAAGATTAAGCGAATGAAGACAATAAAATATAGTGAAATCGATGATACAGTCTTTTCTTGGTTCTAGGAACGCCAACAATTAACACGTTGAGTGTCGTGTCAGTCATCGATGACTGACACCGAGCTTTCCGTTCAGGCCGCGTCAGTCATCAGTGACTGACACAACTTTTCGTGACTGACTTTCAGTGACTGACAGTGTGAAGACGTTATAAAACCGCGTGGCACCCAACGTGTTAAATGATTTGGTTCGAAATGAATGATAAAATTAAAAGCACTCGAAACAAATAGATAAAATAATGGACTTGAAACATTTGCAGCAGGAGATGCTAGCAAGTAAAATTTGAAAAACGTTACGGTATCCGAATTTTGCAATGTGGAGCTAGCTAATTCTAACTAGCTAATTTAAAAATAAATTTAAAAATTATATTGCTGAAAATGGCTTTTTGCCTGAACAAATACATAACTGCGAGAGAACTGATCTCGTCTATAAAAGCTTGCCCAATCAAACTAACGTTATTCTACACAGTTTAGTTATTAAAAGAAATAAGTAAAAAATTTTTCCAAACGGTTAGTATTTTTATACTCCTTTTTTCCCTATAAGCAACTTTTCCCAATAAGAAACTTTTTTATTGAAATTGGTTCTAATGAGTTGCTTATATAGAGCGTTCACTGTAATATGAAAAGTCCAAAAAATTGGTACATGGATACCATATGAACTTTGATTTAGCACCTTTTCAGCTCTTTTTCAAATGCTAAACCAAGAATAACAAATTTCGCTTACCAATTGGTTTAATTCAAAAGATGCAGCTTTTTACCACTGTAAATTTCCAAAACTGGTCAACAACTGATAAGAAGTTATCAACAAGAAAGGTGATTGATTAATTTGATTGTGATTTTCTTAATCACTGTTTGTTAATATTACAAAGTGAAATAACTTCTAACTGAGCGTTTTTATTGCACGAATGATTGAATAGAATCAAAGCTTTGAAAATTTTCTAATAAATAATACCAAAATTTCAACTTTGTAAAAATATAACACAGCATTTTCTTAGTCTGTAGTTTTCAATTGATGTAATTCAAAAGATGCAGCTTTTTAGCGTTGTAAAATTCAAAAACTGACCAACTAATAAGAAGTTATCAACAACAAATGAGACTGATTAATTGTTGACTAATTTTAATTAAAAAATCAATTATTTTAATACTTAAAAATACTTCAATTGTAACTATTACAAAGTTCTAACAATTTATAAAAATAAAAAAAAAACACTTTTGCATTAATTCAATTGCATAATGACTTATTTCTTAGTTCCAATAAATAAATTCATGGTATTTTCTCAACCATTTCATTTTAAATCAATAATAAATGTGAAATATCTGTTACTTATATAAAATAATTTTTAAATTATTTTACTCAAAAAAACAATTCATTAAAAACTACTAAAATACAACTTTTTTAGTTGCCATAAATACCAACTTTTTACTTATAATTTACAACTAGTATATTTATTACTTCAAGTTATATCACTACTTTATTTAAACACCCATTAAATAAAAAAAATAAATCTTTTAAAGCATCCACTAATAGAAAGATAAACAGCCTTCAATTAACTCTAACCTTTGTATTATTGCGTAAAAAAATATCCACAAAGACCTCCAAACGATTAATAAAATCATAACTCATCGATTTTTATAACAATCCTAAAACAAGTTGTCATTCATCTAAGGATTAAAATTTAAAAATAACAGGTATAAAACCAACAATTCAACTTTAACAAACAATGTCGTTAAAATAAATTTCCAATTAAGACATATTTACCTTACCTTTTTACTTTAATAGTTTTAAGGAAATTTTCTTTAGGAAATTTTAAAAACACAATTTATTGGTAAGTTACAACTAATTTATATGTTTTCAAACTGATTTAAATAGCACTAAAAATACTTCGGTTTATTTAATTAGCACTTTAGTATTTTCATTTACTCAGCTTTAACAATTTTACTAAGAAATGAGACATAATTGTAGACCTCGGTTATTCGTCATTCGGTTTTAATCGTTTAATGTGTTAAATTGTAAAATTTCAAAGACGTCAGTTAAAATTTAAAATGTTGAGAGATGGTTTGATGGTCAACTTGAAGTTAAAGTGCGCATGTCCAACTTATGGTAGAGTAACAAAGTAAAAAAAAAGTACTTAAGACCGCTACCATCACACGATCTAACAGTTGTTTGTGGTTATTTCGTAAGACGTGTCGTGTAAAATTTTAAATTTAGATTTTTTATACAACACAAATTTTCCGGTTTGTTTCAATTTCTAAGAAATTATTTAAAATGCCTGGTAGGTTTTTTATAAATTACTTACTTAGTATATCTTGTTTTTTTAAAATGATAATAATCCAATAATTAGTTAATAGTCTTTTTTTTAAATTTAATTAACTCAACAACATTTTTCTTTTGAATGGAAAAAAATTTTTTTAATTCATGACTATACACTTCCAAATAAAATCAATTCAAACGTCATATCCTGACCTATTTACTTTCATTTATTCATCATTCAATACAAACGGGTTTTTAAAACATTTTGATTTTAGTTGCTGACACAATGTTATCGGACTTAAAGAGTATCCCGAAAATTCAAATTGGGGATTTTTCTCTTGAATTAGAAGTTGGTGATTTAACTCCGGAATTAGAACAAGTAGCCAAAGATGAGCTCAGGGAAAATGAAGATGTTAAAAAAGAAGCTGTGGATCATTTACGAGAGATGCTTAAAGGTAAAAATCTATTACATCTGTATAAAGACAAATATTTGTAAGTCAAGTGCATATAAAGTAGGTATTTAAAATGTTAATTTAGTTTAAACAAGATTCTTAATTTTGTAATACCTAAGTAGTCCGCGTTACCGCGAAATTTCGTAAGAACTTCAATGCCATTGACTATAAAAAGAAAAAATAACATTAAAACCCGTTTTTATTAATCGTTGCTAGATTGGATTAAAGTAATTGCTAAATTATTCTTGTTTTTTAAGACTGTGTAAATGTCATTTTGATAGTGTTGATTAATGATTTGCTATTGAAGAGTTAAATAAAAGAGATGTTATTGTCTCTATAATTAACGTTTACTTCACCTTCATCATGTTTAATTTACTATATTTTTTTTTTATTTTTAGACCTTCCAGACTTAAAAACTCCTTATCATAGTGATACTTGGTTAATACGTTTCTTAAGGCCTTGTAAATATTATCCAGAAAGTGCTTTACAACTTGTAAGTATTAATAAAAAAACAAATATGGCCCCACGTTGGGTGCCAAAAATGTAGCCCAAAATTTCAAGAAATCTAAAAATGTCACCTATTAAAAATTTTTTTGCCAACTTTGAAAATTTTTTAAATTTTTTTGGTAAAATTTAGAACAAATCGGTCTTTTTAAATTAAAACTAGAATGTTTTTAGTTTCGTTTAGAAAAAAAATCAGATCAAAATCTTTAAAATTCAATTTTTTACGAATTAAAAAAAAAATATTCATTTCTTAACCTAAAAAATTTTTTGCCAACTTTGAAAATTTTTTTAATTTTTTTGGTAAAATTTAGAACAAATCGGTTTTTTTAAATTAAAACTAGAATGTTCTTAGTTTCAATTAGAAAAAAAATCAGATCAAAATCTTTAAAATTCAATTTTTTACGAATTTTTTAAAAAATATTGATTTCTTAACCTAAAAAATTTTTTGCCAACTTAGAAAAATTTTTTAATTTTTGGTAAAATTTAGAACAAATCAGTCTTTTTAAATTGAAACTAGAATGTTTTTAGTTTCATTTAGAAAAAAAGTCAGACCAAAATCTTTAAAATTCAGTTTTTTACGAATTTTTAAAAAGTATTGATTTCCTAATCTAAAAATTTTTTTGCCAACTTTGAAAATTTTTTTTAATTTTTTTGGTATAATTTAGAACAAATCGGTCTTTTTAAATTAAAACTAGAATGTTTTTAGTTTCATTTAGAAAAAAAATCAGATCAAAATCTTTAAAATTCAATTTTTTACGAATTTTTTAAAAAATATTGATTTCCTAATTTAAAAATTTCTTTGCTAACTTTGAAATTTTTTTTAATTTTTTTGGTAAAATTTAGAACAAATCGGTCTTTTTAAATTAAAACTAGCATGTTTTTAGTTTCAATTAGAAAAAAAATCAGATCAAAATCTTTAAAATTCAATTTTTTACGAATTTTTAAAAAAATATTCATTTCTTAACCTAAAAAATTTTTTGCCAATTTAGAAAAATTTTTAAATTTTTTGGTAAAATTTAGAACAAATCGGTCTTTTTAAATTAAAACTAGAATGTTTTTAGTTTCGTTTAGAAAAAAAATCAGATCAAAATCTTTAAAATTCAATTTTTTACGAATTAAAAAAAACTATTCATTTCTTAACCTAAAAATTTTTTTGCCAACTTAGAAATTTTTTTTTATTTTTTTGGTAAGATTTAGAACAAATCGGTCTTTTTAAATTAAAACTAGAATGTTTTTAGTTTCGTTTAGAAAAAAAATCAGATCAAAATCTTTAAAATTCAATTTTTTACGAATTTTTAAAAAAATATTCATTTCTTAACCTAAAAAATTTTTGGCCAACTTAGAAATTTTTTTTAATTTTTTTGGTAAAATCTAGAACAAATCGGTCTTTTTAAATTAAAACTAGAATGTTTTTAGTTTCAATTAGAAAAAAAACCAGATCAAAATCTTTAAAATTCAATTTTTTACGAATTAAAAAAAACTATTCATTTCTTAACCTAAAAATTTTTTTGCTAACTTAGAAATTTTTTTTTTATTTTTTTGGTAAGATTTAGAACAAATCGGTCTTTTTAAATTAAAACTAGAATGTTTTTAGTTTCAATTAGAAAAAAAATCAGATCAAAATCTTTAAAATTCAATTTTTTACGAATTAAAAAAAACTATTCATTTCTTAACCTAAAAATTTTTTTGCTAACTTAGAAATTTTTTTTTTATTTTTTTGGTAAGATTTAGAACAAATCGGTCTTTTTAAATTAAAACTAGAATGTTTTTAGTTTCAATTAGAAAAAAAATCAGATCAAAATCTTTAAAATTCAATTTTTTACGAATTTTTTTAAAAATATTGATTTCCTAATTTAAAAATTTTTTTGCCAATTTTGAAATTTTTTTTAATTTTTTTGGTAAAATTTAGAACAAATCGGTCTTTTTAAATTAAAACTAGAATGTTTTTAGTTTCGTTTAGAAAAAAATCAGATCAAAATCTTTAAAATTCAATTTTTTACGAATTTTTTAAAAAATATTATTTTCCTAATTTAAAAATTTTTTTGCCAACTTAGAAAATTTTTTTAATTTTTTTGGTAAAATCTAGAACAAATCGGTTTTTTTAAATTAAAACTAGAATGTTTTTAGTTTCGTTTAGAAAAAAAATCAGATCAAAATCTTTAAAATTCAATTTTTTACGAATTTTTTTAAAAATATTGATTTCCTAATTTAAAAATTTTTTTGCCAACTTTGAAATTTTTTTTAATTTTTTTGGTAAAATCTAGAACAAATCGGTTTTTTTAAATTAAAACTAGAATGTTTTTAGTTTCGTTTAGAAAAAAAATCAGATAAAAATCTTTAAAATTCAATTTTTTACGAATTTTTTAAAAAATATTAATTTCCTAATTTAAAAATTTTTTTGCCAACTTAGAAATTTTTTTTAATTTTTTTGGTAAAATCTGGAACAAATCGGTTTTTTTAAATTAAAACTAGAATGTTTTTAGTTTCGTTTAGAAAAAAAATCAGATCAAAAACTTTAAAATTCAATTTTTTACGAATTAAAAAAAAATATATTCATTTCTTAACCTAAAAAATTTTTTGCCAACTTAAAAAAAATTTTTAATTTTTGGTAAAATTTAGAACAAATCAGTCTTTTTAAATTGAAACTAGAATGTTTTTAGTTTCATTTAGAAAAAAAGTCAGACCAAAATCTTTAAAGTTCAATTTTTTACGAATTTTTAAAAAAAATATTCATTTCTTAACCTAAAAAATTTTGTACCAACTTAGAAAATATTTTTAATTTTTTTGGTAAAATTTAGAACAAATCGGTCTTTTTAAATTAAAACTAGAATGTTTTTAGTATCATTTAGAAAAAGAATCAGATCAAAATCTTTAAAATTCAATTTTTTACGAATTTAAAAAAAGAATATTCATTTCTTAACCTAAAAAATTTTTTGCCAACTTAGAAAAATTTTTTAATTTTTGGTAAAATTTAGAACAAATGAGTCTTTTTAAATTGAAACTAGAATGTTTTTAGTTTCATTTAGAAAAAAAGTCAGACCAAAATCTTTAAAATTCAGTTTTTTACGAATTTTTAAAAAATATTGATTTCCTAATTTAAAAATTTTTTTACCATCTTTGAAAATTTTTTAAATTTTTTTGACAGCATTTAGAATAAATCGGTCTTTTTTATTTAAAACTAGAACATTTTAAGTAACGTTTAGAAAAAAAATTAAATCAAAATCTTTAAAAATGATTTTTTTATGAATTTTTAAAGTTGATCGATTTTCTTAAGTTAGGTTAAGAAGTGTCAAAAATTTTTACCAACTTTGAAATTTTTTTTAATTTTTTTGACAACACTTAGAATAAAACGGTTTTTATTAATTAAAATTAGTATGTTTTAGGTTTCATTTAGAAAAAAAATTAGATTATAAACTATAAAAATCGATTTTTTACGAATTTTTAAAATTGATCGTTTTTTGTAAGTTAGGTTAGAATCGTCAAAAATGTTTACCAATTTAAAAATTTTTTTTAATTTTTTGACAACGCTTAGAATAAAACGGTCTTTACTAATTAAAATTACAATGTTTTAAGTTTCATTTAGAGAAAAAATTAGATTAAAAACTATAAAAATCGATTTTTTACGAATTTTTAAAATTGATCGTTTTTTTGCAAGTTAGGTTAGAATCGTCAAAAATGTTTATCAATTTAAAAATTTTTTTTAATTTTTTGACAACGCTTAGAGCAAAATGGTCTTTATTAATTAAAATTACAATGTTTCAAGTATCATTTGAAAAACAAACCAAATCAAAATCTTTAAATTTCAATTTTTTATGAATTTTTAAAAATTAAGTTTTAATAATCGTGTAAATTAGCTAATAGTTTTGTTTCGGTAGAAAAACTAAAAGTCGAAGAAAATTTATTTTTGGTAAAAATAAAGATTGGGTTTCAATCTAAATCCTCATCAAATATCAAGTCCCAATAACAATTAGTTTTTTTAATATGATATAAATTTTTCAAAATTGACTAATATATATTAATTCTTTTATTATTTTCAGATTAAAAGATACTATCAATTTAAACTCGATAATCAACAATACTACAACAATCTTATTCCATCAAATGAGAAGAACGTTTTTGATCATGATATTTTAACTGTTCTGCCAAAAAGGGATCAAAAGGGAAGAAGGATTTTAGTGATTGAGCTTGGAAGTAAGGATTTAATTTAATCCTAAACTAAATGATTTAATAAAATCATTTAGTGACGATTTTTAAATCTAATTTTTTACTTATTTTATTTTTAAGAACGTTGGAAGTATAATAAGTGTACGTTAGATGAGATTTTTAAAGGATGTGTTCTGTATCTTGAAGCTGCTCTTTTAGAGCCTTCAACTCAGGTTGCTGGGGCTGTTGTTATCTTTGATATGGATGGATTAAGTTTACCTCAAACTTGGCAATTTACGCCGGCGTTTGCCAAGAGGATAGTGCATTTAATTCAGGTAAAAAACGAAATAGAGGACTTAAAACTTTAATATAAGAAAAGATTCAAATTCAATTTGAAAAATGCCAGAAGAGAGTTTTGAAATATGGGCGAGGTTTTATTAACAAAATGTCATAAACAACTTTGAGCTTATTTTACAAGAATCATTTTTTTTAAATAACTGTTTTCAGTAAAAACTCATTAAAACGTTTCTAGTATAATTATTTGTGGATAAAAGAATTTAATATGTTTTGCATCAAAGCCAAACAATTATTAAGCAAAAATCGATGCTAACGATGTTTTTTTGAAAAACTTGTTGATGTGTTATATCCTTGATTTATTAAAAAGAGACTTAGTTTCGCTTTTAAATTATCATCATTTCTAAAGATTCTAAAGAAAACGTTAAAGTAACATGCATAATGGTTCGAATGGTTCGAATTATCAAATTATTCTCATTTTTAAAAATAACCCAGAAAATGTAGTTCAGGCCTAAAAAATTAACTTTATTCGATTGAAACAAATATTCATATTATATAAAATAAATTGCCTTCCATTTTTGTTTCAAGCAATGTGTATACTAAAAATTAACAATGAAATATAAGGTTCATTTACATTTCTAATTTTGGGTGTTACATTTATCATCTTATTGTTAGATAAATCATCTAAAGTGACAAATCGTCGTCTTATAACCAAATTATTCTGTGTATATTTTTTTTAATTTTACAGAGAAATTTTACGAGTTTTAGTATGACATTCAATGTAATTAAGTAATGAAAAGTTATTGGCAATTCAACCAAAAAAGGAGAGAAATCAAAACAACCTCCTTTTATTAAATCAAGCTTTCGATCAATTTATTGCGACCTTCATCAGGGTTCACTACAAAGAGATCAAAAAGAGATCAACATAACAACCACGTTGTAAAGTTAGGTGAAGAACTTACAAGCAGAGGTAGTAGCGCCAAAAAACGACGTTGGTCTCCTAGCACACGGTTAATTTGTCCTAATGTAAAAATTACTGTATATCATCGCTCCTATTTTGATGTTCGTGAATCCAGGGATTATTTTACTTTTATTTTACGGAACTCTTACACCGACGTCGTTTTTTTGTGCTACTACCTCTGCTTGTAAGTTCTTAATTTAACTCTACAACGTGGTTGCTATGGTTTTCCCTCTCTTTGTAGTAAGCCCTGATGAAGATCGCAATAAATTGATCGAAAGCTTGGCTTAATAAAAGGAGGTTTTTTAATTTCTCCCCTTTCTTGGTTGAATTCCCAATAACTTTTCATTACTTAATTCTTGGCGACTACAACCAGTACTCCCACCCTTCTTATTAAATTCAATGTAGTGTACCATAACCCGAAATGAAGCTGCACTATGAAGAGAAGGATGAAAAAGTAAGTCCCCTCTCCGTAACATTGCCGAGGACTCTTTCATCTCTCGCTTCATGGTGCAGCTCCATTTCGGGTTATAGCACATATGCAAAAAAAAGATTCAATAGTACAGTAACACGAATAGACGTAGTTTGATTTGGAATAAATTCTCAGAAAGAGCTTGATTCATGACATAGAATGGTATTAAAAGCTCAATTTTAAGAAAAGTTGTATTAGAGAATAGTCTGGTTCTAAGGGGACAAAATACATACATATAAACTGATTTATTTTGGAATACATGACACTAGAAGACAATTGACATTTCTCCAGTAGGCAAACTAAAGCACATTGTGGCGTGCACAGGTTCGCCTCCTTTATTCTAAATTTATCTTTTTTTTAATCCCTTGAGTGACTTTATGACACTAGAAGGCAATTGACATTTCTTCAGTAGGCAAACTAAAGCACATTGTGGCGTGCACAGGTTCGCCTCCTTTATTCTAAATTTATCATTTTTTTACCCCTTGAGTGACTTTATGACACTATTAGAAGGTAATTGACATTTCTCCAGTAGGCAAACTAAAGCACATTGTGGCGTGCACAGGTTCGCCTCCTTTATTCTAAATTTATCATTTTTTTTACCCCTTGAGTGACTTTATGACTCTAGAAGGTAATTGACATTTCTCCAGTAGGCAAACTAAAGCACATTGTGGCGTGCACAGGTTCGCCTCCTTTATTCTAAATTTATCATTTTTTTTTACCCCTTGAGTGACTTTATGACTCTAGAAGGCAATTGACATTTCTCCAGTAGGCAAACTAAAGCACATTATGGCGTGCACAGGTTCGCCTCCTTTATTCTAAATTTATCATTTTTTTTAACCCCTTGAGTGACGATTTCGAATGTAATGCAATTATGGCGGGGCAGACTCGTCGTTGTATGTCAAGGGGTTAATTCATTTTACCTTGGCGTTACCAAGAAGAATTGTTTATTATAATAGTCATTCATTTTTACGTTCTTCGAGCCGACATTTTTTGTGCAAGGTTTTATTTATTACCTGTTGTATTTTATCCCCAATTGAAGTCATCTCTCTTCTTCAGCTAAATTAAATATAGTTGGTCTCGATGGTCTATGAGCTTTCAATTCTTCCCATATATCCACCTCTTCTTCTTCCGTTCCAGCTTCAATAAGACTCTGATGTATCGCGAATTGGAGTAAATCGTCTTCCTCTTCGGTACTGAACTGTCGCTGGCTCTCGATGCCCGGACACATAATTAAATTTACAAAATGTTCCGTAGTTTGGTATTAGATTTTATTTACTACCGGTTTCGGCTATGCAGTTATCTTCACGAAAATATATCAATAATGTAGGATTTTAGGCTGTGTCTAGGGGTTTGATTTTTGGTAATAAGGGCCGATTGTTTTATAAAACAATATAAAGGAATATATTTAACTTTCTTTGCACTTCTTTTATCTAACGTCGCTACACCTCTTTCGTCTTTACAATACTTCGTCTTTATTCGTTTTAATTCTTCACCCAACTCTCGTCGTTACACATCTTACTTCGTTATACGTCTAAACCCCAACTCTCTTTACTCAACTCACGTCTGAACCTTATTCTCGTCTTTAGTCAACTGACTGGTTGTGACTGGTCTCGCTTCGTGTTTTTCTAACTACCAAACCTATTTTCCTCTTTATTTACTTCCGCGCTTTTACCCTATCTACCTGTAACCTATGCTTATCCCCTTGCGGTGGAAAGACACCCGAAATGGAGCTGCACCATGAAGAGAAAGATGAAAAAGTACTCGGCAGTGTTATGGAGAGCAGGTTTACTTTTTCATCTTTCTCTTCATGGTAAAGCTCCATTTCGGATTATGGTACGTCGAGATACTTTTGTTACCGGAACGCCAGCGACGGTGTTACGCACGCCGTCAGACCATTGTTGCAGGTAGAAAAATGACTCACCTGGCACGGTCAGCCGTAAATTTCTTGCCACCGCAAGTGGTTAAACTCAACTTATAACAATAAAAAATAATCGATTCTTACAATAATATAAAAATTTCAAAAATAATACGACTCAAGAAACAATACGATTGAGTACCAAATAGCAAAGTACGGATTAATATTTAATAATTAATATTTTATTAATTTAATAGCACACATGATATTAACAAGAATCCCAAGTAAAAAGTAAAGCACATAAGTCGTTAAAAACTGAAACTATGATTTTTAACCCGTTTTAATTACCTTGCCGTTCTATTTAATTTTTATTTCTTCTGTAAACTTAATATTTTTTCAAACTTATGTGTTTTAGTTTTCTAACCCAAGATTTATTACTTTAGATAATTTATCAAAAATGAACATTCAAAGTGACAAAATGTAAATAAACCATTTTCGATCCTTTGGTTATTCACTAAGTGTTCATCAAAAAAGTCTTTGATGAACACAAGTCTTGGAAAAGCCTTTGCTTCCCAAACAAATAATCAAAAATATTTTCTTGAAATTCACTCCGAGATACCCAAAAAGCTAATAAAATATGTAATTAAGTGTTTAACTAAAAGTTCACTGACTGACAATAAATATAGTGATGGTAACTAAAAACGTCTACGATGAACAATATGATGTCAATTTGCTATGATATTTAGAAATTTTAGGAACAAAAAATTTATATACTTTTGCTTAGTATTCAAAAATACTGATTCTCTATTTAAGTATTTTTGTCCAAACTTTTCGATTTTGTGACCAGATTTTTATAAAATGATCAACAAAGAAACCGGAAAAATTACACTCCTCAATTGTACCAGTTTGTAGAATACTATGCTTATCATTTCTCATATAAATCTTACTAGATGTTTCAAAATACATCACCTAAATCTATACGATAAGTGAAATAGTTTAAGAAAACAATCCAAGAAGTATCATCTTCGAAAACCTATAACTCCTTTAATTGTTTAACTGCTAAGCAATTCTTGCAAGAACGCTCTAAAACTGCGGGACATATTTTAACTTGATGTTGACTTTAGCAAAGTACGCGTGAGGTCAGACCACGATTACTTCAAAGGTGCAGGTGCATTTAAATTAGAGCGAACAGAAGCGAACGAACGAAAGAACGAATTCGCAGGTATTCGCTCGTTCGTTTGTTCTCTATAAAACAAGAACGTTTAAATTAGAGCGAACATTCGCGTTCGTTAATGATCCATTCGTTTACGATGTCGGATACGGATGAAGACATTTTAGTTAGCGCCGCTAATTTTGTAGTTATTGCCGGACTATCCGAGAAAAAAACGAGTGACAATTTGGCCCAAGTCACCAACTTCTGCAGAATGTCAGCGGAAGATTTTGAATTCTTATTAAATTTGGTTGGACCTAACATTTCTAGAGAGGATACAAGTTTCATAAAAGCAATTACGGCTAAACGACTGCTAGTGACTCTTCGCTTCTTTACAACGGGTAACTCCTATGCAAGCCTCAAATATTTATTCAAAATTTCAACATCTGCAATAAGTTACATCATTCCCGAGGTGTGCTCTCTCTGCAGAGATCTTATTCCATGCATCCGTTTTTTTTTTTTGTTTATTAGTTTATACAGTTTTGACTTTGGATCCCACAAACATGTTTCGTTCCTATATAATTCAATCAACTGAAGTGTTTTTTCGTTTGTCCATTCCATGTTGGTAAAAACTTACAACACTCACGAATGTAAAATAACCTAACTTGAAAAATCGATATAGCGTAAAAATCAGCTGTTCGCGTTTGTTGCGAATTCGATCGTTTCTAAATTTCACTGTCCACATTGAGCACCGATTTCCTTTGATGATTCGTTGATTTAGCGACAGAGTTAAGAACACACCCGAACACGAACGAGATCGTTCGTTCATGTTTGGTTCTCCATATAAATTATGCTAGCTTAGGCGAACGAATTCGCTCGTTCGCTTCTGTTCGCTCTAATTTAAATGCACCTTAACAGTCAAATGGTTAAGATTTCCGAACAAAGGTTCATAAGAACGTTTCTTTATATTTTTGAAAACCTATTTAGTTAAAATAACTAATAATTTTCTTTTTTTTAAGGATTGTATTCCGTGTAGATTAAAAAATCTTCACATAATCAACGAACCAGCACTATTCAAAGTCGTTTTCGCACTTTTCAAACCATTCTTAAACGAAAAACTAAAAAAACGCATAGTTTTCCATGGAACGGATAGGAAAAGTCTACACTCATATTTATCACCGGATTGTTTACCAAAACAATACGGAGGCACTTTGGAAATTCCAAGAATTACCGGTCCAGATTGGTGGAATTTACTTTGTATTTGCGAAGAGGAATATAAAGGTATACAAACAATCTTGAACTTGTTAATTTACTTTTAATTAAGTCAATTAATCTTTAAATTAAGCTTAATTAATAATTTAAATTAATCATATTTGTTTCTTTTTTCAGTAATCAACTCATACGGATATAAAAAATAATAAAAGAAACTTGTTACCGAATGTATTAAACGAAGCTCAACCGCCATAAAAAAAACATATCTAAACGACTTATTTATTAGATTTTTTTTTCCACGTTTTGTCGTTATTATTTTGTATAGTTTATTAGTTTTTTTTTTTAGTTACCCAATAAATATTAAAATTAGGATAGATGTGGTGATGAAATAGATATAAATAAACATTAATCATTTTATTTCTTTAAAATTTCTGTTTAAAAAATATTAAATTTGTATTTATTAAAATAACATAAAAAATAAATTCCCTTTTTTTTATTTTTAACTTTAATTTTATTTTAATTTTCAATCTTTTTCGTATATCCATAAGTACTTATTTCTAAAAAAATAATAACAACTTATTAGTATTAAATATCAACAAAATAGAATACAAATCAAACTTACCTTTGTACTCTTCACAATAAAAATTAATAATGTCATATAATAATTGTCCGGGACAATCCGGACTAGTTAAAGTACCTCCCCAACGTTTAGGCAAACAACACGAATCAATCTTTGATCTTAATTCTTCATAATTTGTCCCATGGAAAAATAACTAGAAAAATACAGTCATAAATTAAATCAAATTAAATCATAAATTTAATCATAAATAAAATTATAAATCATAGATTATAAAAACACGCTTTTTAAATTCAAAAATACCCACTCGTTTCTTTAATTTATCGCCTATAAATGGTTTAAAAACTGCGTAGATTACTTTGAAAAGTCCCATTTGGTTAATTATGTGGATTCCTTTTAATCTTAATGGTAAACACTCCTAAAAAGAATATTAAAAGATTAAAAGTGTAATTAAATGAGATTTAAATTAACTATCTATAATCCAATTTGTTTAGGTTTTTTTCCAAGATTTATTAAATTAGAAATTAATTAAATTTTAAATTAATTAAACGATTTATAGCTTATTTTAAATTAGTTTCATGCAAATGTTGAGATGTTTTTGTATAAAACCTTTTGGTTTGATTGAAATCAATAAAAAAATTGGACTATAGAGAGTTTATTTTCATTTGGTTTTTAATTACTTGTACTAATTGAAGAATCATTCGAGCTAGAGATGGATTAAATTGAGTGATATGACTCAAGGAAAGTCCTCCTAAATCTAAAATAACGTGAACACCACCAACTTGGGTTTTTGGTTCGCCCATTGCGATTTCCAAAGCGATAAAAATTCCCCTTATAAACATTAAAATGGGTACTTCTTTTGGATTCCAATTAGCTGTTTAAAAAAAAAATTTATTTAAATTCAGTTTGATAACAAATTAATTAGTTAGAGTGAATAAAGTTTCTGTATCATTCTAGTTATAAAATATTTATTTATTTGTCTTCAGACAAAATAAATATGATACATAACACTTAAAACCCAGAAATATAGCATATTTTTTAGAGTACGAAAAACATAATTTTACATAGAAAAATTGACTCAATTTTGGATACGTCTTGTAGTGCAAAGGTAACATTAGCAGTCTTTTCAAATGAATCTTATATACTTGAGGTGAGTCTTATAGTCCGAAACATACAACAATTGAATAAAATAAGAATAAAAACTAATTCAGAAATGACTATTTAGTACTAGATTTAATAGGACAATGACATAATATTATAAATAACATTGTTCAAATTGTTCAATTAAATCTAGGACTAATTACTTATTGATAAGTTTTTGTTCTGATTTTATATAATTAATCTCTTATGTTATGTCGACTTATTTGTGTCGAGAGATTACATTTCAAGCCGATGTTTACCATCTGAATTTAATTGTAAAACGTAAATCCTTTATAATAATAAAATACAACAGAACTACTAAATTTAAATGTGACTTCTCTGGTCAATTATCTAAATTAATTAAATAAAAAGCCTTGTACCTGGAACCGCAGAAAGTACAAAGTCGGTATTAGCATTTAGATAGTGTGTATTCTGGAAAACCTTTCTGACTCAATTTGTGGTTGTTTAATTTGTTGACTTTGAATATTAGATGTCGAGCTATTTACTCGTTTTATTTAATTAATGAAGAGTTCTGCTTGATTTATACAGACAGGTGTCTCAAAACTCAGTTACCAAATGCTAACTACGTATTTTTGAGCTGATTTCATGCAGATTTAACGAAAAAGTCTTTATTTGAAATTGTTTCCTTAAGAAAACTACAACCTCTTGAAGATGACATGTTTGAAAAGATTTTTTTGAAATATCTTAATAAAGCCTTTAGCTATCACAATGCATTCAAACTTAACAGCTTAAAATACAAATCAAAACTGCCTTAAATACTCTTAACAAAAACGAACAGTTAAAACACAGTACATTTAACCATTTGAACGCTATGAACCCACTTATGGGTTATCACACAATCATTCGATTTTAGCTATGAATCTACATACAGGTTCTTGCTTAGTTATTAGATTTAGGTAATTAAAGCATATGTGGGTTTAATTTATTCTACATAATCCACCCTCAACTTCTGCTCTTTTATAAAAAGTACTCAGCCTATGGCAGGCTTTCTTGTAGGAAGTGGATACCCCACGGAGCAAGCTTAACGTCCGGCAACTTAGCGCTCAAAGGGTTAATGCAATTTTTTTATAAACAGTGTGTTTTAAAGATTTAAGATAAGAGTTTCTATTTTTCGCATAAAACTTGAATATTTTTAATTTTGATATTAAAAATGCGAAATTGAACAATAACTAAAAAGCCATCTAAAATATCTTACTTTAAGTAGCTCATAACACCTTTATGATGGCAAATAAAAAAATTGTTTTTCAGCAAACTATGAAGCATTTCCAAGTTTACAAACGCCCCAAGTTTCATTATAATAGCTGAAGGTGCCATTAAGATATTTCAAAAAAGCTGTTCAAATACGTCATCTTCAAGAGGCTCTAATTTTCTTAGGAAGCAATTTTGGATAGACTTTTTAGTCCTTAGCGTTTGATTAGCGTTTGGTAATTGAATTCTGGGACATTCTGTATATATTTTTGACTCATTGTCAGTTTCAGGTTGTTTAATTTGTTGACTTTGAATATTATATATTATGTCAAACTACTTATTTTATTTAATTAAAGAAATGCTCTGCTTGGGTTATACAGGTGTCTCGAAATTAGACGACCATAGGCTACCAACACATTCTACGTTCAAAAATAAGAATAAAACTCAAATAGACATTGTAAAAATAAATTTATCACTAAAAATTTATCCTAAGGAAGCTACAGACCTTTGAAGAGGCAGCAGAAAAACAGTTTTTAAGTAATATCCTCAGAATGGCTTGGGTTAAGTCAACAAAAATTGGTATACTAGTCTAAAATTCCAAGAGAAATTGGATGATGGTACCGATTTTGCATCAAACTTATCAGTGGCGTATGTGTAAAGATGTGACTTGGTTAATTACACTGGCACTTACACTTACAAAATTTTATGTAAGGTGAGACCCATAGATCAAATAATACTTTTCTAAAAAGTATTGGCGCGCTGAACTCAAATTTGGCCTCAGAATTGGTTCATCACCTCAAGTTTTCAAGATATTCTAATCTATAGATGCAAAAAACACGAGTTTTGAACATATTTGAAATTAAATAACGTAGCAAATAAACTTTTATCTACAAAACTTCTTGTGGCATCTGAATGTGCCACTTTTATCATTTAAAATGCATTTTGAATTTAATAAATATCTTAATTTCTTCATGAAAAAATCTTCTTTTTATAATCCCCCAATCGTAGTCGTCAGTATAACAAACTCGTAAGCAATGATTTAGTCGTAGTCTCAAAAAGATGTTAAGGTTTTCAAATCCTTGTTTCAAATGAACGTTGCAGTGATCCAACCCATCTTATGAAATGATCTTCCCATTTCAAATTTCAGCAACAATGGGCTATCATTCTTTCATCCCATCTACACTCATTTTTTGTGTCAAAACGTGCACAAATATAACAAAATTTATTTTTTTACATAGTGGCTTCTTGAAGTCATCGTTGTCAACAAATCATATAAATTGTGCGGATTTCGCCCGCTAGAATAACATAATAGGCCAAAATGATTATACAAAAAGTGATTTTATAGAAATTATATTAATTCAAGAAGAAATGAAGATATTGGAAAAATTCAAAATACGTTATTCGCTATGTTATTTAATCCTGAATATGCTTAAAATCGAGTTTTTTGCATCTTTAGGTTAGAATGTTTCAAAAACCTGATGTGATGGAGCAATTCTGAGGCCAAATTTGAGTTCAGCGCGCCCAAAACTATTAGCGAACTATTGTCTGTTCTATGGGTCTAAAAAATGTTGGCCAATGTTGTTTAACTAACTTTTTGCATGTCAACCTTTTACAACTATGACTTAACATTTAGATATCTTAGACCCTTCTATGTAAAAGTGATCGTCTTGCAATTATGTAATTGCAACCGTTTTCGAGTAAATCATCTTTGAAGACCGACCAAGCTCATCTTTAAACTAAATCGGATTTTTTGCTAAGAGTAGTTTAAGCGCTTTAACAACACAGTGTGTCGTTATAGTTTGGTTTGATTTTATAACTGGATTTTGTATCCACCTAAACTACAAAATCCTAAGATGGTCTATTTTGACATTGCTCCCTTCAAGGAACTATAGCTTCTTTAGAAAGCATTTTTCGATCAATGTTTATTTGGGGTTTTATTCTTATTTTTGAACGTAGAATCCGCAGGTAGCGTGCGACCGTCTAATTGGGACAGTCTGTATACTAAGTACAATATATTGATTGATAATGGCTTTACTCGTTAGGACTGCACTGCTTGCACTTAGCAATTCAGTGCATTATTAAATTTCCTTTAAATGCTGCATGAAATTGCACCTTTGCACCCTAGTGCAAGTTAGTGCAGTGCAAGTTTTAGACCAACGAACAAAGCTAATGATTTTATTTTTGTTTTTGAAAGATTCAAATAAAATCAGAGACATAACATTTTGTTGCAAATCTAATCCTGAACTTTTTGAGCAATATACAGTTAAGTATACAGTTCTTTTTGTAAGATTTTTTTTTCTCAATAATAAATAAATATGTATTTCTAATTTTAAAGTGTTATGTATCATGTTTATTTTTATAATGTAACTTGTACTAATATTTGATTTACTAACGTACATTTTTGCCTGCAAAATCAAATATTTTATTCATCCTAATTAATTATCACTGAATAAAATGTATTTACAACACTTTCTATATTATTAAAAAATTAGTTCCAACAAAGTCACAAAAATCTTAACAAATGATTCAGTATATATAATAACGTTATAACTTCCAAACATTTTCTCTTCTTGTGAGAGAAAAACCAAAAGTCGTAGAAAATTCATCTTTGGCAAAAATAAAGACTAGGTATCAATCTAAATCTCCATTAAATTTTAAATCTAAACAACAATTAGTCTTTGAGATATGAATTTTTAAAAATTGACAAATTTTAACTGACGTTAAGTTACATTTTCTCTTCTGAGGGAAAAACTAAAAGTCGTAGAAAATTCATCTTTGGCAAAAATAAAGACTAGGTATCAAGCTAAATCCCCATTAAATTTTAAATCTAAACAACAATTAGTCTTTGAGATATGAATTTTTAAAAATTGACAAATTTTAACTGACATTGCATTACATTTTCACTTCTGAGGGAAAAACTAAAAGTCGTAGAAAATTAATCTTTGGCAAAAATAAAGACTAGGTATCAATCTAAATCCCCATTAAATTTTAAATTTAAACAATAATTAATCTTTGAGATATGAATTTTTAAAAATTGACAAATTTTAACTGACGTTAAGCTACATTTTCACTTCTGAGGGAAAAACTAAAAGTCGTAGAAAATTCATCTTTGGCAAAAATAAAGACTAGGTATCAGTCTAAATCCCCATCAAATTTTGAATCTAAACAACAATTAGTCTTTGAGATATGAATTTTTAAAAATTGACAAATTTTAACCGACATTACGTTACATTTTCACTTCTGAGGGAAAAACTAAAAGTCGTAGAAAATTCATCTTTGGCAAAAATAAAGACTAGGTATCAATCTAAATCCCCATTAGTCTTTGAGATATGAATTTTTTAAAATTGACAAATTTTAACTGACGTTAAGTTACATTTTCTCTTCTGAGGGAAAAACTAAAAGTCGTAGAAAATTCATCTTTGGCAAAAATAAAGACTAGGTATCAGTCTAAATCCCCATCAAATTTTGAATCTAAACAACAATTAGTCTTTGAGATATGAATTTTTAAAAATTGACGAATTTTAACTGACATTACGTTACATTTTCACTTCTGAGGGAAAAACTAAAAGTCGTAGAAAATTCATCTTTGGCAAAAATAAAGACTAGGTATCAATCTAAATCCCCATTAAATTTTAAATCTAAACAATAATTAATCTTTGAGATATGAATTTTTAAAAATTGACAAATTTTAACTGACGTTAAGTTACATTTTCTCTTCTGAGGGAAAAACTAAAAATCGTAGAAAATTCATCTTTGGCAAAAATAAAGACTAGGTATCAATCTAAATCTCCATTAAATTTTAAATCTAAACAACAATTAGTCTTTGAGATATGAATTTTTAAAAATTGACAAATTTTAACTGACGTTAAGTTACATTTTCTCTTCTGAGGGAAAAACTAAAAGTCGTAGAAAATTCATCTTTGACAAAAATAAAGACTAGGTATCAATCTAAATCCCCATTAAATTTTAAATCTAAACAACAATTAATCTTTGAGATATGAATTTTTAAAAATTGACAAATTTTAACTGACATTGCATTACATTTTCACTTCTGAGGGAAAAACTAAAAGTCGTAGAAAATTCATCTTTGGCAAAAATAAAGACTAAGTTTTAAACTAAATCTTGATAAAATTTCAAATCTCAACAAAAATTACTTTTTTAGGAATGAATTTTTTAAAATTAACAAATTTTAATCGACATTTAAATTAGGTTAGGTGAGAATTTTTTTCCAACAGGAAAAACTAAAAGTCGTAGAAAGTCAATTTTTGGTACAAATAAAGATTAAATTTCAATTAAAATCGTCATAATATTTCAAATCTCAATAATAAATAGTTCGCTAGATATAAATTAAAAAAGCAATTGACTAGTTCCAGTTAGTAAAGTCTATAATTTTTTTTGACAGTCATTATTTGATGAAAAATATGTAAGATTTATTGTAAAAGTGATATAACTTAATTTTTTAAATAGGAAGGAGTGTTTTTCATCTTTTATAGAAAAGAAATTACAAGATTCACTTTTATAATGAATAACACATAAAATTTATATTTTTTTGAGACGTTAGAACAAATGAGACTTTGTTAGAATAAATCTAAAAAAAATAAAAATAAAATAAAATTAATTACCGATATTTAAAAGCATGATTCGACTTCCTTCCGAAGTTCTAACAGGTAAAAACGTAATAATTTCATCAACATAACATTTTTCAACAGTTTCAGGTATAAGATTTTGGGAATATTTCGGATTCCTTTCTTTAAACCGATAAAACTTTTTCATGATTTTAAAAGCACTCTTCGAATAAAATTTACACGGTCTTAAAAACTTCAACAAAAACTCAGTATCATCATCAGGTTTAACAAAATCATCTTCATTCTCCAAAAATTTTCTAAGCTCTTGTAATCCTTTCTCACGATTTTCCTCAGTTTCTCTTAATTCTTTCAAAGCCTTAGTAGAAAACTCCCCAGTTATTTCCTCCCGATCTAATTTAAGTATATTTTTCCCCAAACGTAAATAAGGTTCACCAGTAAAATCACTAAATTCTATATTCAAACCCTCCATAATTTCTACAATAAATAAAACTTTTAATATTAAATAAAATTTTACTACTAACAATAAATAAAAATCAAATTTACCTTTATTAACCGGTTAGAAACCACAACTCCTCTCACAGTAACTATCAACACACCGAAAGCTCTTCTTTTAACACCTTGTTGGGTGTTATGGATCGATCCCTACCCAAAAATCGTCCTGCGCAAACGTAACACAAACGCGACTCGTTTTAAAGCATTTTTTAAATTACGCAATAAACTTTCTTTTCATCTCGCGAAAGAAAATACCGATTCACCGTTAAAACACACAATTAAGTGACGAAATTCATTAAAAATCCAATCGAACGTTTCAAACTGAGGCATTTTTTACGTATGAACTCATTATTTAAATTATACCGGACATCGGACGCTCATTAAATAACATTTATTCCGACATGTAATTGACCTTTTCGTTTACGAACAATGGGATATAGTCATTGACTTTCGTTGAACAATGACTGCACGACACGTGATGATACGTGATGATACGTTCTACATTTATAATAATATTATAATCATATCGGTTGGGAAGTGTTAATATTTATCTTTTTAGTTTTCTTTTTGCGTTGATAAGTTGTGAGTTATGAATCATCGTGTTAGTATGTTGAATCGTAGAATAGAATTTATTAGTTCTTCAAGGTCGTTTGGTAGTTTAAAGAAATTAACCCTGAAGTTGACCTTTTTAGGTCGCTTTCACTGGTTTTGCGCAGATTTTTGGAGTAAATTTCCATTTAATTCGATCGAGAACTTGTTTGCTTAGACTAATAAGGAACTAAATTGTTGGAAGATTTTGAAATTGTTTTTAAAAACTCGTTAGAAAAATATCAACAAGGTGAATTAAGGCTCAAGGTTGTTTTTTTATTTTGAAGGTTTGAAAGTAAGTCATAAAAATTTAAGATGATTAAAAGATGATCAAATTAAGGAAAATTTTTTAACTTCGTGATATTAAAATTTTTTAATATTAAATGTTTTAATTGTGGCTTTTAATACACAAAAAAGAAAAAAATAATAAAAATGGATCACTGGTATATTCTTTTAAATAGATTACCAGCAAAGAACAAAAACCGGAAGATTCATAAATGAACAATTGGTTGTTACTTAAATTTTTATGTGAAGAAGAGGTCAAAAAATACACAACAATTGAAATTATTCTTTCGAAAGAAAAAACAAGACTCTGAAATACTCTAAAGACTAATAACTATGAGACTTATTATGCTAGATGACATTAAAATTGTAACATCTAGAAAGAATGGATAGTTTTTGATAAATTTTTTTGAAAAATATTGATCTACAGTGCTGGCACGTTAATTAGCACACCCTTGCAAGTTCGCACAGTATTACCTATACTTGGAACTATAACGGCATTTTAATATAATTTTTAAGTTGATTGTATTCACTATTATTTTATTGTTCGTAATGGATCAATTGCAATAAGATTTTATCGGAGCTTAAATGGATACAAGCACTTTTCAAAAATTAGTTTAGTTTATGTTAGCATTTTAATTAGCACACTCCGACGTTAGCAAAGTTTCTTTGGTGTGAAGTTCGCGAGGATAATTGAATTTGATTTAAAGGCAGGTAAAACGTTAGTTAAATCAATTAATAAACATAAAGCATTCAAACACAATTAAGATGAGACGCAAAAAGAGCTCTACGGAGGGAGAAAAACTGCTAATATGGAAAATGTATGAAAAAGAAAAATATATCGGTTTAAAAAAACCGAAAGTTTTGATTGGAAACCGAAAGAAACGCTTGAAATTCGTTAAAAGCCAATTTGGACGTCCTCCCCTTTTCTGGAATTCTGTAATTTGGACCGATTAATCTAAATTTAATCTATGCGGTCCGGATGGTAGGAGTTATGTGTGACGTCCTCCAAATAAGGAATTGGATCCAAGGTATACGAGAAAGACGGTGAAGTTCGGTCACGGGAGCGTAATGGTATTGGATTGCTTCAGCGAGCGTGGTGTTGGGCCAATTGTTGAAATAAAATGAAAGCTCAATACCCTAACTTATAAAAATTTGTTGTCAGATACTCTTATACCATATTTAGAAACTTTGCCGTTGTCAATTTATTCAAAAACGGTGTTCCAACAAGACAACGCGCCCTGTCACCAGTCGAAGCTGGTGACAGAGTGGTTTCGAAATCAGGCAATACCTCTATTGAATTGGCCTGGGCAAAGTCCGGATTTAAATCCAATTGAAAATGTATGGGCAATTATTAAAAGGAAGGTTGTGGCACTAAAACCAAAAACGCAACAAGAATTATGGGATGTCATTCAGCAGGAATGGCAAAAAATCCCGAGGGCAACATGCGCAGATCTTGTATCGTCCATGCAAAGGCGATGTGAAGCCGTAATTGTCCAAAAGGGATTTCTAACAAAGTATTGAATACTTACGAACCTTATACACTACATCGTAAATATTTTTCAATTGTATTAAATAAGGTGTTATTTTTCATTAAGTATGTTGATAAATGATTGACGACTTTCCTTGATTTTGATTTTGTTTTCAACGTTTGTTTTGATGTTTTGCTCTTTGATTTTATATAAAAAATAAATATTATTGAGTTCCTTGTCGAAATCTTTCATTTTTCTGCGATTTTTGCGTTTTCGACAACATACCTTACGGTGTGCTAATTAGCGTGCCACACCTGTATACAAGTGTAGCAAGTAATTAAAAGTTTAAAACCTTAAATATGCAATGTATTTCTCCATTCTTCAGTGGAATAACAAAATGAAACGAAGTATTAAAAAACTGAAGAGTCGATTTATTGTTCTTGACTACCCGGGTTTCGGCGGTGAAGCCGTCATCAGGTCAGTCGCTATGGATTTTTATAAAAATTCAGGTTAGCGTCAGGTTAGAACTGTGGACGGTAAATATTATTAATTATATTATGTGTCATCTTTATAACACCAATTTTTATAAAAATCCATAGCGACTGACCTGATGACGGCTTCACCGCCGAAACCCGGGTAGTCAAGAACAATAAATCGACTCTTCAGTTTTTTAATACTTCGTTTCATTTTAAAACCTTAAATAATATAGACTTGCAAAATTATCCTTTGTTTTTTGCTAATGCTTCAGTAATTTCTTACTGTTTTGATGGTAATAAGTGTATTTATAAATGAGATTGTATATCAGTTTAACATCTTATTAGATTATAGTTATTCGTATTCACAAAAATATTTGTCATTTAAGAGAAATTTAAAAAAATGCTGCAGAAATAATAATATGAAAGTATGCCGTTCTTAATTTGCTGCAATTGTTATCTGTGTAAACTGAAAGCGGTTCACTGCTGTTAAATGGGTCAGAAAAGGTCAGAAGAACCTCTCTAAAAGATGTGCTATAAATCGAAATGGAGCTGCACCATAAAAAGAAAGATGCAAGAGTACTCGGCAATGTTACGGAGACAAAATTTAATTTTCATCTTTCTCTTTATGATGCAGCTCCATTAATGGTGTAAAATATAATCAGGTTCCACGAATTAATGTGTAATCGGTATAAATTTCTAAATACACATCAAAATTAATGTACAGTCATAGATAATAACGTTCGATACCATTATTGTGCCCCACTGGACACCTAATGGGTTCTTGGGATTGGACGTCCAATTAACACACTTATTCCAATTACAACTACTTTATTGACTAAAAATCGGACGACGGAACGGAGTACTTTTTAGGTGAAGAGGTTTTGCGCTCACCAGACAAATCTAGACGAATCTCTCTTATCTTCGTGTTTGGTATATTTCAGTGGCGTATTTACGGGGGGGATAAAGGAGATATATCCCCCCCCCCCATGACATCTATCGACTCCGTCATCCTTTTTAAAATATTTAAATTGTCCAAGACATTCGAGAAATAGAAAAACCAGAATTTGATTTAACCACTTCGGTACGGCGCCTATCGGCCGCGAAACGTCGTTAAGAACCGCCTTTCATCGTCAGTACGCTGGCACAGCCGTCGACTATAGTCGACGCTCGCCTGTGTGGGGTCATCTGTGGCCCCATATGCTGTGTCGACTATAGTCGACGTCCGTACCGAACTGGTTAAATCCCAGATCGTGACGTTAAAAACCTAATAATATTTAAAATGTTTTATCCCTATTGGTGTAGATCGAAAAAAGATTTATGGCGTATTCGTTTGGTAAAACTGGTGTGTACTAGTGCATAATAGCGTGTTCTATTAAACTGTCACTTTTTTGTACTAAACTAATGTGATGTATGCATTCACTATGCACTCAAGGTCAAATTATGGTGCGCACCAGTGCAACCCAACGAATACGCCATTAGTTTTCTACATAGCCATCTAATAATTAAATATAGTTCCTTATGATATTGCCTAACATGTACGTACTAGTATGGTAGTGTTATCGCATAAACGGGGATTCCCAACTTCGATGTGGGAATCCCAGTCGATGACAACCAGAATTCTAGGTTATTTGAGCCCTCGTATGTATTACGTTCGACGTATTACGTTGTTGATCCAAACGTTCAAGTTAAACCATTAACTAAAGTACGTATATTGGAAATAAATATATATTGTCGGATATTTCGTAAATTCATAATGAGTAAACAAAGTCTTTTGTCGAGTTTTCTAAAAATAAAGTCAACAGATAAAAACGGTGGTGAATCTACGTCTGCGTCAACAGTTGATTCCTTTGATTTAGAAAGAGAACCTACTTCATCTAAAAAATTGGCTATGTTGTCGATCCATAGAGATCAACATCTTTCTACAGAAGAGGTACTGGATAATTTTTCACAAAAACCGAGGCGTTTAGCTCTCACTTTTTAATTTTTTAAATTCAAATATATACAGGGTGTCCGGAAATAACGTTCGTATACTGAAGGGGGTAATTCTACAGCAAAAAATATGAAGAAAAGTTCATATGAACATGTGTCCGGAAATGCTTCCCAAAGGAGCTACAGCTCCTTGAAGTTGACACTCACGGTGTGGTTTTTTTAAATTATTTCACTTATCCTGCAGAGTAGGATGTTGAATTTTGGAACATCCCCTATTATTTACATAAGGAATATGATGATGGTAACCAAAATAATCTACGATGAACAGGATGCGGTACCTAGGCTGAGGAGCGCATTTAAAGTCCCGTATTTTTTTTGGTCGATAATTTTTTGAAAATCTGATTTCAAAATTGGAATGTTTAGACAAAAATACAAAAAAAAGTTACTAACATACGATGTCCTACCATGCACCCATTTCGAGTAATTCAACGATTATGCAGTAGTAACACACAATTTTATGTTCAAAAAATCTCTAAATATCGTAGTAGGTTCGCGCCATATTATTTGACAATTAGTATGTGACACTCCTTAATAAAAAAATAATGATAAATACTTAATTTTATAAACAAAAACGGGTACAGTTTCTGTGTTTCTGCTTAAATAAATCTTTTCCTGTTTAGTTATGTACTTGTTCTTGTTTATAAAATTAGATTTTTATCATTATTTTTTATTAAGGAGTGACACATACTAATTGTCAAATAATATGGCGCGAACCTACTACGATATTTAGAGATTTTTTGAACATAAAATTGTGTGTCATTACTGCATAATCGTTGAATTACTCGAAATGGGTGCATGGTAGGACATCGTATGTTAGTAACTTTTTTTTGTATTTTTGTCTAAACATTCCAATTTTGAAATCAGATTTTCAAAAAATTATCGACCAAAAAAAATACGGGACTTTAAATACGCTCCTCAGCCTCGGTACCGCATCCTGTTCATCGTAGATTATTTTGGTTACCATCATCATATTCCTTATGTAAATAATAGGGGATGTTCCAAAACTTAACATCCTACTCTGCAGGATAAGTGAAATAATTTAAAAAAACCACACCGTGAATGTCAACTTCAAAGAGCTGTAGCTCCTTTGGGAAGCATTTCCGGACACACGTTCATATGAACTTTTCTTCATAGTTTTTGCTGTGGAATTACCCCCTTCAGTATACGAACGTTATTTCCGGACACCCTGTATATATATACATATTTCAATAATAGTTTTTATATACCCCCAAGGGTCAAGTCTGGATACGCCACTGGTATATTTATGCCTTTAGATACACCTACGCAAGTTCTATTCTAACGGTCACACAAAGAGTGACATTCCCAGCGTCTTTCATTACGCCAACTTGCGCTTCAACAATTTTAAAAGAAGAATACCAAGAACTGGTGATATCTAAAGACATAACTTGACACTATCCATTTTGATATAATACAAAAGAAAACAATTACACGGTACAACATTAATATAAGAAAGGGGATTGATATGGGAGGTTACAACACCATAACTTCAGTTATACCATGAATGGAAATGATTGAACATTTCAACATTAAATTCCAAACTGTGCCTCAATGCAGAACCGAGCATAACCATCTTAAAGTTGTCAGTAATTCGAATTTGGTGTCGAAATCAAATCTACGTCTTTCAATATGAAATTAAGGCCTGGTTTATTCACCTTTGAATACATTAATCTATCTGATATTTTCCATAGGTACTGGAATTTCACTTGCTATGATTGGTTATTTAACCAGTAATCGTGGTACTACAACCCGAAATGGAGCTGCACCATGAAGAGAAAGATAAAAAGTAAACCTGCTTTCCGTAACATTGCTGAATACTTTTTCATCTTTCTCTTCATAGTGCAGATCCATTTCGAGTTTTAGTACATATCACGGAAGGTTGGTTCTTACCATTTGGGATGTTATGTAATGAAAGCTCTTTCTTCGGGGGTGACTAATTGTAAGAACTAGTTCTTGTGTAACGCTCCGGTTTATTTTAATGATAAAATCTACCCAAAAGTGAATCAGTTGTGCCTTGTAACTTGCGAGAAGCAGTCGAATATAATTCCTGGTTGAGGCCTAATGAATTGGTTTTATTTCACTTGCGAAACCCTAGAGTTAACATATATCAGGTAGATTAATTTATCCAAAGGTGAATAAACCAGCCCTAAGTCCTTTTGTTTATCATTTGTTTATCACTACAGCACTATTTAGACAATTCTGCTCTGTTAATCCAAATGGGCGTATCTGCACAAAACAGAATTTTGAACAAAATGAACTTCTGTGTTTTGTTTTATGCCATGATGAAGTTTATAAAAAAATAAATTTCTGTCTTTAGAAAGTGTTAAAATTTAACTTCTATTTTCCATTACAAACTTTAAAAACAGAAGTTTTATATTATAAATTTGACTTTTGATAGATACGCCCTTTTCTTCTAACACAAGCTATCCTCATAATTTGGAGCAAAAAAATCGTTTTCTTTTATTAACTATTTTCTCTTACGAAAATGATATGTCGAAATTTCTTAACAGCGAGATGTATTAGGTGCAGGTGAACCCAGAAAGGTGTTTAACTCAAAACCATCAAAATTTGTAGATACGCCCTTTTGAATTAACAGGGCAGAATTGATCGACATCAATCAAATAGTGCTGTAGTAATCGGGTTACAACTAAAATAATACAATAAAATAATAAAATAATCTCACCGTTATAACCAAATTGTAAAGGATGGAGGTAGTCATTGCCGCCACCAGGGCAAGGTTTTTTTAACCCGGAGAAACCTTCCGAAAACCGTGGGTCTTTGAGTTAGGGCTCTGGCTTGAAATGCAAAGGGTTGCAGGGTAGAAATAATAAAATAAACTATATTTTATTATCAATAACTTTAATTAATTAGATTCAGAGAAGGGAAATTAAACTTTCCAGAATAAAAACACAAACTTAACTTTAAAAGTTTGGTAAGCAAAGTGTAAATCTTTATGCTCTAATTAATCAAGAGGATAACGAAGCGAATTTTTAACCCTTTATAAGATATTGGGACATTATTGTCCCACCTCTGCTCTAGAAAACGCACTTAGAGTTTTTTATATTACAAATACACAATTTTGTAGATAAATTGATATGTCATTGATTCTATGATTTGATTTGCCTTAGTTTGGCTACTGTTCAATACAGATCGATGAAAGATGTCCTACTGGGACATATTTGTCCCTGTGTTCTATAAAACATGGCGAATTTAAAATTTTAAACCTTGTTTCAAGTTTGTGAGTGTTTTTAATAATCTAAAGAGTGTGTTTCCATTCAAAAACGGCCTTTTCTTAATAATTAAGATATGTATAGTTAATTCCAATGAAATAATGGTTGCTAATTTATTAGATTTTTCGTATTTAGATTCCGGAAAGTAAATAATGATTTTGTATGTGAAATTTACTATTTTTTTTCTAGCTGTTAATTACGACTATTCTAATATTCCATGTAGATCTTATACCTATATAACTATACCTAATAATATCAATAACTTTCTGGGTAGTACTTACTTCAGCTAGGAAGATTTTTTACGAAATTTATCAAATTAGGCTGGCCAAATAAGCATGCAAGGTACTGTACCTAGGAAACTACTCATTGTAGAAACTTACTGTGAAAAATTAAATTGGCAAAATGGCTGAATTCACGCCCCCCGGCATGAATTCTGGGGTCATGCCGGGGGGCGTAACCACTACTTTGAACTAAAAACTGTGGTGTGTCTTGAAAATCCGCTCTATTATGATAACAATAAATATATATTTTTGTCGTACCTCTATAAATAACGTGGTGGAAGGTGTTCGAAGATATTTATAAACAAATAATGTGGATAAGTTCAAAACGGTTGAACGGATTTTAATAAAATTGGTGTCGTTGGAAAGAATATTTCTTGAACTACAAATCCTATCTTACTTGTGATTACTATAATTTGGAATGTCGTCACAAGGGGCATTTTTCGGATTTGCCATAGAAATTGTGAATTTTCTCAGAAAAGTCTATTGATGTCACTTTTTTCCATGAAACCAAAATGACCAAAATGAAGTCCAAGCAAGCTAGTGAAAAGCATAAATCGATAACCTTTCCCAAACCTAAAATATCGGTGAAAGAAGTGACCATTTTAGAAATTGTTTGTGTAGCCAGCACTATGCATAATTCAGAAGAGACTACAAACATCAAAAGAAAGACTAAAACTGGAAATAAAGAAAATGTAACGTGTCCAAAAGCCATTGCCGATTATAACTCTAATATGGGCAGCATTGATCGTATGGACTAATTACTCGCAGCATATAGTGTGGCTCAAAAATCGAGAAGATGGTGGATAAAGATCTTTTATTATTTTTTGAACTGCTCTACCGCTAATAGCTACGTAATATACAAGGAGACAATAAAAGCAAAAAATCTAAAACCAGTGAGCCAACCAACGTTTCGTTCAAATTTAGTGAATGAGCTTATTGGAACATTTTGTTCAAGAAAAAACTTGGGATACCATCCGTACAAGGGATTCTCAAGAAAAAAAAAACAATAATCCTAGACACGTAAGCACAATAGAAAATACAGTTAGATTATGCCATGTTGGAGAACACCTTCCGCAAAAAATTGAAAAACGGAGAAGATGTGCATATTGTAGCACAAAATTCAAAGAAAAAAGAAGTGATCTCCTATGTACAAAATGCAACGTGGCGCTATGCAAGGGTTGCTTTGCAAAATTTCATAAAAAATAAAACCTAAATTATTTTTTGTTTTGCAATTGATAGTTTCAACTGTTTGTTTTTTTACTGTATTAATGTTTTTGTTTACGTTTGTCAAAAATAAAGCAATCAAAATATCAATTTTAATGTTTTTGTTTACGTTTGTCAAAAATAAAGCAATCAAAATATCAATTTTCAAAATTTTGGTGGGACATTATTATCCCAATGAACGTTGGAAAAAAACACCTAGACATAACGTACATTGGGACAATAATGTCCCACCAAAATTTTTGAATTGAGGACTGTTTCTGGAAAAACTAAATGAAGTATGGTTAATTTAGGTATGACTGTATATTCTACAAAAAATCTCATTGAAATATTTTAAACGCCACTCTCTTGCCCTATAAAGGGTTAACTCGATGATTATTAATCGGAGAGATTTGCCTAACAGTAAATATTTACTCAGGCTCAGAAATCTCACCCATTTTCCTCAATCACGGAATTGGTTTGTGGTTATGTCATCAGTTCGCGGCTCCCAAAGATGATGGAATTACCATGACTGATTGTGAGATAAACTCCGGATGGGAGCACGCTCAAGTCTATCATGTGAACATAACCTCCGAGGAAAACGCAAATTCGGAAACGAAAACTGAAATCGCGAAAAACCGGCGATGTGTTGAATAGCTTCTCAAAGCATATCCAACACATTATCGCGAAGAAGTTCTTCCGGATCCGAAAAGAACTCCAGAGAGAGAGAGAGAGTTACATTTTTGGGCGTTCTTTCGCTAAACGAAAATCCTAATACGTCCGTCAGTACACTGTCTATTCAAATGATCAGTTAGCTTCTACGATTAACAATTCCTAAAGAAACACTTGTGCCTAAAATTTTACAACCTCATAACTGCCCACTTCCACTGACATCTTTATTATAAAAATTAATTACTTTGGGACCGAATCCCTACCAGAACTGAACTGAAATATCAAATATAAAACTAAAAAAATCTTTAACTTCAAGCCCGTAATAATCCGAATTATTACAGGTGGTTCTCAAACCCTATTACCCAATATTAATTTTAAGAATAAGAAGAAAGGCAGTTTATGTAGGTCGGGTTCGTTCCTACCTGCCACCAATAAAGAGACGTTGTGAAATCAACATGATAAAGTATTAATTTATTACCCTGTAACCCAACCTATTTTGTCATTACGCAACATGCAGAGTTAAATTGGAAGTAAGGTACTACTCTACTTCAAAGTCGCGAATTCTTGCAAAATTTTTTTTTAATTTTTTGACAACACTTGGAATAAAGCAGTCATTTCTAATTAAAATTAGAATGTTTTAAGTTTCATTTAGAAAGAAAATCAAACCAAAAACTTTAAAAATGAATTTTTGATAAATTTTTAAAGTTGATCGATTTTCTTAAACTAGGTTAAGAAATGTCAAAAATGTTTATCAACTTTGAAAATGTTTTTAATTTTTTTGACAACACTTGGAATAAAACGGTCTTTTCTAATTAAAATTAGAATATTTTAAGTTTCATTTAGAAAAAAAATCAAACCAAAATCTTTAAAAATGAATTTTTGATGAATTTTTAAAATTGATTGATTTTCTTAAACTAGGTTAAGAAGTGTCAAAAACGTTTTACCAACTTTAATTTTTTTTAAATTTCTGTGACAACATAGAATGAAACAGTTTTGTTAGTTGAAACTAGAATGTTTAATCCAAATCATCATAAAATTTCAAGTCTTAACAACAATTAGTTTCTCAGACATAAATTTTTAAAAATTGACTAGTAATTGCACAAGTTTACAAATAACAACAAAATAATTAAAACGAGGTAGACGGTTAACCGATTTATTTGTGTTAATAAATAAACATTTGCGATAAAAGCAAAGTAATTAAAATTTCAAAAACATTTTATTCCACTAAATCATCCCATAGATTCAGCTTAATAAAATTTAATAAATTCACAATCCTTAAAAAAGCAATCTTTTATCTTTGCTTACAATCTATTTATAATGTGACTATTAAAAAATAAAATTATAGACACAAAAAACAACCCATTTTAACAGCCCTAACATCTATTAACAAGAACATTAACTAATCCGCACGCAAATGCCATTATCGACGTTTAAAATAACATGTTGTTACACATTTGTTACATGAATGTTAATTTAATAATTTAATTTATCGTTTGTAGGTTTTATGTCACCTTTAATGACTCATTTGACGTTTGACGCAAATCAATTTAAATCAATCACTTTTATTCCTTACCTTAATTAGTTTATCTTGTAAAAATTTATATTAAACGATGTTTTTACAGGAAAAAAACATATCATTTTACACCTCTATTGATTCTATAAATTAACTGAAAAAAAAAATTTATAATAATTCACTTTTAAATTACAATTTCAAGTTAGAATTTCAATAATTCTACAATAATTTACACTTTACATTCTACAATAACGATTTTTTATTAAAACGATTAGATTTTTTCTAAATATTACTAAAAAATTTTTAAAAATTCACAAAAACATCGACGATTTTATAACCTCAAATTTTTTTCACCAACTTTGAAAAATCCCCCTGACTTTATTTATAAAAATTAAGGAAAGAAAATTTAAAAAATGATAAATTAAAATATCTATTTTTTATTAAAATGATTAGATTTATTCTAAATATTACCAAAAAATTAAAAAAAAATCACAAAGACATCGACGATTTTTTTAACCTCAAATTTTTTTCACCAACTTTGAAAAATCCCTCTGAGTTTATTTATAAAAATTAAGGAAAGAAAATTTAAAAAATGATAAATTAAAATATCTATTTTTTATTAAAATGATTAGATTTTTTCTAAATATTACCAAAAAATTTAAAAAAATTCACAAAGACATCGACGATTTTTTTAACCTCAATTTTTTTTCACCAACTTTGAAAAATCCCTCTGAGTTTATTTCTAAAAATTAAGGAAAGAAAATGTAAAAAATGATAAATTAAAATATCTATTTTTTATTAAAATGATTAGATTTATTCTAAATATTACCAAAAAATTTAAAAAAATTCACAACATCGACGATTTTTTTAACCTCAAATTTTTTCACCAACTTTGAAAAATCCCTCCGAGTTTATTTATAAAAATTAAGGAAAGAAAATTTAAAAAATGATAAATTAAAATATCTATTTTTTAGTAAAACGATTAGATTTATTCTAAATACTACCAAAAAATTTTAAAAAAATCACAAAGACATCGACGATTTTATAACCTCAAATTTTTTCACCAACTTTGAAAAATCCCTCCGAGTTTATTTATAAAAATTAAGGAAAGAAAATTTAAAAAATGATAAATTAAAATATCTATTTTTTATTAAAATGATTAGATTTCTTCTAAATATTACCAAAAAATTTTAAAAAAATCACAAAGACATCGACGATTTTTTTAACCTCAAATTTTTTTCACCAACTTTGAAAAATCCCTCTGAGTTTATTTATAAAAATTAAGGAAAGAAAATTTAAAAAATGATAAATTAAAATATCTCTTTTTTATTAAAATGATTAGATTTCTTCTAAATATAACCAAAAAATTTAAATAAATTCACAAAGACATCGACGATTTTTTTAACCTCAAATTTTTTTCACCAACTTTGAAAAATCCTTCCGAGTTTAGTTATAAAAATTAAGGAAAGTAAATTTAAAAAATGATAAATTAAAATATCTATTTTTTATTAAAACGATTAGATTTATTCTAAATATTACCAAAAAATTTTAAAAAATTCACAAAGACATCGACGATTTTTTTAACCTCAAATTTTTTCACCAACTTTGAAAAATCCCTCCGAGTTTATTTATAAAAATTAAGGAAAGAAAATTTAAAAAATGATAAATTAAAATATCTATTTTTTATTAAAATGATTAGATTTATTCTAAATATTACCAAAAAATTAAAAAAAAATCACAAAGACATCGACGATTTTTTTAACCTCAAATTTTTTTCACCAACTTTGAAAAATCTCTCCGAGTTTACTTATAAAAATTAAGGAAAGAAAACTTAAAAAATGATAAATTAAAATATCTATTTTTTATTAAAATGATTAGATTTCTTCTAAACATTACCAAAAAATTTAAAAAAATTTACAAAGACATCGACGATTATTTTAACCTCAAATTTTTTTCACCAACTTTGAAAAATCCCTCTGAGTTTATTTATAAAAATTAAGGAAAGAAAATTTAAAGAATGATAAATTAAAATATCTATTTTTTATTAAAACGATTAGATTTCTTCTAAATATTACTAAAAAATTTTTAAAAATTCACAAAAACATCGACGATTTTATAACCTCAAATTTTTTACACCAACTTTGAAAAATCCCTCTGAGTTTATTTATAAAAATTAAGGAAAGAAAATTTAAAAAATGATAAATTAAAATATCTATTTTTTATTAAAATGATTAGATTTCTTCTAAATATTACCAAAAAATTTAAAAAAATTCACAAAGACATCGACGATTTTTTTAACCTCAAATTTTATTTCACCCACTTTGAAAAATCCCTCTGAGTTTATTTATAAAAATTAAGGAAAGAAAATTTAAAAAATGATAAATTAAAACATCTATTTTTTATTAAAACGATTAGATTTTTTCTAAATATTACAAAAAAATTTAAAAAAATTCACAAAGACATCGACGATTTTTTTAACCTCAATTTTTTTTCACCAACTTTGAAAAATCCCTCTGAGTTTATTTATAAAAATTAAGGAAAGAAAATTTAAAAAATGATAAATTAAAATATCTATTTTTTATTAAAACGATTAGATTTATTCTAAATATTACTAAAAAAATTAAAAAAATTCACAACATCGACGATTTTCTAACCTCAAATTTTTTTCACCAACTTTGAAAAATCCCTCTGACTTTATTTATAAAAATTAAGGAAAGAAAATTTAAAAAATGATAAATTAAAATATCTATTTTTTTATTAAAACGATTAGATTTTTTCTAAATGTTACCAAAAAATTTAAAAAAATTCACAACATCGACGATTTTCTAACCTCAAATTTTTTCACCAACTTTGAAAAATCAAATTAAATAATAAAATAAAATACTCTACCTGATGATTATTACAAGCAGTTAATAATAACTTAATCCTTTCCAAGTATATAACAAAGTTTTAAAATTTAAAATTAAATTTGAGAAGAAAACTAATTTTAATTAGTTTCGATTGTAAATTCTAGATGGAGTAAGTAACCACAATTAGTCAATATTAATCAAATTTAATTTAAAAAAATAAACACAAAAACACACAAAAAACTTTCAATTAGAATGTTAATTAATTTAAAATCTAAAAACTAAAAGAACTTTTATGTAACAAACCATTTTGTTTACAAGTACCCAAAATTTTATTTAATTATTATTTAATTATTCATAATAATTTGATATTTAAATGTAAACAATACAAATTAAGGTCAACAACCTAAATAAACAATAAAAAAGAAGCCCTTTAACAAAGCAAATCGAAATCGTCGATTTCCCCCTTTTGATTACATATGGAAAGGACGAGGGACATATAAAAAGGGGGAGGATATCTCTTGAGGACACGTGTACGTTATCGATCGAACAATTTTGAATAATTCAAGGGAAATTTATGAGAATTTGACCAACTGAATCGTATGACTTACGAATTCCATTTACGTGTCTTCTTCAAGGGATTAAACTCACCAAGTTTCATCATTCCCATGAGAACGTTACTGTTTACGACCATTAAATTGTAATTTATACGATTATAAAGTCGTTTAAGAATGAATTATTAAAAACTATGAGGACCTATGGGAACTTGAGGAGGTTTTGAAATTAATAGCGTTGTTTTGAGTGAAGTTAGATATGATTTCAAATATTTATATAGAAAAAAATTTTTTATTTTAAGATTTTTAATTAAAATTAAATTTTAATACTAATTTTAGTACAATTATAATACTAAAAAAATAAACAAATTTTTTAAATTAATCATTTATCATCGCAAAATGATCGTAATGAAATTAGTTGTTAAATTTAAATTTTAACCGGGGAAACATAAACTTTTTAATTTGATGTTTTTAATTAAAACTTTTTAATTTATTTATTATATAATTTCTTGTTGTATTATTTCTAAAATAATAAACAAAAAATAAAAAGGAAATATTTTTTTGTAAAAGATCCCTTTTAAATGTCAACTTGACAGATTGTAGTGAAGATAGCTAACCTAACAAAAGTATCTTTCGGTTTCGATTTTCGTTATCGCCGGGTTTTTTTATTTTAAGCGTATTGCGGCGTCGACAGTCGTAGAGACGACTTCGTCCGCGATGCGCCCCCCTTCTAACGATAAACCCTAAGGATTTCTTTCAAAAAAAGTGTCCCAAACAACCAAAAATCAAACGATCTGTGATCTTTTGGCAGTTGTGATATTTCTTGTCAGTTTTCATCCCCCCAAAAAACGGAAAAACTGGGAAATGGCACTAACTATATCGTGCTCGAAGAGGGTTAAAGAAGCCTTAACAACCACCGGCTTTGAAACAACTAGCGTAGCTAACACTATACTAGCACCGGTTAAAACTGAAAAGGAAATCTTGGAAAATTCTATGCTGGAAGATGATCCGAATGCGAACTCTGCTTCTGTTGGGGAAGAGGAAAAAAATCGACCGAGGTGGGGTCCACAGCACAAAGGAGCTCAAGAATTAGCTAATTTATATAGTACAGGTAAAGAATTTTAAATTTATTTTTTAAATTTTAAGCTTATTAAGTAAAAAAATAATTATGTAATTTATTTGTAGACTTATTATTTATCGTTTGGTTTTAGGGAAACGCACACAAGAGTATATATGCGTTTGGATTTGTATTGCTTTAATGATAGCAGATTTTGGTTATATAATCTATCACCTTCGCTGGGAAAACATCAGTACTATTGTATTGGTAGCGTTGGGAGGGATTATAACTGCTGATTTTGCCTCCGGGTTTGTTCATTGGGGTGCTGATACTTGGGGAAGTGTTGAACTTCCTATAATTGGAAAGGTTAGTGGGGTATTTTTAAATAAAATGAAGTATAAAAATTTATTATGCATATTTTAGGCTGATTTTAGTGCTTAATTGATTGTCAGCGTTGATATTAGTTGTGTGTAGCTCTATCAACGTATGTGTATGTATCTATTTACTACTGCACTGATGAATTACATACAGATACATTGACATAACTACGCACAACTGTTGATTGAGCACTAAAACCAGCCTTAATATTGGTTTTAAATAACGAATAAAATTATACATAATAACATACAAATCTAAACAAACTGAAAAAATAAATGAATGAAAAAATCTCAAAAATAATAATACAAAGATAATAAATGAAAACATGCAGAAAAAAATTTATCTTTATTTAATTTTGTTTTAAATATAATCCTTTGGTTTGTACTTTAATAAATATATGTACTCTAAAAATCTACTTTTGAACAGTACATTTATAGCTTTATCACCTTGAGTTTTACCAGAACTGGATTTTTTTTTAAGTAATCTCTAACATTTTATTTATTTTATTCTATTTCAAAATTAATATAAAATAAAATCCTAATTTATTTGTCACTTAAATGACCCTGGCTCTGAACATTTAGAATAATATAATCGAAATAATTAAAATTTAGAAATAAATTTCTTCAAATGAATCGATTTAATCGATATAAAAATAAAACTCATTTTGAAAGTTTATAATCTTTACAATAAAGTTGTCAAAAATCTACTCAATTTTTATTAATTTAACTAAAAAGTATTCAAAATTTAATTTATAATAGTCACTGAGATTTTACATTCAATTATACAAACCTTATTGTTGATGGAAAGTTTCTCAAATTAGCTTTTGACCAGTATAATAATAAATAGGATAGCCATTCGAAAAAATGAGTTTTTGACATTTTTAATTTGTAATGTAAAAGAAAAATCGCTGTAGATATATCTGTCTAAGCAGATTGTTATGAGTTTACATTTAGAAGATACAGTAAATATTCAAAAATCAAGCAGTGTCAATTACTTTGAAGTCAAGATAAGAATTTGGAAGATAGGAATTTTTGAATAGACCCTTAATTTTCGAAATTTGTTAAAAAAAGAACCTCACAAATTAAAGTTGTTGACAGCGAAGTATAAGATGACCACTATAAAAGTGATTACGTGTTAGGGCATAGAAGTCAAAAATCGAACCAGGTACATTCCATTAAAAAAATTACAAGTTTACAGTTTGTAATATTGAGACACTTGTATATAAATCATAATATATTAAAGACTAGTGTAAAGTATCATTTGAAGATGTGGACACTATTAGTATGTAAAATAATTTATTTTAAGCATCAATCTTTGCTTTGAAAAACTTTCTAAGTGTAAGACAGATATGGTTACGACATTCTATTTGTAAATACAATATTTGGATTTGATAAACTGTAATCAGCCCTCTTTCTTAAATTGTTAAATCTTTTTCGAAAAATATTTGGTGGATTTAAAAAAGACCAATACTTTAGTTAAGTATTCTTAAAGACGATCCCTAAATTTTACTGAAAAGGAATATGAATAAAAATTTTGTGCAATAGGAACATTGCTATAATCTAAAAGAAAAAGAAAAAGTCGATATCTCTAATAATAAATAAGTTATAGAGCTTTTTCGAAACGTTGGGACATCGTCACAAAAGATAATTTTTTTAATACTTTGATCTTAATCATTTACACATTTACCACATAAACCAAAGTGATAGAAACGAGACAAAATGTCATATTTTTCCTATTTATGTTTTTTTTTTGTGTTCTATAGATACATTTTGAATCAAATCTAAACTATTAATCCAACAATGCTCGTGTTCAACGCACACAGCAGCTGAGTAGTTGAGCGACATCAGTTTCCTGATGAGTACCGCTGTTTTCCCGCTAAGATATAACGCTGATTATTTTGTACAGCGCTTTGGTTTCACGTTTAATAGAAAGTGGGGTTAAAATGGGGTTAAATAAGGATAATATGAAACGTTTATGAGTTGAACTTTCACTAGGATTACAGTCAACTATTTAAAAAAGGTCAGAAATTCAGTCTTTAAATATGTTAAAAATATGATGGGTAGAATTTTCGATTAAGGATTCGAATTTTTTTTTGTTGAAGGAGGGGTTTAGGAAATCTGTTAACAGACGAGAGGTCTAAATCATTATCTAAGTGACGGTATCATAGACCAGCAGTGGGCAATCTTTTGTATAGTGGGAGTCAGATTACGATTTACTTTTCGTACGCGAGCCGGAGTAGAAAAATGACAAATTTTTGGTACTTATAAGTTTTTTTTTTAAATATACAAAACAAAGTCAATTATTAAATCTCCCAGATTTCCTGCTTTCCTTGGTAGAACTACTGCACGGAAAACAAGGGATCTGCTTATTTATTGTTCTTTCTATAGGTCTCGCGGGCCAGATTAGACCCTTATGCGGGCCGGAGTTTGCCCACCGTTGTCATAGACCACTCAGTGTTGGATTGATGTAATCATCTTGAATACATCGACCGACTAAAACCCTTTCCTACCTTCAGAGGCCTACAAATGTAATTTTGGGGGTTTATTATACATTTTTTTCCTCTATTTTTCACTTCTCTTTCGTGTTTTTCTTTCATGTACGGCTCTCCAGTATTCCTGCTTCTCTAGCATTGTATATATGATGTTTTCTTTTCCTACATTTTTTCCGACATTATTAAAACAAATATTTCTTTCCTCAATAAAATTATTACAAATAAAAAACATGTTCTGGACCGATTAGAAACCTGCTGTTTCGTAATCATTACAAAAGCTGCTTTTTACATCAATTGTATGCGTTAAACGAACCCAAGTTTTTTTTTTTTTAATTGTGAGAAATAGTCAAATTACCAAAATAACAACAAAAGTATTTCTAAATCCACGTGTATACCTTAAGCTTTACCTCAAAAACCTTTTTATTTTTAACCGATAACTTTGATAAAACAAATCCCCTTTTTTTAGTACCTTATCATAATTTACAAACGTATTTTGTAATTTATTTAAAAAGATAAGAATGTGGAATTTAAACAAATTTTATTTACAACTCGCTTAAAATCGCCGACTTACATCACTACATATTTTTAAACCCATGTCTTCAAAAACAAATTAGCACAGTTTAAATGTAATTTGGGTCAAACTAATTTAAACTAAAATAAAACCCATTTAGTTTTCCTTTCTATTTATTTCACTAATATTTATTATAATTGTCGCCTTAGAACCAGATTTTAGTTTTGACATTCATTGTAATGCAGTGGACATCTAGAAAAAAAGATTCTATAATGCAACGATATGAATAGAAGTATATTGATTTCCAATAAAGAAAGAGCTTAAAATATAGCACAGATTAATATTACAAACTTAATTTTGAAGAAAATTTAACATAGAATAGTCTGATTCTAAGGTGATGTTATGTTTTATAAGTTACTAAAGTAAAAATAATTTTTATTATTTAATAGAATTTCTTAAGACCATTTCGGGAACATCACATCGATCCAACATCAATTACAAGACACGATTTTATCGAAACGAACGGAGATAACTTCTCAGTAACAATCCCCTTTTTGGGAAAGATGCTGTATGATTTTATGACGTTGCCGGATGATCAAGTACAAAAGAATTTTAATTGGTATTGTTACATTTTCCTCTTGGCGATATTCGTAGCGATGACGAACCAGGTTTGAGACGTAAATCTATACTTTTATAAAAAAAAGGTCATATCTCCAGTTATTTTATTTTATTTTATTATTATTATTATTATTATTATTATTTTTTCAAATAAATTTATTAGTCTTTTATAATAAACAAGTTTTTTTTTACTAAAATGTCAATAAAATATAGAGATATAACCTTTTACTTCCAAGCTATAAAAATAATCGATCGTATTTAATCGCTTACTCGTTTAATAAATTATTTAGATTCACAAATGGTCACACACGTACTTCGGTTTACCCGTTTGGGTGATGTGGTTGCAAGATTGTCACGTAATCCTACCTAGAAAACACCACAGGATTCACCACGTGGCGCCCCACGAAACGTATTTTTGCATGACGACCGGATGGTTAAATTGGCCGCTGGAAAAATTGCGCTTTTGGAGTACTTTGGAAGTGATTATCGAGACCTTGACGGGATACAAACCCCGCGATGATGATATGAAATGGTCCAAGAAGACTTGACGTAATATGCGGACGATTTTCTTTGCTACAGCACTTACTATACAGTACACTTTTCACTCAGGTTCAGGAATTTAACGAAATTGGTTGTTTTTTACCCGTAATTTTTTTTAAATACAGGTAAAAAAATTTTTTTAAGTAATTTATGATTCTTTGGCGGCTACGCGATGTGATATACACAAAGGTTTTCATTAGATTTTTTAATGGGGACCAGTTTTATATTTTAAAATAATAATATACACAATTTGTTATCGTTTTTATTTTTTTTTTTGTGTACAGGATGTCTTACCGAAGTAAATCAAAATATCTCAACAACTACAGAGTATTTCAAAGTCAAATGAAATCTCATTTCTGTAGTATACCCAAAAATTCAATAGTCATAGACGTACAAAGGGGAAAGAAAATATCCGATGTAATTTAGGTTGACTAACAACAAATATTTAACTAATTATTTTATTATCTAACTAACCCAACAAGAAACAAATATTGCACAAACAATAATTCTTTAACCACTTCCGGTATAACCGGAAATTACAAATACCTGAAAATATTTTCAAAATGTAATTTAATACAGAGTATTTCAAGGCCAAAGCCAGTGACTCATTTCTGCAGTGTATCCAAAAATTGGCATCACTGAAAATCCAAATCTTCCTTCTCCACTTAATCATAGGCGGGTCACACAAGGGGCACGAAATTTTCTGATGTAATTTAATTTTTGTTGCTCTTGGACGTTTTGACACATTCTTTTGGTTAAATTAACTCTTTTATGAGGGCGGTGCTTCTTATAAATACATTGCTGTAATTTTTCGACACGCGTATTTATACATTATAACTTATTTGAATAAGAGTTCACGCGACAATGAGTTTGGTTACTGGAAAATTTGGGAGGAGGATGTCAAGACGCCATTAGTTAAACACGAAAATTACTAAAGACCCTAATGAATCACTGGCTTTGGCCTTGGAATACTCTGTATGTACTAAATCTATATGTTACCGGCAAACTCCATTACACCGGCACACCTAAGATTGACTAGGCAATTCGCACATTGCCTGAGCATTTCTGACCAAGTCCGAAATCACTTTTTGTTTTGGGGTTTGTCAACTTAGGTGCGCCAAATGAGACTCAGGCAAAGTGCGATTAAGTGATTAACTGTAGTAATTAAGTGAAGTGATTAACTTCGGACATTGCCTAAATGGGTTTAGGCAATTTATTTACTATTATTAACTATTTACTGCTATCAGCGTTATCAACAAGCTGTCTATGTGTGCACATCCTTTGGTTTCTTAAGTAACAATAAAAATATCGGAATTTTCCCAATACAACTTTATTTTTGTAAATGAAAAAAAAAACAACAAACAAACAAAAAATAACAACTCGTAAGATTATATCGTGGGCGTACAAGGAAAAGCCACTAAGTCACAAATTCGCATTTTTTAGAAAACTTGATTTAAAGATTCAAGTAGGTGTGTAAAATAAAATTAATGAACCAAGTGTTCCAAAAGTATATATTTAAATAAAGTATACAATTTGTTCTAACCTAACATAAATGGTATTCCACCAAAATTTTTCAAAACATAAGTATTTTGTAATAATTTTAAACAATAAGCAGCAGACTTAATGGTTTTCTCCTGTTACTTTTTTGTACATTTCCGTACAAAATTGGACAAGGGCTCGTCATCTGAATCTGTCGCCGGGTCGCTGTCCTTGCTGGAGGGCTCTGGGAAACAATCCTTAATGCAATCGGCAGTTGGGAGCGACTCGTACCATCCATGAAATTCCTCAGGTATAGCTCAAGCTCGACACAACTTAATTAGATCGTTCTTTTTACTCACGCTGATCGGAAGCACGTTGGCGTATAATTTTTTTAGATTTTTTTGGAATGGCTGGTGGTCTTCCTTTTCCAAAAACATACATGGATTTGTATTCTAAATCATGTTTATACTTGTATTGAATAACCCCTGGGTTATCTTTCAAATATTTTAAACATTCTATGCGCAACCAATTTACAACTTCTCCATTCCCCTTTGATCTATTTTTAATTAAAATCTGTGATAAATGTTTCAGATCATAAAAGTCTTTGAACTTCATTTCTTTGGTAATATAGGCTGCACTCGTTTTATTTCGTCCTCTGTTTGATTGCACCAGTCTGAAAATGTAAAGCCAATCTTGTATTGTGTACACTGGGACATACTTCTTGGCCTTTTCTATCGATCTATGCATGAAATCTGCCTTCATATACGAGTGTTCACTTTCTAGGAATTTATGTTCCACTATTTCCAGATGAGTTGTTTGTACTACGTACATCAACATTGCTGCTACATGTTGATTGCGATTTTGCCCACCGCATATATCCGACCATAGTGAAATTTCTGTCACATGCGGAGGCAGGTTTTTTTAGATATTCAAACAACACACTACCAATTTCCGAACTTCCTCTTTTTCCGTTAAGTTCTGTCCAACAAAAACAGTATGCAACCTCACTATTAAGGACTTACAATTAGTGACATTTGCATATTATTCAGAACAAGTAAAATACACCAGCGCACTTAGTGGACTTTAGCTGTCGACGTTTGTCGTAAAATGGACTTAAAGTATATGACGACCTTCACAGCATTGATTTACCATGTGATATAGAGTTACTTGCTTTTGAATGTTAAAGAATACACGATTATGGACTAAGTGGCAACAAAACACCAAATTGCCGGAAGGCGGACTTAGTGGCTTTTCCTTGTACGCCTACGATATGGGAAACTGTGTAAACCATTACTTGTTTGAACACGAACTTGAATGATGACATTTCGAATTGCAAAGCACTTTAGCCCTCTTACGTTTGCATAAATTTGTTTGACATTTCTTATTGCAGTTACACTTCAAAAACCCTTGGCCCCTGATGAATTCAGTCTCTGGGACGTCCTGAATTTTCAAAAGTGTGTCTTTACACACTTAAATTTGATTTCTTGAATACAGCGAGCTAATAATTCCTTTGTTGGTTTCAATTTTATAAAGTCCATCATTTGTTGTCTCCAAAACTACGCGAATTAAGTTTCGTGCATCTCCTTTGCTCCTGTCAAGGCTTGGAACAGGCACAGTAACTGATGTTCCACAACCTCAATCGGGGGAAACTTCTTATTAGAAGTAAACTTTAATATAATTTAATACTCGTTTGGCGCACCTAAGTTTACCTAGTTGCATACCAGGCAAACCCCAAAACAAAAAGTGATTTCGGACTTGGTCAAAAATGTTCGGGCAATGTGCGAATTGCCTAGTCAATCTTAGGTGTGTCGGCGTAATGGAGTTTGCCGGTAACATACATATAAAATTTCAAAATCATCGAACTTGAAGTTTTTGAGATATTTCGACTTTTCCAAATTGATGAGACACCTGTATATATCTCTATAAAGTATCCAAAAATATTTTCTAAAGAAAGAGAATATTATTTTGTTATAACCAGCAGATAAAATCATTATTTTTTGTTGATTATTATTTTTTAATTATTAATTTTATTGTTGTTAACTTTTTATAAATATTTTATTTTAGTGGTACGGTTTTTCGCTTAAAAAAATCGATACATAGCCTTACAAAATGACCTGTATGCATGAGACTGACTATATACAAAGATAAAAAACATTAAAAGAGGGATATATTTATAAATCAGTATACATTCCGGTGCCATTTTAATAAAAAATACTTTAATTTTAATGTTTTTTTCTTGTATGTTCAAATCTCGAATTATTACAAAGATACTTAAAATATACACAATGCCTTAAAATATACAAACTGAAACTTTTTTAAGGGAATTTTAGAAAAAAAATTTACTTAATTAGATCAATAATAGTCAATAATAATAATAACAACCATACCACTTAATTATTACCAAAGAACCTTATAACTTTTAAATGAACTGATTGTACTTTAGATAATTTTATATTTTAAAGTCACTTTTTTAAAAAACACTTTTTTAAATAACACTTTTTTTATAAGTGATCAATGCTCACCGCTAAATGCTTTATAAAACATTTAAAATTGGGTTAATTTAGATCCGACAATCAACAAAATTTTAATAAATTTTATTTTCATTTTGATTAAAAATTTTTGTAATCTCAAAATATTTTTATTGTTAGATTAAAAAAGTAACTTTTTAAATTAATTAATTAATTATATAAGAACACAATGCTGTTTTTTATATTTAAATATAAATATATGCTTCAAGTTTCATCTTTTATTAATTTTATTTTATTTAATGTGTTTTATAAAAAAAATATTATTCATATCCATATCCTGGTTTTCCTTTTATAACGTAACAAATATCCAAAAATTCCCTTTGAAATTGAGTTGCGTAGTGATTCATTAAAGACATTAACTCGATGCTGTTGTTGTGTTGAAGATCGAATGCTTCTAAAAGGAATAAGAAAAAAGCTTTCCAAAAATTTGTAAAATTGTACATAAATTTCCAAGAAGATTTTAATATAAGCTTAGTTTTTTCGGGTAAAGTTGGAACTCGGCATACAAAATCACCAATATCGTTGTAATCGCATAAATTTATATTATCTGTGTCTGTTGTCTGAAATGAAAAAAGTTATAAATTAATTTTTTAAAAATAATTTAATCCTTTATCTTACCTGTAATAAAATCCAAGCGAATGAATACATTAAAAACGATAACCAATATGATAATTTCATTGTTGAAACTATAAAGTATAAAGATAAAAAGTATGTAGGTAGAGGAGATTAATAATAAAAGTTTAATGCTGATTTTAAAAATTTAAAAAAATTCATAAAAATTTTGACCAAATTTAAAAAATCCTGGAGACTTTATTTTTTTTAATTAAGAAATGAAAGTTGTATTAATTGAAAGCTAAAATATTCTATTTTATAATAAAAAAGTCAATTTTTTCCTAATTATTACCCAAAAAATTAAAAAAATTCATAAAGTTGATTAAAATTTTTTTTAACCTAACTTTTAAAAATTTTGATCAAATTTAAAAAATCGTGGAGACTTTATTTTTTCAAATTAAGAAATGAAATTTGTATTAATTGAAAGCTAAAATATTCTATTTTATAACAAAAAAGTCAATTTTGTTCTAATTATTACCCAAAAAATTAAAAAAATTCATAAAGTTGACTAAAATTTTTTTTAACCTAACTTTTAAAAAATTTTGATCAAATTAAAAAAATCGTGGAGACTTTATTTTTTTAAATTAAAAAATGAAACTTGTATTAATTGAAAGCTAAAATATTCTATTTTGTAATAAAAAGTCAATTTTTTCCTAATTATTACCCAAAAAATTAAAAAAATTCTTAAAGCTGACTAAAAATTTTTTTAACCTAACTTTTAAAAATTTTGACCAAATTTAAAAAATCGTGGAGACTTTATTTTTTCAAATTAAGAAATGAAATTTGTATTAATTGAAAGTTAAAATATTCTATTTTGTAATAAAAAAAGTCAATTTTATTCTAATTATTACCCAAAAAATTAAAAAAATTCTTAAAGTTGACTAAAATTTTTTTTAACCTGACTTTTAAAAATTTTGACCAAATTTAAAAAATCGTGGAGACTTTATTTTTTTAAATTAAGAAATGAAATTTGTATTAATTGAAAGTTAAAATATTCTATTTTGTAATAAAAAAATCAATTTTATTCTAGTTATTACCAAAAAATTAAAAAAATTCTTAAAGCTGACTAAAATTTTCTTAACGTAACTTTTAAAAATTTTTAACCAAATTTAAAAAATCGTGGAGACTTTATTGTTTTTAATTAAGAAATGAAAGTTGTATTAGTTAAAAGTTAAAATATTCTATTTTGTAATAAAAAAGTCAATTTTGTTCTAATTATTAGCCAAAAAATTTAAAAAAATCTTAAAAGTGACTAAAATTTTTTTTATCCTAACTTTTAAAAATTTTTAATCAAATTTAAAAAATCGTGGAAAGTTTATTTTTTTTAATTAAGAAATGAAATTTGTATTAATTAAAAGTTAAAATGTTCTATTTTGTAATAAAAAAGTCAATTTTGTTCTAATTATTACCCAAAAAATTAAAAAAATTATTAAAGTTGACTAAAATTTTTTTTAACCTAACTTTTAAAAATTTTTGACCAAATTTAAAAAATCGTGGAGAGTTTATTTTTTTAAATTAAGAAATGAAATTTGTATTAATTGAAAGCTAAAATATTCTATTTTGTTCTAATTATTACCCAAAAAATTCATGAAGTTGACTAAAATTTTTTTTAACCTAACTTTTAAAAATTTTGACCAAATTAAAAAAATCCTGGAGACTTTATTTTTTTTAATTAAGAAATAAAATTCATATTAATTGAAAGCTAAAATATTCTATTTTGTAATAAAAAAATCAATTTTGTTCTAATTATTACCCAAAAAATTAAAAAAAATCTTAAAGGTGACTAAAATTTCTTTTAACCTAACTTTTAAAAATTTTGATCAAATTTAAAAAATCGTGGAGACTTTATTTTTTTAAATTAAGAAATGAAAGTTGTATTAATTGAAAGCTAAAATATTCTATTTTGTAATAAAAAGTCAATTTTGTTCTAATTATTACCCAAAAAATTAAAAAAAATTCTTAAAGGTGACTAAAATTTTTGACAGTTTTTGAACTACTTTTTTAAAAATTTTTTGATAATAATTAGAACAAAACTCTCTTTTTTAATAAAAAGTAGATACTTTAAATTATCTTTAAATGAAAAATCCTTTTTACAATTTTTATAAATAAATTCTGTGAAATTTTTTAAATTTGATGAAAATTTTTAAAGGTTAAGTTCGGTTAAAAACTTGGATATCTTTAAAATTTTTTTAAATTTTTTTGATATTAATTAGAACAAACCTCTCTTTTTTAATAAAAAGTAGATACTTTAAATTATCTTTAAATGAAAAAACCTTTTTATAATTTTTATAAATAAACTCTGTGGAATTTTTTAAATTTGATGACAATTTTTGAAAGTTAGGTTCAGTTAAAAAACATAGATGTCTTTAAAAACTTTTTAATTTTTTTGGTAACAAATAGAACAAAACGGTCTTTTTTAATAAAAAATAGATACTTTAAACTATCTTTAAATGAAACAATCTTTTTATAATTTTTATAATTAAATTCTGTGCGATTTTTTAAAGTTGATGATTAGCATTATGATTAATTTCTTAAAAAAGTTTAATGGTTTTACAAGAGATGGCACTATATAAATTTACAATTTGAATTTCTTGGAATTATTTTTAATTTATCAAAAATATAAAAAGAAATATTATCAAAAAATACTTAAATATACACTTTTTAACATAGAAAATAATTTCAAACCAAATTTAAATGAAATTATAAAAAATAAATTTTCTGTTTTTGACGTTTAAGAGGTTATGTCTTATGTCATGAGGTTATGTCTTATGTCACAAATTAAAAAATCACTTTCAAGATAATATATCAAAACTAATTAAAATCATTACAACCTTAAAATTAAAAAAAAAATATTTTAAAAATAAATTATCAAGAATATTTCGATTTATTTACTGTTTAAATACATCACAAGCGATAACTAATTTTGCAATTTAAACATTAAAAAACTTCCAAATCATGCTACGTGACGCGATTTAAAAGTATGTGAGCACTTCTGGTCGCGTTCGTGACTGATAAACTAAACTACGAGTGAAAGTTGATTATTATGTTAGTAATCGTTTCGTAAAGATAATCCTTTTTCATTCTAAACTAACCAAAAAGATGACTGAAACTAGAAATTCATCAGGAACGATAATTAAAGTCGGTTCAAGAAGAAGCGAGGTAATTACATAATTAATTTAACCCAAAATACACTATTCAACTTATATCCTGCTTTCTTTTTATCGCTTAGCTGGCTTTAATTCAAACGAAACACGTTATATCACTTCTTAAAGAAGCACACCCTGAAATCGATTTCGAAATAGTCACTATGTGCACTATGGGGGATAAAATCTTAGATATACCTCTTCCGAAGATCGGGGAAAAATCCCTTTTTACAAAAGAACTAGAAACGGCACTTGCAACGGGTTGCGTAGACTTTGTCGTACATTCACTAAAAGATTTACCAACTACTTTACCTAAAAACATGGCTATCGGGGCTGTTTTAACCAGAGAAGACCCCCGAGATGCTTTGGTTCTTCGTAAAGATTGTTCCGGTTGTGATTTAGATACTTTACCTAAAGACAGTGTTATCGGAACATCAAGTTTACGTCGAGCAGCTCAGATTCATAAAAAATATCCTCATTTAAAAATCGAAAACATTCGAGGAAATTTAAATACGAGGTTGAAAAAATTAGATGAAATGGATAAATATCACGGGATTGTTTTAGCCGTTGCTGGTTTATATCGGATGGGATGGAAAGATAGGATATCAAAGTTAATTCCTTGCGAAGATATTCTATATGCGATCGGACAAGGTGCTTTAGCTGTAGAATGTCGGGAAAACGATCAAAAAATTCTTGATTTATTAAAACCAATCTACGATGTTAAAACAGCACTTAGAATAATTGCAGAAAGAACTTTTTTATGTACTTTAGGTGGTGGTTGTAGTGCTCCGGTTGCAATTAGCTCCAAATTAAAACAAGAAAATACCGAGGATTCATATAATTTATCTTTAACAGGTGGAGTTTGGTCTTTAGACGGTTCCGAAGAACTAATCGCATCAAATTCTTCTAAATTAAACCTTAATAATATTGAAATTAAATGTGAATCTTGTCCGAAAATAATTAAACCTAATACAAGTGATAATTCTTGTAAAGAAGGTGATATTGAATGTTTACAAACTTGCAACAATAAATGTAACAATAAATGTAAAAGAGAAAATAATTCAGAGTGTCCGTTTCAACCTAAAAAGAAACAAAAACTTTCCGATGAGAAAAATGGATCGTTTAAAGAAGATCCTCACGAACACTGCCCAGTGCATTTAACCATAGGATCTGATTTTATGGGAAAATGTCCGTATTTAGATGGAGAAATGGTTGGAAAATGTCCGGTTAATGGAAAAATCTTGGGTAAAAACTTAAACGTTGATAAATGTCCCTTTTTAAAAGATGGAAAGATAGAAACGGTTGAAATTAAAGAAAATGAAGTTGTTGAAAGTGAACAAAATAGCAATTTATTTTGTGGATTGGTTGCTTATCCCGGTGTTAATATTAAAGCGTTTAAGGAAGCGGAAGGTTTGGGACGTAGTTTAGCAGAGAGTTTAATTGAAAAAGGTGCCTCTGAAATTATGGAAAAAGCCCAAGCGCATATTAGAGGGAATTAGTTGATTAATTATGTTATATATTAATTAATTTATGGTACTTTTTTTTTTTTTGGTGCATGTCGAAGAAGTTGTTAATTATCCATGACCTTATAAATGTTTTGTATTTTGAGAACTTTTTTTTTAAATGGTGCAATGTCTAGTTTGAAATAAATGTTAAAATTTGAGTATAGTTTTATTTAATATAAAAATTGTTCTTTAATTCTTATAAATAAAGTCAGTAGCATTTTTTAAAATTAATCGAAAAAATTGAGGTTAGTTACTGTCAAATTTTATTCAACTTTGGGAATTTTTTTAAATTTTTTGGTAACAATTGGGAAAAATTTGACTTATTTAATTCAAAATAGAATCTTTTCTATTGAATTTAGTATAAAAATCGTTGTTTAGTTTCTATAAATAAAGTCGGTAGGATTTTTTAAAGTTGGTCGAAAAAATTGAGGTTAGTCAATTATCAAATTTAATTCAACTTTAGGAATTTTTTTAAATTTTTTGGTAACAATTAGGAAAAATTTGACTTATTTAATTCAAAATAAGGTTTTTTATCTTCAATTTAGTATAAGAATTATTCTTTAACTCTTATAAATAAAGTCGGTAGGATTTTTTAAAATTGGTCGAAAAAATTGAGGTTAGTCAATTATCAAATTTAATTCAACTTTGGGAATTTTTTTAAATTTTTTAGTAACAATTAGGAAAATTTTGACTTATTTAATTCAAAATAAGGTTTTTTATCTTCAATTTAGTATAAGAATTGTTCTTTAGTTCTTATAAATAAAGTCGGTAGGATTTTTTAAAATTGGTCGAAAAAATTGAGGTTAGTCAATTATCAAATTTAATTCAACTTTGGGAATTTTTTTAAATTTTTTGGTAACAATTAGATCAAATTTACCGTTTGTAATTTAAAATAGAATCTTTTATGTTCAATTTAATATAAAAATCGTTTTTTAATTCTTATAAAAAAAGTCTGTACGATCTTTTTAAAGTGTACTAAATTTTCGAAAAGTCAGGTTATGTCATTAAACATTCCCATCTTTAAGAATTTTTTTAAATTTTTTGATACTAATTGGAGAAAATTCGTCTTTTTTAGATTAAAATAGAATCTTTTCTGTTTAATTTAGTACAAAAATCGTTTTTTAATTCTTATAAATAAAGTCGGTAGGATTTTTTAAAATTGATCGAAAAATTGAGGTTAGTTAACTGTCAAATTTTATTCAACTTTGGGAATTTTTTTAATTTTTTTGGTAACAATTAGGAAAAATTTGACTTATTTAATTCAAAATGGAATCTTTTATGTTTAATTTAGTATAGAAATCGTTCTTTAATTCTTATAAATAAAGGCGGTGGGATTTTTTAAAGTTGGTCTAAAAAATTGAGGTTAGTTAAATTTTATTCAATTTTGGGAATTTTTTTAAATTTTTTAATAACAATTAGGAAAAATTTACCTTTTGTAATTCAAAATAGAATCTTTTATGTTCAATTTAGTATAAAAATTGTTCTTTAATTCTTATAAATAAAGTCGGTAGGATTTTTTTAAAGTGTACTAAATTTTCGAAAAGTCAGGTTATGTCATTAAACATTCCCATCTTTAAGAATTTTTTAAATTTTTTTGACACTAATTGGAGAAAATCCGTCTTTTTTAGATTAAAATAGAACCTTTTCTGTTTAATTTAGTATAAAGATCTTTCTTTAATTCTTATAAATAAAGCCGGTGGGATTTTTTAAAGTTGGTCTAAAAAATTGAGGTTAATCAAATTTTATTCAACTTTGGATTTTTTTTTTTTAATTTTTTGGTAACAATTAGGAAAAATTTGACTTTTTTAATTCAAAATAGACTCTTTTCTGTTCAATTTAGTATAAAAATCGTTCTTTAATTCTTATAAATAAAGTCGGTAGGATAAATAAACCACAGAATAATCTCGAAAATAATATTTATTTTTCTTTTTAAAAGATTACTTACCACAAAACCCTTCAAAACAATTTTAATCAACAGTAAATTCTAATTTTAGATGATGTTAGAGAATATTAAATAAGATAAATTTCAAGTTTAATTAAAATTAATTAGTTTTAACCAAAATATTTTAATTAAAGTCGAAGTGGCGTCATCTATTGACAAGTCTATGTATTTTTATTTAAAAAATGTTTAAACTTATCTACAAAATTTTTGTATTTATTAATTACAAGAATACAAACATTAACTCACGTCATTATAAACTAACTAAATAAATTCTATAATAGAAGTAATAAAATCTTTGTTAGCTTTTTTAAACATTTAAAATCTAGGGATTTTTCACATATAAATAATTTCCTATTGGCACCCCTACTTCAATATGACACTTTTCACACACACGATCTGTCAAAAAATGCTTCAATGTTGATTTTCCGATAGTTCCACTTAACACGTCTGCAAATTTAACTAAACCCAATTTAATTTGCACCAAAATCACCCAAAATGGTAAGTAGTTAAACTTATTTAACCCCCCTTTTATGTACATTTACACCCAACCCCTAAAATTTTAGAGGTTAACTCACCTTTTCTGCATCTTCTTGTCGTTTGCGCCAAGTTTACAATTTTACGTGCCCGGTATGGCACCGGTGGAATTTAAAAAGGGAGATCCAATAGTCGTGAAAGCCGTTAAAATGACCAGCGTTCACACTCAGTTACCCTATGAATATTATTCCCTCCCTTTTTGTATGCCGAAAAACAAAGAACTAAATTACAAATCAGAAAACTTGGGTGAAGTTTTAAGAGGTGATCGTATCGTTAATACTCCTTATGAAGTTCACATGGCTGAAAATGTATCTTGTGCTTTATTGTGTAACGAAGTTAATAAACCGAAGGAATGGCAATTATACGAAGGACAAAAAGTTATAGATAGGATTCAACATGAATATTTTGTACATTTGTAAGTAAATTGGTAGTTTAGTTTTTATGGGATTTATATATTTTTTAATTTTTTTGTATAGGTTAGTTGATAATTTACCTGCCGCTACACCTATAAGAAATTCCGAGACGAATGAAATGCAATACGAACACGGTTATAGACTTGGTGTTATTGTAGGTGATAAAAGTTATATAAATAATCATTTAAAATTAACGTTAATGTATCATAATCCAACGCCGTAAGTTTTTTCTTCTTTATATGATCTTAAACGTCGATTTAAGTAATTATTTTAATGTATTTATTTTAAATTTTTATAATAGTGAGGTGTATAGAGTTGTTGGATTCCACGTCGAAGCTAAATCAGTCAGCACGGAAGACATAAAATTTAATAAAGACACTTGTCAGATTCCAACGAATCCCAAACCTCAACTAATTAACCCCAAATCGAGTACAAAACTCTATTTTACTTATGAAGTTCAATGGAAACATTCAGCGATTAGTTGGGCGTCCAGATGGGATACTTATTTAGCTATGACGGATGTTCAAATACATTGGTTTTCTATTATTAATTCTTTGGTGGTTATTTTCTTCTTATCAGGTAAAAAATTAATTAAGTTATGAATGTAAATAATTTAATGGAATGTAAATAGTAGATATTTTCTTATCTACATCTATTAAAGTGTTGATAACTTAAACTTTAATATGGGATTTGATTTAAGGTATATTAACGATGATAATGGTGAGGACTTTAAGACGTGATATCGCTCGGTATAATGCTGATGATAGTATGGATGATGCGATTGAAGAAACTGGTTGGAAATTGGTACATGGAGATGTTTTTAGGCCGCCGCGTAATTCGCGATTGTTTGCGGCTGTTATCGGATCCGGAATACAGATATTTTTGATGGCTTTAATCACTTTGTGTAAGAAAATTTAGGTTAAAATACTATTTTAAATTATTTAACCCTAAACTAAAATTATTTAACTAAAAAAAAAATAACTATTAAATTTTTTTTTCTAGTTTTTGCAATGTTAGGAATGTTATCGCCCGCATCAAGAGGAGCCTTGATGACAGCCGCGATATTCCTCTACGTTTTCATGGGTCTAATAGCCGGTTATTTTTCGGCCAGATTATACAAGACGATGAAAGGTCGCGAATGGAAACGAGCGGCTTTTCTAACGGCCACCTTATACCCGGCAATCATAGCTGTTACGTGTTTCTTTTTAAACTTTTTCATCTGGGGCAAAGCTAGCAGCGGAGCCGTACCGTTTTCCACAATGATTTACCTACTTTCCATCTGGTTTTGCATAGCCTTACCTTTGGTCTATTTAGGATATTACTTTGGATTCAGAAAACAACCATTCCAACATCCCGTCAGAACGAATCAAATACCCAGACAAGTTCCAGAACAACATTGGTACTTAAATCCACTTTTATGGTTAGTATTTTTCTTTTTATAGATTTATATCTATATTTTTTCTTAAAATTATCAATCTCAATCATTTAAATGTATTGAAAATTGTCAATTCTGACGTTTTAAATGACAGTTCTTAATCTAAAACTGTCAAATTTTAACTATGACTGTTAATTTTGATCGTTTAAACATCAATTTGAATATTTCAAACGTCAAATATTAACTAGAAATATCAATTTTGATAATTTAATTGCCAATTTCTACTTAAAACTGTCTATTTTCATATTTTAAACGTCAAATTTTAACTAAAAACTATCGATTTTGACGTTTTAAATGACAATTTTTAACTAAAATTGTCAATTTTTATATTTTAGATATCAAAGTTAAACTAAAATTATTAATTTTGATATTTGAAATGTCAAATTTTAAGTAAAAGTGTCAATTTTAAGGTTTTAAATGTTAATGTTTACTGAAAGTTGTCAATTTTTACTGAAAACTGTCAATTTTGACGATTGAAATAACAATTTTTTACTAAAATTGTCAATTTTGATCTTTTAAACGTCAAATTTTAACTAAAAATGTTAATTTTGATACTTGAAATGTCAAATTTTAAGTAAAAGTGTCAATTTTGACGATTGAAATAACAATTTTTTACTAAAATTGTCAATTTTGATCTTTTAGACGTCAAATTTTAACTAAAAATGTTAATTTTGATACTTGAAATGTCAAATTTTAATTAAAAGTGTCAATGTTGATATTTTAGATGTCAAATTTTAACTAAAATTGTTGATTTTGATATTTGAAATGTCAAATTTTAAGTAAAACTGTCAATTTTGACGTTTTAAATGTCAATTTTTACTGAAAACTGTCAATTCTGACGATTGAAATGACAATTTTTTACTAAAATTGTCAATTTTGATCTTTTAGACGTCAAATTTGAACTAAAAATGTTAATTTTGATACTTGAAATATCAAATTAGAAAAGCTGTCAATTCTGACGCTTTAAATGTCAATTTTTACTGAGAACTGTCAATTTTGACGATTGAAATGACAATTTTTTTATTAAAATTGTCAATTTTGATCTTTTAGACGTCAAATTTTAACCAAAAATGTTAGTTTTGATATTTTAAATGTCAAATTTTAACCGAAAATATTAGTTTTGATATTTGAAATGTCAAATTTTAAGTAAAGCTGTCAATTTTAAGGTTTTAAATGTCAATTTTTACTGAGAACTATCAATTTTGATGATTGAAATGACATTTTTTTCATTGAAATTGTCAATTTTGATATTTTAGACGTAAAATTTTAATAAAAAATGTTAGTTTTGATATTTTAAATGTCAAATTTTAAGTAAAAGTGTCAATTTTGACGTTTTAAGTGTCGCTATTTATTGAAACCTGTCAATTTTGACGTTTCAAATGACAATTTTTAACTAAAACTATCAATATTGACATTTTAAACGTCAAGTTTTAACTAAAAACATTCACTTTGATATTTGAAATGTCAAATTTTAACTAAAACTGTCAATTCTGACATCTTAAGTGTCAATTCTTACTGAAAACTATCGATTTTCACGATTTAAATGACAACTTTTAACTAAAACGGTCAATTTTCATATTTGAAACGTCAAATTTTAACTAAAACTGTCTATTTTGACGGTTTAAGAGTCAATTTTTAACTAAAACTGTCAATTTTAACGTTTTAAATGTCAATTCTTACTGAAAATTTTCAATTTTGACATTTTAAACGTCAAATTTTATCTAAAACTGTCAATTTTGACGTTTTAAGTGTCACTTTTTATTGAAAACTGCCAATGTTGGTGTTTTAAATGACAATTTTTAACTAAAACTGTCAATATTGGCATTGTAAACATCAAGTTTTAACTAAAAACATTCACTTTGATATTTTAAATGTCAAATTTTAACTAACACTGCCAATTCTGACGTCTTAAGTGTCAATTCTTACTGAAAACTGTCAATTTTGACATTTTAAACGTTAAATTGTAACTAAAGATGCCAATTTTTATATTTTAAATGTCAATTTTTACTGAAAACTGTCAATTTTGACGATTTAAATAAACATTTTTAACTAAAACTGTCCACTTTGACATTTTAAATGTAAAATTTTAACTAAAAATGCCCATTTTTATACTATAAATGTCAAGTTTAAACAAAAACTGTCAATTCTGACGTTTTAAGTGTCACTTTTTATTGAAAACTATCAATATTAACATATAAAACGTCAAGTTTTAACTAAAAACATTAACTTTGATATTTTAAATGTCAAATTTTAACTAAAACTGCCAAATCTAACGTTTTAAGTGTCAATTCTTATTGAAAAATGTCAATTTTGACGATTTAAATGACAATTCTTAACTAAAACTGTCAATTTTCATATTTTAAACGTCAAATTTGAACTAAAACACTCAATTTTGGCGGTTTAAGAATCAGTTTTTAACTAAAACTGCCAAATCGGACGTTTTAAGTGTCAATTCTTACTGAAAACTGTCAATTTTGACGATTTAAATAAAAACTTTTAACTAAAACTGTCAATTTTGACGATTTAAATGACAATTTTTAACTAAAACTATCAATATTGACATTTTAAACGTCAAGTTTCAACTAAAAACATTAACCTTGATATTTTAAATGTCAAATTTTTACTAAAACTGTCAATTTTGAGGTTTTAAATGTCAATTCTTACTGAAAACTGCCAATTTTAATATTTTAAATGTGAATTTTTACTGAAAACTGTCAATGTCGTCGATTTAAATACACATTTTTAACTGAAACTGTCAATTTTGATACTTTAAACGTAAAATTTTAACTAAAAATGCCAATTTTTATACCTTAAATGACAAATTTTAATTAAAACTGTCAATTTTGACATTTTAAACGTCAAATTTTAACTAAAAATGCCAATTTGTATAGTTTAAATGTAAAATTTTAACTAAAATTGTCAATTTTGACATTTTAAACGTCAAATTTTAACTAAAAATGTCAATTTTTATATTTTAAATGACAATTTTTAACTAAAACTGTCAATATTGACATTTTAAACGTCAAGTTTTAACTAAAAACATTAACTTTGATATTTTAAATGTCAAATTTTAACTAAAACTGTTAATTTTGACGATTTAAGTGTCAATTCTTACTGAAAATTGTCAATTTTAACGTTTTAAATGTCAATTATTACTGAAAACTGTCAATTTTGATGATTTAAATAAAAAATTTTAATTAAAACTGTCAATTTTGACATTTTAAACGTCAAATTTTAACTAAAAATTGCAATTTGTATATTTTAAATGTCAAATTTCAACTAAAACTGTCAATTTTGACGATTTGAGTATCATCTTTTATTGAAAACTGTCAATGTTGACATTTTAAACGTCAAGTTTTAAGTAAAAACATTAACTTTGACATTTTAAATGTCAAATTTTAATTAAAACTGCCAAATCTGACGTTTTAAGTGTCAATTCTTACTGAAAACTGTCAATTTTGACGATTTAAATAAAAACTCTTAACTAAAACTATAAATTTTGACATTTTAAACGTCAAACTTTAACTAAAAATGTTAATTTTCATATTTTAAACGTTAAAATTTTAACTAAAATTGTCAATTTTGACATTTTAAACGTCAAATTTTAACTAAACCTATCAATTTTGTCATTTCAACCGTCAAATTTTTATTAAAGAGGTTAATTTTTATATGTTAAATGTCAAATTTGAACTAAAACAGTCAGTTTGACGGTTTAAGAGTCAATTTTTAACTAAATTTATCAATTTTGACATTTCAAACGTCAATTTTTAACTAAATTTATCAATTTTGACATTTTAAACGTCAAATTTTAACTTAAAATGTTAATTTTTATATTTCAAACGTCAAATATTAATTAAAACTGTCAATTTTAATATATTACTTATTTTATATAATAATAATTTATTTCTTTTACAGTACTTTAATGGCTGGAATTTTACCATTCGGAGCAGTTTTTATAGAATTATTTTTTATATTCTCGGCGATTTGGGAGAATCAATTTTACTACTTATTTGGATTCTTATTTTTGGTGTTTATCATCTTAGTCATATCCTGTTCGCAAATTTCAATTGTAATGGTTTATTTTCAACTGTGCGGAGAAGATTATCATTGGTGGTGGAGAAGCTTCGTAGTGTCCGGTGGATCAGCAATTTACATATTTCTCTATTCGATATTTTACTTTATAACCAAATTAGAAATTACCGAGTTTATTCCGACTTTACTTTACGGTAGTTACACGCTCTTAATGGTTATAACTTTTTGGTTGTTGACCGGAACGATAGGTTTTTTCGCCGCGTACGCGTTCGTGCAAAAGATTTACAGCGCGGTAAAAATCGATTAGAATAAAATTAAAAGTTTAAATGGGAATTGATTAAAAATACTTTTTGTAAATGTTTTTTAACATTTTTTTTTTATTTATATAATCTCACATCTAAAAATTAATTTTTGTTGAGAGTGAATTAAAAAAGCCAGTAAATTGATACTAAAAAGATTTCAAAAATTGTTTGATAAATAATGACTATTGTAAGATATTTTGTACGAAAAAGAAAAAATGGGGAATATTGTATTTTAGTAGAAATTTATGTTTAATGTGTATATAACAAAAAGAATCTTTATTTTTGTTTAAATCATCTCAATACTTTAAATTTACTCGAAGAACTTTTTGGGTGAATTCAAAGAAAAAAAAAGTGTTTAACCCGGCGTCGGTACGGTGAGTAATTGTTCCATAAGTGGTACGTGGGGTTGGGGTATATCATACCCCACCGTACCGACGCCGGGTTAATACTAATGATGGTTTGTGATTAAACAACACTTAAAAAAATAAAATAAAATACAAAAATATTTAGTTAATTAAGTAATTAAGGATTATTTATTTCAGTTTTTAATTTTTTTCTTTTCACTGTTTTAGTTTTGTAAATTTACAAAAACCCTTAAAACTAAAATAAATCATTACAAATAAAGTACAATTTCAAAATGTTGTGTAATTTTTGTTTCTTAATTAAAAAACATTCTAGTTTTAACTAAAAAAGACCGATTTGTTCTAAGTGTTGCCAAAAAAATTTTAAAGTTGGAAAATTTTTTGGACAGTTCTAACCTAACTTTAAAAAACCGTCAACTTTAAAAATTCGTAAAAAATCGATTTTTATAGTTTTAAATCTAAGTTTTCTTCTAAATAAAACTTAAAACATTCTAGTTTTAATTAGTAAAGACCGTTTTATTCTAAGTGTTGTCAAAAAAAAATTTAAAGTTGGTAAAAAATGTTTGATACTTTTAACCTAACTTTAAAAAAAACGATCAACTTTAAAAATTCCTAAAAAATCGATTTTTATAGTTTTTAATCTAATTTTTTTTTCTAAGTGATACTTAAAACTTTTTAATTTTAATTAATAAAGGCCGTTTTATTCTAAGTGTTGTCAAAAAATTTTAAAGTTGGTAAAAAATGTTTGATACTTTTAACCTAACTTTAAAAAAAAACGATCAACTTTAAAAATTCCTAAAAAATCGATTTTTATAGTTTTTAATCTAATTTTTTTCTAAATGAAACCTAAAACATTCTAGTTTTAATTAGTAAAGACCGTTTTATTTTAAGTGTTGTCAAAAAAATTTAAAATTGGAAAATTTTTTTGACAGTTCTACACCTAACTTTAAAAAATAACGATCAACTTTAAAAATTCGTAAAAAATCGATTTTTATAGTTTTTAATCTAATTTCTTTTCTAAATAAAACTTAAAACATTCTAATTTTAATTAGTAAAGACCGTTTTATTTTAAGTGTTGTCCAAAAAATTAAAAAAATTTTTAAAGTTGGAAAATTTTTTTGACAGTTCTACACCTAACTTTAAAAAAAAACGATCAACTTTAAAAATTCGTAAAAAATCGATTTTTATAGCTTTTAATCTAATTTTTTTTCTAAATGAAACCTAAAACATCCTAATTTTAATTAATAAAGACCGATTTATTCTAAGTGTTGTCAAAAAAATTAAAAAAATTTTTAAAGTTGATAAAAATTTTTGATACTTTTAACCTAACTTATAAAAAAATGACCAACTTTAAAAATTCGTAAAAAATCAATTTTTATAGTTTTTAATCTAATTTCTTTTCTAAATAAAACTTAAAACATTCTACTTTTAATTAGTAAAGACCGTTTTACCCTAAGTGTTGTCAAAAAAATTAAAAAAATTTTTAAAGTTGATAAAAATTTTTGATACTTTTAACCTAACTTAAAAAAAAACGATCAACTTTAAAAATTCGTAAAAAATCGATTTTTATAGTTTTTAATCTAATTTCTTTTCTAAATAAAACTTAAAACATTCTACTTTTAATTAGTAAAGACCGTTTTACTTTAAGTGTTGTCAAAAAAATTAAAAAAATTTTTAAAGTTGATAAAAATTTTTGATACTTTTAACCTAACTTAAAAAAAAAAACGATCAACTTTAAAAATTCGTAAAAAATCGATTTTTATAGTTTTTAATCTAATTTCTTTTCTAAATAAAACTTAAAACATTCTACTTTTAATTAGTAAAGACCGTTTTATTTTAAGTGTTGTCAAAAAAATTAAAAAAATTTTTAAAGTTGGATAATTTTTTTGACAGTTCTACACCTAACTTTAAAAAAAAACGATCAACTTTAAAAATTCGTAAAAAATCGATTTTTATAGTTTTTAATCTAATTTTTTTTATAAATGAAACTTAAAACATTCTAATTTTAATTAATAAAGGCCGTTTTATTCCAAGTGTTGTCAAAAAATTTTTAAAAAATTTCAAAGTTGGTTAAAATTTTTCTCAGTTCTAACCTAACGTTAAAAAAACGATCAACTTTAAAAATTCGTAAAAAATCGATTTTTATAGTTTTTAATCTAATTTTTTTTATAAATGAAACTTAAAACATTCTAATTTTAATTAAAAAAGACCGTTTTATTCTAAGTATTGTCAAAAAAATCAAAAAAATTTTTAAAGTTAATAATAATTTTGACCATTTTCACTACTTTACGTGATACATATTCATGGAAAAAAGGAGTTTATTTCTGAAGTTTTGAACTACTTTTCCCCTTAAATTAATCAAATAACACCTTTTCCATCATCATTTTTATATCAAAATTCGATTTATTAAGCTTCTTACTTAGGTTTTTACAACATTTAAGTCTATGATTATGCATAAACATATCGCCGTTCCGGAACAACATTGACGTAACTGCAATTTTTTGATAAAATGAGATACGGCCATCAATGTATCCAAAAAATGCTGATTTTAATTATTTTTGCTTCTCCAACAATTTTTTTTATTTTGCAGTTATGCCGATATTCTTCCGGAACGGCGATATAACAATTTTTTTTGATTATTGGAAGAATTTAGGGAATTTATTGTTAGCTTAATTGGTTGATATTTTTCAATATTGAAACTTTTAATATAACTTTATATGAATTATTCCTTTCAGAATAAGTACGATTATACATTTAATGAGAGATTTTACATAAATAAGCTGTATTAATAACAAAATATGAAATAGTTTTGATAATAAAAGTAGGGAATTTAGTGTTATTTATTTTTAAAAGTTCAATCGTTTTATAAGAGATGGCGCTATATCTACAATTTGAATTTAATAATATTAAAAATTAATTATTGATGATATGATGATTTTAATTTTAATAGTACATTCATTTTTAAGACATCTCAGGTTGTTGTTAATTTTATCATTTACAAATTTACTTGTTATATCATTTTGAAATGTTTACAATTTTGTAATGTAAATTTTCGGTGTTTTTTAGTTTAAAATCTTAAAAATAAATTCTAATTTTGTTAATTTATAAATAAATTGTATTAAATAAACTTTAAATTTCATAAATACATTTAAATAAGTAAATTAAATTACTTTTATTTTTTGACATAACCTCACAAACATTAAAAAGTGACAGTGACACAACTATTTTGTCTTCCTACTTTAATCAAAATCAATTTTTAATGGAAATAGTCAATAAACAAGACTTTTCACGAAAAAATTTACCAACTTAAGTACTTTCCATCAAAATTTACTTTTTAAATCAAGAGAAAAAGTGAAAAACTAAAACAAAATTAAAGAATGGTGTCTCATTTATTCTACATTTACGGTGAAACCTGCAGTAAATACCCATGGGAAGTAATAGTAGCAACGGTAACTGTAACAGTATGCATTTCAACCCTGGACCAATCGACCATCCAACCTTTACACCAAAAATCAGAGTATTCTCCGGTAGACATGATCGTAATGACAATAATAAGATGTTTAGCCGTTTTATACAGTTACTACCAATTTAGAAACTTGCAAAAACTCGGATCTAAATATATCTTAGGGATAGCTGGTTTATTCACTGTCATATCAAGCTTTATATTTACTACGACTTTATTAAACTTGCTCAGTATTAACTTAGCCGATCTTAAAGACGCAATGTTTTTCTTTTTATTACTCATCGATTTATCAAAAGCCTCGATGTTGGCAAGATACGGCTTAAGTTCAAGAAACGAGACTGAAATCAAAGAGAACATCGCTAAAGGTATGGCCTATTTAGGACCAACGATCACTCTCGATACAATCGTAGAGACTTTAGTTATAGGTATAGGAACTTTATCCGGCGTACATCGATTAGAAATGTTATCTTACTTTGCATGTTTATCCGTTATTGTAAATTACATAGTTTTTATGACTTTATATCCGTCTTGTTTATCATTAATTATTGAATTATCAAAAAAGACACGTAAAAATATCATCGTAACACAATGTATTGAAATGGAAGAAAAATCTAATCCGGTTATTCAAAGAGTTAAAATTATTATGTCAATCGGTTTATCGGTTGTTCATTTAATAAGCCGAAGATCATTTCAAAATGTTAGTAAGAATTACGAAGAAGTAAATAACGGAACTATGTTTAATGGTTATTCTTTAAAATGGTTAAGTTTATGTGCTGATCATATCGTTGTATTAATTTTATTATTTGCTTTAATCGTAAAATTAATATTTTTTGAAAACAACGAGGGTATTTCATTTTCTAAAGTTGGTAATTTAAAAAACCAACAAATTCAGGTTAATACAATAAATGAATTAATTTGGGAAGATGATGAAAATAAACCTGAAAGGGATTTAATTGATTGTTTAAAAATACTTGAAACGAATCCAAATGAATTAACCGATAAAGAAATTATAAGTTTATTAAAACATAAACATATTTCTTTATATAACCTAGAAAAAATTATTAAAAACGCATCAAAAGCTGTTCGTATTCGTCGAAAAATTTTTAGTGAAAATAAAAAATTAAATAACGGTTTAAATCTTTTACCATTTCAACATTTTAATTATGAAAAAGTTCTCGGAGCTTGTTGTGAAAATGTTATCGGTTATGTTCCTCTCCCGGTTGGAATAATAGGTCCTTTAAAATTAGATCATGTTGAATATTTCGTTCCAATGGCTACAACCGAAGGTTGTTTAATCGCTAGCACATCAAGAGGTTGTAAAGCAACCTTTCAAAACGGTATAACAAGTCGAATCGTAAGCGATGGAATGACCCGAGGTCCCGTTGTAAGATTTCCATCGTTAGAACGAGCCGGAGATGCTATATCTTGGATCGAACAACCAGAAAATTTCAAACTATTAAAAAAAAGTTTTGATTCAACAAGTAATTTTGCCCGATTAAAAAAAATAACTTCACGAATAGCCGGAAGATACCTCTTTATTCGCTTTGTAGCAACAACCGGAGATGCAATGGGAATGAACATGTTATCAAAAGGATCCGAACGGTCTTTAAAATACATGCAAATTCACTTTCCAGATATGGAAATTTTAAGTTTAAGTGGAAATTTTTGTACGGATAAAAAACCATCAGCCGTTAATTGGATTGAAGGTCGTGGAAAATCAGTCGTTTGTGAAGCTGTAATTCCATCGGAAACAATAAAAACTCTATTAAAAACATCCACTCATTCTTTAATCGATGTTAATATATCGAAAAATTTAATTGGATCGGCAATTGCTGGAAGTGTAGGTGGATTTAATGCTCACGCTGCAAATATAGTAACCGGTATTTTTATTGCTACCGGTCAAGATCCTGCTCAAAATGTAGTTAGTAGTAATTGTATTACTTTAATGGAACCGTGGGGATCAGACGGTGAAGATCTTTATATAAGTTGTACGATGCCTTCGATTGAAGTTGGGACGGTTGGTGGTGGAACAATTTTACACGCTCAATCGGCTTGTTTAGAAATGATGGGAGTTAGAGGTAGTAATGTGGAAAATCCTGGTGAAAATGCCAGTTTATTAGCGAGGATTATTTGCGGAACTGTCTTAGCCGGGGAATTATCTTTATTGGCGGCTTTAAGCGTTGGTCATTTAGTTTCTAGTCATTTAAAACATAATCGATCGAGTGTTTCAAGTGATTTAAAATAAAAACGAGTATTGTTAGTTTTTAGGTTAATTTATTTTTTTTTTTATAAAAAAGAAAATCCGTTTGATTTTGTATTTTACAAAAAATAAGTTAAATTATTAAAGATTTCTAGTATAAAATGTTGTTTTTATTCTATAAAATGTTGTTTTTATTCTATTAAATTCTTGTTTTTATTCTATTTCTATCTATTTAAAAAGTTTAAAGTGATACTTTTGATATTTAAAGATCAAAATTTTCTATTGAAATGTCAATTTTGACGTTTAAACGTCATTTTTCATCTTTAAAGTATTACTTTTGACGTTTAGATATCAAAATTTTCTTTTAAAATGTCAGTTTTGACGTTTAAACGTCACTATTTATCTTTAAAGTATCACTTTTGACGTTTGGAAATCAAAACTCGCTTTCAAAATAACGTTTTTAACGGTTAAATATCTACCGTTTAATTAAATAAATCTAATTCATTTTTAAAATGTCAATTTTTTTCTTTCGAAATGTCAATTTTAACGTTTAAACGTCATTTTTCATTTTTAAATCGTCACTCTTGACATTTAAAGATCAAAATTCTCTGTTAAAATGTCAGTTTTGACGTTTAAGAGTCTAAATCCATTTTGAAAATGTCAATTTTGACGTTTAAACGTCATTTTTTATCTTTAAAATGTCAATTTTGACGTTTAAACGTCATTTTTCTTCTTTAAAGTATTACTTTTGACATTTAAAAGTTAAAATTCTCTTTTAAAATGTCAGTTTTGACGTTTAAACGTCGAAATCCATTTTGTAAATGTCAATTTTGACGTTTAAACGTCATTTTTTATCCTTAAAGTGTCACTTTTGACGTTTAGAGATCAAAATTCTCTTTTAAAATGTCAATTTTGACGTTTAAACGTCATTTTTTATCTTTAAAGTATCACTTTTGACGTTTGAAAATTAAAACTCGCTTTCAAAATAAGGTTTTTGACGTTTAAATGTCTAATTCATTTTCAAAATGTACATTTTTTCTTTCGAAATGTCAATTTTGACGTTCAAACGTCATTTTTCATCTTTAAGGTGTCAATTTTGACGTTTAAAGGTAAAAATTCTCTTTTAAAATGGCAATTTTGACGTTTAAACGTCATTTTTCATCTTTAAAGTGTCACCTTTGACGTTTAGAGATCAAGATTCTCTTTTAAAATGTCAGTTCTAACGTTTAAACGTCTAAATCCATTTTGTAAATGTCAATTTTGACGTTTAAAAGTCATTTTTTATCTTTAAAGTATCACTTTTGACGTTTGAAAATTAAAACTCGCTTTCAAACCAACATTTTTGACGTTTAAATGTCTAATTGATTTTTGAAATGTCAATTTTTTCTTGCAAAATGTCAATTTTGACGTTCAAACGTCATTTTTCATCTTTAAAGTGTCACTTGTCACGTTTAAAGGTAAAAATTCTCTTTTAAAATGTCAATTTTAACATTTAAACGTCATTCTTCATCGTTTAAGTGTCATTTTTGACGTTTAGAGATCAAAATTCTCTTTCAAAGTGTCTATTTTGACGTTTAAATGTCTAAATTCATTTTTAAATATTAATTTTGACATTTAAATGTCATCCTTTCTACTTTAAATGTTAAATTTGATGTTTACAGATCAAAATTCTAGTAATTAATAAAATTTAATTTCTCTATCAAACGCAATAAAAATTAAAAAATAGTAGAAAAATCGTTTTTATTTACTATAATTACTTATTTAACATTTTGAAATGTTCCAACACTTTTTCTATAAGACGTAAAATGTTCTAAATACTGTTGAATCGTATCGATCGGTGTATAAACTTCTTGCAATCTATTTTGTAAATACGGAGGTGGATTATTCAAGACGACATTCCCCAAAAATCCTTGTAAAAACTCCCTAAGTAAATTCCAACACATTGATGGGATATCGCAAGGTCTATATTCAACCTCGACTAAAATCCCTTTAAAGATTGAATTCATCGTAACACAACCGATCTTAACACAAAAATCTCCGAGTTCAAACCTCGGTCCTTTAGATTCAATCTTATTTTGTTTTTGATAGAAATTAACCATTTTTATCATTAATAAATCAAACAATCCATCCGTTATTAAAGGAATCGTTTTTGTTCCCGTTTCTAATATTGAAAATACTGTCGCCGGTTGCTCGGAATTATGAAGAACGTGTACGGTTCTTTGTGCTCCTAATTGAGGAACTGAAATATAAGTTTCACAATCTACTAAAAATTGTCCTTGTTGTATAGCCCCCAAAGCTGTTATTTTTTTCGTTATCCATTCTATCGTTGTGGGTCCTGTTTGATTTTCCGGTATGGGAAAGTGTTGAAGAACTGTTACACCCATTATTTTACTTTAAAATATGTTAATATTTAATTATTTAATGGTTTTTAATATTATTTAATAGTTTGTAATAGTATTTACTAGCATTTAATAACAAATAAGTTTTGTTGTTTGAGGTTAGATTAAATGTCAAAATTTGACGTTTCTATCTTTAAAGAAAATTACTTTTTCTTTAATAAGTAATAAAATAATCATTAAGTAATTAGTATTTAAAGTTAATTTAATCCGATTTATTAATAATTATTATATAAATTATGAAATAATTTATAATTCCATTGGGACCGTCGTGAAGTTAGTCATCATCGTCACCTAACCTACAAAACACAATCTCTGTAAGTCAAGCTTTAGTTTTTAAGTCCTGTTTGTTTCTCAAAACAAACTTTCAAAGCACAAATTCCTCAATTTTCCGATTAAAAAAACCGTTTAAATAAATCTAAACGCGAGATGTCTTTACCAACACTAACAAACAATATAATTCAACCCCAAAATATTGTAATTAACCAAGTCCCGTTGTCTCACACGGTAGTGAACGTTAATTCAAACAACGGTATTCCGATAGCGACAGCACTTGCCCACACTCAAAACACCATAAGCCAAGGAGACATAAAATCCGATATTATGGATACAATTCCGATGGCAGGTACGAGCATTGTTAACGTTCAAACTGTCCCGGTTCAAGGTACGAGTCCTGTTAAAACTGTTACTCAATCATCCGCACCATCAGAATCTCTTCAGGTAAGTAAAAATTTCACTCAAAAAGAGTTTAATTTTTATGAAATTAATTAAGGTTTTAACGAAAACTCGAATGGCCGATTTAGTAAGAGATATTGACCCAAATATTTACATGGAAGATGAAGTTGAAGAGATACTTTTGAGTTACGTGGATGAGTTTGTTGATAGAGTGTTAAACGGAGCGAGTTTAATCGCTAAACACAGACACGTTAATAATATCGAAGTGAAGGATATTCAACAGTTTATAAGTAACTTTATTTGGAGGTTTTTTTTAATTTAGAGGATTTTATTTATATTTAATTTAAGGTCGTAACTTTAACATGTGGGTTCCTGGACTTGGTACGGATGAACTTAAACCTTATAAGAGGAGTTTGACTACCGAAGCACATAAACAAAGACTTGCGCTTATTAGAAAAGCTTTGAAAAAATATTAAGTTAATCTATTATTATTATTATTATTGTCAATTTAAATAATTATTGTTTTTTTTGTGTATAAAGTCCTTGATTGAGAGAAAAATAAAATAAAATTTGATGTTTATTTAAAAAACGTTTATTTGAAAATGGAAATTGCCATTTTAAACTATTAGACTCTACGTAGAACCTTAAGAAGCCTTTACGAAGCTACTAATAATCTTTATAAAGGATAATTTAAGGATTTTTTTATAACCTAAAACTTGAATTTGACAGCGTAGTTCAATTTAATTATTTTAACCTAAAATTGATAAATTATCCGACTTATAATTTTTTATCAACCTCAAAAAATGAAAAATTATGTTTTTATTTTCATTAATAAATAAATATTTTACCGTTTTTTATCCTATTTATTTGATTATTTAGTAATATTTATTATTTAACTGTCAAATTTGACATTTCATTATTAAATGTCAAATTCTTTAATTTAAATATTCCATTTGACGTTTGTGTTTTAACAATTAGGCTACGTTCTAAAAAAAATCCCTTAATTTACATTAAAATAAATTTTATTTGTTTATAAAATATTGATTTAAAAAGAATATTTTGGTTTTATTTTGATATAAACCGTTTCTTAGCTTCTATAAATAAGGTTTGTTATCTGTGGAATATTTTAAAATTTCTGACTTTCTTTTTATGATAAACTGTCAAGTGGAATATTTTTTTGTAACTTAATTTTTTTTAAATTAAAATTTTTTTTTAATTAAAATTTTTTTTTAACTAAAATTTTTTTTTAATTTTATTTTTTTTTTTAATTTTAATTCTTAATTAAATTTTATTTTTTATAAATAAATTTTTGTTCACCTAGCAATCAATAAACGTACGTGTAAAACAGGCTTTAGAGCTTTTTCCAAATGAGAAATGATTTTCAAAGAGTATTTTAAATGTCACTTTGACACAAATAGATTTTGTATGTCCGTTTTATTAAAAATCAATGGGAAATTAAATTTTCTTTAATTTAAGTACAAACACGACCTATCTAACTTTAATAGATCAAAAGTTATCGAAATTTTTCATTTTTTAAACAACCGAGAATCGGCCATCTTTAAAATTTTACCATAAATCGATAGAAAATTAAATTTCCTTTAATTTAAATACAAACACGACATATCTAACTTTAATAGATCAAAAGTTATCGAAATTTTAATGACAACCGGAAGTCGGCCATCTTGAAATTTTTAAAATCACGATATTTTTTGTTTTTTATCCGAATATAGTCGTGTTTGGTATCAAATTAAACGGTTTTTAATAAACTTTAAGAATTTGTAATAAGAAATTTCAAATTTTTAAAAAAGAAATCAAAATTTTTCAAAAAGTGTCAAAATTTTTCAAAAATAGGTCAAAAGTTTAAAAAATAATGTCAATATTTTCAAATAAATATCAAGAAACTTCAAGAAATGTCTAAAAAAAGACATAAATGTTAAAAAATTTCAAAGAAACTTTCCAAAAATGTCCAAAAAAGAAATGTCAAAAATAATTTTAAAACGAAATTTTTATTAAAAATCGATAGAAAATTAAATTTCCTTCAATTTAAGTACAAACACGACTTATCCAACTCTAATAGATCAAAAGTTATCGAAATTTTATATTTTAATGGCAACCGGAAGTCGGCCATCTTGAAATTTTTAAAATCACGATATTTTTTTGTTTTTTATCCGAATATAGGCGTGTTTGGTATCAAATTAAAGGATTTTTAATAAACTTTAAGAATTTTTAATAAATATTTCAAAATATTCAAAAAAAAACAATGTTTTCATTAAAATTGTGAAAATTTTCAAAAATAATATCAAATCTTTCAAAATAATTTCAAAATTTTCAAAATAATATCAAGACTCCAAACATAACTCCAAAAAATTAAAAAATAAATAAAAATAAAAATTTTTTTTAATTTCAAGAAAAGAAATGTCAAAAATAATTTTAAAACGAAATTTTTATTAAAAATCGATAGAAAATTAAATTTCCTTTAATTTGAGTACAAACATGATATATCTATGACCAGAAATAAAGAAGTTATCAAAATTTTTAATTTGAATAAAAACCGGAAGTCGGCCATCTTGAAAATTAAAAAATTAACCTTTAACTTTTTTGTTTTTTATCCGAATATAGTCATGTTTGGTACCAAATTAAAGGATTTTTAATAAACTTTAAGAATTTTTAATAAATATTTCAAAATATTCAAAAAAAAACAATGTTTTCATTAAAATTGTAAAAATTTTCAAAAATAATATCAAATCTTTCAAAATAATGTCAAAATTTTCAAAATAATATCAAAAGACTTCAAAAAATTTAAAAAAAAAACAAAAATTAAAATTTTTTTTTTTAATTTCAAGAAAAGAAATGTCAAAAATAATTTTAAAACGAAATTTTTATTAATAATCGATACAAAATTAAATTTCCTTTAATTTGAGTACAAACATGATATATCTACGACTAGAAATAAAGAAGTTATTAAAATTTTTAATTTTAATAAAAACCGGAAGTCGGTCATCTTGGAATTTTTTTAATCAACATAACTTTTTTGTTTTTTATCCGAATATAGTCGTGTTTGGTATCAAATTAAAGGATTTTTCATAAACTTTAAAAATTTTTAATAAAAACTTTAATTTTTTTAAACCGCCATCTTGAAAATTTAAAAATTAACCTAACTTTTTTATTTCAAATCGTAGATAGGTCGTGTTTGTACTCAAATTAAAGGATTTTTAATGAATTTTAAGAATATTTAAAAATATTTAAGAATCTTAACGAAATGTTTTATTTGAAGATACGGTTGGCAACTCTGGGTGACTTTTTTAAATGTTAAAAACATTTTTTTTTCTTTTAAGGATTTTATACGTATAAATATAAGATTGAACTGGGTTTTAAATAAATATGTATTCTTGATTTAATTTTTTATTTCCCTTCTCCTCATTTTCCAAAACTAAAAATGAACTCACCGTTTCAAAATTGTTAATTAACTTTAATAGCTTCACTTTTTAACTACTCCAACGTGTTTCTTTTTTACCAAGTACTTAACCTGCTCGAACACGTACGTGGTGTATATCTATCCTAATTGGCCTTAACAAATAAATTAGACCGATGATGCCGAGTTACGACGTAAAGAAGGATCAGTTAAATTTGAACGGTCCTAAAACATGTTCGGTCCTTGAAAGATATCTAAAAGTAAATTTTACTTTTCGTCTTAATATACGCAAACGTACATTTATTTTATTTTATTTTTGGTAAGATTGACGGGCACAAGATTTCAATTATCACCTGTATCATAACGTTACTTAGCGATGTTTGCTTTACAGTAACGATTTATTCGCGAACATCGAATGTCTCTTCCAAAGAGTTATCTCTAAACAGTCTTTCGTCGAGTGAAGTTGAGTGATATAGTGCGGAAAGATTTTATATCGTGAAAACATTTTAATTTTATTTATTTTAATCATAATGATTAATTCTAGTGTGAATAATAATAATAGTTTGAAATTTGAAAATGGAAAAAAGTAAGTTAATATTTTTTTTTTAATATAGAAAAAAATTTTAGAATAAAATTTTTATGAAATATCAATAGGAAATTAAATTTCCTTTTATTTGAGTACAAACACTACATATCTAACTTTAATAGATCGAAAGTTATCGAAATTTTTCATTTTTGAAATAACCGAGAATCGGCCATCTTTAAAATTTTATCCAAAATCGATAGGAAATTAAATTTCTTTTAGTTTGAGTACAAACACGACATATCTAACTTTAATAGATTAGAAGTTATCGAAATTTTTAATTTCAATGACAACCGGAAGTCGGCCATCTTGAATTTTTTTAAACCAACGTAACTTTTTTGTTTTTTTATCCGAATATAGTCGTGTTTGGTATGAAATTAAAGGATTTTTAATAAGCTTTAAGAATTTTTAATAAAATATTAAAATTTTCCAAAAAAAAATGTAAAAATTTTCAAAAATAACGTAAAATTTTCCAAAATTATATAAAAAATTTTCAAAAAAATATCAAGAAACTTCAAGAAATTTCTAACGAAAATAAAAATGTTAACAATCTTAAAATAAAATTAAAAATTTCTAAAAAATATTTTTCAAAAATAATTCTACAACGAAATTTTTGTTAAAAATCGATAGGAAATTAAATTTTCTTTAATTTGAGTACAAACACGACCTATCTAACTTTAATAGATCAAAAGTTATCGAAATTTTTCATTTTTTAAACAACCGAGAATCGGCCATCTTTAAAATTTTACCATAAATCGATAGAAAATTAAATTTCCTTTAATTTAAATACAAACACGACATATCTAACTTCAATAGATTTCAAGTTATCGACATTTTTTATTTTAATGACAACCGGAAGTCGGCCATCTTGAAATTTTTTAAATCACAATAACTTATTTGTTTTTTATCCGAATATAGTCATGTTTGGTATCAAATTAAAGGATTTTTAATGAGCTTTAAGAATTTTCAATAAAAAATTGAAAATTTTCAAAAAAATATGTAAAAATTTTCAAAAAAAGTCAAAATTTTCAAAAATAACCTTAAATTTTGGGAAATAATGTCAAAATTTTCAAAGAAATATCAAAAAACTTATCAAAAAAATAAATGAAATAAAAAAATCTAAAAATAACTTTTTAATAAACCTCTTCATGGCTAAATTTAGCTTATAAAGGTACTTGCTAAGGTCATATTAATAATAATAATTCTCCCCTGTGTATCTATATTTGTAAATTGTCTTGTTAGATTCGATTTAAAATGGTTTCGTGCCAACTTACACAAAGCAAATCTTAAAAGTCATCTTTTAAAAGTTACAAAACATTTTAACAAAAATAAAAGTTATCCAACACTATTATTCATTAAAATACATATTTTTCTTATTAAATTTTATAAAATTATCTTTGTTTACTTTATAATAAATCCTTGATGTTAAAGATCAGTAAAACCAATTTGATGTAATTTTATTTGCTTAAGAAGTTAACACTGTTTATGCAAATTATCAAGTATTAAAGAGGAATTTTAAAACCGAGATATTTCTAGATTGAGTTGTGACCTTTTTGAACTGTATTTAAACGTAAATAAAATTAGTATAAAAAATAAATTATTTCAAATTTAAAATATAGTATGATTAATTTGTGCATAGATGGCGTTAGTTATATTTTTTTAGAGATATATTTTTATTTTTAAATATTTTAATTTATATCTTGTTTAAAAACTATTTCAGTTAAATTTTATCATTTATGATTAATAATAAACAATAAAATTAAATTAAATTTATTAAAAATTTAAATAATTTTTTAGTTGTTAGTTGCTTACTTCATTTCATAATAGTTAAAACTGTCAAAATGTTTTAAGGTTATCTCATCTGTCAAACATGAGATTAATTTATTAGTATTTATTAATATTAATTTAATATTGATGGTGGTAATTTAATTTTAGAATCGATACGAATAAACGTAAAGAAGAAATTACTTTAGAAGCAACGGACCAAGTTGTATTTGAAAATAGTCGTTTTTTAAGTACATTGGTGGTCGGTAAAAAGTAGGTACCTGTAATTTGTCGACTGTCCGATTTGTTTAGTAATCGATTTGGTGCCCCTTTAGGAAGCCCCAGAGTGATGTGGTTCCGTGTGGATCGCCGGGAATATTCCGTCAAAAGTCCGGGACATGCGAATTATCCTTCAGTAGTTGCGCGCGCGCAGCTCGGACTTCGCTCGGTAATATCGGGAACGTCCTATCGCGAAAAATGGCGGCCTCGACATCGCAGGCGAGTGTCTCCTGGTCAAATACCAAAGACGATTACGAATTAGGGAAAGTAATCGGCAAGTAAAACCATTATTTAAACCCCAAATCATCCCATTTTTAAATTTACATCAACACCTTTCATCAAACCATTCGATAAAAGTCCGTTTTTAACCGGTCCCGAAAAGTTTTCTAGGTTATGTTCTTATTTGGTCAACGTATAAATTCTTATCGGTTTATCGCCCCCTTTTTTTATTTATCTTTTGACGTTTACAACGCGATAAAATTAATAAATCTCCCCGTAAATGAAAAATTTTTACCCGTAACCTTTTACCAATTAATATAAATTAAACGGTGTATCAACACAATAATTGATCTGATTGATACAAAAATCACATGATTTTCAGATTCATTTAACATTATTAGAAAGTTAATTTAAAAGTAAAATAATTGTAAATGATTTATACTTGTAAAATTAATGTAAATTAGTTTAATATAATAAAGTTGTAAATAAACTTTATAAATGTTAGTTTTAAAATCATAATTTTCTTTCGAAATGTCAATTTTGATATTTAAATCTCTCAATTCATTTTCAAAAATTTGAAAAAAAATCAACTTTGATGTTTAAACGTCATTTTTCGTCTTTAAAGTGTCACTTTTGACGTTTAAAGGTTAAAATTTTTTTTTTAAATGTCAATTTTGACGTTTAAATGTCACTTTTTATCTTTAAAGTGTAATTTTTTACGGTTACAAATCAAAATTATAATGAGAATGTAAACCGATTAATTTAAATGTATTAATTTAAAGGAGTTGGGGCCACAGCGGTCGTTCACGAAGCACTATGCAAACCAAGAAACGAAAAATGCGCCATAAAACGTATAAATTTGGAAAAATGGAATACTTCGATGGACGAACTTTTAAAAGAAATTCAAGCCATGTCGAGTTGTAATCACGAAAATGTTGTCACTTATCACACTAGTTTTGTTGTAAAAGAGGAATTGTGGCTTGTTTTAAGATTATTAGAAGGTAAATAAAAAATCTAAAAATAAAAAACTATATAAATAAAAAATAAATAAATAAAAAAATATATAAATAAATAGAAAAAATATATAAATAAATAGAAAAAATATATAAATAAATAAATAAACATAAAAATCTACAAAAATAAACCTATTTAAATAAAATATTTATGTTATGTCTTATTTAATGTTAGGTGGAAGTCTTTTGGATATAATAAAACATAAAACGAGAATTTCCAATTGTAAAAATGGTGTTTTTGATGAAGCAACGATAGCAACGGTTCTTCGGGAAGTTCTTAAAGGGTTGGAATACTTCCATAATAACGGACAGATTCACAGAGATATAAAAGCGGGGAATATTTTACTCGGAAATGATGGTACGGTTCAGATAGCTGACTTTGGAGTGTCCGCTTGGTTAGCAACGGGTCGGGATCTTTCTAGACAGAAAGTTAGACATACTTTTGTGGGGACGCCTTGTTGGATGGCTCCGGAAGTCATGGAACAAGTATGGTATAGATGATTTTTTAGAGATTAGATTAAAAAATATTTTTTTAAGTATATTTAATTAAAAAAAAAATCAAATACAAGTTGTAAAATAATAAAAAAAAATATGAAATACAAATCATAAAATGAAAAAATAGTGATAGGGAATAAAATAAATTTTTTTTAAAGATAATAGTTTAAATTTAGGATCATGGATATGATTTCAAAGCGGATATTTGGTCGTTTGGTATAACGGCGATTGAAATGGCGACTGGAACGGCTCCGTACCATAAATATCCACCAATGAAGGTGTTAATGTTGACGTTACAAAATGATCCGCCGAATTTAGATACCGGAGCGGAAGAAAAGGACCAATACAAGGTTAGAATTTGTGATTATAAGGGTTATAATTAGGGTTGCCAGATCCACTCGGCCTGAATGCCGGAGATTGGGGGGGGGGGGACATTTTATTGTTTACAAAAAAAATGTCATGTGTATAGTAAACATTCATTTTAACAAAAATATAGACTTTTTTATTTATTTATTTTATAAATTTCATTGAATTTCATTTTGCCGGAAATGTTCAAATGCCTGCCAGAGGCCTGAAATGAACATTAAATGCCGCAGACTCCGGCGTAATGCCGGAGATCTGGCAACCCTAGTTATAATCAATAAAATATTTTAAGAAAATGGAATTGAATTAACTGACAATTATTTTTTTAAAGGCTTATGGTAAAACTTTCCGTAAAATGATTGTGGATTGTCTTCAAAAGGAACCGAGTAAACGGCCATCTGCTTCGGAACTTCTAAAACATCCTTTCTTTAAGAAAGCGAAGGATAAAAAGTATCTTCAATCGACGTTGGTTGCTAGTGGTCCTAGTTTGGAAACTAGGGTCCAAAAGGTACATTATTTATTTTTTAAATTTAGTAATAAAAAGGAGAATAACAAAAAAGGTTGAATCAAAGGGTAGTAAATTAATATTTTGTTATGTGGACTTGACAATTTCTCCTTATTGATGGTAGAAAGGGAATCAGAACTATTATAACCCAAAATGGAGCTGCACCGTGAAGAGAAACATGAAAAAATAAGCTTCCTCTCCGTAACATTGCCGAATACTCATCTTTTTCATGGTGCAGCTTCATTTTGGGTTAGAGTACATAAATATTTTTTTTCTATACATAGTTGAATCAGATTTTTATCCAGAATGTACCAAGGCTTTGATTGCGGATGAGGTTCTGTTATCTGTTTCTTAAGCCGCGTATATGCTTGGGAGTCGAACCGTTCGCGAACCATCTGTTCTCAAGATTGGTACGTAATTTAGAACCAGTAACGAACAACTCGCAAACCTCTTTTGACAAACTAGCACCCATCGGTTTTTTCGATGAACGCAAAGAGATTTGGAGCTCACATTAGGATAGTTGGGTTGGGTTTTCTTCGTGGCCTTTGTTTATCGCTAGGTAGCTTGGTTGTAGGCAGACGTTCCAATCATACATGTTAGCTTTAGAGCTTTGCAAGTGAAATAAAACCAGCTCTGACCTCAACCGAGAATTATATTCGACTGCTTCTCACAAGCTACAAGGTAGACTTTTAAGGTTTCTGCCCACTACACCTTATCATACCATGACCGTAACCATATCGACACATCCAAAAAAACACATGTACACAAATCTTTGTATACATTACTATGAGGCAATGCCCACTTGACCGTTCCGGTACCGGCCAACACCATACCGTGCCATTCCCGGTCTGACAGCAATTCCCCCGAAAAATATTTTGCAGGGATCGAAACGTTCCGTGCATGGCACGCGCTGTTGCTAACTGATGTGCATAGACGGCCCAGACGCGTGCTTGCTGCACATGCTCCGCGTTTGCATTAAATTTTCATTAAATTTGAATGGTGACATATGAAAATTCTGAAAAAATTTTTCTTCATCAACCAAGTGTCTATACAATGTCCAGTATTCTTCCTCGGCTTTTCGTTCTTTTAGAGCATCGTGAATCCAGTAGCGTTGTTTCTTCTTTTGGGGTTCTTCTTGCTCATCCAAAATAATGGCAATCATTGCCAATTGTCTATACTCTGTTTTTAAACTAGGAGGAGTGAATCTGAAAGTCAGATTTACACTAGGAAATATCACCAGAAAATATCCCTAGTTATTTTTAGCGGTAAATTTAAATTAACAATTATTATTATTTATTTTGTTACTTTATTTTATTTATTTATCGTTTAATTGTTATTATCAACTCTAAACATACAAGTTAACCCTCTATTGGACCATATAATTTTTAGGTTACATTTTAATTTATTGATATTTTACCAAATAATTATAGTGTTTCATGTGATTGCGCATAAATCTTAATTCTGTAACGTTACCATACAATCAATATCAATATTTATAACCGTTGCCAGACTCATTAACCTGATATAACAAAATAAATGCTGTGCAAACTGTAACTTTTTTTGGATTTAAAACAAAAATTCGGCCCATAGAAGGTTAACAATGAAGTTATGAGTGTATTTATTTTAAAATATAGTTTTACAAAAGTATAAAATATATAATATAAAATTAATTTCAAAATGAAAAGCTCAAGTATTCCAATTTTGTGGTCTAAATATCATCCTCGTCTGAAGTCTCAGCCATGCTGGTATCACTATCGCCATTTACACAAATTAATAATGGTTCGACAACTTTGTCTATAATTCCGTCCTTTTCCTGATGGATTTTTAAGTCCCGTAGTTAACCCTTCGATAAATGCTTGCCTCTTGGTCTGAATTGATTTATCTACCCACACTTTCTCTTTTGTATGACCTTCATTAACCCATGTCTCATCTAAATAGTAAATTGCTCTTCCTTCACAGCAATAGTTTTTAATACTCCTTAAATACTGTCATCGCCAAACAATTATATCATCACGTTCAGTGAGAATACTTCTACGATTTCTCTTCATGTATCTATAAAAAAAAAACATTATAACATAACTCTTACAAAGTTCGTAAAATTATTAAAATGTGATGTTTGAACACAGTGGTTACCTGAAATTAAGTTTTTTCATCACTTTATACAGTGTCGAACGAGATAGTTTCGGTAACTCTGGATTACTGTGTAGTTTCTTTAAAATTTTGTTCAAAGTTGGAATTTCGTTTTTATAAAAAAAACTGTGAACAATTTGGCGTATGGAAACCTTAACAAAATCATCAAGCTCCGTAGTAATTCCAGGTCTCCCTCCAAGCTGTTTGGGACTCGTAACCTTTCCGGTTTCTTTATATTCTTTCACCACACGGTATACGGTTGATTTTGCTACCCCTACAAATAAAACATTGTTATTTGCCTTGATATAATTTTTAAAACGTTTAGCTTACCAGGAGCCTTCACAATTTTATCAACAATAGCAGTCATTTTCATTGGGTTTTCGCCTATAATGTATTGCTTGTAAAGATTTAGAATACTTTGCTTTTCAGGCAAAGCCAAGTGTCCCAAATCCAACAATTTACTCGTTTTCGGAGGCGAAAGTTGTTGTGAACTATTATTAGGCTCACGATTCATATTTTGTTCTAAAAAGAACAGATTTCACTCAATTAAATTGAAGTATTATACGTAAAAAGGTTTAAGAACACAAAATTGACAATAGTAACACGAATCGTTCGAATATCAATAACCTAACCTCCAAATTAAATATCGTTGTCAACAAGAAATAAAAATTGCCTGTATGTAAACCTTCCTCGCTTTTAACCAATCGCGTAAAAGGTCAATCTGGTGAGAAATTTAAAATGCTCCTCCTAGTTTAAAAACAGAGTATAATAGATAAATTTTTAATGCCCATACCACCGTTTTTATGTAACCAACCGCACGTTCGGGAAACAGCAAAAACTTACAACTACCAGATCCATTCTGCACTGAATGGGCATTTACATTTTCCAATATACGGGTGTAATACGCGTCGCATACGAGCATGATGCGCGTTTCATACGGGAACATAACGTTGTTGATACGTTGCAGTGGGCATAGTAGTGCTCGGGACGTTTTCTTTCGTGCCTGACACGTTCCTAGTGTGGAGCGGTGTAGTGGGCAGAGATCTTTAGGTAGATTTTATCATAAAAATAAATCGGAACCTTACACAATAACTAGTTCTTAAAATTAGTCACCCTCAAATAAAAAGCGTTCATCACATAACATCCCAACTGGTAAGAACCAACTTTCCACGATAACATACTTGTGTTGAAGGGATTAATTATGGAGTGGGCAGAAGGAATTATGTTAAAACTTATTAATCTCTATGGAACTAAAACATTATTATGGGATCCCAAACACAAGGATCATTTTAAGAAAAATTAAAATTAAAAAAAAATTTAATTCTCGAAATGAGGAGACATTTGATTAAAGTTCTTATATTGTTTGCTTAAATGTGATTGTAACTCGATTATTAACTCCAAGCCAGTACGTTTTTTTGTTAAGATCGGTGTGTCACCAACTTCGCCGTATTCTCTTATTATTGTACAAATTTCATGGCATCCAGTCATGATGATAAGTGAGTATACCGCAGCATTAGAAATTACAACGAACGGTTTGACACGTAAATTTAACACATTGTAAACGGAAAATGCGTAATTTGGTTTTTGTCATCTCTTAGTAGTGAAGCGCGGGAGACTACAAAACTCGTTTTTTATGTTTGAATGATCTCTGCGGTGCAATTCGGCGGGAAAATGGTCTGATTACAAAGAGTTAGTTTAAACCAGGGATTCCCAACGGGGTCGGTATCGATCCCTTGGGGGTCGATGAAGTTGTAGAGGGGATCAATGTTGATCAGAGGGTCGATTGGGGGTCGATAGCTATAGCTGTTCGCTTTCGAGACATAGAAAATTTGGATGTGCCAGCATGGCTTATAGATCCATTACAGTGCGATATATCTCACAACTCTTATTCAAAACACACGGATACGCAAAGATTTGGAATTTGAAAATCATCAGGGAAAACTATCCACAATTACTAGTTATTACAGAACCACTATTATTAACGTTCCCCTCTTCTTATTTGGTGGAAGCAGGTTTTAGTCACCTCAACAACTTGCTGCGTAAAACAAGAAATAGATTGAATGTTTTCGAAAGAGGGGACTTAAGAATTGCATTAAGTAATTTTAAGCCAAATATTGAAAAAATAGTATCCACACATCAAGCGCAGCCATCACATTGACGATTTTTCAACAAAATTTTGTAAAAGTGCTAGGGGGTCGATGTAAGAAACTGTTCTCTTACAAGGGGTCGATACAAGAAAAAGGTTGGGAATCCCTGGTTTAAACGAACTCTACCGAGGTTCGTCTACTTTGTAGGGTTGTAAAAATCGAGGAATTATAAGTGTCCAGGATTGAAATTATCGTAGTACTGTATTAATTTTACTGAGTTGGGTTAATACTGGGTTAGAAAAGAATAATTTAGTAAAAGATGAGAAAGAAATATCATTTTTTTTTTCAATTTTATTGTTACTGTAACTGAAATTATTTTTTTTACAAACGTACACATATTTAACTAAGGACATAAAGAGGTTTAAAAGGACATAAAGAGGTTTAAAAGGAAGTATAATAATTTAACAATGCAATAAATCATTCTATAATCTAAGATTAATATTTTTACAAAGTACAAATGCTATAAATTGATTAAAATTTTTCGTTTATAGGACATATAAAGATTTATTGCAAATGTGGATTAAATAAAACAATTTATTGTTTTCAACTCAAATCCTCAAATAATTTTTCTCGAAATATTTAAAAAATAAGCTTTTAAATTTCAGATCAAAGCAAAAATCAGAATAAAATTACTGTTTTTTTTTTACCTACGAATATCTCAAGAAATTAAATGAGTTTTAATGAAAATTAATCATCAATTTTTTTTAATCATTAATTTTTAACCCTTTGTTGATTGGTAATTTTACACAAAAACTATGTAATGTCACCGCAATATAAATGCAATGATCACGAATTAATGTATCACTGGTCAGCAACGTTTGGGTATGAAAAGATGAGTTATCTCGTCATGGGTCAGCAAAGTGTTAAAAACCATTCACTATGTTTTTGACTAAATTGCATTATTTATAATTTCAAATGTTTTGATCAAATTAGATAATTTGTAATTTTAATATCATAGTTTTCACCGTCATATCACTCTCTAAAGTGTATTTTTTATTGTGATTAGGCTTCAAAGAGACAACCGGGAGCTTCCGGAAGACTCCATCGAAAAGAAACCGGCGAATGGGTCTGGTCGAGCGAAGACGAAGGTGAAGAAGGCGCCTCAAGCGACACGGACACCGAACCAAAACCCCTAAACATCGTGAACCAACAATCGGATTCGGAACATGAAGAAAGTAGCGAAGGGGAGGTTCCACCTGTTAATCTTGTTCTTAGAATGAGGTAAAACAAAAATTATCATACATTAAAATCTTCCTAAAATAAATCCAATTTTTCCTTTAAATTTCCCAAAGAATTCCTGAAGAATTTCCTCCACCATGCAGGTTATTTATTTTTTAAATTATGTTTACTTAGATTAGCATTTAATTATTTCTTTTTGTTATGTCATAGAAATGCAAAACGTGAGCTGAACGACATAAGATTTGAATTTAACGTAGGGACCGATTCCGCTGAAGGAATCGCAAGCGAACTCGTCGGAGCGAGTTTAGTGGACAGTAGAGATATGATGGCGATTACAACGAACTTGCAAAAACTAGTGGATAGTAGGGATACAATGAAAGTGGTTACTTTTCCTTTAGTAAGTTTTTTTTTTCTTATTAAGTGATTTAAAACAAAAAGGTAGTTCACCAAACTAACAACAAAATGATATTTATTCAATTCTATTTTAAACGAGATTACTAATTAAAAAATTTTTGAACATCTTACTGATTTTATTGAAGTAAACGAAACGTAAAGTTTCTATTACAGAGATTTTATTAAAACACTTGATTAACTAAGGTTTTAATCGTATTAAACTGAATTAAATCATCATCAAGTCAATCGCGTCAAAACCAGTTAAGTTAACATGATGTTACATCAAAAATATTTTTGAAAATTTTAAAATGTAAAACTCGAGAACGATAAAGAATTTTGAAATTTTTAAAAATAAGGTCTCACAGTCCAATTCTAACACCATAAGCTTAATTCTATTACAATAGCTGACATTAGACTCGGGAAAAATTTTAAATTTAAATATTTTTTATTTATTTTTTATATTTTTTAATTAGAATTTTCGAAAAATCGATTAAAATAGTTAAAAATTTCCAAAAGGACTGTCCAAAATTGTTGAGTTTTTCAAAGAAATCGTTTAAAAAGTCGTTAACAATTATATTCTTGAAAGAAATTTTTTTAAAATTCCTTAAGTTGTCTAAAATAGCTAAAATTTAAAAAAAAGTCATTTAAAAATCGTCAAAAATTGTTTAATCATTTGAAAATTCTTTGTAAAATTTGATTTTCGAAAAATTGTGTAAAATAGCAAAATTTTTTCAAAAAACTGTCTAAAATTGTTAATAATTTTCAAGAAATTGTTTAGAAATCGTCGAAAATTGTTTAATTGTTTGAAAATTCTTTTAAAATACCTTAAATTTTCAAAAAATCGTTTAAAATAGCAACATTTTTTCAAAAAACTATCTAGAATTCTTAATTTTTTTTAAAGAAATCGTCGAAAATCGTTTAAATGTTTCAACTCTTTTAAAATTCCTTAAATTTTCCAAAAATCGCTTAAAAATAGCAACATTTTTTTAAAAAATTCTTAATATTTTTTAAGAAATCGTCGAAAATCGTTTAATTAGCAAAAGAATTAAAAAAACTATCTAAAATTTAATTTTCAAGAAATTGTTGAAAAATCGTCTAGAATTGTTTAATTGTTTGAAGATTCTTTTAAAATACCTTAAATTTTCAAAAAATCGCTTAAAAATAGCAACATTTTTTTAAAAAATTCTTAATATTTTTTAAGAAATCGTCGAAAATCGTTTAATTAGCAAAAGAATTCAAAAAACTATCTTAAATTTAATTTTCAAGAAATTGTTGAAAAATCGTCTAGAATTGTTTAATTGTTTGAAGATTCTTTTAAAATACCTTAAATTTTCAAAAAATCGCTTAAAAATAGCAACATTTTTAAAAAAAATTCTTAATATTTTTTAAGAAATCGTCGAAAATCGTTTAATTAGCAAAAGAATTCAAAAAACTATCTAAAATTGTTAATAATTTTCAAGAAATTGTTTAGAAATCGTCGAAAATTGTTTAATTGTTTGAAAATTCTTTTAAAATTTGATTTTCGAAAAATTGTGTAAAATAGCAAAATTTTTTCAAAAAACTGTCTAAAATTGTTAATAATTTTCAAGAAATTGTTTAGAAATCGTCGAAAATTGTTTAATTGTTTGAAAATTCTTTTAAAGTACAATAAATTTTTCAAAAATTGCTTAAAATAGCAACATTTTTTCAAAAAACTATCTAAAATTCTTGATATTTTTTAAGAAATCGTCGAAAATCGTTTAATTGTTTAAAAAATTTTTTTAATTCCTTAAATTTTAGAAAAATCGTGTAAAATAGCAAAAAATGTTCAAAAAACTGTCTAAAATTGTTAGTAATTTTCAAGAAATTGTTGAAAAATCGTCTAGAATTGTTTAAATGTTTGAAAATTCTTTAAATTTTCAAAAAATCGCTTAAAATAAAATTTTTTTAAAAAGCTATCTAAAATTCTTGATATTTTTTAAGAAATCGTCGAAAATCGTTTAAAATTTTTTTTTAATTCCTTAAATTTTAGAAAAATTGTTTAAAAAATAAAAAAAAATTGTCTAAAATTGTTAATAATTTTCAAGAAATTGTTTAATTGTTTGAGAATTCTTTTAAAATACCTTAAATTTTCAAAAAATCGGTTATAATAACAAAATTTTTTCAAAAAGCTATCTAAAATTCTTGATATTTTTTAAGAAATCGTCGAAAATCGTTTAAAAATTTTTTTTAATTCCCTAAATTTTAGAAAAATTGTCTAAAAAATTTAAAAAAATTGTCTAAAATTGTTAATAATTTTCAAGAAATTGTTTAATTGTTTGAGAATTCTTTTAAAATACCTTAAATTTTCAAAAAATCGGTTATAATAACAAAATTTTTTCAAAAAACTATCTAAAATTCTTGATATTTTTTAAGAAATCGTCGAAAATCGTTTAATTGTTTAAAAAATTTTTTTAATTCCTTAAATTTTAGAAAAATCGTGTAAAATAGCAAAAAATGTTCAAAAAACTGTCTAAAATTGTTAGTAATTTTCAAGTAATTGTTGAAAAATCGTCTAGAATTGTTTAAATGTTTGAAAATTCTTTAAATTTTCAAAAAATCGCTTAAAATAACATTTTTTCAAAAAGTTATCTAAAATTCTTGATATTTTTTAAGAAATCGTCGAAAATCGTTTAAAAATTTTTTTTAATTCCCTAAATTTTAGAAAAATTGTCTGAAAAATAAAAAAAAATTGTCTAAAATTGTTAATAATTTTCAAGAAATTGTTTAATTGTTTGAGAATTCTTTTAAAATATCTTAAATTTTCAAAAAATCGGTTATAATAACAAAATTTTTTCAAAAAACCATCTACAATTCTTAATATTTTTTAAGAAATCGTCGAAAATCGTTTAATTAGCAAAAAAATTCAAAAAACTGTCTAAAATTGTTAATAATTTTCAAGAAATTGTTGAAAAATCGTCTTGAATTGTTTGAAAATTCTTTTAAAATTCCTTAAATTTTCCAAAAATCGCTTAAAATAGTAACATTTTTTCAAAAAACTATCTGCAATTCTTAATATTTTTCAAGAAATCGTCGAAAATCGTTTAATTGTTAAAAATCGTTTACAAATGGTCTAAAATTTTTTATTTGTTTGAATTTTTTTTTTAATTTCGTAATTTTTTTGAAAAATGGTCTAAAATTGCTAAATTTTTACAAAAGAACTATCTAAAATGGTTAACATTTTTCATAAATTTGTTTAAATTGTTTAATTTTTTGAAAATTTGTTAAATCCCTTAAAAAATTGTCTAAAATAGTTAAGTTTTTACCAAAAAAACTGTCTAAAATGGTTAACATTTTCCGTAAAGTTGTTTAGTTTATTGAAAATTTGCTAAATGCCTTAAAAAATTGTTTAACATATTTAAGGTTTTACCAAAAAACTGTCTAAAATGGTTAATTTTTCATAAAGTTGTTTAAAAATTTTTTGGAAATTTGTTAAATCCCTTAAATTTAAAAAAAATTGTTTAAAATAGTTAAGTTTTTATCAAAAAAACTGTCTGAAATTTTTAACATTTTTCATGAAGTTGTTTAAAAATTGTTTAAGTTTTTGAAAATTCTTTGAAAATTTCTTAAAATTTTTAAAAATTCCTTAAATCAAATTATTTAAAAAAATTAAACTTTAAGTTTACAGTCAGTTTTAACGATCAAAACCTTAGTCACTAAAATTCTTTAATAAAATTTATTTTTCAAATTTTTTTAATAAAATCTCTTCAGTAGAAGGTTTATGTTTCCTTTATTTCAATTCATCTAAAATGAATAATCAATTTATTTTATCATCTACCGATTTTAATGTAAAAATAAATAAAAAGAAGGTCGTTATACTTATATTAATAGAAAGATATAACGATTTTTTTTTTACATTAAGAAAATTCTATTAAGCATTTTTTTTCTTTTTCTTTTTGTAGAATTCCGGTGTGAATAGTAATGAAACGCCAGACGATAAAGCGTTAATAGGGTTCGCCCAAATTTCCATAACCGACTGAAATTTCGCTCGTCTCATCGCCTTTTCACTTCTTACATCCGCAAAAACACACGTACACACAAACATAAACGCATATGTATCAGTTTTAGTGATTTAGTCAAAACAATTAAATACGATAAATTCCATAGTTCGGTTGCAGCGCGACAAAAAGAGCTATAATTATTATTACGTAGAGGTTGCCTTATACACACGATATACAATAGTATTTTTACAGAAAGAATTTTTGGAATCAAACTGTGCACTCTTGTACTTAACCCGAAAAAATACTTCCTTTTTCTTTTATTATTATTATTTTTTTTGTTAAAATTAATATAAAATAATCTATATATTGTATTTGTTTTTAATAGTTTTAAATGATAGACGAATGGATTCTTTTATAATCACTCTCATTTTCTATTTCTCTCTCTCTCTCCTTTTTGATAATAATAATCATAAACACGATCAAATAGCATTTTAATTAAAAAGCTAATTTTTGTTATATTTTTCACACCCTGTTGACAATAAAATTAGCTTAATAATAGTAATAAAGATTAAAGTGTCCTATTTCTATAAACAAACACGTATTTATTTAATTATTATCAATTTATTTTTTTCTGTTTTAATTTTTTTTTTGGGGGTGGTTCAGTTTGTATATATATACGATATGTATTTATTTATTTGAGGAAAAATAATAAATAAAAAAGAGAAAATAGAATTTCAATACAACGTTTTATTAAATAAATCTACGATTAAAATTTCAACAAAGAAGAAATAAAAATACGCTAATTAATTATTTGGTACATCGACAATCACGATTACATAAAAAATACACGTCTAAAATATTAATTAATAATTACATAACAATTTGAAAGAATCGTTATATAAGGTAAGTACCTTTATTTCTAAGCTATTTTAATTATTTAAGGCACAACTTATATGTTTTTATTTTGTTTTATTTTTTTTATTTTACAGGAAGATAAAAAATATTGGATATTTAACTAACTTCACTTTAAAGCTTTTCGATAATTTTTTTTAAATTATAGCTTTTTTAATGTAAATTTTTTTATATTATTATAATGTAAACTTTTTAAATATTTGAGACTCTTAATTTTATGTAAACTTTTAGATTTTTTTTGGGAAATAATTTAAGATAAGTGAAGTTAGCCAATAATTATAGTATTTTTTGATATCTCACTGAATATAACTTACTGTCTATTATTCTTATCAAAGTATGATACAGTTCCTTATGTATTCCTAGATATATTAAAGTTAAAAGAATCACATTACTTTGCTTTTTATTTGTAATTTGGGGCGATTATTAATTGACCCATTTATATGGCAAGAGTATCAAAAAGATAATCTTTTTTTTGACACAAAAAAAAAAGAGATTATCTTAAAGATTCATTTGACTTGTTTGAGCTGATGGACCTATAACTTGACTTCTTGCTTCTTCGGGTAACTTATCAGGCATTAATAATATTTCCGTTTTTGTACATAAGTATTTGAGCGAATTAAAAACGACTAAAAAAATTAAAATTAAAAAACAATCAATTTTATTAAAACATTGACAAAGAAAAACTTACTTGGTCTCAGATCTCCCAAAGCGCAATGTTGTTCAACCCAATGAAAAGTAGTTTTGTATAAATCTTCTAAACTCGCGGTTGAAACGAAATTATTAAAAGAAGCTAATAACGGTCTGAATAATAAACTAAAAATCCAAAATTTCCAATTTTCGATTGTACGAACGCGAACGTATTCGTCAAACATTTCTTGCATTTTTAAGTCGCGTTTTCTCGATGAAATTGGAGCTCCTGTTGCTGGTAATAAACACTGACAATTACTAAAATAAAACATAATTATGTAACATTTAAACGTTTTTTTGGGAAAAATAAATATAAATTTAATATAAAAAATCAAACCTTATTGATGTTGTTAAACTATCAATTTGTTGTCTCAAACTGTCCATTTCATCTTTAAGCTGATCTCTTTCGTTACGTAATTGAATAATGTATTCAGCTCCTTTTTGTAACATTGCAGCTTTACTTAACTAGATAACAATAAATACAATTATAATTACTTTCATGTTTATAAGAAATAATTGTTTTTTTTTATAATTTATGTATGTTTATTAGGTTAAATATAAATAAAATCTGATATAATAAATGTGAGTCAAGAAATAAAATTTAACTGTTGCAGGAATGAACCTGACAAGAAAAAAAACATTTAATTCCCAACAAAAATATTTCACAAGTATTTTCATAAAATTACACAGCAATTGCTGATTTATTTCTGACGTGTCGACTTTTGAGTTTTTATTCTGAATTACCATGTTTATAACAATAAACCTCGAATATTACAAAAGTTAAAACATATCAATGAACATAAACTCCTAGGAATTAAAATAAATAAATAATAAAAAGCTATAATGAGGAATTTTGAAAGTTAAACTTTGGGTTAAAGGACAATTAATTAATTCTAAAAGAAATTCTAAACTAAAATCGATAATTTTCTGGTTTTTATATGGTTTCAAGAACAAATATAAAGACGAAAATACGTGGAAGAAAATTGCAGGCATTGGACGTGTTCAGTACACATGGCAGCTCGGTAGCTGACTGTCATCAGACTTCTGAACAGTATCGTTGGTTTACTGATGAGATTCAGCGCTGTTCATTTAAAACAGCGTCTTAGTTTAACGTTTAAACGAAGGTTGGGTTGAAGTGAAATGAAGTGAGGATGATATGAAACGTTTTTGACATCTATGCACTTTCTAGTCTAATGCAATACATGTTTACTCCGTTCACCGAGAGATTTCTTATGTGTCATCAATTAATTGAAGGGCTCGGTGCAAAAAGCGGATATCTTCATTTTTTCAAATTTTACAGTGTCACTAAAACACTAATCGATTGTTGCATCCAAACAAATTAATGCCAGCTCCATTTCTTATGCACCTTCCAGTTTACAACGGTGGAGATAGCCGTTTCTTTATACCAAACGATGCGCACTAGTGAGTAGGGCCAAGTTCAGGCAAAAAAGCAATTTCATCAAAAACTGGAGTTGACCGGTTTTTGCACCGAGCCCTTCAATTGTGTTATCACTAAATGGAGATTATCTATTAAACTTTCGTAAGGTTTAACTGACATGTACTGTCAATTCAAGAGAGATTAGAAATTCAGTTTTTAAATTTGCTAAAAATATGGAATTTATAATGAGTGGAATTTCCGTTCAATAACCAGAAACCTACTATATACCAACGGTGGCCAAACGGCGGCTCGCGAGCCACATGCGGCTCTTTTAGAGTTTGAGTGCGGCTCAATTAAAAAATGTCATCAATACTTTCTACTAGGTTTTGAATGACTAACAACATTTGTTTCCTATACTGAAAGGGAATCAGGAAGTATAATTCACTGGATCTCCTTTTTTTTTTGGAGAGCGAATTTCCGATGAGACTCAAAAAAATGGCCAAATGGCGTTTTATTCCGGCTCAATTACAAAAATTTCATAAATTTTGAAGAGTGAATTTTCCGATGTGGCTCTTCAAAATTTTCGATTTTGCAATGCGGCTCTAAGTACCACCAAGCGTGACCACCCCTGCTATATACCATTATTGTCATCACAAAAGCTGTTTTCTTACATCAACTGTGTGCGCTAAACGTACCAATTACCTTCCTATATAATATCTATTACATAATTTGGAAATCCACGTTCTCTAAGATAGAAAAAATACGTGACGGTCTATTAAAAATTGATTTCGAGTAAAAACATGACACAAATTGAAAGCGATCTATTGAAACTCTATAGATCGTTGCACACAAACTACAAAAATCATCTATAATTGTAATGATGTGATTAACACTGTATTTTTAAATTCCACATTTGATTCATTTAATCATTACTTACCTTAGCATTCGGATTTTGATTTAAATGAGGTATCAACGAATACATCATATCGAACCCATTCTTAATATTATACCTCCTCTTTTGTTCGGCATGGATATGTCCCGCTCTCCTTTGATCGCGATGTATAGGTTCACGATTTAATGACTCTAAAGAGCCGTGTGGTGATGTTGGTGAACTTAACACTGGATTTTCTGGGAGGGTAGAGGGTGGAGATAATGAGGTTTGTGGTACCTAAAAAAATTGACATATATAATGTGTACTAGAAAACTAAAATAATATGAATTGGAATAGAGTAAGGCTCTGCTCATATGGAAATATTTAAATCGCGGATATTGGACGAACGTGATTTGAAAACTTGTAGACTCAATATTTTAGCTATTTGTCATCTTCATACGTCTACTACTAAAGTTGCGAGTTTCTTATCAACCTACTCAGTTCTTTCCAGACTCTGGATGTGCGTTTAATCAGTGCGTCTTGTGCAAAATGTCTAGTTATAGTGCCACGATCAAGGCAAAGCCCCAAAAGGGAGTCATTGTATATTGCGGAGTTAGCACAAACCCCTAATCGAACGAGTATATGATGGTAGGGAATTCAATGGAAGGGACGATTTCTTAATTCTTGGTCATCAACCTACTGTGAGCTCGTTCGAAGAGGTTCCAGGTGCTAGCTCCGCTCGTAAGTACAATAAAGGCAGTTTAAGGATCGATTACACGCAGCTAGTTTACTCGCTACTAGCGCGCTAGTTTACTATCTCGCTAGCTCGGAGAGTGCGAGTAAAAAAGCGCTCATGATTACACGTGGCTAGTAAACAAGATAGCTCGCTAGCGACCTGTTATGTTGTTGTTCAAAATGAAGTAATATTGTAAAGTTTTTGGAAATATATGAAAATTATCCTATATTATGGAATATAAAGCGGAAAGATTATTTAGATTCCAAGCTAAAAGACTCTGCATTTCAAAAATTATGGGACGAATTAGAAGTCGAAGATCTACTGGGAGATATGACAGTCAAGAAGCTAAAAGCGAGAATAAAAAGCATCAGGGACTCCTACCGCCAGGAATTAAATAAAATTGAGACGTCGAAAAAAGTGGCATGGGAAATGATGATATTTATAAACCCAAATTAGTAATGTACAATTTCGAAATTGTACATTCTGGTACTCGAAACAAATACTCCAAGGATTTAAAGCTGTCGCCAGTGACTAAATAACACTACCGTCGTTTGGGGTGAGATTGATAACCGGGGGTGAGATTGATCACCAAGTCGCTTCTTCATAAATTTAAATCTAGCGCGCAAACCAACTATTAGATTAGTTTTTCGCCAAAGCAACACAAACCTGGAGGCGAAAAACGAATCTAATAGTTGGTTTGCGCGCTAGATTTAAATTTATGAAGAAGCAACTTGGTGATCAATCTCACCCCAAACGACGGTAGTATTATTTCAAGTTTTAGTCTTAGAGGTATCGCCATTCTCATTACAGTAGTGCTTTTCTGGATTGACCCTTCCACCATTTGCAACAAAGTATCAAAATTATCACTATTTATTCTTAAGTTATTCCTATAGGCTGCCGGATCTTCTTCGACTAATTCTTTTAAAAGGGTACTTGAAGCACCAAATTGATCCCTGCGAGAAATCCATTTTCTTATCCATTTCTTCTTTCTCTTTTGGGAAGTCTGGTTTTTTAGTTCTTCCTGTAATATAGCCCCGAGAACCAAAACACATCCACGAAGTATTTCTTTAGATATTTTAGGCATTTTCGGATTGAAAATATGAATATACTTCGTCACAAATTTAATACTATCAACCAACTTTTTGATGTTTGTGCGGATAGTTTACTCGCTGATGTAATGACACGGTGCTTTTTTACTATCCGGATAGTGAAAAAGCCAGCTAGTGGCGAGTAAAGTTGAACAATTTTAACTCTAGTCGCCTGCATTTCGGCGAGTAAACTATCCGGCTAGTTTACTCGCTGCGTCGATTACACAGAGCTAGTTTACTAGCGGATAGTAAACTCGCGCGCTAGCGGCGAGTAAACTAGCTCCGTGGAATCGACCCTTAAGGGAATGTCAGCTGGTGTGTCACTTGTATGTCCCCCTTCCCTGTGAGTGTTAGTGCAGCTCCAACGAAAGCCCCAACAAGAAACTAAGTATACCTCTTGCTTATTTAACCCCATAACCAAGTGACTTGTGACTATCGTAGCAGTGATAGGGATATCGTTATTAAGTATTATTATTACTACTATAGAAAAAGAATGGTTAGGAGACTCTGGTTACATCTTTACATCACAAAGAAGACAAATAATAGATTATTTGTTGTTTCAAAAGAATTTCAAAAATCTGATTCTAAATTCCTTGCATTTTATAGAATGAACTGCCTTTTCTACCAAATTCCAAGTATTTTACATTACATCTTTTCTAGAATAGCCTTTTAACTTGTAGTTGTATAATTCAAAATATTTTTCTAATCTTGACACAAGCTTCATATCAAATTTGTGATCAGTCATTGTTTTTACGGTGAAGAAAACTGAATCACTATGTATTCTAATCAGTTTTGACACAAAATTTGAATATCCCATGTGAGCAGACCCTGACGTTTGTTACACGTTAGACAATGAGAAATAATTTTTGGGAGTTACAAACGGTAGCGATGAAAAAAAATTAAAACAATTTTTTTTTCAAGTCAAGCTTTCGGAATAAAAGTCTTTGAAAAATGTAAAGTACTGTTTTTATTTTTCCTCCTCGCTATTAGTTGTAGCTCTAGCTAAAATAAAAGCTATTTTTCGTTACACAATACTATAAATTACCTCAATAGATTTTTGTACTGAACTCATATTAACAGGAGAAATTATCACAGGACTAGTAACCCTCATTTTTACACCAGATTGTTCCTCTTTACAACGAATTGTTTCTGTACAGGAAGACGTAGCTTGAGCGTTACGATATAAAGAATCTGAACCTTAAAATAAACAAAAAATGTTTTCTTTCTTAAACAAAATAATGTTAATTAATAATGTTATTACTTGTTGTGAGCAATTGAGATAAAATCATATTATTCCCAGCATTAATCAACGAAGGATCACTAACAGCCGATTGTAAAGGAGGCCTTTTAAGCGGTTCCCTACTATTCGAACGCGACCTCCTAACCCTTTGTATAGTTCGCATTCCATTCCCTTTTTCCTCCTTCTTTTCACCCAAAACAAACAAAAAAGAAACCAAAAAAACACAATTAAAAACACACCCAATTAAATTATTTTAATCAACTATACCACCAACTGCGGAATTTTACTTTGCCCTCCCGGAGTATTCGGCTTCTTATAAGAAGTCTCTTGTTTGTAATTCGTCCTGAAACCTTGCTGCGTCTGCGGTACTGAAAAAACAACACCGTAACAACGCTTGCGAGCTTAACGAACGGTTTTTTAACAAGCGGTACATTGTAACACTTTCAAAGTTACGGGCGTGGACATCTCCGTCATTTGGTAGTCTCCGTAAACGGTTTGCGGCGTCCCTTTCGGCTCTTTTGGCTTTACTACGTTCTTCGAGATCACCGTGTAACTTGGTTGTTGTATTAACATGTCGTTTGAGTAAGGTTGCCGGCTTGTTTGGAGTTGTTGGACGTCTAAATTCATTTGGGGTTGAAATGATTCTAATGTTGTTGTTGATGTGGGATTTAACTATTTAATTTTAGAAAAAAAAATTATAAATTAAATAAATGTAGTAAAGTTTAAATTTTTAAAAGAAAACATACATTCATGTTATTTGTCGTTGCTAAATCTAATTCTGGATAACTCCAAGAAAGTGATTTGTTACAAACTGGTTCTTCAGGTACAGTGGGTAGCTTTCCTGTTAAGATATCTAAAAATTATTTTGTTTATAAAGATTTTATTGTTTGGTAGATTAATTTTTACCCAAATGTTCAAAATCCATAAATTCGTTATTTGGTAAGTTTGGTTGTAATGGTCCGAGGCTAGGTTGGATAAAATGTGACAAACCAGCTTTTGCTAATTAAGAAAAAAAAATTGACAGAAAAATTAATTTTTAAATCACCTTTTATTTAAATTCGTTTAATTATTATCCAACTTACCAATTTCTCTAGTATCGGGAAAAGCGAACGGTTGATTACTAATCGTAGAGAATAAAGTGTCACTCATCAATCCCATATAATCCTCATCGATAAGCATGTTCATATTTTCAGGACATTGAAAATCATATCTTAACAATTCCATTTCCAAAAACTAACCAAAAAAGAAAACTATCTTAAAAAACTAACAATTCAAAATGGGGTTATTAATCATTTTTCATACCAAATCATTCGGATCTTTATGATGTCCGGAACATTGCGTTTTATAGAACATCCTCCATTTTTTATACTCGGCTGTAACGGCTTCTAATTTCCTTTTCCAGTACTTACCCTCCAAAATTATCGCCTTAAAAAATTAAATTGAGTTATTTACTTATGAAAAAAATAAAATAAAATAAATACCTAAATACAATAAAATAATAATAGTAAATACAATAAATAAATGAATGATAATTACCTCTGGTTTATTGTGTGTGTCAACATCCAAAGGTGATGCAAATTGGCAAATAAGAGTATTTTGCTTCTTTATAACTGGTAGAAAAAAATAAATTTAATTTAAATTTCAAATAAAACGTTTATGGTAATTATTAACTTACATTGCATGTGCCAACATCTCCAGATAACATTGTTAAGTCGTATTTTATCCTTCCATCGTAACCTTATCCCTCGAAATCGGTTCCATTTAGGTGATGTTAATTTTTGCCTGTTTATTAAAAAATAATTTATTAAAAAAAGAAATAATTTATTTAAAAAACAAATAATTTATTAGAAAAACAAATAATTTATTAAAAAAATAAATAATTTATTAAAAAAACAAATAATTTATTAAAAAATAAATAATTTATTAAAAAAACAAATAATTTATTAACCGCTTAATGCACACCTCCGTGACATATACGGGCGACGTTTCCGTCAAAATTGTGCAGCTCCGTGAACGCCACGGTCACTTTATTTGCAAAAAAAATAAATGATTTTTTTTGTACCTAAATTGATTTAAAAAATGTGCATTAAGGGGTTAATAAACAAATAATCAATTTAAAAAATCAGATTGATTAAACTTACAATTAGCCACACCACAAGCAACACATAAATGAAAGTGTTGCTTAGCATTAATATCAAGATATTAACAATAATATTGACAGTGTGACGTCGTCTTAAAAGTTATCCAAATTCGAAACTTTAAACTTATCGAAATCAAAACTATTTGAATTTAATTAAATAATATTACAAAATCAATTAAGCAATCACTCTGAAAAAATAACTTTGATTTATGTTAAGTAGATTATAATCGTTTAAAATCGACAATTTATCTTGTTTTTAATAAAAACTAATAAGAAATTAAACCCAATCTCCATGAAATTTACTCAATTGCAATTACAAAATATTGTTTTGATTTTTGCCAATAATTAAAAAAGAAAAAAATATATTTAAAATAGAAATGTTTTAGATGAGGTTTAACTTTAGATATTAACTTAATGTTTATTAGAAAAAATTATCATCCAGGATAAAAATCAATTTGATTCATGTCCATATGATTAAATCTAATAAAACCAATCACTTATCTTGTTTTCAATCAAAATTATTAGAAAAATGAGATGAAATACTCAAATGAGTTATTAAATTATAAAATTTTCTTAGAAAAAAAATGACTTATAACTAAAAAAGATCTTATTTTTTTGAATGTAATGATTATAAAGTGTTCTAAATTTGATGAGTTTTTAACACTTTGTTGACCAGTGACGAGTTAACTCGTCTTTTCATGCCCAAACGTTGCTGACCGGTGACGAGTTAACGTCGCCATAGCACTTATGGTGGGTTTAGGATGTCAAACTTAATCGTAACCTTACCTGTAATAACCATCACATTTATCTTAATGTCTAGACGTTGCCTAAACGCTTCTGTTGAAACAAAATAGTTGAACTTTTTTTAAATACCACAGTTACTGCTATGGTTACGATTACAGCCTTTAAGTTTGACATCCTAATTCCACCATTACATTATGGTGACATGACATGAATCGTTTATTTGAGAAAGCCCACATGTCCAGGACACCCCATTTTACAGGAGGCACAAAAAACATTGTAGTTTCAACATATTGTACTAATCTACATAATTTCATTATAATATATGTAATATATTAAAATATATGTATGAAGCTGGACAGGTGTGATCTTTCCCTGACTTGCATAATTACCCCTTGAGCGCAGTTTGCCTCACAAAACTCAATCTTACTAAAATTGTGACTTGTGGGCTTTCTCAAATAACCGATTCACATAGTTCCTATGTAAAATTCCCGTTCAACAAAGTGTTAATATTTGCAATTTCATTAAAATCGAAATCACAACATATCAACTCTTTTTGTATAATGATCCTTTAGCTTTGAAGGTAGCCTTTGATTACAATAAGTCAATTAATAATAAGGACACTTAATAATGACAATTAAGACATTTTATAACAAGAATTAGGACACCTGTATAAGCGCCTTTATTCTTAAAAAGAATAAAAATCGTTTTCCAAACTGCTTTTACAGTACTGTTATCAAAAATACAATGTGAACAGTCAGTTGACGGTTTCGTTTTTATCAAATACGTTCATAAAGATTATTGCGCGGAGTATACCGACCAAGTTTAACCATTTGTGAACATGGTTAATAGTAGGGTAGCAAACTGGTTGACCGTCAAGACTGTAATAATCTTCAAATAGTAATCTGAAGATTATCAATATTTATTAGGGAATATTTGTCCACACAGTATAAAATTCACCATAGATTGAAGTTATGTTTTTTGTTAGTAAACAATGCAGAGAAATATTAACACATTCACGCCGGGCGTGGGCCACATGCTATGCTTTCCTTACGGGCGTGGGCCACGCTCCGGCGTGAACGTGTTAAGAGAAATGTCAATTTAACCAGTTTATTTTTACAAGTACCATTTTTAAACAAAAAGAGGTATAAGCAAACAAAGATAAGTTACTGATCGAATAATTTGAAACGATCATTCGCGAAAAAAAGTTTAATGTTTAACATCAATCACTAATGGTCGATTTAGGATGTCAAACCTATAGGCCATGCGTGTAGCAGTAGCTGTACCATTTAAAAAGAGTTTAGATATATTTATTTAAATGATATCGTTTGGGTAACCGCTTACAGTCATCAAAAATTGCAAGAAATTTAATCGTAAGCGTAAAAGTTGGCCAACATTTAACTTTTTACGGTTACGGCTAAATAATCTTAGCAGCAGAAGTCTGCGTACAAAGAATTTGGAATACTTTAATTGAGAAAAGAATAATATTGTAAAGAATTGGAAACTAAAAGTTAGAATGGAGACAAAGGGAAAGGAAATTAAAGCAGAAGAAAAAAATTATTGTAAAACTTAAGAGAGAAAAACTCTTCGAAAAATAGGAACAACAAGCAGATCACATTCCTCCATTTAGAGCAGCGATTCCCAACGGGGTCGATATCGACCCCTTGGGGGTCAATGAAGTTGTAGAGGGGGTCAATGTTGATCAGAGGGGGTCAATATTAGGGGTCGATAGCTACATATGCATACTTTCTGTTATTGAAGAAGACTGTATTTCATCGGAAGATATATTATTATTTACAAATCATTTACAAAATTTAAAAGATTTTATTTTTCGCTTTCGAGACATAAAAAATTTGGATGTGCCAGCATGGCTTATAGATCCATTACAGTGCAATATATCTCGATATAATATTATGCTGCAAGAAGAGTTAATTGCGTTGAAGGAAGATGTTCAAACACAACTCTTATTCAAAACACACGGATACGCAAAGTTTTGGAATTTGAAAATCACCAGGGAAAAGTATCCAGAATTACTAGTTATCACAGAACCACTATTACTAACGTTCCCCTCTTCCTATTTGGTGGAATCAGGTTTTAGTCACCTCAACAATTTGCTGCGTAAAACAAGAAATAGATTGAATGTTTTCGAAAGAGGGCATTTAAGAATTGCATTAAGTAATTTTAAACCAAATATTAAAAGCGCAGCCATCACATTTACAATTTTTCAACAAAATTTTGTGCAATTATGTTTTCTTTTTAATAAATTGCTTGCAAATTTTAAAGATAATAATAATTTAAAGATAATAAATGTTATTTTATGTAAATACCAATAGAAATATAAACACTTAACTATAAATACTTGTATTACTGTATTACATAGAAGGTAAAAGTGCTAGGGGGTCGATGTAAGAAACTGTTCTCTTACAAGGGATCGATATAAGAAAAAGGTTGGGAATCCCTGATTTAGAGAGTCATCAACAACTACAAAGACACTGAAGATTACTTCTTACGTCCATGATCTGATCAACCATCTCTTCTAACATTCCGAGATGAGCAAAGCATTGCACAGCAGGTGCGAAAAGAACCTAGGCTAACAGCAACAAAAATAGCACATAATGTACAACAGCAGTTTCATAAAATTATTACCAAAGATATGGCGAAAAGGACATTATCAAAGGCCCACTACCACACTCAAGTTGCACGAAAAAACCATTCGTATCAGATGGGTCCAATCGACAGAAGTGGATTACCTGTGCTAAATAATACATAAACAAGTCCACAGAATTCTGGGAGAAGGTGCTTTTTACAGATGAGGGTATTATTTGCATCTCCAAAGGTAAACAATTTATGTGGAAAAAGCTTGGTACTTAAATCTACAAAATTTAAAAGCTGCTGTAAAACATGGAGGTGGTGTAGTGATGGTTTTGGGGTGTACGTGCGCCAAAAGAGTAGGGAAATTGGCTTTTATAACATCCACAATGGGCCATAAAATGTACATAGACATCTTAAAGGAAAATTTGAAGCCAAAACAACTTGGGTTTCAAATCCAAATACATTTTTCAATAAGATGACCCGAAATTCATTCTACTCACAATACCAGACATTACTACATAACATTCCAACACAATGAAAACACCTCCACAATCACCTGACTTAAATCTGATTGAGCACTTATAGGATTTATTGGAACGCAAAATTCGTCAACATAACGTAACCTAAAAAGAAGTGCTAATACAATTTATAATTAACGAATGGGCCAAAAACCATCCCGATGAGACAAAGAAACTAGTACAATTCATGTCAAAACGTTTAAGAGTTTTTAGTTTTGATTTTATTTTTTGAAATTACATTTGTGTTCTATTGATTTATATTTTGTTAATAGATTTCTATATTGTTAACATACATAATAAATACGATTTAAAATTTATCCTATTAGATTATGATTATTCTTTTCTTGGTTAAAGTATTTCAAATTCTTTGTATGAAGACTTCCACGGCTGAGTGTAAACGACAATTTGAAACAGAAAAAGTCATAAGCTTTGTTTGTTAAGGCTGCACTGCTTGCACTAAGCAGTTCAGTGCATTATTAAATTTTGATTTTATATGCGTTCGTTGGATCAGCTTTCACACCTGAACTAAAGTGCACTAACAATAAGTTACACTGAATCACAGTCATTCTCCTTTACATTCTTCACGAAAGTGTACCAAAGTGTAACTTAGGGCGGTGCAAGTTTGAACGCAACAAACAAAACTATAGTTTATTGTAAACGTAAATGACACTAGAAAACATTTAAATCTCAAACAAAACATTTCATTTTGCATCTGATTCATAAAAATCCAAACAAAAATAAGGGAGATATGGCTTTAGACATTTTGGTCTGACACATCGTAAATCAATTAATCAAAAAAACAATTTCATTCATATCAAATTGATTAAAATCTCTTAAAATTTTCCTACCCTCATAAGGAAATGTAATTATTGCAAAAACAGTTCATTTAAAATTTAATTTTTACCAAAAAATAAAAAAAAAATATATAAATCAAAAATTTTAAAATCTTTTAAAATACATTTTAAAATACATTCACTATTCTCCATTTATTAAAAAAATACTATCATTTAATCATGATTAAAATCTCATCTTTAATTCATGTCAAATTGATTAAAATCTTTTAAAATTTATCTCATTTTCAATCAAAATTACTATAAAAATACGATTAAGTCCTCAAAAAAATTGCACTATCATATAAGTTGAATATAATTTTAGATCAAAAATGACTTAAATTCAACAAAAAACATTAATATTTATACAAAAAAAAAAAAAATTAAAATAGGAGAGTATTATATCCATTACAAATCCTTATTTTATCAAACATTTCCCTCCGATAGCAAAAGATAGATATGTATATGGTCAGATAACATGAACAATAAAAAAAAATTACCTTTCCTATTGTGTTATCTGGTTAGTTTCGTACTTAATTACGATCATACAAAATTTTGGCTAGATAAGATTTTATTACACAATTTTACTACTCAAAAAATACACACATAATTTTTTACGATTAATTCCTTTAAATATTCTTACCTATAAGCTATAGACATACATTGAAACAAAGTAGACAACCCATTTTCAATAGCGATAGGTTGTAATCGTTTATTATTAACAAAATGATCCATAACGGGTCCGTTATTAACCACCAAACTTTTCTGAGAATCTTTAAGTGTAATATCCGGAATTGGTACGGCCGTATCATCATCATCTTGAGCTTCGGCTTCGAAATGAGACACCATAAAGTGTCCCGAATGTATAGCTTCCTTGTTACCAGGCGGTTGTTCCATTTTACGCGCATTTTCCGTTAGGTACATGATGGTAAACACACTTGGGGGCCCGTAAACTCGTCAAAGATGATGCGCGGAACGGCTCTTTTTCCAAACTGACCCGTTATCGCGGTAGCAATAAAGATCAAGGACTGATCGGTTGGGTCACACACACACTGTGAATAAACGGGAGTGATTACAGATGTTGTATTACATTTTCCATAAATAACTCCGCCGTAGATAACTCAATATAAGTGAAGTGAGCCGCGTTTTAACTAGTTCGGTCCTTTCCCCGCTATCTTCGTCCCGGAATCAATGTAGTACAAAGTCTAGGAAAAGTTATTTATTTACATTATTTCAAATATGTCCGTTTTTTTTATTTAAATTTTGATTTAACGTTTTAGTTTGTAAACAAGATTTATAAACAAGTAATGCGACTTACATTCGGATAGGATAAGCAAATTTTAAATCACAGTTACGTAAATAAATACACTTTGTATTTGACATTTATAAAATTGTTTGGAATGTAACTTGCTTTTAAGGCTTTATGTAAATTAAAGTTGTTTATTATTTATTTTTATATGAACGTTGCGAATAAATTATGTATTAAAAATAGAATAGAAAGTCGAAACTTACGAGAGTTTTAAATTAATTACGATTTGTTGAATGATGATGTGTGTAAATGTCACTTTGACAGATATAAATAACCTAACTTTTTTTAATTTTAAAATTCTAATTATTTTAAAATTTTAATAATTTTTAAAAAATTAGTGTTTTTTACTTTACAATTTATTAAATAATCTAATTTAATTAATCTAATTTTAATTTTGATAATTTAATTCAAATTCAAAATTTAAAACTAGCAATATTTTTATTTATAATTTAAAGATATAATTACCTAAAAAAAACAACAGTTAGATAAAAAACTTTTAGATTATATAATAAGAACATTTAAACTAAGTTATATTAAATATTTATTCATTTTTCAATAAAAATAAAATTTAAATTTCTTTTATAAAAAGATATACATATACAACCTAATACACGAAATTGTAATGTTGGTTGCCTAGTCATACATTTAAAAATTTGATTTTTATTCTAAAATAAACTAGTCAATTTTTAAAAATTCATAAAAAATTTATTTTTAAAGATTTTGATTTGATTTTTCTTCTAAATGAAACTTAAAACATTCTAGTTTTGATTTCAAAAGACCGTTTTATTCTAAATGTTGTCAAAAAAATTAAAAAAATTTTAAAGTTGGTAAAAATTTTTGACATTTTTTTAACTTAAAAAAATTAACTTTAAAAATTCATCAAAAATTCATTTTTAAACATTTTGATTTGATTCTTTTTCTAAATGAAACTTAAAACATTCTAGTTTTGATTTTAAAAGACCGTTTTATTCAAAATGTTGTCAAAAAAATTTAAAAAAATTCAAAGTTGGTAAACATTTTTGACACTTTTTTAACTTAAGAAAATTAACTTTAAATATTCATCAAAAATTCATTTTTAAACATTTTGATTTGATTCTTTTTCTAAATCAAACTTAAAACATTCTAGTTTTGATTTAAAAATACCGCTTTATTCTAAATGTTGTCAAAAAAATTTAAAAAAATTTTAAAGTTGGTAAAAATTTTTGACACTTTTTTAACTTAAGAAATCAACTTTAAAAATTCATCAAAAATTCATTTTTAAAGATTTTGATTTGATTCTTTTTCTAAATCAAACTTAAAACATTCTAGTTTTGATTTAAAAATACCGTCTTATTCTAAATGTTGTCAAAAAAATTTAAAGTTGGTAAAAAGTTTTGGAACCTTGGAACTTTAAAAATTCATTAAAAATTCATTTTTAAATATTTTGATTTGATTTTTCTTCTAAATGAAACCTGAAACATTCTAATTTTAATTAAAAAAGACGGTTTTATTCTAAATGTTGCCAAAGAAATTAAGAAAATTTTTAAAGTTGGTAAAAATTTTTGACACTTTTCTAACTTAGGAAATCAACTTTAAAAATTAATCAAAAATTCATTTTTAAACATTTTGATTTGATTCTTTTTCTAAATGAAACTTAAAACATTCTAGTTTTAACTTCATAAGACCGTTTTGTTCTAAATGCTGTCAAAAAAATTAAAAAAAATTTTAAAGTTGGTAAAAATTTTTTGAAACTTCTAACCTAATTTAAGAAAATCGATCAACTTTAAAAATTCATTCTTTAAAATTTTAATTTGATTTTTCTTCTAAATGAAACTTAAAACATTCTAGTTTTGATTTAAAAAGACCGTTTTATTCTAAATGTTGTCAAGAAAATTTAAAAAAATTTTGAAGTTAGAAAAAATTTTTGACACTTTTCTAACTTAAGAAAATTAACTTTAAAAATTCATGAAAAATTCATTTTTAAACATTTTGATTTGATTTTTTTTCCAAATGAAACTTAAAACATTCTAGTTTTAATTTAAAAAGACCGCTTTGTTCTAAATGTTACCAAAAAATTTAAAAAAATTTCAAAGTTGGTAAAAAATTTTTTTAGGTGAAAAAATCCTTTAGGTTAGAAAATCAATTTTTTAAAAAAACCATAAAAAATTGAATTTTAACCATTTTGATTTGATTTTCTTTCTAAATGAAACTTAAAACATTCTAGTTTTAATTAAAAAAAGACCGTTTTGTTCTAAATGTTACCAAAAAATTTAAAAAAATTTTCAAAGTTGGTAAAAAATTTTTTTATGTGAAAAAATCCTTTAGGTTAGAAAATCAATTTTTAAAAAAAATCATAATAAATTGAATTTTAACCATTTTGATTTGATTTTCTTTCTAAATGAAACTTAAAACATTCTAGTTTTAATTAAAAAAGACCGTTTTGTTCTAAATATTACCAAAAAAGGTATGTTTACCTGCTTTGAGAGGGCGGTTTTCGTCGTTTTAAGCTTCAACTTACATCCTCATAAAATTTCAAGTCTCAAAAATTAGTTTATTAGACGTAAATTTTTTAAAATTAACAAATTTTAAGAAAATAATACGTGAATTAAAAGTCGGGGTAATTCTTCCCTTATTTTATTCTCTCCTGATACAAAGTCGAAATTTTTAAAGCAAAATTTTCAAATTGAAATTTTAATTTGCGGTACAAGTGGCGCCATCTAATAGAATTTCGTCCAACTTTATACTTTATGAATTTTTTAAAATTAACAAATTTTAAGAGTCACGTAAAGTAAGTTAGTTTACGTTTTCCTTTGTATACAAAAAACTAGTTAGTATTTAAATCTCTAATAAAAATATTAAGAAGTATTTAAGAAATTAAAAATAAAATTCTAAAATATTCTTAAAATTCATAAAAAAATACCTTAATTTGATACCAAACGAGACTATATTTGCATAAAAAATAAAAAAGTTAGTTTAATTTTTAAATTTTCAAGGTGGTGGTTTAAAAAAATTAAAATTTTTATTAAAAATTCTTAAAGTTTATTAAAAATCCTTTAATTTGATACCAAACACGACTAAATTCGGATAAAAAATAAAAAAGTTAGGTTAATTTTTTTAATTTTCAAGATGGCCGACTTCCGGTTGTCATTAAAATCAAAAATTTCGATAACTTTCTTATTATTAATCGTAGATGTATCGTGTTTATACTCAAATTAAAGGAAATTTAATTGCCTATCGATTTATAATAAAATTTTAAAGATTCCCGACATCTGGTTCTTTAAAAAATTAAAAATTTCAATTAAAAAGTTAATTTATTCTATAAAAATTAATATAAAATTAATCAATACATTTTAAACAACCTTTATTATCGCGTTTGTATCGAAAAACTTACCAAACAAGACTATATTTGCATAAAAAATAAAAAAGTTAGGTTAATTTTTAAATTTTCAAGGTGGTGGTTTAAAAAAATTAAAATTTTTATTAAAAATTCTTAAAGTTTATTAAAAATCCTTTAATTCAATACCAAACGCGACTATATTCGGATAAAAAATAAAAAAGCTAGGTTAATTTTTTTAATTTTCAAGATGGCCGACTTCCGGTTGTCATTAAAATCAAAAATTTCGATAACTTTCTTATTATTAATCGTAGATGTATCGTGTTTGTACTCAAATTAAAGGAAATTTAATTGCCTATCGATTTATAATAAAATTTTAAAGATTCCCGACATCTGGTTCTTTAAAAAATTAAAAATTTCAATTAACAAATTAATTTATTCTATAAAAATTATTATAAAATTAATCAATACATTTTAAACAACCTTTATTATCGCGTTTGTATCGAAAAACTTTCCCTTTATTTACGACAGCCCAATTTTTAATTTCTTTCCGAGTTAAAATATCTTGATAATTAACCGCAACGGATTTAATTTTATCTTCTTCGTAATCATCGTAATTAACATTATTAATTTTTTTTTGTTGAGATTTTTCTTTATTATTTAAATCTATAAACTCGGTAGATTCTCGAAAGAGCTTTATCCCCTTTTTGAAACGTTTCTTCTTTTTTTTCGTAACCTCATCGTTTGATTTATCGACTAATAAATTATTTAATTGGTTATCTAAAATATTAACTAAACGTTTTGCCACAAATTTTTGGAACTCTGGGGTTACATCTAAAATTGTAACTTCTTCCAATTTACTACGTCTTAAGGATGGAACTTTTGCTTCGGGTTTTATAAATTTTTCTTTTTTACATTTTTCTTCCTTTTTATACAAAGAATCTTTTAAAAAATCTCCATCACAAGCTTCTTTTAACAGACTTAAATTTGATTCATCTTCTGAGGAATCCGAAGACATTTTTTTTAATCTAATTTTAATAAAAATAAGTTTGACAAACAAAAGTAAGGTTATGTTTTGATTTAAAAAGTTTGCTATTTAACCGTTAGATGTCGCCGAATTACAATCTATGTCATTTGAGTGTCAAACGAAGGATTTTAGGTTGGATCGTGTGACAGTAAAGTCGCGTTTTTAACGTTTACTCTAATTTCCGATAAGTTTTAAACATTTAAAAATGTACTCGAGGGTCCTAAGACCGTGTTTAATCACGTTTCAAACTCACGGAAGGAATTTTTCGACGTCCAAACAAATCAACTTTAAAAATTTATCAAAAATTCATTTTTAAAAATTTTGATTTGATTCTTTTTCTAAATGAAACTTAAAACATTCTAGTTTTGATTTTAAAAGACGTTTAATTCTAAATGTTGTTAAAAAAATTTTAAAAAATTTCAAAATTGGTAAAAAAAATTTTAATTATTAAAAATCAATCATTTTAAAAAAATCATATCTCAAAAACTAATTATTAATAAGGTTTGACATTTTTATGAGGATTTAGATTAAAACTTAATCTTTATTTTTACCAAAAATTAATTTTCTACGACTTTTAGTTTTCCTCTCAATTGAGAAAATGTAATTTAATGTCCTTAATTAAAATTTTTAAACCTTCTAAAAATTAAGTTACGTATATGCAACCTAATACACAGAAAATTTATAATGTCGGTTGTCTAAATACACGTCTAAAAATTAGAGTTTTTACTCTTCTAAAATATATTTTAAGGAATTTTATTTATTTATTATTTTAATATCATTTAGAATAAGTAAAAAATCTATTTTAAATTAACTAAAATCATCTGAAAGGCGCAAAAAAAAAGTCTATGACAGTTACGCATGCGCAGAAACGACTTGCACCAGCTGTTGGTGCGAACTTATCACGAATTTTTGTCTATAAGTTAGAGATAAGGGCCTCCGATAAGGTATTGGAATAATCTAAATAAAACCCAACCAACCCCACGTTACTACCTCCTAAGCATGCATCGTACGACCCCTTTTTCCGTTCGAATCGGCTTGGCTTTTTATTTGCTCCGCGTCAAATTTAGTTTTTACAATGAGTCACGATTCTAGCAGTCCATCAGCTCGTTCACGAACTGGGGGTTTAATTATACTTCAGGCTGTTGCTGTTTTAGGCACCCGAACGAAAAAATGTCGCTGGGAGTTTCGACCAGGTTGAAGTACCCCAAAAAGCACGAGCTGGTCAAGTCGCACAGCCAGTCGCAGATACTTGCCAACAAGTTACGACAAGACGGTGTCTTAAATACAGGTTATTAGTTGTTCTTATAGATAATTAAAAGAATCCTTTGATTTTGTACCAAATACGGTTAGAATTTAAAAAACCGCTCTGATTTTTAATGTTTAAGTGATTATCATTCGCTTTAATGGTTAAAATTGTTTCTAATAAAAAAAAATGTCGAATTAATAAAAATATATTAAATACTGATTTTAAATTACTGTTATTTTTAGTTGAAAATGTTATGCAAGCTGTCGATCAAGTTGCTTCTTTATTATCATCGGCGAATGTCGATCCAACTATTTCTTATAAAGACAGTATCATTAATTTATATCAACACTTAAAAGTAAGTTACGATTAAAAATTTAAGTTATAAAATGTGATTTTAAGATGTATACTTATTAAATAAAATGTGTTTTTTAGGTTTACGGTGCTTATTTGGAGATTTTATATCAAGACCAGCTTAATAGAGCCTTTGTGGTATTTCGCAACAGCTCCCAAGACGACGTACGACTCGATTATTTATCTCGACTGCATCTTCTCGAACTTATTGAATTAAGAGCTAAAGGATGGAAAGGTTCCGATATTATGAATCAATATTATCGAAAAAAGGTTTGTTTTTGTTGGTAATTTTTTTTCTACATTAAAAATTATTTATTTTTTTCACATTATGTACTAATTTAATTACTCGATTAAATTTTATAAAATGATTAAAGTATTCCAAAATATATACAGTGAAATTCCCTTTCACGGACACCCCTTTTGAACGGACACCCCCCTTGGACGGACAGTTTCTTATGAAACCATCCGACTCTCATATAAGTACTTTGCATTTCTCTTATGTGGACACTCCTCGTGAACGGACACTTTTGATCGGTCCCGTTGGTGTCCGCACAAGGAAGATTTCACTGTACTGTCTTAAAATTCATCTGAAACTTATGAAATAATAATAAAATTTCACAAAAATAATCTAAATTTAATTTAGACTTTCTAAAATCATCTAATTCTATGTCTAAATTCTCTAAAATACTTTAAAATCATACAAAATCCTTCGTTTTGTATTTTGGTAATTTTAATTTTTCTATATTTTAAAGGTTGGTATGTTGGTATTGTTTACTATGCGCGTGGGGTTCGAGATTAAATTTAATTTTTGTGGGGTTCGAGGCTATAAAAAACTTTGACGTTTAACTTGTCAATCTCACAAAAATTAAATTTAATCTCGAATTTTGCCAACCTTCAGTAAAGAAATTACTGAATTTATTATTGATTATTTCTCAAAAATAAAATTTTTTATTTTAGAATGAAATTTTTGTTAAAAATCGATAGAAAATTAAATTTCCTTTAATTTAAGTACAAACTCGATATATCTACGATTAAAAATAATTAGGTTATTGACATTTTTAATTTTAATAAAAACCGGAAGTCGGCCATCTTGAAAATAAAAAAAATTAACCTAACTTTTTTAATTTTTATCCGAATATAGTCGTGTTTGGTATCAAATTAAAGGATTTTTAATAAACTTTCAGAATTTCTAATAAAAATTTCAAATTTTTCTAAAAAAAGTGAAAATTTTCAAAAAAAAAAGTGAAAATTTTCAAAAATAATGTCAAATTTTCCAAAATATTACCTAAACTTACAAGAAAAATATGTCAACATTTACAAAGAAATGTCAAAAATGTTAAAAAATTTGTAAAAAAGATAAAAATTAAAAAAGTAGATCAAAAAAAATTTAGAAAATTCAAAAAAGAACTCAAAAATAATTTTAGAATTAAATTTCTTTTGAAAATCGATAGGAAATTAAATTTCCTTTAATTTAAATACAAACTCGACATATCTACGATTAAAAATAATTAGGTTATTGACATTTTTAATTTTAATAAAAACCGGAAGTCGGCCATCTTGAAAATAAAAAAATAACCCAACTTTTTTATTTTTTATCCGAATATAGTCGTGTTTGGTATCAAATTAAAGGATTTTTAATAAACTTACAGAATTTCTAATAAAAATTTCAAATTTTTCTAAAAAAAGTCAAAATTTTCAAAAAAAAGTGAAAATTTTCAAAAATAATGTCAAATTTTCGAAAATAATATCTAAACTTACAAGAAAAATATGTCAACATTTACAAAGAAATGTCAAAAATTTTAAGAAATTTGTAAAAGAGATAAAAATTAAAAAAGTAGATCAAAAAAATGTTAGAAAATTCAAAAAAGAACTCAAAAATAATTTTAGAATTATATTTCTCTAAAAAATCGATAGGAAATTAAATTTCCTTTAATTTAAATACAAACTCGACATGTCTACGATTAAAAATAAATAGGTTATTGACATTTTTAATTTTAATGACAACCGGAAGTCGGCCATCTTGAAATTTTTTAAGTAACTCTTTTGTTTGTTAACACGATACAAACATGATGTATCTACAATCAAAATTAAGACAATTATTGAAATTTTTAATTTTAATGACAATCGGAAGTCGGCCATCTTGAAATTTTTTAAGTAACTCTTTTGTTTGTTAACCGAATATAGTCGTGTTTGGTATCAAATTAAATAATTTTTCATGAACTTTAAAAATTCTTAATAAAAATTTCAAATTTTTCAAAAAAAAAAGTCAAATATTTAAAAAATAATCTGAAAATTCTCAAAAATAATATCAAATTTTCCAAAATAATATCAAAATTTTAAAAGAAATAAAAAAAAATCAAGAAATTTCTAAAAAAAGACAAAAATTTCAAAAAAAAATAATAAAAAGTTTAATGAAAAGCTCAAAGAAAAGTTGCAAAAATACTTTTAAAAGAAAATTTTTATTAAAAATCGATACAAAATTAAATTTCCTTTAATTTAAGTACAAACTCGTCATATCTAAGATTAAAAATAAATAGGTTATTGACATTTTTAATTTTAATAAAAACCGGAAGTCGGCCATCTTGAAAATTAAAAAAATTAACCTAACTTTTTTATTTTTTATCCGAATATAGTCGTGTTTGGTATTAAATTAAAGGATTTTTAATAAAGTTTAAGAATTTTTAATAAAAACTTTAATTTGTATAAACCGCCATCTTTAAAATTTAAAAATTAAAGAAATTTTTTTATTTTTAATCGTAGATAGGTCGTGTTTGTACTCAAATTAAAGGATTTTTAATAAATTTTAAGAATATTTAAGAATTTTAAAGAGAAAATTTAATTTAAGACCTATGAAAACCGAAATTGTATCATAAAATCATTTTTGGTAAACTTAAAGCGCATAGAATGTTATGTCATCCTTAAATATGACTCAAAAGTAAATGATTTTTTTTGTTAATTAAATAGATTGAACAATCGGAATCAGCTTCGAGCTTAAACGAATCAATGACTTCGATGGTTTCAACTCCAGCACCTTTACTAGGTCCTGGCGAAGTTATTAAACCATCAGGGAAGTTTAGTAAACCGACCAGGATTCCTGGAAAGAATTATTGTAAAGATGAGGTTGTTATTAGGAACGCAGACTCAGGAAAAGGTAAGAAATTGGTACTTTATGATGTTGTTTTTAAACAAAAATGATTTAAAATTTGATTAAAATGATTTTAAAATTGGAAAAGATTTAAAAAATTAAAATTAAAAAAAGAATTTGATAGGAATTGAAGGTAAAATCTTTTATAGTAATGGGCATAAAGGGGCGTCGAGTTCACATGATTGAGGAACTCAGTGAAACGATCATTTCGTTCCAGAAAGGTAACAGTTAGCTGCCCTAACAGTTAACACATTCGCTTCTGTCTGGTTTATTTTATTTTTTATATCCTTAATCCTTTAATACTATTTTTGCACTCACCGTTTTTTTTATAATTAAAAATTTATTTCCATTTGTTTCGCTTTAAGAGAATTATACTAATAAATTCGTTTATTAAAACCATTAATTTTTTCACTTTTCCCGAAGAGTTTTATTGTATCGTATAATTCTCTAATATTATTTATTACTACATACACATTTATTTTTCTACTATTAAAACCCACGTGATTTTTCTTTTTTATAGGCATGTCCACAAGTTTTCTACGTTTTTTTAAAGAGTTATTTTATTGTTAAAGGTGTTTATTAAATAAATAAATCATAATTTGGAAATCTTAATATCCAATTAGGATTTTTTTTTTAATTTTTATTGTTAATAAACACCAAACAATTTCATTTAACAAGCTTATTACTTAAAACCAACCTTAAAATTTTTTTTAATTTTATTTTTTATCTTATAAAATTATTTTTTAGTAACACCAGGTGCTAAAGAACGTTTAGTACAAATTACCGGAGCGAATGAAGAAAGTATAAAGTAATTTATTTAAAATTTATTTTATTTTTTTACATAAAAATGTTTTAATTTTATCTTTTTTTAGTCATGCTAAACAATTAATTGAAGATACTATCAAACGTAATGCTTCCCCGGTTAGAGAACATGGAATAGCCGTTGGTGGACCTTTAACGGGTTCAAGTTCAAGCATTAATTCTTCGGCGTCTGATGATAGCGCTCTTCCTCATGTAGTAAGGTCTTCCAGGGCTTTATTGCATAGCTTGAGTACTAACGATGCTAGTATCGGGGAGTATAAGTATACTATTGTTACCGGAGGACATACGATTAAGATTACTGGAGATAATTTGGATTTAGTTAGGGTGAGGATTAAATTTAAAATGGTTGAGGTTGGAAAATGTAAATTAATTTTTAATTTTTTTAATTTTTATTAGACTAGTAAATTGATTTTGGACGAGTACTTTTCTGGGGAACCGATTCAAGATATAGGGCAGTTTTATAGTTTTGATAGTTTACCCCAAGCGGAAGTTTTGCCGGTTTCGGAGCCGCTTTCGCCACCGGAATCTCTTCCGTCTCCGAATGTCGTTCCAAATGGACAAATTGAGGAGTCACCACCAAGTAAGAACTAATTCTAATTTATGTAGGTTAAAAAAAAAATGTTTTTTTAAGGTTTGTATTTATCAAATATGATTGTGCAGGTTTAAAGTAAATTTTGAACGATCTTTTACATAAGTAAATTCTATTTATCCGTTTTCGTTGAAAAATTTGTTATTTGAAAAAAAGGCTATAGGAAAAAACGTATGGAAAGGCACTATTTAATCAATTTAAACCCAAAAATTCCTTAAAACCTATAAAATAAGCTATATTCTAACGTTTTGTTCATCAGCATGAACGGCATTTAAGGTGTTAAGGTCGGAAAATCCCAAAAAAAGCAATCAGTTTGACGTTTAAGAGTTTAGCAAACATGCTAAGAAAAATGGTCGATTGCCGGTGTTAGTTCGGTGAAAAATTTAACACTTTTTTCCCTTAAAAAATGTCATATGGGCTCTACACTCGCTTATGAAATATGCCCATAAAGAATCAACTCCCGGTAGTACAATTGAAAACTTTCGAAAAGTTTGTGTTCACGAAGAAAAAATTTGTATTTATCAAATAACAAATACACAAATGATTGTGTAGGTTTACAAAATTTTTAATGGATAAAAGGGTGAGTTTTCATGCGCTGTTCAAAAAAGCTACCATTCATTTGGTTTCCAAATAAAAAGGGGAATAAAAAAGTCGAGAAAAAAACATCAATCAGACCAAATCAAATCAAATAAGTTTTTATCTTTGTGATTTTTTTTTTACATGAAAATTTAATTACAACTATACTTCATTTAATAACTAGGAGGAGTGAATCTCAAAACCCCATTTACATAGGAAAAAGTAACTAAAAAATATACTAAATATTTTTAGCGGCAAATTTGAATTCTAAACTTAAAACCAGTCACATTTATGCAACCAACAAAACACCAAGCGTTTGAGCGTAATATTCTAGAACATACCAAATATCTCTATGGCCGTTTATCTATACGTACATTGTTCAAAATTTATCCAAAAGACGTTCCTTGTGTTGACGTATTATATCCAACAGATGACATCGTACCGTACCTTCTTCGAACTTAATATTTTTTGATCGCAACCATTTGAGCACAACGAAAAAGCGAGAAACAAGCTGACAAATTAGGTAAAGCACCAAACCTCAAACGTTAAAAACAATAAACGACAAAAACCAATTTTTTCGTCTTTGTAAACTTGACTGCGGAGCGACCAATAATAGTTCACTATTTTGGCGCGCAAAATTCAAATTACTCCTCCTAGTTATTAAATGAAGTATAGTAATATGAAGTTTGTAAAGTGTTTCTTATCAATAATATATTTAATGAGCATCAAGCTTAAAGAAACAGAAATTAAAATTAAGTTCAAGTTCCTTCAAATAGACGCGTTTTCATGAACTGAGTTGTTTAGTTGTCAGTATCGAGGAAATTCACTAGGATTTTTTTGACATAAAATTTGAAAAGTACAAAAGTGAACTGTGATGTCCATCGGGTTAATAAATAACTAGTCTATAGAGTTACTAAAACTGTAAACAAACTCATTTTTATAGGCGTTTTCTTAATTTTATTGAGCAACAATCATTACTAATTTTTTTTTATCTAATAATTTTAGTTTTTTTTTATCTAATAATTTTAGTTTTTTTTTTAATATTTTAAGGGTGGTATTAATAACATTCTATGCGCTTGGGGTTCGAGATTAAATTTGGTTTCTTTTGGGGTTCGAGGCTATAAAAATGTGACGTTTAATTCAAGAAAAAATTTGTTAATTTTAATGTTTTGATATTTTAAAGGTGATTTGGTAACATTCTATACCCTTTGGGTTCCAAATTAAATTTTGTGTCTGTGGAGTTTAAAATTATAAAAATCTGACGCTTAATTTAAGAAATTTTTTGTTAATTTTAATTTTTAGATATTTCAAGGGTGGTATTAGTAAAATTCTATGCGCTTGGGGTTCGAGATTAACAGGCTTATTTTGTAATTGTCGTTACCTAACGACACCCTTCAGCCAACGACTCCAATCCCAAACGACTTTTGTTAAAACCGTATTTTGTAAATCAGTCGTTAGGAATTTTAGCTGTAACGACACAAGTTAATGTTTTCATATAGGATAGTAACATAAAATGTCACTTTTGATCTAATGTTAGATCTTTTGAACCATAGATTAAATATAATATACTAATATAGATAGGCAACTCCCGACCTTTAATGTTGACAATGTTTTTAGTTCAACCCGCACCGCATTTGGCGCTAGTGAGCAAACGCGGGAATTTTTAAAATCTTTAAAATAAAATATTACTCTTATTTGTTGCAAAACCATGCAATATTTTAAGGGTGGTATTAATAACATTCTATGCGCTTGGGGTTCGAGATTAAATTTGGTTTCTTTTGGGGTTCGAGGCTATAAAAATGTGACGTTTAATTCAAGAAAAAATTTGTTAATTTTAATGTTTTGATATTTTAAAGGTGATTTGGTAACATTCTATACCCTTTGGGTTCCAAATTAAATTTTGTGTCTGTGGAGTTTAAAATTATAAAAATCTGACGCTTAATTTAAGAAATTTTTTGTTAATTTTAATTTTTAGATATTTCAAGGGTGGTATTAGTAAAATTCTATGCGCTTGGGGTTCGAGATTAACAGGCTTATTTTGTAATTGTCGTTACCTAACGACACCCTTCAGCCAACGACTCCAATCCCAAACGACTTTTGTTAAAACCGTATTTTGTAAATCAGTCGTTAGGAATTTTAGCTGTAACGACACAAGTTAATGTTTTCATATAGGATAGTAACATAAAATGTCACTTTTGATCTAATGTTAGATCTTTTGAACCATAGATTAAATATAATATACTAATATAGATAGGCAACTCCCGACCTTTAATGTTGACAATGTTTTTAGTTCAACCCGCACCGCATTTGGCGCTAGTGAGCAAACGCGGGAATTTTTAAAATCTTTAAAATAAAATATTACTCTTATTTGTTGCAAAACCATGCATGGTAAAATGAAACAAAAACAAATTTTGCTTGTAGCCTGTTTGTTTTTGTTCAATTTCATCATACACAGCTTAAAAAATACAAAAGCGTTTAGAGAACAACTCAAGGACACTCTCCAGTACAACTGCTAACACAACTTTATTCTCGTCGATCTTATTCTGGCAGTGGTTAATAACAAAACAATTTTTACAACAAAATAATATTTTGAATAAACACATAAAAAGAAACCTCTCATCTTCAGCAAATCTACAGTTCCCATACCTCGCGATGGTAGTGAAATCAAAGATTCGCGTAGTTTTCATCAGAGCCTTTCTTCTTTGGAATTATTTCTGGACATACGTGACAATGTTTCAGTCATTGGATACTAATGAACACAAATTGCAACACTAAATACGATGTTAACATTTTTTTCAAGAATTTCAATACAATTACGATACTTCGTTCACTCGCGTATTTGACATATGTAGATGTCAGATATTATGTTGGACATCTCAATGTCAGTGCGTTTCATTTTGGCCGGTAAAGAAGCTGTTATTTTCCGCTACCAGCGCTTCCAGTGATGCGGGTTGAACTAAATTTATTGTCAACGAATTTCTATACAGAGGTAACATAGCCTGTTTTGAACTAACAGCATAACCTCAAAGGGGAACTTATGTCTGCATTTTGACAAGCTTTGACAATTAATGACGCAAGTGGATGAAGGAGCTATCTTTAGAAGAATCCATTATTTGACATTATTTTCCGAAAGAAAGCTGTAATCACTAATATTTTTCTTGAATTTGCTTTAGAAATAGCTTAGATAGCTTCTTCAAGCATAGAAGTATAGTTCCACAAGAAATTATAGGTAGTAATATTTTTGTACCGTCTCGACGTAAATGGCATAACTTGAAAGAAGAAATCATTTCTGAAAAAATTACTAGAAATTTGTATTTACAAAAAAATGTTATCTGGCATTTCAAATGGGTTCAGTGAGTTTCTGGCATCCTTCCATGTTAGGGTATCAAGGGTTGAACTTGTAAAAATGGAATTTTACCAGAGATAATGCCAAACGATGATCTTAAACCAGAGAAAATGCCAGAGATGATCTTACACATTTTGAGCTTACAGTTAAATATTTAAAAAGTCATTTGTTCAATGCACTCGGTACGCAACTCATTTTAAAATTCAATTTTGCTATGCTAACGACGTAAACGACTGCTACGGGGATGTCGTTCACCAAACGACCAAACCTAACCTGAAAGTCGTTCATAACGATGTCATTAGAAGTTACAAAATACGAATTGTCGTTCATGAACGACAATCGGTTCATAACGATGTCGTTAAGAGTTACAAAATAGGCCTGTAAATTTAGTTTTTTGTGGGGTTCGAGGCTATAAAAATGTGACTCTTAATTCAAGGAGAAAATTGTATTAATTTTAGTTTTTCGATATTTAAAAGGTAAGTTAGTAACATTTTATCCGCTTTGGGTTCAAGATTTCTCAAGGTTTCTGTTGACTTCGAGGTTATAAAAATATGACACTTATTTCAAGAAAAAAATTTGTTAATTTAGTTTTTTAATTAGGTGAAGTAAAAACGTGATAAGTTTATTACCCAAGAGGCCTTAAAAAACGAAGCTGAAGATTTTGGAGACATAACACTAGGAAAATTTCAAGAAGCTTATAAAAATCTATCTTATAAACACGTAATGGAATTAAAAAGGTCTTCTAATTTGGAAAAAATGTTAAATTCGTTTTAAAAATAAATGATGATATTGTTACCGATATTAAAAAAATTATGAATTTACTAAATAATACAAAAATAGTTTTTAAAAATTTTATCAGTGGATATGTTTTAAAAAATATGCAACCAAAACGTGATCCGATTAATAAACGGTACGTTTCTTTTAAAGAATATATGGAAAATTCTTATCCAGTTTTTATTTACGGTTTATTTTATTTTACAACTTCAAAATATGCCGGAAAATTCGTATAAATATCAAATAAAACTAGTTTTAAATTGACGATCTATGCATTATCAGCATTTGACTTTTATTAATTTAAATAAATTTTTTGCCGTCCACACCGAATTTTTATAATGGTACTTTAACACTTTGACTGGGAATTTTACATAGAAACTATGTTACGTCACCGGCTATTATTTTATAGGGGAGACCGGGGACAAAAGTAACATTTTTTAGTTTTAGGTCGATTATTAATTCATTTACAAGAGTTGTACAGAATGGACTTTACCTGTACATAGTTCGTTCATTTCTTTATTAATAAACGCAAACTTTAAACGCGATGTGCAGTGGTTGTAAGATTTTTACTGCGAAATGTCAAGTGTTACTTTCATCCCATACATACAGAACGAAAGTAACATATTATGGGGATAAAAGTAACACGATTTGCGTCAACGAAGAGGTTATAATAACAAAATAAATTTATTCGAGAAATCAAATAAAAGGCGTAACATAATTTATTCGTATATAGCAGTGTTTCTCAACGTGGGCAATATCGCCCCCTAGGGGGCGATGCTACATTTGTTATGGGCGATTATTTCATTAATCACTTTTGGGGGGCGATGACTACCTTATAAGGGCGAAAACATTTTGTACAATTATCCATTGATTAAGAAACAAAATAACCGATGTATTTAAAACAACTTCAAACATAAGTAAAGGATTGGAGGTATCCTACAAGATTTCAGGGATAATTGCTCAAAATGCAAAATCTCACAACATTGGAGAAAAATTATTAAAACTCATTATAAAAGAAGTCCTTACAATGACTTCAACGGAACCAGATAATTTATTTTCGATGATTCCTTTGAGTAATGACACTATATCGAGAAGAATTAATGAAATGGCCAGTGATGTTGAAAATCAACTAATTCAAGATCTTCGAACACGAGAATTTACAATACAATTAGATGAAAGTACCGTGCGAAATAATTCTGCAATATTAATGGCTTACGTTAGGTACATAAAAGATGCACAAATTATGGAAGAAATGCTATTTTGTAAACTTCTTGTCACCGATACCAAAGGCACATCAATATACAGGGTGTTTAAAAAATACGTTCGAATATTTGGCCCACTTATAGATCTCATCAGTACAAACAAAAAAGTCAAAATAAACATAAGTCCAAAAATCAGCCGTTTCCTAATTACAGCCTGTTTTTCAAATTAAAATAATTTACACTCAGTAGGAGTGATTCGCGTATTTATGAAGTCATCCATGGAAATAACAAAACAAATTTTGTTCGTTTCTGTTAGTGTAGTTGCCACATTTGTTGTAATTATTGTGTGTCCGTTATTGTCAGTGTTTATTGAAGTAGTTGTTGCTGTAACCCATTGTTGAAATTTTCGAATATGCCTTATACCAACGCAGAAATGGCAGACATGCATTTTATGTATGGCAAAGCCGATGGAAATGCTTGTGAGGCACGTCGCCTTTATGCCGAAGCATTCCCAAACCGGGTACTTCCGTGTGACAAACTTTTTACAAATTTACATCAACGTTTATCCGAAGTTGGATCGTTTAAATCAAGGAACGGTGATGGTGGTCGGCCTAGATCAGTTTGTACTCCCGACGCAGAACTTAACATTTTAAGACGAATTGAAGAAAATCCTAGTACTAGTACTAGAAGACTCTCTACTGAAACAAATATTAATTTCTCCCTAATTTGGAGAATTTTACGGGAGCAGCAATTGCACCCATACCATATTCAAAGGGTACAGGCTCTAGCTGTGCCTGATTATGCCGCACGACTGGTGTTTTGTCGAAGCATGTTGACAAAAGTCGCGGAGAACCCAAATTTTGTTACGAAAATTTTATTTACAGACGAAGCTGGTTTCACGAGAAATGGCATTTTTAATTTTCATAATAGCCATGTTTGGGCCGACGAAAATCCGCATGCCGTTGTTGAATCGAATCATCAACACCGATTTGCAATCAACGTTTGGCTTGGTGTGTTAGGAGACCATCTGATAGGACCTTGTTTCCTGCCTAACCGTTTGACTAGTCAATTGTACCTTGACTTTTTGCGGAATACATTACCACTGCTGTTAGAAGATGTGCCCCTCAACCACAGAATTAATATGTGGTTGATGCACGATGGAGCTCCTGCGCATTACGGAGTCTCGGTCAGAAATTATCTAAACGAAAATTACAATGGCAGGTGGATAGGGCGAGGAGGTCCAATTGCATGGCCCCCTAGATCTCCCGACCTCACTCCACTCGATTTTTGCATTTGGGGGTATTTAAAGACATTAGTTTATTCAAGTCCTGTGAATAATTTAGATGAGTTGCGAGAACGAATTGAACATGCCTGCCAGACTGTTCCCGGATTTAAATCCGGGACTCTTTGAGAGAGTGCGGCGTTCACTTTTACGGAGATGTGAAATGTGTATACAAATGGAAGGAGGACATTTTGAACATCTTCTTTAAGAATCATTAATTTGTAATAATTAAAATGTATTTATACTGATATTTGAGTGTAAATTATTTTAATTTGAAAAACAGGCTGTAATTAGGAAACGGCTGATTTTTGGACTTATGTTTATTTTGACTTTTTTGTTTGTACTGATGAGATCTATAAGTGGGCCAAATATTCGAACGTATTTTTTAAACACCCTGTATGTTGTACATTCAGCAAATTTATATTATGGACTTCGTCGTCAAGAGGTCAGAAAATTGGCTTACCAATTAGCTGTGGCATACGATAAAAAAAATGCCAGAAACGTGGCACAACAATGAATTAGCTGGAGCCAAATGGTTTTCCGGTTTTATACATAGACATCCCACTTTAACCCTATGTACTCCTCAAGCCACAAGCTTAGCACATGCAACCATTTTCAATAAAACTAATGTTAATACGTTCTTTGACAATTTGAAACAAGTTCTAGATCGCTACAAGTTTTCATAGACTGAGTGAAGGTCTATAGAGCCTGAAGGCAATGACTCTATACAGGGTGTCCTGGAAAATGTGGGAAATCTCTTGGATTCTGATAGAACATTAAAAAATATGATTACAAGTTCCCGTAATTTTTTTTCCTAGCGGCCCTTCCCTCGGAGATACGACCTCCTAAAAGAAGCCACTGGAAAACAATTTTTTTTAATAAATTCTAAAGTACTTAATTTAATTTAATGAAAATTTAATATGATAAACAGTAGTAAGGACCTCTTAAAAAAATGACCTTAAAACATAATTAGTCTCTTTAGTTTACCAGGGGTGTACTAGGTTGTACATTTTAATGCTTACATTTTTAACACCCTGTATGGTAAGGAGTTAAAAAAAATAAATTTAGATACCTTGAATATTTAGCTAAAGAAAAGGTATTCTTATTCAGTGTCGATAAAATGAACCGTTTTCGAGAAAAAAAAATGTAAAAGAAACCATCAAGATTAAAAATTTATTAATATTTCGTAGGTACCATAGTAACGTTTGTAAAAACAGCGCTAAATTTTTTGTCTGCAACATCAGTATTAAAAAAGCACTGCTTTTACAATTGTTACTATGGTAACGTTACTATTAAAAACGAAATATTAATAAATTTTTAATTTTGATGGTTTCTTTTACAATTTTTTTCTCGAAAACGGTTCATTTTATCGACACTGAATAAGAGTACCTTTTCTTTAGCTAAACATTCAAGGTATCTAAATTTATTTTTTTTAACTCCTTACCATACAGGGTGTTAAAAATGTAAGCATTAAAATGTACAACCTAGTACACCCCTGGTAAACTAAAGAGACTAATTATGTTTTAAGGTCATTTTTTTAAGAGGTCCTTACTACTGTTTATCATATTAAATTTTCATTAAATTAAATTAAGTACTTTAGAATTTATTCAAGAAAAATTGTTTTCCAGTGGCTACCTTTAGAAGGCCGTATCTCCGAGGGGAAGGCCGCTAGGAAAAAAAATTATGGGAACTTGTAATCATATTTTTTAATGTTCTATTAGAATCCAAGAGATTTCCCACATTTTCCAGGACACCTGTATACCAGTGTTTCTCAACCTTTTCGAGGGACCTGCCCACTTGATCAGGTTTGCTTCAATGATCGCCCCCTACACTTTTTGAATGAAAATTGCATGTCCAGTCAACTCAAAAAGAAAAATTGTGGATTTTTCACCCGGTACATTCCTCTGTAGTACATATACGCTAGGTTTAATTAGTGTAAAAAAGTGAATTTAGAAACAAAAAGAAAAGAAATAACTTTATTTTACTTTTAACTTAAAAGATATAAAGAAGTACCTATAGTAAATTTAGAGTTTTAATGAGAACCTTGAGATAGATGACTTTTACATAATCTCGTAATATTGGGTTCTAATTTAGTGAGGTAGAGTCTCAAGTCACCACATTCGCAGATTTTTAACCGGCTCCTTTGCTTTGTTAGCAGTTGCGTTACAGCGCTAAATCCTTTTTCTACTAAATGTGAAGTAGGAAATGCCATAATGAAAACTTTGATTTCTTTCCATAACGAATGATATATTTCGCTGTTTTTTATCCAAAATTCTTCCAAAGTGTTTTGTTCAAAACAGACTTTTGCCTGCAAATCTACTAATATTTCTTGAATGCCTGATGGTACTACAGCACATTCAGTGGTGAACAGATTAATTACCCAATTGGGAATATAAATGTCTTTAACATCTTTAAGTCATAGTTTCATTTCCGCAATTAAGTTATCTAAATGTTCGCAATAAACTTGTATATTAAAAAAATATATATAATTAATTGATTCCAAGTGCTTGATTACACTATCAAAGAGATTGAAAAATCTGTTGAAGCAACGTCCTTTAGATAGCCATCGGACTTTCATGTGCAGTAATAGTCGCTCAGAATCCTCATCATTTTCATGGCATAATTGTCGAAAGAGTCCATCATTAAGGAGGTGAGCTTTTATTTTGTTTACCATTAAAATTACCAGATTAATTGTTTCATGTAATCTCCCACCAATTAATTTTGGAACCAAATGTTGTCTATGAATTATACAATGAATTGTTACGATATGAGGAATTTGAATTTTCAACAAGGTTACAAAACCACGATAACGTTCTACCATCGCAGGAGCACCATCTGTTGCACACGCTAATATGTTTTTTAAAATATGTTTTCAAGCATTCATACAGGGTGTTTAAAAAATACGTTCGAATATTTGGCCCACTTATAGATCTCATCAGTACAAACAAAAAAGTCAAAATAAACATAAGTCCAAAAATCAGCCGTTTCCTAATTACAGCCTGTTTTTCAAATTAAAATAATTTACACTCAAATATCAGTATAAATACATTTTAATTATTACAAATTAATGATTCTTAAAGAAGATGTTCAAAATGTCCTCCTTCCATTTGTATACACATTTCACATCTCCGTAAAAGTGAACGCCGCACTCTCTCAAAGAGTCCCGGATTTATACGAACAGTCTGGCAGGCATGTTCAATTCGTTCTCGCAACTCATCTAAATTATTCACAGGACTTGAATAAACTAATGTCTTTAAATACCCCCAAATGCAAAAATCGAGTGGAGTGAGGTCGGGAGATCTAGGGGGCCATGCAATTGGACCTCCTCGCCCTATCCACCTGCCATTGTAATTTTCGTTTAGATAATTTCTGACCGAGACTCCGTAATGCGCAGCAGCTCCATCGTGCATCAACCACATATTAATTCTGTGGTTGAGGGGCACATCTTCTAACAGCAGTGGTAATGTATTCCGCAAAAAGTCAAGGTACAATTGACTAGTCAAACGGTTAGGCAGGAAACAAGGTCCTATCAGATGGTCTCCTAACACACCAAGCCAAACGTTGATTGCAAATCGGTGTTGATGATTCGATTCAACAACGGCATGCGGATTTTCGTCGGCCCAAACATGGCTATTATGAAAATTAAAAATGCCATTTCTCGTGAAACCAGCTTCGTCTGTAAATAAAATTTTCGTAACAAAATTTGGGTTCTCCGCGACTTTTGTCAACATGCTTCGACAAAACACCAGTCGTGCGGCATAATCAGGCACAGCTAGAGCCTGTACCCTTTGAATATGGTATGGGTGCAATTGCTGCTCCCGTAAAATTCTCCAAATTAGGGAAAAATTAATATTTGTTTCAGTAGAGAGTCTTCTAGTACTAGTACCAGGATTTTCTTCAATTCGTCTTAAAATGTTAAGTTCTGCGTCGGGAGTACAAACTGATCTAGGCCGACCACCATCACCGTTCCTTGATTTAAACGATCCAACTTCGGATAAACGTTGATGTAAATTTGTAAAAAGTTTGTCACACGGAAGTACCCGGTTTGGGAATGCTTCGGCATAAAGGCGACGTGCCTCACAAGCATTTCCATCGGCTTTGCCATACATAAAATGCATGTCTGCCATTTCTGCGTTGGTATAAGGCATATTCGAAAATTTCAACAATGGGTTACAGCAACAACTACTTCAATAAACACTGACAATAACGGACACACAATAATTACAACAAATGTGGCAACTACACTAACAGAAACGAACAAAATTTGTTTTGTTATTTCCATGGATGACTTCATAAATACGCGAATCACTCCTACTGAGTGTAAATTATTTTAATTTGAAAAACAGGCTGTAATTAGGAAACGGCTGATTTTTGGACTTATGTTTATTTTGACTTTTTTGTTTGTACTGATGAGATCTATAAGTGGGCCAAATATTCGAACGTATTTTTTAAACACCCTGTATTAGGTTGGGGAAAAAGATATCCATTATTTTTACGTGAAGTAGATCAAAAAAATAATGGATTTCTTCTTCTCCAACCTAACATTTCTCAAAAAAATTTTCTTCTTCTTCAGTAAAAACGTGTCTTACACTACGATATCCCACTATTGCCGATGTGTCGCCTGCTTTTATTTGTTTTATATATCTTGATAGAGTAACATGACAAATTTCGTACATTTTAGCCACCGCTCTAATGTTTAAATGATTTGTTAAATGTTCTGCTGCTGCATTTTCATAAATTTTTATGTCTGCTGTTCCCCTAGTAGTTTTTCTAATACGAGTACGAGGCATTCTACAAAGTTAAATTTGAAAATTAAATACAACATTATAATCGGAATTTGTTATGGACGTAACATGTTACTTTCGTCCACAAAATACTTCGTTACTTTTGTCCCGAAACACGTATTTAAGGACCAAAAATTTACAGCTCCATTGTACTATATCCGACAAGTTTCCAAATTTATAAATTAATAAAGTAGACATTCAAGAAACGAACTGACATTGTTAGAACCTATTATCAATAAAATTAATGATATGTCTCTATATAAAAATAAAAGCAGACACACTTACTTTAGTCGCTTTGAAACATAAATTATGACATACAACTACCATATAGCACGATGGCTGCATTTCACTTTATCATTTTCATGGAGACAGAAATACACAACTATTAGCGAGGAGTAAACCTCTTAACACATTGACTGCCGGCCCCGCAAAAACGCGGGTTTCTGAGACTGTCGCTTGAGCGCCGGCCCCGTGAAAACGCGGGTTTCTGAGTCTGTTCGAATTTACGAAAATATATAACGTTTTAAATATTTTTTTTGGCTATTCAGTGATCAGAAACCAGCGAATAAGGCCGGCGTTTGGGATTTAAGTGGCCGATACGTTGCCGGCGCTCAGGCTTTAAACGTCTCTTAGGTCGCCGGCTGTCAATGTGTTAAAAGCATAAGTGCAAATTAGGAGAAGCATTGTTACTTTCATGACGTGTTACTTTTTACTCTGGTCTCCCCTAATTGAAAAGTTAAAACGTCACCAGTCAGCAAAGTTTGGCCATGAATGATTTCATACAATCTCTTGTTAAATTAAATTTGAGACCAGTTAACATTTTGTTGACCGGGAATTTTACACAGAAACTATGTCATGTCACCGGCTATTATGTTATAATTGACGAGTTAACTCGTCACCGGTCAGTAAAGTATTAAGAGATTTATCGAAAATTGATTACGATTTTATTGTTGGACCTAACAGAGGTGATAGTAACACGTTTTATTCGTTTAATAAATTGTATTTGAAAGGTCATATTAGTAACATTCTATGCGCTTGAGGTTCGAGATTAAATTTAGTTTGTGTGGGGGTTCGAGGCTATAAAAATGTAACGCTTAATTTCCCAATTTATTTTTTTTCCTCTGAGTAGTGAATTAAACGTTACATTTTTATGGTTTCAAACCCCACAAAAACCAAATTTATTCTTTAATTAATTTGTCAATCTCTTTTTTTTTTTTTTTTCCTTTTAAGCCTTGAATTAAATGTTAAATTTTTATAGCCTCAAACCCCATAGAAACCAAATTTTATCTCAAACCCAAAGTGCATAGAATGTTACCAATACCATCTTTGAAATATCGAAAGACTAAAATTACTAAAACAAGACAAAAAAAAAGTAGTAAATAGAAAACGATCATTACACATGTAAGATAATTATAAATACTATTCTAAAATAATGTCTGAATGTGATCCCTCGTGAACAGATTTGAGAGTCACTATGAATCGACAAAGTAACCACCAATTAGGATGAGTTTTGTCCCAATTTTTTTTTTTTAACATTTATTAGTATATTTCAATTTAAATTTAATAAAAATTTGCACAAAATGTAAGTCTTATGAGTTACTTATTTAAATTTTTTATAGCTCCTACATTAAGACGACCACGAACATCCATCGAAATCCTTAAGGAAACCACTGAAGTAATCGAAAAAAAGCCTCCAAAGCTCATTTACACCATCGAGTACTTGGCCAGGCTCGCAATGAGCCCTTTATGTCTGTCTCCGCCCAACGACCTCGAACGTATCACCAATCAACATCCCACTTTAATCAGAAAGGTTAGTATTTTTCATCTCTATTCGTATTTAACTTTTAATTTATTTTTTAGCTTGTGGAAATGTTTGATGCCAAACAATACTTAACGAACCGCATGGGCGAGCCCTTAACGGTTTTAAGCGCTGATGAAGTTGAAGCGGCCGAAGTTTGACGTAAACAAAGGCGGAATTACAAGTAAAAAAAATAATCTTCCTTTGCTTTACATCATCCTATCTCCACCCACCAAAAATAAAAAGTAGATTTGTGTACTTCCTCCTTCTCCCCCCTTTTTTTTTCTCTCTGAGTTTTCATTCTGTTGACGTTAGGTGTTATAGTAAGAATATTACTTAAAAAAAAAAAGGGTGAAGTTAAGTGTCTTTTTTTTGAGAGGTTTGTCTGTCTTTGAAAAATAAAAAATAAAAGAAATACATAATAATAATAATAATAAGGAAAAAAAGATAATAATGATGCTCATTTTATAAAACGTTTGACAAAAAAAAGTAGGTACTAAGATTATAAAAAAAGGATTTATATTTTGAGTTGTTTCGTTTTGTTTGTTTCGAAATTAAGAAAAAAATAAGTGTTTTGTTAGAAAAAGTTAAATTCTTGGATAGTTTAAAAAAATGTAAATTAAAAAAAAAAGGATATATGTTTGATTTACAAAATGATTTTTACGTTTATATTATGTATACACTTTATATACAGGATGGTTAAAAATAAGCAATTTAAAAATTAAAAAATTAAATTTATATAAAAGTTTTTAAAGATTAACAGTTTATTTCTACATTAAATGATTTATTTTTAATCACCCCGTATATATATTTTTTGTTGAGTCTCTAGTTTTTATTATTATTTATATAGTTATAGTCTGAATCTAATAATATTGTAGGTTTAAATATTTATATGCATCATATAATAATACTCCTATTGACTCTCATTTAAACGATTTAAACGTTTAACTATTTATTAAAAAAAAAAGAAAACTAAATAAATCATATATATTTTTTGTACTCCTAAATTGAAACAGGTACGTTTTTTAGATTTGAGTAGTTACTATATTACGTAACTTAACTAAGCAATAATTTGTTACTCGTTAAAACTTTAAACTAAATTTTGAAAAAAAAAAAAACTTAACTAAGCAATCTCAGTCATATCAAAAAGAAACTAAGGTACTTTGTTGATTTATAAAGTTAACAGTTTTGTGATGGTTTACTTTCTCTTTTCTTGTTCGAATAAAAAAAAACAACTTTAAAAAATAACAAAAAAAGAATTTATTTTCCTTTTTAAATCAAATTTCCTTAATCTTATTGAAATGTTAATACGTTTTCATTTTCGTTCATTTCACAGTCTTCCCTTCTATCCAATCTGATATGGAAATTAACAACGTATTCCATGTTTGTTCTTTGCACGGAAATCGCGAACGGATCGGTTGGATGGAAAGTAAAAGCTACCAATCGCCTGGCTTGTGGCGTTTGGGTTCTGTTTAAACTTCCCGCGTATATTTTGAACTTTAGAAATCCTGAGTCGCGAGCATAAAATCTAAAAGAAATATGCAAGTTTAAGGGTAAATTGTTGTAAGGTGTTTTGACCAAACCAAAACGGACGAGTTTTAAAACTTAAAGTGTTACATTTAATGAAAATTACGGTGCGTAAATTTAGTTGTGTTTCTTTCGTCGGTTTAATATGATATATAACACATTATGACTGAAATCAATTTACGCTTACTGATTATACTTAACGTTTCAAAATGAACGCAATTGAAATAATTTGTATATACAGTGAAATTCCCCTTCACAGACACCCCCCTTGAACGGATAGTTTCTCATGGAACCGTCTGACTCTCATATAAGTACTTCGTATTTCTCTTAACCAAACACCCCTCTTGAACGGACATTTTTGGTGGGTTCCGTTGGTGTCCGCACAAGGGAGATTTCACTGTATCTCTGTTTCTGTAATAAGTATGGTACAAATGTTTTAGGTAAAGCACGCTCCACTTTACCTCACCACATCAAGCAACTTATTATGGTATTATGACTAGCGTAAAGTGCGTTATCTTCCATTTTTACCAAATATAAGATTTTAATGCAGCTTTGTAGCCACTAAATTTTGGGTTCAAATTTTATCAAAAAAAAAAAATCTTGTAAAAACTTCATACAAATGTAGGCTTAAAAATTAGTTGACAAATAAAAATTAAATTCAAAGGACAGACCAAAATGACAAATTTTAACCTTTAACTGGAGACGTATGGGTCTGTGGGACCCGTGATTTTTGATTTTGGTTGTCAGTTTTTTGTAGGCTCTTGCTGTTTATTTAACATCGCCCTTGTTAATAGTAATAAAATGAGCAGAATCCACTTTTCTAATTAAGTAAGGTATGAAGTGAAGTATAAAACGGCAAACAAACAGCAAACTAAAAGAAAAATATACCAAAGGCTCTTAAAAAGACATGGGTCCCTAGCAGTAGCGCACCGAGAAATTTCCCCTAGGGGGAGTTTTCGCTAAAAATTTTCTTGGCTTATACTTTGAATGCAAATTTTTGTACAACCTATAGTATCGGGTGTTCATTTAAATTTGTGCTCAAGTGCGCTATGAAATGTTGTTAGACGAAGGTAGAGAGAAAAATGTATGTCGCATTAGCAGTGCACTCTAATCACAAAAACTTCAAATTTGACAGAAGTCAAATCTGTTCAAATCATACAATATTTAATAAGATGTTTAATTTGCAACAAAAAATATTTATGGTGAAATCATATTTTCAAACTGGTTGGAAATTCGATGGAATCAGAAAATATTCACTTCAAGATCGTATTAACGAATTTAATGATGAATTTCCTAATGCATTTGTAAAATATGCTCAGTTTAAGGAAACCTTAAACAAAGTTGCAACTTTATTTAACGAAACTGGGAATCTTTCAAGAAAACCAGGAAGTATTGCGTCCAGAAAACGCACCGTAGAAGTTATTGCACAAGCGCAAGAAATTCTAAATGAAAATCCAAAAACTTCTATCAGGCTATTAAATCAGCAAATCGATCTTTCTGCTGGCTCTATGAGTAGTCATAAAATGATACGTCAAGATTTGCAACTGTAATCCTATAGAATTACCATCGTTTAAGAATTGTTGCCAGTTGATTATCAACGTAGAATAAGTTTTTGTAATTGGTTTATCAACATAAATCGTAATGGACAATTTTACATAAAGATTATACTTTCTGATGAGGCTTGGTTTTATAAATCGGGATACTTGAATTCAAAAAACACGAAAATTTGAAGCACCGAAAATCCACATGAAAATTTGGAAGTGCCACGACACTCGGAAAAGGTTGCCGTTTGGGCAAGTTTTAGTCATAGACGAATCATTGGTCCCATTTTCTTTCAAGGCGAGATATCCAAAATAAAAAACCGAACCTTAGTTTACGTTACGGTATCAGTTTTTCAGATATATTAAATGCTCAAGGATATCGTTTGGAAATTCTAGAACCATTCATTAATCAATTGCATGATGATGAACTAGGCTCCACACAACGCGGGACACGATACATTTTATTGCAGAATTTTTTGACGACCGTATAATCAGCCTTAATACCGCAATACCTTGACCAACGCGTTCTGGTGACTTCTTTTTGTGGCCTTATCTATCAACAAAGAATTTTAGATAAATGTTTAGAATTTGGCAATAACCCTACAGTTTTAGAAAATGCGATGCAAAATTTTATGCGAAGGGTCGAAATGTGCAATCAGGAAGTTTGGACAGCATTTTAAACACACGTTATGAGATATTTTGCCAGTTCTTAGTTTAATATTAAGGATTTTGATTCTATAATTCTGCCTTTTTGACTATTGTCACATAATGTTACATAATAACCTATACAACATTTAAGTGCGTCAACTGTGTTTTATTTCAGACATACTTCACAAACGCGAGAAAAATCCATAGGTCACTTGAGTACGAATTTAAATGAACACCTGATATAACGAGTTCAAATTGTCTTAATGTCTTAACGAGCATTAACGACAAAATTAAAAATTTATGTTTCGTCAGGGGGGGGGGTTTAACCCCCAAACCCCCCCCCCCCTGGGTGCGCCACTGGTCCCTAGGACCCACCGTCACCACGTACGTCCCTGGACATGCACGTCTCCAGTTAAAGCTTAAATCAAGCCATAGTCTGAGCACTGAAGTGGGGATAAGTTGGATTGAGTTTTTAGCCATCTTCTAAACTATCCATAATTTGGTAATAAGACTTAAAATAAAGCTGTAGTTCCACTGTTTAAATATGAAAATTTCGTTTACAAGGAGAGTGCAAGGTCTTGGGATCATAGATTTAGCTCAAATTTTGTAGGATGGTAGATTTAGTTTCCCTGTTGATGAAAATATATGGTTGTAGGGGCCACTACTCAACAACTCTATAGATATTTGCAATTGAAGATGCAATTCAGTACTTAAATTCAGGTCTGTAGCAAACGATTAAACATAATCGGCCATATGCATAGCTTTTTTAGTGGCTACTAACGTCATTTTTACACGTTACTAAGCAAAACCCGTATGCATAACCCTATTTAGTAGCCTTTTAACGCTAGTTGGTTACTAACATCTTAGTGGCCAAAATAGGCTTGTTTAACTGGATTTTAACGTCCTTTTCTAGAATGTCACCCGCGCTACAACAGAAATATCATCATTACTACTTGTAAAAATGTAGGTATATCGAATGGATTTGGTGTAAATATTTTCGCCGTAAACAAAACGTTTTTCAAAAAAAAATTTTTCGTTGTATGCTGCATCACAACACTTACTATTTAGTAATACAATTTTCGCAAATGCACAATTTTTTAAATGGATCTAACGTTTTTAAGATTATGTTATCCATTCCGCTTTTTTAATTTTTTGCTAATAGTTAGAAAAAATTTGATCATTTTAATAAAAAACAGACATTTCGAACTACCTTTCCTCCATTATTTCCTTATAATTTCTACGACAGAGCTCTATATGATTTTTTGTTTTTCAAAATTAGTAAGTTCGTGATTAACATTTCAATTCTTTACCATATATTTCTTTAAAATAAGGTAAACAATTTAGTAAACGATTTAATGGTCAAAAATATACAAAGTTATATAATATGATTATTGCCATTAAGGGGAGATATCAGTGTGAAAAAAAAATTCGATTTTTCTTTTCTTGCTTAAATAGTTAGTTTTGTCCTTTAAGAATATGCCTACAAAATGTTTAAACAATATTCGGCTTAGAAGTATTCGAAATTGGCGTCAAGCGTCGACGCTTTCAGAGCAGTCTATAGAAGACTGTGTTTTTGTGGCGCCCAAGTAGTCAAAACAGCTGCTAATTTGGTTACTATCATATTCAACGATGGTCAGGTGGCTTTGTTGAATGTTGTTGAGGACTTGGGAACCTCCATCGGCGAGAAACTGTTCAATTATTGCCACGAAATCGACCGAAAACGTATCGAGGACGCCGAACGCTACTCTTTAACCCCTTAAGGACCGATTTTTTTTTCAAAAAATGCACCAAAAAAATCATTTTTTTTAAATAATTAAAACTAACTTTTTGACATATTGGGAACCAGTTACAAGAGTACTTTTACAAGTTACTTCGGGCAAATACTTACCATAGGTATCAGTACATAGTATAAATGTGTAAAATATTAGAGCGCACTATTCAGCGATTCGTGAGTAAATCGCGATTTGTACTGGAACGTACAAATGTGCCTGGCCGAGTTATCTCGGGTATGGTCTTTTTAGACCGTACACTCTATCCCGAGATATCTCGGGCCTGGTCCTTAAGGGGTTAAACCGACGTGAGGAGGAGGAAATGTTATTGTTGGACGCAGATGAACTTCTATATGGTCCAGGGATAGCAGAATAATCGGTAAGAACTTGTTTTATATTAATATTCAAGTTACATCATTCAATTTTATCCTCTCAAAACTTTAAACGCGTTTTTCTCGAAACCATGTTTTCTTACCTGGTTGACAGCATTACTCTGTTAAATTTTGTCCAATCGACTTTATTCAACATGGATTCTCTTCAGAAAACTTATCGCTATCGTTGCATCGTAGAGGTTTTTTTTAAATTGTTTACTTTTTTTTTATTCACGATTTACTGCAAAATTTTCGTGTAAAATCCGAATTTTTTTTTTAAATGGCCACCATTTCTTTTTGAATCAAAATTTTCAAATTTTCTACGATGCTGCGATAGCTATACTATTATAATTTAATAATCTTTTCGAATTTTTCATTTCAGATGCTTGCTGTGGCTCTAATGTTGTCAACCGTCGGGAGGTCTTTTTTCTGAGACGTCATTTTCGAAAAAAATCCCAAAAAAACACTTCATTTTTCAGCCTGTCACACTGATATCTCCCCTTAAGTAAGTCGTAATTAGGACTCAAAGGTCGACATCATTTTTTGGATCTTTTAGAAGGGTCCTAGTATTTTATTGTTACTTCTTCCCTGAATTATAAGTTTCTCCACCTTTGCAGCATACCTATACATTATAAATGATTAACTGTCGTTGCGTTAACGTAGGATACTTATAGATCACCTTTGGGGCATTCTTTTCAAAGTGGTGGTGTTTAATTACTTCTAATTCTTCTTTAATATTAAATAAACCCACCGTGTTGTATAATTTTTTCCACATGTCATTCATTTTACTTGTCAATATTCCAAAATATACAAATTTTGCGATGTTGCCGCCTTAAAAGATAGTTTAGTTGTCTATTAACAAGTGATAAGTTAAAATGAAACTATGCATACCAATTTTTAAAATGCTTTTAAATACAACTAGTGGTTACTAGTTAAAAGCATCTTAAAATCATACTAAACGTGTAGCTATGCATACGGCCGAATGGGTTTAGCGTAGCAGCAATAGATCGGTGTTTCTCGTTATTAGGTGCCGGGTTCGAGTTCTGAGAGTGTCTATTTTTGCATATAAGGATACCACGGGTGGATATAAAATGTTGCGACATCGAAATACTTTTTGAGTGTGCACCGCACTTTGGATATGTCAGTTAATTGTCATTTGATCTGTCAAGACTTCAAAATTAATACAGGAATATGACTTGACATTATAACCTTTCTTCAAAAAGGTTGACTTAATCGATATAAATTCGGTTAATTTTGACATTATCCAGACTTGTCCTAACGAATGAATTGCATCTTTAATTGCAAATATTATAAAAATTATTGAATAGTGGCCCCTATAACCATATATTTTCATCAACAGGGAAACTAAATCTACCCTTCTACGAAATTTGAACTAAATCCATGACCCCAAGACCTTGCACTCTCCTTGTTAGTATTTAAGCAGTTTCGATACTCGCAGCAGTTTTAGCATCTCTGTTGCTGTATGCTTTTTAACGTACACGACTTTAAATAATGTTTCTGAGAGATACAGGTACACTGAATCTCTATACGGTTTCATGTAGGTCTCTCTATCTATCTTTCTTCTTGAAACTGTCCTTTAAAGACACTGAGTGTACTTCCACAACCATAAACAAAACCTAACGTTAGAATCGAAATTGAAGATTTTATTCTTTTTATTTTTCTGGAGACTTGGAATAAATAGCTTGCGAATAAATAAATGCTTTCACGATCGTTGTTAACTAAACTAACAATAAGACTAGAATTGAATCGTTTATTTCAGAAAGGGACTAAGTAACATTTTTGATTATTTTTAGATAAATGTATATTCGTGCTCTCTAGCTGTAGACCTATCGTTTTGAGTAGAAAGGCTTATACTTCATATGCCCGGAACATTTTATTGTGGAGACAGAATTTTTGATTTGTTTTAGAAAGGGACCATGTATCATCAGATGGTTCCTTTCTGCAATAAACCATCAGTTTAATGGCGAATTCGATTGGTTGCACTGGTGCGCACCAGAATTTGACCTTGAGTGCATGTTAGTGCATACATCACATTAGCTTAGTACACAAAAATGACAATTCAATAGAACACGCTACTATGCACTAGTGCACACCAGTGCGCACCAGTTTTACCAATTGAATTCGCCATAAAAGTGCAGCTTAAGTTGTAACCATAATAATAATTATCTTAAACCTACAATCGTATACAGCCCTTCAAGTTTTTTACTCCGCGATGACGAAATTTTCTTGATAAGGTTATAAAAGAGTGAAATTTTGCCCTGAAATGGTAATGAAATTTATAACTAATACCGGCTATTGATTTTTGCACTACATAATAGAGCTTTTCAAGGACGTGTAAATTTTTTTCGCTCGTCGTTTATGTACCATCAATTCAACGACTGCTGCACGCTTTGTATGTTTTCCTAAGGATGAACTTTTTATTTTTATGTTAAGTTCTTCACACTTGCAACATGTGTCTACTTGAGGACGACCAAAATGTAAATGATTATAATGATCGTGAAAGTATTTAACTTAGTAACTGTAGCGAATGCGAGTATTTTTATATTTTTCGTTAAAAAGACATAATTTTGAAGTTACTAATACCAATCACAGCATTTTATTAGGAGGCGAATAATTTTTGTCGTATCTAAGGCTGGTTTTAGTGCTCAACCGACGGTCGGTACTGACCGTCACTACTGACGAAACGCGCTGACTGTCGGTTTGTGTTGTTCAGTGCTCAGCTGATTGACAGATCTGTCAAAACGCGCTGACCGTCAGTTTGTACAATCCCGCGAAAAATGGACTCATTAACAAATTGTACGATACTTGGGTATTTCATTGTTCTGTAATTCTTTAACCGTGCATCACGGTCTTTATATAAATTATGAGACAAGTCCCATAATTCCCGATGCAACCGGACTTCGGTTATTAATGGTTCTGTGTCTACGCTCATTATTTCACGATGACTGTACAGCAGTCTGTCAGTTAGCTGACGTACATACGGACGCGTTCGACCGACAGTTGTCATACGCGCCGCGTAGCGTACGCGCGTAGGGTTCATCAGTGCAGCACTGAACAGCTACATATAAATACGTTGATAAGCTACGCGCGACCGACGTCGGTACCGACCGTCGGTTGAGCACTAAAACCAGCCTAAATGTCACATTTTTGTTTGTCAATTAGCTATTCGCGCCGATTCCAAGTTGTGCCACTGTTTGTCATGTTAATATGAGAGCATAGAATAAACTAAATCTATAAACATGAGGTTTATTCCAGAAAGGTACTAAGTACACTTTTTTTAGTTTGATTTTTTTTCTCTATCGTAATTGAAAAAACAATAAATTGTGTCAGGACAACATGTACTGATAGTTAAACATAGAATTTATAATAATAAGTGCCATGAATAATCTTTAAATTGGAAATTTTCCTTTTTTGTCGTTTTTCTCAAAACTACAAAAATGTTACTTAGTCCCTTTCTGAAATAAACGATTCAATTAATATTAGCACTAACTCTAAAGGGCCCTATAAACACCCCGACTTACCTAACGACTTGCCTGTGCAGTGCCAGTTTGTGCAGGTAAGTCGTACTAATTCTAGTATGTGTCGATGCAATTATCTTTGTTCATGCGGTCTGAGCAGTGTGGCCTGTGCAGACCTGCCTGAAGATAAGTTGGAACGTCTGTAGGGGCTTTAACATTAAACCTAGAACTTGAAGCTTTCGGATTTAATTGTGCATCTTTTAAAAAGGCATTTGACTTTTTGGATGCCATGTATGTTACAACCCTTTTCAGCAACAAGTTCAAAGTGTCGCATTTGGTTAGTGGTTCACCACCATTTTCTAAGTAAAGCTTAACTCTAGATCGTCCTCTATGGCTTCCCTTGTTAAACATTGGTAGCACTTATTAGACCTAGCTAGCAGTTTGATTTTGTCAAAATCTGTCCTACGTCCTGCAATATTCTGTGACTGCCGAAGACTGGATTTTCTTCAGTCTGATCTCCCTCTCATGTTCTTTGACCTGGTACTGGATATTACGTTCGATCTAACCAACGTAATACTTCCCGCAAGTGCACGACAACGTTCCCGCTTAACACGTTGAGTGCGGCGTTGAGTGTTAAGGAGTTCTCGCTTCCTTTAATAGAGTTAATTTGTCCTTGACTATCGAAAGTGCGTTCTAGGTTGTAACATAGCATCCGAAACGCCAAACGTCTTTCAGAAGATGCACTTAGTCGTGCTAAACCCAAAAACTCTTACTTTTAAATCTAGTGTTAGAGTTAGTGTTAATGTTAGCTCTTATTTTATTTCAATCTTGGAATAAATTTGATAACTTTATCGTATAATAGATACTTTTATTTAAATTTGGTGAAAAGACTATTTCTTACTTTCACTAAATAAAGTCTAGAAGATTTTTTAAACTTTGACATTTTTTTGAAGCTTGGAATCGAAATAGAATTTCCTCATTTTTATTTTTAATTTTTCTCTAAAGACTTGGACTAAATTTGAAGAGTTACTCGTAAAACGATACTTTTATCTAGATTTGGTGAAGGAATCACTTCTTAGTTCAAATAAATAAAGTCTAGGCGATTTTATAAACTTTAATTCTTTTTTTAATTTTTTCTGAAAAGACTTGGCATAAGGCTGGTTTTAGAGCTCAATCTCTTAAATAACAAAATGAACATTGATAAGGCTAATAACCAAAGTCCTGTTGCATCTAAAATTATGGGATTTTTGTCCCATAATTTGTATAAAGACTGTGATGCACAATTAAAAGCTTGGCTTCAGGTACACCAAGCTTTGTTTCCTAATTTTGCTAATTTGTCGAAGACCATTAAATTTTTCTTGAGGATGTACAAGTTTACTTCCGTCTGTCAATCAACCAAGCACTGAATAACAACTCCAACCGATGGTGAGCGGATTTAGTGCTCAACTTACATCAGTACAGATCATCAGTTGAGCACTAAATCCAGCCTTAGTTCGAATAAATAAAATCTAGGCGATTTTATAAACTTTGACTTCTTTACGCAACGTAATTTTCATTAAGTAATTCATGTTTTTATATTAATAAAATTAATAAGAAAAATTTTAAATAATTACCTTATAGGATGTTCTCCACAAGGTTTAGGTCTTTCCATAACAGAAACCCATTTATCATCATAACTAAACAAAGATAAATCTAAATACGGCGAACTATTATAAGATTGCGAACTAATAGGTAACTGAGCTAAAATTCTCTTCGTAGCTTCAGTTTCTCCTCCAAACTTAGCACTAACTATCGTCTTTTGAAACCTTTCCTGTATTAACTTCGCGTAAATATTATTAGATGGACTACAAGTAAACTGAACCTCCTTAAAAATATTCGCATTTCGAAAATAATCGCAAAAATCTTCAAATAACTTCAACAAAGCGGCCGAAGTATTCTCATAAACCGCCAAAATTTTACTATCAACCATATTATAAACGACAAAAAACGATGGTAAAGTATTAGCATCCATAGTTTTTTGAGTTACAACCTCTTCGCTTGCATATTTCATCAGTAAATGATCTTCATCCAAAAGTTGCATTTTCCACAACCGTAAACTTTTAAAATTTTCGAAATACTGATAAAATTTTCTTAATTCATACGGATTTTTTGTTTGTAAACATATACTTTTCGCTCGTTTATATAAAAATACCAATAATCGGTGTTTTAAAGAGTTTATAAATGGTTCGCGAAACTTTCTTTCAGTTGGAAAAACTGAGTTATAAAAATACGAATCGTCTTCGAAACAAAATCTACCAATTTTTCGTACATCTACGAACATACCGTCGAGGATTTGAAAGATATGAATAACTTGGTGTTGAACCGAGAGCACTGCTAAAGTGTCTTTGTAAAGGTATAATCCCTGATTGTGCGATAAAAATATTTTATCCACTTTAAAACTACGAGTATCACATAGTTTTCCAGCTTTTAAATCAACTAAATGTAAAGTGTAGTCTTCTAATGGTGATCTAAAAGTAATTTTTATTAAATAATTGTTATATTTTAATCAAAAATTTACCTTGCGTTAGGTGTAACTGATTCATTATTAGTATAAACCTCATAAAAATGAGGTCTTAAATCTTCGGGTATGTAACTAGCAGATCCGATAATAACATATCTACTATCATCGCTAAATAAACTACATTCTCTATTTAACTGTTCCGAGCTTTGACACACATTAACCACATGTTTTAGTTGAAAAAATCGTTCAAATAAACCACTTTTACTCTCAAATTTTTCTTTCTCACTTTTACAATGTACATGTTGAAGTAAATCGCAGGCAACAGCTGGTCCTTGATAAGCGTAAACTTCCAAAGAAGTTTGATCCGCGGAAAATGCTATAAAATGCTGACCATCGGGACTGAATTTTCTTAAGAAACAGGGTGGTTTCTCCACGTTAACCACCGTGAAATTAGGGAAGACGTTTTGGTAAAATTGGCGCACTAAATAATAATGAGTTCCTGGTTTTTTATAACCGAACGTTTGACGGTTAAATAGTCTTATTACTAAGTTTTGTGGTGGAACCTTACGTGGTTTGATAAAATCGTCCATTTGGTACTTGAAATTATATTGTTCATAGTCAATATTTGTTCAAAGTAAATGAAATTACGATTGAGGTTATATATTTTGACAGCTGTCATTTATATGTAGCTATATTAATTGTAGATGGGTTTAAATTTGAAATAATTAAAAATTTTAATCACCTTTAAGAATTTTTTTAATTTTTTGGGTAATAATTAGAACAAAATTGACTTTTTTATTACAAAATAGGATATTTTAGATTTCAATTAATACAAACTTCATTTCTTAATTAAAAAAAAATAAAGACTCCACGATTTTTTAAAGTTGATCAAAATTTTTAAAAGTTAGGTTAAAAAAAATTTTAGTCACCTTTATGAATTTTTTAAATTTTTTGGGTAATAATTAGAACAAAATTGACTTTTTTATTATAAAATAGGATATTTTAGATTTCAATTAATACAAATTTCATTTCTTAATTAAAAAAAATAAAGTCTCCACGATTTTTTAAAGTTGATCAAAATTTTTAAAAGTTAGGTTAAAAAAATTTTAGTCACCTTTCTGAATTTCTTTAATTTTTTGGGTAATAACTAGAACAAAATTGACTTTTTTATTACAAAATAGGATATTTTAGATTTCAATTAATACAAACTTCATTTCTTAATTTAAAAAAATAAAGACTCCACGATTTTTTAAAGTTGATCAAAATTTTTAAAAGTTAGGTTAAAAAAATTTTAGTCACCTTTATGAATTTTTTTAATTTTTTGGGTAATAACTAGAACAAAATTGACTTTTTTATTATAAAATAGGATATTTTAGATTTCAATTAATACAAATTTCATTTCTTAATTTAAAAAAATAAAGTCTCCACGATTTTTTAAAGTTGATCAAAATTTTTAAAAGTTAGGTTAAAAAAATTTTAGTCACCTTTATGAATTTTTTTAATTTTTTGGGTAATAACTAGAACAAAATTAACTTTTTTATTACAAAATAGAATATTTTAGCTTTCAATTAACACAAGTTCCATTTCTTAATTTAAAAAAATAACGTCTCCACGATTTTTTAAAATTGAAACAAGTTTTAAAACATTAAAACAAGGTTTTTTTTTATTTATTTATAGATAAATACAAAAATTATTTTATTACAAAAAAAATATTTAATCTTCTTTTAATTTCTTCTGCTTTTCAATCCATTTCTTTAAATTAACCAACGATATTATTACCGGAAGCATCACAGGTAAAAATAACGGAATGTAAACAGCATACCTTAAAAGTAAAACACAAATAAATTTTTTTCTTATTAAAATGTTATAGAAAAGTTACTTTTGATCATCTGGAAAATATAAAAGTGCTAATAAAGAAGGATCGCTAAAAGCTCCTTCCGAAAACTGGTAAGCAATTTTAGCGGCAGCCAAACCATTCTCAAAATCCCCTTTTTCCATAAAAACTTCAGCTTTTCGAGCATTTTCTAAAGCTGTGGTAACTTTTAAAGCTACTTCATCACTTATAACAATACTATTTATTTCCGATAACAACAAAGCTAAAGATTTTAAAGTCCTTTTCGTTGATTTAATCATATCTAAGCTTTTAGTTTTCATTAAAATCTTTACATCTTCCGGTTTATTCCCTTTTAAACCCAGTAAATTTTGTAAATGGTTAGAATACGTAGATAAAATTAAAGATACATCGGGTTTAAAAGACTTTTTATGGCAAGATTCTTTATCTGGATTAATTATCCCGATTCCACCCCATCGAGGATTTAAAAATGCGTTACTTTCAACTACATTTCTTTTTTTATCTCTTATAAAAATCAATTTATCACAACGTGAAATGTAAGTGACTAATTTAAGAGTTGGACGAGGAGACATATGCGACCACATTTTCTTCTCCAACGGGGTTATAACCAAAGGAAGTTGATCTTCTTCTATAAAAAACCGACCGTTTTCCTCATTTGGTTGTACTCCCAAGTCCGTTAAATACAACCATTGGGACTTAACGGTAAAATTAGCTATCGAACCAACTTGATTTAAAAAACCTTCTAAACTTAATTTTAAATCCAACATTTCCAACTCTACGTCTAAATTACTTGGATCGGGGTGTAAAATTGTCACTAATACATCATATTCTAAGCTTAACGGAATACTGTTTTCACGAATCGTTTTCTTTGGTATATCGAAACTTAGCATTTCATTTAAGGGTAACGGAGCCCTGTAAACCCTCGTTGTAAGCCACCACATTGGTAAACCAATTATTAGGATTACTATTACGTATGAAATTAAACTAAACATACGGTTTTTACCTTCTGGATCATGTTTAAAACGAGGATCTATAAATGAATGTTTTTAGTTTGTTTTAAGGGTTTTTTTTTAAGTTATTTTACCGGTTTCTGAATCTTGGGATTCTTGTGATAATTTAGCACCCATTTCGACTACTAAATATTTATAATTAGCTTTTAAAAGCTTAATAAATGAATTTAAAAGTTTTAAGGATAACAATTTTAGGTTATGTTTGGGTAGTAGTGTTACCAACCTTACAATTTTACCACTTTCTTAAAACGTTTTTTACGTTTATGATGGTTTTAATTAAAATCATTTTAATACAACATTCCTATTGTTTCAATTTAAAGAAACCATTGAATATTTTATACATTTTTAAATTAATTAAAAAAAATTATTTTCAGTGACTAATTGTAAGTGATATTTTTCAATATTGAAACTTTTAATATGACTTTGTGTTACTGTTTTTTTTTTATAAATATGTATAATCATACTTATAATGAGAGATTTTACATAATTAAGGTTTATTAACCATAAAATCATGAAAATACATTTTTGATAACTAAAACAGGGGATTTAGTATTATTATGTTAGTTATTTAGAAAACTTTAACGGTTTTGCAAGAGATGGCGCTACATAAATTTACAGTTGAAATTAAATTAAATGTTATTAATGTTCTTATAAAATCTAATTTTATTTGAAATTTAATTACTTTAAGATTAAAATAATATTCAAATAAATTTTATGAATTATCTTGAAAAAAATTTAATAGTAGTACAAAAATAAGTTACAAAACTTTTACAAACTAATTATTTCTAAATAGTACTTATAAACTACAAATTTGTAAATATATCAAAAGATATTACTTATACATCTAAAAAATTGATTCAGTCTTCATTCTTATAAGTAACCATTGTATTAACTTTATGAATATTAGTAGAAAACGATCTCATTTTAACACACTGAGCGTTTTTAATATTAGCAGCTTCGGTTTCAGCCCATTCGCTGGGTAAATTAACATTATCCTTCGTATAAATCTGTATATCGAAGCTACACAGACAATCTAAAAGTGGTAAATAAGCCACGGAAGACGCGATTTGTTTTAAAACGTCTCTTATTTCATTCCGAATTTGTTTTAAAGGTTTATCGGAGACTTGATTATCACCTTGTTCTTGATCGCCATCGTATTCTATATTAAAATCCCAACGTTCCATCACTTCTAAAGATTTTACATTTGTTATTACTAAAGCTACTTTACTTACAGCTTTTTGAGTCAACCAATCTAAAAAAAAATCGGTTAGATTTAATTGAAATAAGGATTTTTTAGATAAAACCTTTTAATTGACTTAAAGTTGTTGATAAAAAATTTTTAATTTCGGCATCTTGCGACATTAAAATCGTCAATCCGTAATTTTCAGCGGTTTTAAATGATTCCGGTGGGTAAATTCCACGTTGAAAAAGTATCGAATTAATTCCAAAATCTAATAAAATCCATTAAAATGATTAAAAACATGACATAACCTCAAAAAACTTTAATAAAGAAACAAACCTAGATATTCACAGACGATTTCTGATGAACCTTTTAACGTTATTGCTGATTTATTACATTGAGCTGTTGAAGACATTGTTAAATTATATTTTTAATAAGAAAATAAAAACTAAAACCGGTATAATTTTAAATTTTAGATAAAAATAACTGATCTGGATTTTAAGGTTATGCGCAAGCGCAAATGTAATTATTTATTTAAATAAATTTAAAGATTTAATTGTATATCTTTTAGAATTAAATGTGTTTTATTAAATGGAAAGGTTTTAAAATGAAATTGTAAATTAAATATTAATAAGAAAAAATTTTTTTAAATGTTAACATGACCTAACCTAAAAATTTATTGATTGACCTTTATTTAGGGTTCTAGAAGATTTTAGAATATTCTACGTTTGGTTAAATGTTCTAGAATATTACTTATAGTTAATATATACATTTTTATTATGATATTAAAAGGTGTTAATAAGGTTTTTAGGATATTTTTTATTTGGGGGATTAAAATTAATAAAAATTAAATCATTTTTAAAAGTATAATTATGAATTAATATAAATTAATCATTAAAAATGTGATTTTTCTTTATTAAATTGTTGCTATTAAGAGTTTATTGGGTTTATTAGTTATTTTATGGTAAAAATTAGATAAAATAAAACCAACATAACCTCAAAAAATGCACATGTAATTTTCCGGCTTTCTAGAAAAACTTGGAATGTTCATTAATTGATTTTTTAATATACTAAAAAGGTGTTTAAAAATACATATTTATACATAAAATCTAATTTTAATCACTTTTATTTTAAATTTTAAATAAAATTAGTTAAAAAATAAATTTTATTAAAATTTCTTCCTTTTATTTAGTATTTGTTAAGTTTTATGTATTAAAACATGTAAAAAAAAAAGATTATTTTATTTTTTTAAAGTATTTTTATTTAATATAATCTTAAAAAAGTTAAAATTAAATAGATTTCTCAATAAAATAAATGGTAAAAACACTCAAACCGAACGTGCAAGTCATTTTTTTACATAAAATTTAATAAAAATAATCCAAAAAGGTTTATAATAGTCATATAATGTAATCGTATGAAATATTTTTTAGTTTAGTCATTAAAATTATGTGTAATTTTGTTGAAATAACATCGATTAAATTTAAAATTAACGGTTGGAATTTGAATTTCGCGCGCTAAAAACCGGAAATGGTCGTGGGTTTCTGGCCGTTAGATGCTTCGATTTGCTTCTAGATCCTTCTAGAAGGCCGTGGAGTATATAAACAGCTGCCGCTAACCGGCGAGAAATCAATAGCAAAGCAGCTGCCGTAGAGAACGGATCGTCTTACAAAGCGGTGAACAACCGAGCACATTTTGTGAATCTACCAGTGATTTCTAGTTGAATTCTTTGTTAAAAAAGTGTTAAACGGTTTAATCAAAGTAAGTTTTAGTTAATTTTAAGGAAGTTTGTTGGTTTTTATGGTGGGTTTTTGACATTTTTTGTGTCAATTTCTTTTTTCACCGGTTTTCTGCCATTTTAATTTTTTTTAGAAGCGTTTGTATTAGATTTTATTTTTCTTACGTTTTTTCTATTCATAAATTAGTATTTTTTTTCGATTTTTTTGTTTGATTTTTATTGATTTTGTTTGGTTTTTATTGATTTTGTTTGGTTTTTATTAATTTTTTTTTGGTTTTATTGATTTTTTGTTTGATTTTTTATTAATTTTTCTTTTAATTTATAGGTTATATTTTCCTTTTTGTTGAATTTTTGGTAAATTTCTTACTTGTTTTTATCTTATTTTATGAAAATTTAGAGCTTTTGACATTTTAAAATCAATTTTTGTTAATAAATCAGTATTTTTTAAATTTTTTTGGTCTGAAAATTTAATTTAATTTTAATTTATTCATTAATTTTATCAAAAATTCAATAAAAAGGAAAAAATAAAAAATAAATTTTATTTAATTTTAGATTTTTTGACATTTTAAAATCTATTTTTGTTAATAAATTGATATTTTTTAAAACTTTTTGACTGGAAATTTAATTTTTATTGATTTTTCTTTAATTTTTATTGATTTTTCTTTATTTTTTATTGGTTTTTCTTTAATTTCTTTATTCTATTTTGATTTTTATTGATTTCTTTAATAAATTTTTACTTGTTTTTATCTTTTTTTAATTAAATGGTTTTTGTTTCGACTTTTTAACATTTTTAAATCAATTTTTGTTAATAAATTTGTATTTTTTTGGTCTGGAAATTTAATTTTCATTAAATTTTTACTTGTTTTTATCTTTTTTTTAATTAAATGGTTTTTGTTTCGACTTTTTAACATTTTTAAATCAATTTTTGTTAATAAATTTGTATTTTTTTGGTCTGGAAATTTAATTTTCATTGATTTTCTTGTAATTTATTCATTAATTTTATCAAAAATTCAATAAAAAATAAAATAAATTAATACATTTTCTTTAATTTTGGACTTTTTAACATTTTAAAATCTATTTTTGTTAATAAATTGGCATTTTTTTGAAATTTTTTGACTGGAAATTTAATTTTTATTGATTTTTCTTTAATTTTTATTGATTTTTCTTTAATTTTGATTAATTTTTCTTTAATTTATTTGTTCTATATTGCTTTTTATTGATTTTTTTCGACTTTTTGACTGTTTTTAATCAATTTTTGTTAATAAATATCTATATTTTTAAAATATTTTGTCTGGAAATTCATTTTTTATTGATTTTCTTTTAATTTTGCTTTTTTATTGATTTTTGATAAATTTCTTACTTATTTTCATCTTATTTTATTAAATTTTATACTTTTTTAGATTGTATTTTCATCTTTATTTAATTTTTGACAAATTTCTTATCTGTTTTCATCTTATTTTATTAAATTTTTGATTTTTTGACTTTTTAAAAAAAGTCAAAATGGATTTAAAGCCCATTTTTGTTAATAAATTTGTATTTTTTTTAAATATTTTGTCTGGAAATTCAATTTTTATTGATTTTCTTTTAAGTTATTCGTTTAATTTAGCTTTTTTATTGAATTTTTGATAAATTTCTTACTTATTTCCATCTTATTTTATGAAATTTTTGAGTTTTTGACGGTTTTTAATTCACTTTTGTTAATAAATTTGTATTTTTTAAAATATTTTGTCTGAAAATTCAATTTTCAATCATTTTCTTTTAAATTATTCGTTAATTCTACCAAAAATTCAATAAAAAATAAAATAAACGAATACATTTTATTTAATTTTGGACTTTTTGGCATTTTAAAATCTATTTTTGTTAATAAATTGGTATTTTTTTGAAATTGTTTACTGGAAATTTATTTTTTATTGATTTTTCTTTAATTTATTTGTTCTATTTTGCTTTTCATTGATTTCTTTAATAAATTTTTTACTTGTTTTTATCTTATTTTTAATTAAATGGTTTTTATTTCGACTTTTTGACGGTTTTAAATCAATTTTTGTTAATAAATTGGTATTTTTTTAAGATATTTTGTCTGAAAATTCAATTTTTATCGATTTTCTTTTAGATAAATTTCTTACTTAATTTCATCTTATTTTATGAAATTTTTGAGTTTTTGACGGTTTTTAACTCACTTTTGTTAATAAATTTGTATTTTTTTTTTTAAATATTTTGTCTGAAAATTCAATTTTCAATCATTTTCTTTTAATGTATTCGTTGAAATTTACTTATAATTGAATTTTTGACAAGTTTTTAACAAATTTCTATTTTTTTTGTATCTTATTCTATTAAATTCTGAAAGTTTTGACATTTTTTTAAATCAATTTTTGTTAATAAATCAGTGTTTTTCTAAATTATTTGTTTAAAAATTCAATTTTCGTTAATTTTTCTCTAATTTATTGATTTTATTTTCCTTTTCATTGAATTTTTGACAAACTTCTGACCTTTTTCAGTCTTATTTTATTAAATTATAAACGTTTTGACATCCTTTAAATCAATTTTTGTCAATAAATCAACATTTTTTTTAGCTCATTTGCTCAGAAATTCAATTTCCAATCATATTTTTTTAAATTTATTCGTTCAAATTTACTTAAATTAAATTTTTGACAAGTTTTTGACAAATTTCTGACCTTTTTCTATCTTATTTTATTAAATTATAGAAGTTTTGATACCTTTTTAACCATTTTTGTCAAAAAATTAGCATTTTCTTTAGTGGTTTGTTTGAAAATTTAATTTTCATTCCTTTTTTTCTAATTTATTGGTTTTATTTTCGTTTTTATTAAATTTTTAACAAATTTTTGACAAATTTCTGACCTTTTTTTTATCTTATTTTATTAAATTCCAAAAGTTTTAACATTTTTTAAATCAATTTTTGTCAATAAACCATTTTTTTTAATAATTTGATTGAAAATCAATTTTCCTTCATTTTTCTCTAATTTATTGATTTTATTTTCTTTTTTATTGAATTTTTAACAAGTTTTTGGCAAGTTTCTGACCTTTTTCTATCTTATTTTATTAAATTCCAAAAGTTTCTGACCTTTTTCTATCTTATTTTATTAAATTCCAAAAGTTTTTGACATTTTTTAAATCAATTTTGTCAATAAATCAACATTTTTTTAAATAATTTGATTGAAAATTCAATTTTCATTCATTTTTCTCTAATTTATTGTTTTTATTTTCCTATTCAATGAATTTTGACAAGTTTTTGACAAACTTCTGACCTTTTTCAGTCTTATTTTATTGAATTCTGAAAGTTTTGACATTTTTTAAATCAATTTTTGCCAATAAATCAGTATTTTTCTAAATTATTTGTTTAAAAATTCAATTTTCGTTCATTTTTGTCTAATTTGTTGGTTTAATTTTCCTTTTTATTGAATTTTTAACAAGTTTTTAACAAATTTTTTACCTTTTCCGATCTTATTTTATTAAATTTTGAAAGTTTTAACATTTTTTAAATCAATTTTTGCCAATAAATCAGTATTTTTCTAAATTATTTGTTTAAAAATACAATTTTCGTTAATTTTTGTCTAATTTATTGGTTTTATTTTCCTTTTCATAGAATTTTTGATAAGTTTTTGACAAATTTCTGACCTTTTTCTGTCTTGTTTTATAAAATTAAAAAAATGTTATTTTTTTAATCAATTTTTGTCAATAAATCAATATTTTTTAGATAGTTTGATTGAAAATTCAATTTTCATTCAGTTTTCATTCATTTTTCTCTAATTTATTCGTTTAATTTTCCCTTTCATTTAATTTTTGACAAGTTTTTGACAAATTTCTACCTTTTTCTATCTTATTTTATTAAATTCTGAAAGTTTTGACATTTTTTAAACCAATTTTTGTCAATAAATCAACATTTTTTTAAATAGTTTGTTTAAAAATTTGATTTTTATCCATTTTTCTCTAATTTATTGGTTTTATTTTCCTTTTTATTGAATTTTTGACAAGTTTTTGGCAAATTTCTGACCTTTTTCTGTTTTATTTTATTAAATTCTAAAAATGTTAATATTTTTTTAATCAATTTTTGTCAATAAATCAAAATTTTTTTAAATAGTTTGCTCAAAAATTTAATTTTCATTCAGTTTTCTCTAATTTATTCGTTTTATTTTCCTTTTCATTGAATTTTTGACAAGTTTTTGACAAATTTTTGACTTTTTTCTATCTTATTTTATTAAATTCTAGAAATATTGACATTTTTTTAATCAATTTTTGTCAATAAATCAACAATCTTTTAAATAGTTTGTGTGAAAATTCAATTTTCAACTATTTTCTTTTAATTTATTTATTCAATTTTCCTTATAATTAAATTTTCCAAAATTTTTTTGTCTATTTCTATCTTATATTATTAAATCTAATCAATTTTGTAATTGAAAATGTCGTTTTTTTGCTTAGATTTTAAAAATTTTAATTTTAAATAAAAAAAAAATTTTTAATAACAAATTTTTTTTATAATAACTAATTTTTGTATTTTTTTCTTATTTTTTTAAATAGATGCCGGAAGAAGTACAATCTGGAGAAGTGGAAACTTTCGCTTTCCAAGCGGAAATCGCTCAGTTGATGAGCTTAATCATCAACACCTTCTACTCGAACAAAGAAATCTTCCTTCGTGAATTGATTTCCAACTCTTCGGACGCTTTGGATAAAATCCGTTATGAATCTCTAACCAACCCATCAAAATTAGAATCCGGAAAAGACCTCTACATTAAAATCGTTCCGAGTAAAACCGATGGAACCCTCACAATCATCGATACTGGTATCGGAATGACCAAAGCTGATTTAGTTAACAATTTGGGTACAATTGCTAAATCTGGAACGAAAGCTTTCATGGAAGCTTTACAAGCCGGAGCTGATATTTCCATGATTGGTCAATTTGGTGTTGGTTTCTACTCCGCTTACTTAGTTGCCGATAAAGTTACTGTTGTATCAAAGAATAACGATGATGAACAGTACATTTGGGAGTCTTCCGCTGGTGGAAGCTTCACGGTTAGGTTAGATCAAGGCGAACCATTAGGAAGAGGTACTAAAATTGTTCTTCACATCAAAGAAGATCAAACCGAATTTTTAGAAGAAAATAAAATCAAAGAAATTGTTAAGAAACACTCTCAATTTATCGGTTATCCGATTAAATTAGTTGTTGAAAAAGAAAGAGAGAAGGAATTAAGCGATGATGAAGCCGAAGAAGAAAAGAAAGAAGAAGCTAGCGAAGAAGATAAAGATAAACCTAAAATTGAAGATGTAGAAGAAGATGAAGATGAGAAAAAAGAGAAAAAGAAAAAGAAGACTATTAAAGAAAAATACACCGAAGATGAAGAACTTAATAAGACTAAACCGATTTGGACGAGAAATGCTGATGATATTAGTCAGGAAGAATACGGGGAATTTTATAAATCCCTTACGAATGATTGGGAAGATCATTTGGCCGTTAAACACTTTAGTGTTGAAGGTCAATTAGAATTTAGAGCTTTACTTTTTGTTCCACGTCGTGTACCTTTCGATTTATTTGAAAATAAAAAGAGGAAGAACAACATTAAACTCTACGTTAGGAGAGTTTTCATTATGGATAATTGCGAAGAACTTATTCCCGAGTACTTAAACTTTATTAAAGGTGTTGTAGATTCCGAAGATTTACCTTTAAATATCTCCCGTGAGATGCTTCAACAGAATAAAATCTTAAAAGTAATCCGTAAGAATTTAGTTAAGAAATGTTTGGAATTATTCGAAGAATTATCCGAAGATAAAGATGGTTATAAGAAATTCTACGAACAATTCTCTAAAAATCTTAAACTTGGTGTTCACGAAGATTCCCAAAACCGAGCTAAATTAGCTGATTTACTTCGTTATCATACTTCAGCCAGCGGAGATGAAGCTTGTTCTCTTAAAGAATACGTTAGCCGAATGAAACCAAACCAAAAACACGTTTACTACATCACCGGTGAAAGCAAAGACCAAGTTGCTAATTCTTCGTTTGTTGAACGTGTTAAGAAGCGTGGATTTGAAGTTGTTTACATGACCGAACCAATTGATGAGTATGTTGTTCAACAACTTAAAGAATATGATGGTAAACAACTTGTATCTGTAACTAAAGAAGGTTTGGAACTTCCCGAAGATGAAGATGAGAAGAAAAAACGCGAAGAAGATAAAGCTAAGTTTGAAGGACTTTGCAAAGTTATGAAGACGATCTTGGATAATAAAGTTGAAAAGGTAGTCGTATCTAATCGTCTTGTTGAGTCTCCGTGTTGTATTGTAACATCTCAATATGGTTGGACGGCTAATATGGAAAGAATCATGAAAGCTCAAGCACTTAGAGATACTTCAACTATGGGATATATGGCTGCTAAAAAACATTTGGAAATTAATCCAGATCATCCGATTGTAGAAAACTTAAGACAAAAAGCCGAAGCTGATAAAAATGATAAGGCAGTTAAAGATTTAGTTATTTTACTTTTCGAAACTGCTTTATTAAGTTCTGGATTTACTTTGGATGAACCTCAAGTTCACGCTTCTAGAATCTACAGGATGATTAAATTGGGACTTGGAATTGATGAAGATGAAATGGTTGTTGATGATCTTCCAGCTGGAGATGCTCCGACCACCGAGGGAGAATCCGAGGATGCTTCTCGTATGGAAGAAGTCGATTAAGAGCATTTGATTAGGGCATGTGTTGTAAGATGTTCTAACTTATTCAATTCATTCCCATTCATTTTCTTTGTATATTTATTGTTCGTGTAACAATATAAAACATTAGACTGTGGTTTTTATTTTTTAATATTTACATCTCGAAGAACGTTTATTGTAAGATACTCTAAACCAAATATTAAAATAAAGTTAATTTCAGTATTTATGGTGGTTTTATTTGTTATTTTAAAAATTATAAACTTTTAAAATTAATTTTCAGGATGATGCGATTTATTTCTAAAAGTGGTAAAAGAAAAAAAGTAGAAAATATAATACAAATTAATACTTTTTTTTAATATTTAAGCCTAAAATCGTATTTTAAAGTTTATATTTTTCTTTGACAAATGTCAAAGCAGTAAACACTAAAGAAGGTTTAATTTAAACTCTATTTGTGGATTTTTAAACATATCTACAAATACTAGGCAAGGCCAAGTAGAAAAAGGAGGTTTATGAGGATTATTAAATCCTCTATAACTCCTTTGTTGCTATTTTTACCAAGATCTAATTTTATTTAACACTTTAACTGCCATGTGTACCATATATGGACACAGTTGCATTAACTTAACATTAGTTAATTTTTTGATGGCGGTTAACGTGTTAAACATGTTGTTCTTCATAGAACATTTGATGTACTTTTTATGACGGGTACTAGACGATTACTAAGGCTCTTCACACACGGATCAACTGATTGGTAACCCGAGTTTTAAATCAGTTATGAGTATAACCAGTTTGCAACCGGAAAGCAACCCCTGTCTGCACACTAGTGCAACCAACGCTGGGTTTGGTTGGGTTGGTTGACTGACTACTACGCCACCAAAAAAAAAATTTTTGTCGAAATTGAACACTGCTCGCTCAAGGGTATGAATGCAACAGAGCTGGAGTTGCTTGATATACAGTTAATCACAAAAGTCTACATACGCCACCTAAAATAGTAATACCATTATAAAGAACATCAAGTTCATCTCTGCAATACATATAAATTTACTTCTATTTACTCAAGAATATACCACATTAAACAAATCTAAAATTAATTACTCCATGGACGGAGTAAACGATTAAAAACTCGCAATGAACCTCACAAAAGTCAACATACAGTTACGGATTTGATACACAAGAGCTGTCACAGTGGACTTTATTCAATGTTTGCATTATTTTAAGTTCAAAAAGTTGATATTATAGTTACTTTTTAACAACTGCATAAGCAAATATAGTATTTAAAACTTCCGTCACACGATAATATGGCAAGAAAGGAAATATCGATTGAAATACACCATTTAATAGTAAAATTAGGAAATGAGGGACAATCATATGGTGAAATTGCCAAAATTGTGAGAAAAAGTCGAGTCACAGTTCAAACAATTATTCGAAATTTTGCTTTAAATGGAAGTGTAATAAATAAACCGAGCGTTGGTTGTCCAAATTTCTTAAATCAACGAAATGTTCGGACAATTAAAAAAAAGTAAAAGAAAATCCACGAACAAGTTCTCCGTAACTTGCAAAACATATTCCACACGCTACTGATAAAGTAGTAAACCCAGAAACTATACGTAGGGTATTACGATTTAACGGATTTAATGGACGAGTTCCGCGAAGAAAACCTTTAATTTCCGAACAAAATAGAAAAAAAGGATTGACTTTGCCAACAAATACATTGAACAAAATTTAGAGTTTTGGAAAACAGTTCTGTTCATGGATGAGAGCAAATACAACATTTTCGGATCGGATGGCAGATGAAAAATTTGGCGGAAAGTAAATGAGGAAATGAAAGCAAAAAATCTCCTCCCAACTATTAAACATGGCGTTGGGTCGGTAAGGGTTTTGGGCTCTATGGCGGCTTCTAGGCTAGGGAATTTAGTTTTTATAGAAGGTATAATGGATCATAAACAATATTTGAAAGTATAGCAATGCAATCTGAAAAAATCAGCAGAGCGCTTAGGGCTTAGAGGTCGTTGGTTTTTTCAACAAGACAACGACCCTAAGCACACCGCGCGCGTCGTTCGAGAATGGATCCTTTCCAATGTACCTAAACAACTGCATTCACCTCCTCAGTTGCCTGACCTCAACCCTATTGAGCACATTTGGGATGAGGTAGAACGGAGGGTGCGGAAATACACCGTTACTAATAAGTAAACACTGAAAGATGCCCTAAAAAAGTTTGGACAGAAATACCAGCCACTGTGAAGGAATCTTGTCCTTTCTATGCCAAGACGACTTCAGGCAGTTTTCGATTTACAAGGTGGTCCCATAAAATATTAAAAGTTTTGTATTTGTCCATAATTTCATAGGGGTCTGTGTATACAGACTTTTGTGAACTGTTAATTTTAGTTTATATTTTTTTTTCTAAGAAAGTGTTATGGTAATACAGACAAGGCGTTTCAAAATGACCTCCAATTGGATAATAATATATATTTTTAAAATACATTGTCCCATAACGTGTTGTTTTATTTAACTGGAGTGAATTTACTTGGTGTATGTAGACTTTTGTGACTGACTGTATGCATTAGGAACACGATAACGATGGATTTTTGAGATGAGTTGCTCGGTAAGAAGGAAGAGAACCTCAAGAAAAGTGCTATGGTGGCACTTGGGAGTCGAGGTACCGCGAGAAGAGGGCGTTTCATGCCGCGAAAAGGACGGGTGAGTGAAAGGCCTACAAAACTGTACTCACCTCATAGCAACGTCATCAGAAAGGCACAGAGGAACTCTTGGAAGATGCGATGGTATCGAAAAGATTGTGCGATGAAGGACCCTAAGAGGCAGATTGGCTGTCTCAGGGTCTCAAATAAACGGGTAATCGACACTGAAGCGGAAACGCTGGAATAGACTGACATTTGGTTCATTCCTCCCAACTCATCCTGCACATTGCAAAAATGACAACCAACTTGTAATAGTGTAAATTTTAAAATATCAAATTGAAAGTAATTGGAATAGGTACAAGATGTTGACTAATAATAAAACAAAGTATACATTTTTAAAGTTTATAATTTTAAAAAGTATTTGTGTTATTTAGTTTCTGTTACAAAAAATTTTGTAGTACAGTTACAAAGTCTTAAAGAAAACCTGTTGATAAAATGTTGGGTAAGTTTAATTATATACTGTCATTGAATTATCAAAACAAACAAAAAAAAATAATGAAAACTATTTTTATTTTTGAGAATTCTTTCCTAAAAGTCTAGCAACTTCATCAGCAGCTTCCTTATCGATAAAATCCTCATCACTATCATCATTTTCCTTCCCTTTTTCTTCATCATCTGAACTAAATTCGTTATTAATAATATCATAATCACTTAATTCTGAGTTACTATCAGAAATTTCAAGCATCTCAACAACCCTTTCATCATCATCACCTTTCTCTTGATTTTCAGACGGATTTTGCGTTCTAGCCTCTTCTAATATCTTCTGTACAGCTTCCTCAATATATTTATTGGCAATTTCTCGACACTGATCGTTAAATTTAACCGGCAACCATCCATTTTTTGGATCACATTTCGTCCCAGGAAGAATCGGTGGCAGACGACTTAACATAGTCTGAATTTCAGGCAACTGTACATCGCAAAGTTGATAAAAATTTTGTCTTCCAGCCGGCAACAACCCCGGTTTTAACATATAAACATTTTCATTAACTTCATCCGACTCATTTTTACGTTTAACAACTTCGTCCAGTGATTTTTTATCATTCGATAGTTTTTTCTGTTTATTTTTAACGATCTCTTTTAAACCACGCGTAGAACGAATTCGAAAATCAAACGTTTGGTAAATTTTCGCTTCCGGATCTTTCCGGGCGTCGTAACCGTAACGAATCCACAAACTTCTCCACGGACCGTTTTTATTAAAATACGCTACAGCTGGAAGAACGAATTTACTGTGTTCGTGTGGCACTTTTGATAAGTAGAGTAATCCGGCTCTAACCCAAACTGGTCTTTCTTCAAACAACTAAAAGTATTATAAGAGGCATTATTTTTTGTAAATTAAGAAATGGAATTTGTAGGAATTGAAAGTTAAAATATTCTATTTTGTAATAAAAAAGTCAATTTTTTCCTAATTATTACCCAAAAAATTAAAAAAATTCTTATAGTTGACTAAAATTTTTTATAACCTAACTTTTAAAAAATTTTGACCAAATTTAAAAAATCGTGGAGATTTTATTTTTTTAAATTAAGAAATGAAATTAATATTAATTGAAAGCTAAAATATTCTATTTTATAATAAAAAAGTCAATTTTCTCCTAATTATTACCCAAAAAATTAAAAAAATTCATGAAGTTGACTAAAATTTTTTATAACCTAACTTTTAAAAAATTTTGATCAAATTTAAAAAATCGTGGAGACTTTATTTTTTTAAATTAAGAAATGAAATTTATATTGATTGAAAGCTAAAATATTCTGTTTTGTAATAAAAAAGTCAATTTTGTTCTAATTATTACCCAAAAAATTAAAAAAATTCCTAAAGGGGACTAAAATTTTTAACAGTTAACAAATCAATAGATATTTTAACCAATATGGAGAAGGATAAACGTTAAAAAAAATGATCTCAATATGTTTAAAACCCAATTTTACCTTTTTAATTTTTTCATAACTAGCTTTCATACTGGGTTTCATATTGATAAACTGCAAAACCCCTTCTGGAGGCCCTGTGGGAATATTTTCATCTTCAATTGTAATAACAACATTGCAACGTGGACCTCGATTTCGATGAGGGAATATATTCGAAGTTTTTCTAAGGTTTAAAATTAAAATTAACCCATAAACAATTTGTATTTTGGATAAAAATGAAAATATTACTTATTAAACATGCTGTTTTGTTGTTGATAATCAAATCGGGAGAAAATTCCAGCTGGAAGAAACGGTGGCATGTCTTTGGCTTCATCTTTCCTAAATAAAAAGAATTTTTTTTAAAATTTTATATAAAAACCATCTTTTAAAAATATAAATAAAATATTTACGTTAACCAATCTTCGGAAGGAATATCTCTCGGATATAAATCTTCATAAAAATAATTTAAAGGCGTATCTTTAGTTTCTTTTTCGTTTGTAACTAAAGGTAAATATTGAAAATCACAATATCCTATATGTAAAAATAAAAAATTATTTTTTTTGTTACAATTAAATATAAAAATACATTTTATAACTTACGATTAAAAGAATACGATAAAGCATTAATCCCGACGGCTTCATAATTATAATCTACCTTTCCGTTTGATTCTTTTTTAGTGACTTTAACTAAAATACCTGGTTTTTTATCAGTTTCCGATAAGGTAGGTTTACAAAATTTATCTTCCGGACGAAATCTAAGTTCTAAATAACGATTGCGTTCAGCGACAACCTAAATAATTAAAAATTACAACCTATTAGACACAAATAATTCAAATATTGAAATTTTTTATTATATTATAATGATTTTAGTTTATAAAGGAAAGTAATAAAATTACATTTTCAATCTCGGAAAGACCACCTAAAGTATCAACCATTTTATCAACATTTTCAACGATTCCGGGGTAATTAACGCAAACCAACTTTCTAGTAAAGTTATTTTCTTTACTCAATTCGTTTGTAGTTGACAAATCAACATTTTCTTCCATTATTTGATTAAAAAAGTTAAAAACTTCACTTTCAAAATAATAATATAACCTAAAAATTTGATGTGACAAACGTCAAGAGCATTATTAGTATTGGTCTGTGGTCAAGAGAAAATAATCTAAAAATTTAGATATTATTTTTAAACGATAGATGGTGCTATTTATTTGTCTAAAAATAATTTTATTAAAATAACTGTTAGATTAATTTAATGTTTTTAAATACAATATATAATATTTAAGGATATAATTTAATTATAGAAATTAAAATTTAAATAAAGATAAAATTAATAAAATTTTAAAATTAGTGACAGCGTGTCATCCTTAAAATTAGTATATAGGTTATTTAAAATAACCTGATTTTAAGTATAAATTAATTTCTATTATTATTTCTTTTTAATTACTTAAAATCAAACAAGAAAAGTTAAATTTATTATTAAATTAATATTTATTTTTTTATTATGTTTATAACTTAATTAATTTATACAATTTAATTAATTTTTATTGATTTAAATCGACTACACTTTCATCACCAATAAATAAAACGTCTATATAAAATCACGTGACCTTACGTCACGTCAAGAGACCACGAGCTGTCACAGCTTGAAAATTCTTCAAAGGAAAAACATGCCCCCGTTAATAGAGGTGGATGATTTGGTGCACTCGGTGACCCTTTACACGATTTACCCGACGTTATTTCACCTTTACGTTATCCCATTTGTGGTTCTTTATATCACCTGGTTGTATACGTGGTGCGGCGTCTACGGTTTTAACGAATTCTACGAAGGGGGCTTTGTGGGGCTCGCCGCAATCGGATGCCTACAGGTGCTTTGCTGTTTGGGATGTTATTGGTCCGTACACGTTAACTGTTTCTTTACATGCAAAGCGGTAGGTACATAAATAAAAAAGTGAGGTTATGTTTAAGATTGGTTTCTTAATTTGATTCTTTTTGAACGAAAATTAGTTTAATTGAAATAAATAAAGTATTATTAGGAATATTATTAGTCCGTACATATTATCTATTTCTTTAGATGTAAATCGGTAAGTGTATAAAAAAAGTGAGGTTATGTTGGTTTTTTAATTTGATCATTTTTGAATGAAAGTTAGTTTAATTGAAATAAATAAATTATTATTAGAAATATTATGGGTCCATACATATTATCTATTTCTTTAGATGCAAATCGGTAAGTATATTAAAAAAAAGTGAGGTTATGTTTAAGGTTGGGTTTTTTAATTTGGTTGTTTTTTTTAATGAAAATTAGTTTAAAATAAATAAATTATTATTAGAAATGTTATTGCTACATATTAACTGTTTAAATGCAAAGCTTTAAGTACATACATACATTAAAAAAAAGTCAGGTTATGTTTAAGGTTCGGTTTTTAAATTTGATTCTTTTTCAATGAAAATTAATTTAATTGAAATAAATAAATGAAAAAATTAAATAAATGAGATTAATTGATTAATTTTTATAGGAAAAAGATCCTAAAAAAGCCACAGTAGCCAAAGTAATCCCAACGGCAAATAATGGTTCATCGGAATTGGTTCGTTTAAGACGTTCGAAAGATAATTCAAACATATGGTTTGTTTTCCAACAAACAAAATACTTTTGGAGTGCGGATAAAAAGCAATTTCGAGGGTTAGAATTTCCCGTTCATAAAACATACTCGGAATATTCACAATGGAAGGGTTATCAAGAAGAAACCGATGTTTTGGATGCCGAACAATTTTACGGTCGAAATCATTTAGAAATGGTTGTTCCGGAATTTATGGAATTATTCAAAGAACGAGCTACAGCACCCTTTTTCGTATTCCAAGTGTTTTGTGTCGGTTTATGGTGTCTCGATAAATACTGGTATTATTCCATCTTTACCTTGGTTATGTTAATCTTATTTGAATGCACGTTGGTGCAACAGCAATTACGAAACATGGCCGAGATAAGGAAAATGGGGAATAAGCCTTATAACATAATGGTTTATAGAAATCGAAAATGGAGATCAATTGCAACGGATAAATTAGTCCCCGGAGATATAATTTCAATAACAAGATCTCAAAATGATAATTTAGTACCTTGCGATGTTTTATTATTACGAGGACCGTGCATCGTAGATGAAAGTATGTTAACCGGTGAATCCGTTCCTCAAATGAAAGAAGCGATTGAAGGTTTCGATTTAAAAAATGAATTAGATATTGAATCCGATGGGAAATTACATGTTTTATTCGGTGGAACTAAAGTTGTTCAACACACACCTCCGTCTAAAGCTACATTAGGTTTACGATCTCCCGATAATGGTTGCGTAGCTTATGTATTAAGAACCGGCTTTAATACCTCTCAAGGAAAATTACTCCGAACAATTTTATTCGGGGTTAAAAGAGTAACGGCTAATAATTTAGAAACGTTTGGTTTTATTTTATTTTTATTAGTTTTCGCGATCGCCGCCGCTTGGTACGTTTGGGTTAAAGGTTCCGAAGATCCTGACCGCAACCGTTACAAACTCTTTTTAGAATGTACTTTAATTTTAACCTCGGTAATCCCACCAGAACTTCCGATTGAGTTATCATTAGCCGTAAACACCTCATTATTGGCTTTAGCACGTTTGGGGGTGTTTTGTACGGAACCTTTTCGAATCCCCTTCGCGGGAAAAGTCCAAATTTGTTGTTTTGATAAAACCGGGACATTAACAAGTGATGATTTAGTCGTTGAAGGGATAGCTTTAGCTAACGGAAATAAAGTAACATCTTTAAATGAAGTACCGTTAGAATCAATCCAAGTTTTAGCAACTTGTCACTCGTTAGTTCATTTAGATGAGGGTTTAGTAGGTGATCCGTTAGAAAAAGCAACTTTAACAGCTGTCGATTGGAATTTAACTAAATCGGATGCTGTTATTCCTAAAAAAGGTAAAGCTTCGGCTTTAAAAATTTTCCATCGTAATCATTTTTCATCCGCTTTAAAACGTATGTCTGTTATAACCGGATACACTCAACAAGGTTCTTTAGAAACGTTTTATTTAGTTACCGTAAAAGGTGCTCCGGAAGTATTAAAAGAAATGTACGTTGATCTTCCGGCGAATTACGACGAAGTTTATTTAGATTTATCTCGCCGGGGAGCCAGGGTTTTAGCGTTAGGTTGGAGGGAATTAGGTAAATTATCTTCTCAGGAAGTTAGGGAATTAACCCGGGACTATATCGAAAAAAAATTAAAATTCGTCGGTTTCGTTATTATTTCTTGCCCGTTAAAACTCGATTCTAAATCGGTTATTAAAGAAATTATTAACGCAAATCATAAAGTTGTTATGATAACCGGTGATAATCCATTAACAGCTTGTCACGTAGCTAAAGAACTTAAATTCACTCAAAAACCAACGACTTTAATCTTAAAAGAAGATGAAAATATAAACGAATGGATTTGGGAATCAATCGATCAAAAAACTAATATTAATATTAATTCGGATATAAAAGAAATTATTAAAAAAAATAATCTTTGTATAACCGGGGACGGTCTTAATTATTTAAAAGAAAACCATCAAGAATTACTTTATAAAATCCTTCCTCATATTATGGTTTACGCTAGATTTGCACCGAAACAAAAAGAGTATGTTATTCTTAAATTAAAAGCGTTGGGTTATACGACTTTAATGTGTGGTGATGGTACGAATGATGTTGGAGCTTTAAAACATGCCGATGTTGGTGTGGCTATTCTTAGTAATGCTCCGGAAAGGTTACCGGAGATTAAAAACGAAAAAAGGGAAAGAGTTGAAAAGGAGAAGGATAATGAAAGGACTTTGAGGGATAGAAAACTTCGCGAAGTTGCCAGACCTAAAGAATCTAAAGATAGACCGATTCGAACTCCGGAAGGGATGCAAGATAACATTCAAAGATTAATGAAGGAATTAGAAGAAGAGGAGAAAGCTCAAGTTGTTAAATTGGGGGATGCTTCGATTGCATCTCCGTTTACAAGTAAATTATCTTCGATTATGTGCAGTAAGTTTTATTTTATTACTTACTTTAAATACTATAGAAATTAATATGTGCAACTTATTAGTATTTTGATGTTATATCGATCAAATCAGAAAGAATTTTAGCTAAAATAAAAGTTGCATATATTAATTATCTATTATATTTGCTTACTTATAACTATATTATTAATTATATTAATCTAATAATGATTTTAGTTTGTCATATAATTAAACAAGGTCGTTGTACATTGGTAACAACTCTTCAAATGTTTAAAATCTTGGCATTAAACGCTCTGATTTTGGCGTACACCCAATCGGTGCTTTACTTGGATGGTATTAAATTGACGGATATGCAAGCGACTTTACAAGGTTTACTATTAGCGACTTGTTTCCTATTTATTTCAAGATCGAAGCCTTTAAAAACGTTGTCGTCTCAACGGCCGCTACCGAACATATTTAATTCGTACACGATTTTGACGGTTTTGCTTCAGTTTGCCGTTCATTTCGTTTGTTTGATATTTTTGGTTCAACAAGCGAAATTAAGAACACCAATGTAAGTAATTTTTATAAGTTTTATAATTTTGTAAAGGTGTTTGAATAATAATTGATTTATTTGTTTGGTTTTTATAATTACAGTGATGAGAATCAAAATGTAACAACACCGGTTAAATTGAGTACAGAAGAAGGGGAAGATGAACCGTTTGAACCAAATATTGTGAATAGTACGGTTTATATTATTTCGATGGCGCTACAAATAGCTACTTTTGCGATTAATTATCGGGTAGGTTTTATGTTGTTATACAGGGTGTTTACGGTCTTGTGATTTTATTTTTGGGGAGTGATAAAGCATCTTAAAAGAAGGTTATTAATTATAAAATGTCTTAACAGAAGTTGCATAATAAGGAAGATATTACTATTAAAAAAATTATTTTATTTTTTCTTTTTGGATGCGTCGAGCGAGACTTTGCGTTCAACAACACGGCGATAACTTTGAACAACTAGCGTAAAGTGGATTCCATAAAAAAAATTAAAAATGTTTAATTTAATATGCTTAATCATCACTTAAAAGAAAGTAAATAGAAATTATTTCAACAGTCACGTCTCTCTTGTTATACAACTTTTGTTAACACATTTTATAATTAATGACCTTCTTTTACGATGCTTTATCACTCCCCAAAAATAAAATCACAAGACCGTAAACACCCTGTATAAATGAGTTGTTAGTTTAACAAATCGCTTAACTCTATGAAGAACTGCTACAAGTTGGTTAAAATAATAACACTGTTCCAACATCACAAGAAGATCGTTTTGGAACGTTTTTTTATAATGAATGATTCTTCTGTTTTTGTGATATGTGGGAACAAAGCTAATAGCATTTATACAAAGAGATTGGTTGTAAGAAGCATCCTATAAATGGCAAAAAATTCTTGATAGAAACGAGATTTGTTATAATTAAGCTGTCGGCATATGCTAATATGCGATCATAAACTAATAAATACATAGACGAAGCCTTTTGAAAAAGGAAACTGATTTTGGCGATAAGGGGAGAGTAGTTGCACTTTTCGTCGCGACTCGTTTATCTTTGTCATTGTATGATATGTACCCTGTGTGTCAATGAAAATTGACCATAGAGCGTATACAAGAGTATACTGTAAAGCAAGGGTGAGCAACCTCCGGCCCACGTGAGAGTCTAATCCGGCCCGTGAGACATTTAGAAGGAATAATAAATAATTTTTGTTTTAAATCTAAAATTTTTAACAGAAAGAAATAGAAAAGAAAAATGTTTCAATACTGCACTGGAATTCGAAGCCAGATATCCTGCTTTCCGGACAGTTGTTATACCAAGGAAAGCAGTAGATCTAACAATTAACTTTATTTTTTATATTAAAAAAACTTATAAGTAAAAAAAAAAATTGTCAGTTTTGTACTTTGGTCTGTGTACGGAAAGTAAACAGTAATCTGGCCCAAACTATACAAAGAGTTGCTGGTCTCTGCTGTAGAGTACACAAGCTTAAACTGAGTACTTGTAGAAATATTACATAAACTGTGAATTGTTAAAAAATTAAACCCATCTTAAACAATTTTACTTAAATTGGTCTCTATTGGTCTCTTTGTGGCTTACAACCAAATTCTTTCCACATCTATATTTATAAGTCTATGTGTAGGGATTTTGCAATCGACTTTTATCGAGCATACCCGAACCTCACCGAAATGCAACTAATCCCTCTTACCAAGTATCACCCCAAGTATTAGCTCCTTTTCATCCATGGATTATAGTTAAGGTTACGTCTATGTATTTATTAGTCTATGTATACGATAGGATTTTCGATAGGATCTGGAAGTGGGCTTATTATACAGGAGGTGTTCTTTATATCCAGTTTTACTATACAGGTGTCCTACAACGAACAGCTTCGATCTATGTTAACAAAATTATATGTGTCTAGAATAATAAACATCTAAAACTTTTTTAATATTTTTTACATCTGTTCAGAAGAATTTAAAGAATACAATATGACTTCTACCACATATCGACGCTCCCAACGAAGACTGTACTAACTCAAATTTTGAACTTTGGAGATAAATCAAGTAAAATTTTTGAACCACCTCCAATATTATTTATTTTGTTTGTTATTCAATTTCTTCTTCTTCCACACTCTCATCCTCGTCTTCACTACACGTCGAATTTTTGTTCGCCGGAAGACCACTTGAAAATAAATGTTTTAGGCAATGTAACTCAAATAACCAAAAATTTGAGTTAGTACAGTCTTCGTTGGAAGCGTCGATATAAGATGTTTAAACAAGTTGTGAAAGATTGCTATTGAAAAAAGGGGATAACTTAAGAAATTTAAATGGGAACCATATTTTTTTTAGTTATGTCCATTATGAACACGAGTGGCGGGTTCAGGAGGCCAACCATTGACATATAAGTGGCGTGGCCTTGAATCGCTAGCTAAAATTTACTCCCGAATAGCTGAATAATGAACACTTTAATCAAAATCGGCGAATGCAAAGGTCGTGTAGTTTCCTTGTTAGTAATTGACAGCGTCACTGGTCACTTTGTAGTGACTGTGATACCGCTTCATAAGTTCTGACTTTGTCATTACCCACGATGTTACAAGTAAAGCATGCTGCTATGTGGTGATCGTCTTCCTCTAAGCATATTGCTACTCTTTTTTTACAACTCCACTGACGGTAATGGTTTTTGAACGTCTTCAATGTGGACTTTCAACATTGACATTGGCACAATGTAGCTAGTCGCATCATCTTGTTGAAATAAACTTGAGTGTCCAAGCTTGCAGTAAACATTTATACACGGTTCAACGAAAGATGTCTCATGCGTCATTACTTGTACCTAATTGTACATGCCAGAAAGAGACGAAAATTGAAAAAGCTCGTCTAGGATATCGCAATCAATTATTAATGACGCATGAGACATCCTTCAACGAACCGTGTATAGCTACTTTCCAGCCGTTCTCTAAACAAATATTTTTCATATTTCTCTGGAATAATTTCTTTGTCTACCTCTCCAGAATTTTAGATAAGATAATGTCATTCTACAGTTTTTCTAACTACATTTCTGGTTGAATACTTTAGTCTTGTGTAATACTCCTTCATTCTATTGTATAGTGAAGTTTTTCATAATCTCTCGTTTCTTTCAGTATTCTACGGAAAATGTGGTTTTCCAAATCCAAATTTTTCTACCTACTTTAGAATAAATTTCTAAACTATAAACTTTACTTCACGTAATTTAAAGAATTTTAAGTTTATTAAGAATTGTTTTTCCAACATACTGACATAGAGTTATTTGATTTGTAATAAACAAAAAATAATCTCAAATTATTAACAAGATTTATTTTTAATTAACATATTTTTTAATGAAACTACTTTTTGCAATTTAGGGTCATCCATTTATGGAAAGTTTAACACAAAACAAAGCCTTACTCTACAGTATGGTCGGTTCGGCTGGAACAGTATTAGCTTTAACTTTAGGTCTCTTACCGGATTTGGCGGCACAATTTGAAATTATAGACTTCGAAGAAGACGTAAGTTATCATTTTTTCCCTTATTACATTTAAATTTATTAATTATTTACTTATTAACTGTATTTCTTTATTTTTAGTTTCGAATGATTTTACTCCAAGTATTATTCGCCGACTTTTTCTTCTCCTTACTAGTCGATAGACTATGTTTATGGATATTCGGAGAAGGAAAACTTCCTCGCGCGTTAGCCAAATCGTAAAAAAAATACAGATCTCTTAATGTGCGTGTAATAAGGGTAAATAACGATTATAAAACGCAGAATTTGTGTACATAATTTAATCGTACGAGTGGTGATTGTATTTATTTCTTAGATTTTCCCCGCGAAAAAAAAATTTAATCAAAAATCATTCCTTTTTAAGTTTATTTTTTATATACATAAATATTTGTAAAACGGCTATATAGAATGTTTACAAAAATTATTTTTTTAAATCGATTTTGATTTGACATGTTTTTAGTTAAAATCTTATTACGGTTTAAAAGTTTGTTATCAAACTAAAATTTAAAATTAAAAAATAAAAATAAATAAATAATTGATTTAGTACAAAAAGAAAAATGACAAAGTTTGGTAATTTTTAAATGCTTTTAAATCATTAAATTTATAATTTTGATTTTTTTAGGATTGATTTGAATTGGTTATTTTTTCTTTTATACTATTTTTTTTTGAGATGAAAGAATTCCATTTATGTAATGTAAAGTGTTAACAAAAAAAATAAAAATAAAGGTGATTCAAATATAAACTTGTTGTAATTCCAAATATTATATGGGGACACCTGTATGGTATTTAATAATTCAAAAAAAATCACAAAATTATTTATCCTTAAACTATCCTTTAAACACTCCCGTTTAAATGGATGCATATCTTTTAACATTCTAAATTTATCTCAAAGAAAATACAATTCTTCCAAAAAGTTCAAATCAAACCAACCATTAAATGTAAATATTACCCTAATTATTTTCATTTATTCTATTTATTAAAACTCCTTTTTTAAAAAATTCCTTTTCATATTTATTTTCTTATCCTTGTTTTGATGTAAAACAGCTGATCGTTACTTGACATCCACTTGACGTACTAACTAACCCAATAATAATTACAAGTCAGTTTAACTTCATCCAGCGATGTGAATCGTTTTTTACAATAAACCGACCGAAACAAACATGTTTTACGCTCCGCCAGCTTGGGAATATTTACCGCCCACCATAGTGTTAAATATTTTGGGTTATTTAAATTACAAGGACGTTCTAAATTGTGGGTTGGTTTGTAAGAAATGGTACGAGGTGAGCCGAGATGAACTCTTGTGGAAAGAGCTCCTTTTTAAAACTTTAATGGTCGATAGATCAACGTACATAGCTAGAGGTACATTTAACGGATAAACAAATAAATAAATACTTATGTTATAATTTCTTTGATTATAGGGAGGTCTTGGTTTAAAGAGTTTAAACGGTTATATTATCATATTCCGATTGTCGAATCGGAAACGTTAACCGATCATGCACATCAGGTATTGCATGTTAGTTTCTCTCATAATGGTAAATATTTTGCTACTACCTCCAAAGACGGATATGTTTATGTGAGTAAATTTAATGAATTTGTTTTTGTATGGAATGCGTTGGTGGTCAAATTAAAAAGGGAAAATTTATTGGGTTAAAAATATATTTAAGTTCAAAGATCATTTTAATTTTGGCAAGTGGTTGGAATGAATATTTAGTTTGTTGGTTAACCATGAATTTTGATCTTGTTAAAATAAAGATGGTGTTTATATTTTATTTAACAATTGATAAAAAGTTTGTTTTATTAATATACAGGCTGTTTCAGAATTGCACGACACCATTTCACCTCCGTGTTGGAGAACATATCCCTGAAATAGTGCCATGCAATTGTGAAACACCTGTATTTATCAATGTTTTGATAGAAATCTTAAAAGAAAAAGTTGTTTAAAAATCAAAAACAATAAATTTTAATTGATATTTAGAGATTTTTTGCATGTGATCAAAATTAAACAATCTTATTAGTTGAAAAAATCAAAAATTGTTAGAAATCAGTTCTAAGAACAAAGCTATTATTACGTTTTTTATTTTCACAAAAGGTTTGGAACTCAACATACCCAACAACGATCAAATACTACAGAGATATGAAAGAGTTTACATGGAAATACACCCAATATTCCCAATTTAATGAATCGGACACACTTTTACTAGTTTCCGGCGTTCATTTTGGCTCATCTTACAGTACCTCTGGTGAAATAGCCGTCTTTAGTTTACAAGGTAATTTTCTTTTTACCATCTTTTTAATCAAAAAATTGCATATTTACAATTATTTTTTATTTTATTTATAATTAGATGGATTTGAATTGAGATGTAGAGTGGTAAATAAACCTTACGACATTTTTGGAACGTGGTACAGCGATCAATACTTATTATCAGGGGATTTACAATGGTTGGCTCATTTGGTTAGCACTTCGGTTTTGTGGATAAACAGAGCTTCACAAGAAATCGATTCGGAACACGTTCCGGTCACACATTTAAAGTACAAGTTTTATAATAGAAACGCAAGCTCGATTAGGGCGATTATGGTCGCTAATTGCTTACCAAATTCGGAAAATTTAGAAGACGAATCAAGTCGGAAAAGTTCCGATCGAACGGTTGTCGATCAAAAAAGCGGGGATTTAGAGGAACATGGAAATCCAGTTAGTCATAGAGATATTAATTTACCTAGTGTTAGTGCTCAAGGTAAGTTAAAAAAAAAGATTTAATTTTTTTATGTATAAAATTAAAAAATTAACAATTTTAAATTTGTATTAAAAAATAGACTAATTTTTTTTTGACTTACAAGGAGAGTGCAAGGTCTTGGGGTCATAGATTTAGTTCAAATTTTGTAGGATGGTAGATTTAGTTTCCCTGTTGATGAAAATGTATAGTTGTAGGGGCCACTACTCAATAGTTCTTTAGATATTTGCAACTGAAGATGCAATTCACTAGTTAAATTCAGGTCTGTAGCAAACGATTAAACATAATGGGTTTAGCTTAGCAGCAATAGATCGGTGTTTCTCGTCATTAGACGCCGGGTTCGAGTTCTGAGAGTGTCTATTTTTACATGTAAAGATACCAAGGGTGGATATAAAATATTGCGACATCGAAACATTTTTTGAGTGTGCACCGCACTTTGGATTTGTCAGTTAATTGTCATTTGATCTGTTAAGACTTCAAAATTAATACAGGAATATGACTTGACATTATAACCTTTTTTCAAAAAGCCTGACTTAATCCGCATAAATTCGGTTAATTTTGACATTATCCGGACTTGTCCTAACGAATAAATTGAATCTTTAATTGCAAATATTTTAAAAATTATTGAATAGTGGCCCCTATAACCATATATTTTCATCAACAGGGAAACTAAATTTACCATTCTACGAAATTTGAACTAAATCCACGACCCCAAGACCTTGCACTCTCCTTGTTAACATCTTCACATTAATTAAAATGTCAAAAATGACTATTTCAAAACGTAAAGTTTGCAGTTTAATGTCATTTTAATGTCTTAAATGTCGAAAGGTGATGATATAATTTTATTGAAAACGAGACTTTTCTTTGATGTCGACCAACATCGACTCCTTTTTTCTCGAACACGAACGAACAGTTGTTATCTTCGCCTTTTTAGTGAATACGCACATTTAGGACGAATGTTCGCTTTGTGACGAATGTTTGTCTAACGACTAGTTCGTTTTAGGACGATTGTTCACCTTCTAACAAATGTTCGTTTATGGCGAATGCTCGTCTTATGGCGAATGCTCGTCTTATGACGAATATTCGTTTATGGCGAATATTCGTTTTCTGATAAATGTTCGTTTTTGGTGAATGTTCACCTTAGCACGAATCGCCTTCTGGCAACTTTTCATTTATAGCGAATGATCATCGTATGGCTAACGTTTGTCTTAGGACGAATGTTCGCCTTGTAACAAATGTTCATTTATGGCGAAGGTTCGTCTTAGGGCGAATGTTCGTTTATGGCGAATATTCGTTTTCTGATAAATGTTCGTTTTTGGTGAATGTTCACCTTAGCACGAATCGCCTTCTGGCAACTTTTCATTTATAGCGAATGATCATTGTATGGCTAACGTTTGTCTTAGGACGAATGTTCGCCTTGTAACAAATGTTCATTTATGGCGAAGATTCGCCTTAGGGCGAATATTCGTTTTCTGACAAATGTTCGTTTTTGGTGAATGTTCACCTTAGCACGAATCGCCTTCTGGCAACTTTTCATTTATAGCGAATGATCATCGTATGGCTAACGTTTGTCTTAGGACGTATGTTCGCCTTGTAACAAATGTTCATTTATGGCGAAGGTTCGTCTTAGGGCGAATGTTCGTGTATGGCGAATATTCGTTTTCTGACAAATGTTCGTTTTTGGTGAATGTTCACCTTAGCACGAATCGCCTTCTGGCAACTTTTCATTTATAGCGAATGATCATCGTATGGCTAACGTTTGTCTTAGGACGAATGTTCGCCTTGTAACAAATGTTCATTTATGGCGAAGGTTCGTCTTAGGGCGAATGTTCGTTTATGGCGAATATTCGTTTTCTGATAAATGTTCGTTTTTGGTGAATGTTCACCTTAGCACGAATCGCCTTCTGGCAACTTTTCATTTATAGCGAATGATCATTGTATGGCTAACGTTTGTCTTAGGACGAATGTTCGCCTTGTAACAAATGTTCATTTATGGCGAAGATTCGTCTTAGGGCGAATATTCGTTTTCTGACAAATGTTCGTTTTTGGTGAATGTTCACCTTAGCACGAATCGCCTTCTGGCAACTTTTCATTTATAGCGAATGATCATCGTATGGCTAACGTTTGTCTTAGGACGTATGTTCGCCTTGTAACAAATGTTCATTTATGGCGAAGGTTCGTCTTAGGGCGAATGTTCGTGTATGGCGAATATTCGTTTTCTGACAAATGTTCGTTTTTGGTGAATGTTCACCTTAGCACGAATCGCCTTCTGGCAACTTTTCATTTATAGCGAATGATCATCGTATGGCTAACGTTTGTCTTAGGACGAATGTTCGCCTTGTAACAAATGTTCATTTATGGCGAAGGTTCGTCTTAGGGCGAATGTTCGTTTATGGCGAATATTCGTTTTCTGATAAATGTTCGTTTTTGGTGAATGTTCACCTTAGCACGAATCGCCTTCTGGCAACTTTTCATTTATAGCGAATGATCATTGTATGGCTAACGTTTGTCTTAGGACGAATGTTCGCCTTGTAACAAATGTTCATTTATGGCGAAGATTCGTCTTAGGGCGAATATTCGTTTTCTGATAAATGTTCGTTTTTGGTGAATGTTCACCTTAGCACGAATCGCCTTCTGGCAACTTTTCATTTATAGCGAATGATCATTGTATGGCTAACGTTTGTCTTAGGACGAATGTTCGCCTTGTAACAAATGTTCATTTATGGCGAAGGTTCGTCTTAGGGCGAATATTCGTTTTCTGACAAATGTTCGTTTTTGGTGAATGTTCACCTTAGCACGAATCGCCTTCTGGCAACTTTTCATTTATAGCGAATGATCATCGTATGGCTAACGTTTGTCTTAGGACGTATGTTCGCCTTGTAACAAATGTTCATTTATGGCGAAGGTTCGTCTTAGGGCGAATGTTCGTGTATGGCGAATATTCGTTTTCTGACAAATGTTCGTTTTTGGTGAATGTTCACCTTAGCACGAATCGCCTTCTGGCAACTTTTCATTTATAGCGAATGATCATCGTATGGCTAACGTTTGTCTTAGGACGAATGTTCGCCTTGTAACAAATGTTCATTTATGGCGAAGGTTCGTCTTAGTGCGAATGTTCGTTTATGGCGAATATTCGTTTTCTGATAAATGTTCGTTTTTGGTGAATGTTCACCTTAGCACGAATCGCCTTCTGGCAACTTTTCATTTATAGCGAATGATCATTGTATGGCTAACGTTTGTCTTAGGACGAATGTTCGCCTTGTAACAAATGTTCATTTATGGCGAAGATTCGTCTTAGGGCGAATATTCGTTTTCTGATAAATGTTCGTTTTTGGTGAATGTTCACCTTAGCACGAATCGCCTTCTGGCAACTTTTCATTTATAGCGAATGATCATTGTATGGCTAACGTTTGTCTTAGGACGAATGTTCGCCTTGTAACAAATGTTCATTTATGGCGAAGATTCGTCTTAGGGCGAATATTCGTTTTCTGACAAATGTTCGTTTTTGGTGAATGTTCACCTTAGCACGAATCGCCTTCTGGCAACTTTTCATTTATAGCGAATGATCATCGTATGGCTAACGTTTGTCTTAGGACGTATGTTCGCCTTGTAACAAATGTTCATTTATGGCGAAGGTTCGTCTTAGGGCGAATGTTCGTGTATGGCGAATATTCGTTTTCTGACAAATGTTCGTTTTTGGTGAATGTTCACCTTAGCACGAATCGCCTTCTGGCAACTTTTCATTTATAGCGAATGATCATCGTATGGCTAACGTTTGTCTTAGGACGAATGTTCGCCTTGTAACAAATGTTCATTTATGGCGAAGGTTCGTCTTAGAGCGAATGTTCGCCTTCTGGAAAATGTTCGTTTATGGCGAATATTCGTCTTTTGATAAATGTTCGTTTATGGCGAATATTCGGCTTCTGACAAATATTCGTTTATTGCCAAGGTTCGAGACTATGGCGAATGTACGCCTTAGGACAAATGTTGGAATTAATTTATGTTTTCAAATTTCGACCTTAAAAATCAATTTTTGCCTTCCATTAACACTTTGCTGACCGACAATTTTACATAGAAACTATGTCATGTCACCGCAATGTACTGAAGTAAGTGTAATGATGACGAGTTAACTCGTCACTGATCAGCAACGTTTGGATATGAAAAGACGAGTTATCTCGTCACCAGTAAACAAAGTGTTAAGACTTAGAAACTTTGAAAAATTACTCATAGACAATTTCACGATGTTAAGTCAATCATTTGTGTCTTTATTTATATTTCAAACAAAGAAATACTTTACCCATGAACTAATTCTTTTTTATCTTTGTTAAAACTAGTAAATGTACCGATGAGAAGTTCCCAAATATGGAAATCACCTTCAGATTCATTAGATTACTTAACCACGATAGAATACAAACCGGAATACCGAGAAGTAGAAAATGAAAAAAGCGTCCTTTCTTCATCATCTTCATCGGAATGTAACGCAAACTCCGATAATGACTCGGATTCTGAATCAGAAAGCGATAACGAAGAATTACCTATTAATAAAGATCAAGAAACTACTAATATACCCGGTCCAGTTAAAACAGATAAATTTTTAATCTTCACAACCGGTTATAAGACTTATACGCCTCATCAGATTGGTTTTAAACGGATAAAACCATTTACTTTTCCTCCGAGAATCGACCCAGGTCCTTCTCTACGAGAAAGATTAATCATCCACGAGACTAGAATGGCACAAAGACGATCAAGTTCACCTCCACCAGAACCAAATTGGTTAAATTATGACGCCGTTGCAGATAAATTCGATAAGGTCGATCATGTAATTGATTTACACGGTCATATAATCGGTATGGGACTAAGTCCTGATCATAGATATTTATACGTAAACAGCCGACCGTGGCCTATGGGTTATTACATAAGTAATCCGTTAGATCCACCTCCAATAGCACAAGAAATCGACATACATGTAATCGATTTAGTTACTTTAAAACAAGTTGGAACTATGTTAAGAGCTCATAAAGCATACACACCAAATAATGAGTGTTTTTTTATATTTTTGGATGTTTGTAAAGAATACGTAGCTAGTGGAGCGGAAGATAAGCACGGATATTTATGGGATAGACATTACGGTGTGTGTTTAGCAAAGTATCCACACACAGATGTCGTTAATTCGGTAGCTTTTAATCCAAAAGATTCTGAAATGTTGATTACTACTTCGGATGATAATACTATTAAAGTTTGGAGGTCGAGATCAGCTATGAGAAGGTTGGGATTGAACGTTTCGGAATATTCGGTTGGTGTGGAGTTTTTAAAAATGAAACGTACGCGAAACGATAGGTAATAATAATAAATAAAAAAGATTTATCTATTTATTAAAATATATAATGTATATTAAAAGAAATATAAAATGTAGGAGTGATTTTTAATTATTTATAGATGAGAGATAAATGAGAAAATGTTCCTCTTTTTTTTTGGTTTTGTGAGTGTTATTTCATGGAGTGTTTATTAACTCAAAACTATTTGAAAAAATGTACAGGGTGAACAAATTGAAATAAATTTATTAAAAATTTAAATTTTATACAATTCGTTCTTGGGGAAAGTTTATGTCAATTTATGATATATAAAATATTGAATGTAAAAAATAATAAAATATTGATTGTAAATGAAAAATCTAATCGGGAAAAGTATATTTTCTTTGACATACTTTTAGAGGATTTAAAAATAAAGAACTATATCTGAGAAACATGTTTTAAAACATAAGATTTCAAAATTGATTTGATGTATATTGATCGGAGTATATTTAGTTTGTTAATGAGAAAGTTTTTAATTTTAATCCAAAAAAACTTGGAGATAGTTCACTTTAAATCCTCTAAATATTTAAAACTTTGCCATCCATGTACTTTTATTTATTTTAATAAAAATATCTAAACTTATTGAAGTATCTTTAATTTTTATTTATTTATTCCCAAAAAATTACCCAAAAACCTATAAAAATCGTTTTAAAAACAAATTATGGTGAGCTTAGGCTATCAAAGTTAAAGGCTGTAATTGAAACTTAAAATGCTAAAGCTTCTGCCATCAGAAGCTTTAGCATTTTAAGAAATTTAGCTTTATTTATTTAAATGATATCGTTTAGGTCAGGGCTGCTCAATGTGCATTGCACTTAGAGCACATTGTGCGCATGATGTGCACATTACTACCTTGGAGACACACCCCCTCCATATTACTTCGCGATAAATTGTAGCCAAGCAACGGGTTGATATTTTATATTTGCCTCATTTTCATTACGGCCTGTACATAATGTGTTCATTTAAATTCATGCTCAAGTGACCAGTGACCTCAAAATATTATGAATTATAATATACAGTTTTTGTATAGTTTTTGAGGTTTGGAATCTCTTACATTTTTATGTAAAGATTAAAATAAAATTATAAAAGCCAAGTTGTAAATTATAAAGCATTTATTTATAATACTGTTCACGTATGACAACGTAAAATTACAGATACTAACTAATCCTAAACTCTTCAGATTTTACGAATTTTAGTTTATTTTATTATTACAACGTATTATTTTAACTTTTTTGTTAACGGTGATAAAGATTAGTAAAAATGTCCATTAACACCTTTTATTTCTATAACTGTGATTTATTGATACTGTTCTTTCTTCTCGAAATAATGCCAGTAATGACATAATTGTTCGTTGTGCCGCAAAACTTAACTTTTAAAAATAAAAATATGAACACAAAATTATCTTAAATTATTTAAAGCTCAAATTATTTGACATTATTTAACTGTCACATTACCGTAACTAGGCGACCTACCATTTGCGCCTTAAAATAAAAAATTGCATAACGCGTGCATTGTGCACTGCACATTCGCACCTCAAACGGCACATGTGCATTGTGCACTATTTGAGCAGCCCTGGTTTAGGTAATGGCTTACGGAAACTAATGGTGGGTTTGGGATATCAAACTTAACCGTAACCATAGCAGTAATTTTAATCGTAGCTGTAAAGGATGTAGTGTTTATAACACAGCCTAGTTTAGGGAGGGAGATGTTATTTAGATTTTAAAATGTAAATAATCAGTCAATAAAATTGTGAGGAATCTACCTAACATTTTAAGACGTTTATGATCATTGGCATTCCCCGTTTTCCGCTTATAATTGATTTATTATCTAAAAATTCGGGTTCAGTTTCGATGAATGAGAAAAACATAGTTCTTGGTGTAGCAAGAGTTTTGTTTGTAGCTGCAGCTATTATTGCAGTAGTTTTTCAGGAAATATGTGGACCGAAATCAAGAGTTAAAACCCAAACTATCCAAATCTAAATCATGACATGGAGAGTCATTTCTCCATCATAACACTTTCACAACCCCATATTTGCACAGTGAACTTCGTCAGTGGCCGGTAATATTTTGGATAATAATTAATAACGACTGGCCTACCAATGACACCACATAAGTGTCACCATCATACAACGATTGGCCTGGCTATGACACCACATTGGTGTCAGCGGTTGTGAAAGTGTTAATAAAAGATATGTTATGTAAAGAAGAATTTAAACATTTGAGTAGTACAACAAAGGGCTTAATTGAAAAAAACTTTCAATTATTGAACTTATTTAATTTTTCTGCAAAATGGTACTTTCTGTTTTGTTAGTTCTTATTTTCTAATCAAAGAAACAATTTTTTTAAATGAGATTTTTGTCTCAACACTTCGCTTATTTAATAGGAAATCATCAACGACCCAGAAAATTTTTCAGTATCATCTTTTTTTTGCAAAATGGTAGGTAGCGCCTTTTATTATTTGTACTCCTTATTTAGAAAAAAATCAGGGCCCTACCTATAAAAAAATTAATACATTTAGCTCGATAAATGTAGCATTGAAGTTGATAGAAGTCTTCATTCTCAATATACTAACAGAAAATTGTCAGCAAGTATTTAGCCGTAACCATAAAAAGTTGACAAACTCTTGCGCTTACGATTAAATCTGCCGTAATTCTTAGCGGCCTTAAGCTCTTACCTAAACGACATTATTTATATGCAATGGTCAAGCTCCAAAATTGATTTTAAAAATAAAATCTTAGAAACTCCATTTGCAAACAGCTCGTTTTACATAAATAATCTAGTTTTATAACTGGAGTTCAACCAGGAGTACGACAAATTTTCAAGGTTCCTGTTCAAAAAAAAAGATGGTCAATATATTATGTCATACAAAGTAATAGTTAAAGGCGTGGAGATTCCAAATTCCTTGGTAAATGTAAATAATTATGAAACATTAGTACAAATAACAAATTTTAATGAATATCCCGTTAAATTTGTATGCGAGCCCATAGAATTAGAGGAGCTACCTAAGAATTTGGAAATAACATTGAATTGACCCAGAAAGAAATTAAAGATATATAATTTCAAACAATTAGAGAAAAATTGAGTCTCTCATTTGAATGCAGAGGAGGCAAAAGCAATTAAAGAATTAGTTTAGGTAATGATATTCCTTTAACATTTCATTCAAAGATAAAACATAAAATAAAACTCCATATGATATCTCCAATAAAACTACCATATCACAAAAGATGAAACTCCGATTTACCAAAAACCATATAGAAAACCCTATAATCAAAAGTTAGAAATAAAAAGATAGACAAAATGTTTCCACGCTAAAATTGCGTTTTATTGAAATATTACATTATGTCGAGTGTCAGTGGTGGAACAAAATCAATGTCAAGTCACACTCCACATTGGACCGGAAAGGGTTAAAGAAAATAACTCACCATGGTCTTCGCCGATAAGTCTAGTACCTAAGAAATTAGATGCCATATACAAAAATGGAAATTTGTGATCGATTGTAGGAGATTAAATGAGAAAACTATTAAGGACAAATATCCATTGCTAATCATAAACGAAATATTAGACAAATTAGGACGTGTTAATGATTTTCAAGCCTAGATTTGGCGTCAGGATATCATCAAATTGACATCCCAACCCACCATAAAAATTACGACATATTTAATCGTAAGGGTAAAAATTGACCAACTTTTAACGGTTACAACAAAATACTTGCTGACAATTTTCCGTCAACTTATTGACAATGACAACTTCTGTTAACTTCTTAAATTTGCTACATTGCGCCACTAAAAATAGAAACTCGAAATAACATCATTTAATAAATTCTCGTTGAACTTTATTTTTATCTAAAATTAAACATAATTTGTCTTTAAATCGATTCTTAAATTTGAAATTCGACTTTTGAACATTTCTTAATATTTTTATAGTTGATTCCCTTGACTATTAAATTAACTTATTTAGTAAAACATGTGTTTTAATTCGTCTTCTCGACAAATTTTCATTACGTTCCTAAAAAAAAAAAAAACAATAATAATAATAAATAAAATAAAATAAAAAACAAAGTGCAGTATACAAATTTATTGAAACATTACATTTTCTTGTTTTCAACTTAACTACACTTTTTTTTTGTTAATTAAATACAATACCCACGTAGAGTGTGATGCGCCTCATTTATCTATTCTCGTTTGAAGAACATCTCCATCATTTGGCGCCCAAAAGATTCGACTCGCAAAGTGGGTTACAAACTTCTCGCGACGTTTTTTCAATCATATCATTCTTCACTTTCCACACGTTTCGTTTTTCTTTTCTCATCATCGTACTAATTTATTTTATTATACAGTTTGGCAAAAAATAGTTATCATATATCATCGTTATTATTAGATGCGTTTATAGTATATTGTATATTTTATCACTTATCACCACAACAAACGTAGTAAGCGTCCAAATTGCACACTGAGCCGGTCGTTTTTGCCCACGTTCTATTTTCTTTTTACTTCGCCCCAAAATAACAATAATAATTATTATTAAAAATAATAAAAATAGGATGAATGGTTTTCTTTTTAACTTCTTGGTAACAACCGGTTTATAAATTATACAAAGATGATTTAACGACTGTTAAAAGAAATGTTAATTAAAAGAAAAAATAATTAATGTTTTTTTTTTCGTAAAATTTCAATTGAACAGTCTACTTTTAAATCATCCAGCGTTTATTTTTTTTTTAGTTGTTCGGAGTTAACAGAGCAAAGAAAAACTTTTCTACTTTTAAATACATACTTAAAAAGTAAAAATCGTACGCATTAATATGGCGAAAAAAACTTACTACGATCTCAAGATTAAACCAAAACAATTTAAAAAACAAAACGAAAAAAAGGAAACCTTAAAACAAGTACCATTAAATATTTATATAAAAAAAATGGAAACTAAATTTACTATTAAATCCTCATCAGTACATTTTTTTAATCACATTCATATTATTAATTAAACTACGAAATAAACGTTTATAATAAAAATCTAGAAACTAAAAAAAAGAAACAAAAAAATAATAATAAAACAAAAGAAAAAAAATCGTAGAACGTTTTGTTTAGTGTGATCAAAACCCACTTTCTTTACGATTTTTAAAGGAAAAAAACAAAACGATATTTACATCACTAATTAAATTATATTCAAGTTCTTTTTTCGTTTTTCGCTTTTTTTGTTTAAATTTCTTTTATCATTTTTTAATCGCACCGTATCGATATTTTTTCGGAAAGATCAATTTAAAGATAATTTACACTAGTACTTAAAAACTGTTTTCTTTCCTCATCCCACTTTCATTCATCTTACTTTTCTTTTCGATCACCGATTTTTTACGATAAATAAAACGAGTGTTGTCCTTCGGAAGCAGCCAAATGCAACTTTTCGCGCATCACTTCTATACTTGAATAATCCGGTAATTTTAAATAATTCACGCATGTCATTACGGATGGTAAGAAATCGTCTGGGTTCATGTTTGGTTCTAAAGTTTTCCTCACAACAGTTAACGGTGGTGATAATGACTTAAAACCTTTTAAAAAATAAGAAATTGTTTTAGAATGAACTAAATTAATTAGTTTCTTTTTAAACTTACCTCCAACTGGTAACCTTGGACTTCCAGTAAGAAACTGAACAAACATTCTTTGTTCTTCGCGATCGTACGAACTTAAAATTTCAAATAAGAATCCTATGGCACGAGAATCGGCGTTGTAACCGTGATCTGGTCGACAACACTCCATCAAAGTTTTCACATCCCATCCCGTTGCGGTGTCGCGCGGGCTGCCACAAAAAACGGCTTCGAGCTCTTCCGGTTGGAACATACGGAGGTTTTGTAGCGGGAATACCGATTCGAAACCTTCCCGCAACGATTCCATCTGACGTTGGACGCCCTCGTACAAATACCAATGAGAGACGAGGCTTACATACTGATGTAGGTTGTGTATCGTTACTGGTGTTGATCTTCCGTTACGCATCAGTTCGATGTTATGACCAGGAAGGACGAAGTCGATGCTTAAGTCTGATATTGAGCAACCATCGAAGTCAAGCGCTTCGATCTGGATAAAAATGTAATTAGTAAAAAAAAAATCCTTTTTAGAATGTATAATAATGTGAATGTTTGGACAAAAATAGATAAATAAAATATCCATATCAGCTTAATATATGAGTAAGAAGTTATATTGTTATCTGACTAACAAGGAGACATCGCAGTTGACTCTTCACCAATTTTGATGAATTTTTTTATGGTGAATCTATATTGAATATAAGTAAGTTCCCCCAAAGCTTTTGATCGAATGGCCCTTCTAAAGGGAGTTATTAATTTTTGAAAGTTATGTTTTTTGGGAGTTGTTGTCATAAGCTATAAAGCGATGTCGTTTGACGTATCTGTCCGTAGTGCAGTTAATGAATGCCGCGCTCCTGTGCAGGAAGCCCAGGATCGGGATTCTGATGTTACAACTTTTTTTTGTTTTAATTATTTATTGTAATACTCCTAATCTATTCTTTTATTTATATCAACATATACGTAATTATATTTATATATAATTGTAATTTTTTAATTACTTTATTATTATCACTATTTGGAATTTTTTAATAATTCCTTTTAATAAAACCTCATAACACGTGTTTTCTGTTTCAAAAAAAAGTTTTAATATCAGAATCCCGATCCTGGGCTTCCTGCACAGGAGCGCGGCATTCATTCACCGCACTACGGACAGATACGTCAAACGACATCGCTTTATAGCTTATGACAACAACTCCCAAAAAACGTAACTTTCAAAAATTAATAACTCCCTTTAGAAGGACCATTCGATCAAAAGCTTTGGGGGAACTTACTTATATTCAATATAGATTCACCATAAAAAAATTCATCAAAATTGGTGAAGAGTCAACTGCGATGTCTCCTTGTAAGAATCTGTTTATTTAAGTATCCATAAACTAACTTAGAACTTATCATACACATACAAATAATTATAAAAATCAGTTTATTCATTACTGCATAACGTTACGTGTCACATAAATATGCCTATCTGCCGGATGTATTTAAGGGTCCGTTTATGTAGCTAATAGGAATTATGTGACGGATTGGAGGGTACAAATCAGTCCAGAAAAAATCAAAAAGTAGATTTGTTTTGGTTTCAATTACAATTCACGATGTTCGTCGTTCGAGAAATTCCATAGAATTTCTTGACGATTTCGACGACATTCTTTTAGAACATGACAGCAATAGTTAATCTAGTTCGAACCCGATTCAATTTATAGCATAATCAGTCACCTTATAAACTTATTGCTTACTAACTTTTCGGGAACTTGATGAGCAGGTGAATAAACTAGCCCTAAATCTCAAATTTGTCGGATAGCACACAAAATTTATACACAGTACTTTGTATATTAGCTGATATACAAAAAAAAATGTATAAGCTCACATTTTTAATTATGACAAATTAAATTTTGTTTTTGAAATTGGTAAAACACATATAACATACCAGGTCTGATAAGTAAATAATGAAACTGAATGTATAAAAACTGTATATTTAAAAATTCTTCAACAACCAGATCAACGATTTTTCTTTAAATCGTAGCAATTTTGGAAAGCTTTAATCGGAATGTGCGATAGTACCCTCATCACCGTCTCTTAGACTTCTTCAATCAACTAAAAACACGTTCCTTTTACCATTGTAGCAAGGCCTAGGCTCGCTAATCTCCGTTTTACTAACTCACACAAAAATTCGTGAGACGAGGGCCCCGGACTTAACTATCAAGGGAGTCGGCGGGATCTCGAACAGTCGGCGTAAAATACCATAAAAAGAATATAGGATAAGCTTGCAGTTTTAGAGGTGGTGATTGGTAACTTCTACAGAAGGAGCCTGGCCTCAACGCAGCCCTCCACCCTAAGCAGAAGCCGTGAGATGACCGTTGTTTAACACGTTCACGCCGGAACCGATTTTTATACCGCCCTTCATCTGGCGGCAAAAAATATAGCCCTATGTTATGCGTACCATCGGTGGTACGCGCCGTCCGATGAAACAATTTAGTGCGGGCCACCAGTGGTACGCGCCGGCGTGAACGTGTTCAGGTAGGATTTAATTGTTCATATTTTTCTTTAACCCATTCGAGACGACGATCTTTTTCGAACACGGTCCCCAGGAGCGAAACTTTTTTTTCTATATATAGTTCATTTACTGTTATTGCACACACGATGTGCAACCCGACTTTTAGCCTCGGAAAGCAATTGCACACACGGTGTGCAATCGGTCTCAAAGGGGTTAATTTCCTGTTATGTAAAATCTAAGAAAGGTTTGTTGATCGACAGTCATTACTTTTGTTAATTTTATCCCGAATTAACAAACCTAGATAATGTAAAATAACTTGGAGTTTCCTTTAAAAATCTGTCCTCTGAAAGCATTTTTCCCTCATATAACGAGGGTGGTGGCAGCAGTAACAAACGCTACCCACGGTATGGGGGTAAGGCTCATAGAAAGGGCATTATTCATTCTGTTTGCCCCCCTAAACCCCCGGACCTCTTGGCTAACCTATTACACCATCTGCATTATTTTGTGGAACAAGAAAAAGTCGCAGTAGTAAATCTGGCAAGCAGAAGAAGTGTAGTAACACTATGATTCATCTCTGTGACTTAGAGAATCAACACTATACACTTTAAATACCGTATACCTACTTATTTTACCATATATTTCCATATCCGAATCTCCCAGTTTTGAGCAAAATTTGATCTATAATTGTTTCTGTAAATTACATTTCTCCATTTTCGTGTCCAGTACTTGTTCAAAATACAACACAAATGATGATTGCACCAGAATGATAAACATAACGATCAATAGGGTAAATAAGTAAATCAAAGTAGATGAAAGGTTTATAAAATTAAGGCTAAACACAAACTTGAAAGAAGAAAATATTACATCAAAAAATGACTTATAGAATTACTCAAATTGATAAAAACGATTAGTAAAGACTTTTTATGAATTAAAAAAAAAAAATACCAAATTATCACTTACCATAGAATTCTTTTCAGAAGTTCCCAATTCGGGATCGCTAAGAATCCCATCACGTTTCCTCACAACCTCTTGCATTTTCCTTAAATTCTTATAAATCTCCGGCGCGATATGCGCCAAATCCGAAATAGAAAGACTATGCTCTTGATTCAAGAGCCATTTGTAAAAGATCAACGAAAACGGTAAATCCAACTATAAAAAATAACCAAATCATCAAAGTAATTAAAATAATTCTTTTAAACACACTCACCATCCTCGAATCCATTACGGCTTTAGCCATAAACTTCCCGACAAACCTAAACTTCGAACGAACCTTTGTGAGATACGCCACTTTGGCTCCTTTTTGTACCGGTGCAGGAAACAGACCGGTATTACTAAAAACGTACTCCTCGGATGCGCCCGGAGCGTACCACAATTCCAAATCGACGCGTTGTAACTCTTTCGAAACCAACGCGTAAAACTCTAAGGTCGGACCTAAACCGGTTCCAACTTCATTCTCATACTGTATTTCTAACAGTGCTTTCGAAGACGCTAAATCTTGCATAACGTATTCGGCTTGCTTTAATATATCTTCTCGGGAAATCGTTCTCTTCCTGCGGTCCAGCCGGGGAGTAACTCTTTCTTGAGAATCGCTACTAGTTAATTCCGGAGCCATATCTAACAGTCTTTGTAAAGCTCGATCGCGATCGAAGGAAGTTGCATAAAATAGTAATTGCCTCGTTTCGAACGGAAACAGAAACGGACAAACCGATGCGATCTGTTGGAGCCAATTCGGTAAGTTACCGGTCATTATCACTAACGGATCTTGAAGTTGCCTACTCGCCTTAGCCGCGATTTTAACATTAAGAAAATCGGAACTAGGTAAAATCGGTTTGTACTCGGCTATCGATGGATAAAGACTGTTCCAATGAAGATTTAAAGCGTGTAATATTCGCAAGAGGCATAAAACTTCCAATGAAGCATCTTGAATGGTTACCGAGTCCGGTAAAGAAGTCATTAAAAATGGTGTTAACGGTGATTGCGTTGGAGGAACTACACCCTCGTTCCACAACTCATCACCTTTTTTCCTAGAAGCGTTCTTTCCAGACGAACCCTTTCCTTTTCTACTCGAATGCGATGAAGAACTTCCCGCGCTAATCTTACTCGAACTAGTCGGTTCTTCTTTAAGTGGTCGATAATAAATCGTATGCGTTTGGACCCAAACTCCAGCGTTTCCCAATGGGGTTTCATTATCGGTATCCGTCTCACTTTGATCGTTACCATTATTACTAAACTGCCTAACCGCCTGATAAACAGTCATACTGTACGGTAAAACGTTATTTCCGATTAAAAATTGTAATTTATGTTTTGATCCGGCTTGAGAAATCGCGACCGCGGCCAACGTATCGTCTATATCATCATCACCGGAATCTATATCGTCGGAATCAGCGCTATCACGATCGCGGACCCTTCCGTAACCTCTCACAACCAAGTAACGTTCGATCGCTTGAACGAGAGCTAACGGATCGATTTTAACCGTGCCACCTTTCCATTGCTTCAAATTAGTACATTCGGGATGTCTTTGTAAGTTACATTTTAATTGGTGTGTGTTGAAGAACTTAAGGGCGCTCGTACCGCCGCGACCGGCGCCCGAATTCGCGGGCAAATCGTGTACTTTAACCGGAAATTGTTCTAACTGAGAGATACACCCGTTTAATTTCATCACTAATGCTCCCATCCATTCGGATTTGATTTCCAGAACGTCCGTGGCATCCGCTTCAACAGGACATCCGGCGAACACGTGCATGAAGATGCGCAGACGTTGGTCGCGATCCACGCAACCTTCCGTTGCAGCCAAGTAGTTTAAGAGGGCTTTTATCAGTCCGGAGTGGTTCACTTCAAATGGCGAAATGTCAGAGTCTATTAGGATTTCTTTCAGTTCGGATAATGCTATGCCGCAGTCTTCTCGAGAGAGCTTTTGTATTGATGAGGTTAGTCTGGAGAGTACGTTGAGGGCCGGGTGTTGATTTCCGGACAGTTCATTACCTGAGTATGTTTCCAAGAACTTCACAGCCTAAAAATTAAACGTTAAAAAGGAATAATAATGACAAAGATTTTTATTTTATTAAATGAAAAACTAGTTTAGTTTTATTTTTAGTATTTTTCTAAAAAAAATTTATTGTTTTTGGTTGAATTGATCAACATTTTGGTACCTTTGGTGGAAGCTTTACGAATTTAGTAAGTTTTTGGTGGAATTAAAAAAAAAATTGGTAAATTTTTGGTGGAATTTTTAAAAAATTCATTATTTTTGGTAGAGTTATTAAAAATTTTACTAACTTTGGTGGAATTTTTATGAATTTACTAAGTTTTTGATGGAATTTTCAAGGTTATAGTTAATTTTTAATGAAATTGTTTCTAATTTGATTGATTTTTGGTGGAATTTTAAAAGAATTTGGACATTTTGGTGGAACTTTTAAAAAATTTGGTAAGTTTTTGGTAGAATTGTTAAAAATGTTGACAATTTCGGTGTAATTTTTAAGATTTTTTTGGTTTTTGGTGGAATAAAAAAAAAATCAGTAAGTTTTGGGTGTAGTTGTTAAATATTTTAATAGCTTTGGTGGGATTTTTGCGAATTTTATTCATTTCGTACGTAAAAAAAAACAGTGTTCTTGGTAAAATTTTTATGAATTTAGTAAGTTTTTGGTGGAATTTTTGCAACTTGTGTTAATTTTTGGTGGAATTTTTAAAAAATTCAGTATATTTTTGGTAGAATTATCAAAAATTTTGATAACACTGGTGGAATTTTTGAGAATTTTATTCATTTTTGATGGAATTTATTAAAAATTCAGTGTTTTTTTATGAAATTTTTACGAATTTAGTAAGTTTTTAGTGAAATTTTTCCAATTTTATTAATTTTTGGTGGAATTGTTAAAAATATTAGTAATTTTAGTAGAATATTTATGAATTTGGTAAGTTTTTGGTGGTATTTTTTAAAAATCAGTAAGTTTTTAGTGGAATTATTCAACATTTTTGTAGCTTTGTTGGAAAATTGAAAAAATTTAGTACGCTTTTGGTGGAATTGTTAAAAATGTTGGTAACTTTGGTGGAATTTTTACGAATATAGTAAGTTTTTCGTGGAATTTTTACCAATTCACTAAGTTTTTAGTAGAATTGTCTCCAAATTTAATAATTTTTGGTGGAATTTTTACAAATTTACTTAAATTATTGGTGATATTTTCAAGAATTTAATTAGTTTTTAGTGAAATTTATTCGAATTTCTGCTCTGCATAAATTAAATATTTGATAATTATTAATAAACCGATCGTTTTGACATTTCATGTGACATTAGCATGGTTAGAATGATAAATAACGTTTATGAAAATTGAACCAAGTGTTTTATCGGCCCAAATCGAAAATTGCGGAAAACGGGGACTTCGTTTAAGGCTTAAATCGGCCGTTTCGGGTCCAAAGGAGCCCCGATTCACATATAACGTTGCGTTATAAAGCGGTGCCCTCTTTTAAAGAGGCGCTGCTTGCTTACTACTTTAATATACAGGGTGTTTACGGTCTTGTGATTTTATTTTTGGGGAGTGATAAAGCATCTTAAAAGAAGGTTATTAATTATAAAATGTCTTAACAGAAATTGCATAATAAGGGAGATATTACTATTAAAAAAAACTATTTTAATTTTTCTTTTTGAAGTTTAAGTTTTTTTTTAATGATTAATAAAAATTAAATAAAAAATCTTATTTTAATTTCCATGCTTCGTTAAATACGATGAAAGAAGGTTGTTAACGCAAAAACGAGTGGTCAACAATTTTTAAGAAATTATTTCAACAATCACGTCTCTCTTATTATACACCTTTTGTTAAGACATTTTATAATTAATGACCTTCTTTGACGATGCTTTATCACTCCCCAAAAATAAAATCATAAGACTGTAAACACCCTGTATTATAATTAGTACGTAGTAGATTTAGTTAAGATCACCAAATTAATTTTGATTACTTGGCAATGCTGGAAAAACCTTACTTTGTCTAAAAGTATTTTATTCCAAAAACTTACCTGTTCTCTAACCCAAGTCCTAGTTTTTTCTCTATTCCCAGCCGTTAAATTCGAATTAGACGTAGACTTTCCAAGACAACTATTCAAACTATCTTTCCCATAGCCTCTATCATGAGGAGATGTATTGATATTCTTTCCCCATCTAGCTGGATTCAAACTTTGCAGGAAACTCGAAGTTTTCGAGCCAGAAGTCGAGTATCGCGATCTCGATTGATTATTAGGCGTCGAATTTCCCATAGATGTCGCTTTGTTGAAAAGATCTTGAACCAGCGATGGGGAAATTGGCAAATCATCGTGTCGAGACTTCGATCTACCCGCGCTAGGCCGCTTATTTACCCGTTTACGTTTCAAAACGTCGCTAAGGGTGCGCATATGAGAAGGACTAGGCGAACGACCTTCCCTCGAAGACGATTTCGTTTGATCGCAAGCCACCGTATAACCTATACTCGATGGGGCTATTGAGGGTGTTCCATTTGGGGCTGATGCACTTGTGTTGGACGGGCCGGGTTGGGAATCGTTTGTGCTTGTTGTAAATGATGAACTTGAATTTGCTGATTTTGGTGGACTAACACCTATTTAATTTAATTTAATTAAAAAAATAAATAATATGCTTTTTTCAATAAATAATCTAAAATTACCTAATGGCACTTCAGGATCCGCCAATTGATTAATCTGATGCATAACGCCTTCCCTTCGAAAATGTACCCCAAACACATCAGGCAATTTCGTCATTAATATATCTGCCATTTGCAAAGCTCCGACAACGATTCTTAAATCACTCGAAGCCATCATTCCAGCGATATGACTACTAACAACTTGATTCTTTAAAACTTGTTTCAATAAATCGGGCGAAGCGTAATAAACCATCCTCAATAACGCTTTTAAACATTTACATCTAACAGTCGGACCGGCGCTCGACGAGTACACTTCGTAAAGCACAGAAAACAATGATCTAATAAACGCGGCCGCCAAACCCCGTTCTTCCCTTAAACAAGCGACCCTCGCGTCTCTGTTGGCCGAATTCGGACGGTTTCCGATTCCCACGGGGGCTTCGCTCGACGGAGGTTGCGGAGTCGCATTGGGAATAGTCGAGGTGGCCGCGATTTGCCGTTGTACAGGTCGAGCAGTTCCTGTGTCTTCGTTGATTTGTTGCATCGAGTGAAAATCGATGGTGTAGGTACGCCCTAGAGTGTTCAAACTGACCTCGTCGTCCCCAGCTTGGTGAGCCGTTTCTATCATTCGACTATCTACGGGACCGTACGAGTGCCACAAACCGCGATCGTCGCGCCATTGCCATGTAGGTTGGTCTTTTTGGGCGCTTGTGGGACGTTCTAAAAGAGAATCAACGGCGAAAATTCCGTCCGAAGGAAGTTTTGGCATTAATTCTCCTATTAGGGTGGTTATTTCGTATAATTCTTGGGGTTGTCTAAAAATTTTTATAAAAATAATTAAAAATTTGAAAAAAAAATAATAAATAAAATAAAATTGTACTCACCTTGGTACTAATTCAACTTCATCCTGATTAGTTTCAGCAGATCCAGTTAATAGATACAATAAAGTCTCGGAGATATTTTGTTTTAAAAGCGTTAGCGCCAAATCGGGACAATTCGCGCACATAATCGACAGCATCCTTAGCACGGTGATAAAAGTTCCGGTGCTAATAACAGGTGGGGTGACGACGAGAAGTTGTTGAAGGTTAGTTAGCAGTTCGGCGCTGGCGATTTCTTGGAGGCGCGCCGGTTCAAGTTGGAAGCTCTCGACGAGACGGTAAAAGGCGAGACAAACACTTTCAACGCTCTTCTTATCCTGCTGCGTGAGCCGGTTCGCCAAAAGGGGTAGAGATTCGGCTACATATTGGAACTCTTCTGAGGAGAGATTCAGGCAACAGTTCGCGGTCACCGAGAGCGCGTTTCGTTGTGCGTTTATCGAGAAGAAGTCCAGGTACATAAGGCACGCCGAGACACCTCTCTAAATAAATAAATAAAATTACCAGAAAAATAAAGATTAGATTCATTTCTAAAAATTATATTTTAGAAACATTTAAAGAACTAAGTTTAGGATATCAAATTTAACCGTAACCTTAGCTGTAATAACCATCAAATTTGCTGTAATTCCTAGACGTTGCCTAAACGCTTCTATTGAAACAAAATAGTTGAACTTTTTTTAAATACTAGAGATACTGCTACGGTTACGATTACAGCCTTTACATTTGACATCCTAAACCTACCATTATACAAATCAAGACTAAAGTTTTTTACTTACAGCTTGCAAAATATTCTTAGAGTGTCTCCTTGACAACATATCCAAAGCGGTTAACGACTGCTCGGCAACGTCCATACACTGTATCACCTGTAGTTTTTCTAAAAAGACGGGAACCGCTTCGACTACGACGCTAGATGAACGCGGCAATGCTTCCATCATGTAAGTTAAAGCTCTGCACGCATGGTTCATCTAAAATAATCAACAATTTGTTTACAATATATGTATCAAAGATACAAAAGGTATATTGATAGAACCAAGATTAGAATTAACATTAGCACTAACATTAATATTAGACCTTGAACGACATCTAGCTTTCAGGTTTGGTCCAAAATGTATTTAAGGTTGCAACATGGCAACTGAAACGTCAAACTTCTTTTCAAGACGTACTATAAGTTGATCCTAAGTCTCATCATGGAAAGAAGGATGCAAGAGCGAGGTTCCTCTCCGTAACTGTACCAAGTAGGCCCGACTGGGTTGTAGTAGAAGAGAGAATTGGAATATTGTTCAGTCTTCCTTAATGTAAAGGTCTTGCAGGCCAAAAGACACTCGAAATCAAGGACTACATAATGCAAAGTCGATTTTGTGGTTTGAGAGTTAACCCTTTTCGTCTCTGATGGAAAACTTAGGCTGACCGTACACTGGAACCGAACTCGGCCGACTTCAAGAGTCGTCCGTTTAACTAACACGTTGAGTGCCATGTTAGTCATCGATGACTGACACCGAGCTTGCCGTTCAACCCGAGTCAGTCATCAGTGACTGACACAACTTTTTGTTCGGGCCAACAGTGACTGACAGTGGCCTGACGGGGAAGTCGTTATAAAACCGCATGGCACTCAAAGTGTTAATGACCAATTAAGTCGGCCGAGCAAACCTCGTACATTGCAACCGACTTAAAACAGCCGACAATAATAGTAATATTCTTATTAAGGATGTCTCATTAGGCTTGCGTTTGTCAGGATGAGTAGTAAATTGTTTTATTTAATGGAAAACCCCTATCTCATAAAACAAAGGGTGCAACGAAGAAGAAAGTGTTGGGTTAGCCCTATCTTATAAGAGTGGAACGGAAAAGGAGAATTTCATCATCTTCACAAATAATTGAAGGAGATGAAGGAAGCTGTCTAATATCTGTATGACTATAGTTTCTTTCATAAACTAAATTTTAAGTATCAAAATTACAAAAGAAATAAATACTTCATCCGACTAATCCAAAACATCTGGATCTGGCCGTCTAGTCGGACGTACTCGGATGTGTTGGTTGGATGCAGTGTACGTGAGCAGATACTCCTTCATAATTTTGGATTGGTCGGACGTTGGTCGGATACATTCAGCCGATATACGGACGACCACTATTCGGCTGAGTTCGGTTCCAGTGTACGGTCAGCCTTAGGCCCTCCGCACACTAATCGATTCGTATTCGAAACGATTGCGTCTCGAACGTGTAGCGATTCAAAACGCAATGCGATCCGAGAGTAGCCGCTCCGCACACGGCACGATTTTGTTTGTCAGTCGGCTTTCGGTTTTCGACCAGGAGGCAATTTATTTAATTTGGCAAGCATGTTCGCATTGAAAAATTCCCCAATACTGGATCAAGTAACTTCAATTATAAATCCTACCACTCACAATCAGTAGTACTGTTAGGATGTTGTTATGCCGATGGCTTTTTCACAATAATTGAAAATGGCTTCGCTGGTAGAAATAGTGACGGAGGTATCTTTGGAGCCTCTGCAATTAAACATTGGTTAACCCAATCGAAATTGAACATTCCACCGCCCATTCAAGCTTCCTCAAGATGACTATGATGACTGTTTCTTTCCTTACTATTTTGTGGGAGATGAGGCCTTCCCGTTGTCACGGTCCTTACTAAGATCCTACTCAAAAAGAGTTCTGGATAATACAAAAAGAGTTTTTACTACCGATTAAGCCGGGGTAGAAAATCAATTGAATGTACGTTTGGTATGGTGACAGAAAAATTTGCAGTACTTACAATTAGTACCGCGATACGCTATCGAGATAAATATACGACCAATAATGTTATAAAATATGTTTGCATTATGCATAATAATGTTAGAAAAAAAGACGGGTGTCCATACACACCTCAACAGCTGACAAGTAATAATAAAGTCTTTGGATCTGTTAACCCTAGAGATTTTACACCTGAATTACGAGCCAAAAGAAACAACAACTCCACTGTTAATGCATTGAGAGAGTATTTAGCAAATTATTTTCTGACTCCAATGGCAGCATTACCGTGGCAGTGGCCCTATTGTGTTTAATTGTAAATCGCGAATTTATTATTTGGGCAACGATTTACTGTTAATAAAATCGCTTAACCCTTAACGGTCCGTTGTCCAGACGTTGTGGACATTGCATTATTTCTGTCAAGTCCTATGTCCAGACATTGTGGACATGACGTTTAGACACAACAAATTTAATATTTGAAGTATCTAGACAAATAATTAAATAGTTTTCATTGTTATGAAGGCTTGTTCTACAAGTTGGTTCATTGTCCAGATATTCTGGGAATAACTATGAAAAGAAAATTGGTAAAGAAAAATATATATAGATATATACTTTTCAATTGTAAACCTCTTGATCTTAGACAACCAATATTTCACGAAGAAATAAATGCGGACTCGGCTAATAACATATGTCAAAATAGCAGGACCGTTAAGGGTTAATAAAGTTTTTCAATTTGCGTAAAGTTTAGTTCTTGCTGTACTTAATTAATGGGGATCCTAACCTGACAAGATTACTTCTTTGGCTACCTCATTCCACGCTTTCTTGACACAGTCTTTCTTTGAATACTCGGACAGAGTGTAATTATATAATTCAGGATGTTTTTCAATTTCCTCTACTAACTTTATGTTGTAAGCTTCCATGTTGTACACCTAACCTAAATTATCAATATGCGCGATATCTATATATTTTTTAGGCAGCTAACCATCATCTGTTTCGAGTGAGTCGCTCGTTACGCTTGATTTTTCCCGTTCCAAACAGTTCGCACGGTACGTGCGACGAACGAAACGCAATCGTACCGAGTACGATTCGATAATCAGTCGATACGTGTGCGAAACTTCTATAATTTGCCTAGGAAGTTGAAATGCTGAAAAACCACTTCGAGCTCGAAACGCACACGCTTCGAGTACGCATCGACCCGTGTGCGGTGGGCCTTAAGGTTACAACATGGCGTCTGAAACGTCTTTTCAAGACTTATTATAAATTGATCCTAAGCCTCACCATGGAAAGAAGGATGCAAGAGCAAGGTTCCTCTTCATAACTGTACAGAGTAGGCCGAACTGGAGTGCAGTAGAAGAGAGAACCGGAATATTGTCCAATCCTCCTTTCATATAAAGGTCTTGCAGGCCAAAACACCGTCGAAATGGAGGACTATAATGGAAAGTCGATTTTGTGGTTTGAGAAACTCTTTTTGCCTCTGCTGTAAGACTTAAAAAAGGGCCAAAAGTCTGGGCAAAAGAGTTAAAACAGCGAAGTTCAGTAGACCTCTATTCGACGGTATTTTAGCTTGCAAGACATTTGCATTAGTGAAAACTGGTTAATACTCCGATCTTCTCTTCCACTGTACTCAACTTGAGCCTTTTCAGTAAAGTTACAGGGGGGAACCTCGCTCTTGCATTTCTTTTCCAACCTCGTTCAGCATCAACTTATAGTACAATTTAGTACTAGTCTTTGATCAGTTAACACCAACCATAAAAGCCTTTGATATCTGCAGTATAGTCATAAATTTGATAAATTGCTTACTCATTGATTCATCGATAGTATTACTTTTTAGTGTTATAAGTTCAATTTATTTTTTAATAACAATTTTAAGAAACCCATAAATTACACCAATTACTCATACCTAATATTATAACAACCTCAAAACCAAAATAAATAAAAAAAACTTACCATATCAAAATTATGTTCAATCCTTAACAAATTAATCAAAGCAGGAACAACCTGTTTGATCGGAAACCCAGTTAAAGTGTCTTCGTTCCCCATCACAAGCATTTGACACATTTCAATAACCGCCTGAAGTTGTTGTCCCTCGTCTCCGGTAGCTTGAAGACCTTGAAGGAGTTGTTGAGCTTTCGTAGCAGCTAAAGAAAAAAACATCATGATTACTTTAAATTTAAAATCTTTTTAAAAATTTATTTAAACATACAACTATTTGCCGCCCCCATGCTCCTATGTAAAAGATGTTGCATGCGCGGACCTAGCGCTCCGAATAAATGCGGAGGAAGTCCCCTGGCCTCCAATAAGGCCTGGAGCCTTCCGACTTCGCTGTCATCACTTTCGGAATCCGCGCCCGGTCCGGATGGTCCTCCGGCGCTCGCCGTTGCCTGTGTAGCTTCTTGAGGCGACGGCGGTTCTTCCGATGCTAAAATAATTAAAACGTCGAAACATTAGACTTATTAAAAATTACTTCAAATCGTAAAAAGTAATAAACATAATGAAACAAAGTTATATATACTTCTATCTAGGAGTTGTAAATCGGTTAAATATTGTAACATGTCGAAAAATTCCATCTTTATCTTATAAAAATTTTTCACTAATAAATAACAAACAATAAACTGTCAATTAGATTTTTTTTGGTGATTTTTAAATGACATGTTTTTATTTTATTTGGCAGAAAAGAGCCTCCTAACAAATATATTATTATTAATAATACCATGGAAACTATAATATCATTCAGTTTGACGTTTATTAATGCGCATCTTGATTTGATTAAATTAAACAATCAAAGAAAAAAAAAACTTACATTTGTAACGCAAATATAACTTTAAAACGTAAACGAAAAAGAACTTACTTAAGCGTTTACGATTGACTGTTTAAATAACATCTATTTTTTTTTTATTGTTTCCTCTGAATCGCTTCACTTATGTGTGTAGTACGTAGTTAGTAAGATAAGCGCTTAAGAGATATCATTAATAATGTTGATTCGTAAGACGTTTATAGACGGTTGTAAATTGAAACCGAGATTTAAATCACTTTCTAGCGAATCGAAAGAAATGTCGGGTTGTTTACATCGAGAACGGAAAGCGGCAGTTTGAATTACATTCAGTACAAGATTAACTACGAGGAATAAAACAATAGTATGAAATTTGAATCATCACCAAATAATACTCAATGTAAATATACCAAAGCATACAATATAATTAGTAATAAAATAAATAATATTTTTTTCTTTTTTTTTGTGAATGTTGGTAAATTTATTTAATCTATTTAAATATGTTTATTTTAAAAAATTATGTTTATATACATTAAAAATAATAATAATTATTGGCATCTTCACAGTGGTATAAGAAATCTATTTGTGGAAGTTTTGTATTAGAGATAATATTAAGGCATTATTCCTTAAATTAACGACGGTGTTTATATTTCTTCACGTAAATATTGAAATAAGTTTTATCACCGCGTAATGCAAGAGTAATTTATGGAAATTAAACGGCTTGCAGCGCGGTTTGTTTTCGTGCCAGCTCTAAACGTCACTCGTCGTTTTAATCATTCTAACCTTTTAACATAAACATTATTTATATCATATAAATTTATACTTAAAACATTGAAGCGTTTAGAAAAAACATTCCAAAAATGTAAATAAAATCTTTAACAAACATCCTTTAAATTAATTTGGTTATTAGAAGATAAGAAATTCGAGAGATAAAATTTTAATATTAATTAAATTAATTCTGAAATTGTTAAAAACTACTTTAAGGATTCAATAAAGAATTTAATCCATTTCGTATTATTGTGTTTTTAACACTTTGTTGATCAGGAATTTTACTTATTGTTAGAAACTATGTCATGTCACCGGCTATGATGAGTGTAATGATGTCTTGACTGGTCATAGGTTAACAACGTTTGGGTATAAAAAGATGAGTTAACTCGTCACCGGTCAGTAAAGTGTTAAAACGACATATAAGGAAACGCATTGCAAGTAGTAAGTGGAAGAAAAGAAATATTGCTAAATCAATTTTGAGAAAAATTAAACGAAATTTGAGATTAAGTTACCTAAATTAAAAAAGTGGCTAGAAATACGGAGTTTGAAACTTCAGAATGTTGCTTGAGGAAATTAAAAATTACAATGAATTGCTTTTTTGTCTAAGTTATTAGATTTAAATTAGATTTTATTTCTAAAATTAATTACATTTTTTCTTCTTTTCAAAAAAGATTACTAAATTTTCTGAATTTTAAAAAACTATTCAAGAATTAAATTCTATATGCAGGAAATCAAAATAGGTTCATTTTGCCATTTGACTTACAACAGGCCCTTCTTGTACCAAACCTAACAAATGAACCAGCTTCTTATGTGAGAAAACTATGGGTTTACGACTTGTGAATATATGATTGTGTCAAAAAGAAGGGTTTCATGTAGATATGACCTGAAATTATTGCTATTATTGTTAAAATACAAATTACGTGTTAGATCTGTGTAGACAATTACTGGCCGAAGGGTTAATCTGATTTTATCGAACACAGGTTTTAAAATAAACAAATTTCTGAAATAAACTAGATTTATAAAAATAAATTAACCACGGTCTAACATTTGATTGTCATCAGATCGATCGCTGAATAAGCCAATGACGATCAAGTCATCGAATTAAATCGAAACCTAATAGTGAATTGCTAATTTTTGTTTAAAAATCTCTTCGGTAAAAGCTTTATGTTTCAGTTATTTTAATTTCATCTCCACTAAAGAATGGAATCATTTATATCATCTTTAACCCTTAAAAGACTTTTTATTTTGACACATAATATTATCTAACAAGGGGAGGGTCAGACGTTCCCATCACCGATTTCGCTGAAATTGTACATAAGTGTAGTACTTCATAAGAAACTTTTATAGACCGAGGCATACGATGCGCTTCTCAAGCATCCTCGAGAAATAGCAATTTTAAGATTTACATGTCTGACTAGAACCTGGACAGCGTAAAATTAATGAACGGAGAGCGTGGCACAGTGAACAGCCCGTCTGATCGTAAGCGTGTGATCACTGGTTCGAACCTTGGTCCGGATTTTTTTTGTTATGTATTTTTATTGTACATATTCTATATCCACGCTGAAATTTATTATTTCCTGTGGCTTAATAGATACGCGTCCTCTTTCTTATCATCGTTCGAAGCAAGAAAGAGAAGTTTTCATATTCCATACTTTTAAATATTTATTGAGATTTCAGCGTAAATATAAATAAAAAATAAAATATAAAAACAAAAAAAACCGGCAATAAGATTCGAACCAGTAACCTCACGCTTACAAATCCGAGGGGCTGCACACTGTACTACGCTCTCCGTTGAATGTTTACGTGTTGTCAAGGTTCTAAGCAGACACGCAAATCTTAAAATTGCTTTTTCTCGAGGACGCTTGAGAAGCGCGTCGTATGACTCGGTCTATAAGAGTTTCTTATGAAGTACTACACTTCTGTACAATTTCAGCCAAATCGGTGAGAGAAACGTCTGACCCTCCCCTTGTAAGTGTCAGTACTTTGTTGTGCCCAGATGCATGTCTACAATGCCTGGACATATTACTTGGCAAAGAACAATATAAAGTCCACAATGTCTGCACAAAGGACTCTTAAGGGTTAAATCAGTTTTACTTAGAAATTAGAACAAAGAGAAAGACTCTTCACGATAGCTAAATAAATTGCACAGTTGAAGATATAGATGAAAATCTTATCTTGTTAACTCAATGTTAATTCAATATCTAATGATAAGGAAACTGTACACCAAGTATAGCTACATACTATAAACAAAAAATGATGTAATAAGGATGCAATTATAATTCTTGGGACTAAATTAGATGCAAACTGTTAATATTGCCACGATCAGGATACACCCCAAAAGGGGGTCATTGTATATTGCGGAGTTAGCACAAACGCCTAATCGAACGAGTATATTCTTATAGTCGTTCGAACTTGTACTTTAATATTGTCACGAGTTACTCGCGTGTTTCTGGTTACGAGGTTGAACAAGTAAGAAGTATACAGTAGAGCTTCGCTAATCCGAACTCCAATAATCCGGATTCTCCAGTAATCCGGACGAAATTGAAATATTAGTTATTTACATTATGTATTCCATAATCCGGATTTCCGGATTACTTGTGATTCCATAATTCGGATCGTAGGTTGCGCAGTTTGCCATGCATGTATGTACGTTACGCTGTTCGTGTAAAAAGCAGTTCGTTAAAAAGCATCATGACGCGAAACAGAGCACACAAAACATTAACTCTAGCGGAAAAACACGATATATTGCAAAAATTAAAAAGTGGTGTTAGTGGAAAGGTGTTGGCTACCAAGTATGGAGTTGGTACATCGACGATTTTCAATATGTTAGTTGTGTGTTTTGCTTTAATAAATCCCTACATGTATTTAACGTAGTTTTGTGACTTTTAAAAAAGTTCCAATAATCCGGATGTTCCACTAATTCGGATTGCCTCGGTTTTAATTGATCCGGATTAGCGGTGCTTCACTGTACTTACTTTCCTGTTGGGGCTTTCCTTGGAGCTGCACTTACACTTGCAGGGGAAGAGGGACATACAAGTAATACATGTAATACAAGTAATACATCAGCTGATGTTCATTGTCTTCTGGCAGGGAATTCAATGGAAGGGACGACTTCTTGGTTCCTGGTTATCAGCCCACCGTCAGCTCGTTCGAAGAGGTTCCAGGTGCTAGCTCCACCCGTGAGTAGAATAAAGGCAGTGAACGTCAGCTGGTGTATTACTTATATGGCCCTCTTCCCCTGCGAGTGTTAGTGCAGTTCCAAGGAAAGCCCCCAACAGGAAAGTAAGTATACCTCTTGCTTGTTTAATCCCGTAACTAGAAACAAGCGAGTCACTCGTGACAATATTAAAGTTAATTTTCAACGCCACTTTCTATTTAATCTAACCAATTTTACTGACTAACCCATTCGAGACGACGATTCTTTTTTCAAACACTGCCCTCAGGAGCGAATTTTTTTTTTTCTTTATATTGTTCTTTTACTATTATTGCAAACACAGTATGCAGGCCATCTTATAACCTCGGAAATTAATAGTACACACGGTGTGCAATCGATCTCAAATTAAAACATAACATTGAGTCTAATGATAACAAAACTATACATCAAGTATAGTTACAAACTATAAACAAAAATTGATGTAATCAATTTGTGAATTTAATTCTCTCAACTAAATTAGATGTAAACTGTTAATAACACTTTACCATCCGCTAATGGTTCAACAACATATCCACATTCGATTGACCTCTCATCCTCAGATAATGAAATTTTCATTTACAATTAGACCAAAAGCCGATTGACAAGCTACTGGTTAGTAAAGTGTTAATATTAAAGTTTATTTTCAACACCACTTTTTTTAATTTAATCTAACTGATTTTACCGACTTAAGAAAATGTTAAAAGGAAAAAAAATTACCTGCTAGTCCATTATTGGGCATATCCGGTTGGTCAGCTGCCATAGCGACCGCCGCGGTGGTAGCAGGCGTGGTTAGCGGTACGGGGGCCCCGACGGCGCCCACCTTGTGCTGGCGGGAAGTCCGGCCGCCTCTGGCGCTGCCACTAGCACCGCTTGAACTTGCGCACGAACCCGTTGTTGTGCCTTGACCTATTATCAAACCAAAACCAATCAAAAACTACACTAATGAAACCAACACTTAAAAAAAAAAATAAATAATAAGTAAATAAAAACACTTATAAAAAACACTAACAAAATAAACCCAAAATTCTAAAACATCACCACCAACTCTTTCCAACACCTTACACAACCACCTTCAACGACTAAAGACGAATGTTAAGTTACATACCAAAACATTTAAAACCTCGAAAAGTTACAATCAATCCGTTCTCTTCATTTACGATTAGATTAAACACGTTGACTGCGGCGTGAATTATTAACGTGATTACTAAATCGCAACATTGATGTCTTAACGCGACGATTATAGAACTGATTATCGCGTTATTTTCATTTATACATTTTTTTTATATACGTAAAATTCGTGCGCTTTGGTCACTTCTAATTGCTTATTACACTTAAAAAACGTTTTGGCGATAGTGCTCGGGGTTATCTTATCGAGACGCATAGTTGATATCCAGGTGTAGGATTGCTCGCGGTCTCGCGTGTGTGTATTTTGGTTACCGAATGATAAGATGTGAATGTTAGAAATGATTAATTAATGAAACATTTTGATTTAGCGACTTAGGTATGCACTGATTTGTCAATGATTAAGTTCTAGAAGTTACTAGAACTTTAACAAATTTTTTTTAGGTTTAGTTTAACTGTGTGTGTATGTATGAACGTTTAGAAAAAGATAAAAAAAATAAAGAATAGAATAAACGTACTATGTTCGTCATCAAACGAGGGGATTTCCGAGTTTTACGAAGTAAAATTTACAAAGTATCAATTATTCATGTCGCGAACTACAATTAGGGAACAAAAATAGAAAAACTAAACAAGCTTAACAGAAATAATTGAAAGGTTTATGTGTTTTGTAGTAACCAAGGTGGATGAAAGAAATAATTTCCTTATAAAGTGTTACGATCTTTCTATTTTAAGTTATAGTACAAACAAACAAAAATATGTAAATTATAGTTCTTGACAAAAATTTGTAGCACAAAAAAAATTATATAGGTTCGTTAATCCGATGATTTTTCATGCTACCATTACAAGAAATGATTCTGTCTAGAAATCAACCATCAACACTAAGTTATTACTCGAATAAAGTGTAAACTTCATGATTTAAATTTTTATCACAAAAAAAAAAATTACTCAAGTTTGTTAATTCGACGATTTTTTAAGCTACCATTCTGTCTAGAAATCAGTCATCAACACTAACTTATTAATCAAACAAAGTGTATAGTTTATTTCATAATTGAAACTTTTATCACAGAAAAAATTATTCAGATTTATTAATTAGACGATTTTTCAAGCTACTATTACAAAAAACCATTCTGTCTAGAAATCACCCACCAACACTGTTTAATTAACAAGTTTGTTAATTAAACAAAGAAAATTACAAGCCTTATTTATAAATTTATAGTAAAATTTCTAACAGTTTCAAACGTACGACAAAATAGGTCAAATATTTAATAATTTTATTGGCTTCGGCTATCATTATTTTTTAAATTTTAATCTTTTGTCTAGTCATATAAAATATAACTTAGAAAAAGAGGTTTATAAATGTGTAAATTACCTGCTCTGTTATTTCGAGTGCTACGTCGCAAGACCGCCCCGCTCCTGCTGAGCCGCGATGGCTCGCTATCGGCCGCCTCCCGCTTGCCCTGCTGACTGCTGCTGGCCCCCAGCGCTGCTAAGTCTTCTCGGTGCCGCGTGCGGTTCGCGCCGGCCGCCTCCGCCGTCCTCTTGACGCCGATCGCCGCCGCGTGGTCCGACACACGGCCGTGGCTCCGCAACAGGTACCTGTGCTGTTGCTGCTGCTGTTGTTGCCTCTGCTGCTGCAAGTCCCGCGGGAACGTCGAGTTGCGCGGCGACGAGTCGCGGCTGCTACCCCTTTCCGAACCCAAACTTACCGAGGCCAAACTTCGCGTCGACCTCTGACGCTCGGAACTCCTTGTTGCAACTGCACATTTTGACATTTTAAAGTTAGTTTTTTATTTAAATTTTGTTCAAATGTAAACACATTATTGAGAATACACGAGAATGTTATTTTTGTATTAAGCGGACTCCACATACTCGGTGAGATAGAGTGAGGGTTACCGAGAGTGTGGACAACCCTAGTTCGTCATCTCGTCATTCTCTCGCTTTGTTAATAAAAGTTAATAGAAAAATTAATAAAAGTACATGTACCGTACATCGTGGAATAAAAAAAAAGAAAGTCTTTTAAATGGCGAGGGGAAAAATTTGCAAAACAGCTTGAAAAACAAAAATCATAATCGGTGAAATAGGTTGCACGAGAAAAAAAAAAAAAAATAGAAATGAACTCCCGAATATAATAACATTACTTAAAACATTTCATTTGGAATCTGGATTATAAAAATCTGAACAGAAATATCTGAGATATGGCTTTTAGGATTTTCTGTTTGACACTCTGTATAACACCAACTGGTAATTATATCAGTTTATGTATACAAAAGAACCTCGTCTACGTCTCGGTAAATTTTCCATTGATATTGATCATTCGTGCAATGGACGAGAGTGTGAAGAGTTGAGTTGTCTGGTTTCAATATCCCCTAAATCCATGTTTGGGCAAAAATGAGATATATACACCATCTGTTAGAAAAAGTTGTTTTCTATAAAATACTCAATGATTTGTATTAAAAAACGCGCAAATCCCTTAAAAATTCAAATCAAATAGACAGCCATTAGATTCAAATCCCACTAAATCCATTTTCAATAGATGCGCAGTTACAAAAACTGTACAATAGATTCAAAGGAGTTTTTAAGAAAAACCAAACCGCCATGAATATCCAGCTAAAAGAAATTCCTACCGGAGTGAAACCAAAAGATCTGAAAATGAGAGATGTAAATAACTTGTTGAGCAAACATTATGGAAAGAACTGGAGAGAGGTAAAAAATTTGGCTTATTATAGAGATGTGTTGAGAAAATTTCAGAACACATTCCTGGCAATTCCCGAGAAGACAGTGAGAACGAAGAGCCTAGTTTATGTGAATCAACCGAAAATATACCTGATGTTAGAGTTTAAGAGTTTTTTAAGTACAGTTTTTAAATAACATATCTTTCAAAAAATAAAGTTTCCTGTTATTAGCTACAAAGAGATTTGATTCACTTTCAATTCATACCTAATCCATTTTGTTCAGATTCAAATGAGCCTTAATCCACAGTTTGGTAGCAAACGCAACCAAACACCATTTTTAAATCCACTTTGTGATTTTTATATCTATTTCAAAAGACGTGGTTATAGAATTTTTTAAACTTCTGTAAGTCTTCTAATAACAAATAAATTACGTTGGAATTAATAACGCCAAAATCATCCCAAAATACTTTTTTGCCGTTTTCTCAAAATCGAAAAATTTGGACTTGAGGGGATTTGAAACCAAACAATTCAATTTCACAGTTCCACCAAGTGTGTGGAGCCAGTTTTATAGTATTGAGAAATGAATAGTGAAGGTTCAGGTTATTCATCAACAATGTGTTTCATATTACCATTAACTAAACTCATGGAGTGAAGGTATAAGAATGGAAAGAATAGAAACAATTAAAAGTGAGTGGGATTAAACATTAAAATCACAAAAGTTTAGAAATATACTATTCTATGTCCCTTTCTAAATTTTATAGAAAACGAGTTTTTAGTTGTTATTAAATGTAAAGTAATGTACTATAACCCGAACTGGAGCTACACCATGAAGAGAGAGATAAAAAAGTAAGCTCCCTTTCCATAACATTGCCGAGTATTCTTTCATCTTTCTCTTCATAGAGCAGCTCCGTTTTGAGTTATAGTACAAGGAACGATTTAATAACGCAGCGATACGAATAGACGTAGATTGATGTGGAGTAAAAAAGAGATTGGATTCCAACAAAGGTTGGTGTTAAAAACTCAATTATAAGACAAATTAAACATAGAGTAGACTGGATATAAGACGACGATATATTGAAACATCATCGTTTCTTAAAAATACAGATACTAGGAAAAGAACTACAAGAAATTTTAACATGCAAACTCAGAACATTTTAATTACTTTCATTGTAATAGTATTAGTCATTTAATTCAATAAATGTTTAGTGTTTTCTCATGAAATTACGAATAAAGAAGAATCTTTTAAATAATCCTGATGATTCAAATCCAATACTTTTAGTAATTTAATGAAAGTTTTTGAATTAATGTTTACTTGCAACAGAAGTAAATATGTCCATATTTTTGTTAAAATAAAATAGCTGATTCAATTGTAACGTAAAAAATAGCAAACAGTTGAGACTCTTGAAATTTTCTAGAAACCAGTTTAACAAAGAACATTTGAAATAAATTTAAGATGATAAATCCACAAAGTGATTTAAAAACCAGTCATATAGTAAATTTTGTTCGTAATCAAACCATTATCAATTAAGAAATTGAAACATTATCAAGAACAAACATTCAAGCATTAAGTCAACCTAATAAAAAATCTAATAAAACTATAATTAGTTTCTTTTTTGTTAATTTTACCGTTTGAATTATTAGTTGTTGTAGTTTCTTCGTTACTATTCAATAAATCACTCTTGTGTTGTTTTCTCTGTTTACGCTGTTTGGTCGATCGCGTCGACGAAGTAGTAGAAGAAGAAAGCAGCGGTGTGTCGACGAGAAGCGTAGAAGACGACGACGAAGGGTTGTTGTTATTATGCTGCCTGTGTCGTTGTTGGCCGTCCGCGGTTTGAGCACGCGGAGTGCTACTGTCGTTAGGGGCCGTTGAATTCAATAGATTGGAATCGTCAAGACCGGTGGCGTTGTTACTGTTGTTAATCTGCTGGTGCGAACGACGCGTTTTCGGCACCGGGATGTAGCTGGTGGCCGATTTGCTGCGGTCCACGACGGCCGGAAGGCTCGCGTTGCGCCTTTTTGAGGTGCTACTACCACTCTGGCCCTCCTCCGACTTCTGGCCGGTCGCCCCGTTGTCCAGCACGAATTGATTACTATCGGATTTTCTCTATATCACATAAATAAAAGAAAAGATTCGTAAAAACACGTTTAGTATTTAACAATCGTGAATTTTTTGATAAAGTTATCGGTTGGTTTTCGTGGAATTTTTTAAGAATGTTAAAGTGTTTATAAAAATTGAAAATATTAACTTCCTTTCAAACAACTTTGTTCGTAGAAACGATTTTAACTTTTCAACCAAACAAATTGTTTAATTTAAACGCATGCACAAAATTATAAATCTTGGTTGTTTAAAAAAAATCAAAAACCAAACAACAAAGCATTGAATTGTGTTAACAAAAAATCTACTTAAATATTTTTAAAAAGACTAATTTTATTTACGTATTTGTTTGCTGAAAATATCTTAAAGTATACACACTAAAATACCTAGCGTATCTACTAGATTGTTGTGGTGTTAATTGCAACCTATTGTGAAATTAAAGAATAATATATCTAGTATAACGTCACCTCAAAAAGCTAAAGGTTAAAAATTATAAAACTCTTTTATTATTTAAATGTTTGCTGTTTAGAATTACAAATCCATTTGGTAAGCGTTTTAATGCACTTGTATTTAGACCACTGACAGATTTACTGTTAAAAAAAAATAATTTCAGCCCTTAAAATACATTAAAGCAAATGGGGCAAAAACTTTTTGTAAACATAACCCTTTCAAGTTTCTTGTTAAATCTTTACAAATTTATAAAAATTTTTATTGATCATCAAACATCGTGTAAATTGAATCTAAACACTACTACATTCCGATCAAAAATAAAAATGTTGACATTTTAAAAATAAGTTTTGCAGGCTTATTTTGTAACTCTTAACGACGTCGTTATGAATCGTTTGTCGTTCATGAACGACAATTCATTTTTTTGTAACTTCTAACGACATCGTTGTGAACGACTTTCAGGTTAGATTTGGTCGTTTGGTAAACGACATCTCCGTAGCAGTCGTTTACGTCGTTAGCATAGTAAAATTGAATTTTAAAATAAGTTGTACACCGAGTGCATTGCACAAATTACTTTATATATAGATTTAATTGTAAGTTCAAAAAAATTTAAGATCATCACTTGGCATTATATCTTGTAAAATTCCATTTTTAGAAGTTCAGCCCTTGATATGTGTGTTAACATGGAAGAATGTCAGGAATCCACAAAACCCATTTGAAATGCCAGATAACATTGTTTTAAAACTACAGATTTCTAGTAAATTTTTCAAACATGATTTTTTCTTTTTAGTTAAGCCAACAAAAAAAATCCTAAATTAAACGAATTATCAGCCAATAATCAGTTAGGAATTGTCACACTTCATTTTGTACGTACAAAACACCTGTTAACGAATTATCAGCTAATGATTCATTAAAATCTGACGAATCATAACATTTTGTATAAAGTTATCAACTGAATAAACTAAAATCGTGAAAATTTATCGACTGACTTTTAACGAATTTATCAAAAATTAACAAAGAATTTTGAATTTTTAACCAATATATACGAATATTACAAAATTAAAGACTTAAAATGAATGAATTAATTAGATTTTAACAAATTAAGACGAATTTTTTAAATTCAACAAGAAATTTTTAATTTATTTTTAAGTTTGAATTTATTTGAACAGACATTTGACAAATAAAAATCAATTTTTAAAGACTTTTACCGAGCTTTATACAAACTCAAACGAATTTTATAAAATCAATGCGAATTACGCTGAATTTTTAATTAATTTTATCAAATTTTGAGAAGTTTTCTAAAACTAATAAAAATTATGTCCAGTTTTTTGAGAAATGAAGATCAATTTTACACAAATTTGAGAAAAAATTGTCAAATGAAAACGAATAACGACGAATTTTTGATAAATCGACATGATTTTTGATAAATTTAGACTGTTTGATAATTTTTTTTGTAATATTTAGACAAGTTTTAATGAATTGAGTAGAACTAATAACAAGACGCATTTTGGAGGAATTTAGATGAATTTCTGACGAATATTACAACAATAACACGAATCTTGAACTGGTTTTGTCGAGTTTTATACAAACCCGAACGAATTTTATAAAATCAACGTAAACTACTTCGAATTTGTAACGAATTTTACTAAATTTTGACAAATTTTCTAAAACAAATACAAATTATGCCCAGTTTCCAAATCATGTGAAATTAAAACGAATTGTAATAATTTTTTTTATAAATCTGGATGATTTTTGATGGATTTAGATTAATTTTCGATAAATTTTACTGAATTTAAACAACAAATTTTAAGATTATGACGAATTTTTGATATATTTGGATAAATTTTGATGAATTGAATAAAACTAAGACGAATTTTGGAGAAATTAAGATGAAATTCTGACGAATATTAGAAAATTAACACGAAGTTTTGAATTTCCAATAAATTCAAGAAAAGTTCCAGTTAAATTCAAGGAAATTTGGACCAAATCAGGAATCTTCCGCCGAAAGCGCTTCTCATTTTAGACAATGCATCTGCACATGGGCCTAATGAAAATTTAGTTTCAAGAGATGACCATGATGAGACCAGAATGCGATCCAAATGATAAAGACAAATTATAAAAAAAGAATCCTAGCCAGTGCTATTCTGCGAGATGATGCTTTAACTTTAAAAAACATGAATTTAAAATACGCCGTATTCAACATGTCTAAGGCTTGGAATAATGTGCATATTTGCAAAATAATCCAAACATCTTGGAAGAAATTGTGGCCTTCATTAAATAATAATGAAGAAGAAGATGAATGGAATTTCGAAGACGAGCTCTCAATTGCAGAATTGAAGAGCATGCTAAAACATCAAGAAAAGTCAAACATCACAGAGGAAGATATAGACCAATGGTTTGCGGAAGAACCGGACAACGAACCAATGAGCAATGATGAATTAATAAATGAAATCATTAGCAATGAATCAGATCATAATAACGTAGAAGAGATTGCCTGCAATGTTCAAGTGAACTCTGTAAAATCTGAAGATGCATTAAAAGCAAGAGATCTCAATATCCTTTGGGCTGAAGAAAATAACCAACCGGCAGATATTCTAACATTCAAGAAATTGAGAGAAAGTGTACTTCCATAAAATCTATTATTGTAAAAAGCAGTCAACAATTGATAAATTCCTTGATACGTCACTATCAAAATAATATGTAAATAACAATCATTTTTTTATACCTAACTATTTTAGATCTACTTTCCAACAATAAACGATTTATAAACCAGTGTTGATTATTAATTTGTTTGTTTTCTGTTAAAGTAAAACTTTTTTCGATAATAGACATGAGTCCGGCACATTCGGTAATCTGTCAGTGTGAAAAATTTTATGGTGCCCGATTATCAAGCTTGTAGTGTATATTGATTGTACTACAAACCGAAATCAAGCTGCACTATGAAGAGAAAGATGAAAGAGTGCTCGGCAATGTTGCGGAGTGGGGGCTTACTTATTTATCTTTCTATTCATGGTGCAGCTCCATTTTGGGTTGTAGTACATAACTACAACATGTGTCAAAATTATGACTAATAAATTATAGATTAGCAAACATTTTAGAAAAAATCGAAAGAATATTTAGACAAATTTTGATGAATTGAATAAAGCTAACGCGAATTTTGGAAGAATTATGATAAATTTTTAATAAAATTAGAATATTAATACTTTGCTGACCAGTGAAGAGTCAACTTGTCCTTGCATTCGTCATTGCTGGTTACATAACAAAGTTTTTAAATAAAATTCTTGGTCAACAAAGTGTTAACACAAAACTTTGAACTTCCTATAAAATCAAGAAGAGTTCCAACTAAATTAAATGAAATTTTGCAATCAAATCAAGAAAAAATTTACCAACCAATTATAATTTAATTTAGTTAAAACTATATATTGATTCTACAAAATTACAACATGAGTCAAAAGTATGATTAATAAATTTAAGGTTAGCAAACATTCTAGAAAAATAAAACGTAGAAAACATATCTATATGATAAGCTACTTTTTATACTTCATTTCATTTTACTTCCTTAACACCTTGCAGATGGATGATGAGATATCTCATAATTCTTATTTCATCGCTAAGAACCGTTGACGAGATATTTCATTAAGCATATTTCGTCGTTCAGCCACTGAGTATGATTAGCAATAGAATACTCCGCCCGCAATGTGTTAATATTAATCCAAAACAACATATTATAAAATCCACATTTTTTCCAAGAAAACATTTTACACCAACAATAACTTTATCTCAAAATTTATAGGTTAGAAAATCAACCAACTAAAACATACATTTACCTTTAAATTTCGTTCTGATTTAGTTTGTTGAGTATCTATATTATTGTGGTTCTGTTGTTCGGAATTGTTCCTAGCGCGCTTGGCCTCGGTCTGTGGCTGCGTTTGTGGCAGCACACGCTTGCGACGGCTTGTGCTGGCAGCAGCAAAGTGGTTAGCTGGATCTGCCATAGACGATAGGTTCCGATTGCCTCCACTTATCGACAGTCATTCCCTTCAGGTGTCCTTCAATCGTCTAATTGGGGAGGACCTGCGACTGTAATCAATTAAAACGTTATTTAGACGTTGGCAATTAAAAAAAAAAATAAGGTTAGGTAAGAAAAGATTGAATAAGACGACGAAATCGGAAATGAAAAAATACGTAAAGTAAACAAAACGAACGGAATAATTATAGGAAACCTTATATAAAACGTGTTTACGCGAGTTTTCGGTTGAGATTAGATTGAAAATGGAAGACAAGGGGGGCGATTTTCGAACCTGGTAGAGTTTAAACAAAGAGTTTTAATCCTAAAATCTCCATTGAAACGTAGTTACACACGATATACGACAAGTAAGATACAATAAAACGAGTTGTATCTCGCCGAGTTCGTTTTATCGACAATCTTCACGTCGTACCCGGATCGGAAATCGCGTTCGAACCCTCGAAAATCACTTACCAGAGATTTCCGGCATGTTTTTCGACGGTACTAACGAGACGCGGAATTATTTTTTGAGCCTCCAGTGGCCGCGGTCGGGTTCGCGATGGGGTACAAAAAAGAAAAACGATTGGGAAAATTTAGAGTCACTGTCAAAAGACGGGTATGCAACACTGCTGCCGTCCTCTACGCGAAACTGCAAACCTCCGAGGGCGATTAATCGGCGAAATTCGACCAGCAAAAGGTCGAAAATCGAGGGTTTTAGACGGTTGGCGAATCGTACGCGCGGTTCGGGGATGTTTTTCGGGTTTATCAGGTCCAGATTCCCCTAAAAAACGAGTACACTACCGATCGCGATTCACAATCATATGATCCGGACGGTCAAAAACAAAGTCGTCGTCTGCCAGTGGAAGAAAAATGATTGTCGGAAACGTGTTTACGTTATCCCCACCTATCAATCGAGAGTGGAAGATAGGTTAGAAAATAGATTTCTGTAAAAATGTCAAAAGTTAAATAAAATAAATTTTCAAATTTTCAAATATTTAACAATTTATATAAAAAAATATTATTTTAACATTATGCTTTAGATTTAAATTTTAATTTAAATTATTTTCTATATCAGTATTTTAATTTAAAAAATAAAAAAATAATTCATTTTTAATTGATTAAAATATTAAGAGATGTCGCTAGTATATACTTTTTTAAATTTAAATTGATTAAATGTAAATATAAAAATTTATTAACTTTGATCGAAATAATTAACGATTATATATAACAAATAATTACTTATTCATAAATATAGTAAATGAATAAGTAAATAAATTTAATAATAATAATAAAAATAAAGTGAACTAAACTTCCTTTTGAAAGTTACTAAAAGATGGCTCTACGATGACTTTAAGAAATCCTGATGACTTTATTTATTCGAATTAAAGAATGATTTTTATAATAAATTAAAGTTGAAAGATCCTATTTTGAATTAAAAAAGACAGATTTGTTCTAATTGTTACCAAAAAAATTAAAAAAATTCTTAAAGTTGGGAAAATTTCTTGACAGTTAACTAACCCAACTTTTTAGAAAAATCGTTCAACTTTAAAAAAATCGCCCAAAGTTTATTTATGGAGATTAAGAAATAATGTTTATTTTAAATTGTACTTAAAACCTTCTATTTTTAACTAAAAAAGACAAATTTGTTCTAATTGTTACCAAAAAATTCAAAAAAATTCTTAAAGTTGGGAAAATTTTTGAGAGTTAACTAACCTCACTTTAAAAAAAAAAATTGATCAACTTTGAAAAATCGCACAGAGTTTATTTATGGAAATTAATAAATGATTTTTGTTCTAACAATAAACTGAACTTAAAATATGCTATTTTCATCTAGAAAAGTCAAATTTGTTCTAATTATTACCAAAAAAATTTTAAAAAAATCTTAAAGTTGATAAATTTTTTTTACCGTTAACTAACCTATTTTTTTAGAAAAATCAAACTTTAAAAAAATCGCCCAGACATTGTTTATAGAAATAGAAAAATGATTTTTAGTCTAAAATAAAGTTAAAACATTCTATTTTTAACTAAAAAAGACAGATTTATTCTAATTATTACCAAAAAATTAAAAAAAATTCTTAAAGTTGGTAAAAATGTTTGGTAATTAACTAACCTCACTTAAAAAAAAATTTTGATCAACTTTAAAAAATCGCACAGAGTTTATTTATGGAGATTAAGAAATGATTTTTATTCTGAATTGAACTTTAAACATTCTATTTTCAACTAAAACAGATGGATTTGTTCTAATTATTACCAAAAAATTAAAAAAAAAATTTAAAAATGAGAAAATTTTTTGACAGTTAGCTAACCCAACTTTTTAAAAAAATCGATCAATTTTAAAAAAATCGCCCAAAGTTTATTTATGGAGATTAAGAAATGATTTTTGTTTTAAATTAAACTTAAATCATTCTATTTTCAACTAAAAAAGACAGATTTGTTTTAATTGTTACCAAAAAAATTAAATAAATTCTTAAAATTAATAAAAATTTTTGACAGTTACTAACCTCACTTTAAAAAAAAATTGATCAACTTTAAAAAATCGCACAGAGTTTATTTATGGAGATTAATAAATGTTTTTTATTCTAAATTGAATTTTAAACATTATATTTTCAACTAAAAAAGACGGATTTATTCTAATTGTTATCAAAAAAATTAAAAAAAATTTTAAAGTTGGGAAATTTTTTTGACAGTTAACTAACCCAACTTTTTAGAAAAATCGATCAACTTTAAAAAATCATCCAGACTTTATTTATAGAAATAAAGACATGATTTTTAATCTAAAATGAACTTAAAACATTCTATTTTCAATTAAAAAAGACAGATTTGTTCTAATTGCTACCAAAAAAATTAAAAAAATTTTTAATGTTAGGAAAATTTTTTGGCAGTTAACTAACCTCACTTTTTAAAAAATGTGATTAATTTTAAAAAATCGCACAGAGTTTATTTATGAAGATTAAGAAATAATTTTTATTCTAAATTGAACTTAAAACATTCTATTTTGAACTAAAAAAAACAGATGTGTTCTAATTTCTACCTAAAAATTAAAAAAAAATCTTAAAGTTGATAAAAATTTTTAACAGCTAACTAACCCAACATTTTAGAAAAATTCATCAATTTAAAAAAATCTCCCAGATTTTATTTATAAAAATAAAGAAATGATTTTTAGTCTAAAATGAACTTAAAACATTCTATTTTCATTTAAAAAAGACAGATTTTTTCTAATTATTACCAAAAAAATTAAAAAAATTCTCAAAGTTGGCAAATTTTTTTTCGTCAGATAGCTAACCTCACTTAAAAAAATGGATCAACTTCAAAAAAACGTACAGAGTTTATTTATAAAGATTAAGAAAAGATTTTTGTTCTAAATTGAACTTAAAATATTCTATTTTGAACTAAAAAATACAGACTTGTTCTAATTTTTTCAAAAAAATTTACAAAAATTTTTAAAGTTGGGAAAATTTTGTGACAGTTAACTAACCCAACTTTTTAGAAAAATCGATCAACTTTGAAAAAATCGCCCAAACTTTATTTATAAAAATAGAGAAATGATTTTTAGTTTAAAATGAACTTAAAACATTCTATTTTTAGCTAAAAAAGACAGATTTGTTCTAATTGTTACCAAAACATTTTAAAAAATTCTTAAAATTAGTAAAATTTTTTTGACAGTTAACCAACCTCACTTTTTAAAAAAATTGACCAACTTTAAAGAATCGCACAGAGTTTATTTATGGAGATTAAGAAATGATTTTTGTTTTAAACGAAACTTAGAACATTCTATTTTCAACTAAAAAAGACGGATTTATTCTAATTGTTACCAAAAAAATTAAAAAAATTCTTAAGATTGATAAAAATTTTTGACAGTTAACTAACCCAACTTTTTAGAAAAATCGATGAATTTTAAAAAGTCGTCCAGACTTTATTTATAAAAATGGAGAAATAATTTTTAGTCAAAATGAACTTCAAACATTCTGTGTTGATTTAAAAAAGCCAAATTTGTTCTAATTATTACCAAAAAAATTAAAAAAAATTTTAAACTTGGTAAAAATTTTTGACAATTAACTAACCTAATTTTTTAGAAAAACTAAACTTTAAAAAAATCATCTAGACTTTATTTATAGAACTAGAAAAATGATTTTTAGTCTAAAATAAACCTAAAACATTCTATTTTCATTTAAAAAAGTCAAATTTGTTCTAATTATTACTAAAAAAATTAAAAAAATTCTTAAAGTTGGCAAATTTTTTAGGCAGATAACTAACCTCACTTAAAAAAAAATTGATGAACTTTAAAAAATCACACAGAGTTTATTTATGAAGATTAAAAAATAATTCTTTTTCTAAATTGAACATAAAACATTATATTTTCAATCAAAAAAGATAGATTTGTTCTGATTACTACCCAAAAAATTAATAAAAAGTTTAAAGTTAGCAAAATTTTTTGGCATTTAACTAGCCTCACTTAAATTTTCAAAATTACCAAAAGATGTCACTACAACCTTAACCAAATTTAAATTTTTTCAAAATTTCAAATCATTTTACTTAAATATCGTCCAAACCCCCATCCTAATTGAATCAAAAATACATCAAATAACATATATAAAAACTGCAAACTATCTGATTTATTTCAGAAAGCATTTTCCAAATGGGGTAATAGATAAATACGAAATAAACGTGATAGAATGGAACCGAGAAACGATATCGATCTGTTCGCGCCCTTTCGATGGTCCAGCTTGTGCTACATCCCCCGGTTTTAGCCGGTTAGTCATCGTACGTGGGCCGAAGGGTTCGGTGGTAACGACGCCGGCGTCGCGACGTCTCCCGATCGCGTATCATCATGTGTCCCGAGAGGCGCTATTAATTTTTCAAACGTCGTCGTCGTCGTCGTCCTCGTCGCTCCGTTCCATTCCGAATCAACAATCTTTTTCAGGTGGTCGTACGCTTTCAAGTTAATTATTTTCTTTTTTCTCGATAACGTGTTCGTCTTCGCTGTGTGCGTGTGTGGAACGTGTTTTGATCGTTCGCCCTGTATATTATTGTTCGCAACGAGAACATTATTGAAGTTTGAGGTATGGGAAATCATATTAGGAAATTAAATTTACTTTGATTTGAGTACAATTAATTTAAGGACAACACAACGAAAGTTATAATAATAAGATTTAATTATTAAAACAATTTTGATGATTTAAAAATTTAAATTGAAATAAGTTGATTGTTTTTTATTGGAATTATGTTTGTACTTAAATGAAAGGATTTTTTTTTTGAATGTTCTTTTATAAAAGTTTTTATATGGATTATATCTGATTGTTGTAAAATGACTCTATATGTAATTCTAGGAATTGAGGGTGGAAAATGTTTAATATTTGGATGGTTGTACGTGGTCGTTTAATTTACAGCGCAATTATCGTCCGTTATAATTGGATGGATAACGAATTTAATCTGGCTCGTTATCCGTATATACCTATATAAATATGAATCGAAAGGTTTTAATTCCGTTTTGCTTTTTGGATTTTTGAGGGCTTTTCATTATTATTTTAAAATAACTGGAATAATTTTAATCAATTGGAATAACGGTTCGTTACGCGTTGACCTTTGTAGACTATTAAATTTAATAAAATAAAATCTATTGAAATGAATTATTTTTGATCACTTAATTCGATGTATTTGTTCACTAAATATGTTCTATTTTTCCTTTATCGTATATTGAGTGTCCCACAATTAATTGCGTCGATATTGGAAAGACTATAAAAGGAGTTTTTCTGAAATTTTTTAGGTAAATTAAAGACGATGTGAGTTGTCTGGTTTCAATATCCCCTAAATCCATTTTTGGGCAAAAACGAGATATATACGTCATCTGTTAAAAAAAGTTGTTTTCTATAAAATACTCAATGATTTGTATTAAAAAACGCGCGAATCCCTTAAAAATTCAAATCAAATAGACAGCCTTTAGATTCAAATCCCACTAAATCCATTTTTAATAGATGCGCAGTTACAAAAACTGTACAATAGATTCAAAGGAGTTTTTATGAAAAACCAAACCGCCATGAATATCCAGCCAAAAGAAATTCCTACCGGAGTGAAACCAAAAGATCTGAAAATGAGAGATGTAAATAACTTGTTAAGCAAACATTATGGAAAGAACTGGAGAAAGGTAGAAAATTTGGCTTATTAGATGTGTTGGGAAAATTTCAATACAATAATATACCTGGCGATTCCCGAGAAGAGGGGACGAAGAGCTTAGCTTATGTGAATCAACCGAAAATATACCTGATGTTAGAGTTTAAAAGTTTTTTTAGTACAGTTTTTAAATAACATATTTTTCAAAAAATAAAGTTTCCTGTTATTAGCTACAAAGATATTTGATTCACTTTTAATTCATGCCTAATCCATTTTGTTCAGATTCAAATGAGCCTTAATCCACAGTTTGGTAGCAAACGCAACCAAATGCCATTTTTAAATCCACTTTGTGATTTTTATATCTATTTCAAACGACGTGGTTATAGAATTTTTGAAACTTCAATAAGTCTTCTAATAACAAATAAATTAGGTTTGAATTAATAACGCCAAAATCATCCCAAAATACTTTTTTGCCGTTTTCTCAAAATCGAAAAATTTGGAGTTAAGGGGATTTTAAACCAAATTACTCATGTGTTCAATTGACATAAAATATTTTCAAGATTGTAACATTTTTGATTATATCAGAATTGGACATCAATTTCGTTATTTCTTTCGTTATTTTATCGTATTCTTAATCGTTTACCCTTTTCAAGATGAAAAAATATTTTACAAAAATTTCGGAAAATGCATATACAGTGAAATTCCCCTTCGCGGACACCCCTCTTGAACGGACACCCCCCTTGGACGGACAGTTTTCGTGGAACCGTGTTTCCAAAAAAGAGATAATAGAAATAAAAGAAAATTTGTTGAATGATCGATTACACCAGTTGTAAATGAATAATAAACAAATTTGATGAAATTTTTGTACTTTTCCTGATTATTTATCGATTAACCAATTGTCTTATGGTGGAATTAGGATGTCAAACGTAAAGGCTGTAATCGTAACCGTAGCAGTAACTCTAGTGTTTAAAAAATGTTTAATTATTTTGTTTCAATAGAAGCGTTTAGGCAACGTCTAGAAATTACGACAAATTTGATGGTTATTACAGCTAAGGTTACGGTTAAGTTTGACATCCTAAACCCACCATTACATGTTTCGGTTTATATTCATCCTCAAAGACAAAGTCTATTATCATATCTCAGTCATTAATATAAACTTTGATAATATTAAAAATTCTTCCAACTTCAAAAACACATTAAAAACGAAATAAAAACGTCTTAAAATTAAAACCAATACGTTATGAGATCAGACATAACAGTGACCACAACATATTTTGTCTCTGAGGATGGTGTAAATCGAAACATGTAACACGATAGTTGATAAATAAGCAATAAAAGTATAGAAATTTCATCAAGTTTTTTCATTATTAGAAATAGAAATAATGAAGAATACAATATGAAATGCTTTTTAAAAAATGGATTAAAATTAGCTGTTGGAATTGAATATGTAGAAATATACAAGGTGTTCCTTTTAAAATAAAACAGTTAGTGTTTATTTCGTATACACTAAGTATCATAATCTTGAAAATATTTTAATATTTTGTCAGTTGAGCACATTGTCTTTAGTCTATATAAAAAAATCAGAAATATATTATTTGTAGTTTTCCCAATGTAGATCGACCCGGTTTGTCATGTGACACCCTGTATATATAAAGTATATTGGAAATTAAAATATAATCGTACAAAAAACTGTATTCAGATCCAGTTTTTGGTGAAAGAAGATCTAGAAGATATTTTTTGGAGATTTTAATAAATCCTTTTCAAGATTTTGAATATATCGACGCTGCCATGCCGAAACGGCATAAACGCCATTAACCTAATTTTTCAGAAAACACAAAAAATGATTGACATAATGAATCTTAAATGGCTTTTACGCAAACTTTGAACCAATTTTATAGCGAATGAAGTTTGTTTGCGGGTACTGTTTTTTGCGCTTTAACTGTTGCATACAGATTTAAAAATACTAGTCGATGGTGCAGCTAACTAAAAATTGGCCATTTTGGCGTTTATGCCGTTTTGGCTTGAGAGCGTCGATATTTTGATCATTTTTGTGGTGATGTCTCTTTGTGTCTATGTAAACGCACAGACAGACCATTTAAAAAGAAAAAAATAGTCAAATTAATGAAATTTTATGGGTTATAAGTTATAAAATCAAAATCGGAAAAAGTTTTTTGGGTTCGAATTCCTTTTATTCTTTTCCTTATAAAGTGGGATTCCTTTTATAAGGAAATGGGATTTTAAATCAGGACAAAATGATAAAATTAAATGTACCAGCGATGCTCAAAAAATCTTGGGAAAAGTTCGACGTTGGATAATATAAAAAATAACGGAATTTATTTATATCGATTAACAGGCCTATTTTGTAACTCTCAACGACGTCATTATGAATCGTTCGTCGTTCATCAGCGACAATTTGTATTTTGTAGCTTGTAACGACATCGTTATGAATGACTTTTAAGTTAGGTTTGATCTTTTGGTGGACGACATCTTAATAGCAGTCGTTTATATCGTTAGCATAGAAAACTGAATTTTAAAATAAGTTGTAAACGGTGGGTAGAAATTACACATATTACGTTTTACACATATTTCTCTTCTAAATGCGTGAGATTATGTGTGGCATTATCTCTTGTAAAATTTAATTTTCGAAAGTTACGGATTTCTACCACTAATCCCTCTAAAAGCTAACATTAAGACATTAACAGTAAATTCATCAAAAATATCACCAATGTAATAGTTCTCTTTCATCTACTTGCGCCTTAACTGTCAACGTTTACCAAAAATAGCGACGTATTTCCTTTTGAAGTTATGTTATCAGTTTAAAAGAAGCAACGTAAGATCAAATATGACATTTTATGTTATTATCCTATATGAAAAAATTAACTTGTGTCGCTACAGTTAAAATTTCTAACGACTGATTTACAAAATATGGTGTTTACAAAAAATCGTTTGGGATTAGAGTCGTTGGTCAAACGATGTCGTTGAGTAACGACAATTACAAAATAAGCCTGTAAATCAGGCATTCTGAAGGAAGATTATGTCAAGTTTCATTGGTCAAGTTATATTAACCCGGCGCACAGTGGTTCAGATCAGCATATTTTCGGAAAAAATTCTGTAACTTTTAGTACGAAAGGTATATCCGGACAATATTTTATATGTAGTTTTTAAACCACAATACGAAGATTTAGATCAACTTTTGAACCAAATTTCTCAACCGGAAGTGGTACTTTACCTGAACCCTAAGCCTATTTTTTACCTATAAACTGGTATTTTAAATAGAAATAGACACATGGATCGTTATATAAGCCCTAGTAATAATAAAAAATATTCAGATATTAAATGTTAATTAAATCGTGTAACCGGAAGTGATAGTTTACCTAAATATATACCTCTTTTTTCGTACAAGATGTGTAGTTTAAATTGAAATAATTGCATAAAATGTTTTTATACCGCTAAAGTAACATTTTTAATTGTTACGTTTGCTTATATTAATTCATAAGCAATCGCTTAACGTCCTCGTGCATTTCTAAGTGCTTCTTTTTTAAAGTAATTCGCATAGTAGCAATGAAAGGATCGGATGATACCAGCAACATAATAAATACCAAATGGGGTATTACCTCGTATCGTTTTTCGTCTTGTTTCTCGTTCTTCGTTTCGTTATCTTGTTAATAAATAACATCTGATGTGTTTTGTGTTTTGAACAAAAAATGTTTCTCTCTTTGCACACTCTATTCAATGCTACCCTATGTTAATACGAAACGAACACTCTCACTTGTATTCAATGTAGCACGAGTACCTCAAGTAGAATTAAAATATGTAATAAAAAGTACCACGTTCTATTTAAAAAAATAAATTTCCGGTCTGAATAACCTATTTCCGGTCAGAACCGGAAGTTGAAAATATCATCAATGGATAGAGCATACCCCATTTGGTAATCAAAATTTTTTGGATTTTTCGAAAAAAAAAAAAACATTTCTCTTGATTTTGAAAAGGGTGGACGGGTGTTCTTACACACCCGGTATATTAAATATTGAATATTTTTAAATTAAAACCAACCTCTTTGATTGCATAGACAATATAAAATTACTTGAATCACCATTATAGATATTCGGTGATTTAATCAGAATTGAAAACCCCGAATAGTTAAAATTCTGACAAAAAATAGAAATTTGCTAATTAAAAACAAAAGCGCAGATATGCGCAGCCAAATTTTTCTGAAATGTGTTAAGTATGAATTAGTTCACATGTATATATAAAGAGTTGCTTGGCGGCAGTTGGCGCAAACAAGTTCTAATCTAAAAACTGCATAAAATCAATTATTTTTTTAAACATCTTTACCTATCAATGTAACATAGAAGAATAAGTAATTTTTTTTCGCGGAATCCATTATCATTTACTCAAATATATATATTTTAAATAACCACGAACAAATTTTTATAATATCAGATTGATGCGATAATATTATGGATTTTTATGAGCTATTACAACGATCGGATTAACTATACGTAAAATGTACAAATTTAAACATTCTTTACAGGTAAACCACCGTGGTAAGCGACGTAGCATTAGTTGATTCTACATCTTACAAGGAGACCTTACGACTTGCCCCTCACCGATTTTAACGAAAGTGGTACCAATCGATAGATGTTGCTACATAGTACAAATGTATAAAATATTAGGGCGCACTATTCAGCGGTCCGCAAGAAAATTGGTGTTAAAGTATGCAATCGGCTTATATGTCAATGATTTGTCATTTCCCCTACAACCCCCCAGTAGCCATACTGGAAATATATCGGTTTCGAGATCCATAGTACGGTGGTTCGAATCTCGAACAATAACTTTTTTTTTTTATTTTGAATACAATATTTCATGTTATTTTAAAAATATTTTAATATTACATCAACATGTTATAAAAATAACTTAGAACATTGTATTAAAAAAGAAAATTAAAATTTATTATTCGGGATTCGAACCACCGTACTACGGATTTGGAAGCCGGTATGTTTTCAGCTTGGCTGTTGGGGGTGTTTAAGGGGAATGACAAATCATTGACATATAAACCGATTGCATACTTTAACACCAATTTTCTTGCGAACCGCTGAATAGTGCGCCCTAATATTTTATACATTTGTACTATGTATTAATATCTATCGATTGGTACCACTTTCGTTAAAATCGGTGAGGGGCAAGTCGTAAGGTCTCCTTGTTAGAAGTTCTAAAAATTGATTTATAGACTTTTTTTGTTAATACTGAAAGTCAAAAAATTGGATTTTTTCCGCTCATTGACCACTGTGCGGCGTGTGTATACTCTATTTTTGGAGACACGGTGTGTATACTGGGTTTTTTAGGGAACAGGCATGTTTTCAAAGTTTTCTAGGCTTTCAAAAATTCTGAGTTATTTATTGAAGCGTCTACTGCATGGCCGAGCAGTTACCAAATTCAAAAGGTTAAAACTGTTGTCAATAAAAATGAAACAATCGTTTGAATAGTCTGAAAAGTCAGAAAAACGGATATTTTGACTGTTCCTTCAAAGACCCAGTGTACACACGGAGGGTTAATTTTGAAATTTTGACACCTCAAATGATAATTTACTGACAAATCCAATGTTCGACACACACTAAAAAAAATTCGATATCCCAACATATTATGGGCACGGATGGTGCGTTTGTTAAGAAATGAATTAATCTCTGTGTTAATGAAAGATGTCTCATGTGTTATTACTTGTCAGCGTTTTCTCAACGGACATTAAATAATTATTTTTGATCAAATTGTGTAGGGGGATGTGGGTACCTTTGGGACGGTGGTATGTTTGGGACAATTAATCTAAATCAAAAACTACTACTGCTACTTACAGTGCCATATCGTCGAAACTTGAAATGCAGTCAGTTATTTTAATCTTAAAAATTGGACGTTTGCGTTGATGTTGTTTCAAAGTAAAAATCGGGTGCATCAGGGAAGTACTGGTTACAACAATGTTTATTTACAAAACTTAATAAATTATTATTGGTGAAGTCTACAAACTGATTTTGATCAATACACCTTGCTGTTTTGTATTTGTGTCCTATACTAAAATTTAAAAAAATAATAATAAAATGTAGACAAACTACAATGAGGTATGTTTGGGACATTGAAAGAAACGGATATTTGGGACGTCCCAGATATACCTCCTATATACATAATCGGTTCTTGGTAATTGGTTCTTGAATAACCCGTGCAAAATAGTTACAATTTACAAAGATATTACAAAGATATCAACAAGCATACTTGAAAAACTGTAAATAGAAGAAACATTGAAAATCAAGAATGAAAAATTTCGAAAAAAGGAAGAAATGGTTAAACACAGCGTAAAAAGAAATTAGAGACGGAAGATGAAGAAATCAATTACGCTTCCGTCATTTTATGACTGTCCCATACATACCAATGCAAGGTACGTTTGGGACAAAATACAAATGATCACTTCTACTGTAACAAAACTCTAACCATTAGAAAAAATTACATCAAATAAGTACCAAAATATAGTACAAACAGTAAGCTATTCGATGGTATACATTTTAATCCTCCATGTGTACACTGGGTCTTTGAAGGAACAGTCAAAATTTCCGTTTTTTGACTTTTCAGACGATTGTTTCATTTTTATTGACAACAGTTTTAAACTTTTGAATTTGGTAACTGCTCGGCCCTGTAGTAGACGCTTCAATAAGTAACACAGAATTTTTGAAAGCCTAGAAAACTTTGAAAACATGCCTGTTCCCTAAAAGGCCCAGTATACACACCGTGTCAAAAAATATAGTATACACACGCCGGGTTAAATTTTTATATTGCTGGTATGGCCACAATTAAATGGATTATAAAAAGTGTCATAACATACCCACCTTCCCCTAGTTATTAAATCAAAACCAAAAACAGCAATCTCTTTTGGGTTTAAATTAGTTAGTCGAAGGTGATACCTTACAATTAGTTGAATACAAATGACAAAATGAAATATAGGGCTGTTAAGTGATGAATTAATCTTTGTCACCGATGAAAGATGTCTCATGCGTTATTACTTGTTAGCGTTTTTTAGACGCATCTCAAATATTTATTTTTTATCTAATTGTATACATGACAGAAAGAAAGGAAAACTGAAAATGCTGAACTAGGATAATACAATTATTTGACACATAAGACAGCCAGACGAAGTGTAGTTATTACATTTTAGGACGACGGCATAACTGAAAGTGTATTTTGTTCGGAGAAAGATATCTTATACGTCATTACTTATCACTGTTTCTCGACATATATCAAATAGTTTTTTTGAAAGAAAGGCGAAAACTGAAATTACCAGCCTTGGATAATACAATTGATGACGCATGAGACATTTTTTTTTGTCGCACAGAATAGTTTTTTTAGCACCCTGTTTCAGAAAGTTTTTATATAAACTAGAACTTTACCTTCTTCAGAGACGATTTTTTCCGAGTTACAAAAAATAACTTTGTTAGTTTTTTTTTACGATTTACTCGTTTTATTTTACTATAAACGTCCACATACGTGAAGAGGTTAAATAAAGATAAACGCATAAAACTTAATATCAGTCTCACATAATGATGAAAAACTATTAAAATAGTAAATTTCAACCTTCTGGTTTCATCTAAAATTGTGCTTTGTTGCTCATTTTAGCAAATTATTCATGCAAACTGGTTCGTTGAATAAATGAATAAAACTTAATATCAATCCATTATAATGAGGAAAAAAGAATGAATTCATGAGGCTATTCCGTGGTGTCTACTACTACCGCAAGTTTATTTTAAAATTTCCCGATGTTTCCAGGCTTTCCAGGTTCTTGTCAGACCATTTTCCACGTTAAATAGAGGAAAATTTTTTAGTTTACAAGTACATTTTTAATTAAATATACGAGACAAAGAAAAATAATACAAATAATAATAAATCTACAAGTTTATAAAAGTAAATACAACATAATGTCCCTTTATTAGCTTTATTTTATTTATTATTAACTTTATTTTATTTATTATTAGCTCTATTTTATTTTATTTATAAGATATAATAAAAGAATAAGATTTTAAAAAATTATGAGGTTTGCTGTAAAATGCCCTTATTTTTCTCAGATTTTCTTGACCTAATCAAATTTCCCGATTTTTCCCGGTTTTAAAAGGGTTTGTTCCCACAGAGCTTTCTGACTGTCGGAAACTATACTCTGTTCATCCCACAAATGCAATAAACCTTAAGTATGTTTTAACCTAGATACTGTTCTTCTATGAGATCAACAATTATGATAAAAATAAATATTTCTAGACAATATCTGGATTAATTTTAATTTATTACATTGGTTGAATGTAACAATGAAATAAACCTATCAATTTAAAAGTAAAATAACGATATTATTAAATAGTCTACAACTATAGCTTTGTTCGTAGAAGCTATTTCCAATAGTTTCAGATTTTGTCAACCAATCGAAATTTAGGATTTTTTATCATGTGTACAAAATTAAACAATTTGAGTTGTTGAAAAATCAGAAACCGTTAGAAGTCCTTCTACAAACAAAGCTTATAATTACAGTGTAACTACAGTTACATAGCTACTATTGTATTACAAAGTGCAATGCAAGTTGCTATTTTAAAGCATTTCTAACCTCTACACAGTCTATGTAATTTACTCAGAACCTTAATTTAGCTTCTACCAAAAAGCCAAAAAGAGATTTCAATAATCTTTGTGAAAAAATACACGAAGATAAAATAAAAGCAAGCACAGACGGGGCAATTTCAAGCACAAGTTAATAATAGTCTGTTTGCTAACCTGCACTTTAATACACAAGGATTCCAATAGAAGTGTACATATTTAAACGTGCGTTAAAGCTTTTTGTTAAAAGCTCGACAAACGAGTGTGTTGAAACTTTCGTTAAATCCTGTCAACGATTTTATTACAAAAAAATCAGCTATGCTCTATTTGTTATCCAAAAAATTAAATAAATTCATAAAAGTGACTAAAATTTTTAACAGTTAACCTAACTTTTTTTTGAAAATTTTGACTAAATTTAAAAAATCGTGGAGAATTTATTTTTTAAAATTAAGAAATGAAATTTGTATCAATTGAAAGCTAAAATATTCTATTTTGTAATAAAAAAAGTCAATTTTGTTTTAATTATTACCCAAAAAATAAAAAAAAAATCATAAAGGTGACTAAAATTTTTAACAGTTAACCCAACTTTTTTTAAAAGATTTTGACCAAATTTAAAAAATCGTGGAGACTTTATTTTTTAACTTTAAGAAATGAAATTTGTATCAATTGAAAGCAAAAATATTCTATTTTGTAATAAAAAAGTCAATTTTGTTCTAATTATTACCCAAAAAATTAAAAAAATTCTTAAAGGTGACTAAAATTTTTAACAGTTAACCTAATTTTCTTTGAAAATTTTAACCAAATTTAAAAAATCGTGGAGCCTTAATTTTTTTAATTACGAAATGAAATTTATATAAATGCACATTTTGTCGTTTTTACACACTATTTTTCTCTATTTAGTAAACCATTTAACTCTATTTAGTGGATTTTTACTGTTCCAGCTGCCAAATTGACAGTTCATTATTGAAAATCGAATTTGTCAGCGCAGCGTGACGCTATTGTGCGAACTAGAAACTTTAAAAAACTACAGTTTTTAACTTTCCAACAACTATTTTTGAAATTAACGTTCAATATATTCTTTCTTGCTGTCAAAACTGACGTTTCCATTTTTCTCTATAAATGTCCACAAATTTTGTGAGAGCGAAAGAAGATTACGTGTTAATAATGTATTATGCGAGAAGGATGTAATGTAGGCTGGAGACCACTTTAGTTAATTACATTTAACATGCAGGGTTAATATAAAAAATGATGACAAGTGGAAACGAAATTCTTTGATAAGCAGTAAATTAAATATTTTAGTAGAAGTTATTCAAAAATAAGGAATTGATACGAAAATTGAATTCAAAATCTATTTTTGGTTTCAATTCATAATAAATTTCGTATAAATATACAGAGTGAATTACTCAAAGATTAGTCAATTTTTGACCTTTTGATCCTTAAAACTTATTTTTAAACTGAAGTAATATACAGGTGTTACATTTTTAAAAAATTATTATTGAAATGATTCATCTTGTATATTTAATCATAATTATGTGAAATTTAAATCAAAAGTGAAGATGAAAGTGTTAATTATGAAAACAATTTAACAGCTTAAAAGCCTTTTAAATTGAAAGTTCAAAGGCTAACAGTAATTAAAAAGCTAATACAAAAAAATTAATTAATTAAAGAGACTTGTATCTTTAGAAAGTTCCTAATTGAGAAACGAACCTCCTGAAAATCGATTTAAATGTAAAACGACCCCGGATATTTTTCTACCCAACTCCATAATTGACTTTTTTTCCTCCCTTTTCTAGTCAAATTTGACTACCAAATGCGACAGGCTCTACGCCAGTTAACGAAAACACTTGGCACAGATCCAGTACTTCCCCCAAAACATCCCAACAGGGTTACATCTGGAACTATTCGCACCCTATTTATCTCTCGATTAATATTTAAACATTATTCTAATTCTTTTAAACATTCTATTTATCTTACTATATATAGAGTATCTCAAAAGTACATCGACAAACTACTAGGATATAAATTCTTAGGTCATTTTAAGTACATTAAAATTAAAATTTGTTATCTGATTTTTTATAGTTTCAGAGATATTCAATGTTAAAGTCTTTTCTCCTTATTTCAATTAGGTTGGTCAAAAATGTCGATACAGCTTTGAAATTTTTTCATATAAGCTACAACAAATCTGTTTTATATATTTAAAAATAGATATTTTAAAATATCTAAGATTAAAAAATCTTGTCAATTCTTATAAATAAAGTCTGTGGATTTTTCTTTTAATTAGAAAAATTTTTGAGGTTAGGTTGGCCAAAAATGTCGATCCAGCTTTGATTTTTTTTTATTTTTTTCCTAAAAGCTACCACAAATCTGTTTTATAATTTTAAAAATAGACATTTTAAATTATCTAAGATTAAAAGATCTTTTGTTAATTCCTATGAATAAAGGCTGTAGAATTTTTTAAAGTTAGAAAAACTTTTTGAGGTTTGGTTGGCCAAAAATGTCAATCCAGCTTTAAATTTTGTTTTAAATTTTTTCGTAAAAGCTACAACAAATCTGTTTTATACATTTAAAAATAGACATTTTAAGTTATCTAAGATTAAAAAATCTTTTCTCACTTCCTATAAATAAAGTCTGTGGATTTTTTTAAAGTTAGACAAAATGTTGAGGTTAAGTTAGCTAAAAGTGTCGATCCAGTTTTGAATTTTTTTTTAATTTTTTTCGTAAGTGCTTCAACAAATCTGTTTTATACGTTTCAAAGTAGACATTTTAAATTATCTAACATTAAAAAATCTTTTCTCAATTCCCATAAATAAAGTCTATGGAATTTTTTAAAGTTAGACAAAATTTTTGAGGTTAAGTCGGTCAAAAATGTCGATCTTCTTTTAATTTTTTTTTAATTTTTCGGTAATAACTACAACGTCTTTTATACATTTGAAAATAGACATTTTAAAATATCTAAAATTTAAAAATCATTCCTCAATTCCTATAAATAAAATCTGTGAAATTTTTTAAAGTTAGAGAAAACTTTAGAAATTAAGTTGGTTAAAAATGTCGATCCAATTTTAAAATATTTCTCAAAACATGTTTTTAAAGCAACAACTTACGAATTAGTTCCCAATTGTGTCTTAATCTCTTGCAAATAACTATGAAGAGATAAAATGTTTAAGTACTCCATTCAAGAAAGTTTTTACGTATTATGTGACTTTTATTCCCGCCATAATCGTCCTAATCAGTCGACTATTTGACGATTACGACGTGAACTAGTCATCAAAGTCGTGCAATATAACTCCTTTAGATCATTTCCTTTGAGGACATCTTAAATCACAGCACAGACTATACCGGGTGTTTATAAATGAATATCAGGGTTTTAACTCTTTATAATATTTATTACATTAAGCTTACAGTTATAAATTATATGTCAAATGAAAAAGCAACTCAGTTTTACCAAAAACCTTATAAATGTTCAAAATGTCAAAACGATCGGTTTATTAATAATTATCAAATATTTAATTTATGCAGAGCAAAAATTCGAATAAATTTCACTAAAAACTAATTAAATTCTTGAAAATATCACCAAAAATTTAAGTAAATTTGTAAAAATTCCACCAAAGCTACTAAAATTTGTAAAAATTCCACCAAAGCTATCAACATTTTTAACAATTCCACCAAAAACTGAATTTTTAAAAAATATACTAAAATTAAGATTAATTTCGTCAAGAATTGATTAGATTCTTAAAAATTCCAAAAAATAAAAAAGTAATAATAAAAATTCCACAAAAGTTAGTTAAATTGAATATAATTTCACCAAAAATTATTAAATTTGGAAACAATTCTACTAAAAACTTACTGAATTCTTTAAAAATTCCACCCAAAATCAATAAAATTGGTAAAAATTCCACGAAAAACTTATTATATTCGTAAAAATTCAAAGTTACCAACATTTTTAACAATTTCACCAAAAACGTACTAAATTTTTTCAATTTTCCACCAAAGCTACAAAAATGCTGAATAATTCCACCAAAAACGTACTGATTTTTAAAAAATACCACCAAAAATTTACCAAATTCATAAAAATTCTACTAAAATTACCAATATTTTTAACAATTCCACCAAAAATGATTAAAGTTAATAAAAATTCCACCAAAGTTATTAACTTTTTTAACAATTCCATCAAAAACATACTGAATTTTATAAAAATTCCACCAAAAATTAATAAAATTGGAAAAATTTCACTAAAAAGTTACTAAATTCGTAAAAATTCTATAAAAAAACACTTAATTTAAAAAAAAATCATCAAAAATGAATAAAATTCGAAAAAATTCCACCAATGTTATCAAAATTTTTGGTAGTTCCACCAAAAATATACTGAATTTTTTAAAAATTCCACCAAAAATTAATACAATTTGCAAAAGTTCCACCAAAAACTTACTAAATTCATAAGAATGTTACCAAAAACACTGATTTTTTTTATTCCACCAGAAATGAATAAAATTCGCAAAAATTCCACCAATGTTATCAAAATTTTTGATACTTCCACCAAAAATATACTGAATTTTTTAAAAATTCTACCAAAAACTTATTAAATTTATAAGAATTTTACCAAAAACACTGATTTATTTTAAAAATTCCACCAGAAATGAATAAAATTCGCTAAAATTCCACTAGCGTTATCAACATTTTTGATAATTCCACCAAAAATATACTGAATTTTACTGAAAATTACCAATATTTTTAACAATTCCACCAAAAATGATTAAAGTTAATAAAAATTCCACCAAGGTTATCAACTTTTTTAACAATTCTATCAAAAACATACTGAATTTTATAAAAATTCCATCAAAAATTAATAAAATTGGAAAAATTTCACTAAAAACTTACTAAATTCGTAAAAATTCCATTAAAAAACACTGAATTTTAAAAAAATTCCATCAAAAATGAATAAAATTCGAAAAAATTCCACCAATGTTATCAAAACTTTTGGTAATTCCACCAAAAATATACTGAATTTTTTAAAAATTCCACCAAAAATTAATACAATTTGCAAAAATTCCACCAAAAACTTACTAAATTCATAAGAATGTTACCAAAAACACTGATTTCTTTTATTCCACCAGAAATGAATAAAATTCGCAAAAATTCCACCAATGTTACCAAAATTTTTGATAACTCCACCAAGAACATACTGAGTTTTTTAAAAATTCCACCAAAAACTTACTAAATTTATAAGAATTTTACCAAAAACACCAAATTTTTTTAAATTCCACCAGAAATGAATAAAATTCGCAAAAATTCCACCAAAGCTATTAAAATATTTACCAACTACACCCAAAACTTACTAATTTTTTTTTATTCCACCAAAGACTTAGAAAAATCCTAAAAATTACACCGAAATTGTCAACATTTTTAACAATTCTGCCAAAAACTTACCAAATTTTTTAAATATTCCACCAAAATGTCCAAATTCTTTTAAAATGCCACCGAAAATCAATCAAATTAGAAACAATTTCATTAAAAATTAACTAAAACCTTGAAAATTCCATCAAAAACTTAGTAAATTCATAAAAATTCCACCAAAGTTACTAAAACTTTTAATAATTCTACCAAAAATAATGAATTTTTTAAAATTACACCAAAAAACTTACAAAATTTGTAAAAATTCCACCAAAAATTTACCAATTTTTTTTTAATTCCACCAAAAACTTACTAAATTCGTAAAGCTTCCACCAAAGTTACCAAAATGTTGATCAATTCAACCAAAAACAATAATTTTTTTTAGAAAAATACTAAAAGTAAAACTAAACTAGTTTGACATAATATCTATAACTGCAAGTTTAAGGTAACAAATATTATAAAGAGTTAAAACCCCAATCACAGATTTATGTGAATACATAGAACAATTGATGTCCTTAAACATAATATAACAATTGTCATCCAATAATTTGACCAATTTTATGAAACAAAGTCATCAAAAAATTGGATCTTTCGAATACGTTCCAGCAAAATTCGAACGATTTTTAATTCCATAATTGCCATAAAATGTTTTCTCAAAGAGAAACAAAAAATGAACTTACAAAACATACAGAATTCATTTCATTTACATTTAAAAATAGATCGTCTTTATTGAAAGACATACTGTATTTATCTAAAATGAACATTCTTTTTGTTATAGGATATAAATTTTGGCTGTAAAATGGGGTCGAGATGGACGGCCTTACGGCCGAACTACGTCACTTAAGTCGACTGTTGGGCGGCCCCATTGCCATGCCTCGGTGAACACGTGATATGGCACTGCTGTTGTTGTTGCCGGGGTTGCTCAGTTGCGCCCCCTTCGTCTCGCCCCAATCCCCGTCGCTAGTTTTCGTCTCAGAACTTTGTTATTACAACGTTAACATGGAACCTCTCCTTGAACAGGAGCTAAACATCACTTTACTTCCACCAAAAGGTAAATACACTATATTTATTAAAAAAAAACTATTAATTAATGAATTATTTTTAACGACTTGGTTTTTTTTCCTAAATGTTTTGAGGTTGTAGAACAATAAAATAAAAATCCTCATTATTCTTTAAAGAAAAGCTTCGGGACTACGTCTCTAAAACCCTTTTTAACAAATCCCCTTTTTGTAAAGACGACCATTAAGCCTCCTGTTGAGTTTTCGAGAGCTTACAAAAGTCCTTCAGGGTTAAAACCACGTGCTTCGATCGGGCGGACACGGCGATTTTTTCTTTCTTATCCGAACGGAGAGAAAAAAAAATGATCGTACCGTACGAAATTTATGCGTCCAATTTCCACGATAAGAATCGAGTTAAACGGCGCGGAAAAGAAAACGGCGGCGCTCGTTTTAAGCCGTTTTCGCGATTGCTTTTTCGTCGGAAAAATCGAATTTTCGGTAGGGAAAAGGAGAAGTTTCGGTGGCACTCACATAACGTATCCTTATAATTCGGTTCATCTTCTACCGGTTACTGGGCTCGGCGGAAGATATTGGCTTCGATCGTCTCGAGAAGGGCAGGGTTCATTAATTTTGATTGAAATCCGAGAGGTAAAACTCGATAATTGAGCCGCTTCGGGGTCGATCTAATATTCATGCGGTGATTTTCCACGTGTGGAACGGAAAATTCGAACCTAAAAGAGAGATAAATTTATTTTATCGGTAAAAAAATTTACTTAAAATTAAATTAAATTGTAACATCGTTAAAATTTAATCTTTGACGATTTTTTAATAAATTTATTTTTCTAAAACTAAAAGTGTTTAAAAGAGTTTTAATTGAAGCGAAGTTTAGCAAAGTATCTTTCACTTAAGCGACCCATATAAGATGCTCTTGCGGCTACTCAAGCGGTAGTCGTAAGAGTCATTTCATGCCGGTGGAGTTTCTACAGAATATACACGATAAGTCTTGAAGTGGCTGTCAAATAACTTAGCATCGCAAATTTGCTTCAAGAAATACATAAAACAGAGTTTAGTGGTTGTACCAACTATATTAGAATGAGTCCAGAATTTTTTTTTAATCCTGTGTTTATCCTTAGGAGCCAAGACTGTAATCATTCAGAATTTCAGATTTTTTTTTTAAGTTATGTACACCTATATAATTTTTAAATGATGAATCCCATAAACTTGGATGAAATTTATAGAGATATTGTCACGTGTGAGGTTTTAGGGTTTATCCCCACGATGCTATAAGATGTTAACATGACATTTATGTCTCGAGGTTGTCTTCATATATTCTAAAGGGAGTATTCAGACATTGCCACACTACATCCATGTAATATTATATGCAGATCGAAGGGAGAATGACTTATCGACTGAATGTAATGTTGATGTCCTACAGTGTCGTAGAGATAGACCCTTAGAGTCTTTGTACAGGGTGAATAAATAAGAATGCAGAGTGCTGTATCTCTAACTATTCATCGTACAGACTTCACTGAACTGAGACTTTACCTGAACTAAAATGCACCAAATTACACTTATTGCACTTTAAATGCTGCCGGAAACTGCACTTCTGCACCATAGTGTACCTAAAGGCAAGTTTTAACTCAACAAACAAAATTTGTAAAAATTCCACCAAAGCTATCAAAATTTTTTTACAATTCCACCAAAAACAAAATTTTTAAAAAATATACTAAAATTAAGATTAATTTCGTCAAGAATTGATTAGATTCTCAAAAATTCCACAAAAATAAAAAAGTAATAATAAAAATTCCACAAAAGTTAGTTAAATTGAATATAATTTCACCAAAAATTATTAAATTTGGAGACAATTCTACTAAAAACTTAGTGAATTTTTTAAAAATTCCACTAAAAATCAATAAAATTGTTAAAAATTCAAAACTTACTATATTCGTAAAAATTCCACCAAAGTTACCAACATTTTTAACAATTCCACCAAAAACGTACTAAATTTTTTCAATTTTCCACCAAAGCTACAAAAATGTTAAATAATTCCACCAAAAACTTACTGATTTTTAAAAAATACCATCAAAAACTTACCAAATTCATAAAAATTCTACTAAAATTACCAATATTTTTAACAATTCCACCAAAAATGATTAAAGTTAAGAAAAGTTCCACCAAAGTTACTAACTTTTTTAACAATTCCATCAAAAACATACTGAATTTTATAAAAATTCCACCAAAAATTAATAAAATTGGAAAAGTTTCACTAAAGATTTACTAAATTCGTAAAAATTCCGTAAAAAAACACTAAATTTTTTAAAAATTCCATCAAAAATGAATAAAATTCGCAAAAATTCCACCAGTGTTATCAAAATTTTTGATAATTCCACCAAAAATATACTGATTTTTTTTTTAATTCCACCAAAAATTAATACAATTTGTAAAAATTTCACCAAGAACTTATTAAATTCATAAGAATTTTACCAAAAACACTGTTTTTTTTAATTCCACCAGAAATGAATAAAATTCGCAAAAATTCCACCAATGTTATCAAAATTTTTGATAATTCCACCAAAAACGTACTGAATTTTTTTAAAAATTCCACCAAAAACTTACTAAATTCATAAGAATTTTACCAAAAACACTGATTTTTTTATTCCACCAGAAATGAATAAAGTTCGCAAAAATTTCACCAATGTTATCAAAATATTTGATAATTCCACCAAAAACATACTGAATTTTTTAAAAATTCCACCAAAAATTAATACAACTTGCAAAAATTCCACCAAAAACTTACTAAATTCATAAGAATTTTACCAAAAACACTGATTTTTTTTTATTCCACCAGAAATGAATAAAATTCGCAAAGATTCCACCAGTGTTATCAAAATTTTTGATAATTCCACCAAAAACATACTGAATTTTTTTAAAAATTCCACCAAAAACTTACTAAATTCATAAGAATTTCACAAAAAAACACTGATTTTTTTAAATTCCGCCAGAAATGAATAAAACTTGCACAAATTCCACCAAAGCTATTAAAATATTTAACAACTACACCCAAAACTTACTGATTTTTTTTATTCCACCAAAAAATTAGAAAAAATCCTAAAAATTACACCGAAATTGCCAAAGTTTTTAAAAATTTTATCAAAAACTTATAAAATTTTTTAAAAATTCCACCAAAATGTCCAAATTCTTTTAAAATTCCACCAAAAGTCAATCAAATTAGAAACAATTTCATTAAAAATTAACTAAAAGCTTGAAAATTTCATCAAAAACTTAGTAAATTCATAAAAATTCCACCAAAGTTACTACAATTTTTAATAATTCTACCAAAAATAATGAATTTTTTTTAAATTCCACCAAAAATTTACCATTTTTTTTTAATACCACCAAAAACTTACTAAGTTCGTAAAGCTTCCACCAAAGGTACCAAAATGTTGATCAATTCAACCAAAAACAATAATTTTTTTTTAGAAAAATAGTAAAAAGAAAACTAAACTAATATATTCTAAAGGGAGTATTTAGACGTTGCTGCACTACATCCATACAATATTGTATGCTGATCATAGAAAGAATGACTTATCGACTGAATGTAATGTTGATATCATGTAGTGCCATGAAGATAGATCCCTAGAGTATTCATACAAAGAGCTATATTTATTGGAAATTGGATATCAATTGCAATAACACATCTTTGCCGGTTATCTACTTCATTGATGACATTATTTGACTGATGCAACTGAAAATGACCAATATTTGGTACAATTCGATGTGTGTACAAACAGTCTTAGGCAGGTCTCACCCTGAGGTAGCCAGCAACAAGCGACATTGCTACTTGATGATATTTTCCATAGAATTAGATGATGTTTCACATTGAGGAAACCAGCAAGAAGCAACTAGCAAACACAAAGCGATATCGAATTGCTCTAATGTGAGACGTTTGCTTCATTTTAATATAAAATGTCATCAAGTGGCAATATCGCTTGTTGCTGGTTGCCTCAGTAAGAGACCCGCCTTAGTTGTTTGTTTCCAAAGCAACATGCTCATTGTTGCAGGTTGTAAATTCTAAAAGTACGTTCCTACAGAGCGTGATACACTTTCGTGAGGCACATGTTCAAGGAATACGCCCCATCTGAACGAAGTGTCGTGAGTTTGCTGTTGACGTCACAGGCAAGTGGTGCTCACGCTTCCGATCAAACATGTTTGATTTTTGCCGCAAATTCACTTTCGTGTATCGATTTTTAAAAATGGCAAAAAATAGTAACATGAAAAGGCGTATTATTAAATTAAGACAATAAGACCATGCGTTTTCTTGAACCGTATGCTGTTGAAAAAGTGTTGTATGATGCAACTATTGAAGACTACAGAAATCAAGTTTTGAGAATGGCAGCAGCTAAGAAAATTTCTGATGCGCTTAATATCTCTGGATTTGGACCGAAAGACATTACATCAAAATGTAAGAACTTTAGAAGTTCTTACTGTAATTTTGAAATCAGTGGTTAAACGACTTCCGGTAGGTAATCAAAATCGCCTTCAGATGTTTGCAACAAATTTTTAAATTCTCTGTGTAATAACTTCTTAGCTCCTTGTCTGCCATTATGTACTGCCGATTTCCTGTCAAGTATCCACTTTCTAACTCACCATCGTCTTTTCTCCCGTTTCTTTTTCGATTTTAGGAACTGATTCATGTAGAAAACAGGAGTCACTCACTCTGTCTACATCGACCAGCCTAGGGATTTACCAAAAGTTAGGATGTAGTTCAGAGGTGTGCGCCTGATTGCATCCATGGTTGGCCAGCCGTCACCCAAGTCCATTAATCTAAGGTCCTTGAGATACGAGCAATCACATAGGATATGCTTAACAGTCTCATCATCTTGCTTGCAAGCACGACATAATGGAGAAGCGGCAAACCCTAAATTATAAAGGTGCTTATTAACCTTACAGTTTCCCCTCTGGAGCCCTGTGATTAGGCGTAGACCCTTCCTGTTGAGACCTGTAAAGAACCGGGTCGCCTCACACGAAGGGTATCTCCTCACACGAAGGGTATCTAACTAATTCATTCTTTGTGCCAAAATAACACCAAAACCTGAACTCATCATAATACAGGTTTTGATGAGCTGCTAGTTCATGATCGGTTTTCCGCAATCATTTAAATCACGTTTTCGTTGATACTGCAATCCACGAAACGGTCCACGTTCCACAATTAACAAGGTTCCTTAAGCATTTTCACGATAGCAAGTACGAAAGTGTGATATACTTTCGTTTTGACGTTCCATGGGAGCGCACCTTTCTGTACCATGTCTAGTAACTCTTCCATACTCACTATACTGTAAACAGCAAAACTTCTAGGCGTTAATGCATGCAGCATAACAAGAATCATCGTGTATGGGGCTCTTTAACCTATGATGATTTCGAAAAAATTAATTTCTTTTTTGAAATTGAATCTGATTTGGTTTAGTCTCAACTGTCAATGCTTACAATACTCCATTCAGGAGGAGTGAATCTCAAAACCCCATTTACATAGGAAAAAGTAACTAAAAAATACACTAAACATTTTTAGCGGCAAATTTGAATTCTAAACTTCAAACCAGTCACATTTATGCAACCAACAAAACACTAAACGTTTGAGCGTAGTATTCTAGAACATACCAAATATCTCTATGGCCGTTTATCTATAGGTACATTGTTCAAAATTTATCCAAAATACGTTCCTTGTGTTGACGTATTATATCCAACAGATGACATCGTACCGTACCTTCTTCGAACTTAATATTTTTTGATCGCAACCATTTAAGCACAACGAAAAAGCGAGAGACAAGTTGACAAATTAGGTAAAGCACCTAACCTCAAACGTTAAAAACAATAAACGACAAAAACCAATTTTTTCGTCTTTGTAAACTTGACTGCGGAGCGACCAATAATAGTTCACTATTTTGGCGCGCAAAATTCAAATCACTCCTCCTAGTTATTAAATGAAGTATAATAATTATACAAAACCTTAACTGTTAAAGTCAAGATTCTAATAATTTATAAAATATTATTTTCCCTTCATTCAAATTACCAATCTTAGAAATAGCTAAACTTCAAATAAAATTATTATAATCTGGCACCTCCACCAAAAATCCAAGTCAAAATTTATTCCGATTTATTTAAAATTTTAATACCTCATTAAACTATCACCTTTAACCTTCAGCAGATTAATTTATTCCATTTTAAAAGCCCCTCATTTCCAAATTTATTTACCAAGCAAACTCATCGACAGATTAGTAAACAAAATCGAAATCAAACGAATTAAATTTAAAAACCAACCGGACGAGCACGAAATTAATTTTCCATTTTCAAACGAAAACTAACGCGAGTTGATTCGCGCGCAGAGCAAATTCAATTTAGATTTTCAAGTGAACGAGGCGTTAAATGCATCGAGAAATGTCCGGGATACGCGGATATTGAATTCTTCCGACCAAGATGCAATTTCATTTGAGCCTTTTTCATTTTTTCCCACTCTTCTCCCATACAACTTCAAATTTTAAACGTTAACTCGGTTTCCCAACTCGCCTCTAAACTTTTAAAGTCGAATATCGGAAATTACGAAGACCAAACGGCCGACTAAACGCATTGTTAGTTTCAAAATTAAGCCCCGGAGAGGAAAAATATTATTCGCCCGAACCGGGATTATTGCTTCTTGCGTTCCTTATTGTTAGTTTTACGGAAGGTTTTAAGGTTGGAAACTCGGAAAAGTCGTCGTGAAAGGAATTTAATAACGGGTTTAACCCGAGTCTAACTAGATGAGTTTGTTGAATATTACAAAATTGTAAAATAGTTAAGAGTTAAAAATTTAATTTTAAATTTTGGTTTATCCAAAATAGAAAGTTTAAGCTTTTATGACATAAGTATAAAAAAATCACCATAAAGATGTTTATGGAAATTGAGAAATGATTTATGGGAGTTTGGTTTTTGTCGGTTGGGATGTTATGTGAGTTTAGATGTTTTTTGTTCGAGGGTGAATAAGAACTAGTTGTGTAACGATTAAATTTATTTCTATCATAAAGTCTACCTAAAAATAAATCTTTTGTATAAATAATGAATTTTCAAACTTAATTTTGCTTCATTGAATTGGTTGTATTTTGTAATTTTTGAGAGACGGTTGAATATAATTTCTAGTTGAAGTCAAAATTAGGTATATTTGTCAAAAACAGTTAACTGGTTAAGTGTCAAGATTACTATCAGTTATATATCTGTTATTTTGCAGTTAACTATGAATAACGTTAATTGATAATTTTATTTATCAAACTTTAATTAAATCAAAACCTCAAAATGAGAGCTGCGACTTTCAATACAAGCATGTAATCTTCTGGTCATCGACTGTCGCATACGTTCCAAAATTCCTGGAGTGTTGTTTATGACATTACAAGAATTTACAATTCTGTTTCTTAAATCATGTTCATCTTCAACTGGCGTTGCATAAACAAGCGAATTTAGATGTCCCTAAAAGAAATAGTCCAATGGATTAAGGTCTGGAGATCGTGGTGACCATGGCTGAAGTCCTTCCCGATCTATCCATCGCTGAGTAAAAGCGTCATTAAGATGTTGGTGAACAACAAGACTGAAATGAGCAGGTGCCCCGTCGTGCAACCATGGGTCATAAACCACATGTCATTTCTGGTTGCTAATGGTACATCATCTAAGAGAGCAGGCAATGTGTCATCTAGAAATTGTCTGTAAGTCTCACCATTCAAGGAGGAAGAAAATACGGTCTGATCCCCAAGAATTCCGACCTACACATTGGCCGAAAACTGCTGCTCCATGTTCATCAATGGCATGGGGATTTTCATAGTCCCAAAAATGATTATGGTGGAAGTTTCACACATCACGTGAAAAACTTGCCTCATCTGTGAATAGAATTTTAGACGTAAAGTTGGGATTCTAGTTTTTTGGAGAAACCATCGACAATAATCTACCCGTACAGGAAAATCTCTTGGCAATAGTGGTTGCACGCATTGAATGTGGTATGAATAAAGTAAATTTCTGTGCAAAACCCTCCAAACACTTTGATGACTGATGTTAAACTATGCAGATGATTTTCGCGTACTACTTGACGGATTAGCTTCCACTTCTTGTAAGATTGCTTCTTCTAGTTGTGGTGTCATTATTGTTCTCGGTCTACCAATACGTTCAGCGTGAGCATTTACACATCCAGTTTCGAACAGTCTAGCATGTAGCCCTATAAAAATTCTTGCTGTTGAAAGTGGTCTAATTGGGATATCGTTCCTGGTAAAGTCGATAGGTTTCTGCAGCATTTCCATCTGCTAGCCCATAAATGAAATGAATTTCAGCTAATTTAACACGTTGACGGACACTTGCGTCTATAGCCGTCAAAGCGAAGTTCACTATGTGGCATAACGGCAATAGCCGTCCAAAACGAAACGGTCGTCTTTAGTCTGGTGTCATATTTTGGAAACAATTTTTTAGGTTGATTTACGTTTTCCACCTGTTTATACCACTTGCAGTTTTAGTATGCAGTTTTAGTAAAAAGATGGAAATTAGTAGTGAGGAAAGCAACAGTGAATCTGAAACTGATGCTGACAGTACTGAAAATACCAGTTCGAGTAGTGAAGATAATGAAACAACTACAGATGAGGAATATGAAGCATCAGAAGAACCAGAAAATGATGAGACATGGCATACCAATACAATACCTATAAGAAACTTCTCTTTTGATGCAGATGCTGCTGGGATTCTTTTGCATATAGATGAAATGTTTCTCCAATTCAGGTTTTTGAAAAAATATGGGATGACCAAGTAATGGATATGATTATAAAATCTACAAATGATTACGACATAAAACTTTGCAATCAAACACGGCCACATACAAGACATATTGAACCAATATACAAGGCATAGGAAAGCAAATTTCAAAAATACTGATAAGATTGAACTGAGAAAGTTTTTAGGTTTGTCTTTGCTTCAATCCCAGCTAAAATTCTCCAGCATTAGAAAGCTCTTTTCCATTGACGCATTACATTATCACCCAGCATTTCCCTCACAAATGTCTGGAAGGAGGTTTAAGCAAATATTGAGATGCTTTTGTATAGAAGAAAATTCAAACGACCCTTAATAAAACCCTAAAATAAAGATATTTCTGGATTTGCTTATACAAAAGTTTGCGAATGCATATGCACCAAATGAAGCATTATCATTAGACGAATCTTTGTTATTATTTCGAGGAAGGCTTTATTCTCGCACGTACATGAAAGGCAAAAAGGCGAAATACGGAATTAAATTCTACGAACTTTGTTCAGCCCAAGGCTATGTTTTGAATATAGAAATATACAAAGACCGTCGAGAAAACGATGAAAACATGTCAACTATTGAAAGTCTTATAATGCGACTTCACTTATTCCTACTGTCCGTCAATGTGTTAACATTAACTCGTATTTTGGTTTTCGCGTCTTCCCTTCTTCTCTTCTCCACTTTTAGTCTTTTCATTTTCTTCTCTTCTCCTATTTTGATCTTCTCTTCTCTTCTTTTAGTTTTCTCGTCTTCTCGTTTCCTCTTCTTTTTGTGTTTTGGTCTTCTCGACTTTTCCTCTTCTCATCTTTTAGTGTTCTCATCTTCTAGTTTCCTGTTCTTCTCGTGTTTTGGTTTTCTCGTCTTCCCTTCTTCTCCTCTTCTCGACTTTTAGTATTTTCATTTTCTCCTCTTCTCGTCTTTTGATCTTCTCATCTTTTAGTCTTCTCGTCTTCTCGTTTCCTTTTCTTTTCATGTGTTGGTCTTCTCGTCTTTTCTTCTTCTCACCTTTTAGTCTTCTCGTCTTCTAGTTTCCTGTTCTTCTCGTGTTTTGGTGTTCTCGTCTTCCATTCTTCTCCTCTTCTCGTCTTTTGATCTTCTCATCTTCTCTTCTCATCTTTTAGTCTTTTCATCTTCTAGTTTCCTGTTCTCCTCGTCTTTTGGTCTTCTTGTTTTCTCCTCTTCTCATCTTTTAGTCTTCTTGTCTTCTCGTGTCTTGTTCTTCTCGAGTTTTGGTCTTCATAGCTAATTGCAAAATAACAGATAGTTAACTGACATCTGTTAATAATGTAATCTTGAGTAATCTTGACACTAATAAATACGATTTATTTTTTCAACTTTGACACCCTATGGAAACGAAACATTTGCAGACCCATGTTTATATGAACTTTTGTGCTTAAAATATAACAACGAATCACCCATTGAAATTAAAGTCATCACTTAAGTTACACCCTGTACAATAATTTTTACTATAAACTTTATTTTCAACACAACTCCAAAGTTTTCCTTGGAAAGTATACAATTCACAAGATCAAATAAAACCAACACCCAACAAATAAGTTAGAAGCAGCTGGTTAAATTCGATTTCGAATCACAGAGTCTCGTCCACTCGAGAGAGTTCCGTAGTTCCGGGTGCATCGGACGGATTGCACTGGACATTTGCACGTGAAAGCACGGTCCGTTGGGTCTCGATGCCCCGCTTTCTGGACGTCGCCTCCGGAGCAGGCGACGGTGGTTCAAGAGCGAAGGAGCGGAATACCGAATACCAATTGTTACTTTCCAGAAAATCGTTACGCAACCTGTTGTAACGAGGGTTGTTGCTTTCCGGTTTGAAAATTCCCTCTTTCGCCCGGATTGAAATTTTCCCGCGAGCAAAATTCAATATACGGTTCCATTGGCAATTTACCGGCTTTACGAGCTCGATAACGACCTTTTGCCTTTCGCGGCTTAACGACCGCGTAAACAATTCCACGTGCAACGAACGGCCCGAACTATTCATTTCTTGAATTCGTTAAATGTGGATCAGAGCTTTTATAAAGGCCACGGGAAATAGAATAGTAATGGAGTAGAATGGAAGGGACTTTGTACTGTTATTGTATTTTCTATTCAAGCTGACTGATTGTGTTATTAAAAATTCTTTATGAAAAATGAGATTTTTTATGGGGAACGTAACAAAATTATTATCTTTGGTCTTTATAAACAATTTGGTTTTATATTAAAGCTTGGAAAATTTCTATTCCATACTTTTAAACATTCACAAAGTGATTTTTAAATGTTCACTAATTACAAACTTAAAAATAAATTCTAAAAATATATTTTTTTTAAGATTAAATCTGCCTTTAAATTGAAAAAGATGGTTTTACAAAAACCAAAATCAGTTAAACTAAAAATAAATAATTAACACCAAATTACAAGTCTTTTTATTCAGTTAATTGTATGTTTGTCTTTAACTTTGTTAAGGAATTAGGCGAAATTTCTCCTAATTAGAGACAAATAGCTTCCTTTTAATTATTCAAACCTTAATGCATTTTGGTGAGCTTGCATTTAAATCTTGGATTCCGCACAATCAAACTCCATTCTAGTTTGGTGAACATTTAATGCAAATTTCTGACTAATTAAACACAAAGCCTTTCTTTAAACCTTAAATTCTTTAAACCTTACATTTTGATGACTGCACTGAAATTTTAGATTCTGCACGTATCGATTGATAGCAGACAAAGACCATACTTTCTTTCGAATTATTTCTCTGCGAGTTGAATAAGAGATTGATGAACACAAAAAAATCTATTAAATTCTTTTCAATTTTGGATTTTGATAATCGGATATATAAATTCTGACCACTAATTTACTTTTAATATATTAGGTGGATTAATGAAAGATTAATGGGGGTTTCGACCAATTATAGATAAAAGCCTTCCTTCAAATTCTTGATGACCTTGCATTAAGATTCTTTTGTTAGATTCCGCACAAACTCTCATAAAAGCTAATCGAGGTTAGATACGAGATTGATGAAGACAAGAAAATTTCTTTCTCATCGGTCTTTGATCGAATTGGATAACTTAGCATAAGATTTTATATAATTATATTACACAAATTTCCCTCCAAATTAATTGAGGTTTCTTAAGAGACTAACAAAACTTTCCTCAAGTCAGAAATAAAGAACTGTCTATCAAACTTCCTTCAACTCTTGATGAAGACAAGAAATTTTCTTTCTCATCAGTTCTTGATTGTTTTGGATAACTTAGCACAACATTTCATACACACATCTCCTTCCAAATTAATTGAGGTTTTATAAAAACTGATAAAACTTTCCTTAAATCTGAAGTAAAGAATAGTCCATCAAATTCTTTTCAAAGGTATGTCTCACACTGAGGTAACCAGCAATACGTGATATTGCTACTTTGTGACATTTCATATAGAATTAAATTATATCTCTCACATTGGAGTAATACGATATTGCCTCCATATCTTCAATATCGAATTGCTCCAACGTGAAGCCGCTATATATATATCTATATTTACGAGCCGAACCGTTCGCGAACTACTCGTAAACCGTTGGTTGAAATTATTTTTACAACGAACTTCTTTCAATCCGTCGGAAACAGAATGAACCCACGAACCATTTTTAGTGTAGCAATTTGCTTTCTTGTCATGATGACTTCGAGTCACGAAATCTTTGGTATTTCCGTTTTGAGTGGTGTGCCTTTAGTAATGGCAAATTTATACCAGGTGTTCACTTAAATTCCTGCTCAAGCATACATTGAATTTTTATTAGATAATGATGAAAAGATACGTAGGAAACAAACGCGACAAAGATGCTAGTAGAGCTCATAGGTCCCTTGAACATGAATTTAAATGAACACCTGATAGAATAATAGGAAAAAATGGTGACGTTATCCATACAAAACACCGATCTGTACAAAAAATGTTATTAAAGCTAATAATTGACTTGCAATCACAATTAAGCGGACAGTATAAGAATTTTACGCAACTATCTTCTCATTTTGAGAGTTAAAGTTTTTCTTAAGAATTAAAAGAAATAAAAGTTTTTCTTAAAATAATCCTTGTGTTTGAAATTCCATAACAGTGTTTTAGTTCTATACAGTGTGCACCCATTCGACCTGTAGATACACAAATTAGTAACACTTGAGCGACTGTAAGTGGGCGGAAATTGCGCTCACAGAACGGTACGGTTCATTATGTCTGTCTTCGTCGCACTAGGAGGTTCGTGTGGTTACTGCGACCTGCGGATAGAGCTTTTCAATGCGTTAGACAAGGCATCGAACGCATATCAACTCCAATCGACCCAATAAATAAATGTAGTCTATCTGTCCTGTGTTAACTAATAGAAGCCTTATTGTTATCCTTTTCCCACTTACGTTAAACGTATCCGCAGCTCACTGGCGTGCACTCTGCATAGATTAATAAGCTTTACCATAATTTCTTTCGGCTACGTGATTATTAATTCTTTCAAAACACGCGAGCTTAGAATATTTGCCTATAACCAATCTATCTAGCGATAAACAAAAGTGACAACGTTTGCAATCATGACAATTGCGCAGAAAATCCGCCCTAATGTGAACTCCGAATATAAGTTCGTCAAAAAATCGATGGGTGTTGGTTCCAAGTTATTCGTTCCAAGTTCCATTCCAATTTTGAGATCATATGGTTCGTGAACGGTTCGACTCGCAAATGTATACGCGGTTTGATACGTTCGGTTTAATTCTGTATAAATGTCATGAAGTGGTAATATCGCATGTTGCTGCTAGTTGCCCTAATGCCTAATATGTTTATATACAGTGCCAACACGTGCTTAATACATTTTAAGTATCTATGCTGCTGATAATCAGGCCTTCAATGGTTGAGGTATATCCTAACTACAGGCTTCTGTGATAAAAGTGAGACGATTTAACCTCTTAAGCGCTTTTTACGTTGAACGTAAATGGAAACCCTAGTGGGCGATACTTTCTGTCGCGTGCGAATATATCCGTCATACCCACCATCTTCATTTTCGCAGCCATCATGCTCATCGTATGAAAAAAAAAAGGGAATTACAGCTTTTCGTTATTATTATTATTAAGTGGCATCTTTCTGAAATTTTGTAGGTAGACTAATGGATCAACTGATGTAAAATATTTTCATGATTGTGACACTTCCGGTTATACGGGAAGTAGATAGCAATTTCGTCATTTTAATTATAATTATTAATTTCAATTATAAAAAATAAACTAAAGTCTAAATGATCTTTTCTGTATCCAATTTCACAAAATGTATATGAATTTCGGCGGAGTCGAAAAACTGCATACAAAACAGATGAGACTACCGAAGTGCTAAACAAGTTGAAACAGGCATTAGATCAGATTGCTCTACCTTCAGTAATACTGTATTACTAATACATCAGTATACAGACTAAATCATTTTGCCCATCAAGTATCACTGTAATATCTATACCTTTTCAAGTTCAAATTGGCACTAATCAATTTCAAATTGGGAATAATCAATTTCATGTTGGGATTAATCAATTGCAAATTGAGAATAATCAATTTTAAATTGAGACTAATCAATTTCAAATTGGGACTAATCAAATTCAAATTGGGACTAATGAAATTGAAGTTGAAATTCAATTAATTTCGAATTAACGACCAAGTGGGAAGTATTCTTTACATTATTTGTCACCAGTACCACAGTTCCTTGGTATATACGTTGGACATTGCAAAGGTGTATATGAGATCAATTTAAACCTTTTTATTTCACTGGCGATGAAAGAATCAAATTTAATATTCATTTAATTGATTGTATTGGCACTACGGGCCTGATACATCATGAAATTCGAAAAGATGCTTTTAAAAAACCTGAAGCCAACGTCTTCGCAATGCCAAACGTATATACAAAGAACCTGCGGTTTTGGTACCAGATAATGCTCCATATCCCGATTCCATTGAGGTCTTCATAGAAGTAGTGCGGACAGTTTTTAAAGCTGGAGGCAAGAGTGGCCTGGCTGACGACATTCAGACAATTCTTTTTTAGTGAGGAAAACAGAGTGATATCTATCGCTACATGTACGAAATTTACATGCACGGCAATGTTATGGACAGCAGGCTTACTTTTTCATCTTTCTCTTCATTGTGCAGATCTATGTCGGGTTATAGTACATGCCACTGCCCCTTTATATTTTTTATAATTTTAATTTTTTATAATTATATTTTTTATAGCTAAATAAAAAAAATAGTTCATTAATATTAAGTAACTACCAAAATTCAGGTATTTTTTATATAAATATAACATTCCCAATTTGAAATTGATTAGTGCCAATTTGAATTTGATTATTCCCAATTTGAAATTGATTATTCCCAATTTGAAATTGATTAGTCTCAATTTGAAATTGATTAGTCTCAATTTGAAACTGATTAATCTCAATTTGACATTGACTAGTCCTAATTTGAACTTGAAAAGGTATAGATTGGAGAAATGTTCGTTATACCCATTTTGTAGCGACTTTTGTTATGACGACTATATTCGGCATAATTGCTTATGAGGTTAAACCAACTTATAACCAAAACTATCTGGGGTAAATTATCTTTATTTTTAATTCAAAAACCCTATAATTAAGGTATGACCCAACCTTTTTGGAGACATCCTGCATGTATTTTTTCAAGAAAAAGTTCACATCTTACTGAAAAATATTTATTTGGGTCATCAGTGTAGCTTGAGAACCTAATCAAGAAATTTTAATCCGATACTAATTATCGATTTTCTAAATTCTTGAATATTAAATATTCAACTGAAAATTTTTCAGTTCTATTTATTAATTACGATGTATTTTTTATTTTTATTTACGATGTACAAGAATTGGAACATAATTCATGTAAACCATTTTTTATTTGAAAAGATATTGCCTTTGGAAGTGCCTTTAATAACAAATGGACGACAGTCAAACCAGATATCTATCGCTGTGCAAAATGGATATAATCCGTGTCCACTTTTAGCCATTCGTCAATGCATGTGGCATCCACTTTGCTGCAATTTTCTGCAGATGCAGGTCGTTCTTCAAAATCCAATCGATTTCGATCGATTTAATCACTTTCCTTCTTTATTTTAAGTACCGTTCATCGTCTCTCTCTCCCTCTAGCTGTCTAGAGTCCAGCAGGTGCTCGATTACTGCTCGTGCCACATCGATTCGCATACTCACAGGTCAACCTATCCGTTGCTTATCACTGGTTGCCTCGCGTCCCTGCTGAAATTTATTTTAGTCCCTCTCGCGATTGTTTCTAAGAGCTCCCACAAATTAAAGGTGATATTTTCGAATATTTCTTCCATAGAGAACAGATATTTTAATGTATGCGCTGTGTTCAAAACATGTTACATCCATTTCGATTGGGGGTAGCGAGATATCTTATTTGACATTCCTCTCTATGCTATTAAAGACAATTACTGAGATAATTGTTAATATGAAGACACATTAATCCAACATGTCTTTCACACGCCAAATGTAATTTTATGATCTGGCATCAATTTTCTTCAAACAAAAATAGATACTATGACTTAAGCCGCAACCCCCGTATTTTTTATTTAACCCTTAAGTCTTCTTATTTCGACATATGATATTAGTTGAGTCTCAATACTTTAAACATTACGTTTTTGCCTAAATCTTATGTTCACAACGTCTGGACATAGAACTCAGCAAAGACCAATATAATGCCCATAACGTCTGGACAAAAGACTTTTAGGGGTTAATTTTAACGATTGACAATTGCATCGTAACTGGATTATAATTTATTTCTGGATATATTTAATTAATTGGACCGTTTATTTTGAAAGTGGTGTAAGTCCATTTTTGAAAAAAATGAGATATCACGTAATTCATGCTTAATTTAATGTAAATTTTTTATGTATGATAAGTCCATGTTTAATTTCTTAAAAAATTCCCATGTTTTGTACAACTTAAAATAGCTCGGTAAATGAAATTACACAATCATTGATTTTGAAAGTGGTGTAAGTCCAAGTGACTATGGTTATATTTGTTTTATATTACATGTCAAAAGTTACTAATTTAGGTTACTTATTCTATTTTTTCTTAAAATGGATAACTTTAAAAGAAAAGAATTTTAAGTATACACCACATGATTATTATGATGTAATAACACAATGTAGAAAACATAACAAATTCATTTTACATGAAATGAAACGAGAGAATTTCGTTTCAACAAAAATCTTCAAAATACGATTAAAAAACAGATTAAAAAAAAAACACTAATGGCGAACAGATCAATTGGTTGCAAATATATTGGCTGAGGTTTTTCAAAAACGTACCATATACTATTTTATATAAAACATCGATGAAGGGCACTGAATTTAAAATTATAAATTTATTACCTACACGTCCTGGAAGACCGCTAAAATTTGGAAAAATCGCCCTTACGCCTTTGTACCAAAATGCCAGGCCTATTACTTACGAAAAATATGTAGACATCAAACAGTTATTACCTTGTATACCTCCGGTGCATCGTACATATTTCGAAACACTGCCACATGCAAAGCATAAGTAAATACTATCAGTATCTTGTAATTTTTACAATGTAATTAGCGTCTAAAATTAAATTTTATGTCCTATCATGTGTATTTGTAAACAAATTTGGATTAAAATGAAGTATATTTTAAGTGATATTTAATTTTTCAAAATTAAAATTAAAGGATTTTTACAATTGTCTAATTTTGAAAGTGGTGTAAGTCCATTTACAGTCTAGAAATATGTATTGTAGACTAATTTGTCTGAAACAAATCTATATAATCAAATTAAATATTGATAAACGAATAGAAATATTGCCAGATTTTATATAATTTGCCTACATTTTTTAATTAACAGATATGCTAACCTAAGGTGACCAGATTTTTAGGTGGGCAAAGCGGGACAACTAATTGTAAGATTTTATTTCCTACTGTGATTTTTAGGAATGCCCAATATTTAAGCTTTTCCTTATCAATATATTTTTTTTACTAATGACACTTCATTAAAAAGATCATTTTCGGAAATATTATTATTTGGAAATTTTTGAGAAACACAATCAAATAATTTTTGCACATCGTTTCAATTAAGTTCTGGTCATCTAAAATAATATTCAATTTTATTATTCTGGCTTTTTGGAAAAATTTATCTGATTGTAAGGAAAAATCTAATTGTAAGGAAAAAATCCAAGCTAAAAAATTGCAAAAGACGATTTCTCAAAAGGATGTTGCTAGATTTTTAAAATCTTAAGGTTCGAAAAATAGTTTTTTGATATATTGGATATTAGACTGGATTTTTAAAGTACGAGATGTTATTTCAGAAAGTTAAAGTTGTAAAATTGAATATTGCTTTTATCGCTGGATCCAAATTCGTATTTCAATTAATATCTTGCTTTTTTGACTTCATCGTAAACCAAAAATAACAAGATTTCAAGCTTTTGAATTCTTGTTTTTGGTAGATTACCATGAATTCTCAAGTCTTACGAAGGATTTTCTTAGAAATTTAGGTTTTTTTAGAAATGTAGGCTTTCCACATTTCTAATTTGGATTCACCATCTAAAAATAATATTCAGTTTTACTATTCTGGCTTTTTGGAAAAATTTACCTGATTGTAAGGAAAAAATTATCTGATTGTAAGGAAAAAATCCAAGCTAAAAAATTACAAAAGATGATTTCTTCAAAGGTGTTGTTAGATTTTTAAAATCTTAAGATTCAAAAAATAAATTTTCAATAGATTGGATTTTTAATATACAAGATGTTATTCTGGAAAATCACTTTTTGGTTTTCTGGAATAATTTATCAAGTTGTAAAGAAAAAACCAAGTCTAGAAGTACTAAAGCTCCGATTTTTTCAAAGAACTTTCTCAGATTTTTGAAACCTTAAGGTGTAAAAACACCTTAATGTGGTCCGGTCTTCCAAATAATCTTTGCAGTTACTATAAAACTATAAAATAATTTATTGTACCCTGCTCTTCGAGCTGATTTATACTATTGCGGATAGTTAACGGTAGAAAATTATTTTCTAAACTTTCTTGGTATTGACATATTAAATTATTAACTTCATTTGCTTCTCTGATTGGCGATATTTCATCATCTTCAGTAAGCTTTATAACGTGCTGAAAAAGAGCAGCTTGATTTTGTAGAAACTCTAGCCAAATTTTTGAATATTCTCTTTCAAAAAACTTTTCTAAAATTCTAGGACATTTGTCCTGTGATAGAAAGTAGAATTTTAAAGGATCATACATCTTCAAAATTCTTTCGATAGCTGGCAGAAGAACTAACCAACGCGTTTTACTATATCCAAGTATTTTCTGATATTCAACTTCCTCAGCAAAAGGAATATGTTAGTCGTCGTAACCCGTAAGATTCTTAGAACGCAAAGCAATGATTTTCATAAATATAAAATTCCACTTAATTCTAAAAGTCGGGACTTTTGAAAAACGTTGCGGGACGCGGGACAAATTGTGAAAAATCGGGACTGTCCCGCCAAAAGCGGGACGTCTGGTCACCTTATGCTAACCTCTAATTTTCTCGAAACAAGAGAAAATGGACTTACACCACTTTCAAAATAAACGGTTCATTTATTTCTGGATGTACTTAATCAACTTTTATTCATTCTAATTTTATTGTTTCAGACGTTTGTGGAAATCGTCGTTATATTCTCGAAACTATTTCCCAATCTTCCATACCTGTGATAGCATCTTTAGAGGCTGAGTTGTGCTCGAAAGCTCACGTTTTATCAAGATTTCACAATTCCACACTGAAAACGTGGAATTGTCCACAGGTAAGTAAGTAGATTTTTTTTGAATAACTACATCCATTTAATAAAATTAACCTCAGTTAAGTTCAAGTAATTAATTTTAAAAAAAATTATTTTTTTTTTTATGAAATATTATTTAACTCTTTGAAGCTAACAAAGCTAGATAATAAAATGAAAATTTCCATTCATACTGTACTTGTTGATCGCCTCAGTCTCACTATTCAACAACTGACAAAAAATAAGTGGGATTTCAGGAATCTCACTATGCTTCAAAGAGCTAAACTATAAGCAAAATTTTTTTGAACTCTTTTTGACAACAGAAAAATAAAGAAGATCTAACCAACATTGGTCCTTCACTACAAGACATCTCAAAATCCTTCAGTTTAATAACAAGAAGCATGAAATGGAAAAGTGTAGCAATTATATCAAGTGGTAAGTCAACAAATCCATTAATATTAAAGAAATATACAAATGATAAAATATGATATATGTGTATCATCGTTCTCAATAAAAATTTAAATTTAAACGAGAACATCCTAAAAAATAAACTAGTAACAATCCAAATACATTGACGTTTTTATAACTCTCAAATCAAACAACATTTAAACTCTATGTAACAATTTTTTTACCCTTTCTATTATCTTTTTTTTTGTAATCGGGAAACTTCGGTATTTGTTTTCCATTAATACGTCCAGTTTTTCCAGTTCGAAAACGCGTAAATTGGACGGCTTTGACCCATTTTCGCGAATTTATTACTCGCCGACGTGTTATCGACTGTGTTCCTGTTTATTTTCGTGTCTCGCGTTTGCGGCCAAGCGGACGAGCACAAGCACGTTGACTCGGTTGAATAATGGCGCGGAAAATTAGCTTTCCCTCCCACGGGAAAATTTATTTTTATATTGAGCCTCGAGCCATCCCGCCCGTCCTTTGATTAAACGCACGGAGAATTTACGTAATTATTTCTCGTAAATCACTTCAACAGTCTCACATCAATCAATTTAATTGAGCTGCGATTTGTCTCTCCGGGTTACATGTAATTTAACCCTCCAATTAAAATACGTTCAATTTAAATTAAGTAGACAGATTTAATATATTTACTTACTAATTACTAATTTTTAATTAATGTTTTAGGTGTAGGTTGGTATCCATCCTTATCACAAACCTTAGACATCGAACTTCGTACAATTGGAGTAATTCCAAAACTCTCTTTCGTCTTTTCAAAAGAAGCCACACAAAAACAAATTGTTGAAAAATTAGCACTTCTTCATAAAAACATTTGTAGGGGTTAGTTACTTCTACTAAATCATTTTATAACAATTTTTTTTTTTATTTTATCTTAATTTTTCAGTGATTATACTTTGCATGCCTTCAGATAAAACCGGAAGAAGAATTCTCCAAGCTTTAGATGATTTACAAATAGCAGCAATTTACAACACCCTAACAATTTTATTAGATGTTTCCAGTTTACCATCTTGGATGATGTTCTTTCGCGATCAATCGATTAATATAAACACTACGAATAAATTAAACATTCCTAAAAATAAAACAACTCATCTAATTAATTTAGATAATAAATTTCTACAAATATCACCATTTACGAAAAAATACGTGTTGATACTTTCAGAAGAAAATTTATTAGATAATGACACTTCAACTTATTACGATTTAGAATTATCTCTTCAAAGAAATATTAAAAAGTCTTTAAATTCATCAAGTTTTAATAATGTAAAATTAGTTCTTTCGGATTTAAAAGAAGACGAAACACTTCGACCGTTAATAAGCGTAACTAGAGATGAATTTGGGATTAGAAAAAAGGAAATGACGGAAAATTTAGAAGAGTGGAGGTTAAAACATACGGAAACTGAAGATTGTGATAATTGTGAAACGAGATTGACTCAACTTTTAAGTGTAATAGCGATTTTTGGGTTTTGTAGTGTTTCCGTGGCTTTGGTTTTTGGAGTTGTTATTCTTGCTAGAAATCAATTGATTAAGAAAAGGGTGTCTAAAGGACCTTATAAGGTTCTTTTGACTGCTACGGATTTTGTATTCCCACAAATTGCAGATAGCAGAAGGGTAAGTAAAAAGGTAGGAATGAAACAAATTGCAAATTAAATTAAAAGCCACAATCATATTTGTTTTTATTTTTCATACTTCCACTCATTTACTTTTCTAAATTAAAGATTGATGTTTACATCAAATAAAAACTCACATCTTATTTAAATCAAAATTTACAAGTTTACATTTTGTAAATCGAGTTCTTTGTCTTCACTCATTGTCAGTATAAAATTCTAAACACGTCTTATATTTACTTATCTGATTTCAAGCAAAAACTCTCTAAAAGGAAAACTTCATTTTCCTCGAAATGACTTCTCGTTTACCCTTTTCAGATAAAATCTGTTTCTTTTATGAATGTTTCATATGGATTTTTAAATCAAATTAAAGTTAATAAGGTTACTTGTTTTGATGTAAAGGTTTTGGTTTAAGCTCTCTCTTAAAATTTAAGCAAATTTTTGTTTTTTTAAGAGCACAACGTAAGTATAAAAGCAAAGCTGTGTTTAATCTAACAATTTGTTGAATATACTCTTATTATGCAGGTGTCCCAAAACTGTAAAAAAGCTAAACTCTCTTGAAAATGTTTTATGTGAGCAATTTTTTTGATATATCTTAAAACGTTTTTAGATATCTATCACAATGAAACTTGGGATGTTTATTAGTTTGAAAATGCTTCATCGTTTGTTAATAAAAGAAATTTTTTATCGTTTTTATGAAGGTGTTATGTTAGGTAGTAGGAAAGTTAACGTTACGTAATGTTACTAAATTTCGATTTTTTTTTTTAATTGGAAAAGAGTTTTTATTTTAAATCTGTACTGTTTAGGGGAAAAAATTACATTAAAGATAGAGTGTCTGGGTTAAGAGTAATCTACAGCGCTTTGATTTATGGTTAAATAAGCACCATTGTTGGTGGGATTGAAAAATTTGCTTATTTTGAAATTCACATGCATAATGGAGTGATCGAACGTAGAGCGCGTTTTTGCTGTAGAAGCAAACTTTTCCAACTGTCCCTCAATCATCGCCACTCAACGTGCATTCCGCACTCATTTCAATATTGACAACTGTGGTCATGTTCCTGGATAACAGTCGATTATTTTATGAGTAGACAACTTAAGGCTGGATTTAGTGCTCAACCGTCTATAGGTACTGATGTCAGTACTGACGAAACAAGCTTACCGTCCGTCGGTTAATCGAGTGATGTTCAGTGTTTGACTGATTGAGAAACGAAAGCAAACTTGTTTATTCTCAAAAAAAATGATGCTCTCCGACATATTAGCTAAATTAGGCCAAGCTTTTAATCTTTATAAGCTTATTCTTAGTTTTTTTTTTACAAATTATGGTACAACTCCCATAATTCTGGATGCAACCTGACGTCGATTATTAGCCATTCTGTATCAATATTCGTTTTGTTGAAGAGGATCGTACACGCACTTACAAATCTGATAAACACTGAACGCTGTAATACAATAGCTTTGATCGTTAGGGCTACACTGCTTGCACTTAGCAGTCAAGATACTCCACGTTCGTTGGGCACAGTGCCGTTTATGACAGTTGCACTCGTACTGTTCATTACAACACGGGCAGTGCAACTTCGTGCAGCCAGTGAAAGTTACTACAGTTTTTGTTTAACTGGTCTGGTGTAAGTTCAAACGGTGTAGTGCAAGGACACTGGTCTAAGAGGATGGCCTAATCTGCGATAATCATCCGCCACCCTTTAACAAGTTTAACTTCACCGCCAAGCTTAACGTCTGTCTTACACTCGACTGAAACCACAACAAAATGGGTAGCAGTGACATCAAACTGGCGACTACACACTAAATTTCGACGTATACACATCTTATGGGATTGAGCCATCCTGTCAGTCCAGTATCCTTGGGTGTAGTGAACGTGCAATAACGGAAATTTTAGAAGGATGGTTCGTACTAAACGATGACGGAAGAAAAATGATAGGAAATTGACAAATTTAATGTGGCAAATATAATATGCGTTGGTTGGATCACAATTCATACCTGAACTATACTGCTCTAATTCAAAAGGACGTATCTACAAATTTTGATGGTTTTGAGTTAAACACGTTTCTGGGTTCACCTGCTTCTAATCTCACTGTTAAGAAATTCCGACGTATCAATTATTTTCGTAAGAGAAAACAGTTAATAAAAGAAAACGATTTTTTTGTACCAAATTATGAGCATAGCTTGTGTTAGAAGAAAAGGGCGTATCTATCAAAAGTCAAATTTATAATATAAAACTTCTGTTTTTTAAGTTTGTAATGGAAAATAGAAGTTAAATTTTAACACTTTCTAAAGACAGAAGTTTGTTTTTTTATAAACTTTATCACGGCATAAAACAAAAATTCATTTTGCTCAAAATTCTGTTTTGTGCAGATACGCCGATTTGGATTAGCAGGGCAGTGCAGTAGTGAGTAGATTCGTCGACATACGTTGATACAGCTACGTACTATAACCCGAAATGGACCTGCACCATGAAGAGACAGATAAAAAAGTAAGCCTCCTTTCCGTAACATTGCCGAGAACTCTTTGATCTTTCTCTTCATGGTGCAGCTCCATTTCTGGTTATAGTACGACCGATGTTAGCGCTGACGATCGGTTGAGCACTAAAGCCAGCCTTACAACACTTTGCTGACCGTTGACAAGTTAACTTTTCGCCTGATAGGGGGAAGTGGGGCACCTTCATATAAGGGGCACTTTCATACACTAGTGATATCCGTTGTTTGGAGTGCAGAAACTGAGTGACTTATGTGTGTGTACGTAGTTTGTATCCTAGTGTGCTGGCTCAGGAAGTTTAACAGCAGTCGGTGCGCAACGCGCAAAGATGTGGCACAAAAAGTGATTCGGTCACGTCCAAGTAATTTTACAACCTCACTTTGAACATATTTTTAGTGATATAAACTGTTTTTGACATTATCCAATACCATTTAATTTTAAAGATGATACGGTCCAGTTTCTAATTTGATATGTGAAGGATCATTTAAAAGGTTACTTTTTTTTAGGAATATTTTTATTTCATTTTATTGAGATGGGGTAGGTTCATACAGCAGTACGCGGGGTACATTCATACTGTATGAATATACACCGTTTTTATCGTTTGTTAGGATTGAAGTTCATTTATTAATTTATCACTTTTAGATCACGATAAAAGGGTTATTCTAGGGGAAGTTGATTACTTATTATTATAATTATGGTATGTAAGCTCGCCATAAACTGCATTTTCAAAATATGTAATATCTAAAACTTACTCTAAACTTAAAATAAAACAAGTCGGGACAATCAACTAATCCTTCCGGAACCATGGAATAACCCAAACGTATTTGAATTGAGCTTGACTTAACACTTGGTATGCGGGGATATTTCGTTGCCATAAGCGTAAAACGTAAAAATACGTTTCCCGCATGCCAAGTGTTAATTGAACTGGTATAATCCTATTTTATAGAAAAATTATGGTCAGAAATTACAAGAAAAAGGGAACTAGTAGTGGAGAGGTGGACGAACAGGCAATGTTAAAAGCTATCGAAGAAATTTTGGAAAACAAACTTTCTTTACGGAAATCAGCAGCCAAATATGGAGTTAATGCACAAACACTATAAAGCCGTATAAAAAAATAAGCAAAACACAAGATCCTGATAGCGAAAATCGTATATTTGAATCCAAATTTACATCACAGCAAGTTTTTACATGCTGGCTTATATGTATTATATGTTCATACAGACTAATTGCTTTTGTTTTCGCAAATATTGTATTTTCATACTTTGGTGTTGATAAATAATTAAATATTCCACACTTAATTTGTGTAATTTTCACGTGTATGAATCTGCCCCATGGCGTGTATGAAAGTGCCCCACATGCGGGGCACTTTCATACCTTATTCTCTTTTTTTCTTAACCTTGGCAAAAAGCCGCACAAGTATATTTACACAAATCACATATTTTTGATATAAAGTCAGATAGCAAGACTATTAGTTTTTGATAGATCGATATAGTTATTGATATCAGTGAAGATTCTGTACGACAAAATGTAAAAACTGTATGAAGCTGCCCCACCTTCCCCTACCCAAACGTTGCTGACCGGTGACGAGTCAAGTCATTATTGTACTCATCATATAGGTCAACAGAGTGTAAAAATATCTGGTCTTCTACGCAAGATCATCTAAAATCGTTGATGTGAAAAGGCTATCTGCTTTGCGATCACCTCAGCGCTTTGCTCCGAAGCATGCAACTTCTACTGACCTATCTGCCCGTTTTTAACGCGAATTCTTCACTCTTGCAATTGGCTGTAGTTCAGAAATTTAATCCTTGCGACTTTGCTGCTCGAAAAATCGCATTTATTTCTTAACACTTTGCCGTCTGGCGTTACCACAGTGGTGATGTGCGCAAACCAACGGTCAACGCCCGGCGACACCACAGTGGTATTAGGCATAAAGTATGGCTTGACCGTAGTAAAAGATAGTAACTGAATTAGTGCTGCCGGCGTCAAGCAACGAAATATTTACAAAAAGTACGGACGGGAAAGTGTTAATATACCTCCTGACACATTTATTTTCTTAACCGTTTGCGTACCACGAGCCACTTTCGCGCTCTCCAGATTTCGTGTCGAAAAAAACCCGGGGATTTTATGGAAACAGACAACTGACGACCCACTGACATACGACCGAAGGAACGCTATCGCGTTCTTTGGCTTTTTTAGGCACATAATCGAGGAGCGCGATCGCGCCTTTGGTGCTTTTCGATAGTGTTTTTTCAAAACCCTCTGGTACGCAAACGGTTTAGTAATTAAGCGCACAATCATTTCTTTGGCTTTGTAAATAAGCAGAACATGTGCTACTGGAACCCTAATAACCTCAGATAATTTTAACAATGCCCCTTAACTCTTTGAGGGGCGGACTTTTTCAAACAAAAACACAAAAAGTGGGCACATCTCTTAGCAAAAAGCATAATCTAAACTTAAAGTGGTGAGGTGGTACGCACTCTCAACCACTGCAAATGTAGCACAGATTAAAAAAATTCGAAGAGGTACATTAAGCCATCCACCACCCCTCAAAGAGTTAAGATGGGAATACACCTGGCGAATGTTACCATTCGTTCGCATTCGAACGCTAGGCAACTACTGCACCTTATTGAACACGTCCACATATGAATGTATATCATCTTTTTCTTTAAGAAAATAAACGGACAGTTTTAATAACTTCTACTCGTTATGTCTACATGATTAATTTTTTCCTGCTGGCACTCAACGATATGGATGTGGGAAATGTACAGTTCAAGTAGAACAATTTCACAGTTCACACAGCTCGTGGATCAATGTCTGTTTTGTGGCAACATTTGCAGCGCGCCTCATCTCCTTGAGAAATGATCTGCCATAAACAGCAAGGCCGCCTGATTTAACCCCTTGTAATTATTTCTTGCTGAGGTATCTAAATTCAGTTGTTTATAACGATCATCCAAGAATCCTGAATAATTTGAGAAATAATATGCGTGAAGCTGTCATCAACATATCCCTCGGTATTACAAATAATGAACCTTCTAACATACATCATTTTTAAAACTATTTAAGACACAAAATTGAAGTGTTGTACTTCAATTCATAATAACTTACTTCGTAATAAGTTCGAAAGCTTTTACGGCTGGAGTTAACTGAACTAAGACTAGAACTAACATCAGCGCTAACTCTAACACTAGACCTAAAACTAGGAGCTTTCAGGACTTCAAACTCGTTTCTGAAGAAGGGCTTTTACCGTACGTATAAAAAAATACGTCAGCCTTATTTTCACCCATTCTACAACTGTACCAAATTTCATCAAAATTGGTGAGTGACACTTCTGATACTTCCCTTATTAGGGAGTAAGTTCGGATGAGTATAAAAATCATTGAATTAATATAAATTATTTCTGGAAACGTAGTTTGCATTTAACAACCGAGTTATGGGACACCTGTAGATATTTCCTTTTACCTCTTAAGATGTCCTCAATTAGTTGCGAAAATTGAGTACCAAGAAAATAATTCATTGCCAAGTATTTAAAAGAGATATTTAATCTCTTAAACTCGCCAGTTTTAATTTTTAATTTTTTGAATACAATTTCATATCATTTTAAACAAAAATCGTCGAGATGGAAACATTCATTTCCTTCTGGAGGATTTATTGTTTAAATCCCTTTTAAATGAAATACACAATTTTATGTAGGAAGTACTTTATTTAGGAAGTATTTTATTTAGGAAGTATCTTATTTAGGAAGTATTTTATTTAGGAAGTATTTTATTTGGGAAGTATTTTATTCAAAAGCAATTTAAAATAAAAAAAAATTAATTAAATCCAAACTTCATAAACTTACCTTTTTTATTTTCTCTTTTAATCCATCACCGTTACACTTCAACAATTTTTTTGTTTACTTTATTTAATACATCTACACGTTTCATTTTAAACAAACATCGTCCAGAAGGAAAACTTCATTTCCCTCGAGACGACTTGTCGTTTAAACCCGTTTTAAATTTAATGTCACCCGCAACGACACGAAAGCGTCGCCCCATTTATAACGGTGGAAACGTAAAACGTCCATCACACCAACTTTAAACGCGTCATGTCTCAACAATTTCGGGCATTTTCAATATTAGTTTTAGTTCATTCTCTTTACCCAACTTGTCAACCATTTCAATACCTTTACTAAAATTGCTTTTATTCACTCCTTTCAACCCATTTGTCTATTATTCAATCACTCCATCAAACCCCCTTAATTAAATGCAAATTGGTAAACAAATTGATTTAACTTTAGCCAGTAATTATTGTCAGGTTGATGAAGGGATCGAAGCGATGTTATGCTGCTGGCTTCAACAACTGCAGGAATTCGGCGGACCCGAAGTTGATAAGCCGGACTTACTGCAGGGATCCGGGGGCGGAGGCGGCGGACCTGGAGCCGGGGGCGCGAACGCCAGGACGCCTCTAAGAGGCGGATCAAGCCCGAGCCTGGCAAAACAATTAATCATGGATCCGAGGGTCAGGTACAACGTAAGTAGGGGCGCAGCCATCCCCGTTCTTACTTAATCGGCTTTGGGTTTCGTTCATAATTACGTTCGTTCCGAAAGTTCGGCTTCGAAAACCATCGAGATTTGATCGTAAAATCGAAGAATCGGGGTTTAGAGGGCGATTTATGACGTTGAAAAGGGTATTTTTGAGATGGGTTCGTTCGGGGAAGCAGCAATAATAATAAGAGGAACGAATATAAGGGAAATTCAATATAAATTCAATTTATTCCAACTCAATAAGAATTTTTTTTTGTGATACGGATCATATTTGAAGAGATATTTTATTTTTGGTTATCTACAATTTATTAATTCGTAAATATTAATTCTCAAAAACGAGATAATTAATGTAGATATTATCAATTTTAATTTTAAACAATTTGATTAAAAATAATTGAGGTTATGTAAATGTCAAAGTAAATTTTAATGTTTTAAAACGGAATTATTTTAAATATTATGGATAGTTGTTAAATAATCACTTACCTTTTTAATTACTTACCATATTTTGAGTACACAAACACTATTTAAATTCACTCACAATCACTTCTTTTATCAAAATTTGATTAAATAAACGATTAATAACATAAACTTAAAGAAGTGTCAAATTTCAAGATGACAAGTAGGGGTACCACACACTGATAACAAAAAATTACTGTTATTAACCAAATCCTTTTTAGAATATCATAAAAAATATTAATTAATTTCTCATAATTTAAAAAAATAACTGTAAAAAGGAAATAATATAGACATATTGTTTCAAAAAATTAATATTTTTTTTATATATACCAATTTTTTATACGCGTTAATTTTACAAATTGGAGAGTATGCAACCTTAATGTTAAATAAGTTTTAGCATTTTAGACGTAATTATTTTAAGTATTAGGGATGATTGTTAAATAATCACTTACCTTTTTAATTATTTACCATGCTTTGAGTATAAAAACACTCTTTATATTCACTCACAATAAGTTTTCATCAATGTTTGGTACATAAACGTTGAACAAAGTAAACAAACTTAGAGAACTGTCAAATTTCAGGATGGGAAGTAGGGGTGCCACACACTGATAACAAAAAATTACTGTTGTTAATCAAATTTTTCCTAGAATGTCATAAAAAATATTAATTAATTTCTCATATTTGAAAAATAACTATAAAACGTAAATAATATTGGTGTATTGTTTCAAAAAACTAATATTTTTTTAATAATATACCATTTTTTTTTCATACGCCTCAATTTTACATCAAATTTGAGAGTATGCAACCTTAATGTTAAATAAGTTTTAGCATTTTAGACGTAATTATTTTAAGTATTAGGGATGATTGTTAAATAATCACTTGCATTTTTAATTATTTACCATGATTTGAGTATAAACACACTACTTACATCCACTCACAATAAGTTTTTATCAAAGTTTGGTACATAAACGATGAACAAGTAAACAAACTTAGAGAAATGTCAAGAAATGTCAAATTTCAGGATGGAAAGTAGGGGTGCCACACACTGATAACAAAATTACTGTTACTAATCAAATCTTTTTAAATAAAATATTACAAATGTTAATTAATTTCTCATATTTTTGAAAATAACTTTAAAAAGTAAATAACAGAGGTATATTTTTTAAAAACATTATTCTTTTAATAATATACTAATTTTTTTACACCCCACAATTTTACAAATTTGAGGATGGATTGTCTTTATTAGAAAATTTTGGTCAACTTTAAAAAATCTCACAGACTTTATTTCTTGGAATAAAGAAATGATTCTTTCATTAAATTAAATCTAAAACATTCTATTTTAATCTAAAAAAGGGGGATTTTTTCTAATTAATATCAAAAAGTTTTTTTTCTAATTTTCAACAACCATGTTTTTAACCTAACATAAAAATTTTGATCAACTTTAAAAAATCCTACAGACTTTATTTATAGGAATAGAAGAATGATTCTTTCATCAAATTAAATCTAAAACATTTTAATTTAATCTAAGAAAGAGGGATTTTTCCTAACTAAAACCAAAAAAATTAAAAAAAAAAATTTCGACAACCATGTTTTTTTAACCTAACCTAAAAATTTTGGTTAACTTTAAAAAATCATACAGACTTTATTTATAGGAATAGAAAAAATATTCTTTAATTAAATGAAATCTAAAACATTCTATTTTAATCTAAAAAAGAGGGATTTTTCCTAACTAGAACCAAAAAAATTAAAAAAAAAATTTTCAACAACTATGTATTTTTAACCTAACATAAAAATTTTAATCAACTTTAAAAAATCCTACAGACTTTATTTATAGGAATAAAGGAATGATTTTTTCATTAAATTAAATCTAAAACATTCGATTTTAATCTAAAAAAGAGGAATTTTTCCTAACTAAAGCCAAAAAAATTAAAAAAAAAATTTTCAACAACCATGTTTTTTTTTAACCTAACCTAAAAATTTTGTTCAACTTTAAAAAATCATACAGACTTTATTTTTAAAAATAGAAGAATGATTCGTTCATTAAATGAAATCTAAAACATTCTATTTTAATCTAAAAAAGATGGATTTTTCCTAACTAATACTAAAAAAATCAAAAAAATTTTTTCGACAATCATGTTTTTCTAACTTAAATAAAAATTTTGATGAAGTTTAAAAAATCCTACAGACTTTATTTATAGGAATAAAGAAATGACTCCTTCAGTAAATTAAATCTAAAACATTCTATTTTAATCCAAAAAAGATAGATCTTTCCTAACTAAAACCAAAAAAATTAAAACAATCTTTTTCGACAACCATGTTTCTTTACCCTAACCTAAAAATTTTGGTCAACTTTAAAAAATCCTAGAGACTTTATTTTTAGGAATAAAGAAATGATTCTTTCATTAGATTAAATCTAAAACAATATATTTTAATCTAAAAAGGAGGGACGTTTCAAAATAAAAAAAATTTTTTCGACAACTATGTTTTTTTAACCTAAAATAAAAATTTTGATCAACTTTAAAAAATCCCACATACTTTATTTATAAGAATAGAGGAATGATCCTTTCATTAAATTGAATCTAAAACATTCTGTTTTAATCTAAAAAAGATGGATTTTTTCTAATTTAAACCAAAAAAATTAAAAAAATTTTTTTCAACAATCATGTATTTTTAACCTAACCTAAAAATTTTGATCAACTTTAAAAAATCGTACAGTCTTTATTTATATGAATTAAGAAATGATTCCTTCTGGTCCCACCAAAAATAAAGATATCAAAATTCCCCATAAATATTTGATTTATGATATTGAAGAAAAGATTCATAAAACCGCATAAAAGCCCATTAGTATCGATTTCATCCCATTTCAACTTCCCTCTTGAAAAATTCACATAAACCCTGAAAAAAACAAAGTCGTTATTCAAAAAAAGAAAGTTTGTTTTCACCCCATTTTCCATTAAAATCGATCGTAACGCTATATTTATTTAACTTTGTTCGAAGGGAGATTTAGTCCAGATGAAACCGGTCGGTTGTACTTCGAACAACGTCGAATTAAAAGCAAAAACGGTCGAATTATTGGTCCTGTTACATGGTCTGCGCCACGAGAACCTCAACCCCCTTATCGGATGTCTAGCAGAACCGCCTCGGGCCGCTCTAGTCTCCGAATACTGCGCCCGGGGATCGTTACAAGACGTTCTTCAGCAGGACGACATTAAATTAGATTGGTCATTTCGACTTAGCCTCTTAACCGATTTAGTTAGGGTAAGAAATTTAATGTCTCTATAAACTCGTTTAAGCTTTGAAATTTAATGGGGTGAAGTTAATTTCGGCTTTTCTTGGGTCTGTTTAGGGTATGAAATATCTTCACTCGACACCTATCAGGATTCACGGTTACCTGACTTCCAGGAATTGCGTTATAGACGCTAGATGGGTACTCAAAGTAACCGATTATGGACTGCCGGCTTTTTACGAGTCTCAAGGGATGACTCCGCCGCAGAAAAACGCGAAGGGTGAGTGAATAATTTAGTGGTTTTTTTAACGGAGGAGAGAGGTTGGGAAAGATTGTGGGGCTGATGTGTAAGCGGAGATTTTTTAAAAGAGAAGTTTGTTTTTGAGGAAAAAGTAGGTTTGTTAGAACTTTTTCCAGCGCATCCACCAATTTTTATGTGGTTTTAAAAATGCATTTTTACTAAAGTTAGAATAGTATAAAGTTTAGTTTTTAGTTTAACATGAAGTTAGATGCTTGTTAGTATTTTTATTTTATAATTTTTGGTGGTTTGTTGGAACTTTCATATCCATCAATTTTTACATGATTTAGAAAGATTTATTCTAAGACTCGTTACTACCAGTCATAGTTAAAGTGGTGGATGACTAGTTAAAGTTTTGATGGGGTCTTGATTAGATAGGTTGAAGATACTTAATTATTAAGTCTTTTGACCTTTAGTGTTGCTATAGAAAAAATAATATACAGGGTTAGTATAAAGTCCCGGAACGATTATATGTAGGTTGCCTTTTATATTTCGGGATTGGACAACCCTAATGTTACATTCTGGCAACTAACAGCTTTATCGTAAAGTTTAACATTTTTGAAGTTATACATACTCAGAATGTTTTGACATACGAGCGCTATTTGTGTTTCTTACAGTAACTTACAAAATTCATCTCTGCCAAATAATGGAATTAAATTGTGAACATTTTCGTGCGGTTATTTTTTACAACTTTCGACGTTGATTAACTCAGCAATAGTGCATGGATGAACTGAATTCAATTTTTGGCGATGAAGCTCCATCAAGGACCAGTGTTTATCGATGGTATGGTGAATTCAATCGAGGTCGTAGTTCACCCCAAGACGAATTTTGAGAAGGTCGTCCAAAATCACTTGCTAGGGAAACTATTGATGCTGTTGAACTAATATTGCAAGGTCATCATGCGACCTATGAGATTGAGACAGCCTTAGGCAATAGTGGGACCAGGAATTCAATATTGCATAAACGTTTGACTGTCAAAAAAATTTGTTCGCGTTTGATCCCATACAATTTGTCAATCGTTTAAAAAAAGGCTCGTATTGGTCGAAAGAAATGTTGAAAAAATTCAATCCCTTTGAAACAGGTCTATGATATTGTGACAGGTGATGAATCATGGATTTATGCGTATGAGCCCGAAAGTAAACAACAGTCGACTGTATGAGTGTATCAAGATGAGCCAAATCTAACAAAAGTTGTTCACGCACGAAGCATTTCCAAGCAAATGATCGCCTGTTTTTTTCGGAAAAACTGGATATGTCGCAACCATACCACTAAAATAACGCAGAACCATTCTTGGGGGTACCCAGCCATTTGTTTGCCAGTTGTCTTCCAAGAAATCAACAACAGCATTTTTGAGCATTCGAAACATCGATTTGATGAGTAATCCGCCACATAGTTCTGTCTTGACACCGAATGACTTTTTTTTATTCCCGTGCGTAAGAAGCAAACTGAGAGGTCCATGTTTTTTGACACCTGAAGAAGCGGTTGCTGCGTTAAGAATGCATGTTTTGGAGATACAGTGGTACCTCGATATACGAGTGCCCTAATATACGAATGTTTTGAAATACGAGCTTCCGAGCGAGCGATATTTTGCTTTGAGACGAGAGCCAGATTTGAGATACGAGGATTCGCACACTACACCGCTGTGCAGCATCTAAAGGTGCGTACACACCAAGCGAACACCGAACACCGAACAACGAATGTTTGTTGTTCGTTCGTTCAACATTTGGAAGTCTGTACACACTAAGCACACGAATAGCGAACTGAACGTTTTTTCCATGTTCACTGTTTGTTTGTCGTGATATGAATAGGTTTTAAAATTTTAACTATGTCGGACGAAATAGTCATTGCAGCTGCCTGTTGTATTATCCTTAACGGATTAAAGAAAACTAAATTGAAAAGAAAACGACGTTGGTGGATGACACCATTGTATGAAAGCCGAACCCGTTATAGAGGAACAGATTTAATTGGGAACTTAACTAAGCAATATTTAGGTCAATTTCATAATTTCTGCAGAATGTCGGCAAGTGACTTCGAATTCTTAGTAAATAAAATTGGTCCCAAAATTGGAAAACAATGTACAAATTTTCGACAAGCCATACCCGTTACGGAAAGACTAGCTATCACTCTTCGCTTTCTAGCAACTAGGGATTCATATTCAAGCCTTATGTATCTCTTTAAAGTTTCAAAACAGTTGATTTTAAAAATCAATTATCCACGATTGTGTTTACCTCTGAAATTCGCTGTTCGATGTTCGGACTAGCACAAACTCGTTTGTTTACGTTCACATTGAGCAGCAATTTTCTTTGATGTACCGCTCTTGGAGCGAACGCAAGCTAATGCGAACCAAACGTTTGATTCGCCTGTGTTCGCTACTCGTTCGCAGTTCGGTGTTCGTTCGCTTGATGTGTATGCACCTTAACAGTTTCTCCCACTTTAGACTAGACCTCAGTCTGTGTGCTTGTTTAGTATATTTACAAAACATCACATTTACTTTTATAACCATGGGTCCAAAGAAGAAGATGACGTCTATTGAATTAAAGTGTGAAATCATAGAAAAGCATGAGCAAGGGATGCAAGTAATTGACTTGGCGAGGATGTACGAACGTAGCACATCAATGATATGCACTGTGCTTAAACAGAAGAAGTTGATAAAGGGTATAACGCCAGCTAAGGGCGTTACAATAATTTCTAAGCTCCGGACCTCTCTCCATGAAAAGATGGAGACACTACGGATGGTGTGGGTGACAGAGAAGCAGCTTCAAGGAGGAATCTTAACACACAGCATCATATATGAGAAGGCACGAGCGATTTACGGTGATTTGCTGAAGAAGATCCCACACACTTCCACAAACGAGGAATCGGAAGACTGGTTTAGAGCCCGATTCACATTATTCTAGTCCAGTAATCCGGCTAGTCAATGAAGTTCAGTGCTAGACTGGATTATATCGTTCACATTATTCCAGTCCAGCAATCCAGCTGCTCAATGCAGTTTACTCCTGAACTGCATCACATAGTTTACATTATTCCAGTCATTCAGAAGCTGTTGAATCGGTAACATTATTCATCAATGATTTCAAGAAAGGAGTTTAAAAATTGTTTTAGAACTGTCCAATTACTACTATTAGAAGAGGTAACTGATATGGTGGAAGAAAAACTAAAAAAATAAAAACGGATTTGAGTGAGAAACTGGATAAGCCAGAGAAATACAAAGGGAGGTTCGATGCTGTTACATCAGCTGAAGTCAGAAGATCCCTCTGAATATAGGTTGGCAATGAGAATGGCAGAGAATGATATGTATCCAGCGATGAATTAGCTGTCTACACTATTCCAGTGGTCTTGCAATGGGCAAGCTGGATTGAAAAAGTAGACCGTCAGTCCAGTCACTGGACTGGATTGCTCACTGAAATGAGTGCGTTCCAGTTTTTTTCCAGTGAGGGTTCACATTATTCCAGTAGTATTCCAGCACTGGTTTCGATCACTGTACTGGAATACTACTGGAACAATATGAACCGGGCTTAAAGCCAGTCGGAGCTGGTTTGACAACTTTAGGAAAAGGACCGACATTCACTCCATGATCAGCTGAGGTTTACATTCCCCAGCAACTGTTCTACTATCACGAGACAGGGCTTTTCTGGGAAAGGATGCCGAATAGGACTTATATAACAGCAGAGGAAAAGACGATGTCAGGTCACAAACCCATAAAGGATAGATTAACTCTAGCACTTTGCGCCAATGCGAGTGGCAATTGCAAAATCAAGACTCTACTAGTAAATCATTCGAAAATCCCACAACCTTTAAGTCACATAAGATTTTAAAAGAAAAACTGCAAGTTATGTGGAGGGCAAATCCGAAGAATCACCAGGAAATTCTTTGTGAAGTGGATAAACCTGGTATTTGGCCCTTCTGTTAAAAAATATCTACAAGAAAAGAACCTACCCATGCAAGTCGTCGTCCTCGACAATGCCCCAGCTCACCCATCAAATTTAGAAGATTACTTACTCGAGGAGTTTAAGTTTATAAAGGTTATCTACCTACCACCCAACACCGCTCCTATCTTGCAGCCCATGGATCAGCAGGTGATCAGCATGAATGAGCAGGAATCACAAGGTTGCAACAAAAGATGTAAGTCTGAACACCAATTTCTTAAGCGCAACAGGCACACATTCCGGTGCAGTACTCCATTCAATAGCGCTACTCTATCGGAACGGTGTCTCGTTCAGCGATGGTACTCTGACGGAGTACATTGCTGTAGCGAAAGGGTTAAGGAGGACCAGAGAATACTTTGGTTCTTACTTTTACTGCACTCCATTCAGGCCTACTTGGTAAAGTTATAGTGAGGAACCTCGCTCTTGCATATCCTTCTTTCCATAATGAGTTAGGATCAACTTATAGTACGTCTTGAAAAGACGTTTGACGTTTCAGATGCCATGTTGCAACCTTACATACATTTTGGACTAAACCTGAAAGCTGAATTTAGATCTAGGTCTAATGTTAAAGTTAGTGACAATTTTAAGAAGTTGCACACCAAGCACATTTTTCGGTGTTGTTTTGAGGTGACAAAGAAGGCAAACCTTACGTTTCGAGAGTTCTGGAAGGACCTAACATCGTGATATGCTTAAGAATTATTGATCAGGCCTGGCTAGATGTCACAACGAGGACTTTAACCTCTGCATGAAAAAAGTTATAACCTGAGGCTATAGCTGAAAGAGCCTTCGAACGATTGAAACTCGAAGTATCAGTGGTAGAGGAGATTGTTTCTCTGGGAAAATCAGTGGGTTTGGAAGTGGATGAGAGATGTGAATGAACTCGTCGAGGAACAGTCTCAGGAGCTGACAACCGAGGAGTTACACGATTTACATTCGCAGCAGCATACCGTGGTTCAACGAAAAATTAGTTTTGAAGAGGAGCCAGAGATGGAGGAGGTTATTTCTACAAGAGATATAAAAGAAATGTTGGGAATGTGGGGGAAAGTTATAGAGTTCGTGGATAAAAATCATCCCGAAAAAGTTGCAACTGATCGTGCATCGGAGCTGTTCAACGAAACTTGTTTTAACTTATTTCAGCAATATACTGAAAAGGATTAATGACATTTCAATTAGTTTAAGTGAGAAAAAATTATGTCGAAATACCACGTATCTCAATCGGAGTGGCAAAAGTGCTCCGACCATTGGTTCAAACGCATGCAAAAATGTATAGATCTTCATGGAGAATATTTTGAAAAGCAATAAAACGATTTTCGATGATTAATATTTGTTTTTGTTCTCTAATCCCGAAATATAAAACGCAACCCTCGTATTTTTTTCATTTATGAACGTTTAATAAACGCAAGGAGGCCAAAGAAGTTAAGTTCATTTAAATTCCTCTCAAGAGCAAAAAATCAAACGATGTAAATAGTAACAACAAACAGGAATTTACGTTTTCATGGAAATTCCTTTCATACATCTTTCTATAAATTTATCATTTTTCAAAATTTTAAGAGTAGCACCAATTTGACAAAAACGGTTTACTCAATCAACTAATTTTGCAAGGAGTTGACCCACCCTAAATCTTAGAAATGATAAAAAAACCTTTGTTCTGTAAATCAAACATTTTAATTAAAACCATTCTTATATTTTACTTTTTATTTACCTCGTTTACGATCCAGAAACAAAATTGTCAAGTTAACGAACCCATCTAAACGAAACTTGTAACGAAAGTCGTAATAATAACTCCGACTCGGTTCGCCACAAAACGTCCCTTAGAGAGACATTTTCTTTCGCGAATCCACGAAACCGTTTTCCAAGGTTAACAACTTTTCTTGAAAAACTCACCCTCTCTCAAAAAAAGAAAAAAAAAAACTCGATTTAAAAATAAATTCTTCTTAAACTCTCTTAAAAAACAAGTTTTATTAATTTTTTTACAGACCTTCTTTGGACATCTCCGGAATTACTTCGCCACAGTAGTCTTCGAAAAAAAGGTACCCAACCGGGAGACGTTTACTCGTTCGGAATCATCCTTCAAGAAGTAGTCGTACGCGGAGAACCTTTTTGCATGCTCTCTCTAAGCGCCGAAGAGATAATTGAAAAGGTGAAAAAGCCCCCGCCGCTAATAAGACCGAGCGTAAGTAAAGGAGCTGCTCCACCGGAAGCTATTAACATCATGAGGCAATGTTGGGCCGAACAAGCTGAAATGAGACCGGATTTTAATACGGTTCACGATCAATTTAAGAAGTTAAACCACGGCAGGAAGGTTAATATAGTTGATACGATGTTTCAAATGTTGGAGAAGTACTCGAATAATTTAGAGGAGTTAATTAGGGAAAGAACGGAACAATTGGATGTGGAAAAGAAGAAAACCGAACAGTTATTAAATAGAATGTTGCCCAGGTAAGTTAAATTAAAAAGAAAAAAGTTAATTAAATGGAATGAAAGCTTTTTTTATTTTTTTTTCTTTTGTATGGTTAAGTTTCTTTTTTTTAAGTGGGTTTAAGTTTGACGGTGTTCGGAGTAAATTTGTTCGGTGAAGTGTCTATATTTGCATAACGTGGAGACTGGGAAAGCTGAGATAATATTACCTTTAAATTCTCTTAGCGAGTATAAGCAAGAGACAGGAAATTTAGGTTTGCTCGTGGAGATAATGTGAATGGAGGAAATTTAAAAATGGCAAAAAGGAAATTGAAACGTTTTTCTAAATGTATTCTGATTTTAAATGTAAAATGTAAAGATTTATTCTTTTTTTAAGAAATGAATTTTGACCAAATTTTAAAAATCGTGGAGACTTTATTTTTTTAAATTAAGAAATGAAATTTGTATTAATTGAAAGCTAAAATGTTCTATTTTGTAATAAAAAAGTCAATTTTTCCTAACTAGTTTAGTTTTATTTTTAGAATTAAAAAAAAAATTATTGTTTTTGGTTGAATTGATCAACATTTTGGTAACTTTGATGGAAGCTTTACGAATTTAGTAAGTTTTTGGTGGAATTTAAAAGAAAAATTGGTAAATTTTTGGTGGAATTTTTACAAATTTTGTAAGTTTTTTGGTGGAATTAAAAAAAAAATCATTATTTTTGGTAGAATTATTAAAAATTTTAGTAACTTTGGTGGAATTTTTATGAATCTACTAAGTTTCTGATGGAATTTTCAAGGTTTTAGTTAATTTTTAATGAAATTATTTCTAATTTGATTGATTTTTGGTGGAATTTTTTAAAAATTTGGTAAGTTTTTGGTAGAATTGTTAAAAATGTTGACAATTTCGGTGTAATTTTTAGGATTTTTATAAGTTTTTGGTGGAATAAAAAAAAATCAGTAAGTTTTGGGTGTAGTTGTTAAATATTTTAATAGCTTTGGTGGAATTTTTGCGAATTTTATTCATTTCTGGTGGAATTTTGAAAAAATTCAGTGTTTTTGGTAAAATTCTTATGAATTTAGTAAGTTTTTGGTGGAATTTTTAAAAAGTTCAGTATGTTTTTGGTGGAATTATCAAAAATTTTGATAACATTGATGGCATTTTTGCGAATTTTATTCATTTCTGGTGGAATAAAAAAAATCAGTGTTTTTGGTAAAATTGTTATGAATTTAGCAAGTTTTTGGTGGAATTTTTGCAAATTGTATTAATTTTTGGTGGAATTTTTAAAAAATTCAGTATGTTTTTGGTGGAATTATCAAAAATTTTGATAACACTGGTGGAATTTTTGCGAATTTTATTCTTTTTTGATGGAACTTTGAAAAAAATTCAGTGTATTTTATGGAATTTTTACGAATTTAGTAAGTTTTTAGTGAAATTTTTCCAATTTTATTAATTTTTGGTGGAATTTTTATAAAATTCAATATGTTTTTGATGGAATTGTTAAAAAAGTTGATAACTTTGGTGGAATTTTTATTAACTTTCATCATTTTTGGTGGAATTGTTAAAAATATTGGTAATTTTAGTAGAATTTTTATGAATTTGGTAAGTTTTTGGTGGTATTTTTTAAAAATCAGTAAGTTTTTGGTGGAATTATTCAACATTTTTGTAGCTTTGGTGGAAAGTTGAAAAAATTTAGTACGTTTTTGGTGGAATTGTTAAAAATGTTGGTAACTTTGGTGGAATTTTTACGAATATAGTAAGTTTTTCGTGGAATTTTCACCAATTTTATTGATTTTGGGTAGAATTTTTAAAAAATTCAGTAAGTTTTTAGTAGAATTGTCTCCAAATTGAATAATTTTTGGTGAAATTGTATTCAATTTAACTAACTTTTGTGGAATTTTTATTCTTACCTTTTTATTTTTGTGGAATTTTTAAGAATCTAATCAATTCTTGACGAAATTAATCTTAATTTCAGTATATTTTTTAAAAATTTAGTTTTTGGTGGAATTGTTAAAAATTTTGATAGCTTTGGTGGAATTTTTACAAATTTTATAAGTTTTTGGAGGAATTATTAAAAATTTTAGTAGCTTTGGTGGAATTTTTACAAATTTACTAAAATTTTTGGTGATATTTTCAAGAATTTAATTAGTTTTTAGTGAAATTTTAAAAAATTTCGACCAAATTTAAAAAATCGTGGAGACTTTATTTTTTTAAATTAAGAAATAAAATTTGTACTAATTGAAAGCTAAAATATTTTATTTTGTAATAAAAAAGTCAATCTTTTCCTGATTATTACCCAAAAAATTAAAAAAATTCATAAAGTTGACTAAAATTTGTTATAACCTAACTTTTAAAAAATTTTGACCAAATTAAAAAAATCGTGGAGACTTTATATTTTTAAATTAAGAAATGAAATCTGTATGAATTGAAAGCTAAAATATTCTATTTTGTTATAAAAAAGTCAATTTTTTCCTAATTATTACCCAAAAATTTAAAAAAATTCATAAAGTTGACTAAAATTTTTTATAACCTAACTTTTAAAAAATTTTCACCAAATTAAAAAAATCGTGGAGACTTTATTTTTTTAAATTAAGAAATGAGATTTGTACTAATTGAAAGCTAAAATATTCTATTTTGTAATAAAAAAGTCAATTTTGTTCTAGTTATTACCCAAAAAATTAAAAAAATTCATAAAGTTGACTAAAACTTTTTATAAGCTAAAAAAAGATTAAAAAAGATGAAAAAAAAAAAATGGAAAGTTATTTAAGAATTAAAGTTAATGTAACTTAATTTATATTAAAATTATTAAAAAATGACTTAATTTAGTCTAAAATTGTAATATTTCAATTAAAATTTTTTTTAAAATCATCGTTTCTTATCCAAAATTTCACGAAATTTGGTGCAAAATTGTTGAATTTCGTTTAATTTCATCAAATTTTTTTCGAATTCTATTAAAAAATAGCTTTATTTAGCTTGAAATTGCGAAATTTCGACAAAAATTTTCAAAATTCGTCCAATTTCGTTTGAAAATTCACGAAATTTCGTCTAAAATTGTCGAATTTCATTGAAAAATAACTTATTTTATCTTAAAATTGTGAAATTTCATCCAAAATCGTTGAATTTCATCTAAAATTTTCTAAAGTTTTTAAATTTTATTTAAAATTTCATAAAATTTCACAAAATTTCATCAAATTTCATCAAAATTTTTTTTCCAATTTCATTAAAATAAAACTGAATTTAGCTTGAAATTATGAAATTTAAACCAAAATTTGCAAAATTCGTCGAATTTTGTCTAAAATTTCACGAAATCTCGCCTTAATTTGTCGAATTTCATTAAAAAATAACTTAATTTAGCTAAAAATTGTGAAATTTTATCTCAAATTTCTTAAAATTATCGAAGTTCATTTGAAATTTCACGAAATTTCGTCTAAGATTGTCGAATTTCATTGAAAAATAACATAATTTAGCTAAATTGTGAAATTTTATCTCAAATTTCTTAAAATTGTCGAATTTCGTTTGAAGTTTCGCGAAATTTCGTTTAAAATTGTCGAATTTCATTGAAAAAAACTTTATTTATCTTAAAATTGTGCAATTTCATCTAAAATTTTCTAAAATCCGATATTTTTTCCAAAATTTCACGAAATTTGGTGTAAAATTATCTAAAATTGTTGAATTTTGTTTAATTTCACCTAAACTTTTTTGAATTTCATTGAAAGGTAACTCAACTTAGCTTGAAATTGTGAAATTTCGACAAAAATTTTCAAAATTCGTCCAACTTCGTTTGAAATGTCACTAAATTTCGTCTAAAATTCATGAATTTCATTGAAAAATAATTTTATTTAGATTAAAATTGTGCAATTTCGTGTAAAATTTCTTAAAATTGTCAAATTTCTTCTAAAGTTTCGCCAAATTTTGTATAAAATTGTCTAAAATGATTGAATCTCGTCTAATTTCATCTAAAATTTCCTTAAGTCATCGAATTTCGTCTGAAATTTCACCAAATTTCGACAAAAGTTGTCAAATTTAATTGAAAAATAACTTTATTTAGATTAAAATTGTAAAATTTTACCTAAAATTTGCTAAAATCGTCAAATTTGGTGATCAAAATTTTGTCCAATTTTAAAAAATCGTGGAGGCTTTATTTTTTAAAATTAAGAAATAAAATTTGTATTAATTGAAAGCTAAAATATTCTATTTTGTAATAAAAAAGGCAATTTTTTCCTAATTATTACCCAAAAAATTAAAAAAATTCATATAGTTGACCAAAATTTTTTATAACCTAACTTAAAAAAAAAAATTACCAAATTTAAAAAATCGTGGAGACTTTATTTTATTAAATTAAGAAATGAAATTTGTATGAATTGAAAGCTAAAATATTCTATTTTGTAATAAAAAAATCAGTTTTGTTCTAATTATTACCCAAAAAATTAAAAATATTCTTAAAGTTGACTAAAAATTTTTTTAACCTAACTTTTAGAAAGTTTTAACCAAGTTTAAAAAATCGTGGAGACTTTATTTTTTTAAATTAAGAAATGAAATTTGTATTAATTGAAAGCTAAAATATTCCATTTTGTTATAAAAAAGTCAATTTTGTTCCAATTATTACCCAAAAAATTAAAAAGTTCATAAAATTGACTAAAATTTTTTATAACCTAACTTTAAGAAAAAATTACCAAGTTTAAAAAATCGTGGAGACCTTATTTTTTTAAATTAAGAAATGAAATTTGTATGAATTGAAAGCTAAAATATTCTATTTTGTAATAAAAAAGTCAATTTTTTCCTAATTATTATCCAAAAAATTAAAAAAATTCATAAAGTTGACTAAAATTTTTTATAACCTAACTTTTAAAAAATTTTAACCAAATTTAAAAAATTGAGATTTAATTTTTTTAAACTAAGAAGTGAAATTTGTATGAATTGAAAGCTAAAATATTCTATTTTATAATAAAAAAGTCAATTTTTTCCTAATTATTACCCAAAAAATTAAAAAAATTCACAAAGTTGACAAAAAATTTTTTTAACCTAACTTTTAAGAAATTTTAACAAAATTTAAAAAATTGAGACTTTATTTTTTTTAATTAAGAAATGAAATTTGTATTAATTGAAAGCTAAAATATTCTATTTTGTAATATAAAAGTCAATTTTTTCCTAATTATTACCCAAAAAATTAAAAAAAATCTTAAAGTTGACTAAAATTTTTATAACCTAACTTTTAAAAAGTTTTGACCAAATTTTAAAAAATTGAGACTTTATTTTTTTAAATTAAGAAATGAAATTTGTATGAATCGAAAGCTAAAATATTCTATTTTGTTATAAAAAAGTCAATTTTTTTCTAATTATTATCCAAAAAATTTTAAAAAATTCATAAAGTTGACTAAAATTTTTTATAACCTAACATTTAAAAAATTTTTACCAAATTTAAAAAGTCGTGGAGACTTTATTTTTTAAATTAAGAAAAAAAAAATAAACTTAAAACAGATTATTTTAATTATTTAATCGTAATAATACTTAATTAAACTACTTTCAACGCGTTTCATTTCGCGAACTTTTGACGAAAGAAGAAATTCCTCCAGCTCTTTGCCCCAGTTGCCATTTGACCAATTAATCATTGAATCCATCCGGAAGCAAAGTTTTAGATGCCCGCCATCTCAAGCTTTAAACCCAATCTCCCGGAAACTTTCGACTTCGTACCATTACCAAACTTCGTGCAAAGTGCATATTTTTAATTTTAAGAAGCTTTTAATCAATCCTTCCAAACGCCCATTTTTTTACACAAAATTAAAAAAGAAAACAATTTTCAACTTTCAACCGTCACTCGTTAAAAGAAAAAAAAACTTTAAAAAAATACGCTGAAACTTCGCCCAATTTTTTTTATTTTTTAGTTCCGTAGCTGAAAAATTAAAACTTGGGAAACCGGTCGATCCGGAGGAATTTGAAGAGGTCACTATTTACTTCTCGGATATCGTCGGATTTACCACCATATCGGCTCATTCGACACCGTTTCAAGTTGTCGATTTACTCAACGATTTGTATACGTGTTTTGACGCTACCATCAATGCTTATAATGTTTATAAAGTTGAGACGATTGGTGATGCTTATATGGTTGTTGGTGGACTTCCTGTTCGAGTTCCAGATCATGCAGAACAGGTATTATTACTTTTTTACACTTAAGAGTCTTTTATCCAGACATTTTTGATATTATAATATAATAAAAAAACAATATTATTGTTCTTTACCGAGTTTTATGTCCAGAGGTTGTAGACAAAAATGTCCAAACCTCTAAATTCTTATCTAATTCAAATTCATAAAAATCTAACTTTAAAAAAAAAACCCAACATTTTATTTCCAAGAAGGCAAAAAATTAAAAAAAAAATTTTTTCTTTCGAATTTAGTCCATATTTGATTTTTAGAAATCAAAAAAATATTTTTTCCTTAATTATAAGCTAGAATTATTCGGTAAGACAGTAATTAAAATACGAAAAACGTAGAAAAATAAATTTTTCCAAAACCTAAATACGGTCCTGTTTATCAAACGTCAATTTGACAGTTAATATCAAAATAAATTATAAATGTCACTTTAAAATTAGTGGTATTTTACCATAATAATGAACTAATTGACTTGTTATTTTGAAAATAAACAAAATTTCAAATAACTTTCAACATTTTAACATCATACTTTTATATTTTCAATTTTCAACTACTATTACTAGTAAATAAATATAAAAATTAAAAAGAAAACCTACCTTATAGATGTTATTTTTCAACTCCTCACCTATAAGAATGAAAAAATATTAAAATAATAATAAAATAACAAATAAAAAATATATGTTCAAGTGTAAAAACAACTTACTCCACTTACTTGCTCCATTTGTGTACGTGACTTAAGGAAACCCAAGTCAGCCATCTTGAACCCATGCCAAAGGACAAACTTATTTTTACTCGAAATTACACATTAAAATATTTATTCGAACAAATCACTATTAAAAACACGTCAATCGATCGATTAATTAACTAACGCGAGTAAATTAAACGCGTGCAAAACGTTCTTTCTCAGTTAAAATTGTAAAAAAACCGCTAGCCGAAATTAAACCACCTTCGTATTGTATATAATTTAAATACCAACCTCTTAAAAATAAAAATTCCTACCTTTTAGATTTCATATTAAATTTTAATTTGAAAACATTAATAAGGGATATTAATTAAAATTTCTTTTTAAATTAATATTTTTTGTAATAAATTTAACTTTTGAGAATTGAATTTTATATTAATATTACTTATTAGTTTTATAAATTTCGACGTTTTATTGAATCGGTAAGACTTTAATTTAAGTCTTACCTTTAATTTAAAGACCCCCCCCCCTTTTTTTTAAATTAAAGTCCTACCGATTTAATTAAAACGTCAAATTTTAAAACACTATTTAATAAGAAATATTAATTTAAATTCGTTTTTAAATTTGATTTTTTTTAATAAATTCAGATTTTGGGTATTGAATTACGTTTAAAATTGGTTTAATTGTAAATTAAATCGATTTTTTTTAAATTTTATATTAATTACTAATTATAAATATTTCCCGAGATGATTAAAAAAAAATGGATTGAGTTAATATCATGAGTTATCATCAAAATAAAAGAGTTTTAAGGGTTAAACAATAGTTTCTCTCTTAAAATTATATCATCAAGTCATAAAATTACTTTGTATGCTTCATTAATATCTCTTTCAGTTGTAACATCGGTTATTTTCTTAAATTTTAGATAGCTACAATGGCTTTGGATCTTCTCCATCAAAGTGGAAAATTCTGTATAAGACATTTACCCGGAACACCACTTCGTTTAAGGATTGGTCTTCATACAGGACCTTGTTGTGCAGGTGTTGTTGGATTAACAATGCCTAGATATTGTTTGTTTGGTGATACTGTTAATACAGCTTCAAGAATGGAATCTGCAGGTTGGATGAGTGAATTTTTTAAATTTGAAGGTTTGGATGTTGTTTGGATGAATGGTTTTTTGTTAGGTGCCGCTTGGAGAATACATCTTTCGGAAGCTACTAAAGAACGGTTGGAAAAAGCTGGTGGTTATAATATTGAATATAGAGGACCGACGGAAATTAAAGGGAAAGGAATTATGAAGACGTATTGGTTGTTGGGGAAAGCTGGGTTTACTAAACATTTACCGGCACCTCCACCAATTGAGTAAGTATATAAAAAAGCTGTTTGTTAAAAATAATTTTATGTTACAATAAAATTTTCGTAAGAATTGAGATATTTTCATCTTTTTGATTTTCTATAAAAAAAAATATATCACACAGTGGGGTTAATTACGATTCTAGAAGAAAAAAATTAATAGTATAAAAATATAAGTGAATGATTCGATTCTTAGCATATCGATGAACATTATCACGGTCCAGTTTTCAATAATAGTTTCAATCCTCTATCACTTCCGGTAAAATCGGAAGTGCACACAAAGTTCATTATTTTTCCGTATTTTTTCATTGTTATGATAATTGGTACATATCTTCTGAGCTTGTGGATACTGTAATAAAAAATAAACAGATATTTATGGAATTGTAAACAGTAGAAGAAAGGACTTATCTCGAGGGTTCTCAAAAGGAGAACTACAAAAAAGAGAAATTCAGGCATTTCAGCGGGGTATGGTGATGGCTCTAATGTAGCAAGATAAGAAACCAGTTTGCTTTCTAAGCACAATACATGATGCAGTAACAAAAATGGTGAGACAGAAATGTGGATAAGAAGTTATGAAATCCAAAGTTGTTTGCGATTACAATCATACTATGGGGGTGTTGATCGTTTTGATCAGGAAATATCATACTACCCTTCACTAGAAAGTAACAACATAAATACTATAAGAAAATTTTTTGACATTTTATTCATAAAGCTGTTTGGAACTCCTACGCTATATATTCCAAAGTTTCGCGAAATAAAAAAATTGGTTTGATAGAATACCGCATGTGGTTGATGGAAAATCATATTGAAAAATATTCGGGTTCAAGTTTTCAAACTCCAAATGGAAATCCAAGCACGACTTCTAACCCAAGGATACTGGACTAACAGAATGGCTCAATCCCGTAAGGTGTGTATACGTCACTCAGTTTAACGTCACTTGTTGTGGTTTCAGTCGAGTGTAAGTCAGAGAGTCGAGGTGGCGGACGATTATCGCAGATTGAGCCATCCTATTAGTTCAGTATTCTTGCTCCTAACCCACTCAGGCTTACAGCTCGCCATTTTGCTAGCCACATTCCACCAAATGATGTAAAAAAAGATGACGACAATGTGCTGTTTGGTAAAAAAGTGAGAAAAGAAACCAGAATTTGGTGTAAGGATTGCGAAGTTTGACTTTGTTTGGAGGCAGGCTTCGAAAAATATCACACCAATCATTTTTTTTAAATCAATTTTGAAAAAAAATACGCGGTCAGAGGGTTAAGACCAAAAATGCTGATGAATAGTGTTGTTGTTTCTGTTTTAATAAAACGCGTATGACTTAAAAATAACCTCTAATACATCAAACTCCGTAAAAATAGTAACCACAATACGTAAAGCACAAGTAGACATCTTAACCGCCCAACAACTTTTTCATCACTGCCACGAAAAACATGCATTTCGTGGCTTCGTCATTTCCCAAAAGGTATTACTCTATAGGCCACTTTTTTGTCCTCCAGACTTGCGACAATGCATCAACAATATTTTATGCAACTTCTGAAAAAAAATTTAGAATTTCTAACCGTGTTATTTACTTGCAGACTATTGATATAAGTAACACTTATGCTTCAACCCTCTATAAATGAATGACATGACTCTCATTTTCTAAATCATTTTCATATTCGATCTAATTTACTTCTTGGTAATATATTTTTATACACTTGGTTATATTCGCTTTTTTTATAGATTTTAGAGGTTTTGACCAGCTAGAATCGTATTTTTTCCCACTGTGTCTTGGTGAGAAAAGGAGAAAAGTTCACTTTTTTTACGATTTCACGTTTCTCTTCGATACATTTTAAAAAATTATTTTTGTAATGGTACATTACACAAAAATTTGACTTTGTAAAAAATAGATCAGTTTCTTTTTTGCACTAACAATAAGGTCATCAATTCAGAACTTTAGGCGTTTGTCATTAAATATTTCATAAGAGATCCTTAGAAAAAGAAATTTTTTTTAATTTGATTTTAAATAGATTCAAAGTTATTAAGCATTTTAACCCTGAAAATAATCGACGATGATCATTTTTAAATCGATTACCTTCCATGTTTTTTGTTGGAATTTAGTCATATTTAGTATAAAAAATTAAAGGATTTTTAATAATCTTTGAGTATATTTAAGAAATTCAAAGTATTTTTAATTTTCAAGTTTTGCACAGTAAATTATTTTTTTTTTATAATTATTGAAATACTAATATTTTTTATTCAATGCTACTTTTTATATAAAAAGGGAAAGTCATGGGTAAGTAATTTATCAACCAATTAAAAAAAATAAACATCTCTTAAAAAAGAAACACATAAATAAATCTAAAAAAATACATTTTATTTTTCTATTGATTCTTTTTTTCAGTTTGGATGAAAGTTTAGTAATATGCGACAACACCCTCTTAACTCAAAAAGAAGACCAACCGTGCCAAGAAATACCAAAATCTCCACACATAGAAGTCCAAGACCCAACATTCATGAAAACAATGGAATTCTCAAAATTCCAAACGTCCACAACCAAACCAACCCAAGAAGAAATACACCATCACATGATAAAAAGCACCTCAAGCGACACCCCGTTATCACTAGGAACTCCAGTTTCTGCCAGCGAAGTCGCCGCAGCCCTTTTAGGCGCCTCCACCAGCTCTTTATGCGGTTTTCGAAGACACAAACGAATCGAAGAAGAAGATCTTAGCACCCCATATAACCATTATAAATGTTTAAGCCCCAAAGACCGAGTCGGAAAATTACTAAGAAGACAGTTTAGTTTAGATAGAACGGAAGAGATTAATAATGAGGGTAGTCAAAATGTTAGTAAGATTTAAAAAGAAATTTGGTTGGAATAAAAATTATTTATAATAATTAAAAAATAATTTTTTAGGTTAGTCCAAGATTATGTAAACAAAATTCTGCTGGAGCGGCTGATTTGGATAAAATCGAAGAAGCTTCACCAAGAGGAATATCTTTAAGTCCACCTTCCGTTGTAGCAACTCTTCATGGAACACTTTCCATCTCTGTTGATTCATTAATACATTAATTTATTTAATTTAAAACGATTTATTTAATTTAAAACAATTTATTTATTCAATTTTATATTATTTTTTATATTAATTTAATTTCATCATTTTAAATTTGATTTATTTTGAAGTGATTGTTGCTTTTACTAATAATTTAATTTAATTTACTGTACTTTATTTTTTTAAATTGATTTGAATGGTTTTAATTAATTTAATTTATTTCATTTGATTGGTTCATTGATTGGTTGATTGATTGATTGGTGATGAAAGAAGATAGACAATCAAATTTTGAGTGTAGATGCATCCTCTGTTATTCCGTAGAGGAACTATTTAAAAAAGATTCCTAAGAAAGAAAAAAAAATGTTTAAATTTTAAAATAGACAATCTGTATATCTATATTAGGTTTTTAAAACGATTCAAAAAAAGAAAATAAAATAAAATTAGAAAAATAAAAGTTAAATAAGTATAAATCGATAAAATATTTATATAGTTAAAAAGTTATTAAACGTTAATTTCGGAATATTTCTAATACATCTCTAAATAGTAAAAGTTCCATATAAAATGACATATCACAGTTGTAAATGAAAAAAATGTTTAAATCGAAATAGAAATAGAAATAGAAAAAGAAGAAATGAAAAATATATCAGATGTTAAAACATATGATCTTTAAAATTAAATTTTAATAAAGATTTCAATTGGGGATGTATTAGAAATGAATCGAATAGTTATATACAGGATGATTCAAAAATATACTTAAATAAGCTTAGGTTTATATTAAAAAAAAGAAATACAAGTTTTAGATTAAATTTTTTCATTAGAAACCGTTAGGAAATAAAATCTAGTTTAATTTATTTATTTTTGGTTGGAATTGTATTCAATTTAACTAAACTTTGGTGGAATTGTTGTTAATTTTTTCTAACTTTGGTGGAATTTTTAAAAATTTAATAACTTTTTGGTGGAATTATTTCAAGTTCTTGTAATTTTTTATTAAAATTTTAAAGTATTTAGTAAATTTTTAGTAGAATTATTATAAATTTTGAGTAACTTTGGTGGAATTTTTACGAATTTAGTAACTTTTTGGAATTTTTAGTGGAATTATTTTCAAATTTTGTTATTCTTAGTAAATTTTTATAAAATCCATTAAATTCTTGGTAGAATCATTCTAAATATTAGTTAATTTGGCGGAATTCTTACAAATTTAGTACATCTTTGGTGGAATTATTATAAATTTTGGTAAAAGTTTGGTGGAATTTTCAAGAATTTAGTAAGATTTTGGTGGAATTATTCTCATTTGTTGGTATTTTTAGTAAATTTTTACAAGTTTTTGATAGAATTATTACAAATTTTAATGAATTTGATCGAATTTTAACGAATTTAGTAAATTTTTGGTGGAATTTTTACAAATTTAGTAAATTTTTGGTGGAATTATTTTCAAATTTTGTTGTTTTTCGTAAATTTTTACAATATTTATTAAGTTTTTGATAAAATTATTACAAATTTTAATGAATTTGATCGAATTTTTACGAATTTAGTAAATTTTTGGTGGAATTTTTACAAATTTAGTAACTTTTTGGAATTTTTGGTGGAATTATTTTAAAATTTTGTTATTTTTAGTAAATTTTTACAAAGTCCATTAAATTCTTGATAGAATTGTTATAAAATTTAGTGAATTTGGTAAAATTTATACGAATTTAGTATATTTTTGGTGGAATTATTATAAATTTTGGTAAAAATTTGGTGGAATTATTCTCATTTGTTGTTCTTTTTAGTAAAATTTTACACCATTCATTAAGTTTTTGATAGAATTATTATAAATTTTAATGAATTTGATGGAATTTTTACGAATTTAGTAAGTTTTTGGTGGAATTGCTTTGAATTTAGTTAACTTTTGGTGGAATTATCATTATTTTTTTGTAACCTTGGTGGAATTTTTATAAATTCAATAAATTTTTAGTGGAATTATTCTCAATTTTAGTCATTTCGGATATATTTTTGGTAGAATTTTTAAATATTTTAGTAAATTTAGTAACAATTTTTCGAATTTAGTAAGTTTTTGGAGGAATTATTCTCAATTCTTATGAGTTTTAGTACATTTTTTAAAAAATCAGTAAGTTTTTGGTTGAATTAAGAATTTTACTAATTTGGTATAATTTTTACAATTTTTTTTTAAGACTTTGGTGGAATTATTATGAATTTTAGTAAATTTTTTTGAATTTTTACGAATTTTGTTAAGATTTTAGTGGAATTATTCTTAATTCTTATCAATTTTCATAATTTCTTTAAGAATTCCACTGTTTTTGGTAAAATTTCTACGAATTTAGTAACTTTTTGGTGGAATTGTTCTCAAATTTCATCATTTCTAATAATTTTTTTAAGAAAACCACTGTTTTTTGGTAAAATTTCTACGAATTTAGTCACTTTTTGGTGGAATTATTCTCAAATTTCATCATTTTTAATAATTCTTTAAAAAATCCAGTAAATGTGTAACAGAAATATCAAAAATTTTCTTAAATTTGATAGAATTTTTAAGAATTTAGTAAGTTTTTGGTGGAATTGCTAACAATTTAATTAAATTTTGGTGGAATTTTTATAAATTCAATAAATTTCTAATAGAATTATTCTCAATTTTAGTCATTTCTGATATATTTTTGGTGGAATTTTTATAAATTTTAGTAAATTTAATGAAATTTTTTCGAATTTAGTAAGTTTTTGGTGGAATTATTCTCAATTCTTGTGAGTTTTAGTACATTTTTTAAAAAATCAGTAAGTTTTTGGTTGAATTATTATAAATTTTACTAAATTTGGTGCAATTTTTATAATTTTTTCAAGATTTTGGTGAAATTTCAAGATTACATCATTTTTAATATTTTTTTAAAAAATCCAGTAAATATGTAATAGAAATATCAAAAATTTTCTTAAATTTGATGGAATTTTTAAGAATTTAGTAAGTTCTTGGTGGAATTGTTCTGAATTTAATTAACTTTTGGTGGAATTTTTATAAATTTAGTAAATTTTTTAATAAAATTATTCTTAATTTTAGTAATTTTTAATATATTTTTGATGAAATTTAAAGGAATTCAATAATTTTTTAGTAAAATTTTTCTTATTTTTTATCAATTATATTCTTAATACTCATAATTTAACAAAAGTTTACTTCTTTAATCAAGGAAGTTATTAAACCATCTTAAAATAACTTATAATATTAATTAAATAACTTATAATTTCTTAATTAAACAATTTATTGATAGATTTAAACCCAACTTAACGTTTAAGTACCTTTTGAATCATCCTACACAAAAATATTATTTGTTACTTTCTCAAATTCTATCATAAACAAACAAAACTCGTTAAAGAAAATTAATGAACTATAAAATTTAAAATAATACTAAAAAAAATTAAAAAAAAAAGTAAACATGCATGTATCTTACCACTTGACATGTTTGTGAAATTGTTGATCCCTTTTTTTCATATTACAAACATTACATACATAATTAAATAATTAAAAAAATATTTACAACTCGTCAAAGAAGATATCCACAGATAAAATTATAAAACGAAAAAAGGAAGAAAGGAAAAGTTAGGCGCATTTGACGAGACGTAAATAAATCGATGTGAATACGTGTGTGCCCTTTTTCCAAAAATTGCACAAAAATAAAAAAAACGCCACAAAACTAATCGACAAAAAAATCGAATCGTAAATGTATTTTTATTGAGTAAATATTAAATTTAAAAAAAGAAAGAATGAGAAATGGAGAAAAAAATAAAATAAAATAAAACTGTTATAACCTGTCATATGTATAGCAATAAAAAGACGTGTTTTTCTTTAAAACTTGACTTATTATTAAATTTTCTTAAGTTAAGAGTATTAAAAAATTTTTTACCAACTTTGAAAATTTTTTTAAATTTTTTGACAACATTTAAAATAAAACGGTCTTTTTAGATCAAAACTAGAATGTTTTAAGTTTCATTTAGAAAAAAAAATCAAATCAAAATCTCTAAAAAAGAATTTTTAATGATTTTTTAAAATTGATCGATTTTCTTAATTTAGGTTAGAAATGTGAAAAAAAATTTACCAACTTTAAAAATTTTTTTTAATTTTTTGACAACATCTAAAATAAAACGGTCTTTTTAGATCAAAACTAGAATGTTTTAACTTTCATTTGGCAAAAAAATCAAATCAAAATCTTTAAAAATGAATTTTTGATGAATTTTTAAAGTTGATCGATTTTCTTAATTAAGCTTAGAATGTGTCAAAAATGTTTTACCAACTTTAAATTTTTTTGACAACATTTAGAACAAAACGGTCTTTTAAAATCAAAACTAGAACATTTTAAGTTTCATTTAGAAAAGAAATCAAATCAAAATCTTTAAAAATGAATTTTTAAAATTGATCAATTTTTGTAAGTTAGGTTAGAAGTTTCAAAAATTTTTTACCAACTTTAAAAATTTTTTAAATATTTTTGACAACATTTAGAATAAAGCGGTCTTTGTAAATCAAAGCTAGAGTGTTTTAAGTTTCATTTAGAAAAAAAATCAAATCAAAATCTTTAAAAATGAATTTTTGATGAATTTTTAAAGTTGATCGATTTTCTCAAGTTGGGTTAAGAAGTGTAAAATTTTTTTGCCAACTTTAAAAATGTTTTTAATTTTTTTGACAACATTTAGAATAAAACTGTCTTATTAAATCAAAACTAGAATGTTTTAAGTTTCATTTAGAATAAAAATCAAATCAAAATCTTTAAAAATGAATTTTTGATGAATTTTTAAAGTTGATTTCTTAAGTTAGAAAAGTGTCAAAAATTTTTTCCAACTTTGAAAATTTTTTAAATTTTTTTGACAACATTTAGAATAAAATGGTCTTTTTAGATCAAAACTAGAACATTTTAAGTTTCATTTAGAAAAAATATCAAATCAAAATCTTTAAAAATGAATTTTTGATGAATTTTTAAAGTTAATTTTCTTAAGTCAGAAAAGTGTCAAAAATTTTTACCAACTTTAAAAGTTTCTTTAATTTTTTTGACAACATTTAGAATAAAACGGTCTTTTTAGATCAAAACTAAAATATTTTAGATTTCATTTAGAAAAAGAATCAAATCAAAATCATTAAAAATTAATTTTTGATGAATTTTTAAAGTTAATTTTCTTAAGTTAGAAAACTGTCAAAAATGTTCACCAACTTTGAAAATTTTTTTAATATTTTTGACAACATTTAGAATAAAACGGTCTTTTTAAATCAAAACTAGAATCTTTTAAGTTTCATTTAGAAAAAAATCAAGTCAAAATCTTTAAAAATCAGTTTTTAATGAATTTTTAAAAATTGATCGATTTTCTTAAGTTAGGTTAGAAATTTCAAAAAAAATTTTCCTGCTTTGAAAATTTTTTTAATTTTTTTGACAACATTTAGAATAAAACGGTCTTTTAAAATCAAAACTAGAATATATTGAGTTTGATTTAGAACAAAACCAAATCAAAATCTTTAAAAATGAATTTTTGATGAATTTTCAAAAAAATTGTTAATTTTTCAACCTAAAAAAATTTTTACCAACTTTGAAATTTTTTTTAATTTTTTTGACAATATTTACAATAAAACGGTCTTTTTATATCAAAACTAGAATGTTTTACGTTTCATTTAGAAAAAAATCAAATCAAAATCTTTAAAAATGAATTTTTGATAAATTTTTAAAAATTGACTGTTTATTAATAAAATAAAACATATACAGAAATAAACTTTTAAGACTAATTTATTAAAAAAATTAAAAAAAAAACCTTTAATTTAATTACATAGTAGCTATTACAGTTTCTATAGGTACATTATTTATAACAGGTTTAAAGAAAATTTCTTCAATCGATTTAAAAGAAACTGAAAGAAGAATTGGAACTCCCAAAAGTATTTTATTATAATTTTTTGTTTCCTGAAAAAAAAAATACATTAAAAAAATTACTTACTTTAAAGTTATTAATTTACATTAATTTTTTTCAGTAAATTTTCTTGAAACTTTTCCACAAATTGAATTTCTTTTTCTTTTTCAACCAAATCTCTTCTTAAAATCAAAAGATCTTCTATTAATTCAAACCCTTCATCATTAATTTTTAATTCTTTTACATTTCTATAAGTATTTAATAAAATAGGAAGGGAGATTAATCCATTAATATTATCTTTTATAGCTTTTAATGTAAATAAAGCTCCCCAAGTTTTTGCTAAAATTTCATTTTGAGAATTTTTTCCAAGATAAGAAAACACTTCCTTATTTTTAACGTTTTGAATGGTTTTTATCAAGTTATTAGCTGCTAATTCATAATGGTAAGTTGATAAATTAAAGAAATTTTGAGTTGGAAGGGCAAATTGAGACGGAAAAAGATTAAAAGAAATATTTTTAAAAGGGATAAATTTTGGTTTTCTTGGTCCTCGTTCTTCTTGTACTGCTGACGTATTCATTTGAACTTCAAAACATCTTTGGAGTCGACAATAAGGACACCAATTTCGTCGAGCTTTATCTACTACACATCTTCCATTTCCAGCTTAGAAATTAACGTCTTAAAACAATTTGCAAACATGTAGAAACAAATTACTTACATATGCAAGTATAAATAATATTTTTTCGAATACTTCTTTTGAAAAAACACGAACAACCATCGCAACAATAAACACCATAGTGTTTTCCAAATGATCTATCGCCACAAACTCGACAAGGAACTGGACTTGGTAAAGTTCTTCCTAAAAATTCTTAAAGATAATTAAAAATCCTTTTATTTGAGTACAAAAAACACGATTAGAATCGGTTAAAAAATAACCGAGTTATGATAAATTAAAAATCTGAAGATTAGTTCAGCTTTAGAAGAATATTGTTAATAACAAAGTATTTGACTCAAATTTGTTCTATAAAACTAACTCAAGAAAAAGATTTAAGATTCTTTAAAAATTTTTACTAAAATTAATAAAATTTTTTAAAGAATCTTAAAAATAGTTTAAGAATTTTTAAATATTTCATGATTTTTTGATTTAGATTTATGTTTTAAATTAATTAAAATATAAAATAAAATTATTTTTTGTAAAAATAAAAATTTTTTTGTTAAAAGAACTGTTGTAAAAGAAATTTTTCCATAAATACTTACCCATAGTGTTTGGTTGAAGGTGTAAAATATACTGTTAGAAAGCTAAAGGTGAATCAGAGTTTTATATACTTGGCAAACCCTCGTTTAATGCGGTTTTTACTTGTGGACAAACGCAAACAAATCGCGTTCGGTTGGGGTCACGGCTTTTGACGTTTTTGACACCGCTAACAATGTCGTTAGAAGGTGTTACACGCGCCGTTGAGTGCGCAATTAATATTTCAAGGGGTCGGTAAACGACTTGTAGACGTTTGCTCGACATTTCCCCTTCTATTCTATTTTATTGGAGAATATTTAAAAATAACTAACGAGAATGATATACGATTTTCTTTGTTATAAAAAAACTAAACTGAATTGTAATAATTTTACATGTTTTTAACATCTACAGTCTTGTGGCAGTTATATAAAAACAATTTATTCTGTTACAAAGCATTTTAGGGTGGTTATAAGCAATCAGGTTTGCCAAAAGATAAACCATTTAGCTATTAAACCTTCTGTCAAACCTCACTGTTAATTCATAAATCGGTTGAACAGCTAGGCCTGAACTCTTGATCTACTGCAAATATCTACCGCCTTTTTTCTTGTCGAAAGATGGAATTTCCTCTTATAATCCTAAACGTCTATGATTCTAATAGACCTACAGAATAAAAATTAATCATTATATGAAGAAAGCCTTTACCCAAAAATGAACGTGTATGGATATTGTGAGACTGCAGATTTAATCTTCCATTTACTCAACCAGAAGATTTGTAAATTTGATGATCTATAGATACTGCCAGAATACAGACTTTTTCTATGATCGTTTAATGACCATCCGCAATGAATAAATCGGCCTGGAATGCTAGTAGTTGAAAACTCGACCTTCCGAAGTTCTGTCAACTCTTTAATTCTTGTCGAAAAATAGGACTTACCTTTTGCAAGTCTAAACGTGTATCTAACTTGAGTCTCACAAGCCAATAAGTTGAGAATTTATCAACACATATAACATTACACCTGTACGACATTTGGATACAGGTTTGATCTTTAGTTTAGTCGCCAAAAGAACTACCTCCCTACAAATCTGACTGTTTACGGCAATTTTTATCAATCATAAAACGTAAAATGAGACTTAAATCACTTTTAAATTAATGTTAAAATACATTTGGTATTTTACCATTAAACAAGGGATGTATACTGAATCTCTATTTTTATTTAATGTTCTCGACTAATCAAGGGTTTCGGCGTTCCCGCCGTCATCAGGCCAATCTTGTCACACGAAAAAACGATACGTATTTTAACCATGTGTTAACATAAGAATGGATGTCGTCTCATTTATCGACATCAAGGAAGTACCCACATAATATCTTAATCCCCTATCGCCTAACGCTCTGGCTATATAGCTACAGTGTTATTAACCTTATTAATCAATTTTTAAAAATTCATCAAAAATTCATTTTTAAAGATTTTGATTTGATTTTTTTTCTAAATCAAACTTAAAACATTCTAGTTTTGATTTAAAAAGACCGTTTTACTCTAAATGTTGTCAAAAAAATTTAAAAAATTTTCAAAGTTGGTAAACATTTTTTTGTTAGAAAATTAACGATTTTTTTAAAAAATTCATCAAAAATTCATTTTTAAAGATTTTGATTTGATTTTTTTTCTAAATCAAACTTAAAACATTCTAGTTTTTACTCTAAATGTTGTCGAAAAAAATAAAAAAAATTTTCAAAGTTGGTAAAAAATTTTTGAAACTTCTAACCTATTTTAAAAAAATCGATAAACATTAAAAATTCATCAAAAATTCATTTTTAAAAATTTTCATTTGATATTTTTTCTAAATGAAATTTAAAACATTCTAATTTTGATTTGAAAAGACCGTCTTATTCTAAATGTTGCCAAAAAAATTAAAAGAATTTTTAAAGTCGGTATACAGAGTGTTCCAAGGTCAAATGGAGTGACTCATCGGGGTCTTTAGTAAATTTCATGTTTGTCGGTTGGCGTCCTTAACTAAGACCCTAGATGTCGGATGTAAACAATATCATAGACGTACAAGTTTAGTTTTTACCTTCGAAGTTCCGTTTTGGTTTAAAAAAGTTATAGTTTTTTGTGTTAAACATATTTATATATTATGTTTTCTTCTTTTCGTGCCAAACTTATTGTAATTTCTCCATTTTATAGACTGATTGAAAATAATTTATATGTACCAAGAATTGGAGGTTATGTGAGTATTTAAGATTGGGTTTTTGTACATATTTCGATTGTTTCTTTTATAGGGGTATATGTTTATTACTGATTACATTACGCTAAATAAAGTATGTTTTTTTATGATGGATGGTTTTAATGTTATTGAAGAAAAGGATCTTTTTATTTTTTTATCGGAACTAGGTTGTTGGCTCTTACGGACTCCAAAACTTATTAAAATAGTACCACTCACATTTAAAATCGTGGTGTACAAACTTAAATAAACCAAATCATGGTGTGCAGTAAGTTGCAAGGCTTTTTGTCCACCGATAGGGTAAGCCGTACAGTTATTGGCCGTCTGATGAATTTACATAAATAATAAGCTTTCCATAAGTTAGAACTTAAGTTTCTAGTTTTTCTCTTTCTTTGTTTTTTCATATGTTAAGAATTAACAGTGAAAACTACTTGGAAACTTAGAAAGTTTATTATTTATGTAAATTCATCGGACGGCCAATAACTGTAGTTTACTCTAACACATAATAAATTGTGCAATATTTAAAATGATTTAACACCATTAGATTTTTATTTATGGGGAAATTTAAAAAATAAAATATATAAGAGAGGCGTGAACACCTTGGAAGAATTGCAGAACGCGATTCGATATGAGATGAATAATATATCATCAAATGAATTGGAACGTGTCTTCGAAAATATGAAACGAAGAGTGAATTTATGTATTGAGTGCGAAGGCGAGCATTTTCAAAATCTTTTATAACTCATATTGCAGGTAGGTAAACAAATTTATTGCTTAGACTGTACTGATAATAGACATTATGGATATTAACTAATATTTATTTTTGGCTGTTTTAGTTCTTCTTAGGTATTGGTGTGAGTTTCCCCTTCATATCAAATAAAAATCTAATGGTGTAAGATCTAATGATAAAACTGGTGAACATTTCTATGGACATAGAATTCTTCAAAGTACCTGCATGTGTTGGAATTATCTCAACTGTAATTCATCATCATGAAGTTTGGTGAACGGTTCCAGTTAAGGGTGGTATGAAAAAATAAGGCTGATAATCGGTCCCTTAGCCATCTAAATGCCAACTTGAATACGATGAAGATCAGTTTCAACAAAATTATGGGATTTGGATTTTTGTGAGTTTATCTATCCAGACAAATTACACCACACTTTACTCGAAGAAGAAATTCAAGTCCAACAAAATTGTGGTTGTTTAAATCCTGATGTCACGGCAGTAAGTTAGTCGTTACCATAATCAGGTGGGATCTGCTCCTATCATAAAGAACTACTACATGTTTGAGCCAACAATCGTCTCGGAAATGTCGTTGGTAAATCCTGTTGAACGTTTTCAATAACTTCTTCTGTTACGTCGTTGACTTGCTTCAAGATCAAAGAAATTGTTTAGAAGGTCTCTAAATTGTTCAATATATGTACCTCTGTAAATTATAGTTCTACATTCCGTCCTCTGGAGAGCACTTAGATATTGAGCCATTAAAAGAAATCTATTTATAATAATTTCATAGCCACTTATTTTCATAAATTTTGTTTACGTAGTATATTCGGAAGTGAATCTTCATGCAAAATGTGTTCAAGCTAGTAAAACAGCACATTCGAATTTTGGAACTTACTTCAAAAGACTAAACCTGAAATCTTCTAGTCCTAGCTCTAGTAATAGAATTAGTATAATTTGTTACTTATTTACTTTATTATTTAATTCAATTTAGTTTATATAAGACTGATATTAAAAGTGAGATTTTTATGAAAATATGTTAATTACTTATTAAAAACTCTAGTTATGCTTCTTTTCATAATATTTGAATTGACTTGAACTATTGTTAATTTATATGTCTTACATATTTTTGTATGACTAACATAGTGTCCAAAAGAACAAAAGACTAAACCCGAAGTCTTCTAGTCTTAACTCTAGTAATAGAATTAGTATAATTTGTTATTTATTTACTTTATAATATTTAATTGAATTTAGTTTATATAAGACTGATATTAAAAGTGAGATTTTTATGAAAATATATTAATTACTTATTAAAAACTCTAGTTATGTTTCTTTTCATAATAATTCAATAAATAATACTGTTAAAGTAATTTAATTTACTTCATTTTTAAATCGTTTCGGTAATTTTAACAAAAAATCGATTTAAACAATGAATTCTCTAAATATTGTTGCAGAAGATTGCTATTTTAGGAGATTTTCTACATTTTAGTTATAAAATTATTTATAAGGAAGATTTAGAGTGAACAGTAGAGTTAATTTAACCAAAAAAATGTTTAATAAACTTAATTTTAGAAATTGCACTCCTCATAAAATACTAAATCCTAGTAGTTAGACAACTTTTAGTACACCTGAATTTTCGTGCCCCTTGCATTCGTACGCCTATGATCGGACGGTCTAGGGATATTTGAATATTCAATTCTACCAATTATTGAGCATTCTGCAGAAATGAGTCACTCCATTTGACCTTGGAACACTCTGTACATTTTTGATACTTCTAACCTAACTTGAAAAAATCAATCAACTTTAAAAATTCATCAAAAATTCATTTTTAAAGGTTTTGATTTGATTTGTTTTATAAATGAAACGTAAAATATTCTAGTTTTGATTTAAAAAGACTGTTTTATTCTAAAAAGTGTCTAAATAATTTAAAAGGTTTTCAAAGTTGGTAAAAAAAATTTTGGTTATTAAAAATCAATCATTTCTAAAAATCATATCTTAAAAACCAATTATTAATAAGGCTTGACATTTTTATGAGGATTTAAATTAAAACTTGATCTTTATTTTTACCGAAAATGAATTTTCTACGACTTTTAGTTTTCCTCTCGGAAAGGAAAATGTAACTTAATGTCCTTAATTAAAATTTTTACACCTTTTAAAAATTAGGTTACGTTCTAAAAGTGGAATTTTCTTAAATGCTAGAGTTACAGCTATGGTTACAGCTACGATTACGATTACACCCTTTAGGTTTGAGATCTTAAACCCACAATTAGAGAGTCTTAGCGCTTTACGGACGCTAACCTAAGACTCTTAGGATTGTTTTAAGGTTTTATCTATTTTTCAATTTGTGGATGTATGAGTGAACTCTAACTAAAATGAAAATTTATCTCCTTTGAAAATACACACGTGTATTTAAAATACAACATATTTGTTCTCATCAGTTCGGTATAATTAAGGAACGAGAAGGGAACTCAACGACACAAAAGCCAAACACAGTCAGACAACTAAGCACCAATTTGGTACTTCAGCTACAAAATCCTCAATTTGAGAACAACAAACAACGTCTCTGCCAGAACATCATTATCAGTGAAACTGAAGTCCAAGAATATAAGAAAATAATAATAAAATCGATCGTAGGAATAATAAGGAAGTCGGAGGTTTATAATTCTCCACAGATTTTATTACTATTTTCCTGATTTTTGTTCTCATTTTTGAAAAATGGAAAATTAAAAACATCTAAATTTTTCAACCCTCTTAAAAGTAATTATAAAACCCGCTTAATTTGATATCAATTGACCACTTTCGGACTAAAAACAAAGATTTACATCGACAACCACTGATTGTCCATAGGGTTAAATTTTTTTTTATTCTAAAATTATTTTTAATAAGGTTTAATTTTCTTATTTGATTGGTGGAGGTGCCGGTTGAATCATAACTAGTGAAATCATCCTGTATATCACAATTCACTTCGTCAAATTCAGTAAATGGATCATATTCATACTTATATTAAAGCAGATATTAGCGCCTAACAATCTTTCATGAAAGTTTTATTGTAAAGCTATTTTTAACTCTTTGTAACACCATACACAAGAGTTAAATGGATAATTTTCAACTGAAAATATATGATAAAAGTCTTGGTATGTATAATTTTTATTTTTCATACACAGTAATTCGGTACAACAAAAAAATAATAATAATAAACGATTATTACATTAATACTTCTATTTACAACACAAAAATGTGGGGTAAGTCTATCAAAAAAAAAGTACATCATAATACACATTTTCTATGTACATACGCAAAAACTTGTTCGACATTTTTCTATTTTATTCTTTAAAATCTGAGTTTCCTATTTTATCCTATAATTTTTTTTAATTATTTTCGTTCTATTTCTAATAGTCTCATTCAAAACAACTCAGTCTTTCTATTTATAAACAATATGAACACTAATACATGAACATTCCAAAGTTTTATTTCATTTTATTTTTTCTTATTATTAAGAAAATTAAAAAAAATAACAACTTTGAAAATCATCTCTTTACCGAAATAAAAATAGGATTATTAAAAAAATATTGCACAGCAATGTTAAAAATTAAAAATTAAAAACAAAAAATTAAAGTCTCACAGTAAAAAAATTAGTCATTCTAAAAACTTTACAAAAAAAATCTAAATTCTTCTTTTTATACAAAAAAAAAATTACATTCGTTCGAAATCAGAAAAAAAGTTCGAAAAAAGCTTCTATAATCGTTCGAAAAAAGCTCCTAACATTCCTAAAAAATTTCTAAATCTACAAAATAAATACAATTTTTTTTAATTTCCAACTTTTTACATACATACACCTAAAAAAAAAGGCGCGTATACACTACCAACAACACACACTTATCCTTCAAGGCACATACACACTTATACAATTCACGATGACGCCATCAACTTAGCAGCTGCCGTCACGTGATGTTGATGATGATACGCCACCTCGGTATTTGCCGGCGAACCATTCGAAAATCCAAAAAGCTGATTATAAGGGTACGAAGATTGCGCCTGAATGCAATTGTAATCGTAGCTCGGTTCGGTTTTAATCGCCGACGTTGACGTCGCCGGCGGTAAAAGAGAGGTGTGCCCCAAAAAGGGGCGATCGTTCGGAGATGGTTTTGCCGCCGAAACGTCCGAATGCGATTGGGTTGAATGTGAAGAATGTTGCGATGTTGACGGTTGCGGTAATTGGTGTTGTTGTTGGTTTGAATGGTGGGTTATTACAGATGGTTTTGGATCTTAAAATAAAGAGTAAGTAAATTGAGTGAAATTTTTTTGTAGGAGATCTGAAAAAATAAAATTTAATAAAAAATTTCAAAAGGAGATTTTACTAAATTTGAATAAAATTATGGAAGGAAGTAAAATTTGAATTTAAGGTTGGGTTGGTAGTTAGCACTAAGTACTTGAACATAAATCTAATAAAAACTTTCTCTTTCAAAATTAAAACTTCTTAAAATCCTAAAAATTTCTTTTAAGTGAATTCAAAATTCCATTTACTAATCAAAATTGCTAAAAATTCTTGTTAAATAGTAAGTTTATAAATCAAAATAACTCAGGTTTTTTTATAGATATATTGAAATAGAAAAGATGTTTGGGTTCCGTCGCGACGTTTTCTTATAAACGACACGTCAGCGTTTATCTCTAACGCCAGGTACCAGGCGATCATGAAGACGAAAATAGGAGACCAAGATCGATTCATAAACACAAACCGCGCCTACCTCGTTCTAAACTCCCCCTATTCCACACCTATATTCCTCAAAACCCCACCTATATTAAATTAAACAGTAGTCTTGAAACCAATGCGTGCGTGCGAACAAACTTACCGTCCACTGAGGAGCTGGGACCGTCCTCTCTGTCACCTCCAACCGGCTTCTTCGGCTTGCGTTTGCGCGTTTGGATGCCGTCCTTGCGCATTGCCAACGGCCTATTCACACCATGCAACTTGAAATACAGACCGCACGCGTTGCAGACCGGTTCGCCGTCGTTATTGCGCCTCCAGAGAGTTGTGGTTCTCGTACCGCAATTGGTACAACATAAGCCTAATCGTCTGGTTGCGGTCTGCTTAAAAAGAAAGAAAAAGGAAAATGTTCATTTCGTTCTAATAATAAAGATACTACTATACTAGTTTTTTAATGAAAATTAAGAATGGGCTTTGAATTGAGGATGGAGTTTGAATTGAGAATTCCATTTTTGATCAAATTTTGCATATATAGTGAAATTCCCCTTCGCGGACACTCATTTTAAACGGACACCTCCCTTGGAGGGACAGTTTTTCATGAAACGGCCCGACTCTCATATAATTTGCATTGTGTTAACTCCCTCTTAGACAAACATTCTTTTGAACGGACGTAGATACTAGAAAATGTTCTCTTCAACGGACAATCGCGCCGACTTGGCGGTCTCCTTTTAATAAAAGATTTTTCCTTTAATCGGTGTTTTATCGACTTCAATGTTTGCAAGGAACAAACGCAACCTATGTGCTTCTGCTTAGTTTGAATGAGGGACTTCCCCAAGTACACCGAAATGTAAACGTTCGCATCTTTCTGGTGCATACGGGGTTCAATACTAGTTTGACGTCTATGCAGAAAAAGCTATGCGAATGTATTGTATTTAAGCACGACAATATGTTAACTGAAGACCAGCTAAATGAGGTTTTTACATCTGATTCAGAAGATTATCACTTAATGTACTTGCAGATATCCTCAAAATACAACTAAAAATAAACGAAAATGAGATAAGGAGTGCCAAGAAGGCAAAATATCTCGGGGTCTACTTAGACAAAGATATGAAAATGACGGAACATATAAAGGAAATTTGCAAGAAAGCAAACGTCATGATAAATAGTTTATCGAGAATTATGCCAAACATCAGAGGACCCAAAGAAAAGAAAAGGAAACTCCTTGCTTCTACTGTTCTTTCGGTCATTTTATATGCCGCTCCGGCATGGAGTAGAGCTCTAAATTATAAATACTGTTTAAATATACTTTCCTCAATTAATAGAAGATTAGGAATCAGGATATCTTCTGGATATAGAACGGTTTCTACGGTGAGTATTGAAGTGGTGGCTCGTCTACCGCCCATTGACCTATTAATTGAGGAAAGATGTAACCTATACAGTAGAGGTAAGGAACATAAAAAACTATATAGAGAAGAATTATTGGGAAAAATGGAAGAGAAGATGGAATCACGGAATTAAATGGACCAACGTATTAACCAAAGATTTAAAAAAATGGTTTGAAAGAACATGGGGCGAATTAAGTTACTACCTAACCCATTTTTTGACGGGTCATGGAATTTTTTGTAGTTATTTGTTCAAAATAAAAAAGAAGGAGAGTGAATTTTGTTGGTTTTGTGAAGAAATAGATAATCCATAACATACGTTTTTTATTTGTAATAATTTTGTCGAAGAAAGAAATATTTGTCGTAATAAAATCGGAAAAAATATAGAAAAAGAAAACATAATAGATATAATGCTAGAAAAACAAGAGCACTGGAGAGCCGTAGATGAAATGATAACAAACATTATGAAAAAAAAAGGAAAAGCATGAGAGAACTAGAAAATAGAAGAACAAATGTACAATAGACCCCGAAAAAAAAAACATTTATATGCCTCTGAAGTTATACCTTAATGGGTAGTTCCGGAGGCGGAGGGGAAAGGGTTTTAGTTGGTCTATGTATTCAAGATGAGTACATCAACCCAACACAGGGTGGTCATCGATACGAATCACTTAGATAGTGATTCGGACCACTCGTCTGTCAACAGATTTCCTAAACCCCTCCATAAAAAAAAGATATCCTCAAAAATCAGAATTTGTTGGAACTGACTGATAATGAAAACCTTAATGTTTTTTTTAAAATTGAATCAAAATTTGTATGTTGAAGACCCAGATTCAGGACAAGAAATTGAAAATCTAGAAATACAAGAACTATCTGAAGATTTTGACGTTGATGAGGTTTCAGTACTAGAAAAGGATATCCAAAATTATGGTGATGGAGTCTTTGAAGCTTCTTTCCAAATTAAAAATACGATTTCTGAACTCCAGTTTAAAGAAAAAGAGGAGACAAACAACAATAGATGACTTTTTGCATCATTACTATATGTATGTATTTTGGTCGGGGGAGATTTCACTATATATACATTTCTGCGCATTAAAATGTGTTTGAAAAAGGTAGTAATATTAATTTTTTTAATATTAGTTTCATTTCTTTGTTAGTTAGCACGCTTTTCAACTAATGAATTTTCATTAAATATACTATATTGTCTTAATACTGATTTTTGATTTGTACTCCAATGATGGGATTTTGATGGCAAGCTTAAAAATAAACCTCCAGTGCAGTGTTTCCCAACGTGGGGCGCACGCCCCACAAGGAGGCAATTTGATTGTTAAGGGGGGCAATTGGAATTTTCCATTATGAGTTTCCAAAAATTTGTTAGTCTGTTTCGTTTACAATTTCCTAGTCATATTTTCCTAAAAGGCATCATTTCCATTAAATATTATAACTTTAAAAACGTGTGACTTTTTTTTTTTTTGGAGATCGATTGTGTCCCATGCTATTTTTTAGAAAGAATCAACACATTTTTACTTTGTGGGGACTCGCGGAACCTAGGGGGGGGGGGGGGCATAACAATATTGCAAAAGGTTAAATGGGGCATGGCACAAAAAAGGTTGGGAAACACTGCTCTAGTGCGACAAATTTGAGCGTTCAAATTCAAAATGTTTGATAATTATTTCTGAACGCACGTTAGTAAAAATTTTTGAATAATGGTCAAAACTTAGACGTCCAGAATAAAACAAAAAACAATGTTGTTCTGAGTTTTCGTTAAAACTTACTAATCGTTTAGACGGTTTGATTAAAGGCCTATTCATTCCATTCATTTTGTGATATAAACCGCAGGCGTTGCAAAGATAATGTCCGGTTCCATCGCGTCTCCATAAAGGGGTTGATATGGCACCACAATTCACGCATTCTCGTCCTTCTCCAAATGGAAATTCCATTGGACCATCTACAAAAAGACATGAAAAGTAAATTAACAAAATTCTTAAATTAAAAAATTAAATTAAATCATTTAAAATAAGTCACGTATGTACTTCAAGAAAGACAGAGAAGTCACAATGCTTTTAACTAATTAAAAAAAGAGCTCTTATAATCAACTTTTATAAATATATCTATGTTATGATTAATGCAACTGAAAGCTTCTTCTTACAAATACGAAGCCTTTCATGGCCGGTGTTAACTGAACTAGTTGTAAGACTAGAACTAACATTAATCCTAATTCTAACTCTAGCACTAGACCTAGGACCTAGAACTAGGAGCTATCGGGTTTAGCAGTGCTTTTTTTGAAAGTGTTTGACGTTTCGGATGCCATGGTGCAAACTTCTTTAGAAACGAGTTTAAAGTCCAAAATATTTTCACTTTGAAAGCTTCAAGTTATAGGTCTAGTTTTAGAGTTAATGCTAATGTTAGTTCTAGTCTTAATTCAGCTTCTTCTAACTTCTAAAAGAAGAAATTTTTAGGTCCATTTCAGTTTCATTCCATTTCACAGAAACTTCTTCTTCCACTTTCAGAATTTTAATCTGGTGTACAAAGAAGTCAAAAATTTTACGTTTTGAACTTATTATTAATAATTTTTGTCTTAACGGTGACGATTAAGAATCTTATGAACAATTCAAGGAGGCAAAACATTTTACTTTACTCTGAAAATCAGAAGGTCTTTACAGTGCTTTAGGAAACTTGAAATACTGGAACCAAGCTTAGAAGATTGAAAAATCCTTAGAGAATCCAGACGGAGTAATGAAGGTAATAACCGCAAAAAAAGACAACTTACTAGATTTATTCGTAAAGGCGATTTCCAACAGTTTCTAATTTTTTCAAGCGATCAAAATTTAAGACTTTTGCCTGTAAGCACAATTAAATTATTTGGTTCGCTGAAAACGTCGGAAATTGTTGGAAATCAAACTACATGAATGGACTTAGCGTGTTTTTTTTTGGCAAACTAGTGCGCACCAGCGCAAAATAGCGCGTTTTGTTGGTTGCAACAAATTAATAGCTTTGTTCGATAGAGCTGCAGTGCTATCACATAGCAGTTCAGTGCATTATTAAATTTTGGTTACATATGCGTTCGTTGGATCACAGTTCATGTCTGAACTAAAGAGTACCAAATTACATTGAATTACAGTTATTCCCCTTTAAACATTAAACGAAGCTGCACCTTTGCAACATAGTGTAATTTAGTGCAGTGCAAGTTTTAACCCAACGAACAAAGCTAATGTTTTGTGTTCTGTCATATTTTATTACTGTAGTTTAGAAAACATTTTAAATAACTTTAAGCCTGGAACACACTTATAAGTACTTACTTCACTTATGTGGACATTAGTAGGTATAGTTATGTTTAACTTCATCGCATACTATTGAATTTGCTTTTTTTGCACTAAACTAATATGGCATATGCACCCCATTATGCATTCAAGATCAAATTCTGGTGCGCACAAGTGCAATCAAAAGAAAACGCCATTAATAGATCACTTTAATTCTAATAATTTGCCATTTATGAAAGACCCGATTTGAAACAGTGCAATGAAAAAAACGAAGACGTTTAATATATTAATCTGTTTGAGAACACCACACTAAAAACCTTGATAACTACTCACTTAGGAAACGATAAGGACACGTATTTCTAATGGAAAACTACTCATATTAATTTGAGGTCGAGTTCATAGAACTGGATTTTTCAATTAATCAATGAATACATCAAAAAAAGTCTTTGAACTTTTTGTATAATTGTTTTCTGTACTATAATAAAACTCCATTAGACGATTTTTTAACAAAATTTTAAAAAAGATTGTTAATAGAATTGATTGTAAAAAAAGAACTTGTATATACAAGCTAATATCGAACAACAAAAATTAACAACTATTAATTGTGAGTAGTTTACAGACACAGAAGAAAATAAGTTACGAAACAACTTCCTTTTCTGAAGGAATTTTCTATGAACAATTCTTGTTAACTTTTTGGTTAATGAATCCTGTTTTCCTTCTCTAAATGGAAAGAAGGAAGAACTCAGAATAAGATAAAACCCAACCCAAACTAAGTAATGAGGAAATCTTAGTGATACTCAAAGAACCATTAGAGAATCATTAGTTAGTAAGTAAGTTTAGATTTTGCTTTTAAAAAAACATTCTTCTAAGTACTTTTATGTAAATTTAAAACCTTGATTATTAAACAAAACGACATTTTATTCGTATTTATATCCACTAAAGCAAAATTCTCTTCAACAATTCTTTAACAAAACTCTTAAAAAGGTTAAAATCACCAAATAATTTAACATTTTCTTCTAATTAAAAGTTAACTTTAACTCAAAACAGTTCTTCCACTTCATTCATATTAAAAAAATATGATACCTATAGAACAAAATACTCTCCACTTATCCTTCTAACTAAACAAAGTTCTAAACTATCCAAATTTTTTAGGTAAATCAAAATAGAATCTTTTAAGCTTCGTTTAGAAAAAAAATCAAATCAAAATCTATAAAAATGAATTTTTGATGAATTTTTAAAGTTGATTTTCTTAAGTTAGAAAAGTGTCAAAAATGTTTACCAACTTTGAAAATTCTTTTAATTTTTTTGATAACATTTAGAATAAAACGGTCTTTTTATATTAAAGCTAGAATGTTTTAAGTTTCATTTAGAAAAAAAATCAAATCAAAATTTTTAAAAATGAATTTTTGATGAATTTTTAAAGTTGATTTCTTAAGTTAGAAAAATGTCAAAAATTTCTTGTAACTTTGAAAATTTTTTTAATTTTTCTGACAACATTTAGAATAAAACAGTCCTTTTAGATCAAAACTAAAATGTTTTAGGTTTCATTTAGAAAAAAAATCACATCAAAATCTTTAAAAATGAATTTTTTGTGAATTTTTAAATTTAATTTTCTTAAGCTAAAAGTGTCAAAAACTTTTATAAACATTGAAATTTTTTTAATTTTTTTGACAACATTTAGAATAAAACTCTCTTTTTAGATCAAAATTAGAATGTTTTAAGTTTCATTTAGAAAAAATATCAAATCAAAATTTTTTAAAATGAATTTTTGATGAACTTTTAAATTTAATTTTCTTAAGTTAAAAGTGTCAAAAATTTTTATAAACTTTGAAAATTTTTTTAAATTTTTTTTGACAATATTTAGAATAAAACGGTCTATTTTGATCAAAACTAGAATGTTTTAAGTTACATTTAGAAAAAAAATCAAATCAAAATCTTTAAAAATGAATTTTTGATGAATTTTTAAAATTGATTTTCTTAAGTTAGAAAAGTGTCAAAAATTTTTTCCAACTTTGAAAATTTTTTTAATTTTTCTGACGACATTTAGAATAAAACGGTCCTTTTAGATCAAAACTAGAATGTTTTAAGTTTCATTTAGGAAAAAAATCAAATCAAAATCTTCAAAAATGAATTTTTGATGAATTTTTTAAAAAATCGTTAATTTTCTAACCTAAAAAAATTTTCACCAACTTTGAAATTTTTTTTAATTTTTTTGACAACCTTTAGAATAAAACTCTCTTTTTAGATCAAAACTAGAATGTTTTAAGTTTCACTCAGAAAAAAAATCAAATCAAAATCTTTAAAAATGAATTTTTGATGAATTTTTAAAGCTGATTTCTTAAGTTAGAAAAGTGTCAAAAATTTTTTCCAGCTTTGAAAATTTTTTTAATTTTTCTGACGACATTTAGAATAAAACGGTCTTTTTAGATCAAAACTAGAATGTTTTAAGTTTCATTTAGGAAAATAGTCAAATCAAAATCTTTAAAAATGAATTTTTGATGAATTTTTAAATTGAATTCTCTTAAGTTAAAAGTCAAAAATTTTTATAAACTTTGAAAATTTTTTTAATTTTTGTGACATCATTTAGAATAAAACGGTCTTTTTAAATCAAAACTAGAATGTTTTAGATTTCATTTAAAAAAAAAATCAAATCAAAATCTTGAAAAATGCATTTTTGATGAATTTTTAAAGTTAATTTTCTTAAGTTAGAAAAGTGTCAAAAATATTCACCAACTTTAAAAATCTTTTTAAATTTTTTGACAACATTTAGAATAAGACGGTCTTTTTAAATCAAAACTAGAATATTGTAAGTTTCATTTAGAAAAAAAAAATCAAATCAAAATCTTGAAAAATGAATTTTTAATGAATTTTTAAAGTTCATCGTTTTTCTTAAATTAGGTTAGAAGTGTAACAAATTTTTTACAAACTTTAAAATTTTTTTTAATTTTTTTGACAACATTTAGAATAAAACGGTCTTTTTAAATCAAAACTAGAATGTTTTGAGTTTCATTTAGAAAAAAAATCAAATCAAAATCTTGAAAATTGAATTTTTAATGAATTTTTAAAGTTCAACGTTTTTCTCAAATTAGGTTAGAAGTGTCAAAAAAATTTTACCAACTTTAAAAATTTTTTTAATTTTTTTTGACAACAGTTAGAACAAAACGGTCTTTTACGATCAAAACTACAATGTTTTGAGTTTCATTTAGAAAAAATTTAAATCAATATCTTTAAAAACAAATTTTTGATGAATTTTTAAAAATTGACTAATTGTTAATAAATTGAAAGAAATTTCTTTCTTTCAAGCTAAAATAAAAACTACCCAATTGACATAGGTCTATCATTTTAAACTTAATTAACATGAGACATCTTGCACCCAAAACCCTTGAAACTTAAAATTTTCAAACCTCTTCCGGTTAATACCCAAAATACTTTACATTAATCTCCCTTAATCTTTCCTTAATAGCCGTAAAAATGTATCTGGCGGCCTCCTTCAAAAAGATAACCCCACATTCAATCTATTTAAGAGTGTAAGAGTGGTACTTATAATCCTCCACCCTTTCCATTTTAAAACTTAAAGCAACATTTTTTTTATAACTTTCACATACCGTATGGTGAAGTTCTTTGAAACCCCGTTCCATCATAAGCCCTCCAAGAATTCATCATCATATTCTGCGCGTAAAATTGTCCCGCGGATAACGCCCCAGCGTGCGTAGAAGCTCCAAGATGAGCCGAAGGTCCGGCAACTTCTCCATAACCACCGTGTGCTGCCCAATTGGTTTGATGCGATGGCGCAAAATGGCTGCTAGCAGGAGAAGGATACTGCGGCATTCCTCTTCCACCGGTCATGAAAACCGGAGACTGTTGGAGATGTTGATGAAACCCGGCGCTTCCATCCGAATAATTCGTCGGCGTCGAACCGGCTGAAGAATGAAACATCTTTTCGAATCGCTAAAAAGAAGGAAAAAAAATTGAAAAAATAAAAAAATAAAAAATTGTTATAAAAGAGAATCTTGGGACGTCCCAACGTCTCAACCCGCGACGAAGGATAATAAGTTTACCGTGGTCATAATTCAACCGGAGTTGATTAAGGGGGGTTGTCAAAACGGTAAAATGGGTTCCGGACGAAGAATAAGTGCATTTCGGACGGAGGAATTCCTTCTGGTCCGCGAGGAGATAAGAGTTGGAGCGTCTGGTGACCTCCGGTAGATGGTTCTCGGTGTCTGCGCGTCGAGTGGGGAAGGGGCCGGACTGGTCGGGGGGCCATAAACAAATTGATAAGGCCCCGGAGACTGGTTAAGTGGTCCGGCGCGGTTCCTGGAACCCGACGCGGCTCTCGGACTTCTCTGGGCGGAAAAATAAAAACCAAAAAGGAAAAAGAGCGCGGCTCGCGAGCTTCCAATTCCGTTCTCTTGTGGACACGACTTTTTTGCCTTTCTGGGGCTCCAAGAAACGAGTTAAAACGAAATGTCTACCGAGACGAGGTTATTACACGTCATTTACACGAATTACTTTTAAAAGGAATTTACTGAAACTTTACAAACGAGTTCCTCTTTTATTACTTAAGGGTTTACTGAAAGTAATAATCGTTAAGAACGGTTAAAATCTCGGGTGAGATCTAAAAATTATTATTCTCTTAACTAAAACGCGTCGTAAATTTGTTTGGAAGTTTTAGTTTTGGACATACTTAACACTAAAAATAGTCGAGTTATAACCGAAAATGTCAATTTTACAAACTTCAACATCAAATAACTTAAAAACTAGGCGAAGTAGAAAAAAATTTTTCAAATAAAAGTTATAGAGTGATTAATTGTAAATATTTTCTCTTATAAACATTAGTTTCGAATTTTTTATATTAAGCGAGTTATAAGAAAAAATAATGGGGTTATAACTTAAAATGTCAATTTTTCAATTTTACCAACTTCAACATCAAATAACCTAAAAACTACGCGAAGTAGAAAAAACTTTTTCAAATAAAAATTATAACTAGATTTATTATAAACATTTTTTATTCAGAATTTATTTTTGAATTTTTAATATTAAGTGAGTTATAAACAAAAATAGTGAGGTTATAACCGAAAATGTTAATTCTTCAATTTTACCAACTTCAACATCAAATAACCTAAAAATTAGGCGATGTAGAAAAAACTTTTTCAAATAAAAGTTATAGACTGATTAATTATAAACATTTTTTCTCATAAACATTAGTTTCGAATTTTTAATATTAAGCAAGTCATAACAAAAAATAATAAAGTTAACCTAAAATGTATTTTTTCAAATTTAACCTTAAATATCCTAAAACCTAAGCAATGTAGAGAAAAATTTTTCAAATAAAAGTTATAACTAGATTTCTTATGAACATTTTTTGTTAAGAATTTATTTTTGAATTTTTAATACTAAGTGAATTATAAACAAAAATATTGAGGTTAGAACCGAAAATGTCAATTCTTCAATTTTACCAACTTCAACATCAAATAACCTAAAAACTAGGCGAAGTAGAAAAAACTTTTTCAAATAAAAGTTATAGACTAATTAATTATAAACATTTTTTCTTATAAACATTAATTTCGAATTTCTTATATTAAGCGAGTTATAACAAAAAATCGTGAAGTTAACCTAAAATGTCATTTTTCAAATTTAACTTCAAATATCCTAAAATCTGAACAATGTAGAAAAAAATTTTTCAAATGAAAGTTATAATTAGATTCATTATGAATAATTTTTGTTAAGAATTTATTTTTGAATTTTTAATATTAAGTGAATTATAAACAAAAATAGTGAAGTTATAACCGAAAATGTCAATTCTTCAATTTTACCAACTTCAAGATCAAATAACCTAAAAACTACGCGAATTAGAAAAAACTTTTTCAAATAAAAGTTATAGAATGATTAATTATAAACATTTTTTCTTATAAACATTAGTTTCGAATTTTTTATATTAAGCGACTTATAACAAGAAATAGTGAAATTAACTTAAAATATATTTTTTCAAATTTAACCTGAGATATCCTAAAATCTGAGCAATGTAGAAAAAAAAACCAAATAAAAGTTATAATTAGATTAATTATAAGAAATTATTTTTATTTTTTGTTAAGAATTTATTTTTGAATTTTTAATATTAAGTGAATTATCAACAAAAATATTGGGGTTATAACCGAAAATGTCAATTTTTCAATTTTACCAACTTCAACATCAAATAACCTAAAAACTACGCGAAGTAGAAAAAACTTTTTCAAATAAAAGTTATAGATTAATTAATTATAAACATTTTTTCTTATCAACATTAATTTCGAATTTTTTATATTAAGCGAGTTATAACAAAAAATAATGAAGTTAACCTTAAAATGTACTTTTTCAAATTTAATCTTAAATATCTTAAAATCTGAGCAATGCAGAAAAAAATTTTTCAAATAAAAATTATAACTAGATTTACTATGAATAATTTTTAATAAGAATTTATTTTTGAATTTTTAATATTAAGTGAGTTATAAACAAAAGTAATGGAGTTATAACCTAAAATGTCAATTCTTCAATTTTACCAACTTCAACATCAAATAACCTAAAAACTAGCCCAAGTAGAAAAAACTTTTTCAAATAAAAGTTATAACTAAATTTATTATAAACATTTTTTGTTAAGAATTTATTTTTGAATTTTTAATATTAAGTGAATTATAAACAAAAATAATGAGGTTATAACCGAAAATGTCAATTCCTCAATTTTACCAACTTCAACATCAAATAACCTAAAAACTAGACCAAGTAGAAAAAACTTTTTCAAATAAAAGTTATAGCTTGATTAATTATAAATATTTTTTCTTATAAACATTTTTTTGAATTTTTGATATTAAGCGAGTTATGACAAAAAATAATAAACTTAACCTAAAATGTATTTTTTCAAATTTAAGCTTAAATATCTCAAAACCAAATCAATATAGAAAAAAAATTTTCAAATAAAAGTTATAATTAGATTAATTATGAACAACTTTTATTAAGAATTTATTTTTGAATTTTTAATACTAAGTGAATTATAAACAAAAATAGCGAGGTTATAACCAAAAATGTCAATTTTTCAAGTTTACCAACTTCAACATCAAATAATTTAAAAACTAGGCGAAATAGAAAAAACTTTTTCAAATAAAAGTTACAACTAGATTTATTATAAACATTTTTTATTAAGAATTTATTTTTGAATTTTTAATACTAAGTGAATTATGAACAAAAATATTGGAGTTATAACCGAAAATGTCAATTCTTCAATTTTACCAACTTTAACATCAAATAACCTAAAAACTACGCGAACTAGAAAAAACTTTTTCAAATAAAAGTTATAGACTGATTAATTATAAACATGTTTTCTTATAAATGTTAGTTTCGAATTTTTTATATTAAGTGAGTTATAACAAAAAATCGTGAAGTTAACCTAAAATGTATTTTTTCAAATTTAACCTTAAATATCCTAAAACCTAACCAATATAGAAAAAAAAATTTCAAATAAAAGTTATAAATAAATTTATTATGAACAATTTTTATTAAGAACATATTTTTGAATTTTTAATACTAAGTGAATTATAAACAAAAATAGTGAGGTTATAACCGAAAATGTTATTCTTCAATTTTACCAACTTCAACGTCAAATAACCTAAAAACTACGAGAAATAGAAAAAACTTTTTCAAATAAAAATTATAACTAGATTTATTATGAACATTTTTTGTTAAGAATTTATATTTGAATTTTTAGTACTAAGTGAATTATAAACAAAAATCATGGAGTTATAACCTAAAATGTAAATTTTTCAATTTTACCAATTTCAACATCAAATAACCTAAAAACTAGGCGACGTAGAGAAAATTTTTTCAAATAAAAGTTATAGATTTATAAATTATAAATATTTTTTCTTATAAACATTAATTTCGAATTTTTTATATTAAGTGAGTTATAATAAAGAATAATGAAGTTAACCTAAAATGTATTTTTTTAAATTTAACCTAAAATATCCTAAAATCAGAACAATTTAGAAAAAAAAAATTTCAAATAGAAGTTATAACTAGATTCATTATGAACAATTTTTGTTAAGAATTTATTTTTGAATTTTTGATATTAAGCGAGTTATAAACAAAAATAGTTGAGTTATAACCTAAAACGTATTTTTTTCAAATTTAACCTCAAATATCCTAAAACCTAAGGAATGTGGAAAAAAAATTTTCAAATAAAAGTTATAACTAGATTTATTATGAACAATTTTTGTTAAGAATTTATTATTGAATTTTTAATATTAAGTGAATTATAAACAAAAATAATGGAATTATAATCGAAAATGTCAATTTTTCAATTTTACCAACTTCAACATCAAATAACCTAAAAACTAGGCGAAATACAAAAAACTTTTTCAAATAAAAGCTATAGAATGATTCATTATAAACATTTTTTCTTATAAACATTACTTTCGAATTTTTTGAATTAAACGAGTTATAACAAAAAATAATAAACTTAACCTAAAATGTCATATTTTTCAACTGTAATCTTAAATATCTTAAAATCTCAGTAATCTAGAAAAAAATTTTTCAAATAAAAGTTATGATTAGATTTATTATAAACACTTTTTATTAAGAATTTATTTATGAATTTTTAATACTAAGTGAATTATAACCAAAAATAGTGAGGTTATAACCGAAAATGTTAATTCTTCAATTTTACCAACTTCAACATCAAATAACCTAAAAATTACGCGAAGTAGAAAAAACTTTTTCAAATAAAAGTTATAGACTAGTTAATTATAAACATTTTTTCTTATAAACATTAGTTTTGAATTTTTAATATTAACCGAGTTATAGAAAAAAATAGTGTAGATAACCTAAAATGTATTTTTTCAAATTTAACCTTAAATATCCCAAAATCTGAGCAATATAGAAAAAAAATTTTCAAATAAAAGTTATAATTAGATTTACTATGAAGATTTTTTATTAAGAATTTATTTTTGAATTTTTAATACTAAATGAATTATAAACAAAAATGGTGGGGTTATAACCGAAAATGTAAATTTTTCAATTTTACCAACTTCATCATAAAATAACCTAAAAACCACGCGAAGTAGAAAAAACTTTTTCAAATCAAAGTTATAGATTGATTAATTATAAACACTTTTTCTTATAAACATTAGTTTCGAATTTTTGATATTAAGCCAGTTATAACAAAAAATAGTGGAATTATAACCGAAAATGTCTACTCTTCAATTTTACCAACTTCAACATCAAATAACCTAAAAACTAGGCGAAGTAGAAAAAACTTTTTCAAATAAAAGTTATAACAAGATTTATTATGAATATTTTTTGTTAAGAATTCTTTTTTGAATTTTTGATATTAAGCGAGTTATAAAGAAAAATAGAGGAGTTATAACCAAAAATGTTAATTCTTCAATTTTACCAACTTCAACATCAAATAACTTAAAAAGTGTCACCATTTTAACATTAGCGTTGAAAGGCAAACTTATAAAGAACGAAAAAAAAATGTAAATAACTCTTATCTCTCCCCATTAGATAAACATTTGTCACAAAGTTAGCAGATAACACGATGGGTCCCGTTGTGCGCTACTGTTTAGTGCCGATAAAGGCTCACAATGCGCTAATCGCCTGCCTCTCTTTCTTTATCACCATAACGATAAGCTCGTTTAACGATGAGGAAGTTTACATAGCACTTCGTTTCCGGATATTTAAAATTTTACAAATCCCCGCTTTATCCGAAAAATCCAAACGTATTAAATTTATTTTCGAAAAAGGAAAAGTGGGAATCTAAGCGATCGAAATTATGTTGTTTAGATAAACAGTAATTACACCTCACGTTGTAATAGATAATAAACAGACAAAGCGCATTTTGACGAGTAACACTTTGCATATCTAACTAATTATCGTTTGGAAACTATGTCGGTCGAAACGGCAGCGTAGATAAAGTGTTATCGCACTTCCTCTATCCAACTTGTCGCGTTGACGATACTCTATCGGTTTTCCCGCATGAGTTTTCGCGACGACAATGCGGGAAAATCACCTACCTGGATAATATAAGAAATCCGTTATACGCTACGTAAGATAAGTAAATATATATCTACAACTTTCAAAGATTCTCATATAAACATTAAAGATATATCTAATTCACATAGTGAAATAAATTACTGTTTATGTGTTGACATAAAAGGGCACGTGCCAAAGGAATTTCGCTTCTTCACTTCCGTAGGAGAAACGAGAATGTGACACGAGCTTTTGGAATTCCGGGAAGTTTCTTGTTACCCTCATTTAATGTGAAGACGTTGCGGTATGTTTGAAAAATACCTTTGGGGTTAGACTTGGGGTTATAAGAGGACTGGTTTAAATGGAATAAAATAAATGGGGGTTTTGGAGTGAATAATATTTTGTGGTAAATTTAAAATTTTAACTGAAAATAGAGTTTTAAATTTATGTGGATTGTTTAACGAAGATTGCATCTGGTTTATCTTTATTTATCATAATGTCAATATAAGTTTGAATAATTGAAGAGATTTTAGACTTTGTACGAAGGATAATATAGAAGTAAGATTTAAAAATCAAACGAACCGCTACTTTTCTTGGTTTTTTGACCTTGCAACCTTAGCTGCTCCACATGTTGACACAAAAATCGTTGGAATCAAGGCTATTTTTTAAGTTTCAAGTCTTATGTCGACATAAAACGCAAAAATAAAGCTCTTTCGGACGATTTTTTTTTGAAGATTTTTGACGTTTCTAAATGTCAAACGAACCGCTACTTTTCTCGCTTTTTTTGACCTTGCAACCTTAGTTGCTCTACATGTTGATACAAAAATCGTTGGAATCAAGTCCATTTTTTAAGTTTCAAGTCTTATGTCGACATAAAACGCTAAAATAAAGCTCTTTCGGACCATTTTTTTTGAAGATTTTTGACGTTTCTAAATGTCAAACGAACCGCTACTTTTCTCGCTTTCTTTTCACCTTGCAACCTTAGTTGCTCTACATGTTGATACAAAAATCGTTGGAATCGAGTCTATTTTTTAAGTTTCACGTCTTATGTCGACATAAAACGCTAAAATAAAGCTCTTTCGGACGATTTTTTTTTGAAGATTTTTGACGTTTCTAAATGTCAAACGAACCGCTACTTTTCTCGCTTTTTTTTGACCTTGCAACCTTAGTTGCTCTACATGTTGATACAAAAATCGTCGGAATAAAGTCTATTTTTTAAGTTTCACGTCTTATGTCGACATAAATCGCTAAAATAAAGCTCTTTCGGACGATTTTTTTTTGAAGATTTTTGACGTTTCTAAATGTCAAACGAACCCCTACTTTTCTCGCTCTTTTTTGACCTTGCAACCTTAGTTGCTCTACATGTTGATACAAAAATCGTTGGAATCGAGTCTATTTTTTAAGTTTCACGTCTTATGTCGACATAAATCGCTAAAATAAAGCTTTTTCGGGCGATTCTTTTTTAAGATTTTTGACGTTTCTAAATGTCAAACGAACCGCTACTTTTTTCGCTTTTTTTGACCTTGCAACCTTAGTTGCTCTACATGTTGATACAAAAATCGTTGGAATCAAGTCCATTTTTTAAGTTTCAAGTCTTATGTCGACATAAATCGCTAAAATAAAGCTCTTTCGGACGATTTTTTTTTGAAGATTTTTGACGTTTCTAAATGTCAAACGAACCGCTACTTTTCTCGCTTTTTTTGACCTTGCAACCTTAGTTGCTCTACATGTTGACACAAAAATCGTTGGAATCAAGTCCATTTTTTAAGTTTCAAGTCTTATGTCGACATAAAACGCTAAAATAAAGCTCTTTCGGGCGATTTTTTTAAAAGATTTTTGACGTTTCTAAATGTCAAACGAACCGCTACTTTTCTCGCTTTTCTTTGACCTTGCAACCTTAGTTGCTCTACATGTTGATACAAAAATCGTTGGAATCAAGTCCATTTTTTAAGTTTCAAGTCTTATGTCGACATAAATCGCTAAAATAAAGCTCTTTCGGACGATTTTTTTTGAAGATTTTTGACGTTTCTAAATGTCAAACGAACCGCTACTTTTCTCGCTTTTTTTTGACCTTGCAACCTTAGTTGCTCTACATGTTGATACAAAAATCGTTGGAATCAAGTCTATTTTTTAAGTTTCAAGCCTTATGTCGACATAAATCACTAAAATAAAGCTCTTTCGGACGATTTTTTTTGAAGATTTTTGACGTTTCTAAATGTCAAACGAACCGCCACTTTTCTCGCTTTTTTGGACCTTGCAACCTTAGTTGCTCTACATGTTGATACAAAAATCGTTGGAATCGAGTCTATTTTTTAAGTTTCACGTCTTATGTCGACATAAATCGCTAAAATAAAGCTCTTTCGGACGATTTTTTTTGAAGATTTTTGACATTTCTAAATGTCAAACGAACCGCTACTTTTCTCGCTTTTTTTTTGACCTTGCAACCTTAGTTGCTCTACATGTTGATACAAAAATCGTTGGAATCAAGTCTATTTTTTAAGTTTCAAGCCTTATGTCGACATAAATCGATCAAATAAAGCTCTTTCGGACGATTTTTTTTTGAAAATTTTTGACGTTTCTAAATGTCAAACGAACCCTTACTTTTCTCGCTTTTTTTTGACCTTGCAACCTTAGTTGCTCTACATGTTGATACAAAAATCGTTGGAATCGAGTCTATTTTTTAAGTTTCACGTCTTATGTCGACATAAATCGCTAAAATAAAGCTCTTTCGGACGATTTTTTTAAAGATTTTCGACGTTTCTAAATATCAAACGAACCGCTATTTTTCTCGCTTTTTTTGACCTTGCAACCTTAGTTGCTCTACATGTTGATACAAAAATCGTTGGAATCGAGTCTACTTTTTAAGTTTCACGTCTTATGTCGACATAAATCGCTAAAATAAAGCTTTTTCGGGCGATTTTTTTTTTTAAGATTTTTGACGTTTCTAAATGTCAAACGAACCGCTAATTTTCTCGCTTTTTTTTGACCTTGCAACCTTAGTTGCTCTACATGTTGATACAAAAATCGTTGGAATCAAGTCTATTTTTTAAGTTTCACGTCTTATGTCGACATAAATCACTAAAATAAAGCTCTTTCGGACGATTTTTTTTGAAGATTTTTGACGTTTCTAAATGTCAAACGAACCGCTACTTTTCTCGCTTTTTTTGACCTTGCAACCTTAGTTGCTCTACATGTTAATATAAAAATCGTTGGAATCAAGGCTATTTTTTAAGTTTCACGCCTTATGTCGACATAAATCGCTAAAATAAAGCTCTTTCGGACGATTTTTTTAAAGATTTTCGACGTTTCTAAATGTCAAACGAACCGCTACTTTTCTCGCTTTTTTGACCTTGCAACCTTAGTTGCTCTACATGTTGATACAAAAATCGTTGGAATCGAGTCTATTTTTTAAGTTTCACGTCTTATGTCGACATAAATCGCTAAAATAAAGCTCTTTCGGACGATTTTTTTTTTGAAGATTTTTGACGTTTCTAAATGTCAAACGAACCGCTACTTTTCTCGCTTTTTTTGACCTTGCAACTTTAGTTGCTCTACATGTTGATACAAAAATCGTTGGAATCAAGTCTATTTTTTAAGTTTCAAGTCTTATATCGACATAAATCGATCAAATAAAACTCTTTCGGACGATTTTAAAGCAAGATTTTTGACATTTCTAAATGTCAAACGAACCGCTACTTTTCTCGCTTTTTTTGACCTTGCAACCTTAGTTGCTCTACATGTTGATACAAAAATCGTTGGAATCAAGGCTATTTTTTAAGTTTCACGTCTTATGTCGACATAAATCGCTAAAATAAAGCTCTTTCGGACGATTTTTTTTTTGAAGATTTTTGACGTTTCTAAATGTCAAACGAATCGCTACTTTTCTCGTAAAGGATATAGAAGTATAATTTTAAATATAACGTCCCTAAACATTGCAAGTAATGTGTTCATGAATATTTTTTTGTGTCTCTTGCTCTTGTATAGTGTTTCTTTAAAATATTATTGACATGTTTTTAAAATGTTGATATGCTTTGAAAATCTTTTCGAGGTTTTTTGCTTTCCTCTCCCTGAAAACGATCTTTTCGACAGTTTTCAGGAGTACTACCGGGACCTGATTATTTTAATTACCTGATAAGGACCTGATTGTTTATTTTAAACTACTTTAATACTTGGAGATATTAAAACAGATTATAAGTGGTATTGCAAATGTACGTTTGTTATCTTTTGAACACAACGGAAGTTTTTCGAAAAAGAACGTTTCTTTTCTAGAGTTTGTAAAATTTTTGACTTCAATTTGAATTTATAATATTGAAATGTAAAAATAAAAATGAAAATTTTACTAACTTCATAAATTTCACTAACATAAATTAATTAACAAAGGCGAAACATTAACCCTCCGGTGGGCGCGTATGCGGCAGTTAGCCGCATTTTTTTCCCAAAATATTTCTAAGTTCACTGTGAAACCATTAAATATCCTATTGCGGTGTAAAAGCCGCAACGCGTCTATTCGTGTAAGTCCGATAGGCGCGCCCACCGGAGGGTTAAGGTAATCAAAAAGTACTTTTTTTCAAACTTCTATGAAGTTAGTATGAAAAATTTTCAACGGCACTGTACATTAAAACCAAGAAATGTGTTGCCGGTAAAGAAGATTTTCTTTTCTTAAATAGGTTATATTTGAACTGTCAATTTTGCAATTTCAAGTAGCGTCGTTTTCATGTCCGAGCTTCTTTAAGAATTTTACCCGGTAAAAATCGTTTTGAACGTGTTACTTTTACTCGTGTTAGTTAGTTAATAGATCAATCTAAGTGTTTTACGGTTTTAATTGAAGGTAAGTGATATAATTTGAAGAAAATGAGTGTTTTTGATATAGCGTTATTACATTATCATAAGTGGCTTGTGCGCATGCGTTAAGTATTCTGTCAAAAATGTCTTTATTAAGGTTAATAATATTTAGAAAATTAGTTTTTTTTTCTTTCTATAATTTTAACTTCCTTATTTAATTTCAGTGTGTTTCAATGTGTTTTTGGAAGGAGTAGCAAAAGATGTAGCTGTCGTCGGATTGCTATTTTGCGATTGCCAGGAGGTATAAAATGATTGTTAATTTCATGTAAATAAAGATGATATAAAACTTTTCTTTTTTTCTATTTTTTAGTTAGTTGCTGAAGAAACGGCATTCGCTTGGTAAGTCTTTATGCATGTTTTTACTAGTATTGGTATTGATGTTGTAACCAATGTAAAATATTGATTGAAAATAAAAAAAAGTTTTTTCCGATATTAAAAATCAACCTCAACATCAGGAAATAGAACAATTTCTACAGCAGAATGTTGAGTAATGAAAATATTCTCTCATTGTTACAAATCACAAACATGTTTTTTCAAAGAACAAAATGCGAAAAATCCATTATTGCTATTTTGTTTACTATACTTTGTGTAAATAACTAATTTAATGCAATTAAATGTACAGATGTTGAAAATTCTCTCTAATAAGAACGTAAGACCAGATGAAACTAAGTTTTTTAACAAAATTTGAGTAAAATTTCAATATTTTTGACTTTTGACTTGTACTTTAACTAAATCTGTATATAATTTCTATATTGTATGTCTTTTTAAAAGGATAATAGGCATATTTGAGTTAAAATTTTACAAACGTTCTAATTTGGAAATCTGAACAAAGAGTGGAAATCTTTGTTCATCGGTGAACAAGTGGTGAAAATCATGATGGTATTTTTAATAAAGAAAACTAATATTGAAAAACTCTCCTCCGTTTTAAGGGGGAGCAACGGGGTTTATTTTTTGAAAAATCGCTTTTTTTTTCTTTACGCAATTCGAAAGTATGCACCTTTTAGAATATTGTCCTACAATATTATAACAAAATTTGTACAAATAATGGAATTATAGCTCTTTTCTGCTCGCGTGCACGAAGCCATTATTTGAATACGAACATAAACAACCATTGTCACAAAATGTTATCGATGCTATTACTCCCATTTATATGGATTTGTCCAAGACGGAGTTGCTGTATAGGCGGATTTACGCAAAATTCGAATGAGAGCTTTAATACTCTCATTTGGAAGTTCGCTCCGAAAATTTTATCAAATCGGGCAGTTATTGTGCAAATTGCTACTTATTTGACGGTTTCCATTTTTAATAATGGAATGGCATTTTTATTAAAGGTGGCAAATGAAATACAAATCCAGATTGGATCCCAAATGTACGCATTTTGTACAGCTAAAGAACAACACCGTATAAGTCGAGCTCAAGTGCGTTAAATTTCAAGTGTTTTAGACAATTCAGACAAGAAGAAAGTCGAATTATGTTCTAGAAATTCTAAAGACCTTTATTATGGAGAAGGAATAGATGAATTGTGGTAACTCTTAAAATTTCCTCCATTATATCATCTAGAACTAATCTTAACTTTTTAAATGCGTTTTTCTCACACTAAAATTTTTTAACCTGTTGTCACAATTTCTTTACCAACGAGAATCGCATTCAAATTTTATTGAGACGTCCTCAATCTATGTAAAATTCCCTTCAGTTAAGCGTACGGATTTTTATTTGTATTAATATTTGCTGCCTCTTTACCCCTTGGAAAGATTAATTATTTTATCGATTTTCTTAACTCTTTTTTTGCAGGGGTGCCATCTTAACAGCAATTATTATTTTTTAAATCGGGTACGCTTAACTAAAGCTACACTAATATAGATTAAAATGACGTTTCCTTTTTTATTTTCAGATTATTTTTACACGTTTTCTAGTGACAACCAACAAGATGCTTTTTTTTGTTAGTGCATTTTGACACCCTCCATACATGTATTCTAAGGCAGATTTTTTTTCTATACTTCCTAAAATAAGTTTAAATTGCGTAGTTTCAAATATCAAATTCCGATTTTTCTAAAATATATGAGTGAACCAAAGTAAAATCTTAATTATCGCCTTTTTTCGCAGTCTCCACCCTGTTGTTCCCCCTTAATTTACTTTCTGATAGTTGTCGTGAGTTTAGGAAGTCAAATTTTGCCATAACTTTACTTGTAATAACGATTAAATTTGAAATAACTTCTAGCCATTGTCTAAACACTACTATTTGAACAAAATCGTTATACTTTTTTTAAATACTACAACTACTGCTACGATTACGGTTCCAGCTTTTAAGTTTGAAATCCTAAATTCATCATTAGAGATTCTTAGGAGCATATATTTTAAGGTACTTAATTAACAACAGTTGCAATAAAATCTATCAAAACCTATATTTACAAGGTGATAATTGGTAACTGGACAATTTTCAAATTAGTGTTACATAATAACTTTGCAAAACGACAAGGTTTTATTAACACTAGAATAAAGTTTGTTATTTACACTATGCCATTTATGATGTGTATCAAATTTCGAAGATAATGTCATAGAGATGGTAACACTTTCATTAGATGTAATTTTCAACAATTTTTATGAAATCATCAAATCATTTTTTTTTTAATATTCCTTAAGAATATTTAAATTAGAAAGCTTTTAACGAATAACGTGATTCTTTGATAAATTCATAATTGATCATTAGAAGCGTATAAATGCAAAAGCAGACATTCGACATTTTCTTCAAAAATTAGTTAGACGCGGATCTGTATTGTAAATTTAGCAAGAAATCAAGTTTTGCGGCCCCCAGGAGCGTAACAATACATTTAAGTGAGTTATTGCAATAATAAATTCCTCTTTAAATGCAAAAGCAGACATTTGCGCCAAGTAGTTAGGTGCAAAAGCAGACGTTTGTGTTTGAACCTATCCAGATCTCGCATTACCTCACGTGATAGCCGTGACATTGAAGTAGCTGTTAGTTGTGTTCACTTCTGCATGATTAGTTTAAACGAGAGCGTGGTAACGAATGTATTACGGAGTTTTGATTACCTTCAACAACATTACCATTGAACCAAGTCCTCGTGGCAAAGGACGAAAGAGAATAGCAAATAAGCAAGAGTACAAGCGTGAAAAAGCCAAGACAAAGAGGCACAGGTTTAAGGCAGAAGGCTTAAACTTGGCAAGATAAGCAGCATTTCCTCTTTGCTGGCCCAACACTATGGTGCAGACTGGGAAAACGATGAACGTTTGGAGTTCTTCAAAAACGCCTTTCAAAACAATCCAGCCAATACTTCGGAAACTCAGGGGGATGTGAATGACACACTAGTGTTTTCTGATAATGAATCTGATACTGACAAATTTAAATTTGTACCTAAAAAACTAATTTTGTACTTTTTTTAATAAAATCAGCTTCTTTAAAATCTCTTTTATCGCAATTCTAAATTTTATTAATGCAGACACTGCTAGTTTTTTTTATAGAAACGCCAAATCCAGAACTTTGCAGTTCACGAAGCAGAGATTTCCAAGCCTTAGATGCAAAACAAGACATTCTCATTTTTTAATCAAAATAACTTTTTTACTATCAGCCTGACTTGCGCTTTAAAGCACATAAAGACGTGTCGATGTATTATCTACTTTTGGTTAAAATACCAAGTCGATTGAGTGACTTAAAAGACAGTGAGAGGTTTTTCGCGCTTTACTCAAAACTATTCAAATGTCAAATTTATGGTTTTGCATTTACACGCTTCATTAAATGAATAAATTTTACATAGATAAATTTGAAGACTTTGGGGTCATGTTATATCTCCAAAACGTAAAATAATTCTTGATAATAAAATAATGTGAGCTCAATAAATGACATTGTGTAAGCTTCTTTCTATTGTTAAATAAAATTATGTTTTTATGTAAATTCGTTTATATAACACGATACTATGGAAATTTTTAGAACGTTATAATGCAAAATAGACAACATAAAGTATTCATTTAATTTTGATGTCTTCAAATAACGATCAATCAATCAAACGGTTTAGAAATAACTTTATATTCAATCAGACATTTTACATTCTGCTACGCTTCACAGAGAGATATAAACAGTTCTATTATGTAGTTAATAAATATTCTTTTAGTAGTAGTTTACCCACCTACTTAAAATTGATGAGAATATTTGATAGCAAGATACAATTAAATTGTATCTTCTCAAGAAGCGCAAAAAAGAGAAAGATATGTATGGTTAACTTATTGTTAGTTAAGATAACGAGTGTTCATAAATGATTGTAAGGTATTTAAATTTAGGGCGCTGGTAATTTAGTGATTTTTAATGATCGTCGTTGTTACCTGTGAGTTGTCTACATAATATCTTGCATAACAGTGGCATAGCTGCTCTTATTCATGATTTTTTTTTTATTAGTAAGGATATATGTACACACACTCATAATTATTGGAGATTAGGTAGCAATTGCAATGGCATACAGTAGCTCCAAGCCAAACTCGGACACTGGAGTAATAATAGTTTCTTACTAAAAAATATTCAAACTAAAACAGTTAGAGGAAAAAGTAAATTGATTTTCAGTAATTTATTAATAGCATATTCAATAAACAAAGACGAGACAGAAATATTTATTCACTGTAATAAAAAAATATAAAAATAAACGAAAACACTGCAAGAACTAAACGTAAGCCAAACACGGACAGCAAACAAAATTTATAAAACTTATTTATGTTTTTAATAACTAACATTTAATATGGAGGTCTTTGTTTTTTGACCATTTTTAGACGGTTAAGCATTAAGTGCACCAATTTTTCGCAAAAACTTGGCGGAATTTTCTCCCATTATTCCAACAAGGTGCGTTTCAATTCAGTTTTACTAGAAATCTCATGTTCCCGAAGCTTGGTATCCAAATAATTCCATAAATTTTCAATTGGATTGATGTCTGGACTGGGGTGAAGTTTCCATTACATGAGGGCAATTATATAAGAGCCAAGAACGTACTTTATACGCCTTGTGTTTCGTATCGTTGTCTTGGTAGAATCACCAGTCGCATCTAAGAGATAGTTTATCCACGTTACGAGGTAAATTGGTTATTAAAATATTTAAATACACATGTTGGTCTATTATTCCCTCAATAAAATGCAAACAGTCTGGTCCAGCAGCTAAAAATGATCCCCATACCATCACTGATTCGCCACCATGTTTAAACGTTGGTTTTAAATTTTTTAAACGCAGCTCTTCATTTTTTCTCCTCCATACATTTGGCTTACCATCTGACCCAAATATGTTGTATTTACTTTAATTAGTAGGGGAGAGTGGGGCAAGACGGGGAAGTGGGGTAAGATGGGGTACCCGGTTTATACTTGCAACAAAGCACTTTTATGCAACGCTAGAAGTAATGAGAACTTTTATTAGTTCCTCTTCATGTTGTCAATTGATAGCCAAGAATGTGGGAAGTCGCATTGCCATGGTATCGAGGAAAATCTGGTTATGTCGAATTTTCTTATAATTTATGCATAATTTCATCGAGCGATAGTTATCAAACGATGCGGTGATTTCATACAAGTGTTAGTTTCATGAAATTAGTAAGAACTGAGTATTAAACATGAGTATCCTTTTAAGTCCATTTCAAGTGTGCAATTGTATTATTATTATTTTTTTTTGCAAAAGCGCTCAATGGGGCAAGATGGGGTACCCCGTCTTAACTTCTTCATTTAATGGAGGAAGGGACAAGACGGGGAAGTGACATAAGACAGGGAACTGTGCCTTAGGAAGAAAGCTGAAAGACTCGAAAAAAAGAGGAAAAACCGAACAAAAAAGGAACATTTTATGATAAAACCCCAAAAAACAAGAAAACGTAGAAAGTTAATGTGCTTGTGTTAAATGATGATGTTAATGGGGCACTCCATGTTTGCGTATTATGTGAATCTAATAAACACCCTTCAATAATGTTAATTTAGTTCTATTTTATCTTGATTCACGTATATTATATCTTGTTCCCCATCTTACCCCACACGTGGGGCAAGATGGGGTGAAATGACTTTTTATGTTTAATCGTTGATTATGTTAAAATTAAGGAATTGGTATTCCGTTCTTGCCAAAAATCTTAAAGTTTAATCATCGAAGATTATATAAACCAAAAGTATTTTTCTCTATGAACGAAATTCTGGATTTTATTAACATCCAAACCTTAAGTACTCCGTCTTGCCCCACTCTCCCCTAAATAGAACGGTTTTCCAAAAAGAAAAATCTTTATTTTCGTGTTCTTTCGCAAATGTTAATCTGATGTTTTGATTTTTTTTACTGATTAACGGCTTTCTTCTCGCCTGTCTAGCATGTAAAATAGCATTATGTAGCATGTTTCTTATGGTTGAGGAACTAGTTTTCTTCCCTAATTCATTCTCAGCAATAATAGCCAACTTTGGTGCACTAAGAAACTGATTCGTTTTCATTTTCCTTATTAAATACCGTTCATTCGATTCAGTAAAAATTTTATGATGAGTGCTCTTTAGCTTGTTTGCTTTCCGATTGTGAATACTGAAGCGTTTTATTTTGTCGTGCACTATAGAATAGCTTCTATCTATAAATTTTGCTATTTCACGTACCGATTTTCAATCCTGGGAATGGTTAAGCACTAATTTTCTAATTTCAATAGTTGTTTATCCTCTTTGTCTAGACATTTCGAATATAAAACTCAATTATCACGCGAATAATACAAAAAAGTCAATTAGGGAATTCCCCTTGTCAACTGTCAAAACTTCAACATGAAGTTGACTGTAATTTTTACTCATGGCTGCTTTAATTTAGCACTTATTGTTAGTTGATCATAGGTAGTTGGTTGGTACGAGTTTGGCTTGGAGCCACTGTATGTCAATAAAGTCAATAAAATACCTCCCTCTTAAGGTTTTTTAAAGAGCTCTTGACAGCTTTTAATATTTTGCATGATACGCCTATGAAACATGATTAACATTATTATGATTATACCAACCTTAAAAATTATCCTATAGCGTGCCAAATTCAAACGTTTTACAATCATTTCTGTACGCTCTGTATATAATAAACTGCGTAGATGGTGGAAATAAGAAAGAAAAAAAAGCTTGTAAAGTTTAGTATCAAATAAGAATAAAAATACAGTAAAACTTAGAAGAAGATAAAGGCAGAATTTGATTTAGAATAAGCGAAATCTTCAACATTTAGCTTTAGTTAAGAAAGGTTTAAGAAAAGCTTCTTCGGCGTTTACACTTTTATCTATAGGAATTAACCAATAATTTACTGGGATGTCAACCAATCAACGGGATATAGAAGTTAAACACCTCTAAACACGGCCTAAGTACGTTACAAGAATTCACAAAATGTGAATTAAAAACTAAACAATTTAAGCTAGAAATTGAACAACGTGGCATTGTAACAAAAAATATTTACAAGTGGAGGTTAAAAACACTGATATAGAAGTCTAATGTTGATATACAATATAATCAAAAGGACGCATAAACCTAAGTTTAAACAATTCAAGAGAAGTTTAGATAAAACTATACCCTAAAAGGTGTCTATTTTTTGAAATGCGGGTATTCTAATACTTAATTAATAACCCCTACCAACCTCCCTCTTTACCATTCCAGTTTGTTCCAAGCTTCCACGGTGATTACTAATGCATTAATACATAATTAATTCCAGAAAACAAAGATTACATCCAACATCCTACCAAACCACCTGCATACACAGGAATGGCAAAAGCTTTATCATTTTGACAGTTCGATAAGACCACACCAACAAACCAACCAACCAATCCAGGTTTACTAAGTACTACCTAATCTCTTTCGGTTTCCTTCAAACCCAAAGCTCAAATACAACATGAACGTCAACTTCTCAACCGATTTGAGTTGACTCTTAAGATGAAGACGTCCATCGTCGTCATCTTCGACGTTTCTATCGTTCCACGGTTCGGTGTGTTTCAATTAAGCTATCTATCCAACGAACGGTTCCGCGTATAAGGCCCTAATTGAAGACCAATATAAACGGATAAAATACTGATCAATTAAGCTTTGCTGCTGCTGCTGCAGGATTCCCTGCGGCTCGGCAGGCGACTCCTTCGCGGCCATCGCGTTCCTGACGTCACAACGGCCGTCCGAGGGGTTAATACACGCTAAGCCACGCCTTATTTTAATTCAACCCCTCCACGGAAAATACAATCTTCGATCGACACACACCGAGTCCATTTCATTGGACTTCACTTTGGATAACTACCGATGTATCTACATTATGTCAAATAGAGGGTCGAGCAAATAAGAGGTATTATAAGAGGAGGGTATAATTTGTACGTATGTGTTGAGGGAAAAACGTAAAACGTTTTAATTAAGAGTTATCGATAAGGGAGCTGAAAATTGAAAAGTATGAGAGGTTCGGAACGCGGAGTTATCTGCGAATGTGGTCCAGAAATGTCCGGCTAACGCCGTTTGAACCGCGAGAGACGTAATCACCTGTTAATAAACATGCAAATCTGAACGGGTCATAAAGTGCCGGGTGTCGATAAGAAAAGGCGGCACCGCTCAATGAACGGAACGGTTATAGTGGTGGAAGTATGTGGGAATTTTAATTTACTTACTCCTAGTGTATTATACTTAAGTAAGGAGGTGATTCGTTAAGATTTTCTTTAATCACTTTGGAGGGTATTATACGAAGTCTTAGACAAATTACTTTAGATGATTGAAAAGTGATTAAAATGTGGATTAAAATTTATATGGGGAGATTGAAATTTCAATTTTAAATAAAGTGAAAAAATGGGTTAACTAAACTACTCAATTTTCAAAAATTCATCAAAAATTCATTTTTAAAGATTTTCATTTGATTTTTTTTCTAAATGAAACCTAAAACATTCTAGTTTTGATCTAAAAAGAGAGTTTTATTCTAAATGTTGTCAAAAAAATTAAAAAAATTTTCAAAGTTGGTAAAAATTTTTAACACTTTTCTAACTTAAGAAAATTATCTCTAAAAATTCATCAAAAATTCATTTTTAAAGATTTTGATTTGATCTTTTTCTAAATGAAATCTAAGACATTCTAGTTTTGATATAAAAAGACCGTTTTATTCTAAATGTTGTCAAAAAAATTTAAAAAAATTTTCAAAGTTGGTAAAAATTTTTTTGGGTTAGAAAATTAACGATTTTTTAAAAAATTCATCAAAAATTCATTTTTAAAGATTTTGATTTGATTTTTTTTCTAAATGAAACCTAAAATATTCTAATTTTAATTAAAAAAAGACCGTTTTATTCTAAATGTTATCAAAAAAATTAAAAAAATTTTCAAAGTTGGTAAACATTTTTAACACTTTTCTAACTTAAGAAAATTAATTTTAAAAATTCATAAAAAATTCATTTTTAAAGATTTTGATTTGATTTTTTTTCTAAATGAAACCTAAAACATTCTAGTTTTAATTTAAACAGACCGTTTTATTCTAAATGTTGTCAAAAAAAATTTAAAAAATTTTCAAAGTTGGTAAAAATTTTTGTAGGTTAGAAAATTAACAATTTTTTAACAAATTCATCAAAAATTCATTTTTAAACATTTTGATTTGATTTTTTTTCTATATGAAACCCAAAGCATTCTAGTTTTGATCTAAAAAGACCGTTTTATTCTAAATGTTGTCAAAAAAATTAAAAAAATTTTCAAAGATGGGAAAAATTTTTGACACTTTTTACTTAAAAAAACTAAAAATTCATCAAAAATTCATTTTTAAAGATTTTGGTTTGATTTTTTCTAAATGAAACTTAAAACTTTCTAGTATTGATTTAAAAAGATTGTTTTATTCTGAATGTTGTCAAAAAAATTAACAAAAATTTTCAAAGTTGGTAAAAATATTTGACACTTTTCTAACTTAAGAAAATTAACTTTAAAAATTCATAAAAAATTCATTTTTAAAGACTTTGGTTTGATTTTTTTTCTAAATGAAACCTAAAACATTCTGGTTTTGATCTAAAAGGACCGTTTTATTCTAAATGTTGTCAAAAAAATTAAAAAAATTTTCAAAGTTAGTAAAAATTTTTTTAGGTTAGAAAATTAACGATTTTTTAAAAAATTCATCAAAAATTCATTTTTAAAGATTTTGATTTGATTTTTTTTCTAAATGAAACCCACAACATTGTAGTTTTGATCTTAAAAGACCGTTTTATTCTAAATGTTGTCAAAAAAATTAAAAAAATTTTCAAAGTTGGTAAAAATTTTTTTAAGTTAGAAAATTAACAATTATTTAAAAAATTCATCAAAAATTCATTTTTAAAGATCTTGATTTGATTTTTTTTCTAGATGAAATCTAAAATATTCTAGTTTTGATCTAAAAAGACCGTTTTATTTTAAATGTTGTCAAAAAAATTAAAAAAATTTTCAAAGTTGGTAAAAATTTCTTAGGTTAGAAAATTAGCAATTTTTTAAAAAATTAATCAAAAATTCATTTTTAAAGATTTTGATTTGATTTTTTTCTAAATGAAACCTAAAACATTATAGTTTTGATTTAAAGAGGCCGTTTTATTCTATATGTTGTCAAAATAATTAGAAAAAATTTCAAAGTTGGTAAAAAATTTTTAGGTTAGAAAATTAACGATTTTTTAAAAAATTCATCAAAAATTCATCTTTAAACATTTTGATTTGATTTTTTTTCTAGATGAAATCTACAACATTCTAGTTTTGATCTAAAAAGACCGTTTTATTCTAAATGTTGTCAAAAAAATTTAAAAAAATTTCAAAGTTGGTAAAAATTTTTGACACTTTTCTAACTTGAGAAAATTAACTTTAAAAATTCATAAAAAATTCATTTTTAAAGATTTAGATTTGATTTTTTGTCTAAATGAAACCCAAAACATTCTAGTTTTGATCTAAAAAGACCGTTCTATTCTAAATGTTGTCAAAAAAATTAAAACAATTTTCAAAGTTGGTAAAAATATTTGACACTTTTCTAACTTAAGAAAATTAACTTTAAAAATTCATAAAAAATTCATTTTTACAGATTTTGATTTGATTTTTTTTCTAAATGAAACCCAAAACATTTTAGTTTTGATCTAAAAAGACCGTTTTATTCTAAATGTTGTCAAAAAACTTCAAAAAATTTTCAAAGTTGGTAAAAATTTTTGACACTTTTCTAACTTGAGAAAATTAACTTTAAAAATTCATAAAAAATTCATTTTTAAAGATTTTGATTTGATTTCTTTTCTAGATGAAATCTAAAATATTCTAGTTTTGATCTAAAAAGACCGTTTTATTCTAAATGTTGTCAAAAAAATTAAGAAAATTTTCAAAGTTGATAAAACTTTTTGACACTTAAACTTAAGAAAATTAAAACATTAAAAATTCATAAAAAATTCATTTTTAAAGATTTTGATTTGATTTTTTTTCTAAATGAAACTTAGAACATTCTAGTTTTAATCTAAAAAGACCGTTTTATTTTAAATGTTGTCAAAAAAATTTAAAAAATTTTCAAAGTTGGTAAACATTTTTGACACTTTTCTAACTTAAGAAAATTAATTTTAAAAATTTATAAAAAATTCTTTTTTCAAGATTTTGATTTGATATTTTTTCTAAATGAAACTTAAAACATTTTAATTTTGATTTAAAAAGGCCGTTTTATTCTAAATGTTGTCAAAAAAATTAAAAAAATTTTCAAAGTTGGTAAAAAATTTTTTAGGTTAGAAAATTAACGATTTTTTAAAAAATTCATCAAAAATTCATTTTTAAAGATTTTGATTTGATTTTTTTTTCTAAATGAAACCAAAAACATTCTACTTTTGATCTAAAAAGACCGTTTTATTCTAAGTGTTGTCAAAAAAATTAAAAAAATTTTCAAAATTAGTAAAAATTTTTTTAGGTTAGAAAATTAACAATTTTTTAAAAATTCATCAGAAATTCACTTTTAAAGATTTTGATTTGATTGTTTTTCTAAATGAAACCTAAAACATTCTAGTTTTGATCTAAAAGGACCGTTTTATTCTAAATGTTGCTAAAAAAATTAAAAAAATTTTCAAAATTGGTAAAAAATTTGTTAGGTTAGAAAATTAAGTTGGTAAAAAATTTATCCACATTATTCCATATACCAACATTTCAGAAGTTATATTTATTGTTAAATCTTAAAAAAAGATTCTAAATAAAAAAAAGGTCTCTAAAGAAATATACAAATTGGATTAAAACTCATTAACAACATAAAAATACTCAACAAATGAGTTTCAAATTAGTCACACCCACAACAGTTTTTTACACTCCAACTCTAATTAACAAAACTTTAAAAACCCCCCAAAAACAGTACAATATATCAACTCAGATCAATTTAGGCAGACACATGCTGCTAATTGACGACCGCAATTTTTCACGTTTGTCACCACATCTGTCCCCACAAACCCGAAAAGTTCGCGGGGTCGAAAGGCGTTTAATTGATCGTTAACGGAAATGGCTAAAAATGGGAACGAGTCGTTCAAAAAAGGGGGCCGGGCCGAGGCGTGCTTTTCGTCTCTCCGACATTCCTAAATTTTCCCTTGTAGTATTCAGTTACGATTGCCCCGATGGTAATTTCTCCTTATAGGTCTGCGGTTTGGAGTGTTTTTTACGCGCGCCGACGCTGGGCTAATGGAAAACCATTGTAGATAGATTGGTAATTGGTTCGGTGGTGCGGGGCCCCGTCGCGTCGCGCCGCTCCGGAACCTCCCGTTAGGGCAGATGTCACGCACCCCGACGGCTCTATCTACTTCCATTAAGGTAACAACGCATTAGGAAGATAGAGCCGGACGGGAACTCGATAAAATGACCGGGTTTTCGACTGGAGTTGCGCAGGTCCGAATTTTCAAAACCAGATAATTTCAGTGAGTGAGTGAGTAAGTGGGCGATGTTTTAAACAAGATTTATTTATTTCTTGATAAAACTATTCCCATATATGAAAAATTTTGGAATAATATAATAAGAAAAAGCAAAATTGTTTTTCAATGTGAATCTAACTCAATTCGTTTTCTTCTTCTCATCTCCTTCTGTCTATTAGAGATCGAATGTGTGTCTTCTTTTAAACATTAAAGGCAGGAACACACTTAAGCAGCATGTTGCAACGGAACGCTACGCTATATGTCGCTTAAAATCATCGACTGTTCATATTTGCATGATGCAACGCCACGCCACGCTGTGTTCAATGAAAACGGAGGGAAACGATCTTCATAATAGCTTTTTTTTGCAATAGCGATTTTGATAAAATTCAGCTTTCGGCACAATTTGAGGTGATTGCATTCGAATTTTGGCTTGATGTAATTAAGAAAGCCACTTTGTTATTTTTGCCATACTTAGGTCATTTTTAAGTCATACTTAGAAGAGGCAGATCAATCTTATCCAAATTTCTTGGTTTTTGATTTTTGGACATTTTTCGGAAAAGATCATTGGCAAGTAAAACATGTCAATCGATATGTTCTAAATGTGCACACCAGGTAGAACACTCCACCTGAAGCGATGCCACGCAACGCAACGAAAATCAGGACGGTTCAGATATTCGACGCGTTGAGTAGCGTTGCAACACAACACGTCAGCTGAGTATGATCAAGATATACCGTGTGCACGCCAGTGAGCTGCGGATACGTTTAACGTAAGTGGAAAAAGGACGAAAATAGGGCTTTCATTAATTAACACAGGACAGATATACTACGTTTACTTATCTGGCCGATTGGAGTTGATATGTGCAACTTTATCTAACTCATTAAAATCGTATGTAACTCGATGCCTTGTCTAACACATTGACGTTCCCTATCCGCAGCTCGAATGCGTGCAGACGGTATGTTTATATGGAAAATTGGCTATTTGATTTCCGTTATATTGAGTTGCGTGGCGATGCGTCGCGACACGCTGCTTAAGTGTGTTCCTGGCTTTAATCCACTTCTTCTATTCTACCCAATTTATGATTTTTCCATTTGTTTCTATATCTACTTCTTTTCTTCTTATCAGTACTCTTAGCTTAATACACTTTTCTAATCATTGTATTTTCGTCCATTTTAAGTTTGTGGATGTACCAATTTAAATGTTGTTCTCAGCATTTTATTGATTGTTGCCTTTTTATTCGTCTTTTATCTTATTTATTCATTTCTTACTCTATCCCAACCCCATTTTGCCATCTATCCTCCGAAAAACTTAAATCTTTGTTTTTACAATTTTCCCTTCTTGTCTATTTTGCAATATTCAGGTTTTATTAGCATATGTTAGTAATGAAATTAACACTACAGAGTTATACATATTTTCTTAGTTTTGTTTTCTTTGTCTATTTTTTCGTCTTAACCCTTTCAATGCTGCTCAATCTGTATGAAAAGTCCATCATAGACTGCGCACTTTTTATAGCAGTTCGTAACTTAAACCTAATGGTTATGCCAAAATGTATACATGGGTTCATAGCCAAAATCGAATGATTGTTTGAAACCGCATATATGAGTTCATAGCCAAAACTGAATGGTTCTATGCGAACCCATAAATGGGTTCATAACACTCAAAGGATTAAAGATTGTTTTATTTGACGCATAATAGATGTTTATTTTCCTTAATGTCTAATTGTAAATCTAACTCAGGGTAGATCAACTCCCTGCAAAATGCTGAAATCGGTTGATTGAGTACGCAATCCATCCGTTTTTGTTGCATTGACGCTACTATTCAAGTTTTGAAAAGTGACATATTTATTTCTATAAATTTTCTTTCTAGAAAAATGAAAAATTTATAGAATTTTGGTTGTTGTTGACATAGATGAAATACTAAAATCCAATAGTAAAGAAAGTTCGAGAATTATTTCAAATTTCGCCTGTTCTGATAGTTTGGGATATTTCGGTAGAGGGCATTAATTTACTTAGAGCGCCAAACCGAATGTCACGGGCGGATTACTAACTACTGCAAACTGATTTCAGCAATCTAGTGGAAGTTGGCCTTTTATATTACATATTTTTTCTATGATCTAATCTAACCTATCATCTTACAAAATTAAAAAAATCTCATTGTTTAAGTATTTAAACAGTACAAATACTCAAATAACAAGACTTTTTCTATGTTTTGTTCTTATATGAATCTTTTAGCTTTTCGTCCCTTTCCTTTTTTTATAATCATAATTTTGCCTTTGTTAGCATTCAGTTCCAAGTTCACTCTTTTTTATTTTTTTCAATCTATATTTGTATTAATTTCACTGTCTTTCCGTGACTATCTGCTATTAATACTTTATCATCGACACAGAGACAGTAAATTATCTATTTTTACTGGTGTTAAGCTTTTATGACCTATAACAGTTTATAGTTTTTTTTATTCTTGCCTTATTGTTAGTATTTTTTTATGACTCGGTCGATTAGTATTATAAATAGTAGAAAATTATCTCCTTATTTTATTCCCTTTTTTCATTTCAAAAGTTTTAAATGTTTCCCCATTCATTTCTACTATGTCATTCAGAAAAGTAAAAAAAGCTTGAATGTCTTTTCTAACTTAAATGAATTAAGAAAAGATGCTTTTAAGTAAATCTAGATAAAAATGTTTGAATCGTTTATTTCAGAAGGAAATTAAATAACAGAATGAATTAAAATTAAAAAAATATATATCATTTCCAATTATAAGATCATTTATGACACTTTTTGTTACTTTATTATAAATTCCATGTTTACCTATACATCTATAGCTGAAAAATAAAGTCATATCTCCATGTTTTTCCAAATTTTATTAACAGTATTTTTTATGATATTCAGGGTGTCTCCGAAATGCGTGTACAACGTAAGACCACAGATACCTTGGCTCAAAATAGGTCAATTTAAATTAACTTATCTATATCCAAAGTTGCTTCGTTTCGCTGCTAAAAGGCTTTAAAAATAATATTTTCCATGAGTTTTTCTTAAATTACTCGAAATATTTGTATTAGATTTTATTCATTTTTTGACCATGTCTTTATATCAGCTGACTACAGCTTTCTGTGGATCAAATTCGAATTTCCAAACATACAGGCAGTTTACAAACACTCTCACCACAAGTTAACCATCCAAATCTTTTTAATCACCCTGTATAATTTTCTATCAATTCCTTTTCTGAATAGATACATTAATTTAGACATTATTTTCTCTCTTATAAAATTTCAGTTGGGTAAACGGTTTAGCCACAAAAAAACGTTTTCTAACTCCCTGCAAGTTCAAATCTGTAAGTTAAGGTAACATTAACCCAGTTCAAAGTAGTAATTTCTTCACAGGATATGCAGTTCTTTCAAGAAAATCACATTTTAGAGGATTGGAAATAGTTTATTGCTCAAAATGTTGCCAGAATTTGTAACCATCATTAAGGCAAAAATAATACAGTGTGCAAAATTTTTACTGCTTGCTCTTTTCGTTGTATTTTTGCTGTTATGATACCCAATGAACAAAATCAGAAGGTGCTAGGTTTACTGATCTTGCTGACCAGTTTACAGGAACATGATTTCCTCTTTATTTCCTGCGTTTCTACAATAGAATCTGCATAATATGGACTAAAAGGGCAAAACCCTGATAACGTTCACAAATGTTGGCGAAAATTTGAAAATTTTAAGCAATAAACTACTCCCAAACCTATAACATATGGTTTTCTTGAAAGATCTTCATATCCCGTGAAGAAATTGGTACTTTGAATTTTGCTAATGTTACCTTAATTTACCGTTTTGGGCTTGTAGGCATTTAGAAAATCTTCTTTTGTGCCTAAACCGTTTGTCCAACTGAAGTTTTGTAAGAGAGCAAATAGTTTCCAAATGAATGTAGCTATTCAGAAAAAAGACTGTTAGAAAATTATACAGGCTGGTTAAAAAGATTTGGATGAATAACTTGCAGTAAGAGTGTTCCTAAACACTCTGTATGTTACGAAATTCGAATTTGTTCCACAGAAAACTGTGCCCAGCTGATATAAAGACGTGGCCAAAAAAAGAATAAAATCTAATGAAGATTTTTCGAGTAATTTAAGAAAAACTCAGGAAAAATGTTATTTTTAAAGCCCTCTGACGACAAAACGAAGCAACTTTGGATATAGATAAGTTAACTTAAATCGACCTGTTTCAAGCCAAGGAATCTGACGTCTTACGTTGTACACGCATTTCGGATACACCCTGTATAATCATCGTTGTATCATAAAAACAAAACTAAAAAATGTATTTAAAGAAAAACTGGAAGTACATTCTTTTACCTCTCATTGTTAGATGTAGACATCATAGATTAAATATACTAATAGTGTTGTGGACTGTATATTTTGTGCGATTTTGAAATTATTAACTTTGTTCTCTTGGTAAAATTTATTTTCTTTTCTAATTTAACACACGTACACAAAACCACTTCTCTTATTCAACTCACAACTACTCTTAAACTAAATTTTCTCGCACTGCTCGTCCCACCCCTACTCCTTCAAGGAAATAAGTTTTGACAAATAGCTATGTTATTATAACGTAATTTATTATTTTTTCAGTTTCTATCAAGATAAAATTTAAATGAAAAAACTGTACTTATTGTTAACACCTTTCCACAATAAACTTTATTTTTATAGGTTTAGTTCTTTTCCACATTGAAAAATTACAAAAATTTTTAGAGAATTAATAGAACATATTTTACATCGTTAGATTCAGAAAGAAGAAATCTTTGAAATACTGTGGAGAAAAATATACATGATAATTTGAAAAAAAAAAAATTGAATCAAGGAGTTGGAAAATTTTAAATAGTCTCCGAAAGACAGTATTTGTTAATGTATGATAGGGAAACACAAATAATCATACTAAACTCTCTTATTAATTATTAAAATCGACGTTCCCCGATCGCCGTACTAAGTATTACTGGCACTGCGGAAACATTCGTTAGGGCGAGCATCGTCCGCCTAAAGGCGCATCCCAGCGCCTTCGGGTGAATCTCTCACATGTATTTCATTTACTAGCTGGCTCATGAAAATCTGAACAGAAGTAACCGAATTATGGTTTTGGGTGTTTTTGTCTGATAAAGTGTATTACCAGAAATATCTTATTTTAGGTTGGATTCATTTTTCAAGCACCAAATCAGTTCCTTGTAATAAAATAAACCATTCTGGATTGATAAAAATCCTTACCTAATTCACTCAAATCTAACTGAAATTACTCAAAGCAGGGCAGCTTTAGACACAGTTACTCTAATCTTTTCTCCCTTAATGATATTTTTATGCCATTTATAATAGCTTTGTTCGTGCAAACGATTTCTACCAGTTTTTGATTTTTTTCAATCAATCAAAATTTAGGATTTTTTGCATATCGTCGGCTAATTAGTAAAACACATAAGTCCATTTTTACTCAAAATGAGATTTTTGTGTAATTTATTGCAGAAAACAATAAACTATACTCTAAGAAGTTCGTATGTACCTTAAAAATCTCTGTTTATATTTAAATGGGAGTTGAACATTTCACATAAGTCCATCATCACTAGTTCATTTGGCAATAAGAGGTTTTTTGCTCTCCTACACTATCTGTGATTTGGGACTTATGTGATTTACTAATTAAGCTGACGATATGATCAAAATTGAACAATTTGTTTAGTTGAAAAATCAGAAACTGTTGGAAATTGCCTGCACGAACAAACCTAATATCCATTCAAACCTCAATTATTGTGTGATCTTGGTTGCCTCTAAACTCACCTTAGAAATTAATTCAGAGAAACCTCAAGTGGTTATCTTTGTTAACAAGCAGCCTATTTCTAAATTAAAATTTATTCCTAACAAACTATTTTTGATATAAATGTGACTCCAAACACTAATTACATATTATCCTATATACATTAAAACATAACAACCAGATAATTAATCAGAAACAAGTTTTCCATTAGAGATTAAAGCATAACTATTCATAAATCACTAGTAATTTCAAATAGGTACTAAATAATTTATAGACTACTCATTACAACATATTACAAATTAAAAAAAAAAATTCAACCGGTAGTTAACTAACTCAATATACACACCCAAGCTAACAATAATAATTTAAACATTCAGGGAAAAAAATTTAATTAATCATAAATACAAATACCTAATTATTATTACCGTGATTTCTAATTCAATTTTAAGTAGATATGTAATTAGAGATGGGCACTAAAATAATTTAGAGATTGTTAATTAATCGGTAATGTAATTGAAAGTTAATTAAATAGTAAAAGTACTATAAATTGTAAAAAGAAAACGTTTTATAAAGTCTTACTGTGTGTTTAGTAATTAAACGAAGAAATAAAACGAATTTACTGGAGAGTTTAAAATGTTAGAGTTAGCTTCCTCCGTTTGACAGTGAATTAAGAAGGAAATCGCGCGGCTAAAACGAAGAGCATCCTGTATTAGTGTCACTCCCTTAAATGCACACCGGCAATTTATGTGAAACAAACTTTTCCTGTCGTCGTAGTTTGGTTTTTCGCCCTCTTTTTCATTCCTGCCATCCACCTAGTATTTAGTAGGCATCTTACTTTTTTTCCCAGAAAAGTCGTATCGAATCGGACTGAAATATCTTTATTAGATTGGCCGCGGTCCAAGCGCGATTAAAGCCCGCAAGTTCGGGAATATTTATCGGTTCTTAATCGGCCGTTTTGGGCCGGTTTTATTTTCGTTGGGGGATTTCGGGGTCCGTCTGGCGGCTTAATCCGCGCCGTAAGTCAAGTGGCGCCTCGGCCGATACCGAAGGGCCCCCTCGGGGGGGATCCGGGGCTCCTAATGGATGTACGACATGTATCCGCCACGCCGGTGACAACATTTTGTCATCAGGGCCCAATAAAAATAAACTTATTCACATGACCGGAAAAACTAGATTCAGGTAGAGCGGCCAAAGCGACAAAAGCCGACCGAAACTCAAACTCCAACAATTCCTTCTCTATACGAAGAAAGAGATACCTCTTTCAAGATACTTCAACTACTTTTTTCTTTTCCTACTTTTTCCTATCTTTTTCTAATCTTCAATCATATGATTCATGACAACAATTTTCTTACAACTTTATTAAGTCTAGTACTCAATCATCGATGGAAGTAAAACAATTCCCATTTGTCTGCATTAGTGATTGTAAAGTAATAGATCAATTAATCATTTCTCATGTATATTTCAATGTGTTAATCGGTTTTTTATGAATATGGGACAGATCATGAGAATTTATACTGTTTCATTTATATACAAACAGGAAGTTGACTTTATCTTCTTACTTCTGAATATATCAATGATAAATGAAAAAGGGAATTTGCAATTCTTCTATTTATTACGGAGAATCAGTGGGTTGATGGATATTATATTTATAGGTGTCCTAGAAATTATCTATGAAATGAAGAATATGGGCAAAGAAGGCGCTTTGTTAATTATGCAAAACTTTATAATATATTAAAGTAGTAAGCAAGCAGCGCCTCTTTAAAAGAGGGCACCGCAGGCGCCTAGCTCTTTTTTTAATAGTTTTTTTGGAAATCGCTTTCCAGACGATTCAATGGTTTTACGTCATTCTGCCGACCATTATCTTCACCTCCCCGACGATTTTAAGGGGTCCGTGACCGATTTCGAAAAAACGGCCCTGAAAATCGAACGACATTGCGGTAGCCCTAATTGAAATTAAAATTCTCGATCGTCCGCCTGTCATTTTCGTTAATTTTCGAACGCACTTTTTGTCCAAAAAGCCACCGGCTTCGCGACTCTGCTTCCGGCTAACCTTCTGAACGGCTTTATAACGCAACGTTATATCCGAATCGGGGCTCCTTTGGACCCGAAACGGCCGATTTAAGCCCTAAACTAAGTCCCCGTTTTCCGTCATTTTCGATTTGGTCCGATAAAACAGTTGGTTCAGTTTTCATAAACGTTATTTATTATTCTAACCACGCTAATGCCACATGAAATGTCAAAACGATCGGTTTATTAATAATTATCAAATATTTAATTTATGCAGAGCAAAAATTCGAATAAATTTCACTAAAAACTAATTAAATTCTTGAAAGTATCACCAAAAATTTAAGTAAATTTCTAAAAATTTCACCAAAGTTACTAAAATTTTTAATAATTCCACCAAAAACTTACAAAATTTGTAAAAATTCCACCAAAGCAATTTTTAACAATTCCACCAAAAACTAAATTTTTAGAAAAATTTCACTAAAAACTTACTAAATTCGTAAAAATTCCATAAAAAAACACTAAATTTTTTAAAAATTCCATAAAAAATGAATAAAATTCGCAAAAATTCCACCAATGGTATCAAAATTTTTGATAATTCCACCAAAAATATACTGAGTTTTTTAAAAACTCCACCAAGAATTAATACAATTTGCAAAAATTCCATCAAAAACTTACTAAATTCATAAGAATTTTACCAAAAACACTGATTTTTTTTATTCTACCAGAAATGAATAAAATTCGCAAAAATTGCATCAATGTTATCAAAATTTTTGATAATTCCACCAAAAACATACTGAATTTTTTTAAGATTCCACCAAAAACTTACTAAATTCATAAGAATTTTACCAAAAACACTGAATTTTTTTAAAATTCACCAGAAATGAATAAAATTCGCAAAAATTCCACCAAAGCTATTAAAATATTTAACAACTACACCCAAAACTTACTGAATTTTTTTTATTCCACCAAAAAACTAACAAAAATCCTAAAAATTACACCGAATTTGTCAACATTTTTAACAATTCCACCAAAAATCAATCAAATTAGAAACAATTTCATTAAAAATTAACTAAAACCTTGAAAATTCCATCAAAAACTTAGTAAATTCATAAAAATTCCACAAAAGTTACTAAAATTTTTAATAATTCTACCAAAAATAATGAATTTTTTAAAAATTCCATCAAAAACTTACTAAATTCATAAGAATTTTACCAAAAATACCGATTTTTTTTTTTATTTAAAAATTTTAAAATTTTTGATAATTCCACCAAAAACATACTGAATCTTTTTAAAATTCCACCAAAAACTTGCTAAATTCATAAGAATTTTACTGAAAACACTGAATTTTTTTAAAATTTCACCAGAAATGAATAAAATTCGCAAAAATTCCACCAAAGCTACTAAAATTTTTAATGATTCCACCAAAAACTTATAAAATTTGTAAAAATTCCACCAAAGCCATCAAAATTTTTAATAATTCCACCAAAAACTGAATATTTAAAAAATATACTAAAATTAAGATTAATTTCGTCAAGAATTGATTAGATTCTTAAAAATTCCACAAAAATAAAAAAGTAATAATAAAAATTCCACAAAAATTAGTTAAATTGAATATAATTTCAGCAAAAGTTATTAAATTTGGAGATTATTTTATTAAAAACTTAGTGAATTTTTTAAAAATTTCACCCAAAATCAATAAAATTGGTAAAAATTCCACGAGAAACTTACTATATTCGTAAAAATTCCACCAAAGTTACCAACATTTTTAACAATTCCACCAAAAACGTACTAAATTTTTTCAATTTTTCACAAAAGCTACAAAAATGTTGAATAATTCCACTAAAAACTTACTCATTTTCAAAAAATACCACCAAAAACTTACCAAATTCATAAAAATTCTACTAAAATTACCAATATTTTTAACAATTCCACCAAAAATGATTAAAGTTAATAAAAATTCCACCAAAGTTATCAACTTTTTTTACAATTCCATCAAAAACATACTGAATTTTATAAAAATTCCACCAAAAATTAATAAAATTGGAAAAATTTCACTAAAAACTTACTAAATTCATAAGAATTTTACCAAAAACGCTGATTTTTTTTATTCCACCAGAAATGAATAAAATTCGCAAAAATTGCACCAATGCTATTAAAATTTTTGATAATTCCACCAAAAACATACTGAATCTTTTTAAAATTCCACCAAAAACTTACTAAACTCATAAGAATTTTACTAAAAACACTGAATTTTTTTAAAATTTCACTAGAAATGAATAAAATTCACAAAAATTTCACCAAAGCTACTAAAATTTTTAATGATTCCACCAAAAATTTATAAAATTTGTAAAAATTCCACCAAAGCTATCAAAATTTTTAATAATTCCACCAAAAACTGAATTTTTAAAAAATATACTAAAATTAAAATTAATTTCGTCAAGAATTGATTAGATTCTTAAAAATTTCACAAAAATAAAAAAGTAATAATAAAAATTCCACAAAAGTTAGTTAAATTGAATATAATTTCACCAAAAATTATTAAATTTGAACACAGTTCTACTAAAAACTTAGTGAATTTTTTAAAAATTTCACCCAAAATCAATAAAATTGGTAAAAATTCAAAACTTACTATATTCGTAAAAATTCCACCAAAGTTACCAACATTTTTAACAATTTCACCAAAAACGTACTAAATTTTTTCAATTTTTCACCAAAGCTACAAAAATGTTGAATAATTCCACAAAAAACTTACTGATTTTTAAAAAATACCACCAAAAACTTACCAAATTCATAAAAATTCTACTAAAATTACTAATATTTTTAACAATTCCACCAAAAATGATTAAAGTTAATAAAAATTCCACCAAAGTTATCAACTTTTTTAACAATTCCATCAAAAGCATACTGAATTTTATAAAAATTCCACCAAAAATTAATAAAATGGAAAAGATTTCACTAAAAACTTACTAAATTCGTAAAAATTCCATAAAAAAAGCACTAAATTTTTTAAAAATTCCATAAAAAATGAATAAAATTCGTAAAAATTCCATCAATGTTATCAAAATTTTTGATAATTCCACCAAAAACATACTGGATTTTTTTTAAAATTCCACCAAAAATTAATACAATTTGCAAAAATTCCACCAAAAACTTACTAAATTCATAAGAATTTTACCAAAAACACTGATTTTTTTTACTCCACCAGAAATGAATAAAATTCGCAAAAATTCCATCAATATTATCAAAACTTTTGATAATTCCACCAAAAACATACTAAATTTTTTAAAAATTCCACCAAAAATTTACTAAATTCATAAGAATTTTACCAAAAACACTGAATTTTTTTAGAATTCCACCAGAAATGAATAAAATTCGCAAAAATTCCACCAAAGCTATTAAAATATTTAACAACTACACCCAAAACTTACTGATTTTTTTTTATTTTACCAAAAACTTACAAAAATCTTAAAAATTACACCGAAATTGTTAACATTTTTAACAATTCTACCAAAAACTTACCAAATTTTTTAAAAATTCCACCAAAATGTCCAAATTCTTTTAAAATTCCACCAAAAATCAATCAAATTAGAAACAATTTCATTAAAAATTAACTAAAACCTTGAAAATTCCATCAAAAATTTAGTAGATTCATAAAAATTCTAAAGTTACAAAAATTTTTAGTAATTCTACCAAAAATAATGAATTTTTTAAAAATTCCACCAGAAAACTTACAAAATTTGTAAAAATTCCACTAAAAATTTACCAATTTTTTTTGTAAATTCTACCAAAAACTTACTGAATTCGTAAAGCTTTCACCAAAGTTACCAAAATGTTGATCAATTCAACCAAAAACAATAAATTTTTTTTAGAAAAATACTAAAAATAAAACTAAACTAGTATCAATAATAAATGAAAAAGGGAATTTGCAATTCTTCTATTTATTATTCACATCATGTATTGATGGATATTATTATATTTATAGGTGTCCTAGAAATCGTCTATGAAATGAAGACTATAGGCAAAAAAAAAAGGATAAAATATCTGATTTGTATCAATATTCTTTTATTTAAAGTTAATGAAACAGTAGTCTAATTCCATATACGCAATCAACTATAAAATGTATTAACCCTAATCAATTTCTGATATCAAGCACATAAACATTTACACATTTCACTCCGAATAAAGTAACGGGGCGTGTATTTATGGTTCCGAGTCTACCGGTTAACGCCAAAACAAATTACCGTAGCCCCCGCAAAAGTTCGTTCAAAGTATGGCCGTAAGATTGCGTGACAAAGACAATTCGAGTCCGGTTAGATCGCGATGGCCGTTGCTTTTTGCTTCCTTCCACGGCATACGGCATACTTTGTCACCGAACGCGACGCCTCATACCATTATAAATCTTCGTTGGGAACGTGGATAGATTTATCCTTGCGGTTAGAACGCGAAAACTTGTAAATGGAATAAGGTGCTTTTTGGTTTTAGCTAAAGCTTTTCGTAATTCTTAAAAGAGAAGAACGGAGTATAGCGTCGTCTGCACAGCGTCACGGCGCCTATGCGCCCGTGACGACAAACAAAACACGCTCGGTGTCCCGACGATCGTCGTTTCTTTTTTGGTCGTTCGCCGCCGCCTACGCCCACTTGAACCACTCGACGACACGCCGCAAGAAAGAGAGTGCCGCGTTTAGAAAAAACCGCCGCCTTCCACGATTTACTTTCGTCAAAATTTCTCATGAGGATTTTTTTAATATACACGGTGTTAACAAAAAAAAAGAGTAACAGACTTTCAGGATAGACATTACAACTTGAATGATATGTAAACATGTATGTCTACAGGGTTCTACGATGAAAGATAAAATGAGATTATACTGAAGAATTATTGATGTGTAATACAAATTAAGAAGATGAAGAAGAATGAAGAAAATTTGAAAATTAAATCTATTCGAAATTCAAAAGGAAGAAAATAATTGTAGGAATCGATTAAAATATGCGCGAAAATATGTATAGAGGATTTAGGTTGGAAATAGATTTGAGTAATAAGGTAAAGACTAGGCGAAGAGAGTTCAGATGTGTAATGACAAGAGATATGTAAAGACGAGAGTGGTGTAACGAGGACGAAATGTGGAGGAAAATTGGAAAAAAAGACACGGGGAAGTTAAGACGTGAAAAAGAGTCGAGAAGTGTAACGACGTTAGATTGAAAAAGAAAAAGAATTATAAAGAAGGTAGACTAACAATAAGACGTAGGAAGCTTCTTTTACGAAACAAGCGGGCTTTATTACAAAATCCAACTCCCTAGGCAGCCAATTCCCTACATGATCATAGAAAAAAATCCCAAAAACTCCAAGTTTATCCTGTTACATTGAGAAAATTGGTTGCATGAAAAAGAAGAGTGCAAGTTTGTTAACCGATAAAAGCCCAACTACGCTTCAGATGATTCAACTGACATGCAATCAGTTTTTGAAAATTATGGAATTAAAAATTTGAAGTTCGAGAGATTTATGTCAAGATTATTTCCTAAATCATTAAAAATTATTACTTATTTATTTATCGTTATAGTAAATGGTTGATAACTAGCATCTGGCTAATCACAAATCAAAACTGGAAACTAACTCGATTCCTAATGGATAACAATTGATTTTTTTAAAGATTAATTGTTTATAAGGATTTTCTATTTTTCATTATGTACTATGGAAGAAAACATAAATTGCACCACGACGAAGAAAGACTTGGCAGCTACATTAAAAAAAAACTTTTGTATCAGCAGATCTACATTACTTCATCCAGAGATCCCATATTAATTGAGCTATAGCGTTGACTCTTTAAGCATTTTATAACCAAGAAAATCTAGTTTCCAACGGTGTACTATAGTGCACTCTATCAATAAGGACTTGGAAGCTACGTTAAAAAATTTCTGGTGGCTTTTCGTGACAGCAGACTTACATTTCTTTGCCCATAGCTCCCTTATTAACCTGTTCGAGATGATGATTTTTTTTCGAACATGGCCCCTAGGAGCGAAATTTTTTTTCTTAATGTTGTTCATTTACTATTATTGCACATACAGTATGCAAGCCGTCTAATAACCTCGGAAATCAATTGCACACACGGTATGCGATCGTTCTCAAATGGGTTAATTGTGCTATCACTATTATTCTTTTAGCCTATTATAGCCCAAAAAATCTAATTTCCAACGATGTGCTATGATGTTCTAGTTTCCAACGATGTACTACCCCTTTCTTTAACTTGCATCTTTCTATTCATGGTGCAATTTATCTTTTCCTCGATAGTACCTACTTACATGATGTTAAAAAAAGAATTGTAACAAATATATTTTCAAACAATATATTATAGCTCAAACATGTACATTATATCATATCTACAGGTTATTTGATTGGAGGATAAAATGAGATCATCTTAAAGAAATATAGAACTTTCTTACAAATTGATACGTGATAGACACAAGACAACTATAAATACCAGATGATGGAAGAACGAGAAACATTTAGAGCAGTGGCGGCTCGTTGAATTTTATAAAAAGGAGACTGAATGTTAAAAAAAATTATTAAATATGTAGATTAATTTTGTGAAATACAAATTTCTCCACGATCGTTGAAGCGATTGAACTTCTAACAAATCGTCGCTGCTCTTGCGCGCTATGAAAAATTATATGTTAGCAATTTAAAATGTAATTATTAAATTTTTTGACTTAATGTTATTTCACAAGCTTTAGAGCTTCTTCTTCTCCTTGGCAATGATAAGGATAGGAAATAGGATTTGGGAACTATATCCTTATGACTCCAAGACACTGAGTATAAATTATAACACGTGCTTTATAAAAAATCTTTGAAAACATAAAAATACAGTCATATATGTGTTCGAAAATAATGTTGGTATAATGAAGGAGGTAATTCTAGAACAAAAAATATGAAGGAAAGTTCATATGAACATATGTCCAGAAATCCTTCGCAAAAGGAATTACAATTCTTTGAAGATGAGATTCATTATATATTTTTTCTAATTATTTCATTTAACATAGAGAGTTAACTCATGAATTTTGGAAGATGCCCTAAAATTTACATAAAAAAATATGGTAACATTAATGAAAATGATCTACCATGAACAGACTTTGATACTGAGTTTAACGAGCGCTTCTGAAAAATTGATATCAAATTTGGAACTACCATCACTATATTTCTTATGTAAATCAAAGTCCAAAATTGCGTTCGAAATGTGGATGTTTCAAAATTCATCATTTAAATTATCTGTATGACAAATTAAATAATTGGAAAAAGACCACACAGTGAGTATCATCTTCAAAAAGCCATAACCCCTTTAGGAGGCATTTCCGGACATATGTCCATAAGAACTTTTTTTTACTGTAGAATTATGCCCTTAAGTATATGAATATTATTTCCGGACATCATCTATAGATGTTCGTTAAGACTAATATACAAAATAGTCTTAAATAATTCATTGATGACTTGAAATAATCTTGAAAGTTGAAGAAATTTTAAACTTTTAGATGATCACAAATACTTCATTCATTCCTGATCAGAGACAGAAACGAAATTATTTAGAGGTTATTATATAAAGTGTAACCAACATATGATAAACTAAAATCTCAAATTATAACAATTCTTTCATTGAAAACATCATACTTGTTCAAATTTTTATATAAATTCTTCAAATACAATCAATAAATTTCAATGAAATCATTCTATCTAATAATTTTTATTTTTGGAGCTGCTAGAGTTTCATTTATAATATTTGATAGATACTCCGTACATAAATAAAGGATATATTTTTGTTGTCGAAATTATATTGTATTGTTGAAATAAATTAGAAAAAGAAGAAGAGGAAAGAAATAGAAGAGTAGAAGATGAGACAAGAAGACGAAGAAGAAGAGGAAGAAAGGTGGGAATGGGACAACGCGACGGTTCGGTTTTCGAGGGGGGCCCGCGAGGGTCGCAGGAGGCGAAGAGGTGGTCCGGTCGCGACGTTACACAGAAACCCTTTCTGTGGTCGGCACCGGGGCGCCGGCTGTCACCTCTGCCGCCGAGAATTGTATCAATTAGACGACGGCGGCGGCGTCGCCCCGCCGGGGCCCGATCCGTAATTAATACCTACTTTAAGTTGCCTCTTTATCGGCCTCCGCACAAAACCCGGGGACACCGTAATCCCCTGCCACCGACCACCGCTCGATTAAACGACCAAATTTCAACCTTTACTCCTACATATTATCCAATTCTAAATTAAAACTTTTCTACTTTGTAACTAAACTACATACTTTGACAATTCAAAAAAATTCATTTCTAGGAAACTATTTATTGTTCAAAGTTGAAATTTAATTTGGTACAAAGAATTTACCAAAAATTAACTCTCTACGACTTTTAGTTTTTTCAACAGAGAAGAAATTCTAACCTAACTAAATTTATATGTCGATTAAAATTTGTAACAATGATGCACGTGGCACGACAAATTTATTCACTTTTGAAGAACAAACAGACATGCTCTTAAGTTATCTATCATGAAACGTTTCCCACTAGGAGGGTGCCAAATCGGAAAACGTTTGAAGCCATTGAAAGGTGTCTTAGGGAAACTGGCACGCTAAAAGCACAACGGTGAAATGCTAGTCAAAAAAGATTTCGACGCACTGCTAACGTCGAAGAAGGGATACTCAATGTTGTTCTATCTCCTACTATCAGCACCAAAAAATTGTCACATTTTAATGTTTCATCTGCATATGACGAATATTGCGCGAGCAACAATTGTATCCATTATCACGTTACGTGTGTGCAACATTTATTACTAGAAGATTATAACAAGCGCATAAATTTCTGCCAGTGGTTGATTTGACAATGCAGAGATCCTAACTTCCTGAGCTGCCTGCTGGTTACCTTTCTTGCTTTACCAAAAATGGAATTACTAATTTTCGAAACACTCATTCTTGGAGCGACGAAAACCCTCATACGACTGCTATTACGCATTACCAACATACCTTTTCATCAAATGTCTGGTGTGGTCTTCTTGGTGACAATCAGCCCTTTCTTTTTTACCAACAACGCTTTATGAATTGAACTGATTTTTTTGCAAAATAACCTGTATGAGCTTCCAGAAAATACTCCGATTGCCAACATGCAGGGAATGTGATTTATGCATAACGGGGTCCCTGCTCACTTTTCTCATATTGTCACCGATTATTTAAACACAGCATATGGTAACCAATGGGTTGGCCGAAACAGACCTGTTAAATGGCCAACAGGATCTACTGATCTAACTTAGATCCTCGTTCAACTTGGATCGGCGTTAGATCATTTTATTTGGGGCTGGATGAAGTCTCTATTTTATTCTAGGTCTATTGCCATACAAGAAGAGCTAACAAACCGCATCGAAGAAGCAGAAGTTATTATGAGGGGTCGTCTCGATGCTATAAGCCATGCCAAAGAATTATGGATTCGTCGTACTGAATGCTGCATTCAACAAAAAAACAAAATTCTCCATAAGAATAGAAAAAATTGTTCCAAAAAGAAACGAAGAAAAAATTTTGCCATTTTTTTAACGTTTAAAAGTATTTTATGTAAAGACAAAAACACCTAACAAACAAACAAACAAGTCCCTTTTTTTCTCTTCACCTTTAGACGTTGAGGAATTTGGCACGAGACTTCTTAGCAGTTCATAGATGGTTTATCTTTTAGGGCCGGTGACTCGGTATTGTCATTGAGTGGCGCCTGTGTCAAGTGAAAACCGTAACGTATATATCCGCCCGCGACAGGTAAAGGTAAAAGCTAGTCAGACCTCCTTCGAACAGGAAGTAGCCACCAAAAGCTATCCATCCATCCGAGAGAAAAAAAAAACTCGACCTACAATTCCCTCTGTGGTGACGAGTTACCTGAACCCAAAAAGTTATAATCTCTGGAGATAAAAGACAATGAAACTAAAGATTAGGGGAGGTTTTTAAGACGGAAGAGTATCGATAGCGAAACCGGAAGATCAAAACTCATTAAGCTACTGGTTTTAAAATAACAACTTATCCGAATACAGAATATAAGTAGTATTAAAAATAATCTTTATGCAATTTTTAGAAAGTTGATTTTGTCAGTTTAAATGATTAGATTGGAAGAATATTCTAAAATATTCAAAAGAAATAAACGTAAATTGTCTTTCACTTTTAGTTTCTAAACGTGAATTCACATTTATAACTTTACAATTTAATCCATCCAAAATAAGATAATTTAACACAAAGTAAAAAAAAACCTTGGTTTATTTTATTTTATTTTTCCAAAACCAAACAATCCACTTTAAAAATCACGATCCCAAATCGTACATTCGTCTCACAACCTCCCTAAAAATACCGTCACGTTCATCGAGAACGCGAACCTTAATAATGTCGTTTAGTACGGGGGAGTGACCGATCGTCATATAAAAGCGGGGCCCCCGGCCTCGGCCAGATCCCCAGCCACAAAGGACTCCACCGAGAGAGCAATTATAAGGAGTACACACGGACTTTACAAGCTCGTCGTCTCAATTAAACGCCGTCCTTCTCCGGTCCGACGGACGTCTCTCTTCGCGCGCCCGAGAGCACCGTTTTGTCCGTTTCGTTTCGACCCGTTCTCGTATTCCTCTCTCGACAGAACCGAACCGAAAAAATGCACGCGCCGAGTTCTTTGCTTAATTGGCGTCGTCGTCATGTGTCGGACCGCGACGACCTAAACGACTTTTTACTCGCGTTTTTTCCCTCTTATTATTTTTTTTATTTCCTTCGATTCCGCTTATAAATTAATGGAAAAAAACTATATACTCATATGGTTTAATTTAATTTATAGTGAAATCATCTTGAGTTGTCAAATTGATAAAAATTTTTGAGAGTTAACTAACCTAACTTTTTAGAAAAATCGATCAATTTAAAAAAAAATCGATCAATTTAAAAAAAAATCGATCAATTTAAAAAAAAATCGATCAATTTAAAAAAATCCATCAATTTTTTAAAAAATCGCCCAGACTTTATTTATAAAAATGGAGAAATGATTTTTAGTTTAAAATAAATCTAAAAGATTCTATTTTCATTTAAAAAGGTCAAATTTGTTGTAATTATTACCAAAAAATTAAAAAAAAAATTTAAAGTTGATAAAAATTTTTGACTGTTAGCTAACCTAATTTTTTTGAAAAATAGAACAATTTAAAAAAAATCGCCCAGACTTTATTTATAAAAATAGAGAAATGATTTTCCGTCTAAAATGAACTCAAAACATTCTATTTTCATTTAAAAAAGTCAATTTGTTCTAATTATTACCAAAAAATTTAAAAAAAATCTTAAAATTGATAAAATTTTTTGACAGTTAACTAACCTAACTTTTTAGAAAAATCAATCAACTTAAAAAAATCGCCCAGACTTTATTTTTAGAAATAGAGAAAAGATTTTTAGTCTAAAATAAACCTAAAACATTCTATTTTCATTTAAAAAAGTCAGATTTGTTCTAATTATTACCAAAAAAAATTAAAAAAATTTTTAAAGTTGATAAAAATTTTTGACAATTAACTAACCTAACTTTTTAGAAAAATCCATCAATTAAAAAAAATCGCCCGACTTTATTTATAAAAATAGAGATATGATTTTCAGTCTGAAATAAACCTAAAAGATTCTAATTTCATTTAAAAAAGTCAATTTGTTCTAATTATTACCAAAAAATTAAAAAAAAAAATCTTAAAATTGATAAAATTTTTTGACAGTTAACTAACCTATTTTTTTTAGAAAAATCAATCAATTTCAAAAAATCGTCCAGACTTTATTTATAGAAATAGAGAAAAGATTTTTAGTCTAAAATAAACTTAAAACATTCTATTTCCATTTAAAAAAGTCAAATTTATTCTAATTATTAGCAAACAAATTTAAAAAAATTTTAAAGTTGATAAAAATTTTTGACAGTTAACTAACTCAACTTTTTAGAAAAAACGAAGTATTAGAAAAAAATTCTCCAGACTTTGTTTATAGAAATAGAGAAATAATTTTTAGTCTAAAATGAATTTTAAAAAATCCAATGGTTTTATTTTGGGGGGTCCGTGACAGATTTCGGAAAAACGGCTCTGAAAATCGAACGACGTTGCGGTAGCCCTAATTGAAATTAAAATTCTCGATCGTCCGCCTGTCATTTTCGTTAATTTTCGAACGCACTTTTTGTCCAAAAAGCCACCGGCTCCGCGACTGTGCTTCCGGCTAAGCTTCTGAACGGCTTTATAACGCAACGTTATATGCGAATCGGGGCTCCTTTGGACCCGAAATGGCCGAATTAAGCCCTAAACGAAGTCCCCGTTTTCCGTCATTTTCGATTTGTGCCGATACAACAGCTGATTCAATTTTCATAAACGATATTTATTATTCTAACCACGCTAATGCCACATGAAATGTCAAAACGATCGGTTTATTAATAATTATCAAATATTTAATTTATGCAGAGCAAAAATTCGAATAAATTTCACTAAAAACTAATTAAATTCTTGAAAATATCACCAAAAATTAAATTTGTAAAAATTCCCCCAAAGTTACTAAAATTTTTAACAATTCCACCAAAAACTTATAAAATTTGTAAAAATTCCACCAAAGCTATCAAAATTCTTAAGAATTTCACCAAAAACTAAATTTTTAAAAATACATACTAAAATTAAGATTAATTTCGTCAAGAATTGATAAGATTCCTAAAAATTCCATAAAAATAAAAAAGTAATAATAAAAATTCCACAAAAGTTACTTAAATTAAATATAATTTCACCAAAAATTATTAAATTTGGAGACAATTCTACTAAAAACTTAGTGAATTTTTTAAAAATTCCACCTAAAATCAATAAAATTGGTAAAAATTCAAAACTTACTATATTCGTAAAAATTCCACCAAAGTTACCAACATTTTTAACACATTACTGCCCGTTGACGTATTAATACGTTTTTTTCATCCAAAATCTTGTAGCCGTTGACGTAGTAATACGTCATTAATTGTGACAAATCTAGGTGCCGTGGACGTAGTGGTACGTTATTTTTGGTTGTAAATCTAGGCGCCGTTGACGTAGTAGTACGTTTTTTGTTGTCATAGTAAATGTCACATTACAACTGATAATTTAAGAGTTAGCTTGTGTTCTGCAATAATTAACTTACGAATTGACTGATTAATTAAGTAATTTATATATTAATTTAATTGTTTGCCCTGCGATATCATGGAAGAAGACGACTTTGAATTAATTAATATATGTAATGAGGTATGTGCCGATATATTATCTGAGTTTGAAAATGATGAAGAATGTAACAGCGACGATACAGATTTAGCAGAAAGTAGCAGAAAAAGAAATGTTTTGCCAATTATAAGTGAATCTGAAAGCAGCGATTCAGAAGACACGATATTGGAAAACGAACAGAACTGTTCAACATCAAATTGGTCCCAAATCGATAACGATATTACAGTAAACCCATTTTTGGGAAATTCTGGGGTTAAAGTGTTCCCAAGAAATGCAGAAAATATTTCAGACGTGGTGGATTTGTTTATAGATGATGATTTTTTTCAATTATTAGTAACAGAGACAAATAGATATTATATGCAAAACATGCATAAATATAAACGTGTAAAAAACACAAAGCAGTGGCGAGATACCACGATAACAGAAATCAAGAAATTTTTAGCTTTGAATATATTGATGGGACAAGTAAAAAAAAATAATGTTAACGATTATTGGACTACTGATCCGTACATGGAAACACCAATTTTTGGTAAAATCATGACTAGAAATAGATTCAGGCAAATACTACAATCACTACATTTTTGCGATAATAGTGCAATCCCTGATGACGCAAGTCGACTTGTTAAAGTAGAATCAATAATGCAATATTTTATAGAGAAGTTTGATAAAGTCTATAAACCAAAACAAAATCTATCGTTGGATGAAGCCATGATTCCTTGCAGAGGTAGAGTAAGTTTCCGAGTGTACAACCCAGGAAAGATTACAAAGTATGGGTTATTAGTGAGAATGTTGTGTGAATCCGACACTGGATATATATGCAAATTTAAATTATATAGTGGCAATGGAGAAACATTGCAAAACCTGGTCGTAAACCTTTTAGATGGTTATGAAAATATTTGGCACCATGTTTACATGGACAATTACTACAACAGTGTTCAGTTAGCACAGAAGTTACTCTACAAAAAGATAAGAATTTGTGGAACTATAAGAGAGAACCGCGGGCTACCACACGATCTAAAAAAAATTACTTTAAAACAAGGACAACACAACTTCCGTAGAAAAGGTGAAATTCTAATACATATTTGGAAAGATAAAAGAGTTGTAAGAATGATTTCAACAATACACCAGGCTCGAATGATACAAACCCAGAAAATAAATCGAAAAACTGGCGATCTGATACAAAAACCAGAAACAATTTTGGAATATAATAAGTACATGAAGGGAGTTGATTTAGCAGACCAATACCTTGCTTATAATCCTATTATAAGAAAAACTGTGAAATGGACAAAGAAGGCTTTTATGTTCATATTAAATACTGCACTGTTCAATTCATTTGTTGTCTTCAAGGTTCTGAATCCAGGAAAAAAAATAAAATTTTCATCTTTTTTGAAAAATATTGCGCAAAACTGGATTGAAAAAGGATATTTTCATTCAGAGAGTCCAGGAAATGTATCCAAGAGAGTTTCTCGCGAAGATGCACCAATGAGACTTTCTGCAGACATGAGACAACATAAAGTTGTGAAAATTACTAGTTCAGGCAATAAGAAGTTTCCTCAAAAGCGCTGCAGAGTTTGCAAAAAAAACGGAAAAAGGAAGGAAACCTGTTTCATGTGCTCATATTGTGAAATTCCTTTATGTATGGGAAAATGTTTTGAGGATTATCACACAAAAAAAAATTATTAAATCTAAATAATAAATCAATATATAATAAAAATAATTTTTGTTGGTATTTTTTTCTTGTTTTTTTTAAGATTAAATATTTTAAAATCTATTAATCGAAACACTGCACAGAACTATATTTCTATCCATCTTAGCAACCGAGTGAACTATTTTATCATACTACAAAAACCTAAAATTGAGAAATATGTAGCATTGAAATCAAATAGCCCTAATATTATATCCTACTTTAAAATAAAATATGCCGGCTCTCAGCTATAACAACATCACTGAGCATTGACGGTATTCGGTAGTTAGGTATCAGGACAATGTTTCGGCAAGCGCCGTACGTAATTAGGATTTCTAAACGGCCGGTATAGTGTTAACAATTCCACCAAAAACATATTAAATTTTTTCAATTTTCCATCAAAGCTACAAAAATTTTGAATAATTCCACCAAAAACTTACCAAATCCATAAAAATTCTACTAAAATTACCAATATTTTTAACAATTCCGCCAAAAATGATTAAAGTTAATAAAAATTCCACCAAAGTTATCAACTTTTTTAATAATTCCATCAAAAACATACTGAATTTTATAAAAATTCCACCAAAAATTAATAAAATTCGTAAAAATTCCATAAAAAAACACTGAATTTTTTAAAAGTTCTATCAAAAATGAATAAAATTCGCAAAAATTCCACCAGTGTTATCAAAATTTTTGATAATTCCACCAAAAATATACTGAATTTTTTAAAAATTCCACCAAAAATTAATACAATTTGCAAAAATCCCACTAAAAACTTACTAAATTCATAAGAATTTTACCAAAAACACTGATTTTTTTTATTCCACCAGAAATGAATAAAATTCGCAAAAATTCCACCAATGTTATCAACATTTTTGATAACTCCACCAAAAACATACTGAATTTTTTAAAAATTCCACCAAAAACTTACTAAATTCATAAGAATTTTACCAAAGACACTGAATCTTTTTAAAATTCCACCAGAAATGAATAAAATTCGCAAGAATTCCATCAAAGCTATTAAAATATTTAACAACTACATCCAAAACTTACTGATTTTTTTTTATTCCACCAAAAACTTACAAAAATCCTAAAAATTACACCGAAATTGTCAACATTTTTAACAATTCTACCAAAAACTTACCAATTTTTTTAAAAATTCCACCAAAATGTCCAAATTCTTTTAAAATTCCACCAAAAATCAATCAAATTAGAAACAACTTCATTAAAAATTAACTAAAACCTTGAAAATTCCATCAAAAACTTAGTAGGTTCATAAAAATTCCACCAAAGTTACTAAAATTTTTAATAATTCTACCAAAAATAATGAATTTTTTTAAAATTTCACCAAAAAACTTACAAAATTTGTAAAAATTCCACCAAAAATTTACCAATTTTTTTTTAAATTCCACCAAAAACTTACTAAATTCGTAAAGCTTCCACCAAAGTTACCAAAATGTTGATCAATTCAGCCAAAAACAATAATTTTTTTTTAGAAAAATACTAAAAATAAAACTAAACTAGTTTTTAGAAATAGAGAAATGATTTTTATTCTAAAATAAACTTAAAACATTCTATTCTCATCTAAAAAAGTCAAATTTGTTCTAATTATTACCAAAAAAATTTTAAAGTTAGTCATAATATTTGACAGTTCTAAAAATGTAATATAATTTTAATGATTTTTTCTTAATCAATCAACTGCAACCTAATTACACACTTATAAATATTTAAATTAGCGGTTTTATGTTATTACTATTACAAAATAAACTTACTCGAAGTGAATAAACGACATATTCTTGATATTCCTTTTAATTTATGATGTCACACCATAAATTCTTGAAATAGTTAAACATAGTTTAATGTTTACCTTAACCCGTATGATTGAATTAAAGGTTAATATGTATTTTTACATACTGAATAACCTTATTTATTCTAATTACATTGATTTATCCGTTTATTTAAATTAACTAGTCACTTTTTAAAAATTCATTTTTAATACTTCTTAACATAACTTGAGAAAATCGATGAATTTTAAAAATTCGCCAAAAATTCATTTTTAAAGATTTTGGTTTGATTTTTTTTCTGAATGAAACCTAAAACATTCTAGTTTTGATCTAAAAAGACCGTTTTATTCTAAATGTTGTCAAAAAAATTAAAAAAATTTTCAAAGTTGGTAAACATTTTTGACACTTTTCTAACTTAAGAAATCAACTTTAAAAATTCATCAAAAATTCATTTTTTAAGATTTTGATTTGATTTTTTTTCTAAATGAAACCTAAAATATTTTAGTTTTGATCTAAAAAGACCGTCTTATTCTAAATGTTGTCCAAAAATTAAAAAAAAATTTCAAAGTTGGTAAACATTTTTGACACTTTTCTAACTTAAGAAATCAACTTTAAAAATTCATCAAAAATACATTTTTAAAGATTTTGATTTGATTTTTTTTTTCTACATGAAACCTAAAACATTCTAGTTCTGATCTAAAAAGACTGTTTTATTCTAGATGTCAAAAAAATTAAAAAAATTTTCAAAGTTGGTAAAAATTTTGTATACTTTTCTAACTTAAGAAAATCAACTTTAAAAATTCATAAAAAATTCATTTTTAAAGATTTTGATTTGATTTTTTTCCTAAATGAAACTTAAAACATTCTAGTTTTGATTTCAAAAGACCGCTTTATTCTAAATGTTGTCAAAAAATTAAAAAAAAATTTCAAAATTGGTAAAAATTTTTGACACTTTTTTTAACTTAAGAAATCAACTTTAAAAATTCATCAAAAATACATTTTTAAAGATTTTGATTTGATTTTTTTTTTTAAATAAAACCTAATATATTCTAGTTTTGATCTAAAAAGACCGTTTTATTCTAAATGTTGTCAAAAAAATTAAAAGAAATTTCAAAGTTGGTAAACATTTTTGACACTTTTCTAATTTAAGAAACCAACTTTAAAAATTCATCAAAAATTCATTTTGAAAGATTTTGATTTGATTTCTTTTCTAAATGAAACTTAAAACATTCTAGTTTTGCTCTAAAAAGACCGTTTTATTCTAAATGTTGTCAAAAAAATTATAAAAATTTTCAAAGTTGGTAAGCATTTTTGACACTTTTTACTTAAGAAAATTAAAATTTTAAAAAATCATCAAAAATTCATTTTTAAAGATTTTGATTTGATCTTTTTCTAAATGAAACTTAAAACATTCTAGTTTTGATTTTAAAGGAGTGTTTTATTCTAAAAGTTGTCAAAAAATTAAAAGAATTTTCAAAGTTGGTAAAAATTTTTTTAGGTTACAAAATTAACAATTTTTTAAAAATTCATCAAAAATTCATTTTTAAAAATTTTTGTTTGATTTTTTTCTAAGTGAAGCCTAAAACATTCTAGTTTTGATCTAAAAAGACTGTTTTATTCTAAATATTGTCAAAAAAATTAAAAAAATTTTCAAAGTTGAAAGAATTTTTGACACTTTTCTAACTTAAGAAATTAACTTTAAAAATTCATCAAAAATTTATTTTTAAAGATTTTGATTTGATTTTTTTCCTAAATGAAACCTAAAACATTCTAGTTTTGATCTAAAAAGATCGTTTTATTTTAAATGTTGTGAAAAAAATTTAAAAAATTTTCAAAGTTGGTAAAAAATTTTTTAGATTAGAAAATTAACCGGTTTTAAAAAAATTCATCAAAAATTCATTTTTAAATATTTTGATTTGATTTTTTTTCTAAATGAAACCTAAAACATTCTAGTTTTGATTTTAAAAAACTATTTAATTCTAAATGTTGTCAAAAAAATTTAAAAAATTTCCAAAGTTGGGAAAAAAATTTTATTTTATTTTTACCTACTTTAATTATTCTTTCTAGACAACTTTTTTTATCGTGACGATGATCATTTCTTAATCTAAACCCATTTTTACGATTCTATCTAACATAACTAACAAACCGAGTTGTAAAACAAACCGAGACGTTTAACAAATCGATCCCGGTTGAAAAAACATAATCTAATTGGAGCGGAAATTAAGGCTAAGTTAATTTATGGGAAATTAAAGCTAACATCTAAAACCGAAACGAGTTTAATTTCAGGTACGTCTTAAAGTCGACCCAATTTCCGTGCTTAATAGATCAATTAATGACCATTCTTCAAGCTGAATTCCCATTGAATTTAAATGAAATGTCGGTTGGTTTTAAAAGAGGTTTTTTTTTTGGGTAGGTTTTTTGGGTATTTTTATTTTTATAGAGTTGATTTTGGGGGGGAAATGGGAATGTAAAAATTCCTTTTTGGCAAATTGGAGTCGTCGAAAGAACGAACACGTAAAAGGCATAAATTGAGGAGCGCGCGTGCCCAAACGAGATACTGATCTCAGGTAGGGCTCTCGGGGGCGCCCCCTTATCGACCAAATTAAGGTACATATTACCGTTGCGGTAGCCCTACGGGGCGTTTCCCTGATACTTTCCGTCTTTTCACGTTCTTTCTTTATAAATAACACCTTTATCGATTTTCTGTATGTTGTGACAGCTTAATAATACCTTTCATTTTAATAACCAGCTTACGGTAGCTTTTAAAACTTTAAGAAATCTTCAAGGCGATCTTTTTAGAAACTAAGGACTTTTTTATTCACCTTTAAGTAAATTAATCTATTTGGTATTTTTCATACTTATTTCACTTCCCATGATGGGGTATTTAGTCAGAAATGTATCACCATTTTACTATGTATTTAATTATATAGGGGTATTATAAAGATCCCATTCACGTTGGTTTTATAACGTTGGGTTTTAATACCGGTTAGATGGAAACAACGAAGACGTTTTCCATCCGGGCTAAATAAAGAAGCGTTTATTGGATAAGCAATTAACGTGCTGAGCGAAAATTCACGCCTACATTATATGCGCGAAGAATAAACGAAGAATAAACAGCACTCGGAATGTGTACGTGTGTGCGTGTAAAATATTTTCCCTTTTCTCAGAATTCTTATTGTAGTTATTTTGTGTCTGTTTTTGAGCCTGGCTCGGTTTTCTGCGGGGCCCCGTTTTAGCCATTTACATACGAAATGAGCGGCGGCTAAGTGAGCTTTGACGTTAGCGGCCAAAATTATGAGTGAAAATTGTAAATCCTGCCACCATTAGTATTTAAATGCGCTAACGGCGTTCGGTCATCGCTTAACCAATCCTTTACCATCATACTCTATCTTAGGGATTATTGTTGTTATTTAATGCAAAGTAGCGGTAATAATGTAATGATGATTTGTAATTATAATACATGAATGAACTAAAAATGATTTTTTAAGTTTTTTTTTTTTTAATTTTATTCTTTTTATAGTAATTTGATTTAGTAATGTATTTTTAAATTGTACAATATGAAGAATTTTGGTGATTTTTTTATATTCTAGTATAAATTAATTAAGGTTGTTGTAATACCAATTTAAATTGAGGAGTTTAACTTGACTTTTAAAAGAATCTAATTAGATAGAACCTCTAATTGAATTTGTGAGATTATAAACTTCATAACATAATAATATTATGTCTCATTTTTTGGATTTATATTTTAACCCTCCGTGTGTATACTGGGTCTTTGAAGGAACAGTCAAAATTTCTGTTTTTCTGACTTTTCAGACGATTCAGACGATTGTTTCATTTTTATTGACAACAGTTTTAAACTTTTGAATTTGGTAACTGCTCGGCCATATAGTAGACGCTTCAATAAGTAACTCAGAATTTTCCTAGAATTTTTGAAAGCCTAGAAAACTTTGAAAACATGCCTCTTCCCTAAAAGACCCAGTATACACACCGTGTCTCAAAAAATATAGTATACACACGTCGGGTTAATTTGGTCATCAAGTGGTTTATCAAATATGCTTAAATATAAGTAAAATATAAAGAATATATAGGAAAATACAACTAATCTGACCTTGATTAAACTATTATCTTGGTTAAATCGACCTTCCTTGTTCTTAATCCGACGCTTGTCTACCTTAGTACGAACAAACACTAAAAGCATTCTTAAGTCAAGTTTTGAAAACGAAATATTTTTAAATTCAGAGACTGTTTGTTTTACTTGAAATTCGTGTTTTTCTGTATATTGAATAATCTGACTTTTTTTGTTGTCCGAACATACTTCTAATTCCAAAGATGATAGATTAGCGGTATTTAACTCTAATTGAAAACAAAAACTAACTTGTACTGTTTATCTTTTTGTCGATTCAATTCAACACATTTTTTCTAAAGAAATTTAGATTGTCACTTCCCGTTATTTAATGTAATAATTAAGTATACCGAGTGAATTAATCCAATGATGTAATCTACGGTTTTATGAATGGAAATTCTCTGTATAGTATTCGATATTTAGAATCTATATAACGCCCTGAATCTAAAATACTACTCGATTTAAGGAATAGCCTATAATGTCATATCTTATATTTAACTTTCTCCGTATAATTGAATCGTTTATTTCAGAAAGGGACTAAGTAACATTTTTGTAGTTTTGAGAAAAACGACACAAAAGGAAAATTTCCAATTTAAAGATTATTCATGGCATTTTTTATAATAAATTCTATGTTTAACTATCAGTACATGTTGTCCTGACACAATTTATTGTTTTTTCAATTGCGATAGAGAAAAAAATCAAACTAAGAAAATTGTACTTAGTACCTTTCTGCAATAAACCTCATGTTTATAGATTTAGTTTATTCTGTGTTCTCATATTAACATGACAAACAGTATCCAAGATGTTTCATTAACTAAAAAAAGGATTATAGATATTTACAAGAATATATTTCACTAAGTTTTTAAGAGAAAGAACGAAAATTGACACTAAGAAAACAATACAACATTTTTTTTCATTAATCTGCACTGTTATTTTCTTTTTTGGTTTTAGATGGCCATTTTAATATTTCCTGATACAATTTTAAATATGATTCTTCAATGTAAGAAAGCATTTTATTTAGATGTTCAATCTTGGATTTTAAAATTAGAACTTTATCAGTATAAACTTTAATTTTGGGCATTTTTATCGTAGTTTTACCAGAATTTTTTGGCGTGTGCAGATGAAATGTGTGAGATGTGAAATCATTTATGTACTCTGAAACCACAACATACCCAGGTGCTTTATGTTCATGAAGAAAATAATGAAAGTGAGATCTTGTAAATGGTTGTTTGTTAACTCGAACCACACCGGGTTTCAACTTTCAAGAGAGTTTGCAGTTTTCTTGTAGTATTTAGGCCACCAGTTCTTAAAATCAATTATGTCTTTAGAAAAAATTACGATGATACATAGTCCCTTTCTAGAACAAACCAAAAATTTTGCCTAGACAATAAAATGTTCCGGGCATATAAAGTATAAGCCTTTCTACTCAAAACGATAGGTCTACAGCCAGAGAGCACGAATATACATTTATCTAAAAATCGTCAAAAATGTTACTTAGTCCCTTTCTGAAATAAACGATTCAATTAAAATAAATAATTTTATTATAAATGATTATTATAATAAAAGGTAAAATTAAAGATTGACTTGCTTCTAAAAATTTCTTTAAAGTTGGTTTGTAAAAAACGTATGTATTATATTATAAACTCCTTGTATAAAAATGAATGGAAATAGAATAGAACGACTGAAAAATGTAGAAGTAAAATAAAAAAATCGTAAACTAAATAGGTTTCATATCGTTAAGAAAGCTACTTAAGTCGAATAAAACGTTCCTAGATTTGTCAGTTAATTATTCAGGAAGTTACTACATAATTGGCACTTGAATTTTAAATAGTTATTGAAAAAGCTTCTATGTTCTTAATAGTTATTAAATGTAAGCAATAAAGTAGCTAGTTTAGAATAGAATAAATACTATATCAATAGTCAATATCAAAACTAATAATTGAGCCGTTTATTTTGAAAGTGGCCTAAGTCCGTTTATCTTTAATTTGTAAAAACGCTTTTGTTAAACTTTGTAGAAACACAAAACCTTTAATATTTCAAATTATAGATAAATGGAGTTAGGCCACTTTCAAAATAAACGGCTCAATTAATTTATTTATAAAAATTACATAAAATATACTTTCCTTGATAAAACTTCACTAATTTCTTAATTAATAAGTTTAAGTTATATGCAATGATTATTGGACCGAGATATTTCTAAACGATCCGCATGTTTCGAATTGCAACAGTAAATAAAGAATATAATTCAGAAATAAGGTAAGTTTTGATTGTTCGATCCTTTATTGGCGTATTCCTTGGTTATAAATAACTGAAAAAAGTTGTGATGAACATATCACAGGTCCAAAAGTGTTTCGTTTTCGAGATATTAGAAGTTTAGTTCCATCACATATCTATTATTAACACTTTGCTGACTGGTGACGAGTCAAATCATCATTGCACTCGTCATAGCCGGTGACATGACATAGTTTCTATGTAAAATTCCCGGTCAAGGAAGTGACACTTTCTTGACATAATCGAAGTGAATCATTTATATTAAATTATTAACCCTTTGCGGTCGGAAGGCGCCGCTTGAGCGCCATGTCGATATGTTATCTTGCTGAGCCAAAACAGTTGCAGGCCGCAAAGGGTTAACTCATTACGATGGTTTCGATAAATTACAATGGCCAATATTTTTTAGATATTGGCCATTTAGATACAATGGCCAATATTTCATAGATCAGCTTCCTAATAGTTTTGGGCGCGCTGAACTCAAATTTGCCCTCAAAAGAATGATGGTCTACTGTAGCTGAACTTTGATAAGAGAAGATAATTTCATAAGTTGGGTTGGTTCACTACAACGTTCATTTGAATTAGAGAAAAAAAGATTTTTTGAGACTACGGCCAAATCATTGCTTGCTATACCGACAACTACAATTAGAGAATTATAAATTGGAGATTTTTTTCATGAAGAAATTAAGATATTGAAAAAATTCAAATTCATTTTGAATGGGAAAAGTAATACATTCGGATTCTACATGGAGTTTTGTAGATAAAAATTTATTTAGTTCGTTATACAGGTTAGTATAAAGTCCCGGAACGGCCGAATAACTTTGTTATTTGAGAAGTATAAATTTTAAAATTTTACCTGATTATAAAGTTCAATGCGACGAATTTAATAATAGCATTTTCATTTTTCTTTCGTTTCCGGTTTTACAGGAAATACTTCCAAGTTTTTTTTCTTAAAAAACTACGTTCAAAAATGCCAAAATTCTTCGTTCTATTAATAAAATAGCATAACAGGACTTAAATTAAAAAAGTTTGTTTGACATCGACGTAATCGGTCAACAACTTAATGAATTTTGTATTAGTTGTGGTGTAACGCGGTGCATTTCCTCAAATTTTTGTTGCTGTAATTTGTCTAAATTATTTGGCTGAGTTTTATACACTTGGCACATCAAATGACACCATAAAAAGAAATGCAGTAGGGATAAAAGTCTTGTGAACGGGTTGGCCATTCAATCGCTTTTCTGCGCCCCATCGAGCGTGCAGGAAATAATAAACATGAAATCGCAGGAAATAATAATGAGCATATGACAGCAATATGATGTTTCAGTAAAGTGACATGTCTGCTTGATTTTGCGTTAAACTGATTTTTTAAATTTATGTCTTATTATGCGTTTTTATCAATAAAATAAAGAATTTTGCTATTTTTGAACGTAGTTTTTTATTCCGCATTCGAAAATGCACGAATATACTATACATGCCATTTAAGAAAACAAAGTTGGACTTATTTCCTGTAAAACCGGAAAGGAGAGAAAAATGAAACTGTTATTATTAAATTCGTCGCATTTAACTATATAATCAGGCAGAATTTCAACATTGATACTTCTCAAACAACAAAGATATTCGACCGTTCCGGGACTTTATACTAACCCTGTATAATTCCAAATATGTTCAAAACTTGTGTTTTTCGCATCTATAGATTAATCACTTGCGCTGGCAAAAAATTTACCGACGCATATATTAGAACAGTTCAATATCTTTTTATTCATACAAATACGATGTGTATACCACGTTGTTGGCGATTCACGATTATGATTCTGTGACAATAGCATTACGACGTGCATAGCACATCTTTCCAGCGCAAGTGGTCAAATATCTTGAAAACCTGAGCTGATGGAGCAGGTTTGAAGTCATATTTGAATTCAGACCTGCATTGACCTGAATTGATCGGTCAAAACCATTTAGAAAAGTATTATTTGATCAATGGGTCTCATCTTTCATATAAATTTGTAGGCCATTATTAGATTATACTGACTTCTTAGGTGCCTAATAGGTAACTAATTCACTCTAATAATAATAATAATAGGTTATTTTATGGAATTAAAATCTAGAATATCTCGAAAACTAATCATTTTCGAACCACTGTATATTATGACTTTTTGTGTTTTCCATTAGGCTACTAAAGAATTGGACCATCAAAACGGGGTACTCTCTATTATCGAAAAAATTTTACATGTATTTCTATGAAAATATTAGGTTGGATAAAAAGAAATTCATTATTTTTTTTCGGTATAGTTCATGTAAAATTAGGTTTTAGAAGTGACTTTAAAAGAGAATTCTAGAATTGATTTTAAAAGAGACTTAATTAAATATTATCATCAAAAATATTCATAATATTGAAAATTTTCCACAAATCTATATTTTATTAAAATTTTATTTTAAAATCATTTCTAGAATTCAAAAACATTAGGTTGGAGAAAACGCAATAGATTTCTTTTTCAGTACAATTCATGTAAAACTGGATTCTATAATTGGATAGCGCTTACCTAAAAGGTACCAACCGCCAAATCACGTTTTTTCATATAAATGTACTAAACGCCTTTTATAACAAAGACTTAGTTACTCTAAAAAGATCGAAACTCTAAACTGCTCGTAGGAACCTCTGTTAAGGCTGATCCGTTTCAGCTACACACTTATTTCTCAGCATTACAAAACTTTAGTCGCCATTTGCTGAAAACTATAATTTGGCGCTTGGTACCTTTTAGATAAGCGCTATCCAATTGATTTTAAAAGAGATTTAATAAAATGTTGATTTACATGAACTAGACCGAAAAAATAATGGATTTCTTTTTCTCTAACCTAATATAAAAATAAAAACTTAACTCGGGTCACATTTATACAAAAATTTTCAAACAAAATCACACACCAACACTGTACCATAACCCGTACATCCCTCTCTATGTTCTCTCTAAGAGTACTCAGCAATGTTACGGAGGGCAGGTTTACTTTTTCATCTTTCTCTTCATGGTGCAGCTTTATTTCGGGTTATAGTACATGGAAATCATTTCGTCAATGCTATAAGTAAGAATATCTGCAACTAATCAAGTAATAAATATTTTTAAAAATATCCGTGCTATTTAGAATGACTGTTACTTTCGTAGCATGTTACTTTTGCCTCCGACCTTCCATAAATTAGGTACAAAGTCAACTTCTGATCTTATCTCTTCATGTATTGATTCGAATGTAAGATAATAATCCAATAAATCAAGGTATGTAGTTTTAAAACGTTAAGATTTGTTATTAAATTGTTGAGAAAGTGATTAAAATGGACTTGGCATTGAATAATTGTTAACCCTTAAAAATCTTATATCCGGACATTGTATACATTCATCTGAACATAACAAAGTTCTAAAACTCAGCTAATAACATATTTATGTCAAAATAAAAAAAAAACTTTTATGGGTTAAAATAGTTCCTGCATTTTTAATAGTTAACAACAACACAATCAGATTTAGACGATATTTTAAAAAAGTCTATCTAAAAATTTTTGAAAAACCTTACTAAATCGATTATAAAAGTCAAATAAATCAACCACTTTTCCATATGAAATTCCAAAGTAATTTCTAATTCATATATGAAACGTTCAATTATTCACACTTCTGGTAATTATAAGAAAGTTTATACCTGTTCTAGATATTAATTTTATTATTTAGATAATTTTAAATAGATCGGGTGATTTAAAAAAATTCCAGTGTTCCTCAAACAAAATTACCACTTCATATATCTCGGAAGTTATCAACATTTTTATTAAACACTTTTAATTATTTAACATTATTAAAATAAAGAGTTATAACCAGTTAGAAAAATTATATAACTTTCAATTACACCTTAACTATTAATATTAATGTTCCAAAGTTTTTAAAAAATTATTAGATTTTTAATAGTGACTAAAATTTTAATTAATATTTAAACAACACCATCAAAAATGACTTTGAATGACTAAGAAAGTTACTAAAACAATTAAAATAATAATAAATTTGTCATCAAAACTCATAGAATTTCTAAAAAGGTTAAAACTAAAATAAATTTTAAATAAATATTAATAAAGGGTTTATAAATTGTTAATAATCACCAATAAAATGTCTTGGTTTTGGAACTTTATTTCCAAAAGATGTTATATAAGTTAAATTTTATTTCCCTAATGTTATTTTTTTTCTAAATGCAAGTATATTACAATAATAAAAACACTAAAAGTCTTTCTAAATGGTTTAGAAAGTTAAATTTAAACCGATTACGTTTATAGATTTATTATATTGTTAATTGAGGTACTAAAAAGACTAATAAGTAACTACATTTTAAATAATTGATAATGATCACATATATTCTTAATAGATAGTAATTAAATTAACAGATTTTTGAACAAAATTTTCAAAACAGTTGTTTAAATAATTAAGAAACTTATAATAAACCATCCAATAAAGTTTCTAAAAAATTTTTTTAATTTAATTTATAATTTTATAATTTTTATTTATATTTATTTTTAATAACTTAATTTTGTATGATTAAAAAAAAAATCTTGATTCTTAATAATTACAAATAAAATTATTAACACGTATTTGTAAGTCATTATAGAAAGTTACTAAACCGGCTAAATATAATTATAAGCCGTAAATTGCAAATAAAAAAAAACTAATTGAATCTCTATGTTCTCTTTGTAAATAATATCTAATCATACTAAATGATTTAATGCACTTTAAACTTGTTAGATAGAGGTGATATTTAACTAATTTGTAGACAAGTTAATTAATAATAAGTGATACAACCCAGACATATAATTATAAACCAGACAGAAAATAATATTTTTTTCTTTTTTTAATAATAAAATGTTTATAAAAAAAATGTTTTGAAATTAAAAGGTGAAGAAGGTTTTGAGGTTAATATAAATAATAATTATGTAATTAATTGATTAAGTTTGTACCTTTCTGGTTATTTAAAATTTAATTGTTTGATTAGTTTCGGCTTAAAGCCATCTTCAGAAGCAAACTTAGAGTTAGGTTTTTTCCAATACTTTTCTAATAAAAATACTTTTACAAATAAACAAATCAATAATCTTAGAAATTCTTAATTTCTATCTAACTCGGCGTTTGTTCCTGAAGGTGGTTTTAAGCCAAAACTAGTCAAGCAAAAATTTAATCGCCAGGAAGGTGTAAACCTAATCTATTCATTACTTAATATACATTACTTAAAATTGCATTTTTTCTTTTCTAAAGTCTAATAAATACTTAAGGGGCCTTTACCCCGATCTATAGATATAGCAAAATATGTACTTCTTACTTCACAAATTATGGCGTTAATAATAACTGGATTTAATTGGTTCTTTCGGGAAACGTTGACTGAAAGTGCATAGATTCTCTGGACGGTCTTACATTTTTGATTTCTCTTTTTATTAAAACAATAATTAGTAAAAATCACACCCATAAATAGGGTATTTTCGAGCTGTGATTGATCAAAGCTGAACGTTTTAAACAAATTTTTTCGACCGTCCATAGGTAGCCACATGTTTTTTCTACAAGTATATACAGAAATGTGTGTTATTGACCATGCAATAAGTGATTTAAACCCTAAATACGAGTGAGCTGTAAGGAATAAAAATCGCCTTGTACGGTGGCGCTGCCTGGTGCTCATGATTTGTAGTAATTAAGCACCGCCCAGAGAAAATGACCGAGACACCTTTTCTTTCTGGCTTTCCGAATGTATTCATTCCGCTTATCCTAATATTTTCTGTTGGATAATTTGGATACATATGTCGTTTTGTATTCAACTTTCAAGCAAAAGCGTATTTATTGTCAGCATGTAATTTGTGAAATAATCATTACCTTATTTTCGGACCAAAATTAACAATAAGTATTAATTTATTAATGTTTTGATAAAAGAACTGTCTTGTTTAGGATTAAAATATTTTTATTATTATAATGCATTAGTAATAAAATAATTGCTGATACTTTACATAAAAACTATATATGTGTTCGATTAATACACATCTGCGTAAATAAGAAAAATAAAAATAAGTATTTAGAATAGAAAACGTATTATTATTATTACTATTTTTAAATAAGTATCGGTTACTGCAAAAAAATGTAAGTACTTAAAAGTTTACACTTTGTATGGTCATAAAGTAACTTTGAGTTATTTTTGTTTACTCACTATATGTACCAAATTCAAGGACAGTTACATTTGACTGGCAGAGAAGACTGTTACTTCATTATATGGACGAAGAAAAATTTCGCGTATCAAAAGGTAATAATAATATGTACCTATCTTACAATTATTATCAACTTGAATGTATTCCACAGATAAAAAGACAACCAATGTTCTGGGATGATATGGTACCAAAATTTAAAAAAAATTATTTTAAATGTGTTTTACCGGAATTAGTTGATCCGAGACTTTGTAAACCACCACCGCATAATGTCATTCGAAATCCCGATAGAGCATAAGCAACAAAATTGTTAAATTAGGAGAGCTAAAGGGCATAGAGAAATTGGAGTACTAGAGAAAAATTTTTAATTTCGATTTCAGATAATTTGGAATCAAATAACTGTTTTTTGCTATTAGTTATTAAAGTGTAAATGTAATTTTGTTGATGTACCTTCAAAATATCCTTTTATTGTTTTCAGCAAATTGTTGAGGATCTTTAAAACATGCTCGTCGGTGTCGGGCAAACGTTTCTTTCGTATGTATACCCTATTTGTTTACACAAGACATAATAAAAAGAAGTCCGGTATTGCGATAAAATCTCAGCCAATAAAAATATTTCATTAAATAAACACACTAGTTTTAGACCATGCCCACCAAGTCCGCCTTCGAGCTTCCTCTCCCCACACAGCGAATCCCCTCAGAAACTTTAGGACCGTGATTGAGGCACCTTAAGCAAATATTTAATAGCCAGGAAGGTGTAAACCTAATCTATTCATTACTTAATATACATTACTTAAAATTGGATTTTTTCTTTTCTAAAGTCTAATGAATACTTAATAGTGACAATAAAATAGCGACGATTAGAAAACTTAATGAAGACAAATAAAGATTGATGTTGTACTTTTACTGATTTTATTTTATTATAAATAATAGCTTGCTGACTAGTTTCGGCTATTCGCTATCATCAGTGAAGACTATAATCAATCTTAAAGTACACTAACAGGGTAAAATTAAGTCATAAAGTTAAAATACACGTTACAAATACATGTGGAAGATGACAGTTATTATCATTTTCGTTTTAATTAATATATCTTCTAATCTGACTTGCTCTGATGATGGCGAATAGCCGCAACTAGTCTGTAAACTAAATAAAATAAAACCAGTACAAAATAAAAAAGTACAGCATCAGTCTTTGTCACTATTAAGTTGAATAAATTCTTAATATGAGTCACACATTTAACTTCAACTCATCTAATAAAGACTTTTGAGGAATTTCACTTTCAATTAATAACCACGTGTTAATCTCACACTTCACTTTCTGTTTTTTCTTTCACGTCACTTTACGAAAGAAAACCTAATAAAGTAATAAAAGTGATTGTGGTTTTCATGACTGTATAACGTTTCAAAACGTTTCAATTCACTTTGACAAAATCGGAACTAATAAAAATGTTATTGAACAGCCTTTTTTACATTATGTTTCCCAAACTTATTAAGCTTCAACACATAAAATTGATCTACAATAAAATTTCCACAAATCATCGTGGAATAAGCTGGTACTAAGGTGGTGAAATTTTATCAAATTGTCAGAAGCTGGTCAACAGTTTATTATGGAGTAACATCTAAGTAAATGTTTGAAAACATGAAGTAGCTTTGGGATCTTTATTTAGCGAAACAACAAGACATGGAATAATTTGGTTTTATAGATTTTAATGTACGTCCTTTAAAATATGTAAAAATGAATTCTGCATTTTTTTTCTTTTAATATGGTGGCATTAACGCTGGCCAAGTAGACAAGCGTTTTTATAACAAACTTACACGACTTGCAGCAGAAGTGTCGTATACTTCCACTGAGGACAAAGAATTTTTTTTTGTTTTAATCTACATTATATTTGCTAGAGAAGTACATATTACATAGGTGTTCGTTAAAATATTGATATTTCTACAAATGGCAAGCATTCAAACAAAAGTATTAATTTTACTCAATAATTTCAACAAAAAATATTTTTTACAACAAAAATTCTTAACCGATCGTAAAAAGCCCATGTACTTCTTTTTAGAATTTTGTTTAGAAAATACCGTAAAAATTTCAAATCGCTTGGATAAGTTTTTTTAAAGTTATGCTGCAAGCCAATTTGAAAACTCTAATTTTGAGAAAATCGCATTTTTAAAGTTCACACAAATATTATTTCGTAGTGCTTAATCAACCTTCCCATTTTTACCATTACTCTGCGATGCCTGCACCATACAAATGCCCTTCTACATGAATATTTTCTTCCTGTTCAAATCTCCTTGAAAAAGTTGAGGCTTTACGTGCCTCCTTGGCGGCATCATTAAGAGAGCGTTCGGAAAACTTGATACGTCGTACATCGCTTTCGACGCAAAAATTATGGCAATTATGACCTTCAGTTAATTGTAACCTTTGCATTGCAGCCATAATACTTGATAATTCATCATTAAAAATGCATGTTACCAAATCGTTGAATTAAAATTTTCATTACTGTTTTGTGTAAAACCTCCTAAACAGCAGTTGAGTAAGTCATCTATACTCAAATCTTCATAAACCGGTTTTACAGTGCCAACTTAATTTGTAAAATATTACCGATATAATTTACACAAAAATCTTGAACTTGTGTCGTACGTTATTTTCTAAGTCGCCTGTAAGTATCACTTAAATTTTTTTTTGGGTGTAATAGCAGTTATACTTTATTTTTAAGACTTTAAAGCATCATTTAAGGTAAAAAAAAGTTTCCATTTTTTTTTTAATTTTACTTAGATGTTACCCCTTAAAGAGTCGTTTTTACTTTAGATTCCCCAAACTTATTAATTTTTAAAACTGAAAGCTGATCTACAGTAAAATTTTTAAAAATGTTCGTGGAATAAGCTGGCACTAAGGTGGTGAAATTTTGTCAAATTATCAGAAGCTGGTCCAAATTTTATTAAACAGTCGTTTTAACCTTACATTTCTTAAACTTATTAATTATCCCAAATTGAAACCTGATCTACAGTAAAATTTTCAAAAGTAATCGTGGAATAAGCTGCTACTAAGGTTGTGAAATTTTGTCAAATTATTAGAAGCTGGTCAATATTTTATTAAAGAGTCGTTTTTACTTTACATTCCACAAATTTATTAATTTTCAAAACTTAAACCTAAACTACAGCAAAATTTTCAAAAGTGTTCATGGAATAAGCTGACATTACAGTGGTGAAATTTTGTCAAATTATCAGAAGCTGGTCAAAATTTTATTAAAGAGTCGTTTTTACTTCACATTCACCAAACTTATTAATTTTCAAAACTGAAACCTGGTCTACAATAAATTTTTAAAAATGATCGTGGAATAAGCTGATATTAAGGTGGTGAAATTTTGTCAAATTATCAGAAGCCGTTTAAAATTTTATTAAAGAGTCGTTTTTACTTTACATTCCCCAAATATATTAATTTTTAAAACTCAAACCTGATCTACAATAAATTTTTTTTTAATAATCGTGGAATAAGCTGGAACTAAAGTGATGAAATTTTGTATCAAATTATCAGAAGCTGGTTAAAATTTTATTAAAGAGTCGTTTTTACTTTATATTTTTACACTCTCCAAACTTATTAATTTTCAAAGCTGAAACCTGATCTACAGTATAGTAAAATGTTCAAAAATAATCGTGAAATATGTTGGATATAAACTAACAAAATCTTGTCGGTTTAAATAATTAGATAAATAAGTTGAAAATGGAATTTAAAATAGAATTTGTTCTCATTTCTTTTTCGAATTTGTCCTTCGGGTGATTCAACTTTGATTAAAAACCAATAAAAAGACCTTGACTAAATCTAAAACCGCGATAAAATTCCCATTTGCAACCTGATAACGTATCGTACAAAAGCATAAAAAATATAATAAACAAACAATAATCTACCAAGATTGAAAGAATCTTAAACGTTAAATGGTAAAAATTTTAAAATCAAAATACAGTAAGACCTACGTATAATGAACTTGAAAGCTTCCAAAGAAAAAAAATCATTATATAGAAGCTTTATTAACAATGAAGCAGTATCTTTTTCTTGTTTGAAAGAGTATAAAATGTATAATTTACATTTATTAATAAAAGTGGGATTATAAATAAGGGTTATGTAAGTAAACGAAAATGAAAAAATGAGAGGAAGCTTACTTTTTCATCTTTCTCTTTATGGTACAGCTCCATTTCGGGTTATAGTACATATATGTTAGCTTTAGGGTTTCGCAAGTGAAATAAAAACAACTCTGACCTCAACCAGGAATTATATCCGACTGCTTCTCGCAAGCTACAAGATATAACTGATTCACTTTTAGGTAGATTTTATCATAAAAATAAACCGGAGCGTTACACAACAACTAGTTCTTCCTTCTTACTAAGTGTCCGGGCTCACATAACATCCCAACTGGTAAGAACCAACCTTCTATGATAACTTATATTATTTTATCTACTTCAAATAAAAGCTTTTCGCTTAGAAATGGTGATAGATTAAAACACAATTAACACAATAACAGCTGTAACTGTATTGATTTGAGAAAACACCAAGCTGGATGTTAGTAATATAATGGCGAATTCGATTGGGTGCACTGGTGCGCACCAGTGCATAACAGCGTGTTCTATTGGTTGTTTCGTTGTATTCTATTACATTTTATTATTGTAGTTTACAAAACATTTTAAACATCATCAAGCCTTAAACACACTTGCAAGTGATGTTATGATTACGTTTGATTTCATCGTTTTCTGTAGAATTTGCCCTTTTTTGCGCTAAGCTAGTATGACATATGTCAGATTTTGCACTCAACGAGTGCGCACCAGTGCACACTAGTTTTCCCAATCGAATTCGCCATAAGTGTTGATAAGTTCTTATGTCGAGAAAAAACGCCGAATTTGAAGGTCAGGAATTATCTGGGGAATTAGAGATTGAATTCAGGAATTTTAGCTGAAAGAATAAGAGCTGACGCTGCTGGAATTTCAGCACTTTTTTATACCTACAACTTATGGTACTTTGATTCATGAATGAGATCCTATAAAATATGATAGAAATATAAATGTGGAATAATCTAGTGAAAAGAGAGCTTCTTGGTGATACCCTGCACTTTCTAGTAATTTACCCTAACCGCATGGTTGCCAAATAAGATTGAAATTACTTTACTGTCATTAATACTAATAATAAAAAAACTGAGTTTTGTGAATTCCTTCAGAGAATTTTAGTTCATTTAAAAGATTTATTTTTTCATTATATACAAGTGTTTTTACAAAGGAATTTTTTGAGATCTCAAAAAAAATTATTAGAGAGAAAATTCATTACATAGAGATTCTCCTATATTTTGGATTAATTTTAATATCTATTTCATTTCTTTCTAATATGACTAATATTAGAATTACAAGAAAAAAAAATAATAAAAAAAACTTACGTGTTTGTTTTATTTTAAAGATGAGATCAAAACAGCACTAACGTGTCAACACTTTTTCAGTTGTTTCTTTCTTTTTTTTTGTTTTGTTTTCTAATAAACACTTTACCAAGACACTTTTAAAAATGTTCTTTTGGGTGTTTTAAGGTTCGTTTATGAAAAACACTGCGGTTGGGGTGGAAAACGTGTAAAAACGAGTAAAACTAAAAAAGTATTTAGAAACCGTTTGTTGTAGCGAACTGTACGGTTGCTTCTGTAAGACTGGAAGGAAATTAACAGTGGGCCTTGAACGCTCCGCCTACTTCTTGGTTAAAAGGGGTGGGGTTTTGCCTTAGTTGGTTCACCGGGTATTAGCATAAATTCTACCTTTTGGGATTTATTTTAGTTTGTTTGGATAAATGGGAACCTGTGGATAGAAACTTTTTTTTATTTTTATTTTTTATTATTTTTTTTTAATAAAATTTTATAAAAACAAAGGTTATTTACGCGAGGGAGAATTAATATAAGAAAAAAAACGCATAAGTATAGGTATAATTTTATACAGAAATATTTGTAAGGATCAGGCGAGATGCAATTATCTCGCGTTGCAATCAATAAAGATATCGGGATAAAATAAAGTTTAATGAACGTGTCTTAAAAAAATTAACGAAAAAGATAAATGGTTATGGTGAGTTCATGTTTTTAATTGAAATAAGTCCTTTATCTCTTACTATATATCAAAATTCTGTTTTGATTATTGGTTATCTATATTTACATATTATTTTTTTTACAAAACTTGTAAATAAAGGATTTAACAGTAGATTAAATATATGAGTTTTATCAGGGTAGGGTAAACTCACCAAATCTCGGCTATGAGCCTGAAATCGGCCATCCAGTTTTTTTATTTCGATTTTTATAGAAAGGCCAACTTTAGGAAACATTTTTTGGGAGGCCGACATTTGGGCACTTTACTCTATATGAGTTTTATAAGATAACAGGACACATTACAGTGTTAATGATATAAACTAAATCTTTCTTCTGACCTTAACTTCTTCCGACTTACAATTAGTCACTTTCTAATATAATCCCACTGTAAGTAAAAGTTTTGTTATTTATTTTTTAAATCCATTTGCATCATAAGCGCATATATGTGTGTATTTTGTCCGGCCATTGTTACTAGAGCACGCATATATGCGCTCATTAGACTTGGACATTTATCACCAAACATTTTTTTGGAGATAAAAACAAACTTTTCACTTTTCTGTATGACCCAAATGGGTTAAGGACCACAATAGGTCAAAATTATAAAGCTATGTTATTCCATTTAGCAGCTAGAAGTTTTGAAAGTATACAAGTGGCTTGTTAACTAATCGGACACAGATTAATAAGATTTTCTCACTTCAAAATATTAGTGTTAGCCAATTTATCTTAGTAGTGGAATTGTCAATAATAACGAATAGAGACGGCTTGCTTTCAGAATATTTTTATGAAAATTGATAGAACGTTGAATTTAAAAACGGGAAATATTAGTTTCAAACTGATTTTGGTTAAATAGAAATGATGTTTTTTTAGCAAATGTAGTGAACCTAAACAAGCTTTAATTTCAATGCATGCAAAGGTATCTGTTTGGTCTCACATAGTACAAAAAGTAGACTTAATCTAATAAACTAACTCTTTTCTATTTTCAAAAGCCTTCTGCCAATTTTAGATTAAGATTACCTCCTCAGAAAATTTAAAACGCAATCTCAATTTGGTTCACAAAAGTTCAATTACAAGCGTTCGATGGTATTTCCACTATTTATGATATACAATTAGAAAGGACAAATCCATGAATATCCACAATTGTGACCTAAGCCAAGTTATTAACGTATCGCTTCAGTAGCAGCATGTATTTATACACGATTTTATTCGAATTTTGTTGCAATTCTCCATATACCAGTTTCATGTTTATGACAATTGAAAAACTTGAAAAAAAAAATTTCCTCAACATTGAATGTGTTGAACTAACAATAAGACATAAGACTAAAATTAACATTAGCACCAACTTTAACACTACATTTACAATTAGAACTAGGAACTTTCGCGTTTAACTGTTTAGGTGCAACTTTTGAAAAGGTGCTCGACGTTTCGAATTCCATGTTTCAACCTTCTTCAAAAACAAGTTTGAAATGTTTCTGCAGTTTATGCGCATAATTTCATCACTCTGTATATATAAAGGATTTGGAACTAAAGTGAATCAAGTTCATATAATCGAGTTCAAAGCTGAACTTTTTTTGAGTTGAACTTGGTTGGCTTGTAATTATTTAACGACAGTCGTAATTAAACGAACTATCATGTAGTGGCTATAAATGAAGTTGTATACTTGATTAATGATTACACAGAAAATGCACCTGTTTTACTCTAGTAAACCAGTAAGTAAATGACACATGGATTATTTAGGTTTATTTAAATTTTGGGCTTTCCATGTTTCATGAACTTGCAATAGTTATGTTGGTGAAATAATTAATTTTATAAAACATTAAGGTGGACTTACGGTCAGTTTAGAATGTCAAACTTAACCGTAATCTTAGCTGTAATAACCATTAAATTTACCATAATTCCTAGATGTTGCCTGAACGCTTCTGTTGAAACAAAATAGTTGAACTTTTTTTAAATACTTGAGTTACTGCTACGGTTACGATTACAGCTTTTAAGTTTGACATCCTAAATCCACCATTAGGGTTAAAGATTGTAATCGTAACCGTTGCAGGAAATGTAGTATTTAAAAAAGTTTAATTATTTTGTTTAATTATTGTTTCAGTTGTAGCGTTTAGGCAATGTTTAGGAATAATGGCAAATTTAATCGTTATTATACCTAAGGTTATGGATAACTTTGACATCCTAAATGTGGCCTTAGTTAAAATTATGCTTAAAGGTGTTTATACATCTAAAGCTGAGAGGTAAAGGGTCGTATCTCCATTTTTTTACTTTTATTAATAGAATTTTCATGATCTATATTCATCGGATTTTCATAAAAATTAAAAACAGTAAAAAACATATTGACAAAAATGAAGACACTCTTTACTTCTCGGCTACAGACATACACCAATAATCTGCGCGATTCCGGAATCAATTCCATTTGTACAAGTCAAGCAATTCAATCCATTCCGTAGAAAAATGACAAATAAACTCAATATGGCTGCGTGTACAAAAAGCCTAATTCTACCATCTTATAAAAAAATTATTCGCTGAGACACTTTCAAATGATTTTCACGACTTATTTAAGCTAATCAAATTTTTATACAGAGTTCGACATAACATCTTTCTTATTTTCGAAACCCAATAAAAAATGTATGTGAATTAAATAAAATTTTTGTTTACACATCTTAAAACTTAGATATTGGATGTTTTATTTTGTGTTGTTTTACAACTTTTTTCAGATTATTGATACTTAATTCTTTTCCCCATACTTTGGCTTAAACGAGATTAACCTTTTAGGTACGGTGAATTCTGCGTGCGATATATATAATCGAGAGCCACTATAGTGGCGCATCGTCCTGAAAGATGATTCTGCGAAAGCCACAATAGTGGCGCGTCGTACCTAAAACGTTAAAGCTTAGAGTCGATCTCTTAGAACGTTTGTTGTACAATCCGACGAATTATTGTGCGGTTTGTTTCCTTAACCGTTTGTGTACCAGAGAGTTTTGAAAAAAACACAATCGAAATGCGCCAAGGAGTGTGATCGTGCTCCTTCGATTATGTGCCGAAAAGAGCCAGAGGGTAATAGTGTTCCTACGGTTACCTATCGAAAAAAGCGCTCCTTCAATTACACGTTGAAAATTTCGATAAAAAAATTTCGGGTGCGACGAAAGTTGTCTGTTTCAACTAAATGCCCTGGCTTTTCTCGACACAAAATCTGAAGAGTGCGAAAGTGGCTCGTGGTTCGCAAATGGTTAAAGGTTTTTAAACGGTTAGGACATAGCAATTTTCGGTCAAATGTTGTCTTTAGAAAAGAAACTTCATACTGATTTCGGAATGTGCGCCGCATTATCATAGAAACTCATTATGCAAGTTGGCTTCCCCTGCAAAAACATACTATTCTTTCGTCCACATCACGGGTTTGTTCTAATAGAAACAATATTACCGGCTAACAATCAGAATCTTCTGATTGTGGTGAAACAATTAAAACGATGCAATCTTGAAAATTACATGAATTCATATATTTTTTTAAGCAGCTTTATTAAAATATGAAACGTTAAACAACACTTCAAAAATTTTACCTTAGCATCACTTGCACTTTTCAGTTTTAGTCTAATTTCAGGATGGCAAACTACAAAAACTTTTTAAAGGGATTCTAAAACTTTTTTTATTGAACGTACAATATAAATTCAACAAACAATTTGTGCCCATAATTATGAAAGTGCTCTAAGTCATATAGTTTTTGTTTCGAGATATTTAATGAATTGTATTTGAACGAATTAAAAAATATTTTCACGTTATACGACATATTAATTTATCATTTTATTAGTCTTGATGAATGGAAATTTATTATGAATATGAAATTTTGTGTGAATTTCATACTAAAATATTATTTTTAAAGCTTGAATTGACTTACAATTAGACCATTTTCAAAATTAACTGAATGTCCAATAATGACTTAGAGCAGTAAAGAACTATAAATTTCATTTAAAACAATAACATTAATAAAATAATTTATGAACATTTATTAATTAAAACTAATCCATTTTTATCATTCCGAGGTTTTAAGATTTCTAAAATGTTCTTGAAAAACTGGAGGGGTGTATGGTAGTAAACATATAATATCTTTATGTTTTTCTTCTGTTGCTGGTCTAATGGAGGTCTATAATGGAAGTAAAATAATATTTCCGTATATTTTTGGTCTTCCTCTTTTAGGTGAAAGATCTAAAACGTGGAATTCAGAATAATCTAAAAAAGTTTTATAAAACATTTTATAATGTTCATTTTTCAAGAATCTCATCCACTGAATTTGCAACCAAGAGACAGATTCGCCTGAGGTATTTTTTTCTCTTCTTGTTGATGATTCTTCTAGTGATTTCATTGAAATAACATTCGACTGTGACATTCGTTTTATCGAAAGTGCATTTCTTCTTCTACACATTTCTATCAATTCATAATAATGCTCAGGGTTGTATAAGAAATTTGCTTTTTAATTTTCGTTTCTATTAAACCAAAATCACGGTCATTTGGTAGAAAGGAATGACCCGATATCAAAAATTTATGGTCTAGCGTTTCAGTATTATTTTTCAATATATAAATTTGATGATTTTTGACTTAGACCACTTTCATAATTAACACTAAATGAATTCCGTACAATGTTGAAATTACAACCACTACCTAAAGGTTCATTTTTGTCGATATCGGAAAAATTACATTCAATAAATTTAGTTTAGAATAATGTGGTGTGAAATAAGTGATAAACTCATTTTTTAAAAATTTTGACTTACAATTAGACCACTTTCATAATTATGGACACAATTAGTTGAATTTTTTGTAAAGCTTATGAGCAAATTTTACCAAAAACTTATTCTATCTCATGGAAATATGGAGCTATTTATTATCTTTGCGTTTAAAATTCAAACAGAGTATCTGTAGCAAAGATTTGCAGATGTGTCAATTCATCTTAATAAATGATACATATTATACGCCTTACATTGCAACACTAACAGTTTCAGATACGCCTATTTTATCTAACACAAGTGGAATTGTAGATACACCACATGTCTTTAGCGTCTGATATCAACATCAGATCATTCAAGTACGTCCATTTATCAATCCAAAAATATCCATGCATTAAAATGTAAAAAAAAAGATTTAATACGTCCTTTAGAATTAACAGGACAAAATTTTTTGTCTCAAAAATTAATCCAACATCAAAATTTTCCGTTTTTTAATTACTACAGTCTAATTACAGTTCACGATAGTCCAGTAATTGAGTGAGGCTTTTATTATAAGAGTCTAATTTGAAGATACAATTGAATCTGTTTCCAAATTTATTATCGATTAGATTAATAATGTAACATCACTTTCATTTCTCTCTTATGAACAAAAACTTTTGCTTTATTTTATGGGTTTTCTTTAAGTATGAATGATTTGTTAAAGAAAATCTGACAAAACTTGAAGTTTTTATTTATTTAACTTTCATCAACTGAAAAATGGTATTATTCATTTCAACAAAATCGAACAAAACTTTCTTGGTAAAGAATCATCAGTATAAATAACGAAAATTAGAAAGTCACGTCAATTCAATCAACTTTATTTCTTTTTTAAAGGTTTAATAAACTCAAATTATTAATATAAAAATTTGAGATTGTGTTACAAGAATTCTTTTAGTAGTTATTAGAATTATCAAAATATTTTCATCTGTTTAGCATCAAATTTCAAACGTGACTCAAATTCTATGACTCATTTAAGTTATAGAATAACATAAATTTAAAAAATTAACAAATATAAGTTTAAATTAAACTATTGGTTAAATAAGATTTATAATAATTCTATACACATACACAAAAATACTAAATTACGTACATTTATCTAAATTCTTTAATTCATAAACTTCACCAAACAATAAACCAAACCACTTAAAAACATTACTCATAGTCAGTAAAGAAAGAAAAAAAGAACTAATTTTCCCAACTCTCTTTAAATACAATTGCACTCGGGCAACATTTTTATTATCCAATTTACCACCAAACTATAAATATTAATTAAACGCCGCCGCCGTCGAGGGTTACTTATACTAAACCTCATACAATATTAACATGTTTATGACAGCGCTGATGAATGGCCCACGAACGCTAAACGAATAAAAACGTTCCTCTCGGCTATATCTATGTGAAAGAGCGGATAGGAACGCGAGATATGCGTAATTAGAGCAATAGATATCCCGAAAGGAAAAAAGCGCACGGAGCTTTTATACCCGGTATTTCTTTACCAACCAAAGAAAGAAAACGATAAAACCTCTCGTGTGCTGTGCGCGCTGGAATTATTTATGGGGACGTTTAAACCCTAATGGGAGCATTAACGTTACTCTTACGTGATTATTGTATGTATGCGAGTACGTTTCTATCTGTCTTTGTGTTTAAGTGTTTGTTATTGATTATCTCCGGTCTGGTAATTGTGATTTGTTTTCATTGTTTTTGTTAGGAAAGGAAAAATAAAAGTTTGTTGTAATTTTTTTTTCTAGGAGTTAATCTGGTTAAAAGATAAATTGTTAAAATAATAGAGGAGATTAGAAATTAGTTGTAACTAGGTGTTGACGTTGATTTAATTTAAATCGTTAGCACTGATTGTGAGTATATTTTGCAATGAATAATTAATTTTAATTATGAGTTTGTAAATTCAAGTCAATAAAACTTTGTAAAATGCTAATTTGGTTTGTTAAAAAAAAATGTCAAGGAAAAAAAATTGGTAATTAGAAAATAAATAAGTTTAGGAAGTGTTAAGTAAATAATTAGTTATTAAATAATTATTAATGACAATAAAATTTATTTGTTTCAATCTTATTATGTATACTAACTTGAAATTTATTGGAAATTTTGAGGAATAAAGTTTGGAAATTTGGTTTAGTTAGGAAAACTGTAGGATATCCGTATTTTTTCTTTTAATTTATTTTGCAGTAAGGATTTTATTAAAAATAGACTAATAATCTCAAAATATTCTTTTATTTAGGGTGGAAAATGGAAAGATTGACAAAAACTCCAAAAATCTCAAAAAATGAAGTCAACACAGAAATTCAATGTTACGTTGAAAGCTTTAATGGCATTGGAATCAAATTAGAAGAACAAAGGTAAACGTCTTTGGTTTGATAATCTCACTGGTGAGTTTTTAAATTCAATAATTTTAAGATTTATTAAGATTTTGTTTTTATAAGTAATTAGTATGTGTTTACCACTCTTTATTTTTTTTTCTTATACAATTAAAAATGGTTTAAAACTGCAATCTACTTTAGGCAATTAGACGTTGCTTTTAAACGCTGTGTTTATAATATGTTTTTCAAAATATCTATCTCAAGCGACGAAATCTGTTTAAAAATCGTTTTGATCTCGAGGAAAATTATTTTTTTAATTTTACAAAAACATCATATTTTGGTATTTTGCTTATGCAGTGAAATTCCCCTTCGCGGACGCCCCTCTTGATCGGACACCTCCCTTGGACGGACAGTTTCTCATGGAACCGTCCGACCCTCATATAGTTACTTCGCATTTCTTTTAAGCGAACACCCCTCTTGAGCGGACACCTTTGGCGGGTCTTGTTGGTGTCCGCAGAAGGAAGTTTTCACTGTACATACATTTGACGAACCTTTGGGCATATTTTCTCAACTGAGCAAAATTTTAACTGACCGGAAAGGAACGCTGTTAGAAGTGTCTTGAATTTTAACAAAGTTTTTAGCGTACAAATTGTGGTTTAATGTAACTGATAACTACGTAAGATTTACAACTGAAAAAGAGGATTGTATGGTGTTCTTTTGATCATAGACAGATAAACAGTACTTTTCACAAACTGAACGAAACACAGTACTCCACTCAGGTAATATTAGCTCCTTCGACAGCACCTTAGTTTTGTGAATGGCAAAGCTTCTTGTGAACGCCAAAATTTCAAACTGGATACTATTTACATCATTAGCAAATTTTATATCATTGTTAGACTGTAGTACAGAAGGTGCTAGAAACAACGAGAATGTCTTTGGTATACAAGAAAACGTAAACAAGTTCAAAATTTCAAATTTTTAGATTTTAATGTTCATGTATCTGAAATTCTATTATTTACATAGAAAAAATGAACAAGCTCAAAAATGTCATTATACATTTTTTATAAAAAATATTATAAAATATGTTTCACATTAAGTAATTGATTTTATAACCAATAGCCAAAATTAAAATGTTAATAACTCAAAAGTATTATCTGTGAACTTGGTCACTTTCTCTTGTATACCGATTATATGTCTACTCGATTGTAAGTTACCTTTTCAGGTATTTTTGACGTTATTTTTAACGAGAATTAAAAATTACAATTTTTTTAAAATATATCTTAGTACATCACAATGTATTCTTTGTCCGTCCGAGACTGAAAATCAATAAACTACTACTACCACCGGAATTTTATTCGGAAAAATCATAGGTTTTATAACAATGCACTTTTCAATACCTTTCAGTTTTTTTTCTAGCAATGTTCACAAATCGTCGCCTTAGAATCAGACATGCTATGTCATTTTTTTTTAATTTTACAAAAAACGAGACTTTAATTTTGATATTCAATGTGAAATAATGTGCATTTACAAAATACAATTCGATAATACAGCAGTACGAATAGACGTAAATTGATTTGGAATAAACCTTCAGAAAGAGCTTGAAACATAACATAGGTTGGTGTTAAAAACTCAGTTTCAGTTATAATAACATCGTGACGTATATTTTTGTATTTGATTAAAACTTCTTTCAACGTTTCATCACGTTCGTTGTGTTCAGTAGACAAACAAACTGAATGAAGTATATGAAATAATCTTATTGTTAGTCCAAAATGGAATAGTATACAGTACTAATGGAATACTATAGCAAGGGTGGCCACACTTGGTGAAACTTAGAACCATATTGAAAAATCGAAAATTTTTAAGAGCTTAATCGGAAAAAATTTGTCCCTCCAAAAAGAAAGGGAGGTCCAGTAAATTATATCTCCTGATTCCCTTTCATATGAAATAAATGTTCTTAAAAATTTAAAACCTAGTACAAAGTATTTATGACATTTTTTTAATTGAGCCGCATTAAAACTCAAAAAGAGCCGCATGTGGCTCGTGAGCCCCCATTTGGCCACCGTTGCTTGCTATATAGTACCAACACCTTCTTTAATAGAATAAATAAGATAACCAATTTTTTACAATCATATCGGGTGTTTATTTAAATTCTTGCTCAAGTGAGCTATTAATTTTACCGGCATTTCTGACGTATGCCCAAGAAAATTTTATTAAAGCAATGTTATAACTCTGAAATGCTCAATAGATTATAAGTAACAAAGAGAAAATGAAAGAAAATTGGCTAATAAGTTGCCTTTGGCTAAAATTTACCTAAACCCCAAGCTTTTTAGTAACTGGTCCTCCAACATTTTATGGTAATGTTCCAATAGTTATTAAAATTATGCTGTAAATCAGGGATCCCCAAACTATTTTGGATAAGTGACCCCTTTTCCAAAATGAACTCTTACCTCAGACTCCCATGGCCAAATTACCTACTTTTAAGATCAACATCGTCGACTCCCAAAATCAGTTTTCGTTTATGTCGACCCCTAGGAAACCAATATCTACTCCAAGGGGTCGATATCGACCACTTTGGGAATCCCTGCTGTAAATAGTCCTAAACTTCATCGATTTTCTAACCAGTGTGAATGTAAGACTTTACTAACAATTTTTTTTGTTAGAAACTAAACGCATTATCGATAAATAGCTATTGCAACGCAGTTCAATGCAGTATGAGCAGATTTGACGATTGTCAAATTAGAATTTTAACAAGGGTACACTAACAATGTGACATTTAATTTTTTTTCTTCATCATCGTCTAACAAAACTTCAAAGAAATCGTTAGTTGGAATAAGAATCTGTACTTTTACCGGTCTATTGAATTTATTTTTACGTCTTACATGTTTCGGCTCACGCCATCGTCTGAGACGAAATATAAAAAGACATTCATCTTAGATGATGGCGTGAGCCGAAACATATAAGACGTAAAAATAAATTCAAAAGACCAGCAAAAGTATAGATTTTTATTCCAACTAACGATTTCTAAATTTCCAACTGGTAGAACATGGATCAATCAATAAAGTTTTTGTTATTAAAACTTCAAAACACTCTTGAGCACGAATTTAAATGAACACCCGATATCATAGCAATTGAGCAATCAAATAGTCCCAAGATTTCTTCTGCTAAGCAGAACTACTAATAATTTTAAGCTCATTTTGGCTCTTTGTTTATCGTTTATTAAATTCTAATAAAAAGTTTCGGTTAAAAAAATACTGTTTTATGCAATTCTGGAATAAATTGCAAAGTGCAACTTAGAAATTCTAAGCTTGAGAGGCTAATTAATAGTCATGTATAAGTTACGCGATATTCGAAACGACTCGGAGATGTACTTTATATTTTACCGGTCTCTCATTTTGGATTTTATAGAATACTTATGAAAAGTATGAAATAAGAATCATTTCATACATTGTCGGCTAGTTTTAGCGACTATATGCAATGTCAGATATCAAACTTTGTCGGTGACATCTTTGCAGGTCGTCTCCTGATTTCTGTAGCAAATTTATTTATTAAGTGTGGGTTCGCATTTGCTCTTTGACTCGGCCAAAAACCTTATTAATAGGGTTTTCGGCTGAGTACTAGCATGTGTACATAGTTATTGCTTTTAGAAGCAGGAGTACGAACGCGTGTGAGTTGGTTCGGCTTTGTTTCTACTTTTCCGGCCGATCAGAACAATCGTGTTAATCAAAAACATGTTTGAACATGTTTCATCTAACTTACCTAATCTAGAAGTGTTGTTGATTGTGATAGGTATTCAGCATTTAAAAAGTATGCAAAAATGTGTTAAAAAAATTGGTAGATGAACTGAAGAAAAAATAACTCTGGTATTTATGGTCGACCATTGATTTCATTTTAACATTTTTATGATTTTACCTATTACCTGTTTCTATGGACAAATTATTTCCATATTATTCAGTTGTTTTATTAACCAGGATTTTAAAAAAATAATAATAGATATTGCATACCTATTCTCATTCCATTTCAAAATACAGTGAAATTCCCCTTCGCGGACACCCCTCTTGAACGGATGCCCCCCCTTGGACGGACAGTTTCTTATGGAACCATCCGACTCTCATATAATTTCTTCGCATTTTTCTTAAGCGAACTACCCTCTTGAACGGACACTTTGGTGGGTTCCGTTGGTGTCCGCCCAAGGGAGATTTCACTGTATACTATATAATACTTTAGAAAACTGAGTTGTACAACACTTTGGTAGCAAAAAAATAATTTCGAAATATGCATTTAAAAATACAAGAAAATTGTACAAATATCATAATCTTTACTTGCAATTGGTTAATAAATAATTTAGCTAAAATAACTTAGCAAACACGACAGATGAGTTTTAGGAACCTGTATTCAAGTTCCTTTTCAAATAAGTTTATAAAGTTGATTTTTACTTAATAACACTGCATGAATACAACTCTCGTAAAACTCTTCTGAAACCTGAAAACAGCATGTCACTACAAGTTCATCATTTTTTAGTACAATCTATTACATTTTTTCAAGAAAAAAATGTTGATTAAAGAAAGTTAAGTTATACCTCGATTAAACCATACGACCAAACTAAATAAGTTAGTAACTATAGCGAAAAATGTTAGAATTTACTTAAAGAATGTTATCAATGATTTAATTACTACAAAACAAAATAAAACTAGAAAAAAGAAACATCAACTAGCATAGCAACCTTAAAGAATTACTCTGCTTATAACCTCTGGTGCAAGTAAAAAACGAAATTATCTCGAAAGAATTTCACCCACAGCTACAAGAAGACTAAAGGGGATAAAAAGCCCGATCGCAGAACCGTACTTAGCATCAATAACCCACATTATTTTAAAAATATTCCTTAAAAATACTTCAACATTTTTTTAGACAACTTTTAAAATAATTAAATTAAATTTTAAAAACTGTGTTTTAATTTAATTTAAAAAAGTGTTGATAATTTAATTAAAAAAAATTTTTTTTTAATCAAAATATTGATATTAACAATAATATAATTTAAAATTCTCAATATTGATAAATTTTAAATCAGTATTAATTAATTTAATATTTAGAAACGTTTAAAAAAAATACAAAAATATATTTTTTAAAAGATAGAATTTGATTTTAGTCCGGTACTGTGTAATACACAGATGGCTGTGCGGCCGCCCGTGTAGATGGCGTTGGCGCCAGAAGTCCTGAGCCACCTAAAAGCAGCAATAAATAAAACGGGACGCCCGCCGGCCGTTCCAAAGCCAACGCGATTCCCAACGTGAACACGCGATCGCGACGTTATCTGGCGGCGGCTTTTCGCCTCGGGTGGGGATCAAATTCGGCCGCCGATTGGCCGAAAAGTTTTAATAAGGGGAATTACCGGCGTCACGCCCATTCCGAAACCGGCTTCGATCGCCTAATTGCGACCGCGAGAGGGCGCGGTCCCTTCGAATACCGATTTTTCATTTAAACCTCTTCCTAATGGAACCGAACCGAACGTAGGCGCCAGCTATCGCGTTTTTTTACTAATTAAATGGAAACGCTATCGCTAATTAATGTTGGAACAATATATATTTATCTTTTTTTTATATATATATATAAGTAATAAGGTACAAAAAACAAGAAGAAAGCATTTGTTTAAAGACTAGATTTTATAACTAAAGGAATCGACGCGACACATTTTGGATTTTCTTCGATTTAATTGAAACTATAATTATTTATTTTTATTTTTAATTAATTAATTTAAGTATAATAGTAAAATGTAGTCAACCTTCATATTATTTTTTTTAAGTAAATTTACTTTCGCCATAAAATATAAAAATTCCGTCGAAAAAAATATTTAATAAAATTATCGCATTATATGAAAATTGACATTGGAACATTAATTAATAATTAAAACTAAAAGGTAAAAATTTTTAAATTTCTTTTTCTTTGTTAGATCTCTTTGGTTCTTATGATTAGAATAACCACCTTAATTAATTTTTTTTTTAATTTTTAAAATTTTTCCTTTTTTTGTACAAAACTGCGGGGAGATAAAATATCATTTTCCCTGTTTCAAAATACTTCATTTTTAAAATTATATAAAATTTTAATATGATTGATGTTAATTAAGTAATTTTTTAGTTATTAAATAATTTGTTTTTGAGAATCCTTAACAATTATTTTTAAGAACTGTTTTGAAATTTTTTAACTAATTAACATTTGAGATTTTTTTATAACATGGTCAAAATAGAACAATATGATTGGTTAAAATAATCCTAAACTTAAAATTGATTCTCAAAAAAAAATGTTTAATTTTAAAACGAATATCAAAGATAAAACTTTCTTTAAAATAAGCGTTTTTGAAACAGAGAAAGAAAGAGAGAGTACCTAATTAAAATTAATTGAAGTAAATCAGATGGTTATTAGACAATTACTTTTCTTTACTAAGTTATTAATTAATTATTACTGACATTTGATTTCCTTCTAATATTATTATTGATAAAATTAATTGTCTTTGGCGTTCAAATTTATTTCCTTCCTTTTGATTAACTATGTTTTGAGTTAAATTTAAGTTATTAAAAAGATATTGAATAACTGCAGTCTATATTATGTTTAATAACTGTCTGATTTACTCTATATACATCCGTTCAATAAATTAAGAGTCGATATTTGGATCGTGTTGTTGGTTTGGTCTTTCTTGACCGGGCTGTTGGTAGATTTGACGAGTCGCCACCGATGTTGACGTGATTACGCTTGTTTGTTCGTCGGTGGATCTTGGCATGATATCGATAGGAACTCTATAAATATTATTGCTACAAAATAAGTAAATAAATGGCCGTTCACTTAGAACCAAAGTATTCTATGTCTATTTTTTCAAAATCTTTAAAACAAGATTTTAGTTTTTACATTCAATGTAAGGTAATAGGTATTTAATCTTCGTTCTGCGAAAAATGTCCCATGCATCATTACTTGTCACCGTTTTCTCGACGTACTATAACCCGAAATGAAGCTGCACCATGAAGAGAAAGATGAAAAAATACGCGGCAATGTTACGGTGAGGATTCTTATTTTTTCATCCTTCTCTTCACAGTGCAGCTTCATTTCGGGTGATAGTACGTCAAATATTTTTTAAATCTATTTGTATATAAGAGACAAAGAAGAAACCTGAAAATGTTGGTTTAGAATAATACAATTAATTATCACTTTAACGACCGCTCACACAACATGTGTGTGATGCTACCGCAGAAGGTTGAAAGGTTGAAATAGCACTATTTTCACTTGTGTTTTGTTGAAACAACAACAAGTTGCAATATGACACAACATATCAACAATATGACAATAGTAAATACACTGCCGGCCCCTGGCGACGTTTGACTGCGTAGACGTGCGGTCGTTAAAGTGTTAATGACGCATGAGGCATATTTCGCTGAACAGTGTATATGTTAGGCGCAAAGAATGAACACGTTCAATCAGCGAAAAAAACCATCCACAACGCGTTATGGTCTCTTTAATGGTGGGTTTAGGGTGTCAAACTTAAAGGCTGTAACTGTAGCAGTAACTCTGGTATTTAAAGAAAGTTCAACTATTTTGTTTCAATAGAAGCGTTTAGGCAATGTCAAGGAATTACGGCAAATTTGATGGTTATTACAGCTAAGGTTACGATTAAGTTTGACATCCTAAACCCACCATAACTCGTCTACAATTAGATGTTCATGTTGTGACACTAGTAAAAATAGCCACAACGTGCTGTGACTTACTCGAAAAAGGCCACAAAGCGAAATTCGCCTCGTAACTTCGATGATGTTTGACCACTAAGCTTTGTGGCCGTTACTAAAATCCATAACGCGTTCTAAAGACTAGAAGACGTCCAGATTCTAACGTACCAACGGCAGCATTCTAAAAACCGCCAAGATTGTCTTCACATTCGGCTGATATTTCTCAAAGAACACAAAATACAACTCGAAATGTTACGGTAACAATCCTTGCAAAAAAACTTTGCAAATCCTAGTCAATTAGTAAATTAGTTAATACGTTACAATTTGGACATTTCTTAACCTTCAGAACGCGTTATGGGTTTTAGTAATCGCCACAACGCGTAGTGATCAAACATTACTTAAGCCACCTTTTGGTCTTTTTAGGTAAGTCACAATATGTTGTGGCTATTTTTACTAGTGCCACAACACAAATATCGGGTTGTGGACTATTTAAAGAGACCATAACGCGTTGTGGATGATTTTTTCGCACATTGAGCGTTTTCATTCTTTGTACCTAACAGATATATATTTTTGCGGCGAAAGATCTTATACGTCATTAGTTAATTCTATTATCCCAGTATATTTTCAGTTTTCATCTCTTTCTTTCATGTACAATTAGATAAAAAATAAATATTTGACGTACATCGAAAAAACAGTGGCAAATAATGACCCTCGAGACATCGTTCGCTGAACGAAAATTATAAAAATCATTCGATAATAATGGACGTGGATAGATTTAGAATAAACCTTCTGAAAGAGCTTCATAAAACTCAGGTGTTAAAAAAATGAACATAGAATAATTTAGTTCTAAGGCGATGATGTATAACAAAAGTAAAATACAATCACATACGTTTATATTCATTGTACACACATCACAACTGAAAATACATCATCTACGAACGACTAATAGTCTGACACTTCCGATTAATTTATTTCAAAATTTTAATTTAACAAAATGAAGTAATATTCTGGTATATAAATGTCTTGAATATATTTTTTTAAGTTTTGAAGATTTCTGAATAAGAAATTGCTTATACAGATGTTTCAACTTTCGAAAGAAACCACGAGAAGTGTGGAAGAAGGTGAATAACTTGTTTATTATTACTTTGAGATATTTTTCTCTTTTAGATTATAGCTGAGACATATTCAAAATATATGTATATATTATTCTACATATACCAGCAATCCCGCAGTGATAAATGATAGTATATAAAATGGAATACATAATTCAATGAATGTTCAAGATATGTTACTACTATTATCTTTTCCTTTAAAAAAGAAAGTGTTGAAGTTTCAGATTTTTTGTCTAAGTTACAAAAAAAGTCGGAAAACTATTGTAAAATAAGATTTTTCATGGACGTGAAGTTGTAACGTAGAAGCTCATTATATTCGGTTTCCACTGTGTACTGTATACGTAACACTAGGCCTCTAATATATGCGTATGAAAAAGCTTTTCCAAAAAAAAAGTCAAGAAAAATGTAACACATTTTTTAAATATCACTTTAATCTTTATAAAATATCCCATACTACTATCATTTTTGTAGAATTCCTTTTTACTTAATCTATTAGGAACTTGGACACTTGTATACAAATCACAATATTTTAAAAATATACTGTAAAAATATAGCTATAATCTATAACACAGAAAAGGTCAATATCTCCAATGATAAACACAAATTATAGAGCTTTTTACGACCGTTGAAATATTCTGCATAAACAATACTTTATGCATTTTCAATTATAATGATTGTGTATCACATTAAATTATCTTCCAAATTGATTTTTTAAAATAAATTTTAATAATTCGGTATCTAACTTGGTTTAACGTTTTAATTTAGCGTATAAAATTGACTTTTTAAATAAATTAACAAATGTTTTATTGTTTAGCCTTTAACTTTCTATTTCTTGAAATTTATTTGATTGACATCTACTCGTAAACAATAGTTTTTAATGCACGTTGACAACTGATTGTGAGAATCAAACGAGTTTGAAACTGATGTAATATAAAAAGTTTGTAAGATAACAAATTTTTATTAACACTAAATTGAAGCCTACACAATGCCATTTCTTACACAATACCCAAGTTTTTCTGTTTTTTTAGTGTGCTCTTTCATTCTCATAAAAATTCATTTTACATTTTGGAGACATTCCTTAAGTTGAAGTCAATATTTCCATTCTTCAGTTGAGAAAAATTAATTACAATGAAGTTCCGCTAATCCGCATCAATGAAAACCGAGGCAATCCGGATTATGGAGTCACAATTAATCCGGATTATGATAATACATAATATAAATAACATATTTCAATTTTGTCCGAATTACTGGAGAATCGTGATTATTGGAGGTTCGGATTACCGCAGCTTTACTGTAAATAAAAACTTGTAGTTTTTACTGAAGAAACTTTTATTTGTATTTAAGTTTATTATCTGTTGTTGTTGGGGTGTTTGAAATCGGAGCGTGAGTTATTTACACTTTGGGTTTACGTTTTTCAAATTTTCAAATTTATATCTATCAACTTCACTTTAAAATTATTGTAACTTTTTTAACACATTGCGTGCAGATTACGAAATATCTCGTTTTTAATAAAGTGAGTGTTGAGGACGAGTCACGAAATATCTCTTTTTGAATTCGGGGCTTTGAATTGCAACCGAAAATGTGTGGGCTTTGAGGGCGAGTGGAACACGCAGAGTTCAATGTGTTAATAACATGGTCGATAATAATCCACAACACTCTCTATTTGACGCGATTGTCCTAATAACAATCCTTCAAGGATTGAAAGCTGAGTAGTCAACAAATAAAAGCCTCTTCAGTAAAAACTTCTACTTAGCTTGTATTTATTTAATGCTGCAAGTTCCAATCTTTAATGTTTTCTTGTCGAGGTATTTGAAGAGTTGTTTAAATACTCACGATTCGCATAATTTAGACATTCTCGAAGAACGCTAAGAAAATTGCACGAAAGTATGTTATTAACAGTTACATAAAGAGGATTGAAAATTGCATCCAACGCGACGAATACCATCTCTATATTATATCCCAATACACATCGTAAACAGCATAGTATAATCTTCGTGTTGGGATTAATAAAACTATGTTATCTTGTAAACTTTCTATCTAACAACTATTTTAAAATCGCTCGTTTCTCAATTCTCAGTTTGTAAATGCATCTAAAGATTCATTTACATTTCGTCACTTTGTACAATCATTGAGGAATCGTAAAAAGAAATATGTAAATAGATAAAATTATATTACATTATATTTACTAGATGAAATGAAAGTAAAAGGTAATCTACATTTATCACTTTGATTGATTCCTCAAATATGAATATCTAAACCGACAATAATTTAAATAATAATTTAATTTTCACGTCTTTTCTGAATTCATTCATCTAATTAATACGATTAATCACCTTTTAATTAAAAATAATTATTTTCAACTCAATAAATATTAAGATATGAAACATTTAAATATCGAAATCAATTAATCTTTTGAATCATCCTCTGGTTATTATAGAATTATAATTCTTTTAATCGATTAATCTCTTGAATCATCCTTAAATTATTATAGATTTATAATTCTTTTAATAGATGACTCTGTTATTTAATAAACCTACGCTAGTATATTGGCTTGCCTACCCAACAGGGTGTCTTCCGATCAGGGCCGCACTCGGCAAACGAGATACCGTTTGTGGCGGTGGTGCTTGTATTGTATATGGAAGTTCATACTGGTCCTGTTGAATATTCGATTGGGTAATATCTAAAAAGGAATGAAAAAAAAAAAAAACGTTAAAAAAATGTTTAGTTAGCATAAATATAAGAATGAAAGAAATCATTCGATTTTGAGCCGGATCGAGACGATCCCTTTTAGTTTGTTCAAACAAACTATAATGTTATTTACACAATGACGTTATCTTATCAACTTGTACACGAAAAGATCGGAAAATTGACTTACACAACGGTCTGCTGGGTGGTATCATTCCCGATGTACTGGGTGCAGGTGCGTTATAATGAGATCTGCCCTTTGGTTTTCTCTTTCTTGTTTGGATACCTTCTTTTTTCATAGTTAACGGACGGTTCATCTAAAAAAAAATCAATCAAAAAAAAATAAATTTTTATGATTACATACACAAATTTTTATACTATAACATTATATATTAGCATTTTTTATGATTTCTTACATTGTGAAGTTTGTAATAAAGTCCACAAGCGTTACAAACGGGATCACCTTGGTTATTTCTTCTCCATAATGTGGTCTGTGTTGTTTGACAGTTAGCACATTGAACACCATTGCGCCTATTACCGCTCTGAAAATATGAAAAATGGGACAATGTATTAAAGGGTTAGATTAAGAGTTTTATTTGTTGCTTAAGAGAGCGAGTTCCTTTTTTTTTTTCGGGCGAATTTATCTCGCTCGGCAAATATTTACGTTTGGGTAACTGTTGGGTAAACCGTCACTCATATGCACAACGCGGAGTGTACCACAAATAACGGTATTAAAACACAAAGAACAAACATGAAAAGCGGGCGGGAACGTACCGGTAAACATGCAGCGTAAATATTTCGTTACTTTTTTTATGATGATAAAGTTTTTCCTAAAATTTATAAGGAATGAAATACGGATGGGAGTTTTATGTAGAATAAAACTTGTAAATTGTATAATAGATTTCATCAAAAAATTCTAAATCAATTTAATCTCAGAAATTACTTTGCATTTTTTTCGAATATTTAGCTTTATTATCAGGTTTTTGAAAATTTTGTTTCTATAACTGGAATTATTTTTCAGGTTCATATATTTTTGTTTGACTTTCGTGGTGTTCATTGATTATTAAAAGTGTTTGGCTTTGAATTGAATTAGGTTGTCATTAAAAAAAAATCTGTCTTACTCAAATATTTAACCCTCTAATGCCTGAATTTTTAATTAAAAAAATCGTTTTTCTTTTTAACTGGTTATCGTATAGAATGATGTTGAAACATGTTGCAGTTAAGGGATGTGATTTGTGTTATGTATTCTTATCACTGAAGTGTAACAATTTCGTTGATTATCGTCGTCCGAGCAAAAAGCTTTATAATTTCGATACCAAATAAGTTTTTGTTAAATGTTGTGAAATCGTCGCATTCGGCGATATCGGGTTAAAAAAATTGAGGGAAATTTTAGTCAAAATTTAATTTTTTTCGTACAAAGAATTTGGTTGTAACAACATAATATTCACGCTTAGAAATTCTTTGTTACTTTAGACAGGATTATTTCTGACAGAATTATTCATCCATTCTAAGATTTATAAAAAATCTACAACGTAGAAAATTAGAATACAGATCTGCCAGTGAAACGAAAAATGTTTGAAAAGTTCTCAATTTTTTTCTTAAACGTTAACACTCAGAAATCTTTTTCTACAAAATAAAATTAAGAAAACCACAGCATTTTACTTTCCAAAAATAATGACTCTCAAAAAAAAAAGCCATTTTTGCGGCAACATTTTTTATATCTTTAGCGAAAATTTTCCTGTATGGTTTACGTCCTTTGATATTTCTTGCCATCTATTCAGAAATTGTAAAAGAAAGGTTGCCGACGGATAAATTAGATATCGCCGTTCTGGAAGAACATCGACATAACTGCAAAATAAAAAATGTTGCAGGAGAAGGAAAAATAATTAAGATCAGAATTTTTTGGATGCATTGATACCCTTAACTCATTTTATCAAAAAATTGCAGTTACGTCGTTGTTGTTTCGGATCGGCGATATCAAGTTATAAGTAGAAAATAAATTCAAAGTGCAATACTTTCAAAAACTTTCCCATTTATTGAAATCTAACGATATTTCGTAGCTAGCCCCAAAATTTTCCCACTAGTAATTTTTTCTTTGGAAATATCTAAAAAATAGGTAGAATATTGAAGGCCGTAAGTTATACCAGAATAGCGCATATGCAAACCAACCTGTTTCGTAAAGTATTGGAAAATTTTCACTTGAGATTTAAAAAATGTTTACGTAAGAAGAAAATGAAGGTCCTTCAAATGCCGTCATTTTAAAAAGGAATTCTGAGAATTATTAATTAGGGAAATATTTAACAATTAAAAAAATTTCACTTTGCTGACTGACTGTATATTATTATAAATCTCATGATTTTGTTGTAATAGATTTCGTAATAGATCTAACAATAAGGTTTTGAAATTCTTTGTTCTTGATCTTGAACTGGGGTTACATTAAAGGCTTTTAACCCTTTTGTGACGATGCACCTATACACCATACATTGCCACTTTTAATAAAATAAAAAAATAAATTGTCGTTCTTTGTGACAGCCAAACTAAATCATATTTTGTCGTTTTATGCGACGGTTCAACTGACTGCCGTATATAGGGTAAATTCAAGGACATTGGAATAGCAGGATAGCTCAATCTGCGACAGTCGTCGGGTACACCTTATATATATATATATATAGAAAAAGAAGACTTTGAACTTGTTTTTGAAGAAGACAAGACTTTGAACTAATCTCTGAAGAAAGTTGCAACATGGTCTTTTGAAAAGACGTTAGATGTGTTAAATGCCATGTTGCAACTTTCTTCAGAAAGACAAAACTTTGAACTGGTTTCTAAAGAAGCTCACAACATGATTTTTTGAAAAGGTATTTGATGTTTGGATGCTATGTTGCAACCTTCTTCAACAAGAAAAGACTTGGTATTTGTTTCTGAAGAAGACAAAACTTAGAACTGGTTTCTGAAAAAAGTTGCAACATAACCTTTGGAAATGCATTTGACGTTTCGGATGCAATGTTGCAATATTCTTCAAAAATATCCCTTATAGTCATTGCCAGGCTTAGCGTCTCTGTCTTACACTCGACTTTTTTACACTCCACTAAAACTACAACAAAACGGTCAGCAGAAACGTCAAACTGGCGGCTACGCACTAAATTTTGGCGTATACACATTTTATGGGATTGAGCCATCCTGTTAGTCCAGTATCCTTGGGGCAAACTAACTAAATTTTGGCCATGCGCCTAAAGTCGGCCTTCCAGTTTTTCTGTATGGATTTCTATAGAAATTCCTAATTTTAGTAAGCAGTTTTTGGGGGGTCGACATTTGGGCAGTTTACCCTATACATGATCAGCCATTGTAATGCACAAAGTAGCTGTTGTATAAACCAACGGTGACCAAACGACGGCTCACAAGCCCCATGCGGCTCTTTTTGAGTTTTATTGCGGCTCAATTAAAATGCACGAAAATTCCTCCATTTTTTTTTTTTTTGAGGGGAATTCTTTTCCGATTAGACTCTTAAAAATTTTCGATTTTTCAATACGGCTCTAAGTATCGCCAAGTGTGGCCACCCCTGGTATATACGGCACCCGTCGCAAAAGGATTAAAGATTCAGTCCCTTTTTTAAGTTTTTCTACTTGTAAAATTTGTAACATAACAGCAATTCTGTTATTAAAAAAATGTAGAAAAATCCCAACGCTAAGCTAAATCCTAATTAGTTTTTTTCCAAAATTGTTGATTTTCGTGCATAGATAGACGATTCCTTTATTCTCAATCATTTAAAGAAAATTTTCGACTGTCTAATGAAATTGTTCATTAGTTTTGTTTATATGTTAAGTGTTTTTATAATCAAATTATATTAATTTAGAATTTTTATAAAATCATTATTGTTTTGTTCATTAATATTACTTGAATAATTTTTTGTTCATTAATCTTACTTAAATTAATGAAATAGAACTCAATTCAATTTAATTTCCTCATATGTTTGATAATTTTATTATCTTGATAATTAATTGATAAAAAATACTACTATAATTTCTGTTTAGAAAATACAGATTTTTTTTCTAAAAATTAACTACAATCCTTTTGGACAATAAATAAATTACAGTTTTATTCTACACATTTTAAGTAAACCACAACCCCAACCCCCTTAAAAAAACGAAAATACATACCACAACCAACCACATTAAATAAAAAAGATTAACCACTACTAATAAAAAGAGGTTCAGAAAGAAAAGACACGCTACGAAAAAAAAATAAAAATAAGACTAAAAAGACATTTTAATTTCGATTGGTTAGTTGTCTAGCATTTACTTACTGGCACCGGTTTCTTGTTCGACCGAACCGGCGGTCTGTTAACTCCGTTAATTTTGTTGTACAAACCGCACGCGTTGCAGAGGTAGTGTCCGGTGCCGTCGCGACGCCACAAGGGGGTGATGCTGGCGCCGCAATTCACGCACTCTTTGATTTCTAGCTCGTTATTTACCGGCGCGTCATACGATGTGTGCGCGGCCTCCTCCTGCCACGGCGCGCCCCCGGAAGGCCCGGACCCGCCCGTCGGACCCGAATAATTGTATCCGATCGCGCTGCTACTATCGGGCGTCACCGTCGACGTCGATGGGTATGTCGCGTAAACCTCTTGCGGAGCCGCCCAATTTCCGTTTTGGGGGATGTATTGGTAGCTACTTCCGGCACCTACTAAGGTTATCGTTCCGTTTGGTGTTGGTGTTGCTTCATAATTTTGCTAGAAAGAAAAAAAAAAAACATATTAGGTATAATAAAAATCTTAAGTATTTAAAATTTATTGTTAGTTGAGATGTAAATTCTTCAGTTGAGATGTAAATTTAATAAATGAAACGTTGAGTTTCTGCTAAATAGATTTATTAGTACTGACTACCAGCTTTCGATTTTCGGAGAGGTAATTTTTTCTTTATTGCTAGCTTTCAAGACTTGCTAGGTTTGTGTTTTGTTGTAAGATTTCAAAGAAAACCAAACAATGTTACCATATTGCAACCTTCTTTAAAAATACAAGACTTTGAACTTGTTTCTGAAGAAAACAAGATTTTGAACTGGTTCCTGAAGAAGGTTACAACACGGTTTTTTGAAAAGGCGTTTGATGTTTTGGATGCTATGTTGCAACCCTCTTCAGAAAAACAAAACTTTGAACTGGTTTTTGAAAAATGATGAAACATGGTCTTTTGGAAGGACGTTTGTTGTATCGAATGCTATGTTGCAACCTTCTTCAGAAAGAGAAGACTTTGAACTTGTTTTTGAAGAAAACAAGACTTTGAACTAATTTCTGAAGAAGGTTGCAATATGGTCTTTTGAAAAGGCGTTCGATGTGTTAAATGCAATGTTGTAACCTTCTTCTGGAAGACAAAACTTTGAACTGGTTTCTGAAAAAGGATGAAACATGGTTTTTTGGAAAGGTGTTTGTTGTTTCGGATGCCATGTTGCAACCTTATTCAGAAAAAGAAGACTTTGAATTTGTTTTTGAAGAAGACAAGACTTTAAATTGATTTCTGGAGAAGGTTGCAACGTGGTCTTTTGAAAAGACGTTTGATGTGTTAAATGCCATGTTGCAACCTTCTTCAGAAAGAGAAAACTTTAAACTGGTTTCTGAAAAAGGATAAAACATGTTTTCTTTTTTTGGAAAGGCGTTTGTTGTTTCGGATGCCATGTTGCAACCTTCTTCAGAAAAAGAAGACATTGAACTTGTTTCTCAAGAAGACAAGACTTTGAACTAATTTCTGAAGAAGGTTGTAACATGGTCTTTTGAAAGGCGTTTAATGTATTAAATGCAATGCTGCAACCTTTTTCAGAGAGACAAAACTTTGAACTGTTTTCTAAAGAAACCTACAACATGATTTTTTGAAAAGGCGTTTGTAGTTTTTGATGCTATGTTGCAACCTTCTTCAAAAAGAAACTTTTTATTTCTTTCTGAAGAAGACAAAACTTTGAACTGGTTTCTGAAAAAGGTTCCAACATAATCTTTCGAAAATGCGTTTGACGTTTTGGATGCCAGGTTGTAATATTCTTTAAAAAGGCAAGACTTTGAATTGGTTTCTCAAGAAGATTGCAATATGATCTTTTGAAAAGGCACTTGGCGTTTTGCATGTCATGTTGCAACTTTCTTCAGAATGCCAAGACTTTGAACTTGTCTTTGAGGGAAACACTGGTTTCTGAAGAAAACAAGACTTTGAACTGGCTTCTGAAGAACGGTGCAACATGGTCTTTTGAAAAGGCGTTTCATGTGTTAAATGTCATGTTGCAACCTTCTTCAGAAAGACAAAACTTTGGACTGGTTTCTGAAAAAGGATGAAACATGTTTTTTTAGAAAGGCGTTTGTTGTTTTGGATGCCATGTTGCAACCTTCTTCAGAAAAAGAAGACCTTGAACTTGTTTTTGAAGAAGACAAGACTTTGAACTAATTTCTGAAGAAGGTTGCAATATGGTCTTTTGAAAAGGCGTTTGATGTATTAAATGCCATGTTGCAACTTTCTTCAGAAAGACAGAACTTTAAATTGGTTTCTAAAAAAGGATGAAACATGGGCTTTTGGAAAGGCGTTTCGGATGTCATGTTGCAACCTTCTTCAGAAAAAGAAGATTTTGAATTTGTTTTTGAAGAAGACAAGAGTTTGAATTGATTTCTGAAGAAGGTTATAACATGATCCTTTGAAAAGGCGTTTGATATGTTAAATGCAATGTTGCAACCTTCTTCAGAAAGACAAATCTTTGAACTGGTTTCTAAAAAAGGAATAAACATGGTCTTTTGGAAAGGCGTTTGTTGTTTCGGATGCCATGTTGCAACCTTCTTCAGAAAAAGAAGACTTTGAACTTGTTTCTGAAGAAGACAAGACTTTTAACTAATTTCTGAAGAAAGTTGCAACATGGTCTTTTGAAAAGGCGTTTCATGTGTTAAATGCCATGTTGCAACCTTCTTCAGAAAGACAAAACTTTGAACTGGTTTCTAAAAAAGGATGGAATATGGTCTTTTGGAAAGGCATTTGTTGTTTCGGATGCCATTTTGCAACCTTCTTCAGAAAAAGAAGACTTTGAACTTGTTTTTTTGAAGAAGACAAGACTTTGAATTGATTTCTGAAGAAGGTTGTAACATGGTCTTTTGAAAAGGCGTTTGATGTGTTAAATGCCATGTTGCAACCTTCTTCAGAATGACGAAACTTTGAACTCGTTTCTGAAAAAGGATGAAACATGGTTTTTTGGAAAGGCGTTTGTTGTTTCGTATGCCATTTTGCAACCTTCTTCAGAAAAAGAAGACTTTGAACTTGCTTTTGAAGAAGACAAGACTTTGAATTGATTTCTGAAGAAGGTTGCAACATGGTCTTTTGAAAAAGCGTTTGATGTGTTAAATGCCATGGTGCAACCTTCTTTAGAAAGACAAAATTTTGAATTGGTTTCCGAAAAAGGATGAAACATGGTCTTTTGGAAAGACGTTTGTTGTTTTGAATACCATATTGCATTCAAAACATGTTGCAACCTTATTCAGAAAGAGAATACTTTGAACTTGTTTCTTCAGGAAGACAAAAGTTTGATCTGGTTTCTGAAAAATGATAAAACGTGGTCTTTTGGAAACGCATTCATCGTTTTGAATGTCATGTTGCAACCATCTTCAAAAAGTCAAGACTTCGATTTTGTTTCTGAAAAAAGTTGCAACATAGCATCCAAAGCGTCAACCGTTTTTTTTTCTCAAAAACGCACGATTAAACTCGAAAGTATCTAATTCTAGGTCTAGTGTTAGAGCTAATGTTCAGGTTAGTTCTAGTCTTACTGGTGGTTCAGTTAACACCGACCATGAGAGCCATATTTTCTGCCATTTTTCTGAAAATTCAATATGAAAATCCAAAAAATCTTTCAATAACTTAAAAACAATTCTATCCCTAAGTCACTTTCTTAACTATATTTTGCTGATTTATCAATAATCCACGTTTTAACTTTCTTGTTGAATAAGTAACATTGATCAAACTTTAGTCACCTTTCAGAATTTACAATCAATTCATTTGCAATTTTCGTTAAAGTCTATAGAACTTTTATTAAAATCTACTAATTTTCAGTTTATTTAACAGTAATCTTAATGATTCATCTCTTCAACTAATTTGATCAAAATCTAATTAGTTTTAAACATTTTAAATTGAGAATTTTTTAATAACTTGTTATTAATTTGTTTCTTATAAAAATCTGTTTACTTTTCCAATAACTTAAAAATATTTATTTTAGTTTTTTAAAAAATAAACTAATTTTATTAACAGTTAACAAAATGAAGTAATTGTATTACTTACCGATTGATATTGAACTCTAGCTGTACTCAAATTAGGATCAGTACTGTACAAAAGTTGCCCTGGTGGACTATCCTCCAAATTCCTTCTCGGCAATTGAGCGTATTCCGGTTGATGATGACCGTATTGAAGATACTGAGCAGTATCCCCAGGAATCGTAGCATTATACTGAGAAGCAGGTACACTTTGCAAATCAGTATACTCACTGTCCGTTTTTAAATCTTCTTGCGGAGCATATTCAATCTGAATATTATGCATATCAACCGGAGTGTACTCAATAATTTGTTGTCCATCGGCCACTTCGTACTCTTGAGTTGTAACCACAACACTTTCTTCATAACTTCTTTCATAAGGTTGTTGATTCTCTTCGGGGGCAACTTGAATTTTTTCTTCGTTGTATTGGTTTCCTTCCGGGGAAGCAATTTCGTTCTTCATTGGACTATCACCAGCTTGGTTAGAAGTCTCTACGATTTCTTCGGTAACCACTTCAACTTTAGATTCGTCCTCGATAGTTCCAGCCGTTGTTAAAATCCTCGGTTTGATAACGCTCACGGATGAAGTTTGTGGTTCGGGAGATACATTTGGACTCGGTAAACGATCATCTTTTCTTTCTTGCTCGGACGGAGCTTCATCCGGTTTTTGATCCATCTAGAAAATCCGGACAAAGAAAGGAAGAGGTTGTTTAAAAAAGCCAGACAGACGGTGACGGTATTTTGTTTGCTAGGAAGGCACACGACCAAATTCCAATCGACCAAAAACTTTTACTACATCATTTTAAACCGAAAATCATTCTCAATATTCGTTTGGAAAACTATATTTAGAGTAATGATGTCATAACTCGTGGATGTGTTTAAAGGTTTATTTAAACAACGGGCAAATAAGACCACGTCCGCATTTACCTTATTATTCACTCATTTTTAAAAACTCGTGTCGAAAAAAAATGGATTTCGAAATTTTGTTAGATCCGAGATAAAACAAGCTCTCGTTTCGTTCAAGGCTTCGGGTAAAACGGTGTTTATTCGGGCGATTTGAGATCGTAGATAAGAGAATTTAGAATCGAAGAACGCTCGATACTTTTGACACCTGTGTAAATAGTGATGCAAGTGTTTAATGATTTCATATTTCTCAAATGTTAAATTAAATAACGATATTAATCGATTAACAAGTGTAAATTTTTTTTTCTAATCATTGAAAATCTTTTAAGTGCCTACATGACTAATGTGAACATATTTAAAATCAAATGAAAAGTAATCGAAATATGACGTTTTTAAAATTTGTCGAGTGATTAATTAGAATAAAAAAAAACTTTTAGGTGATGACGTTTGAAAAGTTTATAATTGTGAATTGTTTTCCAGATTCACAGAATGATATCTAGAAAAAGTATTTAAGTTAGATAATGTCATGTTTGTAGTCAAATGAGTTTCAACCAATTTTATTTCCGAATGTATTGTTTTGAAATTTAAGAATGAAATTTATTTATAAGAGTGAATTTTATTTTTTACAATGTATTAGTTATTTAATCTTATAATATTTTTTCCTTTGATTCTCTAAGCTTTTCTCAGAATTTTATGTGTTTTGCTGTTATCTATCAGCAAAATCTATCTAAACTTGAATCACGTTTCGTTTTTTGATTAGGAAACCGTTAAAGTGAAGTGAATTTTTATATTATTTGCTTTATTATTGATTGATTATTAGAAGGAAAATATTATTTAAATGTATTAGAGATTTTATTTAATCTAATTTATAAACTTTTTTGGAACTTTTATTGATACAAATATGTTCTCATACGCTAAAAATAGCAAATTAGTCAATTGTAGTTATCGAGGTAAACTTTTTTCAGGATTTTTATACCAAACAAAGGTCATTTACAAATTTAAAAAGTAACAAAATAATTTAATGATCTTACAATACTCGTAATAGCATTGGCTGTACTTTGAAATACTTATGAACTTTTATGCATATGACTTTTTTTTAAGAACAGACATGATTAATGATCTTATTATTTTTTTTAATTTGTTGATAGATTTTTTAACAATGAGTGCTACTTTTTATTAATTCAGTAACTTTAAACAAAATCTAATAATTCTTTTACTTAAATTACAGAGTTATTTTGTAATTGTCGTTGTTCAACAACATTGTTTGTTCAACGATTCCAATTACAAACGAGTTTTTGCGAAAATCGATTCTGTAAATCCGTCGTTAGGAATTTTTGGCTGCAACGATACAAATTAATGTTTTCAAATAATATAATAATTTGAAATTGTTATCTTAGAACCAGACTGTTCTACGTCCAATTTTTCACTGCATAATCCGTTTTGTTGAAATACATTGCATTAGATTGCATGTTAAAACTAAAAATTCGTTTGCTGTAAAATTTTGAGAAATGGGTATAAAATTATGTGGTTTTAAGGCTACGAAATGTCTGATGTCACATTTGATCTAAGGTTGGTTTCCTTTGAACTAACAACACAATCTCACAAATTTTCAAAGGAAAATTTGCGCTTGAACTTTGAAAAGCTTGACAAGTTTTGAGAATTCGTCATCTTAGAATTAGGCTATTCGGCGACTTAACTCTTCTCTTCATATCCAAACGTTGCTGATCTGCAACGAGTCAACTCGTCCTTGTACTCGTCATTGCCGGTGATATGACATAGTTTCTAAGTAAAATTCCCGGCCAATAAAATGTTAAAACTGAGTTTTTAAAACCAAATTATATTGTTTCAAATTCTATCTAAAGGTTTATCCCAGATCAGTTTATGTCTATTCGTATCTTCACATTTTCGAATTGTGTTCGCATTACAATGAATGTCAAAATTAAAAGCTCATTTTCTCTAAAATTTTAAAAAGCAGTCATAAAATAGTCTAATTCTAAAGCGATGAAACATCTGAGATCACATTTGATCTAATGTTGGATTTTTTTGAACTGACAACACAACTTCGCAAGTTATCAGAGGGAAATTTGCGTCTGAATTTTGATAAGCTTGACAAGCTTTGACAATTCGTCGATTTAGAATTAGGCTATTCTATGTCTAATTTTTCCTAACACATTGCTGACCGGTGACGAGTTAACTCTTCCCTTCATACCCAAATGTTGCTGACTGGTGTCTAGTCAACTAGTCCTTGGGTTCGTCATTGTCGGTGACATGACATAATTTTTAAAGGGCCCTATAGACACCCCGACTTACCTAACGACTTGCCTGTGCAGTGCCAGTTTGCGCAAGTAAGTCGTACTAAATTGATAATTCTTAGCGATTCAGACGGCCAGTCCAGATCGATGGCTTGGCTTGCGCTAATTCAATCTTGTTTGATATTTATGAAAACCGAGCTAATGCAGCACATCCGACTATATGATTGGATGCTCTTATAATTTTCTTAAAAAATTATCTTTTTAAAATTTGTTTTTCTCTTATTAAAATTTTCTTTGTTCAGGCGGCCTGAGCAGTGTGATCTATGCAGGCCTGTCTGAAAATAAGTTGGAATATCTGTAAACGCCTTAATAAAATTCCCGGTCAATAAAGTGTTAAAACTGTGTTTTTAAAACCAACTTATTTGTTTCAAGCTCTATCTGAAGATTTATTCCAAATCAGTTTACGTCTATTTGTATCTCTACATTTTCGAATTGTATTTTGTAGATGCCCATTACATTACATTGAATGTCAAAATTAAAATCTCTTTTTTTTTGTAAACTTTACAATCAAATATACAGGTGTCCTAGAACTCAGTTGCCAAACGTTAACCACGCATTCTAGAGCTTATTTCATCCCGATTCAACGAAAAAGTTCTTATCCGAAACTGCCTCCTAAAAGAATTTACCCTGATAGCGCTTAACACCTTTACGATGACAATAAAAAAAATGTTTTGTCAGCAAACGATGAAGTATTTCGAAGTTTACAAACGTTCAAAATTTCATTGTGATATTTAAGAACGTTATTAAGATATTTTGAAAAAACCTAATCAGACATGTCATCTTCAGGGTGCTCTACATCTCTTAGGAAGCAATTTCGGATAACGACTTTATCGTTGAATCGGCGTGAAATCAGCTCTGGAATACGTGGTTAGCTTTTGGCAACTGAGTTCTGGGACACTCTGTATATAAAATCCAATTTGCATAATTTATGACCCGGTAAACTTCTTTTAAAATTTAACCCCATTGTGAGTTACGAAATAGGGTTGTTAGTAAAATTTTCAATAAGTCATAGGATTTTTAGTACACTTCCAACTATGTTATATGAATCCTTAAGAATTTAAGATATAAAAAGTAACCTTTCGTTGATCTGATTTAGCAGTATACTGGATGATTTATTTTTTACTTGATTTGGTAACATTGATGAAAATTTAGTAGTCTCCAAGAATCTACAATTAAAGTATAAGATTCCTTGATTAAAAAATATCTTATTGTCCTTCAAAATTACACTTCCTTTTGTAAGTAGTCTCTTTGTAAGTTCTCATTTTCTAACCAAGACAAACACTTTTGTGAGATTTTTGTTTGAGCACTTTGCCTGATTCATAGCACTCAATTGACAGCACATAGAACTTCTTTATAGTAACACATTTATAGTTTGTTTCGGTAAAATAGTACTTTTTTGATATTTCTACTCTTCAATTACAAAATATGGTAGAAATTTTCATAAAAATCTAACGAGGTTTATTCAAATTTAGTAACTGCTATTCAAATGTAACGAAGTGCGTTTGGATAACTTAGCAAAAAAAAAAAAAATGTAAATACATAACAATATTATAATTTTAAAAGTTTAAAAATTGGTATTATAAGTTTTCAAAAATTAATTTCGCTGTTTTGGCAACTTTTATAAAGATACAGGTACTAATTTTTTTTGTTGAATTTTGATTTCGTCTGCATTGTCTGATTGTTAATTCTAGTTTAAAACTGTCCAATATGGGAGAGCATTCATTGATGGTCGAAATACTAATAAAATCTTCAAAACGAACAAAATAATTAATTGCAAACTCTTTTAAATTTGTTAATGGCGAAGGAGCCGGTTAAATCTTACTCAACCCAAACCAAAGAGATTATATGAATTAGTCGAACTCGAAATATACCAAAAGATATAAAATAAGTACTACAATTGTTCACCTAACAACCTTTTTTATATAGATTTTTCTTTGGTTTTTCTATAAAAACTGATATATGGTTTATTCCGCAACCTGTATCTACATACAGTGCAGGAACAGTCTTCAACTCCTAAAATATCTTTCAAGAGATTATGTTTTGGGGAAAAATGATTGATAGGATCAAACACTATTTTAAATTTACCGTGTTTTAATAGGTCTAAACTTCTTTTACAGTGGTGAGCGCTTATAAAAAGAAGATAATTTTCTTTTTAATGTCAATCGGTATTTTTTGGTCGATAATATGAAAGAGCACATTTTCTTAAAGTGTTTTTAATGCATTTTTTCTTAAGTTACATTAGAAAAATCCTGTAAAAAATTTGTTCTTTTCTAATCCTGCAAACGCACATTACTCTAAAAGACAGTTTAATCGAGAGATTTAAAATCATTTGTGACAGAAAAATCTCTTAAAATATTTCAAGCTTTCCAATCTTTTTTCCACACTGCATTTCAAATAATCTAACTAAAAAATTGAAAGAAAAGGTGTAGTAAGAATTCGCAAATGAAAAACTTAAGTGAAAATTCAGTTTTCATTGAATAATTAATAATCTTCATATTTAAAAAAATATTTTCGAAAATTTTTTGCTTAATACAGCATAAAAACTAGTTTTGTACAAACGAAAATAAGTAAGGAAAAGTTTTAAATAATTTAAATTGAGGATTTAACAGATTGGCTTAAAATATTAGTATAATAATAATATGCAAATGTTTAGCGACATCAAAATGGCGGATACACAAAATCGAATGGAACTTTTTTCGACTTCCCAACCACCAAACTTAAATTAACTTCCGGAAAACTATTATATGGTGTACAGATATGATAATGGTCTTGATATCAAAATTACGATGTAAATAAACTTTCCATTATCAGACTTTAATCTGCCTCATGATACGTTAACAGTTAAAGCAAAGTGTTTATACTGGTTTAGATAAAACGCGTCTGGTGAACGGTAATCCCGGAAAAACTCTTATTAAAGTGAAAAACTAAGAAACTCCGAAGAAAAAAGTATGAATTTTAAAAACCCCCACAATGAGATGAGTCAAAAAGAAGTAAATAGAAACAAAAAAAACTTACCGAATCCGATTAGAAAAATTTGTTCTAATTGGAAAAACTTTAAAAAACGTGGAAAAATTTTCTAGTGTGGCCTGTTTGCAAGCGATCAAAACGTGAAGTGTGGCGCATCCGAAAGGAGCCTGGGTGTGGCGTTTTGCACACGTCACGACGACGCTTTTGCCGGCAGCCATTTTGTCGTGCACTTTATAACGAAATGAACGGCGGCGAACCGGATTTTTAGGTCAAATTCGGCGGAAAAACTCGCGAAAAACCCGGCGATACATTTTTCTTACGGCTTCCCGATGCAACTGGCTACCAAACGGACGGAGGAAAAAGTATAAATACGCGATAGGCCTAATCAGACGCAAAGATTAGATACATTCTATATACAAAGATACACTAAAGCGCCTTTGAAGCACGGTTAATTGCGATGATGTTTTCTCGTCGTAAGGAAAAATCTTAGATAAGTTTTTTGGTTAATAAAATGAAAAAATTGGAAAGAAAATTGTCGAGTGGAAAAGTTTTATTTTATTTTTCGAGAAGTTCGATTTCATAAATTGGACCGGTTTTGTTACCGTGTGATGTTAATCGATCGAAATAGTGACAGCAGGATGTTTCTTATCTTATCTTGTATGATTTATTAATATCTGATTCGGTGTCAACAGGTTTTTCTTTATATTTATAAAATTTTTGGTTGAGAAAGTTATTTTAAAGAAGAAATCTTATTGTTAGTTATTTTAAAGAAGTTATTTGTGTATATATTTGGAAAAGTTACTTTTTTAGATTTTAGATATTTTTTCCATAAATTTTCAGAATTTGGATTTTTTCTTAATTGATGCTAATGTAATAGCTTTTAAATAAATTTAGTGATATTTTAGATAAATTTATAAAATCTAGTAAGTTTTTTTACAACTTTTCAGAATCTAGTAACATTTCTTTGAAAGTTTTTAGAATTTAGTAACTTTTTTTCACAAATCTTCAGAATCTAAAAACTTTTCTTTACAAATTTTCGAAATTCAGTAACTATTTTAACCAGTTTTCAGAATTTAGTCAATTTTCTTAAAAAAATTTCAGAATCTAGTAACTTATTTTCACAATTTTTTATAATTTACTAATATTTCTCTACAAATCTTGAAAATCTAGTAATTTTTCTTTGCAAATTCTTAGAATATAGTAACTTATTTCTTAAATCTAGTAATTCTATTCACAAATTTTATAAAATCTAGTAACTTTTCTTCAAAAATCTTCAGGATCTAGGAACTTGTTATTAAAATGTAGTAACTATTTTCACAAATTTTCAGAATCTTGTTTTTTTAACTGTTGGAAATGTTATAGCTTTTAAATATTGTCTGTGACATTTTAGATAAATTTACAAAATCTAGAAAATTTTTCTTTTCTCTTATTTGTAGCATTTTTATTTTATTTTTATTCGCAGCTGACGTTATTTCGATTGATAAGTTTAGGCGTTTTCGATTTTCTTTGCTATCATTGATGATATTTGGAATAGATGATAGAATATTTAACTGTTGTTTTAGTTTATGTGAATGAAATGACGTTGAAGGTTTTGCAATAAAATCCATAGAAGCCTCTTCTTTCTTTTGGGTTTCTTCATCTTTGTCCGTCGAAGGAGATTTATTGCTTACTGATTCATTTAAATTATTACACGTTTCGAACGGTAGAAACGAACAAATTTCCTAAGTTGTACTTGATACGACTTACGCAGCTCGTTTAGTTACGACTTAAGATACAAAACATTGTAAACGAAAAATGAGGATAATCTAACGTTGAATATGCGTATACGTTTTACCTTCGGTGAAAAGATTCCGTAATTGCTACAGAACTTATGTTAAAAAAAGAGACTATTCTGTGTATAAGTTTCTTGCGAAAAAATCCTCCAAACACATGCAGAAAATTATATGAAATAGCAACAATTTACTTGTTGAGAACAATCTCTCAAATGGCACTTGCAATTAGACGACTAAATGGTGTAGAATGGAGTGCCTATCTTACTAGATAATCTTGTAGTGTTACTTTTGCTGCCAATGCTGTGGTAGCATTTAATATAGCTAAGGTACGAGTTACAATTAGGCGTAGGTACGACTTGAGCAACCTTAGCCTAACTTTTCCTCACAACTTTTCGGAATCTAGTAACTTACTTTCAAAATCCAGTAACTTTTTTTGAAAATTTTCACAATCTTGTAACGTTTCTTCACAAATTTTCTAAATTTAGTAACTATTTTAATCAATTTTCAGAGTTTAGTCACTTTTCTTAAAAAAATCAGAATCTAGTAACTTCTCCACACAATCTTTTAGAATTTAGTAACTTCTCTTGAAACATTTTTAGAATATAGCAACTTTTCTTCTAAAATCTTCAAAATCTATTAACACTTCTTTACAAATTTTCAAAATTTAGTAACTATTTTATTCAATTTTTAGAGTTTAGTCACTTTTCTAAAAAAAATTTGGAGTCTAGTAACTTCTCTTCACAATTTTTTAGAATTTAGTAACTTTTCTTCACAAATCTTCAAAATATAGTAATTTTTTACATAAATCTTCAGAGTTTAGGCACTTTTCTTCAAAAATTTTTAGGATCTTGTAACTCTTTTTCACAAATTTTCAAAATCTAGTAACTTTCTTCACAAACTTTCAAAATCTAGTAACTTACTTCAAACATTTTCAGAATCTAGTAACTTTTCTTCACAAATTTTCAAAATTCAGTAACTACTTTAACCACTTCTCAGAATATAATCACTTTTCTTAAAAAAATTTCATAGTCTAGTAACTTATTTTCTCAATTTGTTAGAATTTAGTAGCTTTTCTCATAAATCTTCGAATCTAGTAACTTATTTTCAAAATCTAGTCTCATCTTCTTCATAAATTTTCAGAATCTAGTAAGTATTTTATCCAATTTTCAGAATTTAGTCACTTTTCCTAAAGGAATTTCAAAATCTAGTAACTTTTTACAAAAATTTTCAGAGTCTAACAGCTTTTCTTCACAAATTTTCAAAATTCAGTAACTATTTTAACTAATTCTCAGAATCTAGTAACTTATTTTCCCAATTTTTCAGAATTTAGTAACTTTTCTTTACAGATTTTTAGAATTTAATAACTTACTTTCAAAATCTAGTAACTTTATTGACAAATTTTCAGAATGTAATAACTTTTCTCCAAAAATTTTCAAAATCCAGTCATCTACTTCATAAATTTTCGGAATCTAGTAATTTTTCTTCAAGAATTTTCAAAATCCAGTAACTTTTTTAACCAATCTTCAGAATTAAGTAACTTTTCTTCACAAATTTTCAGAATCTAGTAACTTACTTTCAAAATCTAGTAACTTTCTTCACAAATTTTCAAAATCTAATAACATTTCTCCAAAAATTTTCAAAATCTAGTAATTTTTTTAAACAATTTTCGGAATTTACTAACTTTTCTTCACAAATTTTTGGAATCTAGTAACTTTCTTTCAAAATCTAACAACTTTCTTCACAAATTTTCAAAATCTAATAACATTTTTCCAAACATTTTCAAAATCTAGTAATTTTTTTAAGCCATTTTCAGAATTTAGTAACTTCTTTTCACAAATGTTTAGAATCTAGTAACTTTTCTTCACAAATCTTTAGAATGTAGTAACTTATTTTCAAAATCTAGTCACTTTTCTTCTGAAATTTTTAAAATCCAGAACTTTTTTTAACCAGTTTTCAGAACCTAATTTTTTTTTAGTGAATTTCAAAATCTAGTAAGTTTTTTAACTAATTTTCATGACTTATTGTTAGTAATTTTTTTAACAAATTCTCAGTATTTAATCACTTTCAGAAATCTCAATTTAAACGACTTTTAAAACTTAATATACGGCTTGGATTACGATGTCAAAGTTAACCATAATCGTAGCTGTAATAACGATTAAATTTTTCGTAATTTCCAGACGTTATCTGAACGTTACAATTAAAAAGAAAGTAGTTGAACTTTTTTTTTAATCTGCAGCTACTACTATGGTTATGGTTACAGTCTAACCGTTTGCGAACCATAAGCCACTTTATCGCTCTTCAAATTTTGTGTCGAGAAAAGCCAGGGCATTTGGTCAATATGGAGAACTAACGTCTCACCCGAAATTTTTATGTCGAAATCTTCGACACGTAACTGAAGGAGCGCTAAAGCGTTTTTTTGGCTTTTTTGACATATAACCAAAGGAGTGCTATCGCGCTGTTTGGCTTTTTTCAACACATAATCGAAGGAGTGCGAGCGCGCTCCTTGGCGCTTTTCGACCGTGTTTTTTCAAAACCCTCTGGTACGCAAACGGTTAAGTTTAACATCCTAAACCCATAATAACACATTTTGAAAAATCAATTTTTTTTACGTTTTAGATGTAGAAGTTTTTATCGATTTATCGAGTTTTTATATTAAGATAAAAAAATGCTTTGCAAACGGGAATAGAGTTTTTCAAACATTTTGCACACAAGATTCTGTAACACAAGTCTTAAGAAAAGCTTATTATGACACTTATTTGGAGTTAAATCGACAGTTTACAGAAAGTTTTCTTTGTGCTAACTTAATAATTTTAGTCTAAACCAATCAGTTTTACATTCTAGTTTGGAAAAATGAACTTTTTCGCCTTCCAACGAATAGAGAAAACAACATTTCTTAATTGTATTTTTTAAAGATTGATAAAAATTTAGTAAAGTTTTTATTGATAATGTATAAAAATCTAATAAATTTTCGGAATCTAATCACGTTTTTAAGAAAATTTTAACATCTATTGACATTTTTTAAATAAATTTTTTAAGTTTAATGAAAATGTAGGAATTTTTAAATAAATCTAGTTACATTTTAAATAAATATACGGAATCTAGTAACTTTTTTTCATGAGTTTTAAAGATTTAATAACTTTTTTTTAACATATTTTCAAAATTTAACAAGTTTTTTCACAAATTTTTACAATCTAATGATCTTACCTTCGTAATTTTTCAGAATTTAGAAACTTTTCTTTACAGATCTCTAGAATTTAATAACCTACTTTCAAAATCTAGTAACTTTCTTAACAAATTTTCAGAATTTAGTTTTAGAATCTCAATTTGAAACGACTTTTAAAACCGATTTTTAATGTCAATTTTTTATAATTACAAAGGTAGTACCTCAAATATTAAAACTAGATTTTAATTACTATTTGATGAAAAAAAAAAACTTTCTAAAAGTTCAAAATATTAAAAGAAAAACTAATTCAATTCTCACTTGATAGCTTTTCGATTGTAATTCCTAAAAAAATTTTATTGGGGGATTTTTAAAAATTTTGATACCCTATTCCATGCTATATACAAACAAAAAACACCCAAAATTTCCGTTATTTTTATTCGCATTTTAATGAATCATAAAAATGAAATATTTTACTGAATATTATGTTTCAGAGATCATTAAAATTTTTAAATACCACTTTGGATTTCAGTCGAAGAACTTTTCAAACACGATTTTTTTAATATTCGAGAACAACCCCAACCTCGATGTTATATTTTCAAAGAAAAAATAAAAATGTGTGATGACTTGCTTAGTTATGAAGTTATGAATCAAAATGGCCGCTACCCGGTTTCCAATTCATTTGTTACTAAGCGCCAACTTTCTCGCAAAAATACCCCATCAAAATCAAATTTCTAACCGATTTCCTCATTTAAAGAAACAACCGGGGATGACCCAAACAACTTACTAAGAAAATACCCGGGATTTTTAGATCAAACAAACTTAACTTACATTATCAGCTCCATAATCTCTATGGCGATATGTTAACAGTATGACTTAACAAAGTGCCGGGTAAACGCGATAAGGTCCTCAGTTGGCGTTGGGATGGCTCACCAAGCCGTCTTTTCGAATTCGATTTCAAAAACTCAAAAATCAAAAAAAAGTTCTTACCTTCATTCGTCGGACGATGACGGTGAGTCGATTCGATTTGGAACGAAATTCGGTCGTAATGTGCTTTCGTCGAAAACCACGCGCCGAATGAGAGAAATATCATCGTCGCGATGCGACAGTCGCGGCCCGCTTTGTTTGCACAGGCGGCCGAACGAGACATACGATTGACAGGGACAGGCAGCCATCTTTAAAAAATTAAAATTGAAAAAAACTAAAAATCGATTTTTTTCAATTAAATTTTTTTTCTTTCAAAAAGGGAAAATGGGGATGTAAAATTTTCTGTTCTGTATCCGTTCGCTTCGTATCTGAAACTAGAAGATACCGTAAAAGGACGCCCGATAGGTGTTCATATCTGTGTTTAAAGATTAGATACAAAAACCTGTGTGTATAATAATATCTAAAGCACACACGTAAAAGAATTTAAAAAAATATATAATTTAATTAAACACCTACATAATAAATACACATTTTTGGTATTTTTCTTCTTTTGAAATTAAAAGATTTAAAATAAATCATATTTCCTCGTTCACATTTTTAATCTGTTTTAAAAGTTATGCAATTTTTATAAATGTTATCTTAATCTTCGATAGGAGACAATTATAACTTCATGTTCGAAAAGTTCGGTTAGATTTTTTTTTAAGTATTATGATAAAGCGAACGTGACGAGTTTTCATTTTATTATTTGCTCGGTCCACAAAGATGCTTATCTTTATTACTCTCTGTATAACATAAGTATAATTAGATTTTGATGGTTTATCTTTTTTTTTTGGCGATTTTAAATCCACCATCATCTATAAAATTGTCATTAACAATTAATAATGATTTATGTGGTTAGAATTGTCTTGTTGTCGAGTGTGGTTGGGTTGGCCGACTTACTATGCCACAAAAAAAAATTTTTTTTTGTTAAAAACGTTTTTTAAGCTAAGAAATGTTTATTTAACTCAGAAAAAGGAAAAAAATTTTTTCGGAAAAATTCACTGTCAACCGACACCTCGGCTACAGACGTCGCGACCCTTGGTTGGGTTGGCTGACTGACTACTACGCCACCAAAAAAGAAAAAATTTTTTTTCTTAAAAACGTTTTCTAAGCTAAGAAATGTTTATTTAACTCAGAAAAAGGAAAAAAATTTTTTCGGAAAAATTCACTGTCAACCGACACCTCGGCTACAGACGTCGCGACCCTTGGTTGGGTTGGCTGACTGACTACTACGCCACCAAAAAAAAAAAAAATCTTTTTCTTAAAAACGTTTTTTAAGCTAAAAAATGTTTATTTAACTCAGAAAAAGGAAAAAATTTTTTTCGGAAAAATTCATCGTCAACCGACACCTCGGATACAGACGTCGCGACGCTTGGTTGGGTTGGCTGACTGACTACTACGCCACCAAAAAAGAAAAAAATTTTCTTTTCTTAAAAACGTTTTTTAAGCTAAAAAATGTTTATTTAACTCAGAGAAAGGAAAAAAATTTTTTCGGAAAAATTCACTGTCAACCGACACCTCGGATACAGACGTCGCGACGCTGGGTTGGGTTGGCTGACTGACTACTACGCCACCAAAAAAGAAAAAAAATTTTTTTTCTTAAAAACGTTTTTTAAGCTAAAAAATGTTTATTTAACTCAAAAAAAGGAAAAAATTTTTTCGGAAAAATTCACCGTCAACCGACACCTCGGATACAGACGTCGCGACCCTTGGTCGGGTTGGCTGACTGACTACTACGCCACCAAAAAAGAAAAAAAATTTTTTTTCTTAAAAACGTTTTTTAAGCTAAAAAATGTTTATTTAACTCAAAAAAAGGAAAAAAAATTTTCGGAAAAATTCACTGTCAACCGACACCTCGGATACAGACGTCGCGACCCTTGGTTGGGTTGGCTGTCTGACTACTACGCCACCAAAAAAGAAAAAAATTTTCTTTTCTTAAAAACGTTTTTTAAGCTAAAAAATGTTTATTTAACTCAGAAAAAGGAAAAAAATTTTTTCGGAAAAATTCACTGTCAACCGACACCTCGGATACAGACGTCGCGACCCTTGGTCGGGTTGGCTGACTGACTACTACGCCACCAAAAAAGAAAAAAATTTTTTTTTCTTAAAAACGTTTTTTAAGCTAAAAAATGTTTATTTAACTCAGAAAAAGGAAAAAAATTTTTTCGGAAAAATTCACTGTCAACCGACACCTCGGATACAGACGTCGCGACCCTTGGTTGGGTTGGCTGACTGACTATTACGCCACCAAAAAAGAAAAAAATTTTCTTTTCTTAAAAACGTTTTTTAAGCTAAAAAATGTTTATTTAACTCAGAGAAAGGAAAAAAATTTTTTCGGAAAAATTCACTGTAAACCGACACCTCGGATACAGACGTCGCGACCCTTGGTTGGGTTGGCTGTCTGACTACTACGCCACCAAAAAAGAAAAAAATTTTCTTTTCTTAAAAACGTTTTTTAAGCTAAAAAATGTTTATTTAACTCAGAGAAAGGAAAAAAATTTTTTCGGAAAAATTCACTGTAAACCGACACCTCGGATACAGACGTCGCGACCCTTGGTTGGGTTGGCTGTCTGACTACTACGCCACCAAAAAAGAGAAAAAAATTTTTTTCTTAAAAACGTTTTTTAAGCTAAAAAATGTTTATTTAACTCAGAAAAAGGAAAAAAATTTTTCGGAAAAATTCACTGTCAACCGACACCTCGGATACAGACGTCGCGACCCTTGGTTGGGTTGGCTGTCTGACTACTACGCCACCAAAAAAGAAAAAAATTTTCTTTTCTTAAAAACGTTTTTTAAGCTAAAAAATGTTTATTTAACTCAGAGAAAGGAAAAAAATTTTTTCGGAAAAATTCACTGTAAACCGACACCTCGGATACAGACGTCGCGACCCTTGGTTGGGTTGGCTGTCTGACTACTACGCCACCAAAAAAGAGAAAAAAATTTTTTTCTTAAAAACGTTTTTTAAGCTAAAAAATGTTTATTTAACTCAGAAAAAGGAAAAAAATTTTTCGGAAAAATTCACTGTCAACCGACACCTCGGATACAGACGTCGCGACCCTTGGTTGGGTTGGCTGTCTGACTACTACGCCACCAAAAAAGAAAAAAATTTTCTTTTCTTAAAAACGTTTTTTAAGCTAAAAAATGTTTATTTAACTCAAAAAAAGGAAAAAATTTTTTCGGAAAAATTCACCGTCAACCGACACCTCGGATACAGACGTCGCGACCCTTGGTCGGGTTGGCTGTCTGACTACTACGCCACCAAAAAAGAAAAAAATTTTTTTTTCTTAAAAACGTTTTTTAAGCTAAAAAATGTTTATTTAACTCAGAAAAAGGAAAAAAATTTTTTCGGAAAAATTCACTGTCAACCGACACCTTGGATACAGACGTCGCGACCCTTGGTTGGGTTGGCTGACTACTACGCCACCAAAAAAAAAAAAATTTTTTCTTAAAAACGTTTTTTAAGCTAAAAAATGTTTATTTAACTCAGAAAAAGGAAAAAAATTTTTCGGAAAAATTCACTGTCAACCGACACCTCGGATACAGACGTCGCGACCCTTGGTTGGGTTGGCTGACTGACTACTACGCCACCAAAAAAAAAAAATTTTTTTTCTTAAAAACGTTTTTTAAGCTAAAGAATGTTTATTTAACTCAGAAAAAGGAAAAAAATTTTTTCGGAAAAATTCACTGTCAACCGACACCTCGGATACAGACGTCGCGACCCTTGGTCGGGTTGGCTGACTGACTACTACGCCACCAAAAAAGAAAAAAAAATTTTTTTCTTAAAAACGTTTTTTAAGCTAAAAAATGTTTATTTAACTCAGAAAAAGGAAAAAAATTTTTCGGAAAAATTCACTGTCAACCGACACCTCGGATACAGACGTCGCGACCCTTGGTCGGGTTGGCTGACTGACTACTACGCCACCAAAAAAGAAAAAAAATTTTTTTTCTTAAAAACGTTTTTTAAGCTAAAAAATGTTTATTTAACTCAGAAAAAGGAAAAAAATTTTCGGAAAAATTCACTGTCAACCGACACCTCGGATACAGACGTCGCGACCCTTGGTCGGGTTGACTGACTGACTACTACGCCACCAAAAAAGAAAAAAATTTTCTTTTCTTAAAAACGTTTTTTAAGCTAAAAAATGTTTATTTAACTCAGAGAAAGGAAAAAAATTTTTTCGGAAAAATTCACTGTCAACCGACACCTCGGATACAGACGTCGCGACGCTTGGTTGGGTTGGCTGACTGACTACTACGCCACCAAAAAAGAAAAAAAATTTTTTTTCTTAAAAACGTTTTTTAAGCTAAAAAATGTTTATTCAACTCAGAAAAAGGAAAAAGAAATTTTCGGAAAAATTCACTGTCAACCGACACCTCGGATACAGACGTCGCGACCCTTGGTTGGGTTGGCTGACTGACTACTACGCCACCAAAAAAGAAAAAAATTTTCTTTTCTTAAAAACGTTTTTTAAGCTAAAAAATGTTTATTTAACTCAGAGAAAGGAAAAAAATTTTTTCGGAAAAATTCACTGTCAACCGACACCTCGGATACAGACGTCGCGACGCTTGGTTGGGTTGGCTGACTGACTACTACGCCACCAAAAAAGAAAAAAAATTTTTTTTCTTAAAAACGTTTTTTAAGCTAAAAAATGTTTATTCAACTCAGAAAAAGGAAAAAGAAATTTTCGGAAAAATTCACTGTCAACCGACACCTCGGATACAGACGTCGCGACCCTTGGTTGGGTTGGCTGACTGACTACTACGCCACCAAAAAAGAAAAAAATTTTCTTTTCTTAAAAACGTTTTTTAAGCTAAAAAATGTTTATTTAACTCAGAGAAAGGAAAAAAATTTTTTCGGAAAAATTCACTGTAAACCGACACCTCGGATACAGACGTCGCGACCCTTGGTTGGGTTGGCTGTCGGACTACTACGCCACCAAAAAAGAGAAAAAAATTTTTTTCTTAAAAACGTTTTTTAAGCTAAAAAATGTTTATTTAACTCAGAAAAAGGAAAAAAATTTTTCGGAAAAATTCACTGTCAACCGACACCTCGGATACAGACGTCGCGACCCTTGGTTGGGTTGGCTGTCTGACTACTACGCCACCAAAAAAGAAAAAAATTTTCTTTTCTTAAAAACGTTTTTTAAGCTAAAAAATGTTTATTTAACTCAGAAAAAGGAAAAAAATTTTTTCGGAAAAATTCACTGTCAACCGACACCTCGGATACAGACGTCGCGACCCTTGGTCGGTTGGCTGACTGACTACTACGCCACCAAAAAAGAAAAAAATTTTTTTTTCTTAAAAACGTTTTTTAAGCTAAAAAATGTTTATTTAACTCAGAAAAAGGAAGAAGATTTTTCGAAAAAATTCACTGTCAACCGACACCTCGGATACAGACGTCGCGATCCTTGGTTGGGTTGGCTGACTGACTACTACGCCACCAAAAAATTAAAAAAAATTTTTTTTCTTAAAAACGTTTTTTAAGCTAAAGAATGTTTATTTAACTCAGAAAAAGGAAGAAGATTTTTTCGAAAAAATTCACTGTCAACCGACACCTCGGATACAGACGTCGCGACCCTTGGTTGGGTTGGCAGACTGACTACTACGCCACCAAAAAAGAAAAAAAAATTTTTTTCTTAAAAACGTTTTTTAAGCTAAGAAATGTTTATTTCAGCAAAAGGAAAAAAAATTTTTCGGAAAAATTCACTGTCAACCGACACCTCGGATACAGACGTCGCGACCCTTGCTTGGTTGGGTTGGCTGACTGACTACTAGATATTATATACTTTAGGATAAACTAGTTATTACTTACACCATTAAAACAACTCACCATTAAATTATCTTTTATAAATAAATAATAGTCATTTATGCGCATAACATACATATATTTAAAAAATGTTTTCGTCCGAAACAATTTGCACAGAAAAATTACAAAAAAAAATATATCCGAAATTACATACAAATAACAAAACGATAAAATATCCACTAAATTAAATAATAATAAACATAAAAACAATACAAACTATTATTAAAAGTTACGATTACTATACGATTATTTTTTGTGTACAAAAAAAATACAACGTAAGAACTACATTAAAAATAGAAATAGAGAGAAATTAGAGAGATTGTGCCTTAACGTAATTTGTTAATTTACGATCTAGAAATTCTAAAAAAGATGAAATGAAATGAATAAAAAAGTATACATAGAAAGATTCACAAGAATTCTTTGGTAAATGAGTGCTTTTTCTTTATTACTCTAAATTCTAAAAAAATAAATACGCGTTTTTTAAAAAATATTTAACATTTTTTAAAAATTTTTAAAATTTTTTTAAAAAATTTTTAAAATTTTTTAAAAAACATTAAATTTTTTTATAAAAATCGCGCGTAAAAAATGAACGAATTCACGATTAAACGTAAAAATTGTGGAATGAATGATTAGATTAGACACTCTTGCTCATTAACAAAACGAAATCTCGGAAGAAACGTTTTGGTAGAAAAAAAAACTTATTTTTACCAAAATCTTAAAACGATTAATTTATATATAAAAAAATGTATGTACAAAACATTTTAATTATTACATTAGTTAATAATAATAAAATAATAGTTTACAAAACAAACTAAAAATGTATAAAAATATTCCTTAATTAAAAATTAAAAAATAAAAATAAAAAAAAACTAGTTTCAAAAAATATAAATATTAATATAGTTTGTATTCTAAATATTCTAAAATGTGTATGTTGTGTTGTGCATGTGTATGTTTTATTATTATTTTTTTCTATTAAAATGGTCTTTATTATAAAAAAGAGATTTCTTTCTTTAGAGAAATTATTCATCGTTTAAAGAGATTCCATTTTTTTTATAGTTTTTATTCAAACAGAAGAAAATTCAAAATTACGATTTCTTTTAAACCACCTGTAGATATACTAATTGAGTAAAACTTTTTGAGGTACAGTTCTTTGAAAAAGTTAACGTACATTCATTTATAATTTCTATTTAGAACAAAATTCAAAATTACGATCATTTTATACAAGGTGTCAGATAAAAAAAAATAAAAAATCTTTATCAAAAATTTCTATTTTGATTTTTATAAGATACCAAATGAAATATTTTAATGAATACTATATTTGAGAGGTTATTTAAATTTATTATAAAAATCTAAAAAGAAATAATCGAGATATTTGATTTTTTATCCAACACCCTGTATAAGAATTAAAATTTTAACTTTTTTTTTAATTTTTTAAAACCACCTTTAGATATACCATTTGAGTAAGACTTTGAGATATACAGTTCTTTAAAAAAGTTAACGTACATTCAATGTGAGTATTTTTAAATGAAAATATTTAATGGTTTTGATTGAAAATAGAGATTAAAAAAATAGAGGTTAAAAAAAATAGAGATTAAAAAATAGAGAGCGAAAATACTGCATATAAAAATACTTATTAAAATACACGAGTATTTTATTCTTTTAGGAGAAAAAATTGATTTTTTTTTAATATTTAGATTAAAAAATTTCAAATTTTAAAATCACTATTTTAACGTACAATAACTTTCGTTGAGAACTGTACACATACATATTAACCTCGTTTAATACCAAATTTGAGATGTTACATTTCAAAACAATAAATAAAAATATTCGGAATGTCATTATTTATGTTAATTATTAATTTGTTGTATTGTATTATCAGTCAATTAAAATCAACCACTTTATATAATTTCCAAGTTAGAAATAAAGTGACACCATTATTTACATTAAATATAAAAATTTAAATGATTAAAATCCAATTAAATTGAATTTAACAAAAATAAATTTCCATAAATATTAATTTTTTTAAGTTCTTCAATTAACTCATTATAAATTGTAAATTGTAAAGTCACTTTATCACTAACTTGAACACTCCATATAATTCTTAATTCTTCCTCGATTAAAAAAATCAAGTGAAATCCATTCAATTAACTTCTCAATTTTCCATCGATTAATGTTTTTTTAAGACGATAACGAAACCACCGTAGGTCGATCCATATTATGTTCACCATTGATAATAACTTTGGTGTTATTATTATTAATTACGTGCGAATTAGGGCTCGGAGATTGCGTCGAAGGCGAACTATTAGGACTTGTCGGTTGCATAATGCTGTTATAATACGCCGCTTCTAATTGGGGCGAGGATTGAGCCGATCCGTATGGGGAAACCCTTTGATGGGGTTGCGAGGTGTATAAATAAGGTTGTGACGTCGCCGCGTGTTGTTGAAGTTGATTTAATGTTGATACTCCTCTTAAATCGTAATTATCTAAACGAATATAGAAAAAAAAATTAATAATAAGAAAGGGAAAATCTCTTATAAGGAGAGTGCAAGGTCTTAAGATTATGGATTTAGTTAAAATTTTGTAGAATAGTAGATTTAGTGTCCTTGTTGATGAAAATATAGGGTTATAGGGGCCAATTTCCATTTTTTTAGATAGGTACTTCCAATTGAAGATGCAATTCACTCATTGGGACGTCCGAAATTGGATAATATCAAAAATAGTCGAATTTATACGGATTAACAGGCTTATTTCTGTACCCCGGAGGTAAAGGACACTATGTCACATTTTCGTAATTGTTTAGGAGAGTAGATTTTCTGTAGTTTTCAGCTATAAAAATTTCTTTCATGGTGTTAGGTCAATTTTGTAAAAAAACGGACATGGTGTCTTTTAACTCCGGGGCACAGATTTTGTAATTCTCGTTACTGAACAACATCGTTCAGTCAACAACTCCAATTCCAAACGACTTTTTGTGAAAACCGTATTTTGTAAATCAGTCGTTAGGAATTTTAGTTGCAACCACAAATTTGAGACCACTTTTGACAAGCTTTGAGAATGACGCAAGTGAATGAAGAAGCTATCTTTAGAAGAATCCATTGTTTGACATTATTTTCCGAAAAAAACTGTAATTACTTATATTTTTTATGAATTTGCTTTAGAAATAGCTTTGATACCTTCTTCAACCATAAAAGTATAAAGGTGCATTTAAATTAGAGCGAACAGAAGCGAACGAACGAAGGAACGAATACGCAGGTATTCGCTCGTTCGTTTGTTCTCTATAAAACAGGAGCGTTTAAATTAGAGCGAACATTCGCGTTCGTCGATGATCCGTTCGTTCACGATGTCGGATACGGATGAAGACATTTTAGTTAGCGCGGCTAGTTTTGTAGTTATTGCCGGACTGTCCGAGAAAAAAGGAAAGAAGAGAGTGTGGCGTTCTAATTTATTAAAGAAAAGAAGCGAAACGAGAGGGAAAGCTTTGTTAATGGACTTAACGAGTGACAATTTGGCCCAAGTCACCAACTTCTGCAGAATGTCAACGGAGGATTTTGAATTCTTATTAAATTTGGTTGGACCTAACATTTCTAAAGAGGATACAAGTTTCAAAAAAGCAATTACGGCAAAAGAACGACTGCTAGTGACTCTTCGCTTCCTTGCAACGTGTGACTCCTATGCAAGCCTCAAATATTTGTTCAAAATTTCAACATCTGCAATAAGTTACATCATTCCCGAGGTGTGCTTTCTCTGTAGAGATCTTATACCATGCATCCGTTTTTTTTGTTTATTAGTTTGTACAGTTTTGACTTTGGATCCCACAAACATGTTTCGTTCCTATATAATTCAATCAACTGAAGTGTTTTTTCGTTTGTCCATTCCATGTTGGTAAAAACTTACAACACTCACGAATGTAAAATAACCTAACTTGAAAAATCGATATAGTGTAAAAAATCAGCTGTTCGCGTTCGTTGCGAATTCGACCGTTTCTAAATTTCACTGTCCACATTGAGCACCGATTTCCTTTGATGATTCGCTGATTTACCGACAGGATTAAAAACACGCCCGAACACGAACGAGATCGTTCGTTCATGCTTGGTTCTCCATATAAATTATGCTAGATTAGGCGAACGAATTCGTTCGTTCGCTTCTGTTCGCTCTAATTTAAATACACCTTAATGTCAAAAGAAATTGTAGATAGTAATATTTTTGTACAGTCTTGAGGAAAGTGACTTAGTTTGAAACAAAAAATCTATTCCGAAAAATTTACTAGAAATCTTTAGTTTTCAAAAAATGTTATCCGGCGTTTCAAATGAATTCAGTAAGTTTCTAGAATTCTTTCATGTTAGCGTATCAAGAACTGAACTTGTAAAAATGGAATTTTAAATGGAAAGTCATTTCCAACGATGTCGTTAGAAGTTACAAAATGCGAATTGTCGTTCTTGAACTACAAACGATTCATAACGACGTCGTTAAAAGTTATAATATAAGCCTGTAAGTCAAGCTTTTTGAAGGAAGGTTATTGATTGATTGATAAGTTGACGGCATTGGAATTGAAGTTTGAGTGTTTAGCTCTTCTTCTCAAGTCTCGATGTTTATGCTTCACTTTTTCTATTAAAATCTGCGATCTGAGTATGACGAGCACATTTTGGTTATTTTATCCGAAGGAAGGTTATAATATTAAGTTATAGACAGGGCCGGATATGAGACAATTGGAGTGATGGCGCCCAATCGGGCCTCGCGCTTGAAGGGGCTCCGCATTATGTAGTGTTCAATTTTATAAACCTCCATAAAGTGAACACTTTTTAATATAGAAAAATGTTAAAATGTTAACTTATGCATCATGACCTTTTTTTAGACGTCGATTGTGTGCCAAGACCTTTTCTTTCTTTAGAAACATTCAGTGTTTCAATATGTAAACAGCCAAATCAACATTTTTATTTAAACTTTGTAGGGCCCCGCGAAAAAATTTAATCGGGCCCCGCACTTATGGATCCGGCCCTGGTTATAGGTATTCCTGTATTAATTTTGACACAAATGACAATTAAGTGACAAATCCAAAGTGCAGGACACACTCAAAAACTTTTTCGGGACGCAACATTTTATATGGGCACTGATGACGTTATGTATAAAAATATACATAACATTGAAAAAAATTATTCATACTCCCCAAACTCAAACTTGGCGCCTAATGATGAGAAACGCCGATCTGTTGCTATGCTAAACCAATTGAAGAGGTATTTTCCAAAACTAATTAAGTTCAAAAAATCAAAAATCGTGTTTTTTGCGTTTAAAATAAGTACAAAAAAGTTACATTTGACCTATAGATTTATGTTTCATAAAACTAATATACATGTCAGTTTATTTTGATAAACCTCGAAAAGATTTATTCCAAAGCTAATCCAAGTCCAAAAAGATTATATTTCAAAACTAACTAAGTCACGCTTATTAGAGTACGTTGACAATGCTTAGTACTGGGAAAAACGTAAAAAAATGTTTGGTAATTTGGTTATTTCGTTTTATTTTTTTGTGCCTGTAATAAACTGTTTGAAATGCCGGATGATGGCAGTGAAGAAGTGCAACTTTGCTTAAGAGGAAAACGTAAAAGAGAACAGAAAAGTTGTTGGAAGAAAACTAAAGAATTTGTAAAACGCACTAGCTTTGGGTTAAAATTTGTGGTTTGAACACCTATTGTTTGTAAGAAAAATAGCAATGAATCCTAAATATTCATGTGGCTCATTCACTACAAAATATAATATCATTTATATATTAACACATTTCTACTGAAAGTGTTGTATACAACTTTTTACAGAAATTCAGTCATATCTACAAATACTTATTTTGGACTTAGTTAGTTTTGGAAAAGTGCTCTTCAATTACATTTAATCGTTTGCTACAGAACTGAATTTAACTAGTGAATTGCATCTTCAATTGTAAATATCTTCAAAGCTATTGAATAGTGACCCTTACAACCACATATTTTCATCAACAGGGAAACTAAGTCTACCCTCCTACAAAATTTAAACTAAATCTGTGACCCCAAAACCTTGCACTCTCCTTGTTAGTAAAGTTTTATTACCGATTGGACTTTGTTCCAATTTGATACTGTTCAAAGTATGTTCCATTTTGATATTTGTTGTAGATGATGGTAAAGTTGTTGAGATACCGTTGGAAGAATTTGCGGGTTCTTTGTTGCTATTCTTCGGTTTTCTTTTTCTCGTCTATATAGAAAAAAAATTCTCTTTGTAAAAGCGGTTTTTAACGAAACAAAAAAAAAATTAAATAACTTACCTGTATACTCTCTTTTTTCATCGCCTGAGGTCGATTTACGCCGTGTAACTTGTAATAAAGTCCGCAGGCGTTACAAACAGGTTCACCCTGTGCGTTTCTGCGCCATAATGATGTTGTCGCGGTGTGACAATTCGTGCAGGTCAATCCAACACGTCTCGAAGCAGACTAAATAAATAAGAGGGTAATTAGTATCGGTTTAAGTTGGTTTAATAGGAAGAATTGGTGGGTTTGGGATGTCAAACTAAAAGGTTGTAATTATAACCGAAGCAGTAACTAATTTAAAGAAAATCAAATATTTTGTTTGAATAGAAACGTTTAGGCAACGTTTAGGAATTACGGCAAATTTGATGATTATAGCTAAGGTTACAGTTAAGTTTGACATCCTAAACCCACCATATCTCACACAGTAAAAAAAATTTTAAGAAAACACTAAAAATATGTATGTATTTGACGGTTTTATTTAAAACTGTATTAGATTTTCTTTTAATTTTTGATTACAAATAATTAGAAATAAGTATTATAATATGTGGTTATTTTGGTAAAAAAAATTTTGTGTAATATAATTCCAGGAAAAGTCATAAAAACCACTTCTTACATTTTATACATACATATTCTAATGTTATTTTATTTTTTGTTAGTATATTATTTTACTGTGTGATTTATTTTACCTATTAAACACAAGAAATAATTAGTTAGATAATTTTATTTTTAAATTGAATAATAATAAAGTAACTGTACGTTCATTTTTGATAAACGTTCAATTACTTTTGAACGACCTGGTATGTAGTAGTATAAGAAAATTGAACTAATAGGGGTTGGTAGTGTGTAAAAATAGAAGAAATTAATTTTGGGACTAAAAGAATTTTGGGAATACTCCTTTAAAATATAAATAAATAGGAAATGAGATTTCTTTATTATAATCTCGTAATTTATTAAAATCTTTTTTTTTCGAGTTATTATTGTAATGATAAGCAGCTCATTGAATAATTTGAAATCAAACATAATTCAAATAATAGAATTACAATCGTAAACAGTTTGTATATAATTTATAGTTAACAGTTATGATTTAATAAACGTATTTATTTAATGATAATGTTCAATTTAATAAACGTGTTTATTAAATCATAATGAATTAAATTAATCTTTTTCCGTCTTTTTCAAATTATTAGTTTGAAAATTATTTATGTTCAAAAATCAATGTTTTTTTGATTTAATAAAATTGATTGAGTTGGTTGGATTGAATTAATTGGGTTGGGTTTCAAATTTATAAGTTAGGTTGAATTAAAATTTGGACTTTTACAAATTATTAGTTATATTCAAAAATCAATGTTTTTATATTGATTTAATAGAGTTGCTTTAGTTAGTTGTATTGAATTAATTGGGTTGAGTTTCAAATTTATAAGTTAGGTTGAATTAAAATTTGATTTTAATTCACTAATTAAGTTTCAAATTTAGATTTGAAGTTGTTAAAGTTGTTATCCTTGAAACACAAAACTAATTTATTATACAATTTCCAAATACTTTTAAGCCGCTATTACACTTTCAGAGATTTTACAAAAGATCCTTTATAAAATATTTTTGTCAAATGAATTTTGCAGTATAATAGACTAAATTTTATAAAAGATTTATTGCATAAACTATTTTTTATCAAACAGTATTACATTGGACCAAATTTGATAAAAGATTTGTATTTATTAATAAACGTATTTTATGTACCTTTTTTGAAAGATATTTTATAAAATCTATGTCAGTGTAATAGCGGCCTTATACAAGCAAAGTTTTATTTATTACATTAGCTTGAGTTTCAAAACCTATGATATGAAGTCGTTACCAAAATACAACTTTGATGCAACTTTGCCTCGGTAAATTTAAATAAGTTAAAAACTTTTAAGAAACGTTAATAGTAGTAAAAATCTGTACTTTTACTGGTCTTTTGAATTTATTCTTACGTCTTCCATGTTTCGGCTCACGCCATCGTCTGACACGAAATGTTACTTTGTGCTAATTTCTTGATATAATTTGTCTCAGATGATGGCGTTAGCCGAAACATGGAAGACGTAAGAATAAATTCAAAAGATCAGTAAAAATATAGATTTTTATTACTACTAACGTTTCTTAAATTTGCAACTGGTAGAAAATGGATCAATCAACAATTTTTTTGTCATTAAAAACTTTTAGTTTTTGAAGTCCAAATTATCAAATTACAGACTACTCTGGCTGCAATATTCCTTTTCTTTATCCTTCAACGCCATATTCCTGCTTTATCTATAATCCAACCTAATCTATAAATTTTAAACCCAACCCAATTTATTAAATTTAGTTGATTTTCAAACTCGAAAATAGTAGATATTACTTTGCATACGATTCTCATCTTCAGAAATGTTGAGTTAAGCTCTTACATTTTTTTATACTTCTATACATTTTTAAGTACAGGCATTCTGTGTACCAGTATTGGGCAAACGTCAGTCGTGGAAGCGAATGACGATTAATTAATCGTAAATCGCCTTCTGGCATTAGGTTTAATAATAATCGTTAATTACCTTCACTGAGAGTTTAGATTATTTAATTGGATTAATCATCAATCGCCTTCTGGCATTAGGATTAGGCCCTCCGCACATGAGTCGATTGACTTACAATCCGAGTTTCAAATCAGTTGGAGATGGTACCGTTTGGTGACTTTGTCCGTGTTCAAAAACGGTGATCCACACACGAGCGATGAAAATGAGACCAATTTTCAATCAATATCCAACTGATTTGAAACTTGGGTTGCCAATCGATCAACTCGTGTGCGGAGGACTTTAATAATAAGCGTCAATTGCCTTCACTGAGAGTTTCGATTAATAAATCGTAAATGATCTTCACTCGCAATTACAATTAACTAATCGAAACTCTCAATGAAGGCAGTTAACGATTATTAATAATAGTAATACCAGAAGACGATTAACGATTAATCGTCAATCACTATCACGATTGACGTTTGCCCAACACTGCTTGTACAACACTAAAATCGAAAATGACTAATAATACCAATACTAATAATGTCCACATAGACAATTTCCTCAATAAATTTAATCAAGAAATTAAACGTGTATAAATCATTTGACAAGTTAAAACGTGATGTTCTGATTTAACACCACATCGAAGGTCGAAACTACTAGCCTTGCATTTCCTATACAAAGCATTTTCAATTTTGATAAGTGTACATATTATTAAGTACATTTTAAAACCACTTTTTCTATTTCTTTCATTTAGATTATTCTCTAACTTATGTTACACAAGATTCTTAAATTCTTAAAAAATACCTTTAATGTCTCATAATTTTAATTTTTTTTTTGTATATCAAATGAGTCGTTTATCATTATATAACAATAAAGTTTTTTAAGAGTTAAAGGAGTATTCCGCGTATTATAATTCTCATTAAGTATTAATAATAAAGATAGTAATTAATAGATAAATAAAAATACTGTTGAGGGGCATATTAAACGGTTTTGGTGTGACGTACCAAACGCCGATTAGACTTTTCTTCGGTGGTAGGCACGGGGGGTCCTCCGTGCGTACCGTTAGCGTACCCATACCGGTAGTTCTTGTAGAGTTCTGCAACCCCCGCATGACCGGGCTCCGCCGCCACTGGAACGCAAAGAGAAAGAGTCGGTGTTAGGCTTAAGACTTAACTGTCTTCAAAAAAACTTTTGACCGGCCCCGTAAACATCGCAAATTGTACAGTGATACGAAAACGGAAATGAACGCAGGCGGGCCTATCGAGTTATTTCTTTTGGTTTGTTTAATTGCTTTTTTGGCAGCGTAGCCACGTCACGAGGGGGCGTGCGTGTGACACGTGACCGCGTCGAGTGCATTTTTTACCAATCGGCGCGGCTGTTTGACCAGCGGCCGGTTCATCCCGTTCATCTTGTGATAGAGGCCGCACGCGTTGCAGAGGTAGTGTCCAGTGCCGTCGCGACGCCACAGGGGCGTGTCGATGGCCCCGCAGTTCACGCACTCCCGCCCCTCCGTGAAGTACTCGGCTGATCTCGGATCAACTATATTTTTATAGAAATTATTATTTATAACACAACAACAAATATTAACAATACAATAAAGATGACAAAAAAGAACGAAACAATATTTATTATTAACGTAGTCTAATTTTTAATGTATAAAAACTAACGTCCATTAAAGACATTAAATTACATTTTCTCTTTTGGGGGAAAAACTAAAAATTGTAGGAAATTCATTTTTGGGAAAAATAAAGATTAAGTTTTAATCTAAATCTTAATAAAATTTCAAGTGTTATTAATAATTAGTTTTTGAGATATGAATTCTTAAAAATGATTCAATTTTTAACCTAAAAAAAATTTTTTTACCAACTTTGAAATTTTTTTAATTTTTTTGACGACACCTAGAATAAAACGATATTTTTTATATGAAACTAGAATGTTTTAAGTTTCATTTAGAAAAAAACTCAGGTCCAAATATTTAAAATTCAATTTTTTATGAATTTTTTTAAAAATGGTCAATTTTGTAACCTAAAAAAATTTTTCACCAATTTTGAAAATTTTTTTAATTTTTTTGATAACATTTAGAACTAAACGGTATTTTCTAATTAAAATTAGAATGTTTTAAGTTTCATTTAGAACAAAAATCATATCAAAATCTTTAAAAATGAATTTTTGATGAATTTTTAAAGTTGGTCGATTTTCTAAAGTTAGGTTAGAAGTGTCAAGAATTTTTACCAATTTTGAAAATTTTTTTGACAACACTTAGAATAAAACAGTCTTTTTTAATTAAAATTAGAATGTTTTAAGTTTTATTTAGAACAAAAATCAAATCAAAATCTTTAAAAATGAATTTTTAATGAATTTTTAAAATTGATCGATTTTTTAGGCTAGGTTAGAAGTGTAAAGAATTTTTACCAACTTTGAAAATTTTTTTAATTTTTTTGACAACACTTGGAATAAAACCGTCTTTTTTAATTAAAGTTAGAATGTTTTGAGTTTCATTTAGAAAAAAAATCAAATCAAAATCTTTAAAAATGAATTTTTGATGAATTTTTAAAGTTGATCGATTTTCTAAAATTAGGTTAGAAGTGTCAAAAATTTTTACCAATTTTGAAAATTTTTTTAATTTTTTTGACAACATTTAGAACAAAACTATCTTTTGAAATCAAGACTAGAATGTTTTAGATTTCATTTAGAAAAAAAATCAAATCTAAATCTTTAAAAATGAATTTTTGATGAATTTTTAAAGTTGATCGGTTTTCTATAGTTAGGTTAGAAGTGTCCAAAATTTTTACCAACTTTGAAATTTTTTTAAATTTTTTTGACAATACTTAGAATAAATCGGTCTTCTTTAATTAAAATTAGAATGATTTAAGTTTCATTTAGAAGAAAAATCAAATCAAAATCTTTAAAAATGAATTTTTGAATAATTTTTAAAGTTAGCTTTCTTAAGTCAGTAAAGTATCAAAAATCTTTACCAACTTCGAAAATTTTTTTAATTTTTTTGACAACACTTAGAATAAAGCCGTCTTTTTTAATTAAAATTAGAATGTTTCAAGTTTCATTTAGGACAAAAATCAAATCAAAATCTTTAAAAATGAATTTTTGATGAATTTTTAAAATTGATCGATTTTCTTAGGTTAGAAATGTCATAAAATTTTTACCAACTTTGAAAATTTTTTAAATTTTTTTGACAACACTTAGAATAAAACCGTCTTTTTTAATTAAAATTAAAATGCTTTAAGTTTCATTTAGAAAAAAAATCAGGTCAAAATATTTCAAATTCAATTTTCTATGAATTTTTAAAAAATGATTAATTTTCTAACCTAAAAATTTTTACCAACTTTGAAAATTTTTTTAATTTTTTGGATTACATTTAGAATAAAACGGTCTTTTTAGATCAAAACTAGAATGTTTTAAATTTCATTTAGAAAAAAAACCAAATCAAAATCTTTACAAATAAATTTTTGATGAATTTTTAAAGTTGATTGATTTTCTCAAATTAGGTTAGAAGTGTCAAAATTTTTTTACCAATTTTGAAATTTTTTTAAATTTTTTTGATAACATTTAGAACAAAACGGTCTTCTTTACATGAAATTAGAATGTTTTGAGTTTCATTTAGAAAAAAAATCAGGTCAAAATACTTAAAATTCAATTTCTGATGAATTTTTTAAAAATGATTGATTTTTTTAATATTCAAAATTTTTACCCTAAAAAATTTTTTACCAAGTTTAAAATTTTTTTTTAATTTTTTGACAACATTTAGAACAAACGGTATTCTTTATATGAAACTAGAATGTTTTAGGTTTCATTTAAAAAACAAATCAGATCAAAAGAGAACATACAGGGTGGTTTAAATATCTAAGTCTTTCAATTTTTTTGTTTAACAAATTTTTACAAAATATTTCTTCATTTCTAACTAAATTAAACAACTAAATTATATGGTTGAATTTCACTAAAAACACATTTACATTAAAATATTCATAAAAATATTCCGTTGTGTGTATTTTAATTAAAACCAAAAAATAAACTTGTTGCGACAACAACTAAACCACAACTGATAAAGTAACAAAACATTATACGTTCACAATAAAAATCACAACAATATATTTTTTTCTTCTTTTTTTTTAATTACATATTTTTTCCTATCTTATAAATCACATAATATACACACACATATTACATTAACATTTCTAATTTTTAACAAACACTTAAATAATTAGCCGACAAATCTCTTTATTTTTTTCCCAAACCAAAATAAAAATATTTAAAAAATCTCTTGCATCATATCCAACTCACATCAAGCTCTTTTATTGTTAACTCGAAGAGAAGAAAGCGATCATTGTTTAAAACGACGATGACAAAAGGATTACACCGTCAGCAGATTCTAATTGCAGATGGTGTCGATTACTACTCACCAGTCAACCTAACGAGGAATGCTGAAGAAGCAAATAAACGACAGGCCGCGAAATCTCTTAGTTAATAGCTTTTGATCGCAACTTTCGTCATTCTTTAAACGTACGATGTATACAGAGTAAATCAAAAGAAATTTTTTTCATAAAAAATTAATTGGAAAAAATACTTTAGGAAAAAACCAAACATATAAAGAACATTTTCAATGAGGAATTTATATATTGAAAAAAATGGAATAATGCTCGATAAACATAATTGTTATTATGAAGTTGTTCTTTGATTCTGAATGTTTAGTGAACAAAAACAAAGAGAGTGTAAATGATAAGGAAGGAAGAGGAGATGGAAAAAACCGCCTAACCACCGAGTTTAACCTTGAGACGATGTTTTTATCGTTAAATACATCGATATTTAATAGAATTTAACTTTTTTTTTGCGCGTGTTACATATTACATATAAAAAAAGAGAATGTAAAATGTTATCGCACATTTCCGGTTCTAAAAATTTATAAATCGATTTTATCGGCGGATTTTGTCCGAAAATTTTATCGGAAATCAAATATTTAAAATCGAAAATTTCGATATAAACCGTAAATCTTATCTAAATAAATCCGATTCTAGAATATTAACCTATTTTTTTTATTTTTAAGTGTGTGTGGTTTTTCTCAAAATCACACATGGCTTAAAAGCAGAGAAAAAAAATCACGCGAGAAGTGCGAAGCGTTGAAAAACAAATTGTCACCCCGAAACCCCTCTTCGAGAAATTTATACTCGTCAAAACGTCCAACCTCAACCTTCTGTCCTACCTAAAAAGCAGTAAAATACCCGAAAGAGCTTGCGAACGGGCCGGCGCCAAAAGCTCCGAATTTCTCGGTGTTCGGTTTCTCTTGTCTGTAAACCGATATCCAAAACGAGAAATATATCGGTTATAAATCGTTTTCTAACAACTGTGTATCATCGTTCTACGATCGCGTTTCAACATTCTTTTAAGCTTACAAATTATTACCAACATAAAACAAAAAAAGAAGATATGATACAAATAAGATATTAAATGGGAGTATAATAAATCATTATTTTAGTTTATTAGTGATAATTTATAAAAAAATAAATCTATCTATTGCTCGTCTAAAAATTGATGAGTAAAAAAAGTTTACAATTTTTTTATTTTTTGATAGATATTTTCAAGTTTGCAGAATTGATTTCGTTCTACAATTAATATTAATTAGTATAATTGTTGATATTAGTAAATGGATTATTATCATATAGAAGGATGGCTACAATTACAATGGCCACTATTTCGGCGACAATGAGTTTCAAAACTGGTAATTGCTCGAAATCACTTAGAATGGAATAACGCGGATTGAAGCTATTTTAACGGATTAGATGGACTTTGGAGAATATGGAAAAGATCCAAACAAAGATGTGCCTGAGTTTGTGTTAATAAGAGACTTCCATTTGATTGAGGATTATGGTTGAACCAAGGATACTGGACTAACAGGATTGCTCAATCCTATAAAATGTATATTCGCGGAATTTCTAGTGTACAACCTTTACTTTGACGTCACTGCTAGAAGTTTTCAAAGTGAAATATTAAAATTTATTTCATTTATATTATCATTGGTATTCTAAATAATTTTAAAATTAATTCAAAATGTGTTACCATTCCATAAAGTATTCGACAATCAGTTCAACAATAAAATTCACGGTTAAAGTAAGGCCGAAGTTATCGAAGTGTAAGATAGAAACGCTATTCCTGACAATGACGTTAAAAGTGTCGAATGATTATTGCAAATTGAGCTATCCTTGTTAGTTCAGTATCCTTGGGTTTGGACAGGTATCATTTTAGAAAAACGTATAGTAATTCATACAGAATATGGGGTGGTTCTGGTTTTTGGGTTGTAACTCCGCAAGTATCGATTGTACGGATAAATGTCTATAACAAAAAATGCTCGCAATCGAACCAAAACTAACTTTTATTTGAAACGTTTCTCCCTAACTCGCTTAGTTTTTGAGTTAGAGGGAGCCACAGTTAGTTGAAGTATGCCGTTTTGAGGTGGTTAAAGTCTTTGGGTTATAATTCCATAAATATCGATCGTACAGATAAATGTTTATAACAAAAGTTGTTCACAGACGAACCAGGAATAGCTTTTATTTGGAACATTTTTCCCTAACTCGCTTAGTTTTTGAGTTAGAGGGAGCCTAAGTTAGTTGAAGTATACCGTTTTGGGGTGGTTCTAGTTTTTGGGTTATAACTCCGTAAACATCGATCGTACGGATAAATGTTTATAACAAAATATGTTCACAGTCGAACCAAAAATAACTTTTATTTGAAACATTTTCCGCTAACTCGCTTAGTTTTTGAGTTACAGAGAGTCACAGTTAGTTGAAGTATGCCCCTTTGGGGTGGTTAAAGTTTTTGGGTTATAACTCCGTAAATATCGATCGCACGGATAAATGTTTATAACAAAATAATAAAGTAATTAAAAAATTACAATTATATATAGGATAATTACGCATATATTTATATAAAGAAAACGATAGATTAGGAATATTACAATAAATAATCAAAACAAAAAAAAGTTGTAACATCAGAATCCCGATCCTGGGCTTCCTGCACAGGAGCGCGGCATTCATTCACTGCACTACGGACAGATACGTCAAATGACATTACTTTATAGCTTATAACAACAACTGCCAAAAAAACGTAACTTTCAAAAATTAATAACTCCCTTTAGAAGGGCCATTCGATCAAAAGCTCTGGGGGAACTTACTTATATTCAATATAGATTCACCATAAAAAAATTCATCAAAATTGGTGAAGAGTCAACTGCGATGTCTCCTTGTAAGTCTAAAAATTCGATTTCAAATCGTTTAAAATCACTAAAAGAATCCGATTCGATAAAAAAATTTTCATTAGTTGAAGTTTTACAAAGTAAAAGATATTTTATAATGATTTAAAAATCATTAAAAAAAAATTAAGTTCTTCCGTATATAATTCTCTTATGATATGTGCTATCATAATGATTCTTTTAGCATTTTATAACTTCGAATATCTACTTTCCAACGATGTGTTATAATACTATCTAACATTAATTATGCGTGATAAAGCTAAACTGCATACAGCTAAAGTTATTAGTGAGAATTTGAATGAAATAGAAATTAGACAACTGGATTGATCATTCCTCAGTGCAGATATGAATCTTATCAAATAAGTCTGGAATGAGTTAGGACGATGTGTTCAAAAGCAAACACCAGTTCCAAGAATTAACTAAGAGCTGAGACTATTGTTATTGTTACAATAGGAAAAAATCGACCAAAATGTGATCGTAAATTCAATTCAAAGTATGTTTTGTCAAATTGTTGTAAAAATGATTTACATATTTTTAAGAATTTAAAGAATTCAATTTAATTTAATTTTTCTTAAAACTTGTTTCTTATTTTTATTTTTTTTTTTTTTATATAATTATTCCAAAAAGATTTGTTTTCCTTTTAAAATTAATTGAATTAGATAGAATTTTTAATAAAAATATTCAAGGTATTTAGATTTTTAAAATTTTTGTTGGGTTTGATTTTTTTTATAAAAACGTTTTTCTGATTTACAGATTTTCATATTTACAAAGTTAAACATTACATTCTACATCCCATATATGCTAAATTAAATCTGTAATCTTCCACTTTAATTTCAAACTAAAAAATATATTCTAGTAATTTATAAAAATTCATTTTCACATATTTCAAATATAACAACCATTATAAATTGTTACACAACTAAACAAACTCTCTTTACATAATCGGTTTGGTTTAAAAAAAAAAGCTTTTCGAGCTTTTTTCATTATCTAAAAGTCGCGCCACGCGTCGATAACTCGCAAGTGGTCGTTACACGACCTCTATTTCCGGTATTTTAAGTAGTTTACGTTGTCCCTTTCCGGTTTAAACTTAAAGGTGTGTAAAGTACACTTAACTTAAGGCTCGTGCCGAAGAAAATCTCATTAGTCATTAGCAAACTGTCAACACGTAAAAAAATAAATTCAATACATTATTAACTATTTAAAAAAAAAAATCTTAAAAGAAAAAACGAAATTTATTTAATGAAATTTATCAGACATTTGATTCATTGAAACCATTTCTTTGATTCCCTTTCCACATTTTAATCTTAACGTAAAATCTGCTATTTAAAACCGAAGTTATACGATTATCAGTATCTAAATAACGTTTACCTTATCGAATATTCAATATTTGGTTTTGTTATACTAAAAATTGATAAGGAGATAGATACAGCGTAGATATAACGGGAAAGGATGTAATTCAATATCCATGTTTTAAAAACTTTATTATTATTATTTTTCTTTTAGTGTAACAATGAATCAGCGAATTCATTAAAGGGAAAATAAAAAGAGGAATAAGTGAGTCGTTGATGTATCGGTTTCGGACGTCGAAAAGCAAAAAGGTCGAAATCAAATAAACGAACAGGATGTTTAGGGCTAAACCGTTCGTGTGTGTTGATCGCATTTTGGGCGCGAAACAAACCTCTCGGTCGATTCTTAGAACGTTACATCAGCAAAGTCTCAAAGTCGCGAGATCCCCGTGGGATAAACTAAATAATAGCTCGGCTTCGTTTCGCTTAGTTAACGTAATGAGAATTTAAAAGAATTATAATAATTTGAAATTTAAAGATGATGTTGGTTTTTAAACGATTTTGAAACGTTGACTGGTTTTCTATGAAGATGGTTTTAATTCAAAATATGTTTTAAAAATAATCTTTTGTATTTATAGTTTAGGTTTGAAATTTAAAAAAAAAATCTATTTGGAAATTTAAATGGATGAAAGGTGACTTAATAGCTTTTAATAAAATAAAAATTTCTGGGTGGCTAACAAGGTGAAAACAACCAGATGTTTCCACTTGACCCAACCGAACGCAACACGTTCCAAAAAAAGAAAAATTATACTCCTATATGACAAAAAGAGATAGAGGCGTACACATTTGTAATTTGTAAGTGTATTCGGTTCGAAATTCAATCCGAGAGCTTTTCCCTCCGGGGACCTAACGCCCCTTTTAACACGAATCGCACAAAAAACCAACAGCCCTATCAAATTTAAACGAATCGTCCTCAAGAAAAAAAAATCATCACTGTTTTATTCGTTCATTTTATTTGTCGGCTAATTATTAAGTTTTATTTTTTAATAAATCTTTTAAAAAAGATTTTTCAATATCAAACTTTAAAAAATGTAAAAATTAAAAAGAAAAATAATTCTACTTACTTGCAGAAAGTGATGCTGAAGCTGAAAAACATGTTCTATTCCTCGGCGAAACATTATTCTGTATTTGATAGGACAAAGTCGGTGACGAATCTTGATACTGATGACCCCATTCCAAATAAGGCGTGTTAAACGATCTTTGCGTCGGACTCGTGTTGCTAAACGATGAAACGCGGCTAAAAGCCGGCAAAGCGCTCGTCGACCCCGTCGATGTTACCTTCGGGTAATCTTCCGCCAAATTTAACGTCGATTGGGCGGACATTCCTTTTTAAAAACGTTCAAATTAATAAAAAAATCCTAAATACCATTTAAAAAAACCTTCATTTAAGTACAAACACGATTAATATTAGAACAAAATTTAAAAAAAATGTGTTTTTTGAAAAATTTTTTAGGATTATGTTGCAAAAATTAAAAAAAAAAATGATAAGATTTTTTTTATTTTTTAACCTAAATGTGTTGTGTTTATACTCAAATTAAAAGAAAAATTTTAGTTATTTGATTTTTTTTTAAATAAAATAACTACCCTCTGTTCTATAATAAATGAATCATTACTAATTTTTATTTTTTCCAAATTGAATCATTATAGTATTTTGGAAGAAAAGTAACAGATAATTTTCTCTATGAAGTTTTGCCTTGCTAAAATGTTTAAGTTTACAATTATTGTTTCCATCACAATCTACAGAGTGTCCCAGAACTCAGTTGCCAAAAGCTAACCACGTATTCCAGAGCTGATTTCACGCCGATTCAACGATAAAGTCGTTATCCGAAATTGCTTCCTAAGAGATGTAGAGCATCCTGAAGATGACGTGTCTGATCAGGTTTTGTTAAAATATCTGAATAACGTTCTTAAATATCCCAATGAAATTTTGAACGTTTGTAAACTTCGAAATGCTTCTTCGTTTGCTAACAAAACAATTTGTCATCGTAAAGGTGTTAAGCGCTACCAGGGTAAATTCTTTTAGGAGGCAGTTTCGGATCAGAACTTTTTCGTTGAATCGTTCCTTTCCTTAATTTACATGTCTTTTCTGAATCGTTCTCTTCGTGGTGAAATTTATTTTGTCTCCTACAGTATATCAAAATCTTCGTGTCGAATGATTCTTCAACATATTTTATTAAATCGTCTATATTTCTCATTGAACGTTAATAAAGTAAAAATTGAATAAACGAAAAAAATCAAGATCGAATACATTTAAGTCGTATACATTCTGTACGTAGTTCACCTTCACTATTGTAACATCATCTTGTGTTCACCTGGTATATGATTACACTTTTTTAGGTATTCTTTAGCCACTTTTTTTTAACTATCGGAATTTGTTTATCTATTAACATACGTTTGTAAACACATTTACAGATTATCTATAAGTTTGGTAATCAATCTAATCTAAATTAATTTTTACTCTTTCACGAAACTATTTCCTGTACTATCAAAGAAAAGGTGAGTTCCACCAAAAAGAGAAAGATATAAGATTAGTTTGCTTTCGTATGTCAGAATACTTCAGCGTACGTTTTAATCAGTTTAGTTGTTTTACGATATAGGTAATAAATGAAATGTAAAAATAATGAATACTCCGGGATAAATTTTTGTTTTTCTTTTTCAAATGAAAAAAATATGAAATCTGCTAAAACCAACTTTTAACTTGGGGTAGAGTTCTTAAATCAGTTTCAGCCTTATTTTTATGAGGATTATTATTTTAACAGAGAGATTTTCTGGTTCACTTTAATGATATAAAACCACTTTTTATTAATGTAGATAAAATTAAATAGACATAAGACATTAAATCCTCAAACTCAACTATTCTTTTTCACAACAGACAATAATCCAGAGGTATTACTTTATTGATGACTAGTTTGTAGGTACTTCAAACGGGCGAACTTTAAAGTCTTTAGCTATTTTCAACTTTATTAATATCACAAGTGACTAACCTAACTTTCTTGAAAAATCACCCACACTTTATTTATTGGAATTAAAGAATAATTTTTGGTTTAAATGAAAGATAAAAGATTCTATTTTGAATTAAAAATGACAGATCTTTCCTAATTCTTACTAAAAAAATTAAAAAAAAATTTAATGTTGGTGAAAACTTTTGACAGTTTTAACCAAACTTTTTTAAAAAATCACCCAGACTTTACGAAGATGAAGGAAAGATATTTGGTTTAAATGAAACTTCAAAGATTCTGTTTTGAATTAAAAAAGACAGGTTAGTTCTAATTATCAAAAAAATTAAAAAAAAATTCTTAGACTTGTAAAATTTTTTTGACAGGTGACTAACCTAACTTAAAAAAATATCGACCAACTTTAAAAAATCGTCCAGGCTTAATTTCTGAAGATTAAGGAATGATTTTTGGTTTAAATGAAAGATAAAAGGTTCTGTTTTGATTTAAAAAAGGCAGATTTTTTATAATTGTTACCAAAAAAAATTAAAAAATTCCCAAAGTTGGTAAAAAATTTTAACGGTTTTAATCCAACTTTTTTTAAAAAATCAACCAACTTTAAAAAATCACTGAGACTTTATTTTTTGGAATTAGAGATTGATTGTTGGTTTAAATTAAAGCTAAAAGATTCTATTTTCAATTAAAAGAGATATTTTTTTCTAATTGTTTCCAAAAAAATTTAAAAAATTTTTCAAAATTTCTTCTGAAATCATGGATTTCTATTCAAATTTTTGTCAGATTTTGTAGAAAACTATCTAAAATGATTTAATTACTTCAAATTTCAAATTTGTCAAATTTCATTAAAAAAATAACTTAACTTAGCTTATAATTCTGAAATTTCGTCTAAAAATTTCCTAAAGTCGTCGAATTTCGCCGAAAATTTCACCAAGTTTCGTGTAAAATTGTCTATAATTATTAAATTCCTTTAAATTTCATCTAAAATTTTCAAATTTCATTAAAAAAATAACTTAATTTAGCTTATAATTGCGAAATTTCGTCTCAAATTCTTTAAAACCATGGAATTTCGTCTAAAATTTCGTTCAATTTCATATAAAATCGTCTAAAATGATTGAATTTCGTCTACTTTCATTTAAAAAATTGGAATTTTTCATTCACTACTTTAGTACTAAATGTGTACAAAAAAGACGAACTTACAACTTTATTATATATAATATTCAAAAGTGTTTTCAAAGAAATGGAATGCTTCATAATTTCATATTTTTTTAATAATCCCAAATTGTCAAATAATTTAAATATTATTACTTATAACCAATATTTTGAATATCATGTCTCATATGATTAAAAAATAAAATTAAAAAAAAATATTTCATTTCCAATAAGTTTCACAAAAAAACGGAAATGCCTCACTTATTATAAATCAGAGGTAGTAAAAATTAAAATAGAATAAAATCAAATTGCTTAAAACACTTAACAACCCTAACAAATCCTTAAAGATGATTAAAAATCTTTTTATTTGAGTACAAACACGACTACAATCGGACAAAAAATAACCAACTTATGACGTACTATGAAGATTTACGATCGTCAATTAATTGTTTTTAAGGTTAAAATTATTTATAACTTTAAAAGTATTTAAATTAAATGTATGTGTTAAAAATGTATCGTATTCGTACTTCAATTAAAAGAATTTTTTTATTCTTTTTTTAAGAAACTTTTTTCATAGAAAAAAAAATCAAATTTAAAATAGAAAAAACAATTATCTAAAATACTTACAACATTTTTAAAATTTCTTTCATGTTTGCATGAAAATTGAAAGAAATTTAATTTTTACAACTTTTTACTTGTATGAAATTTTTGAAATTTTTTACTTGTATATGAATCAAATTTATTTCTAAAACTTATTTAAATAAATACAAAGAGAATAAATAATTTAATCTTTTTAAAACCGATGCAAAATGAACGCGTTATCGCAGATGTGCATCAGCCAAAGGTCGTAGGCCGTCTAAATATGCGTATTTTTAAATTTTCGATCACGAACCCAACTCGTTATCACGTTTTTTTGTGTTACTTTTATGTTGGATAGGTCAGAAAAATTGTTTTACAAACTCTCACAACAGCTTTACTTTACAGTACTTATTAATAGTAAGACTACTATTAATTTTATTGTAAAGTTAAAATTAGAGAACTTTTAGAAAGAGTGAGAGAGTTCAAATTGAGTTTTATAGCTTGATAACTCAAAACGTGATCTAATATATATTAACTGTGAATCATCGATTTCAAAGAAAGTACAAATAATAATACAAGAATCGAAGTTCAAATATTCAAGTCATTTATATTTTGATTTTTTAAATTTAATTTTTTATTTTGCTTTATTAATTCATTATATTTCTTTAGATTTAGATAAAAAATGTAGTTTTTGTAGTTTTTAATATTTATGAATAGAAAAAATTATGTACAGTCAACAACAAAAATCATGCATTATTTTTTTAAAATTAAGAAATGAAATTTGTATTAATTGAAAGTGAAAACATTCTATTTTCTAATAAAAAAGTCAATTTTGTTCTAATTATTAACCAAAAAATTTAAAAAAATCTTAAATGCGACTAAAATTTCTTTAACCTAACTTTCTAAAAATTTTGTCCAACTTTAAAAAATCGTGGAGACTTTATTTTTTTAAATTAAGAAATGAAATTTGCATTAATTGAAAGCTAAAATATTCTATCTTGTAATAAAAAAGTTATTTTTGTTCTAATTGTTACCAAAAAAATTAAAAAAATTCATAAAATTGACTAAAATTTTTTATAACCTAACTTTTAAAAAATTTTGACCAAATTTAAAAAATCGCGGAGACTTTATTTTTTTAAATTAAGAAATGAAATTTGTATTAATTGAAAGCTAAAATATTCTACTTTGTAATAAAAAAGTCAATTTTGTTCTAATTATTACCCAAAAAATTTAAAAAAATCATAAAATTTACTAAAATTTTTTATAACCTAACTTTTAAAAGATTTTGACCAAATTTAAAAAATCGTGGAGACTTTATTTTTTTAAATTAAGAAATGACATTTGTATTAATTGAAAGCTAAGATATTCTATTTTGTAATAAAAAAGTCAATTTTGTTCTAATTATTACCCAAAAAATTTTAAAAAATCATAAAATTGACTAAAATTTTATATAACTGAACTTTTAAAAAATTTTGACCAAATTTAAAAAATCGTGGAGACTTTATTTTTTTTATTAGGAAATGAAATTTGTATTAATTTAAAGCTAAAATATTCTATTTTGTAATAAAAAAGTCAATTTTGTTCTAATTGTTACCCAAAAAATTAAAAAAATTCATAAAGTTGACTAAAATTTTCTATAACCTAACTTTTAAAAAATTTTGACCAAATTTAAAAAATCGTGGAGACTTTATTTTTTTTAATTAAGAAATGAAATTTGTATTCATTTAAAGCTAAAATATTCTATTTTGTTATAAAAAAGTCAATTTTGTTCTAATTATTACCCAAAAATTAAAAAAATTCATAAAGTTGACTAAAATTTTTTATAACCTAACTTTTAAAAAATTTTGACCAAATTTAAAAAATCGCGGAGACTTTATTTTTTTTAATTAAGAAATGAAATTTGTATTCATTTAAAGCTAAAATATTCTATTTTGTAATAAAAAAGTCAATTTTGTTCTAATTATTACCCAAAAAATTCATAAAATTGACTAAAATTTTGTTAACCTAACTTTTAAAAAGTTTTTACCAAATTTAAAAAATCGTGGAGACTTTAGATTTAAAAATTAAGAAATCTTGTTTTATTAATTCATATTTGTTTAGATTTTAATAAAAAATATATATTTTTTAAATTTTTTTTAATTTTTTTAAATTTTTGAATAGAAAAAAAATATGTACAGTCAACAACAAAAATCATGTACATAAAAAATTTTACATTGTAACAAATCTAACAATTTTTTTGACTTATTTTTCTTTATAATTTATTATAAATCTGTCTAACTCGATAATTGTAACAAAAACCAGGTCATTTTGTAACAACCAAAAACCGGTTAACAATAACAATAATTATTACCATGAACTTACCTGTGTTATTCCAAAATTGTGGTTGAGGTGACCCCGTCGTGTACATTTGGCCGGCGTAATTCGTCACGGCGCCTTTGTATATAGAACTGCAATTAGGAACGAAGCACATACAAAAAAAATTAAAGACGACGGAACAAAAAAAAAGGAAAATAAAACGTGTACACAAAAAAACTTGTCTAATTGTTTTTAGAAAAACCGACAATTACGTAAATCGTTCCTATATGACGACGGTTGCTTCGGGTTTAAAATCACACGAATAAACAAGTACATTAAGAAATTAGGTCAAAACCCTTTCTATTTTTTTACTAAAAATTTTTTTATTAAATTAATTTTTATTCATTAAAAAAATACTTTTTAGAATAATTTAAAACCGATTAGGAAATAAAATTTCCTTTAATTTAAGCACAAACACACCATATATAACATAAATACTTTCATAGATATAAAAGTTTATAATCTTAAAAACAATCGACGATCGTTTTCCAAAAAAAGATTTTTTTAAGCGATAACTTGGTTATTTTTATTCCAATCCTAGTCATGTTTATACTCAAATTAAAGGATTTTTAATAATCTTTAAGGATTTTTAATAATCTTTAAGGATTTTTAATAATCTTTAAGGATTTTTAATAATCTTTAAAGATTTTTAATAATCTTTAAAGATTTTTAATAATCTTTAAAGATTTTTAATAATATTTAAGAATTTTTATAAATAAAGAAGAAAAAAAACTTACGTAAATATCACAGAAATTTTTTTAAATAAAAAAATTAAAAACACTTAAATTTTTTTGTAAGACGCGTACTTAGAGAGTTTCACGCACCGTAAATAAAGAAACGCACACACAAACGAATCGCGTTGTGGTTCGGAGACGAATGAGTGGCACCAATTGCGAACCAAAAAGGTGGCGATACGGTACCATCTCCACTCTCAAACGCGTGCTCAACGGAGCCGAACAAAAAGAGTATTAGTGTGAGAGCGTCACGTGACTTACTCAACGTTTTAACGTTTAACCGATTATAAAAAGAAGAAAAGAGAATGAAAAATTAAGAAGAAAAAACTAAAAATAAAAAATTTTTGAAAATTTGAAAATGATGTCTTAAGGAAAATTTATTTATTTATTTGTTTAATTTTCTAAGAAAGTAATAAAATGATAAATCGTTCCCACGATTGCATATATGATATTGTAGAAAGTGTTTGTTTACGTTTTCGTCTAAGAATCTTGAAATACAACACCGGGAATTCCGCGTGCTTACGATAAAAGTGATTGTGGAAGCTAAAATAATATTGAATCGCAAATTGAGACGAAGAGATATGATGTGGAGTTAGTAATACAACTATGATATGATGTGGAGTTGTATTACTAACTCCACATCATATCTCTTCGTTTTAAACTTGGTGATATCAAAAAATTAAAAGGCTTATTTTGTAATTATAGTTACTCATCGACTTCAAAGTGATATTTAGTATCACTTTTGATCGAATGTTAGATCTTTTGAACTAATAATATAACCTCATAGGGGAATTTCTGTCTACAGTTTGACAAGTCTACATTAAATGTAGACATCTAAAATTTTTAGACTTGAACAGAAATCGAAAAATTGATAAAGTTTAAAAAATCGCCCAAACTTTATTTATAAGAACTAAGGAAAGATTTTTTTAATAATAATACCTAGAAATGTTTATTTTTCACTACATTTAGAAAAAAAATTCCAAGCTTTACCAAAAAAATTAAAATTTTTTTTTTCTAATGGCGTATTCGATTGGTTGCACTCATTTGCACTGGTGCGCACCAGTGCATAGCAGCGTGTTCTATTGGTTGTTTTGTTGTGTTCTATTACATTTTATTATTGTAGTTTATAAAACATTTTAAACATCATCAAGCCTTAAACACACTTACAAGTGATGTTATGATTATGTTTGATTTCATCGCGTTCTGTTGAATTTGCCCTTTTTTGCACTAAGCTAGTGTGACATATGTCACATTTTGCACTCAACGAGTGCGCACCAGTGCACACTAGTTTTCCCAATCGAATTCGCCATAAATGTCTACATTTTAGACTTGAATAAAAATCGAAATTTTAGTAAAGTTTAAAAAACCACCCAGACTTTATTTATAAGAATTAAGAAAAGATTTTTTTAATAATAATAGCTGGAAATATCTATTTTTCATGACAATTGGAAAAAAATTTCTAAATTTTACCAAAAAAAGTAAAAATTTTTTTTTAATGTCTACATTTTAGACTTGAATAAAAATCTTAAAAAACTGGTGAAGTTTAAAAAATCATCGAGACTTTATTTACAAGAACTAATAAAAGATTTTTTCAGTAATAATAGCTGGAAATGTTTATTTTTCATGACTTTTGGAAAAATTTTTCTAAATTTTACCAGAAAAATTAAAAAAAAAAATTTCTAAATGTTTACATTTTGAACTTGAATAAAAATCCAACCAGCCAAAATTCCAGCTATACTAATAGCTGGAAATGTCTATTTTTTTTATTTAAATTTATCTAAATTGTGAAAGAAATTCATAAAAATGCCAAAGAATTTTCACTTAACCTAACTTTAATCTAAGAAATTGATATGTCAAATTTCAGAATCTGTCATTTTGACGTTTAAAACGTTTCTAATTGTCAAATTGACATTTAAAACGTCATTAATTGTTGAGGTTAAGTTTAAAAAAACAAACTGTCAAGTTGACGTTTCATTTTGACGTTTCGAGTTGACATTTAAAAAGTTTAAAATTGTCAAATTTACAGTTTTGTCAAAAAATGAGGTTAGAATTAATCAATTTAAGGTTTAAAATCTTAGTAATTGTCAAATTGATGTTTAAAACGTCAAAAATTATCAAATTGACGTTTCTGCATGATATGTCAAACACCAGAAATTGACAAATTGACAATTTTGTTAAAAAAATGAGGTTAGAATTTAGTCAATTTAAGGTTTAAAATCTTAGCAATTATCAAATTGACGTTTTAAACGTCAAAAATTATCAAATTAATGTTTTTACATGATATGTCAAACATCAGAAACTGTCAAATTGACAACTTTGTTAAAAAATGAGGTTAGAATTAGTCAATTTAGCGTTTAAAATGTTAACAATTGTCAGGTTGATGTTTGAAACGTTAAAAATTAAAATTTGACGTTTCAACCTGACGTTTAAAAAAGGTTTAAGCTGCCAAATTAAAGTTTTAATAAAAAATAAGGTTAGAATTAGTCAAATTAAAATTTAAAACCTTAGTAATTATTAGATTGATGTTTAAAACGTCAAAAATTATCAAATTGACGTTTTTACATGATATGTCAAATATCAGAAACTGACAAATTGACAACTTTGTTAAAAAAATGAGGTTAGGACTAGTTTTAACAATTAATAATACAAATGAATGAAGGAGTTATCTTTGAGGGATTGTTTGACATTATTTTACCGAAAAAAGTTGTAATATATTACATTAACGATATTTTCATTAATTTGTTTTAGAAATAGCTTTGATAACTTCTTTAAGCATAAAAGTGTAATACTACAAGAACTTGTAGGTAGCTAACAAAAAAAAATCATTTCTGAAAAATTTACTAATACTTATTTGTATAGTTTTCAGAAAATATTTCTGACGTTTCAAGTGACTTCAGTGGGTTTCCAACATTCTTCAATGTTAGCTTATCGGGGGCTGAAACTCATGACTAGAAAAAATGGAATTTTACAAAAGATAATGCAAAACGATGATCTTACAGATTTGAAACTTATAATTAACCGGTATACAACTTATTTTAAATTTCAATTTTGCTATGCTAACAACATAAACGAATGGCTACGAAGATGTCGTTCACCAAAGGTTCAAACCTAACCTGAAAGTTGTTCAAAACGATGTCGTTAGAAGTTACAAAATATGAATTGAAGAGCCTGGTGCAAGAACGGGATAAGTAACAATATGTTCATATTTCAGCAAAGCCAAAAAACATTTTCATTTTTATGTTAGTGTTTAAATAAATTATAATGGTTTATTGAAATAAGTATGAGGATTTATGTTTGGTCAGAGCATAATTTTGGTAGAAATGGTGATTTAATAGCAAAGAACAAATTGTGGTGGAAGAACGGGATATGTGATTATCTGGGATATAATGATTTTGAGAGGTGACTGAAAAACATGAATAACAAATTAAGATAATTCTTGGAAATTCAACCAACAATGGGGAGAATTAAGAACCTCCTTTTTATTAAGCCAAGCTTTCGATCTATTTATTTTGATCTTCTTCATGGTTTAAAGCAGAGGTAAAACGTATTTGAAACGATGTCATTTAAAACTAATCCCCGAAACTTTAGAAACAAGGTTGAACATATTAAAACTTGACTTTGTAGGTTAAAATTAGACGATGGAACAGACAAAAGTCGAAAAATGATTTTTCCACTTATTTTTCGACACTATTAATGCAAAATTGATACAGGATTGTTCGGTGCTACAACGGGATAAGTGCTACGTAACTTATCCCATTATTGCACCAGTCTACTGCATGGGATTGGTGATTCTCTCTTATAATTTCTATTCAGCTAATCATATATTACACATACTTCGACTAAACAAAGGAAAATACATTTCTAAACTGTTTTCAGTAAATATCTCATTTTTTTTAATTTGGCGTATATCCCCTTCTTGCACCAGGGTCTTCAATTGTCGTTCAAGAACGACAAACGATTGATAACAACATCGTTAAGAGTTACAAAATAGGTCTATAAAATAGTTTTTATTATTATACTTTTTTTTTCTAAAAGCATGATTTTTGTATCTGATAGTACATAGTTTTATAATTTATACTTTATCATAGAAAGGAATGTAAGTTTTTTTTTTTAATTTTTCAGTTTTTTTATTCGAAAATAATAAAAGAATGAGAAAACTGTTTCTGAATTATTTTCATAGCAGACTATTGATTTCTATATTGCTATCCATTTAACCACTATAGCTTGTGGAATAGTTTATCTATTGTAATTCATTACAGATTCTAGAATAATTCACTTGGTATGTTACAAACCAAAATTATCAAGAAATTACACAAGAAATTTTAAATAACTTTCATCTTTCGCGTTGTAATTAGTCAATTGTCCATATAATAGCCGTTACCACCGCAAATCTTGACTTAACTAAACTCACTCTTTTCCAGAAGAATGGAAATCTCAAAGAAAAATTTGCTTTAATCTGTTAACCGGGGAATAAATTTTGGTTCAATTGAAAAAGTTTTCCCTGGTCAAATTTTTCCATAACAAAAAATGTATTCATGCCCAATGATAAGATTTTTCTTTTTCTCTTTCTTAAAATAAAGGTGAGATTACAGGATTTGAAAACTAGCTCTTACGACTCCCAGTCAATGAGTGTATAAGAAAACATGTGTGAGAAGAGTAATCTTCAATAAAATATTAAAAATACAGTCGTCATTAGCTTCAGAATCAATTTACTACACAAAATAACTATAAACAGATCACTGATGAATTATAAGGTTTGTTCGTGCAGGAAATTTCCAACAGTTTTTGATTTTTTCAACCAATCTAACTGTCTAATTTTGATCACATGCAAAAATCCTAAACCCTGATTAGTTAAAAAAAGCAGAACCTATTGGAAACCACCGGCACGAACAAAGCTATAATAAACTTGATTTATAAAGATAAGATAAACTCACTAAATTTCTGCCATGTGCCTAAAGTCGGCTTTCCAGTTTTTCTATATGGATTTCTATACAAAGGCCGATTTTAGGAAGCATTTCCTGGGGGGCTGACATTTGGGTAGTTTATCCTATTTTTCTGGTATTTACACAGGCATTTTATTAGGCAAATTATAAAAGAACAAGACACTTAAAAAAATTGTTTTAAAATCATTAACTGAATTGACAGAAAAATGTGTGTACTATCAATATAAAAAATCATGCACCTTCCTTTTCTTAAAACCAAAACTTTTCTTTCTTTGCAAGATTTCTTTTCTTAAAAAAAAAAAAACTAAAAAGTTAAATATTAAAATTTACTCTCGTAAATAATTAATGTTTAAATGGAATAAAATAAATTTATTACAAACAATGTACTTTTAGCTATAAAAAATCATACTCATTTTGTAATAAAAACTAATATTATTTCAAAAAGCGACCTTTTTCTCAAAGAAAAAAACTTACAAAATTTATTTACAGCTTTCTTATACATTTTTATTCCCAAAAGTTTCAATGATTCATTAATCAAATGCATTGACTTTGCATTTTGGATTAAAAAATAATATATTATTAGTGTAAAAAATCATGCACTTTAAATTAAATCGAATTTTTAGATTTTTTTAAAGAAATTTGAACTTAAAATTAATATATTATGAATAATTTTTAATTAATGCCAAATAAAATAAGCTTATCATGATAGATGTACTAATAGTTTTGCTAAAGCTTAAAAAAGCATGCATTTAAAAAAAAATAGCAACATCATCAACGAACAGCTGTTTTATAAAAAAATTATCTGCAGCTTGAAAATTACTCTTTAAAACTTTGGAAAAAAATCAATTTAAATTCATCCAAACACAATTTACGATTTTTCAACCCAATATATAGTTTAATATTTTTTAAGAACTATTTTTTTCAAATTTCTAAAAAATTAAATATAATTTCTTAAAAACCGTTTTCTTTTTTTAAAAATAACCTAACTAACCAATAAAGTATTTCATTGAACGTGCTTATAACCAAGAAACCTTTCCTCGTACACATTCAACAAAATCCATATATCCTATAACATTACGCGTTCCGCGTGCATTATACGCTCACGGTACGAACTGTTGCGTTTGAACTTCACTTCAAGTAGCAGTTTTACCAGTTCAAAAACCAATTACCCACGTAGTTTATTGTTCGCCGTCCGGCCTTGAACAATAACCGCCTTAACCTCGCGCGTTCGAGAACCGATATTTGTTTTAAAAAGCCGCTCGTTTTAAACTTTACGCGAAGACCTCACTCAATACAACTCATCACGTACGAACGTTTCCGTACATGACACCAAAAGTAAACACTCTCGTTTTATTCGAATTTAAAAAGATCGATGAATTTATTAAAAATTAGAAAAAACTTGACCTTTGAAAATGATTTTTTATTTTAGTTCTTGTAAAAGGTGTATTAGGACAGACAATTACACAAAAAGTAAACATTTTTATTTTATTCAAATTTAAAAAGATCGATGAATTATCAAAAATGAGAATCCTTTAGAAATGATTTTATTGTACTTTTTGGAAAAAAATATATTGGAAGAAGGATAAACAGTGACACTAAAAGTAAACATTTTCATTATATTCGAATTTAAAAAGAACGATAAATTATTGAAAATGAGAAACTTTGGGAAATGATTTTATTGTACTTCTTGGAAGAAAAGGTGTGTTGGAAGAAGGACAAACAATGACATAAAAAGCAAATATTCTCATTTTATTCAAATTTAAAAAGATTGATGAATTATTGAAAATTAGAAAAACTTGACCTTTGGAAATGATTTTTTATTGTACTTCTTGGAAAAGGTGTATTGGAAAAAGGCCAAACAATGAGCTATTATTTAAGTTTTGGGATAGGTTTAGACGCCACTTTGACGTGTTTGGAAGGTTTGGAACGCCGTCTTGGGTATTGGACAGGAAGGAAGTCTGTCTGAGTGAGTGTCCGCGTGTCGTCCACGTGCCACTCACTCAACCTGACGAGTAATTGCGCAGGTATTTTACAAGAACGACTACTTAAGGTTTCCTCGTTTTCGCTACGGGTGGCACGTGGTCAATTCGTAAGATTCGGTTCAGTTCTTTTTTCATTTAAAACGGTTTCTTTCTTATACTATACAAAGAATTAAAAAAATACTAATTGCAATAAACAAATAACATTTCTTTAGAAGCTCTATGGAATTTTTTAAAGATATTAACATCATCGACAAAAAAAATTATCGCCATTAGAAAATTATTTTTGGTTTATTTATAGAAATTAAGAAACTATTTTCAAGTCAAATTAAAACCAAAACAGTTTTATCTCAAAAGAAATATAAATTATTCAATCAAAAGATTTCTAGAGTGTTGTAATTTAATATTTTTCTATTTACTTGAAGTTGGATACACATTGAAGTAAAAAGTAAAATGTTAATTCTTTTTATGTTCATGTTATTTTTACTTGTTAACTTTAATCTTTAACCACTTCGGTACGGCCGTCGACTATAGTCGACACCGCATATGGGGCCACAGATGCCCCCCACACAGCCGAGCGTCGACTATAGTCAACGGCTGTGCCAGCGCACGGACGATGAAAGCCGGTTCTTAACGACGTTTCCCGGTCGATAGGCGCCGTACCGAAGTGGTTAAAATTTGTGAAATAACAAAGGCAAAAATTTTATTGTCAAATTTTAAAGTACCAACCTATAGAAATTTTCATGGTAATTTACAGATTTTTTTGTTGAACATATTTATCGAAATTTATTTTAATTTTAAATAAATAATTATTAATCAATTTCAAATAATTCCTAAAAATACGGTTTTAAACGATTTTAATGATTAATAATTTAATAAATACAAAGTCTAACCAGTTCATCTCTAGTTTTCTGTAAATTGTTCAGATGAAATTTCCATATTTTTCAATACCTTGTTTATATCTTAAAATGCATAATTTATTTTCCGCTATACAGAGTGTTCCATAACACATTTTTCATTTCATGATATAGCCTTTTATCAGGTCACTTATAGAAATTAAGAAATATTTTTTGCACTTATTAATAGATTTCCCTGTATTTTCTTTTTTGTAGGAAAACTAAAAATCGTAGAAAATTCATTTTTAGTCAAAGTAATAATTGAATCGGTCATTTCAAAAACCGCATTAGTCACGTTTTTTTCAAAAATGCTTTTTTTGCTGCGAACGCTTCCTCAAAGGTAGACACATATTCTGGATAAAAACCACGTAAGTCAGTACATTCCTTCTTCTTCAAACAAGAGCGCGTAATTGACGTTCATTGCTTAAATAACATAAGTCAGTGACTTAAGTGGTTTTTGCATACAGAACCAGATGGCGGACTGTGATTTTGGAGTTATAAAAAAAAACTGTGCGAAAACATGATCGCATCTACGTCTCAGAAGAATACATTAATTTGGTTTCGAACTCAACATTTACAGTCAAAGAACTAAAAACTGAAGATGTTTTGGATTTTCAGAAATGGTGGCCAACTTTATACAAAAAAAATGTTTATCAACAGAATCGTACGGTAAATGTGTTCCAAAAGAGCAAAAAATAATATTTTCTCCTTCGACATATTATTATATGAGTTTTCATTATGATTCAGATAAAAAAGGTACTATCATAGCCGAGGAATTTATTGATGGATACATTAAACATTCATTCATATTAATGAAAAAACTATCAACTCCTCTGTCACTTCCATTAGCCAAAGCTTATGATTTGAGAGTGCCAATTAATAGTAAAAAATTAGATGACTTAAAGCGAGTTCAAGATAGCATTCTGGAAGAGCATATGCCATTTTATCAAAACATATTTAGCTGGCCAACTGCAAATGTTGAAGTTAATTCAGATGAGAATGATGGAGAATATGATTTCGTACCATAATGATAGTAAAACATGAAAATGCAAACATGTAACATATTAATAAGATAATGTTTAAGTGTAATTTTCAATAATATTGATTAAAAATATGATTTATATGACTTTTGTCCAAATTATATACCATCTAACCCTGTTCCTTGCTAAAACAACATAAGTCAAGAACAGTTTTTCATGTTCTTTTATTATTATTATTCATAAATTATAAAGATTATTCGATATTTCAATCTTTTAAAGTTCAAACACTATAATCAGCCCAAAAAAGTCCTTCAAAACTCGTTTACTTGTGAATGACACAGTTTTTATTGATTCCTGAAAAATTCTAATTGTGTGACTTATGCGGTTTTTGAAATGACCGATTGAATTAAATTTTAATCTAAATCGACACAAAAAATTCAAATTTTAATAATTGATTACCTTATAGATAAAAATTTTTAAAATTGCCAAAGTTTCATCGACATAAAGTAAAATTTTTTCTTCTAAGGGAAAATCTGAAGATCGTAGGAAAATTATTTTTCTCAAAAATGAAAACTATATTTCATCCTAAATGGTCGTTAAATTTTCAAATTTTAGCAACAAGTAGTTTTTTAGATATGAATTTTTAAAAATTAACAAGTTTTAGTCGACATGTTAGTTAAGTTAGGTTAGAATTTCGTTTCTACTGAAAAAACCAAAAGTCGTAGAACAATGATTTTTGGTAAAAATAAAGACTATGTTTCAATCTAAATCCTTATAAAATTTCAAACCTCAACAAAAATTAGTTTTTTAGTAGTTCTAAGACATACGTTTTAAGCGTTGATTAAATCTTTCATTAAGAACTTTTTATTTCTAAATAATTGAAATTAATCATTGAAATTAACATTAAAACATTTATTATTTGACTCGTAAAAATCCAAATAGAAATACCCTAAAAAGTAGTATCTTTGGGTATTTTTTGTTTGACACCTTTCGCAGACAAACACTTCAAGAATTTAACACTTGTTTATTAACTCTAACCTTTAAAATTTTCCAAACGACAAATATTTAATTGTCAGATTTTAAGGTGTCAAACTAAAAAAAAATTTTATAATACTTTTAAACTAAATTGAGATTTTTCTAAATTGAAAATACGATTTTTTACATTTACAAGAAAACTCACATTTTTCAATAGAAACATTTCAAATACGCTTCCTTTTAAAAACTTGGTGAAACTGCTACCGTACTCTTTTCTTTTTAACTAAAAAGATAAAATCCTTCCACAACAAGAAAAATCACTACAGCTTAAAAGATAAACCCAAACGAGTATTGTTTCGAGTCTAGACGCTTAACCAGACACATTAACGTTTCCTTTTTTTATGATAGTCTCATTATGTTTCAATCCTCCAAAAATTTTTTTAAGAGATAAACTTACTTCAAACCAAATAGGTAATTTGTAAAAATTTATAAAAGAAATAATAAGAGAAAAAATTACCTATTTAACGATAATCTAAATTGTTATAACGATATAAAAAGATAAAAAAAGATCTTATTTAATCTTATCAAAGTCGAATATAATAACGGTTTTATTACTAATCCGATTTTATTTACTTTTATAGATTTCCCAGTTACAACATCCTGTAAAGAAAACAAAAATTTGTCGATGGAAAAATCTTATTGTTAGGAAAAATTTAATTCTTTAGTAATTAAATTTAAATTAAATTTAGTTATGTCGTCGCACAGGATGTAAACCATTTAAACGTTATAGTTATGCGGTTTTCCGCCATCATAACGACGCGAAGCGTATTTTTTTAAATCGACTTTATGCAGGCTGTTATCGTGCTAGAGCGGCAATGGTCACGGTTAACGGATACTAACGAGTAAAACTAGCACAAACCCGTAGTATATTCCCCCCCGGAAAAACGATAAGAGTTAAATGTCACACACCTTTCTACTATTCAAAGTATTTTACCACAAAATATTTCACATAAAAGAAAAAAAAAATAAAAATAAAAAAAATTCTCCAAGTAGTCAACAACCTTATTAAAAAATATCTTTTTAAGTATTAACTTTCATCTTAAAATAAAAAAAAACTTTTCTAAATGATTTTTTAAAAAGAAATTTTTACAATTTTTTATGAGACAAATAAGTTTTTATATTTGAAATTAGTCAATCTTTAAAAAAAATATATCTAAAAAACTAAATGTTATTGAGACTTGAAATTTGATGAGGATTTAGATTGAAACCTAATCTTTATTTTTACCAAAAATGAATTTTCTACGACTTTTAGTTTTTCCCATAGAAGAGAAATTCTAACCTAACTTAATTGACATGATGACTAAAACTTGTCAATTAAAAAAAATCATATGAATTGTCTGGTTTCAATATCCCCTAAATCCATTTTTGGGCAAAAATGAGATATATACGCCATCTGTTAGAAAAAGTTGTTTTTTATAAAATACTCAATGATTTGTATTAAAAAAACGCGCGAATCCCTTAAAAATTCAAATCAAATAGCCTTTAGATTCAAATCCCACTAAATCCATTTTCAATAGATGCGCAGTTACAAAAACTGTACAATAGATTCAAAGGTGTTTTTAGGAAAAACCAAACCGCCATGAATATCCCGCCAAAAGAAATTCCTACCGGAGTGGAACCAAAAGATCTAAAAATGAGAGATGTAAATAACTTGTTAAGCAAATATTATGGAAAGAACTGGAGAGAGGTAGAAAATTTGGTTTATTATAGAGATATGTTGGGAAAATTTCAAAACAAAATTCCTGGCGATTCCCAAGAAGACAGAGGGGACGAAAAGCCTAGTTTATATCAACCGAAAATATACCTGATGTTAGAGTTTAAGAGTTTTTTAAGCACAGTTTTTAAATAACATATCTTTCAAAAAATAAAGTTTCCTGTTATTAGCTACAAAGAGATTTGATTCATTTTCAATGCATGCCTAATCCATTTTGTTCAGATTCAAATGAGCCTTAACCCATAGTTTGGTAGCAAACGCAACCAAACACCATTTTTAAATCCACTTTGTGATTTTTATATCTATTTCAAAAGACGTGGTTATAGAATTTTTCAAACTTCAGTAAGTCTTCTAATAACAAATAAATTACATTTGAATTAATAACCCCAAATTATTCCAAAATACTTTTTTGCCGTTTTCTCAAAATCCAAAAATTTGAACTTAAGGGGGTTTGAAACCAAACAACTCATATCTAAGAAACTAATTGTTATTGAGACTTGAAATTTTATGAGAGTTTAAATTGAACTTTAATCTTCCTTTTTACCAAAAATAAATTTTCTACCACTTTTAGTTTTTCCCCCAGAAGAGAAAATATAACTTAATATCCTTCATAAAAAAGGCTATGTTCTAAAAAGCAGTACTTTTTTTTTGGTTACATTAAAATTTGATATTTCGAAGTTATAACTTTATTACATACTAGTTAATTATGAACATTTTTTATAATAAATAATTTTTTGAAATTTTTATTATTAATTGAGTTATAGTTAAAAATGTGAATTTTTTACATAACGTCATTTTTTTTTAACTTTAACCTCAAATAATTTAAAAGGTAAGCAAAAAAATGAAAAAGTTTTCAAATAAAAGTTGTAAATTAGCTAATTTTGAACATTTTTTATACTAAGTAATTTTTTGAAATTTTTATTATTAATTGAGTTATAATTAAAAATGTGAATTTTTGACGTAAAATGTCATTTTTTTAACTTTAACCTCAAATAATTTAAAAGGTAAGCAAAAAAATGAAAAAGTTTTCAAATAAAAGTTGTAAATTAGCTAATTTTGAACATTTTTTATAATAAATATTTTTTTGAAATTTTTATTATTAATTGAGTTATAATTAAAAATGTGATTTTTGACGAAAAATGTCATTTTTTTAACTTTAACCTCAAATAATTTAAAATGTAAGCAAAAAAATGAAAAAGTTTTCAAATAAAAGTTATAAATTAGCTAATTTTGAACATTTTTTATAATAAATAATTTTTTGAAATTTTTATTATCAATTGAGTTATAATTAAAAATGTGAATTTTTGACGTAAAATGTCATTTTTTTAACTTTAATCTCAAATAATTTAAAAGGTAAGCAAAAAAATGAAAAAGTTTTCAAATAAAAGTTGTAAATTAACTAATTTTGAACATCTTTTATAATAAATAATTTTTTGAAATTTTTATTATTAATTGAGTTATAGTTAAAAATGTGAATTTTTTACATAACGTCATTTTTTTTAACTTTAACCTCAAATAATTTAAAAGGTAAGCAAAAAAATGAAAAAGTTTTCAAATAGAAGTTGTAAATTAGCTAATTTTGAACATCTTTTATAATAAATATTTTTTTGAAATTTTTATTATTAATTGAGTTATAGTTAAAAATGTGAATTTTTTACATAACGTCATTTTTTTTAACTTTAACCTCAAATAATTTAAAAGGTAAGCAAAAAAATGAAAAAGTTTTCAAATAAAAGTTGTAAATTAGCTAATTTTGAACATCTTTTATAATAAATATTTTTTTGAAATTTTCAAAAACAGTTAGTAAAATTTTTTTTAGGTTAAAAAATCAATCATTTTTAAAAATTCATATCTCAAAAACTAATTATTAATGAGATTTGAGATTTAATGAGAATTTAGGTTAAAACCTAATCTTTATTTTTACCAAAGATGAATGTTCTACGATTTTTAGTTTTTCCCTCAGGAGAGAAAATATAGTAAATATCCTTAATTGAAATTTTTTAACGTTCTGAAAATTGGGCAACGTTCTAAAAGTGGAATATTCTTAGAACGATAGTATAATTTGACGTTTAGAAATTACAACTTTATTATACATACCTATATAACTTTAAACGATATTTATTCCCTTCTCTTTTCACCTCAACTGTATACAACAACTCAACTTGCAATTTTCCCGCCTTAAAACAAAACTCTTGTCCGGAGTATTTAACACGATAAATTGCGACGTTACAAAAGATCGTTTTTATCGATAATATAACATCTAATTGCAACTCTCTCTTGTAAAAGAACCGTACGGAGTTCTAAAAACAAGATAATCCTAATTGATATGACTTTAAACTGTTAATAAAACTCATTTTTTTAATTTTATTCTAAAATTAGAATAAATAAATTTTAGAATAACTTAAAAAAATTAACAAATATTTTAATAATTGTAAAAAAAAAAATAATAAATACAATCAAAATTCTGATTCATAGCCTTTATCTTTAAGGAATTCGAAAACTATGATTATTTAGTTTAGTAAATAAATTGCTATTCGCGATTGAATATTTTTTTCTTTTTACGGATACAAACGAAATGTTACAGCTGTTACAAATTGATAAAACATGACGAATTTATTGTTCCTTACTCATTTTATCTTCTATCGGAGTTATTGTTTAGTTCCTTATTATTTAAATATGTAGTATGAAATTAAAATTTATAAACTTGAAGCTTTTCGCTACGACACATTTTGTACTACTGTTAAATTGAAAGTGTTAAGTGTTTATTCAAAACAACTTTCGTAGTTGGATGTATTGTAAATGGAAATTTAACCTTCAGCCTTAACACACTTAAGTTGTTTCTGTTCTAAATTAAGATCTAAAAATAATTTGATGGAAATCAACAAGAAAGTGTTTTTAAATTGAGATTAAAATTGATTAATCAACAGATAAATTTAGTTCCATTTAGTTCAAGTGATCAACATTTTAAGTTAGGAAAAAAAACATAAATATAAAACTTAGAAAAATAATATAAAAAATAAATGGAACATTAAATTTCCATTCATTTGAGTAACAAACATGATGTACTATCGGTTAGTAAACGAATTATACCATGAAAAAGGGAAAGATGCAAGATCCTTTTTGCATTTTACACCTTTCTCATTAAGGATACTTCGATACACGTAATTCTTTAATTTTTGTAACATTGCCCTCTATTCTGATCATTTTTTTCATATAATCTGAAGTTATTAACACCTACTTATACACTTTCTCCTTGAGATAATCTCAAAAACAGAAATCATTTGAAACCAGGTGATCTGGTTGTCCAGTTGAATGTGCTATTACGTTTAATTCATCTATTAACTCTTAAAAGTCTTTTTTATTTTGAGACATAACATTAGCTGAGTCTCAGTACTTCATATATTACATTTCTTTTGCCTAGATGTTATGTACACAATGTCCAACCCTTAGGTACGTCTCACACTGAGGTAACCAGCAATTAACAACCAACAAGAAGAGATATTGGGTGATATGATTAAAAGGAGTATTTGCTTGTACTTCAAGTAAATGCTGCATTTGGTAGTTTTTACTTTAAAAAATTATAGCATTTACTCCACGTAATTCTTAAAGTTAGACTGAAGTAAGTACCAGGAGCAAATACTTTGCATTTTGCTTTATTTACTTCGATATACAGAAGTTAATACTACAGAAATTACTAATATTATCTAATATTTCCTTTACTTGGGAAGCTTTGGTGTAGTTTTTAAGAAGCTGATCATAGAGTAGCTTCTTACCAACTACTTCACCTAAAAAGGTGCTAAAAATGGCATTTTTTTGTGAATTATGGTAGGAAAAGGAGGGAAATATGTGAACGTAGAACGTATGGGGAAGCACAATATAGAACATTATTTCTGTAAGTCAATTATTTTAAGCAGCTTTCTACTGTCAAGCACTATGCTTTTAGCTTTAATCCAAACAATGTTAAATGGATAGCTAATGAGTTCTTGGGAACTCGTATTGAGATGAGGGGAGCAGCTTTATCAAATGTAACGAAAATTGATGTCTTTTTAGGAACTCTAAGTGATCCTGGGTTTCAATTAGGTGTTGGTGTAGACATCGGGGTACATCAAACAACCGTGCCGAAAGTACTTAAAGAAGTTTCACAAAAAATTGTTTCGAAAAAAAAATGATTGGATTTCTTTCCCTGAAAATGCACACGAAATAGAATTAGCTAAAGATGGGTGGGCGATACCTGGGACAATAGGGGCGATAGATTGTAGATAGCAGTTTTTACTTCTAATCTAAGTAAATACTCCCCATCGAAGAATTCACTTCATGTGTAAGATTATACTCCACAAAATACTAAGAAGTAAAAACTCTTATTTGAAGTACAAGCAAATACTCCTTTTAATCATACCACCCATTGCCACTTGATGACATTTTTCATATAATCAAATGATGTCTCTCACTCATCGCAAGTAGAGCGGCGATATTGAATTGCTTCAATGTGAGACGTCTGCTTTAATTCTATGTAAAATGTCATTAACTGACAATCTAGCTTGTTGCAAGTTGCTTTTTGTTGGTTGCCTGAATGTAAGACCTACCTTAAAGCACTTTTAAGGGTTAAAAAACATTCCATCCAAAATTAGTTGTGTCCCAAGGGATAGATATCTGTCATACTGATACCACAACGCAAACCTTCGTTCAAAACGTTCAAAAGCAAGAGCTTCCAACAAAATTGGTATATTATTTGCAATTCAAACATTTCGATATTGTCTCAATTCAAATTGCCATCAATCAAAATTAGAGTAGTTGTTTTCTTGCACACAATGTTGCACCAGATATTAATTGATGAAAGTTTCTAGTAGACGTTTCACTTGGCAAGGATTGGTAAAAAAATGATAAAAAATTGGTAAAAAACTCATCGGAAAATATACACTGAGGAAAAAGTTTTCATTTAATCTAAACTTTTTCATTGCCTAATTGTAAGTATAAAATTGCACAAGATTTTCGAAAATATTGCCAATGTTGCAACTTATTAAATTTGATCACATTTTAAATTACAATAAAACTTCAACAATCTCAATAAATACAACTTCCTTAATTCCAATCAATTGTGTTTATAGAGTAGTATTGTATCTAAACCTGCATTGATTTTTTTATGTTTAAAAACAATTTCTTACCTTGTTGTAGGATCCAATCCAGGATAATTAATGTGATTTGAAAGAGGAGTTAACTGCGACGTTTCGAGACTTCCGTGTTGATCACCTGGAGACATTGGATGCAAATAGGTGACCCTCCTCGGAGAGCCAGGACTGTTGGAGGGGTCGCTACCGTCGTTCGGGGATTCCGCGACCACACCAGGCACGTCCAACTGTATGTAATGAGCTTCTTGTTGATCCTCAATAGGCACCTAATCAAACAAAAAAAGAAGAAATCATTAATCAAATATTACACCATTTATTTAAACTTAATTCAATACCATTTCATTCATCAAATCAAAAAATAAATAAAAATTACATAGATATAATTCAAATTAGAAAGTTTAAATTCAAATTCCCCCTCTTCTTTTAAATCAATTGATTTAAATTTTTTTGTTTTTTTTTTTTAATTTGAAATTTGGTGTGATACGCACCTCCTCTATTGCTCTTCCGAAAGCCGATTGGTACTCCTGGTGATCCTGGCGCATCGCGTAACCTTCGACTCCGTACTGGAAGCAGTCGAGGGGCGTGGCCGAGCGGGAGTGGGGCGACGGCTCCGCCCCTTCCGCCTGCGAAGTGGTGGGAGAGAACTGTTGTTGCTGCTCTGTTTCCGCATAGCTGTCTACGCCTAAAAGAATATACAATGTGTAAACGTGCTGTTTGGGTTGTATAACTCTTAGGAGTTAACTTACTCAAAATATTAATTTAAAAATAATAGATAATTTAAGTTAAAATTGAATAAGAGGAAATTTTAAATCGATTTTTGTAAATTACCAAAAAATACATTAAAGAAATTATTTAATATCCAGAAATGGATATTTAAAATATAAATTTGAAATCAATACGTAATGTATACAGGTGTCCCGTTTTGATTGTCCGATCCTTTATTGGTAAATTATTAAGTAGTTGCCACGGTTTTATATGGTTATATGAATAATAGTAAGGTGACCATATTTTGTAATTTCAAATCCGGGACGGGAAGTTGTAGCGAGGGGGGGTTAAGTAAGTTAAATAACTTGCACATAACAATTGTATATATTGTTGAAATTTATATTTTTCTGAACTAGGAATCGTAAGTCTTTCGCTTTGAAGCATTGCATACAATTATGTGCAATTTCCTTCATAATTAACTTTACTAATTGTAAGTAATATCGCTTGTAGTGTTTCTATTTCAAGTGTACCTATTAAAGAAAATATTCTTTCTGTAACGTATTTTGATATGCACAATTTTTTCGGTTCAAATTTTGTAAAAATAATAAGAATCTTTTCAAAAATTCGGGACAATCCCGGACAAAAAACCTGAATCCAGGACAAATATTGCCTCTAAAAAAATCCGGGACGAAAGGTAGAAATCCGGGACTGTCCCGGCCAATCCGGGACGTATGGCCACCTTAATAATAGTAAACTTGAGGAACTAAATTTCCAATATTTCGAAAACGAATCACTTTTGATCCTATGTTCGTTAGGACTTTTCTACTTATTTTTAGCCAAGAAATACGTCAGTAACGGATGGGACAATCAAAACAGGATACCTGTATAAAACATAGCATGTAACATAAAAAGTTATTTCGTATGTACAAAAATAAGCCTTTCATAGAAGTTCTTCAAGGTCGAAATTTGATAAATATATGTTTTGACTGGATTCAAAGTTTCATTTTTTAAATCAGGTTTAGAGGTTAGAATTAACAGGTAAAAAGACACAAACCTCAATTTTTTGAATAAAAAGATAATCGTTATTCAACACCCTATCTAACAGTTATTACCTAACTCTTCATAAAGATATTTTTTATCTGTCTTTAGAAAAAAACTTGTGAAATGAATTATTTTGTGATAGAAAATAAAAAATACAATAAAAATCTTTACAGTAGAAGTAGTGGCGGTTCGAGAAGTTTAACAAAAAGGGGGTTGAATCTTTAAAAAAAATCATATTCATTAAAAATATGTACTTTGTGTGATACAAACTTTTCTACAAATTTTAAGATGAGGTTGAGCCTTCTCTATTTCGTCAGACGAGCCGCCACTGAATAGAATGTAGATTATTGAAGCAATTATTTTCAATTATTAACATAGAAAAGAAGATAAGTCTAAAAAAAATTTATTTTAATTTAATTTACAACACTATGTTGTTTTGACTAAAAATCTGTTATAACACAAAAATAAATTTTCAGATTTTTTTTGGCACTTGCTTTAGTTATTCTATGTCAAAGTTTCTGTTCAAAAATAAAAACTAAATTTCAACCTAAATCGTCATGAAATTTTCAAGTTTTAGTAACAAACAATTTTTTTTAGAAATGATTTTTTTTTAATTAACAAGTTTTAGTTAGTTAGGCTAGAATTTCGTTTTTGGGAAAAAAACTAAAAGTCGGAGAAAATTCCCTTTTGGTAAAAATAAAGATTAAGTTTCAATCTAAATCCTCATAAAATTTCAAGTCTCAATAACAAACAGTTTTTTAGATATGAATTTTTAAAAATTAAAAAATTTAGTCGACATTCAGTTACATTTTTTCTTTTGAGAGAAAAACTAAAACTGGTAGAAAATTCATTGTTGATAAAAATAAAGATTGAGTTTCAGTCTAAATCCTCATAAAATCTCAAGCCTTAACAAAAATTATTTTTTTAGATATGAATTTTTTAAAATTAATAAGTTTTAATCGTCATGTAAATCAAGTTAGGTTAGAATATCCTTTCTACTGAAAAAAACTAAAAATCAAAGAAAATTCAGTTTTGTTAAAAATAAAGATTAAGTTTCAATCTAAATCTTCATAAAATTTCAAGTCCCAAAAACAATTAGTTTTTTAGGTACGAATTTTAAAAAATTAACAAATTTTAGTCATTATGTCAATTAAGTTAGGTTAGAATTTCTCTTCTAAGGGAAAAACTAAAAATCGTAGAAAATTCATTTTTTGTAACAATAAAGATTAAGTTTCAATATAAATTCCCATAAAATTTCAAGTCCCACAAACAATTAGTTTTTTAGATATCAATTTTTAAAAATTAATAAGCTTTAGTCATCATGGTAGTTAAGTTAGGTTAGAATTTTTCTTCTGAGGGAAAACTAAAAGTCATAGAAAATTTATTTTTGGTAGAAATAAAGATTAAATTTTAGTCTAAATCGTCATAAAATTTTAAGACTCAACAACAATTAGTTTCTTAGATATGAATTTTTAAAAATTAACAAATTTTAGTCATCATGGTAATTAAGTAAGGTTGGAATTTCTCTTCTAAGAGAAAAACTAAAAATCGTAGGACATTCATTTTTGGTAAAAATAAAGACTAAGTATTCACTGAAATCCTCATAAAATTTCAAGTCCCAGCAACAATTAGTTTCTCAGATATGAATTTTTTAAAACTAATCAATTTTAGTCATCATGTTAATTAACTTAGGTTAGAATTTCTCATCTGAGGGAAAAACTAAAAATCGTAGAAAATTCATTTTTGGTAAAAATAAAGATTAAGTCTCAATCTAAATCCTCATAAAATTTTAAATCTCAAGAACAATTAGTTTTTCAGATATGAATTTTTAAAAATTAGTTTTTAGTTGCCATGTTAATTAATTAGGTTAGAATTTTTATTCTAAGGGAAAAACTAAAAATCGTAGAAAACTCATTTTTAGTAAAACTATACTATTTTAACAGCCAGATTTAAATTTCCCTCTAACAATGAAAAATTCTTGTTTAAATTCTTTAAAATAAGCATAATTTCTTTTCAATTTTTATCAAAATTCTTAAAACAAAACTTTTGAAACACTCTGTACATTATTTTAATAACAAGATTTTAATCCGTTTTTATTTTAAAATTTTTATTTAAATTCCTTAACTAAATCTAATTGTAAGATGAAATTTCAAAAATTAACTTGAACTGAATTTGTGATAAAAATTGAAGATTTATAAAAAAAAAACTATTTAAATTAAAATCTTTAAAATAGAACATAAAAATTAATAGATAGTTATTTGGTATTGTTAGATTTAAATTTATCTCTTAGTTAAGAAATTTTTGCTTAAATTCTTTAAATAAATGGGATAATTTTTTTTTTTCTTTTAAATAAATATGACATTTTTTAAAATTTGTTAAAGGTAATGAATTTTGATTGATTACATTTAAAAGCCGATAAAGATGACTTAATAGGTGATATAATTTGTAAACATTATATTTACTGATTATTTTAATCAAAAAATGATAAGATAATTATGCGGTTAAAATTTATCTTAATGTATTTCCAATTGAGGAATTTTATTAATCAATTAAATGTAAATTTTTATGATTAAAAACCTAAATTTAAACATTCTTTCTAAAAATTGTTCTAATTTTTAAACTAATTTTAATCCTAAAAGTTTAGAACTGCAAGATGAAGAACATTTTAAGAACTAAACTAAGAAGTAAACTTTCTTATTCATCTCTTTTATCTTAAACTGATAGAATGACCAATTAACCGATCTTATTCATAGTTTTATTTCTAATCAATTATGATTTTTTTTGGAGCACTGATTCATCTTAAAAAACGATAAATATACGTCTCAATACAGTCATCATTTCATAAACAAGAAATCAGTTTTTTTCTCCTAGTTTTTTTTTATTTTTCTTAATTTTTTTTTAATAATTTCCATTAACGAAACGTACACTAAAATATATTAATAATCATCGTTTTAAATTTAAATAAACGTGATTTACACAAATTTAGCGTAATCAGTACGACGAGTTAGGTCAGTGTTAGGGTCAGAAAAAAAGGCAAAAGCGAAAGGTCATCTGTAGCGAACCAAAAAGCTTTAATTCATTTTTCTACTCTGTATGAGTGTTTTTTTTTTTCTTTTTAACTTTATCTAGACATAAACAATAAATCGCGTCGCTAATTACCAGTTTGTGATGTAAAAAAATAATCGTCATCGCGTTTGTAACTTCTTACATTTATTACTACTTAGCTTAGCAACAAGAAATTTTCTATAATGTTCTCTTTCACTTTGAGATTTTTAATTATTTGTAGAAGTTTTTAAAAAAATGTAAATTAAAATTTTTATAATAACTTATTTTAATTAGAATTCAGTAATGTATTTTTATAAAAAAATCTTTTCTTAATTTTTATAAATAAATCCAGAACGATTTTTTAAAAATTTACATTTTTTTAAGGTTATGACCAAATATTGACGCTTAGAAAAAAATCATTTTCTCAAAATCCTTTTAATATAACAAGTATATTATTAAGTCAGATTAAAAAGAACATTTTAATCTGTCTGTGTTTAAAAAATAATCTCATAATTTGCATAAGTAAACCCGGAATGATTTTTTTTAAATTAACATTTTTTTAGGTTATGGTTGAATATAGACATTTAGAAAAGATTTATTTTCTCAAAATCCTTTTAATATAACAAGTATACAGGATGATTCATTAGCTCTATGACAAACTTTGGCAGATGAAAGGTGACGCGATTCTAAGGAAAAGATGTTATATGAATATGGGTCCGATTCATTTTAGTTAGAGTTACAAGCCTTTGAAAATTTTACACAGTTTAATAGGCAAATGAAAAGGTAACATAAAAAATAAGTTTAGAAATTACAAAAATTGGTCGAAATGTCCGCCTTCAGCTTGAATGCACGCCTCACATCGACGAAGTGAAGATTCGCAACAATCGCAATAATAATTATGAAACACAAATCCAGACTTGGCTGTGATAACAAAGCTGAATTCTGGCAATTAGTGGTCAGAGTTTTGATCGAAAACGAAAATGCATGTATTTACGACTGAAGAATATGCAGATATTATTTTTGTATACGGGCTTTATAACGGAAATGCTCGGCAAGCAGCAAGAGAATACCTTCGTAGGTTTCCAAATAGACATTAACCTGCCCATACTGTGTTTAGTGCATCATTTCGCAGACTGAGAGAAACAGGTAACCCCGCTCCACCACATTCCGTTCATCCCCATGAAGTGAATGTACAAAATGAAGAACGTGTTATTGATTTAGTACTTGACTAACCTTCAATTAGTACTCGGCGTATAGCAAGCATGCTACAAATATCCCAAAGTTTTGTATGGCGTGTATTGAATCGAGAAATGTTACATCCGTTTCGTCGCCAAAATGTTCAAGCATTACATCCTGGAGATACTGAACAACGCTTAGCATTTTGCCACTGGATTATTTAGCAACATGCTCAAAATAATAACTTCATTTCACAAGTTCTATGGTCTGATGAAGCGTGTTTCACTAGGGACGGCATAAATAATTATCATAACGAACAGGTGTGGTCTTTACAAAATCCACATGCAATTAGACCACGAAGATTTCAGCGACGGTTTAGTGTAAACGTTTGGGGTGGCATTTTTAACAATTCTTTGCTACCTGTATGGGTGATAAATGACCGCTTAAATGCAGATATGTACAGAAGTTTTTGGAAAGTAACCTTTTCAATTTTATCGACGACGTACCACTTAACATCGTTCAAAATATGTGGTATCAGCACGATGGTGCTCCACCACATCGAGGAAGACAAGTCATCGCTTGGTTATATGAACATTTTCCAAACAAATGGATTGGCAATGGAGGTCCAGTAGTCTGGCCAACACGATCCCCAGATCTAAATCCACTAGATTATTACTTTTGAGACACATGAAGCAGCTTGTGTACCATGTAGAAATTACTACCCGTCAGCAACTATTGGACAGAATTCAAGATGCAGCTAATAGTATAGGGAATGATCCAAATTTCGTAAGTCGTGTGAAAGAATCTTTACTTCGTCGATGTGAGGCGTGCATTCAAGCTGAAGGCGGACATTTCGAACAATTTTTGTAATTTTTAAACTTATTTTTTATGTTACATTTTCATTTGCCTATTAAATTGTGTAAAATTTTCAAAAGCTGGTAACTCTTTAACCAAAATGAATCGAACCCATATTCATATAACATGTTTTCCTTAGAATCACCTTTCATTTGCCAAAGTTTGTCATAGAGCTAATGAATCACCCTGTATATTTAAGCTATATTAAAAACAATATTTTAATCTATCCTTCTTTAAAAGAATCATCCCTTAATTGTCATAAATAAACCCGGAATGGGTTTTTTTAATTTACAATTTTTTTAGGTTGTGTCAAAAAAATAGATAGTCAAAAAATAAACATTTTCTCTAAATTTGTTTAATTTAACAAGTATATTCTTAAGTCATATTAAAAACAATATTTTATTTTATCTTTCCTTTTAAAAAAAATCTTTTTTTAGTTATCAAAAATAAACACGGAATGAATTTTTACAAATCGTAAAAATATTCAAATGATCAATTTACAAAGATGTCATTTCGATATATTTTTTTCGTTTTATTACGTTGATAAGACTGGTAGGCAGAGGTCACGGTAAGTGAATGTACTCACAATCAGTCGTAAATCGAAGAACAACCGTTGAACCGTTTTAGAAATTATTGCAAAATAACGTTGAGTTAGCGTTATTAATTAAAAAGAAAATAATCCCACTTCAACAAAACTAAACGATCTACGTCAATATTTCACTCATTCTCAACTCTTATTAATTCTTATTAATACATTATTTACACAAAAAAAATCTAATTAATAACTCTAATAAATACTTCATAGTTACCCTTCTTTATATTTTTTAAATTTTTTTAATCAATTTTTTTTTTTTTTTTTTGAAAGGATATAATTAGATATATTTTGTGAGTATTTTCTCGGTTGTCGTTTTAATAAATGACCCCCTTAAATCCACCCGCAGTCACCGTGAACGGCTTTCAGAAGGGAAAAACGTATAAATAAACGATATATCGGTAGCTTGTGACTTCGCCTTTGACCTCGACCCGAGACTAAAGCCTTTTAAAACAGTCTCTCGAATTCAATTCGTTTCAGATTTCGATTTCTAACCAATTTATTTAATTAACATTTTAAAAATTCAACTGTAACAATTTTTACTAAATAAAAAAAGTTCTTTTAAACTTAGATTAGTTTAAAATTAATGAATAAAAAAATTAAAATCTTAAATAAATAAAAAAAACTTAAATAAATAAAAAAAACTTAAATAAATAAAAAAATCTTAAAAAAATAAAAAAAATCGTTTAAAATTCCTAAAAATTCTTAAAAATCATTAAAAATCCTTAACTTAAAAACTATTTAAGGTAGATATATCGTGTTTGTACTCAAATTAAAGACAATTTAATTTCCTAATCATTTTACTAACTTATTTTTTATATTGACTTATTTTACATTTTAACTATTTATGTTTTATTATTAATTTTTAATCACCCTGTATATATGGAGGGTTCCGTTTAGACTCGTAACCTCTTATCAAACACACGCACCAAAACGGATTTCCTCAATAACACAAAGCGATAAGAAGGGTGACAGCTATATACACTTCATAAGTTGGAAAACCGAGTTGAAAACCGAGTTTCGAGTTCAAACCAAGTTGTTTTTTTTTTCGTTCGCGAGCCAATTACCGCAAAACGACATAACGAGGCGAAAACAACCTTGTTTCCACCGTCTCCCCTTTATACGTATAATAAACCGTCTTTAAACTTATTTAGAAGAGATTTCAAAAAAGAAAAAAAAAGACTTTATGTTTACTTCCTTATCTCGGTCGTCGTGCCCGAGATAGACCCGATAAATTTGTCAAACACACTTCTTATCGCGCCCCGACAGTCTACTTTATCTCTAGGAAGACCGAGAAGCAGAAGGAAACGGAGAGAGAGATTTGAAGAGGGATTTTCATATTCCGATCGGTTGGATGAGAAAAGACAAAAAAATACGACTTGAAAAATGAGCTCTTTTAGGGTAGGTAGCTTATTTGGGTTATTATTTTCGGGTTATGGGAGGTCGTTATGTGGTTATATAAACTGTCATAGATTTTTATCAGTTTGTGACTTGTGTCTGCATTTTTAAGTGTATCGGTGTGATGATTGGTTTGTATTATTGGGTTGGTGAAAGATTCAAGAGTTATTTTAAAGGCTTAAATTTTTTTTCACACCTTTAAAAAATGTAAAATTTGAAAACCCAATCAAACAAAAAAAAATATAAAAAAAATCCTCAAGAATCGAAACTATAAAACATCAACAATACAATAGTAAACACAATGGGCTTAACTAAATGATCGATTCATTCTGACCAACCGACCAACCACCATAAAACCGTTCTTATAGCTCCTCAAGATCAACAGGAGGCGACCTGTTGAAGAAACGGGGCTCGACAACCGGGTGAAAGGAGGAGGAGGTGAACGGAACGTGCCGTTTGTACACATACTCGGGCAATAAGGAAGCGATACACATTCAGAAACGCTTCGTGTTTTCATTCCGAGTATTTAATGGGGCACGCCGAACGGTATTACTCGGGTTTAAAAGGAGAAGAAGTGGTAAGAGTAAGAAGGAAGTGGTAAGAGTAAGAAGGAAACGAGAAGAAACGAGGAGAAAGACGAAGAAAAGAGGAAGGCGCCTTTAAAGGGGTAGTTGAACTAATTTTTTATGTAACTCTACTCCTTAGACCTTAGAGCTTATTGAAGAATTGCTACCGCTTTAAAACCGAGTTTATACGAGTTGAACACCCACCTGACTTAAGTTTACGTGTTACTTTCGAGATGGTAAATCGTTTAGAAATCGTTCGTTTGAAACTAATATAATTTTCATTTTGTGGTTTTTAAGATTTCAATAATACCTACTTTTTACCATCAAATTTTTAATAAAATAATTTATTTTTGATCTAGAATTTTTAATTATTTATTCGATTTAACTGAAAATAATACTTCAACTCTCCCATAATAAGTGATTTTGGCATTTCTCGAAACTTAACGTTATTTCGAAATGTCAGTTGCAATCTTGTATACCATCAAGAGACTTAAGACACATGAATGTTTTTAAAAAAATTAAACTCGTCTATTTAATTTTTGAGTAGCGATTAATAAATCATACGTCGTCTTGTTATTTCTAAAAGTAAGTGGTCACATAACGTCGATGAGTTTTTGAAGTTGTGCCTCAACGAAAAAGGCCAAACCTAAACCAAGAAGTGCGTCAAAGTCTGTACTATTATTTGCTAAAAGTAAAATAAACGGTAAACTTAAACTATTCTGTATCAGAGAAGACTACAAAATTTGGCATCAAGGACAAGAAACTTTACGTGAAGGAGCGGTAAGCGCGAATGTAAATTCTCGAAAATCTGGAAGAGTCAAGAAACGAAAAATTGTAGATGTAGAAAAAATAAAAGAGATACCGATTCATCGCCGCAGAAATATCCGATCACTTGCATATACCTACCACTGGTATTTCAAAAAGCACAATTCACAGAAGCATTAAAACTGGATTGATCAAACCTCATTCAAGTAAAACCATTTCTTATTGATTGTAAGAAAATCGAACGTTTGGAATACTACTTGACTTTGATTTTGAAAGTATCGCTGCTGCTGCACCTATTTTTCGGGATATGAAAAACTACATTCATGTTGACAAAAAATGGTTTTTTTCAAAAAAGACCTCTAATAAATACTACCTCACTGATGATGAAGGAGCTTGATGAAAAATATAAAAGTAAGAGGTTTATTACGAAGGTCATGTTTTTAGCTGCTGTTGCCCGTCCAAGATGGGATAACTACCTTAATCAATGGTTTAATGGAAAGCTAGGCATTTGGCCATTTATAACTCAACAACCTGCCAAACGTACAAGAAAAAATCGTCCAGAATGATGGAAACATATTATCGAATCTATAACCAAAGAGGAGTATAAAAATATGATGATGAATAAACTTCTACCGGCGATTAAAGCAAAATGATCTAGATCCCTCATACGCCTATTTACATCCAACAAGACAATGCTAAATCACATTTTGACAAAAATGACAAAGACTTCAATGAATCTGTTAGCGCCTTAAAATTAACTAATGCTTCAATAACTCTAAAGGCGCGGTTACACGGCGCGTGGTTCGCCGAATCACGAAACTACAAGCCTGTTCGGGATGGCTTGCGTTTTAACGAACCAGTAGTGACAACACGGTGCGCGGTTCGTCAGACTTTTAACATGATTTGGTTCGTCTTAATGGTTCGTCCGTGGTTTGCCGAAAGTCTGTCAGTCCTGAATAGGAATCATGGATGACAGGCAGAAAATTATTGTAACTGCGCCATTGTGTGTTATTAACACAGGATTAATACTGCAGAAGCGTCATAAAAAGAGATGGTGGATGGCATATAAACCGAACACAAAAATTTGTCAACCGATTTATAGTACCGCCAGTTCTTTTTGATTCTGCCACTTTCTTTGCATACTTTCTATAAGTAGCAAATATTCCGTTTTTTTTAATTATTTTATAGAAACGGCGTATTTGTTTTCTAATCTAGCCCATGCCGTATGCACAATACTGCGGTCATGATGGCCCATGTCTTTGGGGTTTCATATTTCTGGGACTTGTTCCAGGTCTTCAATAAATTCAAATGTCCTTTCTGTGGACCACGCCATATTAACCCGAAGGAATTGAGTGATGTGCCTACGTTGTTTAACCTACAAAATTTGCAACGAAGTTCCTCTGTGACGTCGACCCAACACGAGCCAACACAAACCATCACGAACCATGCCCGAGCTCTCCTTTGATCTTTCCAAGTTTACCGACACTCGCTGGGAATCAGCGAACCGCGCACCACGAACCACGGAACAATGCGAACCGGCTATGTCAGACGGCTTGTGGTTCGTGGTTCGTCCAGAGAGGTTCGGCGAACCACGCGCCGTGTAACCGCGCCTTAATGTGTCAACCCCCGAATAGTCCGGATACCAATATTCTGGACCTCGGTTTTTTTAATGCTATATCAGTATCAAACAGCTGCTTCAAACATCAATCAGCTCATCAATTCAATCACCAAGGCTTTTAACGATCTAACAATAAGTCATGAAACATTAAACAAGGTAGAACAATATCGGTGGTGGGAAAATAAGAAAGGAACCGAAAATTAAGAGCAAAACCGCCAGAAAGATGCAAGCGTAGACACGTGTTTCGAACTTATTAGTTTTCATCAGTACGGTATAGCCAAGGAGCAAGGTGGAAACTCATTGGGGAAGACACAAAAAGGGAACACAGTCAGAAGACTAATCACCAAGTTGGTGCTTCGGCTGTAAGATCCTCAATTTGAGGACAACAAACAAGCTTCGCATCGGAGGCAACAACAATTAAGGGCAAAACCGCCATAAACCGTCACTCCCCATAAACCCAGCCCGAAGAAACTTCTTGGGCTTGGTTGTTCATTTGGGAAACTAATAAGTTCAAAACACGTGTCTACGGTTGCATCTTTGTGGCGGTTTTGTCCTTAATTTTCGGTTCCTTTCTTATTAAACAAGGTCTTCTTAACACATCAACAGTGTATGATAGAGACAATGACAGCAAATGGCGGTAATAATTATAGGTTGCCTCACTTAGGCAAGAGTATAGGTTGCTTAGACGAGGAGACTTACCACTGTATCTTAAACGCGGTATTCTAACAAAGCTACTCAATCAAAGGTTAGTAGCAGTAATTAGTAATTAACCCTTTAACCTACAATAACGGGCATAGCCCGTGTACGATGATCGGGCCAGAAGTAAATATTATGGGCATAGCCCGCATATACATATTACACAAGTCGTACGAACGTCCCGAACGCTGCGCGCGAGCTTGTATACAATTTCGGCCCAACATCTTCGAATCTAAATCATAGGTTAACCCATTAACGCCCAGCTTATTTTTTTTTTTCAAAATGACAGAAATTTTATTATTAGTTACAGATTTGCGTATAGAACCTCAAAGGCTAACATGTTTTGTGTATGATAAATCATACGGTGAGCGTTAATGGGTTAAGGGGTTAAATATTATTATTATTCTTACACAGTTTTGTAAAGTTATAAATATATTTCTTAACCATTTTGGACGTTTGATATTAAAAATCTTGAAGTCTTTTTATTTTAAAACGGACACTTATTTTAGGACTTAAATTTCATATTGGACACTTATTATGGGACAGAGGTAGTATAATTTTTCAGTTTTAAACGTTTAAGAATACAGAATGTCTGAAAGTAACGACTACAACGGAAAACCATAAGTATCTTAACCAAAAATATGATGATTTAACTGAACTTATCAATACACAAAATTCCATGTTAGCTGTTAAAGAAGAACAAGTAAAAATATCAAGTTTCTAGTATTTCAAAACTAATTTTCTCGAAATCAAGTTTTTGCAATATAGAGCTTTCTTTGCTTGTAATTTTCAAATGTGTTTTCCTTTTTCAATTTTATTTATAAATTTTTGAACTTTATAAAATCAATTTTAAAGGACAATGAAGAAAAAATATACAAGTTAGAGTTTGGCACTAATTTGAGTAAAAAAACAGATTTATATAAAACTACGTCCAATATTATCGAAAATTTTATCCCAACAAATCTTTCACCATTCATCAAGTTTAGGTTTAACTTGTGGTTATAATTAAATTAAGGTATTGCTAGCAACCTTTCAAAATTGTTGCTGATTTTAAACAAAATTAGTTTATCTATCTGTCTTCAAATCTATCTACTTTCCAATCTTCAAATCCATCTAAATTAAGTCGTTTTTTGGAAGACGTAACTCACAAAATCTTGGCCATGCGCCTAAAGTCAGCCGTCCAGTTTTTCTACATGGATTTCTATAGAAAGGCCGACTTTAGGAAGGATATTTTTCGGGGGCGACATTTGAACAGTTTACCCTATATCGTATTTTGGAATTTTTGACATATTTCTTATCAATTTTAGAAGGAAAACCTTTTAAATCTCTTAAAAATGTTCAGTAAAGGAAATGTAATCAAATTGAAGTACTTTTCCAATTTCAACCTAACTCTGAAAGCAAATGACATTTTCAAATCTAATTTCAGTCGTGTTCGTAATTAAATCAAACATTTTTTTAACCTCGAATTTAAAGTTTTCTTTAAATTTTCAAAGTTTAAAAAGCTTTTTATTTTATTTTTTTCAAGTAACGACTAGAAAATTAAATTCCCTTTAGTTTAAGTACAAACACGACATATCTAACATAAATACGTCCAAAGTTATAAACAACTTTTAAATCCAAATACAATCGACGATCATCAACATTTAAATCGTCATAATTTGGTTACTTACAATCAAATTCTAGTCGTGTTTGTACTTAAATAAAAGGATTTTTAACAACCTTTAAGAATTTTTAGAAATACTTAATGATTTTTTTAATTTTTAAAAAATTTCAAAATTTTATTAAAGCTAAAAAATTTTTTTTAAAGCTAAAAAAAAATTTTTTAATTATTTATATAACATTCGCAAAAAAAACCTTAGTAAAAATAAACTTACTAAAATGATTTTGATTATTGATGGGTAAAGTCCATTGCCGTAGCAACGAGGCGTTCCAAGCGAGGCACATTCGAGAAGTAAAAGAAGAACGTTACAGTACCGAACAGAAGGAGCAGGACGAAAACAATACGAACCGACGAACAATAACTCCGGTATAAGCCGTATGTAACCGGACCTCACTCACTTACTCACTCCGCTTACATCAGTTCGTTCGCTCTATATGAGCGAAGGAACGTTTTCAGAACCCGAACAGGTTACGCAAAAATATAATTGTGTATAGACGGAGCTTCCGGTCTGGCGCTGCCCCGCTCGGAAAAAGGAATTTTCGACGCGATAAGCGAAAAAGGCCTACGTCCTGTTTTGATAAAAAAAACTTCAACAACGACAACTAAATACAACGACGACGGCGACAATATTCGTTTTTAGTTGACAACCATGTTGAGGTTTTTAAACCGGGCCAATTAACTCGTGACTTGTAAATGCTCATCAACCGAAACTATTTTACATATACATACATTACATACAAGTTTAAAAGTTTAAAACGATTCGAAAATTACTCCAAGTAAAATTGTAAAAAGTTTTATTTAAAAGAAAATACCGTAACTAATACAAATTTAAACACAAAATAGAACCTATTTGCCTTAGTTATTCTGAAGGGAATCTATTTGGTTCGACTTTCAGCACGTGTGCACCACATCCGCGCGTCCGCGAGCTAATTTTATGTGTTTAGGATTCGCACGTACCTGAAAGGAACCTCAAGGTACGACTAAATAATACCTGGGCGTCGAGAAGGTACCACGGGTTGAGGGAGAAAGGACTTTTTTGTTTTAAGACCTCGTGGACCTTTTTCAAACTAGATAGATGCAAATATTAGTCGAGGGATTACGAAAACGATCCGACAAACTTTAAAGTTTGCTCGAGTGTGTCAACAATACTGAGCGAAAATAGAACATCTTTGAAAGATTTACCTTTGTATAAATGTTAGAATGAGGAAAAGTGTTAATTTTTACGAGTTGATTTTTGTATTATTTAATTTATGAATTTATGAGGTCTTCAGGAAAAAGAGAGGTGTTTATTTTAAATTCTTTAATTTTAATTTTTGTTAAATGATTCAATTTAAGGTGAAAATATCATTAAGAAAGGTTTACCTTCATAAATATTATTTAGAACTTCATAAGGCCTGTTTCACACGTTGTAGTTTTATTAGGTTCGATTTGTTTTCAGCTAAAATTGAAAACGACCGGAAATCTTTCACAAATACGTGATTCTTTTACGGTTTGTGTTAAATTTTGTGTTTCTTGTTCACACGTTCAGTTACGTACTGAATCATTAATGGAGAGAATCATCAAATCCAGTTGATGTGTTGTTTCTTTATAGAAAAATAAAAAGTAATGGAGGAATAAAACCAGAATTCATTGAATCCTCTCATCATTTCACGATTAGATTCTGAAGCATTTGACACTATTTTCCCAAAGTTAAGGGTCTATCCTCACGAGACTACAGGACGTCAATACAACATTGACACTTCGAGGTTGTCCCCATATATTCTTATGGGAGCATCAAAATGTCGCTACACTATATTCATGCAACATTTTGAATGTCATGTTTATGTCTTGTAGTGTCATAGGAATAGACCCTAAGAAAACACGAAGATATTGTTTAACCCTTTAACGTATATGCTCCAGTTAATTCGAACGCGCTAAACAGACCAAACTTTTATTAACCCAAAAAGAAGTTAAGTAGAAAGTCGTTCGAATTCTCTCGAGTGTGCACAATTTGGACCGGTTAATGCTCTTGAATTAACTCGAGGGTATATGTTAAAGGGTTAATTACATTCATATCTCGTTATAAGGCTGGGATACGTTCCTCGATATTGGGCCGTAAAGCGAAATGCCATAAAGCGAAACATATCAATTAGAAAAATGCAAATCAAGTTAGAACATAATATATTCACTTACCAAGGGATCGTATGTTCACGTATTTTGTTGTCCAAGAGTTAGATGTGATTGCTACGAGTTCTTACGATTCACACGAAATAGGGGAATTACCGAAGTTTGGCCGGAAATCGAAACATTGACATAAATTAAGAAGGCCGTTTAGTGAATAGTCGTATAAAGAAGAGCCGTAAAAAAGAGGTAGGAGTGTACTTCATTTGATGAATTATACTTGTTTCTTTTATAGTTCTCAATGAAAAATCATTGAATTTTGCATCATTTGCATTGAAAAATAAATCGATCCACATCAGTATCTTCTGGTTAATTGCTAATTTTATCAGAGAGAAGTACAACATTCGAAAAAATAATAATATTAAATTATTTTCAAAAAGAACAAATCGCTATCAAGTTTAAAGCGTATAGCTATGTGAACGATTTAACTGCTTTCTGTTCTTTTGTTCTATTCTATTTTTTTCGTGTCGAGAGAATTTTCGATATTTTATATTTTTCGATTTCTATTAGAAACTGCATAAAAACCACCATTTCACACTTGTCGGCAGTAACCAAAAGCAAACCCAAGTGAATGGAATCGTTACGTGTGAAACAGGCCTAACTCTATTTCCTACATTGACTAACCCTTAACCTTCCAGTACACGCGCTTTTTTTTGTTCGCGCGACTGCACGCAACGGACTATGAGTCCGGGTTCGGAAAATAAATAAGAGAGGGAGTTGATACGAAATAAAAAATTATTTAATAATGTCAAATCGTCTTCTTCATTTTCATCTTCATATTCTGAAACGTTGTTGTTCAATAATAGGTTTTCATCCTCTTCCTCCTCATTATTGGACAACAAGTTTTTGTTCCTTTCTTCGTTATAGCTCATATTTTCGAAATAACCGATTTTGAAATTCAATTCAAACTCAACACACGATGCATTGACAGATAGATAATAAAATGTCGGTAAGAAAGAAATTCTTCAAAAAAATTATGGTCAGGGCAAGTTCGAAATAACACAATAAATGGCACTCAAAATACGGACTGACAGCCCGGTGCGTGTAGCGAAAGGTTAAAGGACATTTTTATTGTGACACATGCCATTAGCTAAGTCTCAGTACTTTAAACATTACATCTATTTTGCTCAGACGCGTGTCCACAATGTCTGGACATAAAGCCGGCTCCACACACTCGGCGAGACGGCGAGGGTTACCGAAACCGAGAATGTGGACAACCTTAGTTCGTCGTCTTGTCATCTTATCGCTTCGCCTCGTTATGTCTCCGTTTTATGTCTGTATTTTGGTCCGAGTCAAAGGGCTTTCACCAAGATTCGCTTCAGCGAAAAACAATTCCTCCACACTCTCGTTGACAACGAACAGTCTCGCTGAAACGACTCGGCGAGCGCCCTCGCCGAGTGTGTGCAGCAGACTTAAGACTTGGCAAAGACCAATATAATGTCCACAACGTCTGGACAAAGGATTTTTAAGGGTTAAGTATTCGAGATCTACTTTAATATTAATCTCAAAGTGACTTTAGTTTATATTTAACTGACAATCCGATTAAAATTTTCGACCCACCAAAAACATTAAATATCTTGGAATGCATTTTTCGACAGAAGATAATGTATTTAGAGAGAAGAGTAAAACTGAAGACACATTACAATGAAAAATACGCAGAAGAATTAAACGAGCCAGATAATTCCGTAGCCTGACTTGCAAAAATAAAGGTATTTCAATTAAAATAGCTGTACAAAACTATAAAAGTATATGGAAAACTTTATTAGATTGCAGACACGTTCTAACATTCAACGCCAAACCAAAATAAACACTGGATATTGTTAACAAGAGCAACAGAAAATGTTTAAGATTAATAACAGAGATAACACAGTATCCAAAATGAATCGTTATAGAAAAAAATAAATATTAACACATTGCGTACGGGTTACGAGATATCTCGTTTTGAATTCCAGGTTTTGAAATGCATTCAAAAATGTGCGGGCATTGAGGGCGTGTTAAACGTGCAGAGCGCCGTACGCAATGTGTTAAGATTGAATTCTACCATCCACATTTTAGTTGTAAACACTTGATCAAATTGCATCAAGCTATACTTAATTTTTAATGTTGCCTTGGGTTTTTACTGTTATTTTGCAATTTTTATATCGCTAATGTGCCATCAGCTTTAACCTTTTCAAACGTACCTTCAGCCATCCATTTTTTTGTAGCGTCGCTTTTATACGTTTAACCAGTTTTTGTCTTGTGTCTTTCGATGTAATGAATGATTTGAAACAATACTTTGCGTTTTGAAAACCGACGATGTGCCTGATGATGCTAAGAAGGCGAAACATGTCTAGCACTTACGCCTTTTCAAAAAAATTTTCATCATTCGCTCAACATTAAAGATTTATTTTAAATATCAACGATGTATCTAAAGGAGTTCACCATGTTATGAGGAGAACTGAATAGAAGAATTCCAGATGATATGTCGACGCTCTCAAGCCAAAACGGCATAAACGTCAAAATGGCCATTTTTTTAGTTAGCTGTACTGTTTAGTAGCATTTTTAAATCTGCATGCAACAGTTAAAGCGGTATACCCCTAAACAAACTTCATTTGCTATAAAATTGGTTCAAAGTTTGCGTAAAAGCCATTTAAGATTCATTATGTCAATCGTTTTTTGCGTTTTCTGAAAAATTAGGTTAATGGCTTTTATGCCGTTTTGGCTTGGCAGCGTCGATGTGTTTTAAAAGAGAGGACAACACCAAACATACAAATGAAGGAATTTTCTATCATAGTATTTAAAATCAACCGTTATTTCTAATTATTAATTATTGTCAAAATTAAAGAAAATAAATTGAAGATGATATCTAGCAGTGATATTAAGTAACCTTATCCAATTCACCTTTTAAAGGGTTTCAATTTCAAAATAATATCAAAACTTTCTTAATTGGAAATATTCTTAATAAATTCAACACAGTAAACAAAAACAAAAAAATAATGATCTCAAAATATAATTAAAAGCAAACTTCTTTAAAAACAACTTTAGACGGAATGTTAAAAACAACTTAAATTGAAAATTTATTGATTCTTTTAAATCAACTGTATTCGTAAAAATCTGATTTGTTAATTATTTAAGATCCATTTTTTTGCGCAACAAAAAAAGCTAGCAACTTAATAATGAAGTCTAATAAGCTTTTTCAAACTTAAAAAAAATAACACAAATAACATAACTAACTACCCACTAGTATTTAGTAGCAACATTAAACGTTTACGTCCGAGGACCTTCAGAAGCGTTTTAACTTCTAAACCGATCGACATAATATACACACATATACATAAATGACGTTCAGTTTGGGGAATTTCAAGAACGCGACTCACGTTTGTGAAACTACTTCGGGTTACGCGAACAACTTGTACGTTTAAAACATACATACCTACCGTTAAAAGTAAAAAAAGAAAACAACCGAGATGGAGATCCAAAACTAACCTTTATAACACCAAAATAGAAAAAGAAATAACTAACCTTTATTGTCCGCGTAGATTATCACAGTCACTAAATAACTTTGGTTGTAAATTAGAAACTTGGAGTAAAACGGAGGTGAAATTTGAGTAAAATTTGAGCGTACGAATATGATTCTAGGAGTAGACGAGTCGTGAGTCGAAACCGACGACGACGATCGGCTCTAGACCGGCGAGCAGACTGCGGATATCGCACCGAAAACACTATAAACCCCGATAAGCCGTATCAGGAGCTGGTTTTATCGCGAAAGATACGTGAACGAACCATTGTGCCATACGTACACCTCTCGTAACACGCTTATTTTCGTGTCGCGAGTCAAACGAGATCGTCGGAATACTTCCCGGTGGACCACATCTTCAAAGGTCCACCAAGTCACTTGGTGCGCTCACAAAAATTAATCACAGATAGTCGTATAAATCATTTGTGATGGTTTTGTGTTATTTTTCTTTCTTATATAAACACAATAATAAGTTAAACTAAAAAAATAAATAAATAAATGTATTTTTTTATGTGGGGATTTTTTGGTTTGGGTTTGTTTTTTTTTAAACCGGTTGAATGTGTTTATATGGCTTGGTGAGTAAAATTTATAAACGATTTAATTCGCGGCCACCGAAGCACACACACATACAATGCTCTCGTGTATCAATAAAACGGAAACAATAGGACCGTTCATTATGATTTGTATAGACGTTCAAACGCGTCATCGTGAACTCTATGTTCGCTCGTATGTAGAAAATTTATCTCTTTACTCTTTCATATATCCTAATTTAAAGCAAGAAAAATACTTTTAAAATTAATTTTGTATAAAAAATATCTTAAAATTCAATTTAAGAATTAAATGTGATTTAATTTAAGTACTAACACGACATATCTAACTTAATTTATTTTTAAGTTATAAATAATTTTAATTTTCAAAACAATTGACAGTTATTAAAAACAAACGACGATCGGTAAATTTAAAATGAAGATAACTTTTTTATTTTTTATAGGAATTATACTTTGTTTGTAGTTAAATTGAATGATTTTTAATGATCTTTAAGACCTATTATGAATTTATTTATTTTTGTAAGTTTTATTTTTGAATTAGTAATTATTTTATGAAGTTATAGCGTTTAATAAAAAGATGTCTATAGAGTGAGTTTTAAAATTTATTGAAATCATAACGAAACTTGCGTAATTGTCATTCTGCAACAAGATGAGTAATTGGGAGCCTTGGAATAAAAAAGGTACACTGAACTCTCGATTATCAGATTTGAATAAGAGTGAACCTAACTTGAATAATCGAAAAAGTCAGTTGAAAGAAAAGTATTTACCTGAATTCTATTTTGAAGAAAATAATTTTTTTAAGTAAGCTATTTAAAGCAAAATTCTTGTTCTCCACGGAAATGGAAAAAAGTCCTTAGGTTAATATTGAAAAATATAATAGGTATAACACATTAGTTTTTTGTAAAAGCGTCCAATTCAAAATTAAAATTAAATCAGAATGGGAGAGATTAAATTAGAGATCAACAATTTGATCGCAATATTAAATGATTTTTTTGTATTATTTCTTGAAAAATCTTGAAACTAGAAATTAAAGTCTCTTACTTCGGGGAAAATGTAGGTTAAAGCGAAGTGAGCAACTGAAAAATTTTGGAGGATAATCCCAAGGCCCTCCGCATACGAGAGACCGATTGGCAACCCAAGTTTGAAATAAGTTGGATATTGAATGCAAAGTGGTCTCATTTTTATCGCACGTGTGTGGATCCCCATTCTTGTACATGGGTAAAGTCACCAAACGGTTGCATCTACAACTGATTTGAAACTTGGATTGCAAATCAGTCAGTTGACTCATGTGCGGAGGGCTTTAAGAGTCAGGTAAACGGAAGTCGGTTTATTGACAGTTTACTATGTAAATATAATATGTACAAAGTGACTAAACTATCTAGTATACTTTCAGTACCAAATACTGTAGTTCGATTTTACTCATATTATTATATTTCAAAATTATTCAAATTCCTATTTACCTCAATTTATGGTAAAACCTCGAGGCAAAATATTTAATCACACAAGTATCCGAGAGAAAATCCTGGAATCAAACTTATTTAATTAATTTGCACTTCATCAAATAGCAGATTTTATTATTATTAAATTTCGATATTAATAATCTTGATATTCAATGTAATGTAATGTGAATGTACAAAAAAACAATTCCGTACTACAAATAGCACGAATAAACGTAGCCTAATATTTAATAAACTGTTAGAAAGAGCTTGAAATAGAAATTAGGTTGGTACCAAGGATACTGGACTAACAGGATTGCTCAATCAGCGAAAATCACCTTTGATATCATTGCTAGGGAATAGAGTCTTTGTCTTATACTCGATTGTCGAACCGATTGCCGAAAATTTTATGTACTTTGGTAACAATGTATTTTGAATTAACTTTCAAACGATTTAGGATACCAATGGCAAAGTAAATGAAATAAATTTTAATATTTTACTATGAAAACGTCTAGCAGTGACGTCAAACGCACGGCGCAGTTACGGTTGCGCATTAAAAATTCCGCATCTTATGGGATTGAGCAATTCTATTAGTCCAGTATCCTTGGATTGGTACTAAAAATTAAGTAAGAAAAAGGAGACCTTGAATAGTTTGGTTTTAATTGGACGAATTGAAGAGATTGAAAAGTTTGTTTCAAAACTGACCGATTTTTAGGCCATATAAATACTCCAAATGGAAAGTTTAGATTACGTACAATAAACTATTGGTTCATGACTGTGTAATATACAATTAGTTTCGATATAAACATAGAAACGCATACTAAGAGGTTAGATAAATTACGTTGGATATGATTAAATTTTTTTTTTTAATAATTCAGATTAGAGAGAATCTTACACCAAATGAATACATTTAATCAATTTAGTACTTTGAATTCTTTAATATTCCTATTAATAATTTTATTTCGAAACAAGTATAATTAGATAAAATGAATTTAAAAATTGAACTCTTAAAAAGTTAGAGAAATTGATTCTAGAAATTTATACTTTTAAAAATTTACAATGTACTCTATTTAGTTTTAGGTTGCACCAAACGGTTTCTTATCGCACTAATCCTTAAAATATTTCGAAAACTGAAACGATTTTGTTGTTCTCATACATTTGGTCTGGTCAAGTTGGTACATGTGATATAAATTGTAAATTATCAAAATCGACTCGACACTGGGGTATATTAGAATGTCAGGCGATCGTCATTCGAGTTAGTTGATGAACTTTTTTTCAACTACCAAGAAAATACGTTTTTTCATCTTTACAACTTCAAATCTAATAAAAGAACTTTCAATAAGGATTCACGAAATTTCTTAGGTTTTAGCAACCATATTTTTAAAGCAACAACTTTCAAATTTATTGTGAATTGTTACTTAGTCTCTGGAAGATAATTATAGAAAGATTAATGTTCACGTACTCCGTTCAAAAATATTTTTACAAAAATGTTTTTGGGCATTATGCGATTTTTACAACTTGCCACAACACTCCTATTTAACCGACTGTTCGACGATTAGAATATGAACTGACTATCGGAATCGTTTAATCCCTTTATATCATTTTTGGGAGAATATGTTAAATAGCAAATCTATGTGAATACACAACAAACAATTAAAGTCCCCAAAATCAACATAATGAATACCATCCAACAATTTCAACCAGTTTTACGCGGCAAAGTGATTAAAAATTGGACCACTTCATTACATTTCACTTAGCAAAACCGCGAGAGACATTTGAAGAAATTGCAAAACCATACTTAATGTCATAAAATGTTTTATTAATTTTTATAAAACTCCAATGACTGAAATTTAATCAATTTGTTTTTTGATGCTGTCCAACCAATTACCAATTTTAATAAAAGTTTAGTTTAAGAGGCACTAAAAGAGGTGCTAAATGCCATAAAAGGTGTTCAAACAAACAAAACTTTATTATTACAAACATAAGTATTCTGAAAAAATATACATACGACTATGGCTAATAAAAATCAATTTTCATCAATAGAACAACAGATAAAAGACACCAACAGATAGAAGATATGAAACTTTGTAGAAATCTCTTTTTAATATTATTATTTTTTATCTAGAATCGTTGATTATTTGTTATTATTACCACTTATACATGGTATTTAGCGGGATTATAAACTCAAATTAAATACGATAACAGCATCTTATCTTCATTTTAATTTGCTAAATTAAGTTGTCTTTAAATGAGAAAGAGTGAGAGAGAGAAAAAGAGAATATGTTAAATTAAAGAGATTGATTACAATGTTTATGAACTAAAAATAAATAGGTAAAATGAAAATACCAATAAAAGACCATAATAGAATAATGTCCATTTACAAAATTCATCTACTAAGGAACTTTATTAGTGTTATTAGAAAATAAGATAATGAAAGGCATTTTGAAGGAAATAAACTGAAGTGAAATTTCATTCAATATTTTTTTTAAACAATCAAAAAGATTATAACATAAATAAGAAGAAATTAGTGATTTTTTTTTTCAAAAAATGGGAAATTTTATAACTAATATTTAAAATTAAAATAATTTATAACTTTACCAATTGTTATAAGACCCAGTATGTTTTGTACAAAATACATACATCATTTCAAATTACGACATTTATAGTGTAATTTAACGTTGTGGTGAAATACGCAATAAAATGCAATGCATTTCAAAGTTAATAAGTCAAAACTGTCATTAGACAAGTTCCAATTTTCTTCGAAGAGTGAAGTTACAAATTTCTTTGTATTTTATTACTAACCATTTAAAAATCAAATACGCACTTAAATTTAATAAACAATTAAATAAACAATAATTACCACTTAATAAAACTTAAATCTTTCAAATCTTAATAATAATTTTTTATGATAAGATATTAAAAATTTCACAAACATGAATTTTCTAAAGATTCTTATTAATACTAAAATAAATAAATCCCATAAATACACATGTAAGTACCAACTAGCATTCTCAATGGAAATTTTAACGTCGTTCGCGTTAAGAAATAAGTTCACGGAATTGAATTTAGAGCGTTTCGCATCGTCCAACGTTAATTAACGATCCGACGAACCGCTCGATACTCGATTTCTTCGAGCTCGAGCTCCTCTTCGCCTCGTGAATAATAAATGTTGTGTGTACCACCACTTTCGGTCGCCATATTGTATACAGTAGGCTAAGAAAGAACAAGTGAGAGAGACAGAGAGAAACAAAAGAAAAAAAAACAACCGGAGCCGATGCGTCTTTAATAAAGAGTGTCAAAGGTTACCGAGATTAGAATAAAAGAAATCAAAATCGAGCCGTAAAAAAAAATAATAATTTAATTTACAATTTTTATATTTTTATATTTTGATAATTATTTAATTAGAAATTCGATTAAAAGTGTAATAAATTAAAAAAATATTTAGGTTTAGTTTGGAGGAACAATAAAGAAAGACGATACTATCAGATCGGACAGTTGACGGAGCGAAAACAAAAGAAACGCGATCTGTTAAAAAAAATAAACATCTGAAACTAATAATAGGTGGTTGTGAGTGAGTGATTCTGTTTTGTTTTTTTTTTTTTTGTTTTTTTGTTTGTTTTTTTTTTAATGATGATTAATCGAAAAGGAAACCATGTAAATGGGGTTAAACAAATATTTTAAAATAAAATTTAAAAATTTTTAAAATTTATTTGTAATAAAAACGAATAAGTTGAAGAAAAAACTAAAGAGAGAAAAAATTAATTTCATATAAAAAAAATTAATTTCATATAAAAAAATTAATATTGTGGTTAACCTCAAATTTAAATAAAAAAAAAGGGGTTTCCATTGAAGAACATTCTTTAAATACGTTGAAAACGATCTTAAAACGCTCGATAAAAATGTTTGATAATTTTATTTGGTTCTCAAATTACTTCATTCATGTTCGCGTTTTTAGTTATAAATTCCAAGAAATGTCAAGTTCACCGAAATAACAATCAGGTAAATTAAGTAGATTAGAGATAATCATTTCACGTTAAAAAATCTCTAAAGTTCAAGAAACTTTATCTTTAAGATTTCTGTTCTATGCAGTATTGTAATAATTCTTAAAGCTATCGTGAATAAACTATGTACTCAAATGTCAATAATTCCTCAGTCGTTTTTAATCTTAATTTTACAAATTTTAATGTTTTTTTTTTTTTTTTTTTAATTCTACCATTGTGCTCAGCATAGTTTTAGCACATCATCATTTTAGTTATTAATAATTATTGGTTATTATGTAATCTGTTCTAAAACACACTCCCCAAAAAAATTAAAGGTACACTTTCTTCTATCATATCTTCGATAAAAAACATCTCTTAAGAAAAATAAAAAATTTTTCTTTTAAGTTGGAATCTTAAAATTTAATGAGTAAATCTCCAATACAAAACCAACCAAATTGTAGAATGGTGTAGACTCTGAAGAAAAGGTCACAGCTCTTAATATCTTTTTATAAATCAAGGATAATTCCCCAAGATAAATATTGAGCAAATCCAGATCAAACCTTCGCAATGTGTTAAATATTTAGGTATAGTTTCTGACAACAAAGTTAAGTTTCATATCCACTCTAAAAAAGCATAAAATGAAAGTAACAACGAGAGCCAAACATTTTCGAGCACTAACATATAAAAAACAAGGCATTAACACCAACTGTGTAAAATGCATCTACAAATCCATTTGCAAGCCAATTTTGAAATTCGAAAATAATGACAGCTGATAGCAAAGGAAGTATAGTGAAGAACTTAGAAGTTGGGGAAAGATTTTAACTTCGTACTTTAACCAAAATATGACATTCGATCAACCCCGTGCACAGTATTTCTATTGCCAATCTCTACTGAATGACCAAAGTTAAACCATTAGCAGAACACCTTTCGATATTGGCAAAAAATGCATTAACAAAATAACCAGCAATAAAAAGATCTTAAACTGGGCTGAGGGAGTAAGGTCGATAGCCTGTTTCCAAGGGGAAAAAGTGTTTAAGGGTACATTTTGGGCATTAGGATACTTACACTTAAGCTAGTAAGTTCTTGTATTTTTTGCCATGTAATTTTTATTTATTTTTTCTCTTTTGAAATAAATTCTTTCTAGATATCTATATTTAACGAGTAAATAGTGACATTGATATATAATTTTTGAGGTTTCAGCTGAAATTTCACATTTCACAAGGAAACCTAACGACTTGTCCATCACATATTTTAATGAAAATGATACAAATCGATAGATATCAATACATTCTCTAAAAACCTGATTCGTGGTGACTCAACCAAGGGCGGTTGATTACTTTGGACAAGTCAAAACGCGTCAACCAAAGACGTATAAGCGCCATAGTCTTAAATTGCGACTTTTTTTCGGGATTTACTTACGAATTGTAGAATAGTTCAAATTAATATTTTACACATTTGTATTATGTACTAATTGGTAGCACCTTTGTACTATAACTCGAAATGGAGCTGCACCTTGAAGAGAAAGATGAAAGAGTACTCGACAATGCTACGGAGAGCGGGCTTACTTTTTCATTTTTCTCTTCATGGTGCAGCTCCATTTCGGGTTATAGTACCTATCGATTAGTACCGCTTTTATTAAAATCGGTGACAGGCAAAATCTTCTTTACCATGGAAATCACCCAATTCGTAAGTGAATTCACATAAATAAGATCATTGCACATCCTGTGTGCAGCTCGCTCCTCGGAAAATTTTTATTGCAAGGAGCGGATTGAACACTATTTAGGTGTACGAAATGAATGTAAGGTAGCATGAAAATACATTCATTAAAAAAGTTTAGAGACTTTGCCCATGTACTTCCCCGTTCTTAAGAACGAGGATTCACATACGAGCGATAAAAATGAGACCAATGCGTATTTGTATTCATAGTATGTTACATGTAAGAAAAGATAATTTTTTAATTTTTTAGTACACAGCAAAATCAATGCCAAATTTAGTTTTCCTGTACTTTACAGATTTCATTAGTTCAAGAAAAATCATATTTCGACGATTACTACTTTACTTACAATAACTGATCATTGTACATTACTGTTGTTGCACACACGGTATGCAGGCCATCTTATAACCTCGGAAATCAATTGTACAGACGTTATAATCAGTCTTGAATGGGTTAAATCATAAAAATTCTTATGGAAAAATTTTATTATCCATTTTGAATTACTTTGAGTAATTTATAGTTATTTCTAGTCCAACTTATCGATTGTTTGGATCCGAACATAAAAGAATTAAAAAATCCTTCACTCGGTTTTAAAAGTCTCAACATCAATTTTTTCACAATTTCAACAAAAATATTCATAAACTGCATTTTTTTAGAAAGGAATTTACCAAATATAATTACAGACATTTTAAACATTGTAGAACCAAGACATAGAAATACCAATACCACACTAGAAATGAAAATTGGTTCAAAGAAATGGCTTACCTTCAGTACATAAAAATTTTAAAAACGAAAGTTATTTACTACAACGAATTTGTACTGTTCCAAGTCGAATTCTATCAGATATTTGTATATTTTAAAATATAGTTTTTGAGTTCATTTAAAATGATACAGAAATATTAAATAAGAACCATCTATTAAGTAGGAACCAAAAAACAATTAAGGAAACAACAAGATGTACTGCAGCTTATTTATTATGTTCTTGATTACCCATGTTTCGGCATCTCCACCGTCATCAAGTCAATCGTTATGGAAGAACAGGATAAATATAAATACAAAATAGGTTTACAAAATACATATTTAAATATTTACTGTCGAAAATTGTAATAAAAGGTGTGCTAAATCCTTGTTAACAAGTTAAAATTTTGTAAAATAGGTAGAAAATTGAATTGCAAAAATAGCCACTGGCCCGATGACGGTGGAAATGCCGAAACTTAGGCAATCAAGAACATAATAAATAAGCTTCATTATATCTTGTTGTTTCCTTAATTATCAACTGAAGAATGGAGAAGTATATTGCATAACTAAAAACAATGTTTTTCTAACGAAGAAAAGTGAATGGAACGATATAAAAATATTTTCGTCCAGAAGGTTTGTAGAATAACGTCTCCTTAAAGAAAAAATAAAAATATTCAAAAAAATAATGACCTTTGCATGCACTTCCAGTTTTACCGGAAGTAGTACAAGATTACAATAGTTATTTAAAATTGGACTAATTTTGTTATTCTATAATCGAAATCCAATAAAAATAAATCTTTCTAACCAGTGATGTGGTTAGAAAACTCTAAAATCTGTTTTACACGTACTATAACGAAATGAAATGGAGCTGCACTATGAAGAGAAACATGTACTCGGCAATGTTACGGAGATGGGGCTTACTTTTTCTTCTTTCTCTTCATGGTGCAGCTCCATTTCGGGTTATGGTACATCTAGTAATTGCCAGAAAGTGGCTAAAATTTCATGCTGATTTTTTTTCTGATATAAAGTTTGTTTTTGGACTTTAGAATATTTTAAGCACTATATAACATGAAAGTGTTAAATTTAATATTAAAAGTTAATTAATAATAGATACGATGTGATAAGAAAGACAACATAAAGCAAGACGAGGTAAGAGACTTTTTGTATTTGTATTTTAATTACTTATTGTGATGTAAAAATCAGATTACTTTTTTGTTGTTATTATAGTTTTTTTTTACCGAAATTAAAAAAATATTTTTTGTAACATTTCATTCATCGAATCGAACTTGATGCTAAAGCACTCCAAATACAATACAGACTGATTTATAACTTCTTATTGAAGTGAGAAAAATTCCTCGTTTATCTAAACATCTACTCGTTAAAAATCAAAAATAATTTCCTTAGTGCACACATGTCATATTATGTTGTAATATACCTACTACTCACTGTCAGTACATTCTCAAGATACCTATATTCCTAACAAAAAAAAAGCTTACTAAAATGCTTGAAATTAAAAGCACAAACAACTTTTTTTTTGTAAAAAAAAAAATTGGTTAAGTTTAACTTTCGCAACGTATTTATAAAATTTACTACGCTATTTATAGCGTAACATTAGAAATAACTACTACACATAACATACAAAGAGATAACCAAGCAATGTATTGGTTATTTGATAAATTTTAAATTTTCGTTATCTCTCACAGTTTTTCCATTTTTCGATTAAATAAATAATTAAATTTAATTTTAAAGAAAATTTCAAACTATTTCAATAAATTACATTTTTTAGTTTTTTTTCTAAATTTAATTTTCAATGAAAATTTTCAAACAAAGATTTTAAGTTAGATTAAAAAAATTCTTATGTCTATTTTGACATTTTCATAACCTTAGATTTTTTAAAAGTAAAGTTTAAAAAATCACCGAGATTTTATTTATAGGAATTAAGAAAAGATTTTTTAACTAAATCTAGATTAAAAAGTCTATTTTATCATCAACAAGTTAGATTTTCTCTAAACTTGATCAAAAAAATTAAAAAAATTTTTATGTCAATTTTGACATTTTCATAACCTTAGATTTTTTAAAACTAAAGTTTAAAAAATCACCGAGACTTTATTTATAGGAATTAAGAAAAGATTTTTTAACTAAATCTAGATTAAAAAGTCTGTTTTATCATCAACAAGTTAGATTTTCTCTAAATTTGATCAAAAAAATTAAAAACATTCTTATGTTAATTTTGACATTTTCATAACCTTAGATTTTTTTAAAACTAAAGTTTAAAAAATCACCGAGACTTTATTTATAGAAATTAAGAAAAGATTTTTTAACTAAATATAGATTAAAATGTCTATTTTACCATCAACAAGTTAGATTTTCTCTAAATTTTACCAAAAAAATTTAAAAAATTCTTATGTCAATTTTGACATTTTCATAACCTTAGATTTTTTTAAAACCAAAGTTTAAAAAATCACCGAGACTTTACTTATAGGAATTAAGAAAAGATTTTTTAACTAAATCTAGATTAAAAAGTCTATTTTACCATCAACAAGTTAGATTTTCTCTAAATTTAACCAAAAAAATTAAAAAAATTCTTATGTCAATTTTGACATTTTCATAACCTTAGATTTTTTAAAACTAAAATTTAAAAAATCACCGAGACTTTATTTATAGGAGTTAAGAAAAGATTTTTTAACTAAATTTAGATTAAAAAGTCTATTTTATCATCAACAAGTTAGATTTCCTCTAAATTTAAGCAAAAAAATTCAAAAAATTCTTATGTCAATTTTGACATTTTCATAACCTTACATTTTTTAAAACTAAAGTTTAAAAAATCACCGAGACTTTATTTATAGGAATTAAGAAAAGATTTTTTTTACTAAATATAGATTAAAAAGCCTATTTTATCATCAACAAGTTAGATTTTCTCTAAATTTAATTAAAAAAATTCTTATGTCAATTTTGATATTTTTATAAAATTTTGACAATTTAAAAAATTAAAGTTTAAAAAATCACCGAGGGTTTATTTATAGGAATTAAGAAAAGATTTTTTAACTAAATATAGATTAAAAAGTCTATTTTATCATCAACAAGCTACATTTTCTCTAAATTGAACCAAAAAAATTAAAAAGAATCTTATGTCAATTTTGATATTTTTATAAAATTTTGACAATTTAAAAAATTAAAGTTTAAAAAATCACCGAGGCTTTATTTATAGGAATTAAGAAAAGATTTTTTAACTAAATCTAGATTAAAATGTCTATTTTATCATCAACAAGTTAGATTTTCTCTAAATTTAACCAAAAAAATTTAAAAAAATTCTTATGTCAATTTTGACATTTTCATAACCTTAGATTTTTTTAAACTAAAGTTTAAAAAATCACCGAGACTTTATTTATAGGAATTAAGAAAAGATTTTTTAACTAAATCTAGATTAAAAAGTCTATTTTATTATCAACAAGTTAGATTTTCTCTAAATTGAACCAAAAAAATTTAAAAAATTCTTATGTCAATTTTGATATTTTTATAAAATTTTGACAATTTAAAAAATTAAAGTTTAAAAAATCACCGAGACTTTATTTATAGGAATTAAGAAAAGATTTTTTAACTAAATCTAGATTAAAAAGTCTATTTTATCATCAACAAGTTAGATTTTCTCTAAATTTGATCAAAAAAATTAAAAAAATTCTTATGTCAATTTTGATATTTTTATAAAATTTTGACAATTTAAAAAATTAAAGTTTAAAAAATCACCGAGGTTTTATTTATAGGAATTAAGAAAAGATTTTTTAATTAAATCTAGATTAAAATTTCTATTTTATTATCAACAAGTTAGATTTTCTTTAAACTTGATCAAAAAAATTAAAAAAATTCTTATGTCAATTCTGACATTTTCATAATCTTAGATTTTTAAATCTAAAGTTTAAAAAATCACCGAGACTTTATTTATAGGAATTAAGAAAAGATTTTTTAACTAAATCTAGATTAAAAAGTCTATTTTATTATCAATAAGTTAGATTTTCTTTAAACTTGATCAAAAAAATTAAAAAAATTCTTATGTCAATTTTGACATTTTCATAACCTTAGATTTTTTTAAAACTAAAGTTTCAAAAATCACCGAGACTTCATTTATAGGAATTAAGAAAAGATTTTTTAACTAAATATAGATTAAAAAGTCTATTTTATCATCAACAAGTTAGTTTTTTTCTAAATTGAACCAAAAAAATTAAAAAAATTCTTATGTCAATTTTGATATTTTTATAAAATTTTGACAATTTAAAAAATTAAAGTTTAAAAAATCACCGAGGCTTTATTTATAGGAATTAAGAAAAGATTTTTTAACTAAATTTAGATTAAAAAGTCTATTTTATCATCAACAAGTTAGATTTCCTCTAAATTTGATCAAAAAAATTAAAAAAATTCTTATGTCAATTTTGATATTTTTCTAAAATTTTGACAATTTAAAAAATTAAAGTTTAAAAAATCACCGAGGCTTTATTTATAGGAATTAAGAAAAGATTTTTTAACTAAATCTAGATTAAAAAGTCTATTTTATGTTCAACAAGTTAGATTTTCTCTAAATTTAACCAAAAAAATTAAAAAAATTCTTATGTCAATTTTGATATTTTCATAACCTTAGATTTTTTAAAACTAAAGTTTAAAAAATCACCGAGACTTTATTTATAGAAATTAAGAAAAGATTTTTTAACTAAATCTAGATTAAAATGTCTGTTTTATCATCAATAAGTTAGATTTTCTTTAAACTTGATCAAAAAAATTAAAAAAATTTTTATGTCAATTTTGACATTTTCATAACCTTAGATTTTTTAAAATTAAAGTTTAAAAAATCACCGAGACTTTATTTATAGAAATTAAGAAAAGATTTTTTGACTAAATGTGTCTCTTATATTTTAGAACAGTTTAGAAATGAACAACAGTGTTGACATTTCGTAATTGTCCAAACAGTAAAGGTCAAAAAAAGGAAGAACCGTCCCCACACAAAAGTAAACTTGTAAGGCAAACATTTAAACGGTTTTTAATCCGATTCGTAGAGCAATTCGAAATCCGGGCCGACTCAAACGAACATTTCTCTCGTATGACAGTCATTAAGGCTTGACCTATTGCCACAAGCTTAGACTTTGACCCATCATCCCGGGCCCACTTCGCCGACGATGTTTTCAAAATTATCGTGTACAAGTACATATCTTAGTTATACATTTCAATCTCTCTCTCCACGTACAAGTGTATGTGTGTGTATGTATGTGTTAAGAGTTACATTTTACAAGGACAATTCCAATCGTCAATTTAATTCAGAGAAGTTACAATAAAATCAAACTTAATCAGACTTAAAAAAAATTTCTTTCCAACAAAATTTTTCACCACAGACATTATTTGAGTTTTAAGACTTAAAAAATTTTATATTGAAAAATAAAAATAAAAATTATAAAAAATTGTATTTTAAAACTGATAAAATGTGATTATTTTTTAGATTAATTATAATCATAATTTTATTTTTATTTTTTTGGCAACTTTTCAAAAAAATAAAAAATCAAAACTAAAATTCTTTAGCTTCAATCAGTTTTTTTGTATGTATTAATAAATAAGTTAGATAAGGAATTCTTTACGTATATATTTTGAGGTTAAGTGTCAAATAAAAAAAAACATCTAAAAATATAAACAAAATCGAATCGAAAAGAGAACAAATTGAAATAAAATGGAATATTTTATATTAAATATATTTCAAATAAACCAAAATTTATTAAAAAAAATTTCATCTTTAAAACTATATGAAATCTAATATGAAAAATAGTAATATTTTTTTTATAATTTAAAAAAGAAAAACCATAAAAAAAATTGAAAACAAAACCCGATTTAAATAAACAAGTGAAATCAAGTCACTAAAAACAAATTGTAAATAGCAAAATAACCAACAACAATAATAATCTTATAACCACTACTATCTTAAAACCTCACACGTACACGAACGCAAACGTAATATGTAATCTATACACAAGAGAAGATATAGATATAGAAAAAACGTGTTGATGGGGTTTTATCATAATCGTCTCACTCACCGTATGTTCTCTGATAATCTTGTTTCGTAGCCATGGATCGGTCGTCGTTATCGCTATCGTGGAGGCGAGCAAAAGCACACTGCGATCGCTCAGAAGGCTTTGTGGCACCGCACGTTCCGCACGCGCACAGACTCGCTGGTGCTGCTGCTGGCGGCAGAGCTAGAGGACGGTAGCGCCGGCCGAAAGGGACGGGGTGGGGAGGGAGCGGGAACGGTAATCGGCTTGGCTGTGACGACGATGGTGGGGAAGGCTTCAACTTTGGTCAACGCCCAGTTCGTTTCCATCGGAGGCATCTTGCTCGCCGAATAGGCCTTCCTCGGCTCGAAATGAAATTGTTCGCTTTCCTTCGGTGTCTGTACGGATGGGAGAAAAAAATAAAATATGCTGTGCGTGAGTGTGCGTGTGAGAGAAAAAAAGTAGGCTTGGTTGGGAGGGGAGGGGAGTTAAGATGGCTGACTGAATGAGGTGATGCGATTTTTAATGTTTATTTTATTTTTGGATAGATAAAGTTTGATTTAAAAATCCTCCTAATTAAAATTACTTTTGATTAGGACAAGTGTTTAAAAACTTACTGTGATTTTTCCTTGGGTTTTCTTCACTTTGAAACTTGTTAAATTAATAATCTATCGCGGTTAAATCATAAACCAAACAGACTCAAATGTCAAAATAAAGAGTGATAAGAGTTACCAACCTGAGATATAAAAAAGTTTCTATTTTTCGCGTAGTTTAAATTTGTATTTTTTTAAATTATCATAAAAATTAAAATAATTATTTATAAAATGTTAGGAAAAATTATCTTGTTTTTAAGTTTCTTTAAACTTACTTTCAGGGTGGTTAAAAAGATTTGGATGGATAACTTGTGGTGAGAGTGCTTCTGTACACCCTGTATGTTTCGAAATTCGAATTTTTTTCACCATAAGCTGTAGCCAGCTGATATAAAAACATGGTCAAAAAATGAAAAAACTCTAATAAAGATTTTCAATGCTGCAACTTTCAATGTTGTACACACGCAATGCATGTACAGGGTGGACCAACTTAAACACTTTTAAAACAAGATTCCTGTTTCTATAAGAGACAAAGCAAAATTAATATCAGTGTCTGATTCTCGATTTTTATAAAAAATTCAATAGTCAAAACCACATAATGATATCTTTCACGGTTCTAGAGATACAGGTTGTTTTTCAAAAAAGAGCATTTTTGAAAAGTCTTAATTCATTATGAAGTGTTTGATGGTGTAGGTTAGAATTCTCTGTAAGCTATAAATGAATAGTTAGATAAAAATGATTTTTTTTTCAAAGGAACACTCTGTATATTTTTACATATTCGATGAGAGCTTAAAATTTCATTAAAATTCATGATATTTTGCTCAAAACAAATTTGTTATAAAGAAATGCTTTACCTATCAACATGAATTAATTCAAGTTGTATTAATAACATAATTTTAAAATTAGTCTACAGTCAGTAAATCACAGAAGTGTCTGTCTTCCTGTCGATAATAGAAAAATCTATAACATGAATGTCACTCTCACTACGCTACTCCATACTCATTGCAAAATTTCACTAATCAATCACAAATTCAATAATAAATTGCGAATGCTGTGTGTTTGCTGTACACGCATATATGCTGTACTACGTATCATTATTGCTGTACTATAACCCGAAATGGAGCTGCACCATGAAAAGAAATATAAAAAGTATACCATTTTCGGCGAAAGATGTCTCATGCGTCATTGATTAATTATGTTATTCTAGACTACTATTTTCGGTTTTCGTCTCTCTCTGACATGTACAAAGAAAAAAAAAAATATTTGACATATGTCGAAAAAACGCCGACAACTAATGACGCATGAGACATCTTTCCCCGAAAATAGTATAAGTCCCCTCTCCGTAACATTTCCCAGTGCTCTTTCATCTTTCTCTTCATGGTGCAGCTCCATTTCGGGTTATAGTACAATACAGCAAAATTCCGTACGTCTGGTCACCTTATCTAATACAATGTTCTATAAATTATAAGTGACAAGATAGAAAATGAAAGAAAATATGGCCAGTAAGTTATTTTTTACTAAAATCTACCTAATTGTCAATCTTTTCAGTAATCATTCTTTAAAATTTTCTAAGAATAATCAATGCCTCAAATTTTGGATATTCATTATTTATAAAATCGCCAATAAAGTTTGTAGAAATGTCCAACGTATCACTATCCTATATCTCAGAGAATTTTGAACTTGAGTCGCAGAGATTTACTCTACGGGCTTAAATTTTATTGTTTTATTCAAAATTTAAAACATAATAACATAAAAAACATAATAAATATAAAAAAGCAATTGAAGGGTGGAGTGCAAGAAGTACCTAAGTAGCATTTTTATAAAATCTGCCAAATTGCGAATTTATCATGCTATCAAACATGATAAACCGAGATATCGCGATTAGGCAGATTTTATAAAAATGCTACTTAGTTACTTCTTGCACTCCACCCTTCAATTCTGTCAAAAATTGAACATGTCTGTTAAAGTACACCTTTCTCAAATTATGAAGTAAGTATCTCAAACATATAACATGACCATAAATAACGGTTTTAAATATACTTACCTTCAAAATAGTTTCAAATGAAACGTTAACCCTCTATGGGCCGAATTTTTGTTTTAAATCAAAAAAAAAAGTTACAGCATTTGCTTTGTTATATCAGGTTGATGAGTCTGGCAACGGTCATAAATAAAGATGTTGATTGTATGGTAACCTTATAGAATTAAGATTTATGCTTAATCACATGAAAAACTATATTTATTTGGTAAAATGTCAATAAATTAAAATGTGACCTGAAAGTTACACTGTCCAATAGAGGGTTAGGTTAGCGTCCGTTCGTAAAACATTGTGCGAAAACTAAAGCTGTGAAACCGGAGTATGGGATGTTTGGGGAATTGATTATTTTTGTAATATTCTATAATATTGACGTCGTTCGATCTATATTATAAACAACTTTTACAACGAGGTTATTCTATGCTATTACTATTAAACCTTGCGGCTGGATTAACCTGAAGACGGCGGCGATGCCGAAACCTAGGAAGTCAAGAACAAAAAATAAAAAAAACTACAGTACATTTCATTCTTTTCCTTTATCGACCAAGTGAAGAATAGAGAAGTTGCACAATTAATAGAGAAGACATTGCACAATTAATTCAAACATCATTCACCATAGAAATTTTATGTTACTAATTAACCCTTAAAAGTTTTTTGTCCAAATGTTATGGACATTGTATTGGTCTTTGTCAGCTCCTATGTCCAGACGTTGTAGACATAAAATCTAAGCAAAATAAATGTAACGTTTGAAATACTCAGACTCAGCTAATGTCATGTGTCAAAATAAAAAACTTTTCACTAATCATCATTAGCTTTGTTCGTTAGGGCTGCACTGCTTGCACTTAACAGTTCAGTGCATTATTAAATTTTGGTTACATATGCGTTCGTTAAATTATATTTCATACCTGAACTAAAGTGCACCAAATTACACTGAATTACAGTCATTCCCCTTTAAATGCTATACGAAACAGCACTTTTGCAGCATAGTGTAACTTAGTTCAGTGCACGTCTTAACTCTTTGAGGGGCGAACTTTTTCCAACAAAAAAAACTCAGTGGGCACTACATCTCTTAGCAAAAAGCATAATCTGAGCTTGAAGAGGTGAGGTAGTACGCGCTCTCAACCATTGTAGAGCAAAAGGAGCAGAGATAAAAAAGTGGTTTATTTTGTGTACCAGCGAATGCAAAAGTCAAAATTCGAAGAGGTACATTAAGCCACCCACCAACCCTCAAAGAGTTAATCCAACGAACAAAGCTATTATTTATAAACGGGTCGTTAGTGTAATTTGACCAAATTTGACGTTTATCAAATATAAAATTTCATTTATTAGAATGCATTAATAATACAACATACATTTTTCTCCCCCTATCATGGTCTAATAAAATTTTAAAATATATTTTAGCATGAATTTAAATAAACATTCGTTATATTATAATGATTACCTTCCTTTTTGTACTTACCAGGGTTTTTAACTGCTACTACTTAAAATTTATTTCCGAGAGTTGACGAAAATTTGGAAACTTTTCTCTCACAATTTTGGTGACATTCATACATCTAGCAATATTGGATAGAAAATTCTTCTACTAGTTTTTTTTAAATTGTTTGGATATATTTTCACCATTTCCAAAATAACTGAAAATGTACACAGTTAAGATAAACGAGGAAATTGCAGTTTAAGACTCACCATTTTAAACAGAATCCGTGTTTAATTGTATGTTCAAACCCAAAACCCTTTAAATTAAAAACATTAATTTGGGAATCCAATTACAATAAATCATCGTTTATCTGACCTAACTAGAATCATTGGGAATCCGGATAATTGAAAATCCAGACAAAATCGAATATACAAATAAATTGATTATAACCAAAACAAACCTATCTTCTTGTTATCACAGTCAAAAACTATTATATTCATAATGTAGAAATTAGTTTTAAAAAATATCAGAAAATTTTAAGATTCCATGAAAGATAATTCCCCCCTTAATTTGAATTAATTATCTCACAGCTTTTTTATACTTACTGTATACGAACTGTAGAAAAAATCAAAACTCACTCAAAGTATAAATTCATTTGCTCGTCCAACACTAAAAAAAAAATACATATTACTAATATTCAAAATAAAATTACTAAATATGACTATAAATAATAATTTAAAATAAACTTACCTTTAAAATCGTTTTAAATTACACCTACGTGACAAATAAAAAAAATATTTCTCAAAATTTTCACAGTAATAAAAACGTATAAACAATTAAAACCTCTTTAAAGAAACTAAACCTTAAAAACAAACAAAATAATTAACATCCCGAACAAGTCCAACTAAAATAACAAATTAAAATCCAATTAAAGTAACCCTTAAATAATCGTTTTGTTTTTCAAACACATTCCTCAACTTTAAAAGGGTTAATAACAAAAGAAAAATAAAGAAACCTATTTTAAGCTATCTATTAAATAAAGATTCTTATTCGTTCCAAAACCAAATTGGGCGTTGTCTTATAATTAACCCCTTTGTTAAAGGCGGAGTTTCAAAGTACAGGAAAAATAAGGGTTTTAAACAAGTTAAATATTTCTCCAAAAGATGGTGCTTTATACAAAAAAACTATAAAACAATCTTATACAGGCAACCGAACAAACACACCTTGCTTTTATATTTAATATATTTGGTTGCATATCTGATTCATTTCCAACAAAATATAATTTAAAATTCTTTTATTGAATCAAAAGATAATTCTATTATAATAAATAAAACGGATAATATCATATCAAAAATATATTAAAGCACAGTTTGTTTTGTTTTCGAAAAGATTTCGGTGATTTTCCTTTATCAAATTTGGCACTAGGATAATTTTTTTTAAGTATGTGGTTGAAGCGTTTATTCATAGAGGGAGCCAACGAACGACGATAAAATCAGTAAAATAATTTACACCTACCCGTTATAACAGAAGAAAAAAACATAAAACGTTACAATAAAATTACGAAATTGCGAAATTTCATCCTTATTATTAAACCTTATTTAAGTATATTTATGTACAAATAGACGAGATGCTTTCTTATTTTTATTTCTAAACTTATATCGTACTTTTTAAGATATTGTATAATAATTATTATTATTTTTTAATATTAAATTATTGAAGTTACAATTAATTCGAGTTATAATTCATTGGGTTTATAGAAATTTTTTAATTACCTGATAAAATTGAAATATTGATATACGTTTAGAAATAAAATTGAAATCATCAAATTCTGTATATGAATAAAATTTAAAAAGAGAAAAACTTATAAATATAGTAGTTAAAGTTGTAGTTAATAGTTTAAAGCCTGTGTTACAGACGTTTTAAGGCGTTTACGCCCAAAGAGGACGCTTTCATCTTTCTCGTTGGCTGCACTGACATCGGAGCTTGAGGAGGTGACTCACTTGCATTTTCTGCATTACCTAATTCCTAAAAATAATCAATATAAACATTGATAATAAGAACAAACTAATGTAATTGACAAATAAGTAAAATTAATCAATTGATGGCAAAAAAATTTCCTTTTTTATGTTTTCCATGTTTAGGCTGAATTTATTGCTCAGCCGATACTCATCTTTGGTTAGTTAATTATTGTTCAGTGCTTGGCTGATTGACAGATGGATACAACTTGTACATTCTTAAGATAAATTTAACGCTTTTTGACATTTAGCAAAATTAGAAAACAAAGCTTGATACTTCTCAAGGTAAGCTTTTAATCGTGCATAACGGCCTTTATACAAATTATGAGACAAGTCCCATACTGACTGGAAAACTTATTGACGAACTAATGGTGGGTTTAGGATGTCAAACTTAAAGGCTGTAATCGTAACCGTAGCAGTAACTCTAGTATTTAAAAAAAAGTTCAACTATTTTGTTCAATAGAAGTGTTTAGGCAATATCTAGAAATTACGACAAATTTGATGGTTATTACAAGGTTACGGTTTAGTTTGACATTCTAAACCCACCATAAGTATTTATTACGGTTTGGCCATCCGTCGAAACACGGACTCTTTAGAGAAAATGCAAAATGATATATGGACAACCTTATACCACAAAATTTCGACGGATGAGAAACCGCAGCACGACAGATGTCCTATAGGTGAAGATTCATGGTGCTTTTGGCAAAGAGCAACGGCTTTGCACACTCTCGAAAAATATGTACACAAGCCACAAATGTCAATGAAAGTTTTTAACGCCATTACGATCACCTATGATGATATCATTAGAGATGATCTATTTGCTCGTTGAATAGGAGGGTACTCGCGAAATGCAAACGAAAGCTTTCTATTGTTTGGTCAATACCTCCTAAAACAACCTCGAGCGGCAAAAATATTATTGATATCATAACTAATATTGCGGTTATAACATTCAACGACGGGTTTCAAGACATATTGGAAGTAATGAACGCATTAAAACTGAAAATCGGCAATGAATGTTATAACTTCTACGTAGAGATAGATGAGCGCCACGTAAAAGTAGCTAACCACTCAATTTCCAAAAGAAAAGATGCCCGGAAAGACCTGACATCGACCAGAAAAGAAACAAAAGAGGAATTTTTGGATAAGGAAGAGATGCTTAACAGTCCCAGCATAGCAGATTGAAGGAAAAAAGAGCGTGTTTTAAAGATTTTTTAGTTTAAATACACATAAAACTTTAAACATGTTTTTCTTAAAATTGTGTTTTTCGAAACGGCAAGCAGTAGAATTAAAGCAATTTTTATCCTATCGGCTTGAAATTATAACTGAAACTTTTTTGATAGATTTTCTAGAGAAGTACAGGGTGGGGCGTGGTAACTTCCTTTTTTGAAAATGTAAAACACTGTACATGTCTCATACAACGTTATTCTTATTTTCAGCCTCTCACACAACATTGGAGATTTGAATTTACACAGTTTTAAAAAGAATTTGTGACAAATGTCGCCCTCCATTGTCAATACACTGATTCAATCGAATTTTAAAGTTTTGGTGCACTCTTTCAAGCGTATCGCCTGGGATATTGACAATTTTGGCTTGAATGTTATTCTGTAAGTGTTCCAGGGTATTGGGATGATCATTGTAAACTAGGGACTTGAGGTAACCTCAGAGGAAGTAATCAGGGGGAGCTAAATCGGGCGAGTGTGCAGGCCAGTTTATGTCCCCTCGCAGGGAGATCAGTCGCTACGGGAAAGCTGCTCTCAAAACATCCATGGATACCCTGGAGGTGTGGGCCGTAGCCCCATCTTGTTGGAACAAGACGTTCTCAAAATTTATTTCTTCAAGAGCCGGTAAGAAGAATTGCTGGATTATTGCCATATATCGGTCCGAATTGACGGTAACAGCACGACCGTTTTCTTGAAAAAAGTAAGGGCCAATGATCCCAACCCTTGATATGGCACACCATACCATAACGTGATCCAAATCAAGGGGCCTCTCTTATGGCGAATTCGATTGGGAAAACTAGTGTGCACTGGTGCGCACTCGTTGAGTGCAAAATGTGACATATGTCACACTAGCTTAGTGCAAAAAAGGCAAATTCAACAGAACGCGATGAAATCAAACATAATCATAACATCACTTGTAAGTGTGTTTAAGGCTTGATGATGTTTAAAATGTTTTATAAACTACAATAATAAAATGTAATAGAACACAACGAAACAACCAATAGAACACGCTGCTATGCACTGGTGCGCACCAGTGCAACTGAGTGCAACCAATCGAATACGCCATTAGAGTTCTCTGGGATTTGTGTCATTCCAGTACCACATATTGTTTATTTAGGCAGCCACTAAGGTGAAAATGTGCCTCATTAGAACAGAACACAACTGCGTCGTTTGGCAAGGTATCACCTAGCTGCTCACATGATGTTTGTCAGGTTCCATAATCACCTACTGTCAGTTATTGTACCTCAATCATTTTGTATGGGTAAAAATTGAGCTCACCGTGGAGAATTTGAGGAAGAGAACGGCCCGACATCCCAAGAAAAACTGCATGTTTATGCGCAGAATGCTTGGGTGACCGCTGAACATACACACGAATTCTTTCCACATTTTCAGGTGTCGTAACAGACTTTGGAGGTATTTTTCTCCTTTTGGAAACACCTCCCGTTTCTCTGAACATATTCACCCACAATAAAACAGATTTTCGGTCAGGAACACGACCCCGTGGGGGAATATCGAAGTAACGACGAAAGGCACGTTGTACCGCAATTATTAAGTAATCATTAAAAAAAGACTGATGTGGAGTCGATGCCTCAACGGCTAACTCTCGGGTTAGCACGCTTGGTGTTCCGGGTTCGAGCCCGAGTTTTCCCAACACCTAATCGCTCCACCGACCTTCGGAGGGGTCGTTAAGCCGTCGGTCCCGCAACCAGTCGAACATCTCTGGTTGTGTATCACCCTTGTGTGTAGGAGGTTTGTATAACCAGATGCGCGTTTGGGCTCGCTGAGCGGCACCTCGCGGATAAGACGGACCCGAGCCGAGGCGTGGCTCGCGCCGCCTTGGTTGCGGGGGGCCTGCGAGGAAGCGGTACTGGTTATTTGAACATCGACAAACCTCATGGGGTTTAATACAAAGGGCGTACTGAGGCCTAAGTGTTAGGGTGATATTACCCTGCCCCGAACTCCTACATACATAGAAAAAGACGCCTCTACAGCAAAAACGCGCTGTTGATTAGACCAAAGCATGCTTGCGGCTGAGGAGGGTAAAAACATAAACCTCCAACTCTACCCCTTCCATTGAACACTTCCTCACCCCTCTGTTATCATCGCTAATTGCACTACAGTGTATTCAAAAAAGGAAGTTTCCACGCCCCACCCTGTATTATACCTTCAGATGTGTACAAAAACCATAAATATTATTGTCTTATTAGTAGTTAAGAAAAAAAATATATAAGAAAGCCTTATTTTTCAGCCCGACAGAGTAGCGTTAACCCTTTTAGGTCAAATTGTTTAGATTTAGATGATGGAATCTGTCATTTTTAACAGAGTAGTTTAAAAAATAACTACTAACAATTAATAGATGGCACCATTCTGATTTTGTGATAATAAAATCTGTTCATACAACCCTTAAAAACCATTTAAAAAATTTTCATCAATTTAAAATGTTTGATTTTTGTTTAAAATTTCACTGTAAACAAAATCTAATAGACTTACACTTATATTATTATAACTCGCCAGTCTCATTTGAGCCAATTGAGACGCCGGAGTAAGATTCGTTGAGCTGCCAAACGGCGACATCATCGAAGACACCGCCCTTTTTAACTTCGAAGGAGTTTTATTAAACGAAAAAGCCCTACCGACCCTTAACCTCGTCTTCGTGGCAAATTTAAAAGCCCTAGATAACGTCCCGTGATTTATATCGCTTGTATCGATATCCAATTGATGAGGTTCCAAATAAGCCATAAATTTCTCCTAAAAAAAATAAATAAAATAAGTAAACAAAATTCAAATAAAATAAAATAAAAAATTAATTCACATTCACTAAAATTAAAAAATCTAAATCTAAAATTATAATTTAATCATATACAGTGAAATCTCCCTTGTGCAGATACCGACACCCACCAAAAGTGTCCGTTCAAGAGGGGTATCGGCTTAAGAGAAATATGAAGCAATTATATGAAAGTCGGACGGTTCTATTAGAATCTATCCGTCCGAGGGGGGTGTCCGTTCAAGAAGAGTGTCCGCAAAGGGAAATTTCACTGTAATAATATTCTTACCGCATCTGCCGTACAAGCATTTGTAGCCATTTGCTTACATAAAGTCTTCAAAAACGCAACTTTATCGGCTTCCTCATCAGTCATCGCAAACGAACACAATCTTTCTTTTAACTCTTCCGTATTACGAAAAACCAAGCTAAAAACCCTCTGACAATCTTCGGTTTCTTTTATATCGATTACTCGTTTAATCGTACTAAGAGACATCAGCTTAACGTGTTTGTACGGTTTTATCGATGAGTTTTTATGGACTCCGTTCACCGTATTTGGCGACTTGAGCGTATTGAATGCCTTCGAACGTTTCTTACACACTTCTAATTGATCCGAGAAGAGGAATAACACTAACGGATTACCTTTACTAGAGAGACCTTCGGATGAAGATAATTGAATCACTTCTGATTTAGCTATAAAATTTCTATGTGATGATACCAAATCAGGCTAAAAAGAAAAATAAATACTATTAATAATATCTGCAACTTGGTTTTTAAATATATCGAGATCGGTCGTTTTATTTATTATTTAGTTCACAAATTATTTACAACAACCCAAGACAATAGATGGCACTAATATCAAGATTCCTCAAAATTAAATCAAAATGCATGAATTTGCACGTATTTTAGTAAAAATAAATTAAAAACACTTGTCTTTTAACCAAAAAAAAATTTTTTTTCTTATTTCTATTATATGACTACTTACAGGACAATTATCAATCTCATTAAAGATATCAAACATGACCCTCTGTCCTTCAGTTTTCCTCTTATCTTCGTTAATATGCTTCATAACTTCCCTAATCGAAGCGAGAGCTTTTTCCAAAGCGGCGTGATCCGCGTTATTCTTGGGCGTGTGCTTTAATATATCGTTCAGAAGCAAACTAATACTCGGCAATCTCTGAACGGGTCTAATTAATAATTCCTGAAGGCTTTGTCGACCGCATTCCGGTTTGGTTTGGCAAGCTTTTAAGAACGCGTGAAACCGCGGCTTCGTTTGATCGCACTGTACCAGCATGCTCTTCATTTCCTCGAAGAAATTCACGAAGGGCGGGTACGCTTTTAGGAGATCCGTGGAATATTTTAAAATTACGTTTCCTATGCTTTTATCTTCCGTCCAATACGCGGACATTCTACGGAGTTCTTCTAACATTTTAACGTGCGTTTCATAAATCGGAGGGAGGTTTCCAAAAATTATTTTTAATTCGGTGTTGTTTAATAAAGCTTCTTCGTCCGATGTATTTTCTAGTTGTTGTTTAAACATCTAAAAAAGATTGAAATAAGACTAAAATGAAGCTTATTATAAAAAGAAATGATCAAAAATTACTTTACAGATAAATAATAAATAGTAGAAAATAATTTAATTAAAAAAAAGTTAAAGTAATAGGGTTCATGTAAGAAAATAGTTATACAAAAGGTTGCCTTTTATATTTTGGGAATGGACAACCCTACTGTTGCAATCTGGCAACTGATAGCTCTATCGTAGTTTGACATTTTTAAGGTTATACGTACTCAGAATATTTTGACATACAAGCCCTATTTCTGTTATTTACAGTAACTTAAAAGATTCATCTCGGCCAAATAATGGAATTAAATGGTGAACATTTTCGTGCGATTATTTTTTACAACTTTCAACGTAGATTAACTTAGCAACAGTGCATGGATGAACTGAATTCAACTTTTGGCGATGAAATTCCATCAAGGACTAGTGTTTATCGATGGTATGGTGAATTCAATCGAGGTCATAGTCCACTCCAAGACGAATTTCGTGAAGGTCGTCCGAAATCAGTTGTTCCGGAAACCATTGATGCTGGTTGGTTCAAACAACTGCATTTTTGAGCACTTAAAACATCGATTTGATGAATCATCTGTATAATCCTGACTTGGCACCAAATGACTTTTTTTATTCCCTTACGTAGAAAGTAAACTGAGGTTGACGTTTTTCAACACCTGAAGAAGCGGTTGCTCCGTTCAGAATGCATGTTTTGGAGCTACCTCAGAGTAACAAAAGTGCTTCGGCAATTGGTTCAAATGCAAAAATATATAGATCTTCATGGGGAATATTTTGAAAAACAATAAAGCGATTTTCGATTATTAATATTTGTTTTTCTACTCTAACCCCAAAATATAAAAGGTAACCCTCGTATGGGTCAATTGATTTACTGACTGTAAAAAAATTAAATAAGTCTTAAAAATCCCTGTCAGCAAAAATAACTAAAATTCTTTATCATCAATAAAAAAAGTGACAAAATCCCTTAAATTTTTCTTCTTTTGTGTTATTTTTCTTTATCTTACCGTCATAATAATATACAAGATGTTAACATAATTGGATTCGGTTTGGACGAGCTCAAGGAAGACCTGTTGCCGGGCTGTCAATCCTTTTCGAGGTGTATCCGGAATGGAAGCTTCGCCCCCGACGTCCCCCGACTTGTCCGGGCTGGCGGTGCAGTCGAGAAACGAGCCGGACACTGACAACAGTCCTGCGTCACTTACTATCGAAGACCTACGTTTGTTATGTAATAAACCTGGCGATTGTTGTTGCGCCAACGACGATAGCGTCTCGTACAATCGTTTCCGTTTCCTTCTACTGGCACTGCTCGGGGTCGCCTGGTGCGAATCGCGACGTGCGTTTGGCGATAAAACCTGATTAATATACTTTTCAAAAAATCAATTTAAATATTAATCGTTTAAAATCGTATTTTTTGAATTCCTTACGTCTCCAAATAAATAATCTTTTTCTTCTAAACTGATGCCTTTTTGAACGGACGTCCAGAACCATTCGGCTTTAACGATGTGCGCTTTCGGAGGTCCTTCGAGTTTCTCCCCGACGGTGGATTCATCGACGACCTGTAGAAAGAAATTCGTTAACGTTATAGATAGAGGCTCTTTTTAAACCTTTATTGGGTGTCTGTTTTTTATGTTTGTTCCATGCATGCTACTATAATAAAAAAATAGAAGAGTAAAAGTGAACATAACAATAGCTATAAGAGTGGTAAAGTGGTAATAATGAATAATGTGTTTTGGGGGAGAAATTTTTTAAACAAAATGACAAGAATATAAATTAGTTTTTATTCGAATTTTATCTTACAATCAATTTAAAAAAAAACTTTATTGAAATAATAAGAGTTAAGGGTTAAAAAATTATATAATGAAAAAATTTTTAGATGTAAATGTATAAGTGTCCAGAAATTATGCGTACGAATACCACAGATTCCTTAATAAAAAATGTGACAATTTAACTCAATTTATCTATGTAAAATCTGATTTTCTTGAAAGAGCTTCATATACTTTAAAGAAATTGCTCCGAACTTTGTTAATATTACCTAACTTATCGATTTGGATTTGTAGGAATTTAAAAAATATTTTTTATGGTTTAACCTTTACTCTACTGAAATATTGTAAGAGAGAAAATAGGTTTTAAATTAATGTAGCTATTCAGAAAAAAAAAAATAGAGGAGCATACTGGGTGTTAACACTTTGCCAACCGGTGAAAAGTCAACTCGTCATTGCCGGTGACATGACATAGTTTCTAACAAAAGTAAAATTCCTGGTCAACAAAGTGTTAAAAGATTTGGATGGATAATTCATCGTGAGAGCATTTTTAAACGTCCTGTAACTTTTGAAATTTGAATTTAATCTAATTTCAAACTATTCGATCACTAACACATCTTTGGTTCATCTATACATCTCTTCCTTTAATAATGATACTCGCAAAAATGAATTAGTGACATTAAAATTTCTGCTGAAGTTTGTCCAACAAATATTCTTAAACTTCAAATTAATATTTGACAATCTTCTTGATAATACGCACAATAAATTTTATATATCGATGGTCTCAAATCTATACCTCGATAAAACCCTTACAGGGGAAATGGCACCATTTTTCAAACCTTGTTACCTTTAATAGATGATGTCTACAATTCTAATGAATTGAAAAACGTTTAAATTTTAGAATAACAATTTTCAAACTTACGAGGTATTGATTTGAGAGCATCGATATGTATATCGCAAAAATAAAGCGGTGATCTGACCATTCAAACCAGATCTAAAACATTCAGTCGTGAAAAAAAGCTTATAGTCAAAAAATTAATAAAATCTAGCAAAGATTTTTCGATTAATTAAAAAAAAACTTACAAAAAATATTATTTTTAAGGGTTTCTAGCGGCTAAACTAAGCAACTTTGTATATACATAGATATGTTAAGCAAAATTATTATATTTTTGGTCAAAATATCTGTGGTATTTCATTGTATATGCCATTTCCGGACATCTGTATAAACACGATTCAGTTTTATTATTTATCAAAAATCCTTAATTTTTTTTTCACCTTATTGTTACATTTTTTTATTGTTAGTTTATTTAACCCAATTCTTTCTAATAGTCATTTTATTTTTATTTTCCTCCCCCAACAAAAAATTAAATAAATAAATAAGATAAAAATGAAAAAGTATGAAGTTAGTACCGCGCAATGAATAAAGTTTCCATGTTGATCCGTCGTCCTGCTACAGTTCGCTCGGATGTCGTACTCAGAAACGGATACAAAGGATAAATCGGGTAAACAGGAACTATTCAAATAATTCAAATTCTTTTCCCCACCGTCCGTCGTTTCCCCATATTCCGAACCCTTCGAACCATCTCGTTTTTTAGCGCTACCGTTCGGTTGTTTAAACTTCGACGAACTAAATGTGCGTAAAAATAAATTTTTTCTAGCTTTTTTCGGTTCGGCATTACTCATGCTCGGCGTCAAACTAATCCTACTGATATTTTTCTCCATGTTTTCCACCTCGAACAACCCTGAAGTAGACGCGATACTTTTATCAAAACTAATATCAACTTCCGTACCGTCCAAAGTTCTCCTTCTATTCGTAAATATCCGACTTTTTAAAAAATTTGAAATTTTTTTCTTTGCATTTTCGCTGTAACTCGTATCCCGTTTCCGTTTAAAACTCTGCCCTCGATCCGGCGAAAGCATTTTACGTTTACGCGTACTAGAATTCGTTCTGTCCAAATCTAAACTTGATTTATTAATTTTATTATCCCAAATGTTATCCGATTTGTCAATTTGATCGTCGTGAGATTTCTCATGTACGGTTTCTAATTGCGGTACGGATGATTTTATATATGGGGTGGTTGGTTTTGATGATAATACTGGGGTTAGTTTGGGGTTTAAGACGGGGGTTGCGGTTGCCGTTGAAGGATCGGAATGGAACGGAGGCGTTATTACTGCCGTTGAGGCGTGTTTGGGGGTTATGGAGGCGGCTGATGTCGTTTCCGTGTACGATTCCATTTCGGTCACCTGTGGAAATTACACGTAAAAGCCAACACCAAATGAGCTATGGTTGTGCGCATTTATTGTCTAATCATTAAGTGAATTATCAAAACATAAAGTGAAATGTGTGAAATACAAAGAAACCTAAATAAATATAACATTTATAAAAAATGTACCTATAATAAAAATTGTAATACAATAAAATCTCGTTTATCTGGACTAACTAGGACCATTAGTAATAAATTTAACAAAATTGGAATTTTATTATTATGGCTAAAAATTTATTTTATGTGGATTTTAGTTTAAAAAATAAAATCAAGACAAACGAGAATCCATAGTATTACTGTTTTATTCAGAGATGCTGTTTTATATCATCAATTAGTAAGACAAACAACATTAAAAACAGCATTTACTCTAAATAAATCGTCAAAGTACAGTTTTTTTCAATCATTTTCATGAAGTGTAATTGAGTGAAGTTTAATTTTCTAATGTTAAGAGGTTTGATCGTGCAGGCGATTTGCAACAGTTTCTGATTTTTTTAAACAAATTGTTCAACTTTGATCACATAGAAAAAAATCCTAAATCTTGATTGGTTGGAAAAATTAGAAACCGTCGGAAATTGCCTGCACGAACAAAGCTTAAATAAAAAACTACTTTTTTTAAAAGATGACGTAGATGATTACTTCATCAATTCAGTTCAAAAAAGAAACCCGAATTACTTCAAAATATAATTAAGGTGTTGTTCTTGTGAGGAAGACATTATTTTAGTGCAAATGAAACCTATTTTTGTACGAGGTGTAAAAATACATGCCTTGGATTTTATTGTGCATAAAACATAAGCAATATAACGACTTATTTTACGATATTTTTTATCAATTTCTTATTTCTTTTTAATTTTTTGGTATAAATAAAGCACGTCTTTAGAATATTCTTTAAACCCTTTTTTCGTGTTAGGTTCGGTCAGAATTTTTCGAATTTTTTTAAAATAAAATTTTTTTTGGTGACAACTAAAATAAACTTTCACAATAAAAAAATCGAAAGTTTAACTCTTAATATATCGTAAAAACCATTTCATAAACACATCTCACATTGAAAAAATCAGCAATAAGCAACTAGCAATCAGCAATGCACAGTATTGCTACTTGGTTTTGACTGCTTGTCATTATGAAACATGCCTCAAACGGCTTACATATGTAATGATTTGTCGTACTACAGTCAGTACGACATTAGTCGAAACTGCTGCAGTAAGGATAAATTGTAGCGTGTGTAGGCAAATCACATGCTTCGTAGTACGCAGTGATCGAATTGTCTGCAGTTCAGGACTTCCATAAAATATCGTATCAACGGTCGTGTTTGGAAGCAACTTGATACGTGTGTAGAGAGCGGCGGTTGTTGTAAGTTACTTTTCTAGTAAACATAGTTACATAGAGTTTAAATAAGTTTGTTGAGTAAATGATCTAATTGAATTTGACGATGGACGTTAAAAACAAGAAATTCTGGGAACAATTTATTGAACTATATAGGCCAGTGTTTCCCAATCTTTTTTGTGCCATGCCCCACCTTAGCTTTTCTAATATTGTTATGGCCCCCTGTGTAACCAAGGACGGCGCAAGGTTCCGCGAGGCCAAGTGCAAACGTAACAATGTGTTGATTTGGCTGTTTACATAAAAAACAAATAATATAACAGATACATTCAATGTTTCTAAAAAATGTCATGGGACACAATCGATGCCTAAAAAAAAGAGGTCACACGTTTATAAAATAATAATTATTCACATAAGAATATGTGTTTAGAAGAAATGACTAAGAAATTGTTAACACAGTACATTTTTTAAACATATAATGAAAAACCGAGATTGCCCCCCTTAACAATCAAATTGCCCCCACGTTGGGAAACACTGATATAGGCAAAACACCTGTGTGTGGGATGTAAAACCCAAAGATTATTTAAACAAAATAAAGAGATATGCAGGTTATGACATTTTATTTCAAAAATTTAAGGAATTGTTCCCAGAAGCCACATTAGAAACACACTTATCGAAACTACTACTGCAATAATCTTAACTACTGTAGTCCGATGTGTTTAAACCGTGTGTAGGGAAAACGACAGTACAACAATTCCTACGATTTTCTCTCCAAACTGTAGTTCGGCATGCACTACGACAAATCGTTACGTGTATGGGCCGTTTTAGACCAAGAACAGACAGATCGCTTTTAAGCATACAATTAATCGCAAGTTTGTAAACACACGTTCTGATGTACGGCATGTCTTACACTGAAATAACCAGCAACACACGATATTGCCATTTGACAACATTTTGCAAATAAACATCTCACATTGGAGCAATTCGATGTCGCATCTGAATCTAGTGATATCAATTGCTGCAATGTGAGAGACATCATTTAATTCTATGTGAAATGTCACCAAGTAGCAATATGGCATGTTGCTGATTTGTGGTTGCCTCAATATGATATGTACCTACAAATATTTTAATGGTGTACAAACCCAAGCGTTAAACGCGCAATTGAAAATTTTTGTTAAAGCCTATATTTTATGACATCTAACGCCCACTTGTACACTTGCCAACAGCAAATGTACGTTTAAAAGCGTCAAAAGCGTCCTTCTGAACGGGGCTTTAATTTACAAAAATAAACTCTATAGCATTTTTTTTTATTCGATAAAAATCTTTAAAAAGTTAGGTTAGTTAAAAGTCAAAAATTTCAGCCAATTTATTATAATTCTTTTAATTTCTTTGATAACAACTGGAACAAATTTGACTTCGTCTCTTAATCTCTAAAAATAAATTACGATTTTTGAAAGATAATTTTTTTTTAATTACATTAAATTAAATGTCAAACTTCTTGCTAACTTTAATTCTTTTAATAACTACAACAAATTTGATTTTTTTAATTCAAAACCTAATTTCTTAAGTTCATTTAATGTAAAAATCGCTCATTAATTCTGGTAAATAAAGTCGAATAATTTTTTTAAAATTGATCCAAAAATTTGAGCGATTTTGTAAAGTTTCACTAAAATTCTTTAAAGTTTTTAATTTTTTAACGTTTGTTTTTAATTTAGAACAAATTTGACTTTTATAATAAAAAACAATCTTTTTTTTAAGTTTTACCAATTTTTTAAGTTCATTCAACACTTTGTTGACCAGTAATTTTACACAGAAACTAAATCATGTCACTGGCTATTATTGTATAATTGACGAATTAACTCGTCACCAGTCAGCAAAGTATGAGTATGAAAAGACGAGTTAACTCGTTACCGGTTAGTAATGTGTTCACACAAAAATCGTTTCTTAACACTTTGCTAATCATTGACAAGATAACTCGTCTTCTCATACCCAAATGTTGAAGACCAGTGACGAGTCAAGTCGTCATAGCCGGTGACATGACATAATTTCTATGTAAAATTCCTGGTCAACAAAGTAAAAAGGTGGATTTGGGATGTCAAACTTAACCGTAATCTTAGTTGTAATAACCATAAAATTTGCTGTAATTCCTAGACGTTGTCTAAACGCTTTTATTTAAACAAAATAGAGTAAACAGTACAGTTATTGGCCGTTTAATGAATTTACATAAATAATAATTTAAATTAGTTATCCTGGGAATTCAACCAATAAGGGGGAGAATTAAAAAACCTCCTTTTATTAAGCCGAGCTTTCGATCATTTATTTGATCTTCTTCAGGGTTTACTACAAACAGACGGTTTACTATACGTCTTACAAGGAGAGTGCAAGGTCTTGGGGTCATAGATTTAGTTCAAATTTTGTAGGATGGTAGAATTAGTTTTCCTGTTGATGAAAATATATGGTTGTAGGGGCCACTACTCAACAGCTCTTTAGATATTTGCAATTGAAGATGCAATTCACTAGTTAAATTCAGGTCTGTAGCAAAGGATTAAACATAATGGGTTTAGCGTAGCAACAATAGATCGGTGTTTCTCGTTATTATGCGCCGGGTTCGAGTTCTGAGAGTGTCTATTTTTACATATAAAGATACCATGGGTGGATATAAAATGTTGCGACATCAAAATATTTTTTGAGTGTGCATCGCACTTTGGATTTGTCAATTAATTTTCATTTGATGTGTCAAGACTTCAAAATTAATACAGGAATATGACTTGACATTATAATCTTTCTTCAAAAAAACAAAATTAAATGAAAGTTATTTTATAAAATTTGATGTAAAAATCATTATTTTGGCGAAGAAATTGGTAATTTTGAAGAATATATCAAAAAATAATAGATGATTAAATATAGTAGGCAAATTAAAATATAGTACGAATAAAGTAATCAAAATGTACTCATCATACTCAGATCGCAGATTTTAATGGTAAAAATGAAGCATAAACCCTGAGACTGGAGAAGAAGAGCTAAACACTCAAACTCCAAATCCAATACCTTGTAAAATAAAAATAAATAATAATAAATAAATAAATAACCTTTCTTCAAAAAGCCTGACTTAATCGGTATAAATTCGGTTAATTTTGACATTATCAGGACTTGTCCTAACGAATTAATTGCATCTTTAATTGCAAATATTTTTAAAATTATTGAATAGTGGCCCCTATAACCATATATTTTCATCAACAGGGAAACTAAATCTATCATTCTACGAAATTTGAACTAAATCCACGACCCCAAGACCTTGCACTCTCCTTGTTAGCTATTGACACTTGTTGCTTGTGACAAGTTTTAACTTTTCAATCGTTTAATTTTAAAGTGTAAACTTAATGTATTTTAAATTGTTCTACGTTGGTTTGATGATTCCGGGGATTAGTTTTTTGATGAAATTCGGTTCATATAAGTTTTAACCTCTGTTTGTAAGTTAACCTAACTTTTGAAATAGCGTGGTTGTTATAAGATTTTCCGTTTGTAGTAAACCCTGAAGAAGATCAAATAAATGATCGAAAGCTCGGCTTAATAAAAGGAGGTTTTTTAATTCTCCCCCTTATTGGTTGAATTCCCAGGATAACTAATTTAATTTCTAACGTGTACAACCAGTACTTCCAATCTTCTTAATAAATAATAACCTTTCCATAAGCTAGAAGTTAAGTTTCTAGTTTTTCATTTTCTTTATTTTTTCATGTTAAATATTAACAGTGAAAACTACTTGGAAACTTGGAAAGTTTATTATTTATGTAAATTCATCGGACGGCCAATAAGTGTAAGGTTTTCCCTAGTTCAACTTATTTTAAATACTAGAGTTACGGCTACGGTTACGATTACAGTCTTGACATCCTAAACCTACCATTAATTCTCATAAATAAATTCTATACGATTTTTTAAAGATTGTAAAAACTTTAAAAAAATTAAACCTACACATTGTTTTATAAATCAATTTAAAAAAATTAGTTCAGTGATAAATGCGGATAAACATTGAACCCTCATAATTTACAGTAACAACAATTCCACCAAACAATTAAAATCTTATCTAATCTCAATTCATGTCATTATTCTTCCTGATAACTTTCCACAAATAATCCGAATAATTACAATAACTTCCAGTAATTAACTAGATCTTGTACCAAAACAATCCTCATACACATTTATGTCTGTAAGACGACAGTAAAAGAAAATGTAAGTGAATAAGCAAGTAAGTGAACACTCTAATAATTAGTATTACAGTTAAGTTCCGCTAATCCAGATCAATGAAAACTGAGGCAATCCAGATTATGGAGTCACAATTAATCCTGATTATGATAATACTTAATGTAAATAACATATTTCAATTTCGTCCGGATTACTGGAGAATCCGGATTATTGGAGTTCGGATTAACGGAGCTTTACTGTATTTACAATAAAATTATACTCGAACGAAAGTTATTTTTCATTGCGATAAAGATTTTTTTTAATAGGTTTTTCAAAATCACATTATTAGTTTTTAATTATCCTTAATCAGTAAATAAAATGTCACCTGTTAATTTTAAATGCTTAATTAGGAAGTGTACAAGAAAGACAATGACATAAATTTAATCAATCTTATTATATTCCTAATTTGTAAATATTTTACTTGATTGAATTTTAAAACACTGTGCTGAGTGCTTTAACCTCTAACGTAATGTTCTATATCCTCTATGATTGTCTAACAGTTTGAGTACAAATGTTATTTCGATCCAATTTACTGCATTAAGAAGCAAACTTCAAAAAATAAGCGAAACCAATCAAATAAAATTATAAAATTTATTAAAAAAAAAATTATCAAGTAAAAAAAGAAAGATACCTACCACATGTGTACACTGTGGATCGTCTATTGTAGTAATACATCCCCCATTCGCCTCCAATACTTCAGTCATGTGCTTTTCTTCTTCTTCCGGAAACCCGGCAAAACATACTTTCGCCCCATAAAACGGCTTTAACTTATGTTCAGCCTACGTAATCAAAAAAAATAAAATTATTAACAAATAAAATCACTAATAAATAAAATCATTAATAACATCATTAATATCATTTATTAATGAGATAATTTAAACCTGCTAACAGAACCATTCATCAAATTTAATTATAATTTAAAAGAAAATTACAACCAATTAGACACCAAAAACCATTAATAATTTATTAAGATGTAATTAAATTTAATTAATTGTTCTTCTAACCAGGTATAATTAACATAATAAAAATAATTATAAAGAAATTTTAGTATACTTACATCTTAATCTTTTTTTTTTGTCAAAGATTGCAAAATTTAATAATTATTAGTAAATTAATTATTAATATTAATTAATAAATCTAAATACAGTGAAATTCCCCTTAGCGGACACCCCCCTTGAATGGAGACCCCCCCTTGAACGGACAGTTTCTCATGAAATCGTCTGACTATCATTTAATTAGTTTGCATTTCTCTTAAGCGAACACCTCTCTTGAACGGACACTTTCGGTGGGTCTCATTGATGTCCGCACAAGGAAAATTTCACCGTAATACCAAAAATGAAACTTACTATAAAAGTATCAATCGTAGAACTAAAATTAACGTCATTCCTATTCTCCCAACTGGCAAAAACCCAATTTAAGTGCATAATTGGGACTCGAAATGTAGCCGCATATTGATATTTATCACCTCCGGCCACGTTCGCTATCAAATGGGTAACTTTAGCGGACATTTCTTTACGTATCGAACCTCCCATGTGATGTACTAAAGGCACTAACTTTGTCTAAATAAATACAAAAAGAAAAAACATCAATTAATAAAAAAATCATCGATTCGTCATTAAAAATTATCAAAAATATAAAAAAAAAATATTAAAAAATATTTAAAAAATATAAAAAAATAACCTCAAATAATCAAAAAGATTTTAATTTAATGAATTTAACAAATTTACAAACTTACTAATTCATCCTTATTTCTAAATCCGGTAAAACAAACAACGACACCACTCATCGCTAAATTATACAAAGGTCTTGTGTTATTAGGCAGTTTTTCGTTGCGATTCGATAGTTGTTGTAAAGCCGGGGGACCCAAAAGGGGGTGCCGCGACTTAAATAGCTGCTCGTATCCATCTCCTTCAAATGACTCAACCACAAATACCGTCGAGCAGGTTTGATCCTTGGAATATTCCAGACCGGTCTCCGATGTAAGAACAGGTACCCCAAACGATTGGGCGACCGTGCAAATAGACGCATTTCGAACCACGTTTCCCACCAAACATATCCGTTTATCCAGCGGAAGCGAAGTATCTACAAAATATTTATTTATTTTCAGCACGAACATAACCTCACTTTTTATAACTGTCAAAGAAATGAGTTTTTAGAGTTTTCTAGATGGTTTTTTTCAATTATTTAAAGGATATTAACGTACGTTCTGGTTTATTTACGTCTTCTCCGGTCGAATCGCTTCCAATTGAGGATTGTTTATTAACCGTAGAAGCTATTTCGTCCATGTTGTGTGTACGAAATTTTTTGGGCATACCACCGCCAAAAACGGACAAACACCACCGAAAACCGAACGTAATCGGATTATGTTAAGGGTTATAAGGCATGTCGAGGGATTTCCGATCGGTCTTTATTGAAGGGTATCGTTATTTCGGGCATTTTTACCGCTTAAACGAAGGACACAACACTTTAACGCACATCGCAACTTTCAAGTTAAATCCCGAGACGCTGATTGGTTAAAAATTACTGACAGGTATTAAATCAGACATAACCTACACTCATTAAGATTTTTCCTATAAACATAATCCTTTTTTAAACTTTATTTTTTAATAAAAACATATAAAATCATTAAACATTATATTTCTTTTCAACATAATAAGTGTTTAATAAATGTTTAAAAAGAAATTAATTTTATTTAAAGTGACTTTTATAAAAGTGTAAGATACGACATAATCACGCCATCTTTGTCTACTTTTGAACGTTGAACTTCAAACCTATCTTACACAAGGTGATTTTTACCATAAAACTTTAATAATTTTTTTAATAATTTAAACTTTATTTTTAAAAGAAAATGGGTAAAAACGATAACATTTATTTTATTTTTACGATTTTTTAATTTAAATATAATAAATAAAAAGAAATTTTTTAGATATAAATTTCAAAAATATTACATTAAAAAAATAATTTGCATATAATTATTTTTTATTTTAAAATAATTCTTTATTTATACTATTTTGATATAAAAATTTTTCTTTTATTCTTTTAAAGAATTATTTTTAATAAATAAATGTAATAATAAAATAGGATAAATATTAACATGTGTAAGATAAGCCATTAGCGCCAAACTTTTGCTTGAACGTTGAACATGAATGGAGATAAAAATAATCCGGTATACGTTAAGTTTAGGATTCGTTTCGAACGCAATGACTCATTCGAGACTCTTAAATAATCGGAAAAAGATATTTTTATCATCCGGGGAACGCATATAAATGTTTATAAAAGCCTTTAAACGACTGTTTTTAACGTCCGTTTACGTTCGTACGTAAGTAGGTATATAGATTGTTATTTATAAACAGCGTGTCTCTTTAGTAAGTATACGTACGGACAATTCTAAACGGATATAAATTCAGGATTACAAATGTTATTTACTTTTACGGTGTTATTATTGGCAAATGGAAAAGTTGTTTTTCGGTATGTTAAAAGAAAAAGAAATTAATTTGGTTTTTAGGAGAAATAAAATTTAAAATATTTTTTTTAATTTTTTTGGTTATAATTAGAATAAATCTGATTAATTTAATGAAAAGTAGACATTTTAATCTATATTTGTTAAAAAAATCTTTTCTTTATTTTTATAAATAAAGTCTGTAGAAATTTTTAAAGTTGGATGAAATTTTTAAAAAATGAGGTTAGATTCGGTAAAAAAATCTTAGGTGTTTTTAATTTTTTTGGTAATAATTGGAGTAAATCTGATTAATTTAATGAAAAATAGACATTTTAACCTATATTTGTTTAAAAAATCTTTTCTTTATTTCTATAAATAAAGTCTGTAGAAATTTTTAAAGTTGGATGAAATTTTTAAAAAATGAGGTTAGATTCGGTAAAAAAATCTTAGGTGTTTTTAAATTTTTTTTTTTAATTTTCTTGGTAATAATTGGAGTAAATCTGATTAATTTAATGAAAAATAGACATTTTAATCTATATTTGTTTAAAAAATCTTTTCTTTATTTCTATAAATAAAGTCTGTAGAAATTTTTAAAGTTGGATGAAATTTTAAAAAAATGAGGTTAGATTCGATAAAAAAATTTCAAGTATTTTTGAAAATTTTTTTGGTAATAATTAGAATAAATCTGATTAATTTAATGAAAAATAGACATTTTAATCTACATTTGTTTAAAAAATCTTTTCTCTATTTCTATAAATAAAGTCTGTAGACATTTTTAAAGTTGGTAGAAAATTCTTGACAGTTGGGTAAAATTCGGTTAAAAAATATAAATGTAGTTGAAAATTTTTTATATTTTTTTAGTAATAATTAGAACAAAACTGACTTTTTTATTACAAAATAGAATACTTTGGCTTTCAATTCCTACAAATTTCATTTCTTAATTTTCAAAAATAAAGTCTCCACGATTTTTTTAAATTTGGTAAAATTTTTTAAAAGTTAGGTTATAAAAAATTTTAGTCAATTTTATGATTTTTTTTTTTTTTTAATTTTTTGGGTAATAATTAGGAAAAAATTGACTTTTTTATAACAAAATAGAATATTTTAGCTTTCAATTAATACAAATTTCATTTCTTAATTAAAAAAAAATAAAGTCTCCACGATTTTTAAAAATTGGTCAAAATTTTGATCACCAAATTTGACGATTTTAGCCAATTTTAGATAAAATTTTAATCTAAATAAAGTTATTTTTCAATTAAATTTGACGACTTTTGTCGAAATTTGGTGAAATTTCAGACGAAATTCGATGACTTAAGAAAATTTTAGATGAAATTAGACGAAATTCAATCATTTTAGAAAATTTTATACAAAATTTGGGGAAATTTTAGAAGAAATTTGACAATTTTAAGAAATTTTAGATGAAATTTCACAATTTTAATCTAAATAAAGTTATTTTTCAATGAAATTCATGAATTTTAGACGAAATTTAGTGTCATTTCAAACGAAATTGGACGAATTTTGAAAATTTTTGCCGAAATTTCACAATTTCAAGCTAAATTATCTTTCAATGAAATTCAAAAAAGTTTAGGTGAAATTAAACAACATTTAACAATTTTAGATAATTTTACACCAAATTTCGTGAAATTTTGGAAAAAAAAATCGGATTTTAGAAAATTTTAGATGAAATTGCACAATTTTAAGATAAATAAAGTTTTTTTCAATGAAATTCGACAATTTTAAACGAAATTTCGTGAAACTTCAAACGAAACTCGACAATTTTAAGAAATTTGAGATAAAATTTCACAATTTTTAGCTAAATTATGTTATTTTTCAATGAAATTCGACAATTTTAGACGAAATTTCGTGAAATTTCAAATGAACTTCGACAATTTTAAGAAATTTGAGATAAAATTTCACAATTTTTAACTAAATTAAGCTATTTTTTTAATGAAATTCGACAAATTTAGGCGAAATTTCGTGAAATTTTAGACGAAATTCGACGAATTTTGCAAATTTTGTTTTAAATTTCATAATTTTAAGCTAAATTCAGTTTTATTTTAATGAAATTGGAAAAAAATTTCATGAAATTTGATGAAATTTTGTGAAATTTTAAATAAAATTTAAAAACTAGAAAATTTTTGATGAAATTCACGATTTTAGATGAAATTTCACAATTTTAAGATAAAATAAGTTATTTTTCAATGAAATTTGACAATTTTAAACGAAATTTCGTGAATTTTCAAACGAAATTGGACGAATTTTGAAAACTTTTTTCGAAATTTGGCAATTTCAAGCTAAATAAAGTTATTTTTTAATAGAATTCGAAAAAATTTTGATGAAATTAAACGAAATTCAACAATTTTGCACCAAATTTCGTGAAATTTTTGAAAAAAAAACGATGATTTTAAAAAATTTTAATTGAAATATTACAATTTTAGACTAAATTAAGTCATTTTTTTATAATTTTAATATAAATTAAGTTAAGAATTTTTTTAATTTTTTGGGTAATAATTAGAACAAAATTGACTTTTTTATTACAAAGTACAATATTTTAACTTTTAATTAATACAAATTTCATTTCTTAATTTTAAAAAATAAAGTCTCCACGATTTTTTAAATTTGATCAAAATTTTTTAAAAGTTAGGTTATAAAAAATTTTAGTCAACATTACAAGTTTTTTTAATTTTTTGGATAATAATTAGGAAAAAATTGACTTTTTTATTACAAAATAGAATATTTTAACTTTCAACTAAAACAACTTTCATTCCTTAATTTAAAAAAATAAAGTCTCCACGATTTTTTAAATTTGGTTAAAATTTTTTAAAAGTTAGGTTTATGATGGTCAACTTTATGATTTTTTTAAATTTTTTGGGTAATAATTAGAAGAAAATTGTCTTTTTTAGTACAAAATAGAATATTTTAACTTTCAATTAATACAACTTTCATTTCTTAATTTAAAAAAATAAAGTCTCCACGATTTTTTAAATTTGGTTAAAATTTTTTAAAAGTTAGGTTTATGATGGTCAACTTTATGATTTTTTTAAATTTTTTGGGTAATAATTAGAACAAAATTGTCTTTTTTAGTACAAAATAGAATATTTTAACTTTCAATTAAAACAAATTTCATTTCTTAATTTAAAAAAATAAAGTCTCCACAATTTTTTAAATGTGGTCAAAATTTTCAAAAAAAAGTTAGGTTACCTGTTGTTTCAAACTAAATCAAGTTAGAAGATAAATACAAATAGAATACAAACAACACTAGAAATTATTTAAAACGAATTTTATTCCAAAATACAGAACATAATCGTTACAAACTAATAATACTTGTGGAATACCCATAAAAGTATATTAATAATAGGAGCTGGTGAAGGACAAAAACCGGATCTTTTAACCAATCGTAAGCTGCATACTGCATACAATACACACACAAATGCAACACGTTCAAACTTGTGTACTTATTGCACTAATCGTAAGATCATGTTTCGATGATTGATAAAATATTGAGACAAAAAAGTGGATACATTATTAATTGGTATCTAAAACATTTATTTTAAAAGAGTTTTTTTGGTGTTTGGTGTTTAATTTATTACAAATATAAGTAGTTGATAAAAGAGATATAATAAAGATTAAAAAATAATTTAATTTTTTAACATACAAATTTTATCCTAATAAAAAAAGTTTATATGTCTTTATTAGGTCTAATAACTGGCTCTCAGAAAAAGATTTTTTTTAATTTTACTTATTATTTATTTATTTTCAAATATATAAAGCACTTTATCGTCCTACTTTCGTTTCGAATTTTTAATTTACATTTAATTATTTAATTTTAATTTATTATTCATTTTTAATTATTCATTTCCCCGATAATTTCCCGATTTAAGGGTACTAATCCCATTTAGTTTTTTTAAAAACCCTTATTACAAAACAAAAAATGGTAAATGATAAAAATAAATTACAATAAAGAATAAATATCACACATAAATACCGGTCCGTTCGAAATGGAAACACAATAAATTAGAAATAATGAAATTACAACACAAAAAAAATGTATACCCCAAAAAAAATTTAATGGATAAGGAAGCAATACTAAAAGAAAAAAATGTTTAGTTATACTGGGTGTCCCAATAAAGATTTGTAGTTTTCTAGATATTTTGACTTCACTAACTTTGTTGAGACACCCTGTATACAAGGTGGATCATATTTTATTATTTATTCTCTTATTTTTGTTTTAAAACGTATAAAAAATTTACTTTAGGAACAATTAAAACATGAAATTTGCTTTAATTTAAATACAAAAAGTGATTATTAAGAATTTTTAGGAATATAAAGCCATTAAAATATAATCCACCGGTATATTAATAAAAAAAAAGTTTAATATCCACAGCATATTTATTATTATTCTTTTCGAATTTTTATCTTTTTTATTTATTAATTAATTTTTTTCTTTTTTTTAGAGACGATCTATCTAATAAAGCCTCACGAATTATTTCACAGGTAATTCGTCTTCTTCATCGCTGTACTCGTTAATACTCGAGTATCGACCGCTCAAAGACGAAGAACTCTGCGGAGACAGAGATTCCAACCTAGCCGACTTTCTAGGCGGCGATAAAGTCTCTTCTAAGGAGTCAAACAAATCTCCGTTACTAGAAGTAGGCGATCCTTCCCTTATCGGAGAACTCGGAGGACTCAAAGCGTTCAAAATCCTCCCTTTAGATTCGTTCCAAATATTCGTTAATCTTTCCCTTCCGAATAACAACAAAAAGTTCTCGATAAACTCCCTGGATTTATCCTCCCATTTAGTGATCAAATCGACTTTTCTCTCGCCCAGCGAATTCATCACCTTCTTACTTTTATCCTTCAACTCGTGCATCTTGTTTTGTAAACGAATTTTTTTCTCGCTTAAATAGGAAATGTTTAAGTCTTTAGCGGAGTAACCTCTTTGGAGGTTTCTTCGGACGTAAATGTCGTAGTCGCGGACGATTCGAGCGACGATATCCGAGGTTGAGACTCCTTCGGTACGTTCGGTTGCGACGAACATCCCCCTGGCTTTCCACTTGGCGTAGATGTCGTTACAATCGTCCGAACCATACGGAAGGTCATCGTGAGCGATGAAATCTATTTTGTGTTTGGTTATGTAGGCGTCGTCTACTTCCCATGGGGCGTCTCGAACGACTTCGTCGACGTAACGACAATGACGAACTGCTTCGTAACGTTCCGTTTCGTTCATTACGGTCCTGCCTTTTTTACTATGCGTTAAAGCATCGTTACATACTAAAAATGAGAGGGAAAGAGAAAAAATTTAAATTAGTATGATTTATTTATGGATTTTTTTACAATAATTTGTAATTGTCAATTTACACATAAACTGCTAAAGAAGAAATAAAATGTCTCATCAAATTAAGAATAATGAACTAAATCAACGAAAATCTTTTACTGATGTAACGTCACTGTTTTTTAATATTGCCTAATTTTTATTTTCGGTACAATCATCACAATACGTAACCAAACAAAATAGTCTGTAGTTATGTAATTTTTCAGGTCTTACAGGATTTAGCCAAGGATGTTGAACTAACAGGATGGCTCAAACCCATTAGATGTGTATACGCTGACATTTAGTGCGCAGCCGTCAATTTGATGTCACTGCTGACCGTTCTGTTGTGGTTTCAGTCAAGTGTAAGACAATCGAGTGTAGGACCGAGAGTCGACTGTAAGACAGTAGAGTATAAGATAGAGAGTCGAGTGTAAGACAGAAACGCTAAGCTTAGCAGTGACTTCAAAAGTTAGCGGACGAATAACGCAGATTGAGCGATCCTGTTAGTTCAATATCCTTGACTCGATTTGCAATAATCGCCCGCCAACTTTTGAAGTCACTGCTAAGGTTAGCGTCTCTGTTTTACACTCGACTGTCTCACGCTCGACTCTCTGTCTTAAGCCAGAGTAACTTCACACACTCAGCGAGAGTATCCGCCGAGACGTCTCCGCGAGACTGTTGTTGTCAATGAGAGTGTGGAAGGGTTGTTTTTCGCCGAGCCGAATCTTGGGAAGAGTCCTTTGACTCGGTTCAAAATACCGATAAAGAGCAAAGACATAGCAAGGTGAGGCGAGAGGATGACGAGACGACAAACTAGGGTTGTCCACACTCTAGATCTCGGTAACCCTCGTCCTGTTTCGCCGGGTGTGTGGAGCTGGCTTTACACCCGACTGAAACCACTACAAGTAACGTTAAACTGGCAACAGCACACTAAATTTCAGCGTATACACATCTTATGGGATTGAGCCATCCTGTTAACCCCTTAACCTACGATTTAGATTCGAAGATGTTGGGCCGAAATTGTATACAAGCTCGCGCAGCGTTCGGGACGTTCGCACGACTTGTGTAACACGCCAATCTGGGCAATTGGCCCAATAATCATACGCGGGCTATGCCCGTAATATTCACTTCTGGCCCGATCATCGTACGCGGGCTATGCCCATAATATTTACGTTTGGCCCAACCATCGTACGCGGACTATGCCCGTCATTGTAGGTTAAGGGGTTAATCCAACATCATTGAGATCGAGCTATTCTGTTAGTTCAGCGTCCTTGGTGCGTTAAGAGGCATGGATCAAAAGACTGTAAAATTCTTAGAGACGAGGCACCATAGATTATTCTATGAGGAGGGTCAAAATAATCCATTTTGAAGGTTTGGACGTAATTAGAATGACCCTATCATCGTACAACGAAATTTTGGTGAAAGGAGAAGAAAAAAGGGAGTTTGTTGAAAGACACGTAATTTTCTGTCTAATCACGGACATAGAAGCAAATGAACAATTTAAAATCAAACCAACATCTAATCCATAAAACCAGCCTTAGTGGGCGTGGCACTTTGGATTTTCAACTAATTGCAATCTGACAAGGGTTCGGTACAAACTTATCTTGGCGGATTGGGTCAAGTTATATACCAATCGAAAGCACTCATCATGGAGGTCTCTAAAATCGATATCAAAAAGACTCTTCGACGACGTTCGCATTCTGGAGCTCAACGTCCACCTAAAATATGAAATTTTTAAAACGTGCCTCGTTTTTTAAGACCCACCAAAAGTGTTTTGATGATAGTAGATTTCGATTTCGAGCTTTGTTCTTTCAAAAAGCGACGTCGAAAATACTGATTAAGAGTGTATTTCGTGTGATACAACTTTCCATAGATTTTTCCTATCGAAGAATACGATTTAGAGTTTCGTTCTTGCGAAAAGTAACGTCATCATCGAGAATTTCATCCAATTATAACAATATGTGATACAGCATTCAATATTTTCCCTTACAACTTAGTCCAAACTTTCTTATATGCACAATAATTTTATTACATTCTTTATTTTTCGTCAGAGACTAACAACAAAACACATAATTGCATTGACAAAACAAGCTCAGCAGTTGAAGTGGTACTCCACGACAAAGTGTCTCCAGCAATACTGTGTATCGTATTCGAGACAGGTGATGAAGACGGACTCGCCGCACTGGGAGCACCTTATGAGGTTGCTGATGCAGTCGGCCGCCGGGGTAACAAATGGCTTGTACTATAAGTTGATCCTAAGCCTCACCATGGAAAAAGGGATGCAAGATAAGATTCTTCCCCGGAACTTTACCGAGGAGGCCCGACTGGAGTACAGTAGAAAGGAGAAGCGGAGTATTGTCCAGCCCTCCTTAATGCGAAGATCTTGCAGACCAAAATAACGTCGAAATCAAGGATTATAATGCAGAATCGATTTTGTAATTTGAGAGTTAACCCATTTCGCCTCTGCTGCAAGACTTGAAAGAGGACCAAAATCCGATCGAAAGAATTAAAACATCGAGGTACGGTGGGTCTTTATTCGACGGTATCTTGGCATGCAAGACCTTTGCATTAGAGGTTAAGAGGTAGAGAAGCTCCCTTCCACTGTACTCCAGTCGGGTTGACTCGGTAAAGTTACGGGGAGGAACCTCGATCTTGCATCCTTCGTTTCATGGTGAGGCTTACGATCAACTTATGGTACGGGCTGTAGACTAGTCCGGATCCAGGGGAAGCGCCTCATGTTTTCGAACTTGAACGACATGATCTTCATGGATAGAGGGCAGATCAGCGTGATGTTGTTTTTCTGTCCAGGGTTCCACTCGAAGCGATGCCCCAGCGTGTGCGAATGGAACCACTTGATGACTGCCTTGAGCCGTCACCTCGTGCTGGTACTAGCGGACTCATCACACATCAAGATGCTCAAGCATCTCGAGGTGTGGATAAAGAAGGTCCTCGGCGACCTGGCAAGATCGCAGGCTATCCCTGACTCGTGGCCGACTTGACACAAGGAAAACCTGACGAGCCACCTCTTTGCAGGCAAGTCGCTCGAGATTCACACCCTGCCACCTGGCACTACGCCCATGACACAACCGGCTGACCTGTTCTTCAACGGATAGCTCAAGGCTCACAAGGAGACCTCACAACTTTGGAATCGCCGATTTTAATGAAAGTGGTACCAATCGATAGACATTGGTACATAATACGAATGGTTTTCATATGCAAACGTAAATGGTTCGAATCCCGAATAAAACAACTATTTTTCCTTAATTTCTATTTTTACTGCAATATTTCATTTTATTTTTATATTTTATAAATTAACTCTTTCCATTCCAATGTCGAATGTCACTCGACATTGATTTTGTTCCACCAGCTCCACTGTTGAGTGATACTCGACATAGTGTAATACGAAAAAACCTCTAAAAGTTAAAAAACGCAATTTTAGCGTAGAGCTGGTGGAATAAAAAGGAAAAAAGGCTTAGAGTGGAAAGGAAAAATTATTATTTTATTCGGGATTCGAACCATCGACATTTGTATCTGAAAGCTGACCGATTGCCCTTTGGTTACGGGCGGATCTCGAGGGGAGTGGCCTTACGTTGACATGTAAGTCGCTCGAACTTTTTTGGCGATTGTAAGAGTGAATAGTGCGCCTTAATATTTTACACATTCGTACTATGTACCAATATCTATCGATTGGTAGCCACTTTCATTAAAATCGAAACTTGTCAGTCATCAGGCGGTTCCACTCGCACACACTGAGGCATCGCAAAGAGTGGAACCCTGAACAGAGGAACAACATCACGCTGATCTGCTCTCTGGCCATGAAGATCATGTTGTCGCCCAAGTTCGAAAACATGAGGCTCTTTCTCTGAATCCAGGCCAAACCCGTCTACAGTCCATACAAGACATTTGTTACCCCGGTGGCCCGGTGACCCAATCCGCCAAGATAAGTTTGTACCGAACCCTTGTTATGTGCCAAAATTTCAAAATTAATAAAGAAATACAACCTGGCATTCTAACCTTCCATCAAAAAGCTCGATTTTAATCGGTATAAATATGGTTATTTTTGACATTTTTAAATTGACAGATTGTCCCAAGATTTTTTGGGCACCGATAGTAGAACCATTAAATTTAACAGAAAACGAAATTTCATTATGACAATTTATATGAAAAAAAAATGTTTTAAAAGAAAAGCTAACCTCCAACGATTAAATAAACGTTAGGAAAGACGTTTTTCGCTTGCATCAGCTGCCTGGCATGTCCCTGATGGAAAACATCGTAAATCCCATCGGCGTAAACCCTCACTGGTCTTCCGGCAGTGCCCAACCTAGCGGTTTCGTAGGTTACCTTCACCGTGTAATCGCACAGCTCGCGATTTCGAATCGCTTGGGGTTCATCATTAAACGGGGCCTCCTTACAAATAGTCTAAAAAAGAAAACACAAAAATTAATTTAAAATAACACTGCTTAAGATTAAATTTAAAGATTAAAAAGAAAACAGATATATTAGTATTTACAGTTTGGTAAGACGAAGCAGTCACATTCATTTTCTTTTCTTGAAAGGAAAAAGAAAATGGAAAATTTTTTTTAAGTGGGGAGAAAATCTTGAACAATAGTCAATTTGACATTTTACTACCTATTCTTTTATCGAAATTATGGTTATAATTACTCATAATTATACATATAAATAGTATTTAAAAACTTTCCAATTTTACCCAAGTTTAATAAAAATTTTTGGAGAATATCGAACGAATTAAAAAATAAATAAATACAAACCCATTGAATTTCACTATGATTTCTAGTTCTTTTAACCATCTTACGTTATTAACAGATTGACACAAAGTGACTTTAAGAGGAGTCTTTTATAACTGTTTAGCGAACCAATTTAAAATAATTTAAATCACACCACTTCGAGGGGCCCTGTCCGTTTAGTCCGTTCGTTCGTTTCGTTTCGTTAAACGTATGCGGTTTGATTGAACCTAACACTTAATCGAGACTGATTGTTTTTAAAAACTTACACACATATTCCTTAATAAATACGACACGGTGATGTAATCGTCCGTTTGTTATTCCCAGAATACCGAGCGTATATTTTATTAGGAGTATTTATTATTAAAGTCGGTTCGTTGGAAGAAGAGGCCGATAAATATGCCCGATTACGTAAAAATTAGATTAGAGAAAGAAAGTTTTCGACATGATAGTGACGTCTGTCAACGTTTTCAAATTAATTTTGCACTTTTTTTTTTCGTTAATTATTCGTGGTTATTTTCAAATGCGGTACCTAATTAATTTTTCAAAGAAATTTTGATAAGTCAATTGATAAAAAAAAATTAATGGTAATGGTGGTTTAAGAAGTATTATTAAAAAAAGTCTTGATAGTATATTTCCTTTTAAATTCTTAAAGTATTTTTATGCTGCACGAAGAAATAAATGCTTAAATGATAAAACATTTAAACCTAAAGAATATCTCTAGTATGGATAAAAATGATTTTATTCTGAGTTGAAAATCATACATATATGTTAAAAATATCAAAATGTATGTTTAGGTCTTTACGAGTTTCATGAAGTTTAGAATTTTAGCTCATATATGAGTCTGGAGGAATGATTAGAACTTTAGAAATATATTGCACTTATAAAACAAAGTTAAAGAACTAATATCCCTTATTATCCGAACATTCATTTAACTATAAGTTGTAGTTATAATCTGTTCATTAACTTGACCTGGGATTTGAACAAAATTCAACTTAAGCCCCAAATAACTCGATTTGTAAGCCAGATATAGATTCTTATTTACAAATTTATTGGTCAATTATTGATTTGAAACATACCTTTTTAAGTTTTTATAACAAATTGTATTTTTTTACAAATACACAAGATAAAATAAAAGGTAAAATATAAAGAAAAAAAAAATTAATATTTCTAAAATATCTTTATTAGATACATTCACACCACAAAATAATTAATAATATTAATAATTTTTAAAATATTTTTTTAACAAATAAAAACATAAACATTAAAGATTACATTTTTGTACGATTATCGTAAAACAATTAAATGAATAAAATGAAAGCAAAACGGTGTTAATTAATATCAATAATTAGTATTTATCGAATAGGTAAAGCTGCCAAAATTAATAAAATAATTTTTGTACTTGTAATTGTAAGTTGTTTCATAAAGAAATTAAAAACTTCACAGATAATAGGCAACTAAACTTACTCGTAACAAGTATCAAGAAAGGTACGCAGTATTTGTAAAAACCTAAGTTTAAATATTTATATTTCATAACATGAACAATAAGATATAAATAAGGTAGTAAGTATTTAAAAACATTAGAAAAGTTAAAAACAACTCTAGTTACGTGACATCTAATATTGAGACGCACAACTAGAGATAAGGAAATGAGAAACTGAAAATTCCCCCCTTCTTGTCTAGACTTACGATTACAGTTAAGTCTAAGGCAGTGTAAGAGAAATAGAAAATAGGTCACTGATTTAATATAGTATATTTTAGGAGAGAGAAGGAGTATAGATAAGGTAGTCAGGTTTGCTATCACAAGTTGAAACAGCAGTCTTATTAAGTACTCATGAAGTTTAAACAAACTGAATTTTCTTTAAATAAGGAAAATATTAAATTTTTATTTTATTTTTTGTAATCGCTTTTATTTCAATTTTTCAAGTTTTATTTTTGATTATCTTTAAAATTATTCTCAAATTTTAATGGAGTTAAAAGAATATTAATAAGTTAAAGTGTCTACTATAAGTTTATTTTAAAACTGTCTTTGAATTTTTAAGGAATTTTAAAAATTTATAAAATAGATTTTCTAAACCAGATTTTAGAGTATTAAAAATGTTATTTAAAAGTGAAATTTTTCTTTTTTAACTTTTGTTAAACTAGACTGTTAACTTTTGTTTTATAATAATTCTCCAAATTTGAGTTATTAAGAATGTTTGTCTTTTTAAATATTTTTGAGTTGTAAAGTTATAAATTTTAGTATTGACTTTTATTCAAAGTTGATTTAGTAAAACTAATAACAGATAATATCGAAAAATAATATGATATTGAAGTAACTTCCAATAAAATTGGAAATATCAATGCAATTTCGTTTAGTAAGATGAAATATAATACTACATTTTTGAATTCACGATCGATTTCAAAAAGGATTAAACCCAGATATACCTTGATGTAAATTCTTTTTGGATTTTTACCTAATTTTTTGAAAGGACTCTAAGTCTATGAGTTGTAAGCTGTTTAGGTAAATATTTTGGACCTTAGTATTGTAATGTAAAATGAGTTTACGTGAGGTTGACAATGCAACACTCACCTCTAAAAAGTGAACCGAACTTTATTCCTTCTTATTCTACAACCGGTCACGTTCTCGGTACGATTTTAGGCTTACAAATAAACCCCTAATATAACGAAAAGTTCTTTATTTAACCCACGACATAGTAAATATGAAAAAGTGATTTAAAATCTACAAGTTTTTGAGTTTTTTTTGCAGTAAAATCGGAAACAAATTAATAACATTTTACTAATTTTAGTTATAAAGATCAGATTTTTATTTAATTTTTATATTCTATGATCGAAAATGTTAAAATACAACCCGAAATTTTAGAAAAAAATTTTGAATTGGAGAATTTTATTTTACCATTAAACCAGAAATATTCCAGGTTTTATAATTTTCTGAATTTTCAACATAATCCTTATCAACTCCAACTTTCTGATTTCTGCCTTTATGACTAACGAAATTAGCTTTGTAAAATTATTTCTAATGGTTTCTTATTTTGTCAACCAATCAAGATCTAAAATTTTTTGCATGTTATAAAAAATAAACAGTTTGATTTGTTGAGAAAATCCCAAACGGTTTAGAAATTGTTTCTATGAACAAAGCTGTGGCTTACTTTGACTTTGTCTCCGTCCCAAATTTTGAACGGAGTAAATAATGATGATTTATGAAAAGAATTTTGACTTTTGAGGCAGCTACTTATCCTTGTTTTGCATCAATGTCTTTAGTTATAGCTTGGCTGGTGTATACTATAGATTCATCGTGGAAATTCTAACAATAAGTCAGGTAAAATGAACTCAAAAATTTTAAAGGAAAGACTATTTGTTGATTGATCCATGGCTTTTACAAGTTGAAATTTTAGACGTAGAATTTGAAGGAAAACGCTGTACTTTTACTTTTACTGGTATAACAATTTATTATTTTCTAACAAGTTTCGTTTTTCATCATCGGAGATGAAATTTAGATATTTTATCAAAAAATTAACATAAAAAGTTAAAAAATCTAGTCATAATTGACAGTTTTATCAGATTTTACAATGTGCACATTTTTAATTTAACGACGTGTTTAATTAATTTTAAAGTCTATATTTGAAATTAGGGTCAATGTCGCGATTTTTAAGCGATTTTTTAACATATTAGGCAATAATAAATTGTAATATCAGTAAAAGTACAGTGTTTTTTTCTTCAAATCATATGTCAAAAGTTTTAGCCAAAGATGACAAATTGTATTAATTGTTATATGTGCTGTATAAACGTTTCGTCCTTAGGCGTCTTCTGAAAATGCGTCTGAAATTTAAATTTCCTGGCGATGTGCCTGAAGACGCTTAAGAGCGAAACATTTACATAAATTTACAACAATTAATAAAATTTGTCATCGTTGGATAAAACTTTTTGGTTTCATTTCACCAGCCTTAGTTATAGGTTGACAGACACCAAAGTAAGTCAACTCATTGCAAAATACTGAAATCAATCCGTTGAGTACGTATACCATCTGATTTGTCAGATTGGCGCTACCATCCAAATTTCAAAAAATGACAAATTTAAGGAATTGACCTTTTATATTACATATTAGCTTTATTCGTTACGGCTGCACTGCTTGCACTCAGCAGTTCATTGCATTATTAAATTTTTGTTACATATGCATTTGGTTACATATACATATCGTAGGATCACAGTTAATATTTGAACTAAAGTGCACCAAAGTACACTGAATTACAGTCATTCCCTTTTAAATGCTGCACGAAACTGCACCTTTGCACCATAGTGTAACTTATTATTAGTGCAGTGCAAGTTTTAACCCCATGAACAAAGCTGTTATTTTTTCTGTAGTAGACATTGCAATAAAACTTTGGTCACATTTACACTGGAAAATTTTAAAGAAATGTTAAGGTAATTTTGTAACTAATTAAAAAATTTGATAAATATCTGATTGTGAGTTCCTTTTAATCCTCTATGTATCGTTTTGTATAATATCGAGAAGACAACTTCCATAAATAACAAGTTATTTAACCAGTTAACTGTGGCGCTCCATTTTGAAAGCGCGCACCTATGCGAGTTCATCTACAATTTTTCATATTTTTTATTTGCTTGTTTTATTTCGAGCTGGCCTCAAAATATTCTAAACATCTTGAAATTTGAGAATATGTTTTGATTTTCACAAAAATTACAATTTAAATAGCCAATATCACTACTTTTTAGGAGTTGCACAATTTTACGTCATGACGAGTATACTCGTCAATCACAGTTAACTGGTTAATAAGTTATTGACTACTTTTACTCGTCCCTGTCCTAGATTTTATTCAAAAACTGGATAAATAATAATATCATAATGTCAAAAATGTTATGATCTTTGAAACACAATTATTCCCTTTCTACATCAAAGTTCTCAATTATAGGTTGATACACCATATAAAGTTTATTAAAACCTCCTAAACAAACTTATCACATTCACAATAGAAACATTTAAAAATTTTTAATGTCATTTTGTATCTTATTTAACAAACTTAATAAATATTTAAGTCCCTATCTTTTCTAATTATTGTACTTTTAAAAAACATATCTTAAAAAATAAGATTTTATTAAAATAAAAGCGACTAGAAAAAAATCTGTGATGCATTTAAAAAAATAATATTAAAATAAAATTCTTTCTTTTTCCATTTTGATTTTTTTTGTTTTAAATTTTATGTTTTAAGTTTTCATTCAACAAACTCTTCTCATTTTCCTCGGAGGTTCCTCAACACCCTCCTCTTCCGTAACATCTTCACTACTAGTACTAGTACTAGGCGTTGGCGAACCAGGGGGAGTAAGCGCCCTCAAAAGTTTATCCCTACTCTCGCTAAAAATCGTCCTCAATTTAGCCGGTTCAAAAAGCAACTTAAAATTCTCGACCAATTCCTTCGATTTCTCCTCCCATTTATTAATCAAATCGTCTCTACGTTCCCCAATCGAATCGATAACCCTCTTACTTTTATCCTTCAACTCGTGCATCTTATTCTGAAACTTATACTTCTTCTCTTTTAAGTACGAAATATTCAATTCTTTCGCCGAATAACCCCTTTGCAAATTCCTCCGGATGTAAATGTCGTAATCGCGAACGATTCGAGCCACGATATCGGAAGTGGACACTCCCTCCGTACGATTCGTGGGTAGAAACATTCCTTTTGCTTTTAACGGGCCGTAAATATCATCGGTGGTATCCGAACTGTACGGAATATCATCGTGGGCGACGAAATCTATCTTATTTTCGATTAGGAAGTCTTCACTGTGCTCCCACGGAGCGTTTGGGAGGACTTCATCAACATAACGACAATGACGGACCGAATTGTAACGTTCATCTTCGTCCATCACGGTACGACCTTTCATTTTGTGCAAGAGGTCGTCATTGCACACTAAAAGAAAAAAAATAGGGGGAAGAAAATCATAAAAAAATTTTGGAGATAAAAAGAATAGAGAGACAAAAAAACATAAAGAAGGAAAAAAATTAAAAAATGAATTTACTTACTGTTTGTTAAAAAAATACTATTATAGTTGGGTAATTTTAGAATTAAAATAAATTTAGAAAGCCATCTTCAGAAACAAAAAGAGTCAAAATATTTTTTAATTTTTTTTATATAAATTTGAGGTTTTGTTTCTGACGATGGCTTCTAACCATCATAAATGACTTTTATTGCTTTGGTTTCGCCTAGAAGCTATCTTCAGGGACAAAATCTTAAATTTATTTTTTTAAACAGTGAATTATTATTATTACCCAACATTAATTTTGAAAATATTAAAAATAAAATTTAAAATAAAATAAAATAAATGTCTATCTACCTCCGACAATTAAATAGGTGTTGGGGAAGGCGTTTTTGGCCTGCCTGAGTTGGCGGGCGTGGCCCTGATGGAAGAGATCGTAGGCGCCGTCCGCGTAAACGCGCACCGGCCGCGGGGCTTCCCCGTTCAGCGCCATCTCGTAGGTGATTTTTTGCCCGTAATCGCACTCCTCGCGAGCCCTAACGGCAGCCTCGTCGTCGCTGAACGGAGCCGGCTCACAGTAGGACTAAAAACGCAGGTGCTCTTTTACCGATACTTTTTCAAACGTTTCACACAACAAAAACACATTATGTTACATTCATCTTTATTAATCAACAACACACAATTAGAAAATCCCCGAAAATTCTACGGTTAATCTTTCAATTTCTTATAAATTTTTGTGAAAGATCATCAAAATATATAAACATGTTTTACCGCCATCTATCAATACACATCTTTGATTTAGTAAAAAAATTGATAATAAATGTAGCTAAAATGACTTTTTACCAAAATTTAAATTAAATTTACTATTAACTTCTTATATTATTGTATGATAAAAAAATGATTGAATAGATGACGTTAAAAAATGTTAAAATGTTTTTTTACATTGTTTAAAAGAATTTTCACTAAAATAATGATAACTGTTGTGAAAATAAGTAATGATTTAGAAAGCATTAGAATGGAATTCGAGTAGAAAGTGCGCACCGTACAATGGTTGTATGCACAATGCAACTATTTAGTATACATATATTTAAGCATGTTCGGCATGCAGTTATTCAGATAACAAAAAAATACGTGCAAGGAAACACTTGCAAAAAAAAACTGATAAAACAATGTTTTGAAAAATGCATAAATTTTTAAAGAAATGTACTAGAATAATCAGTAATTTGGATGTTAGAAGTTTTTTTGTCAGATTATAAACAAAATAACCAAAAATAGTTGCCAAAATTCCCAAATTGTTGTTACAGTTGCGAGCCAAAAATTTTGGACGTTAATTCCATGTGCGGAGTTTTTAAAAATTAACATGAATTACTATTCAGTTTGATATACAGTTTTGTCAACAAGTATTAAACTAATTTACATCTGTTTTATAGTTCAATCAAAAAGTAGGTGAATATGTCAAAAGTGAAATTAGGTTGTTACTTTTAATAATTCTCAACAAGTGGCGTGAACCATTAATTTTATAATGAGGAGCTCATTTCTTTGTTATTGATACATATTGTGTACATACTTTAATTTATTCTATTTCTGTCTTGAAGTAAGTGTCTAATTTGGATTTGTTTTCTGTACATAAATCGAATATCAGTGTGCTTTTACTAAAAATCACAATTCCTGACTAATGTGAACTATTTAATCAGAAGCTAGTTATTGAGAATAGACGATTGGAATCATTCGAAACCTCATTGATTCGAAAAGTTGAAGTAACAATTTTTGTCAAATAACCTCAAAGTTTTGGAGTAAATTTTAGCCCTTTCCTGTACATTTTATATTTTCCATAACGTTTATATTTTTATGACTTATGAGAAAAATAATAGATATTTGCATAATTTAAGGAGAGGCATGATTTACAATAGAATGTAAACAAAATTCTCAAAAATGTCAATGATATTCAAAAATTTTTTCTCGCAACTGTATATTACAAAGAATCTTATTAAATCCACAAGAAAGTTACTATACTTTATAACTTCTATACTCTATTTAAAGACTAGGAGGAAAAATTTAACTTTGTTATTAGAATTACCTTGACTGTGTTTATTTAAATCTTATTAGCTATATAGACTTAGCTTTTACATGGTATTTTAGTGGTACAAATATTAAAAAAAGTTAGGTCATCTATCATTTCACAAACCTGTTAAAAACAGAACAAACTTCTATTTAGAAATGATGAGGTATGTATTATGGATGGATTAAAAAAAAATCTCAGGACAAATACGAAGTTGGATAATATCAAAAATAATCAAATTTATACTGATTAAATTTTAGTGGTTTCAGGTTTTTTTAAGGAAGGTTATAATATTAAGTTATATAGAATGTCTCGAAATTAGACGGCCATATGCTACCTGTGCATTCTATGGTCAAAAATAAGATTAAAGGCTCAAATAAATATTGATCGACAAAATTCTTCCTAAGGGAGCTACAGACTCTTGAAGGGGGCATTAGAAAAACCATTTTTAAGAAATATCTTCGAAATGGCTTGGGTTAAGTCAACAAAAATCCATATATTAGCCTAAAACTTCCAAGAGAAATTAGTTGGTGGTATAAATTTTGCATGAAACTCATCAGTGACGTGCGTGTAAAGGGGAGACATGGTAAATTATTTATCTAATTTTTTTTCATGTCAACTTTTTACTACCCTGACTTAAAATTTAGATATCTTAATCGTTTTTAAAAATGGTCGTCTTGTTGTAATTGCGTAACTACAACCGATTTCGAGTAAATCGTCTTTTAAGACCGACTAATTCTCATCTTTGAACTAACAAGGAGACCGCAAGACCTTGTATCCACCGATTTTGACGGAAGTGGTATCAATCGATAGGTATTAGTACACACAATACAAATCTGTAAAATATTATGGCGCACTATTCAGGGATTCGGGAATATAACCTTACTGAAATGATTAATAAATGACATATTATCAAGTCCGAGCCGGCTTATATGTCAGTGTTTAGCCACTCCCACTAAGCACTGCCTATGAATCAGGTGGCTCGCTTTGGTTTCCACTCGCAAAGGATGATGGTTGGAATCTCGCAATTTATTACCAATTGATATGACATTTATTAATAACTTCAGTAAAGATTTATTCCCGAATCCCTGAATAGTGTGCTCTAATATTTTACAGATTTGTATTGTGTACTAATACCTATCGATTGATATCACTTTCGTCAAAATTGGTGAATACAAAGTCTTATGGTCTCCTTGTAAATAAGATTTTTTGCTAAGAGTGTGCTAACCAACAGCGCAGTGTGTCGTTATCGTTCGGGATTTGATTTTATAACTGAATTACGACACATTGGAAATTACAAAATTCTAAAAAGGTTTATTTTGCCATTGCCCCCTTCAAGGAACTGTAGTTCCTTTAGGAAGCATTTTTGACCATTGTTTATTTGGCCTTTTATTTTAATTTTTGAACGTAGAATGTGCTGCTAGCGTATGTCCGTCTAATTTCGGGACACCTGTAGATACTACAGCGTTCATTTTAAAGTTTTGACATATCAAATGACAATTAACTGAAAAATCCAAAGTAAAACACACATAAATAAATAAATTTTTCAATGCCTCAACATTTTCACCGACAGTACATTTTAATGATCCAATTTTAACCATAGAACATTAGTTGATATTACCAAATGCATCTAACATCAAAATTAAAATTTATCACTAAAATATAAATCTGGTGAATTTTCCCAGTTTAAGTAATCTTTACTTATGGATTTTGCACTCCTAGTTTTTAAATACAGTATAGAAGTAAACAACAATAAATGACCATGACAGAATTTTTTTTCAACAACAGATCAATACTAATATCACTCAGTATAGTGTCGGTCTTTATCATTTATTCACCAACCTAAATTAGATTAGCGATATAAATAGGAAGGCTTTCACGGCCGGTGTAACTAAACTAACAATATTAGAATTATCATTAGCACTAACTCTAACAGTAAACCTAGAACTAGGGAGCTTTAGGTTTCAGCCGTTTAGGTGTGTCTTTTGAAAACTTATTTGGCGACTAAATCCGAAAGTTTCTAGTTCTAGCTTTACTGTTAGAGTTAGTACTTATGTTAGTTCTAGTCTTAGTTTAGATAAGCTATACTTTCGGAAAATTTAGGAAATTATAAACATTTAATCATTTGAAAATCATTTTGTACGAAATACAATTTTATTTTCAAATTTAAATTTAAATCATTACGTAATCTAATCAAAAATAGTCCAAATTTCTCTCTAAACAAAATTTTAATGATAAATTAATCACTACTACAAATTAAACTCAAAGACAAGTTTATTAACGTTTCCAAATCATTGTTTTATTAATCTCTTAAAATAGAAAAAAATCCAAATTACACTGAACAAAATTAACAACAATCAAAAGCAATCATCTAAAGAAAGAAAAAAAAAACGCATAATCATGCTTTTTTAATATCCCGATCGACGTCAATAAATCGGTCTTCGATTACTTCGATTACGCTCAAAATAACCATAACACGAACCGGTTGTTTGTACTTCTAAACATAGCCACACTTCGTCCTCAAACTCTCGGACTTTAAAACTTATCAGGAGATTCGATATTCCCGGAATTACTAATCGCCTAGTAGCATTAAATGACCACATCGGCATCCGAGTAATTAAAGCGATTACACCCAAAATATGACTCATTAAATTCCAATTAAATTCAAAGAAGCACTAATCACCAAGAATTACTCGCTAATACAGGTGCATAAATTCACAGGTGTATAAGTGTTGTTTCAATAACACTTGAAAAATTTATTAAAATAAAAAATAAATCAATAAAAATTATTAAGTATTTACATCTATAAAATCACGCAATATTATCGTTATCATATTTCGTGTCGTGTTAAGAGATTTTATTGTGATGAAAAGGTGGTCTGAGGTGCATTTTTATTCCTCCTAATCTAATCGCGATTTTGTGATTTAATAATAAAACTTTTTTAAATCTGAATGGTTTGTGTTTGCATGGTGCCATCACGAATTTAATCCTTATCTTTACTATAATCGTAAAAGTATACCTTACTTAAGTATCATACGAGGACAGATATAAATAGAACGGGATTTTTTTTTAAGTAAATATTGTGTCTACATGTGTCATTAAACTATTTCGTATTTTATTTACTAAAGCGACAAAATACTAGAATATCAAATAGCAAATAAAAAACAAGATGTTACGAAATTGTACTATTTAAGTTAATTAAATTACTACTTTTTTTAAGTAGGGTAAAACACAAAAAAGAAAAAATATACAAGAAGTAAACTCAAATATTCTACAAGAACAGAGATAATTATTTTAAACTAGCTAATTTTTTATAACTATACTAATAATTTACTTTACCTTGAAAACGTGCGCCTTTATTACCTTTTATTACCATTTTTTTACCTTTTTCTTTAACATTTTTTTCTTATATTTTTACACACTCACTGCCAACAACATTATTAATTTCACACCGATTAAAAAAATTAAAAGAAAATAAAATAAAACTAGTTAATGATTCATTACCATAGTCAGTAAAGCGTGTCACAAGATTTATTAAAAAATAACAAAATATAAAAATAAAATTAAATAAAAAAAATTAAGTAAAAAAAAAACAGGACAAAGTCCACATTAAAAATTCATACAAAAAAAATAAATAGAATAACAGGTGTTTCGTTCCACTTTTAAAAGACCTTGAATTCACGAATTTTTTTTTACTCATCTTCATCTTACAAAATTCTTTTTCTATTCTTAGAAACTAATAATCACTTATTTTCAATAAATTTATTTAATCAGGTATTTTATTTCATTTATTCGTTGATTAAGTTTTTCAATTTTGTTATTGACCAATAAATTTATAACTAAAATGTTAAGCTATATGTATATCTATTTTTTATGCTAAATAGATGATTTAATTTGATGAGTAATCCCATTTAAATGGTGTAACACGATGATGTAACGCGTTTGAAAGTGTTGCAAGGCTTTATAATAACGAATATTATACATATTTGAGGTTATCAATTAAGTTATTATGTAATTTAGTGCGATTTTAATTGAATGAACACGTAAATGTACTTAGTAGGAAATATACACGGTGATTAAGAGTTGATTTTAAGTCAAAATTAAGTCAGAATCAAAAAAACATGTAAAAATATAAAGGATTACAAGATGATGCTCTAATTGTTGTCTGAAAAATTAAAAAAAATTCATAAAGGTGACTAAAATTTTTAACAGTTAACCTCACCTTTTTTGAAAATTTTGACCAATTTTAAAAAATCGTGAAGACTTTATTTTTTAAAATTAAGAAATGGAATTTGTATTAACCCATTAACGTTCACCGTATGATTTATCATACACAAAATGCGTTAGCCTTTCTGCAATTTTGAAAAAAAATAAGCTGGGCGTTAATGGGTTAAATGAAAGCTAAATTATTCAATTTTGTAATAAAAAAGTTAAATTTTCTCTAAATATTACTCAAAAAAAATTAAAAAATGTGACGTTTAAAAGTTACAATTTTATTGTCATTTTAAATTCTAAAAATAGTCGATGATCGTCGTTTTGAAATTGATGAAATTTTGTTTCATATTTGATATTGTATTAAAAGGGTTTTAATGGGGTTTTAGATTACAGTAGAAACTCAATAATCCGAACGTTCAAAAAGTAAGAAGAGAAATTTTTATTTTATTGTGACAAAAAATTGAAAATTGTTATTTTATTTTATTCTCTAGTTTAATTTTATTGAATGCAAGTTTCAAATTGGAATTGTAAGGCATAAGAAAATAAACATAGGATAAACTGCCCAAATGTCGGCCGCCCCTCTAAAAATGCTTCCTAAAGTCGGTCTTTCTATAAAAATCCACATAAAAAAACTGGAAGGCCGACTTTAGGTCCATGGCCGAGATTTGGTGAGTTTACCCTATAAAGATAAAAAATACTTAAATGCTTAAAGAAACCAGAGCAACCACAAGAGATGGCCGTACAAATTTGAATTTTATGATCTATTCACTTTATGTGAGAGAATCAATGATTAAAATTTTATTATAATTAGAAATTTTTATCACCAATTATGAACGTTTTTTTTTTATTGTTTTGTTTAGTATCGAATATTTCAATCAGTAAATTTTATTTAATTGTAAGTGTCTAGCTAAATTAATGATCAGTACGGTTACTGATAATCTAGACCTGTCAAATTCTTTACTTGTGTCGCTATTATTCTATTATTTAGAATTTGCGTTTGAATATTTATTCTAACATGATATGCAATTTAAAAATTTCGATTGATCGTCTTTAGTTTCCATTCAAGAAATTCTAATAATGCCGAGAATAACACTGATGATGACAATGACGACGATCTAAATCTATACTTCACAGTCAGACGTATTTAACTCACTACAAATTGCTTTGAAATGGTTCATGACAATTTTCACGAACCACCTTCACAGTCTCAATTAGTCCGAATTATCGAGATTCTAGCGTATTTAAGGAATTTTGACATTTATTTATTTTTAACATCAGATTTTTCCAAAATAAACGTTTTAAAATAAATTTACAACAAAATTTTCATAAGAAATCCTTAAGAAATGAAATTTCCTTTCATTTGAATACAAACACAACCCATTTAACTCAAATAGATTCAAACTTATTGTCATTTTTAACCAAAAAAACGATCGACGATGATATCGAACCCATTTGCAAGGGTTGTTTTTTATATTTCGGGATTAGAGAACATAAGCAAATATTTTTTTTATGTTGACTTGTATTTTTAAATATTTTCCATAAAAAAAAATAAGTTTTAAAGAACGGTTGAAATAAGTCAAATTTTCAAAATAAAAACACAGAAAAAACCATCGATGATTTGGTTCAAGTTGCTTCAACCATGAATTTTACTTTCATTGGGTTTGAATGTCTTTATAAGACCTCTACAATCAAGTGCTGTTTAAATTATTTTGCTTTTTTTTGCAATATCGAATGAATAACATGGAGAATATCCTGATCTTACAAATCCTCAAAATGAGTCAATCTCACAAGTCATCTGACAACCTTACATAATCAGTTTTTTTGGATAATAGCGGATTTTGGACGACTCTCACAAATTTCGTCGTTAAGCAAACTAGGATAAACTGCCCAAATGTCGCCCCCCTTACAAATGATTCCTAAAGTCGACCTTTCTATCAAAATCCATACAGAAAAACTGGAAGGCCGATTTTAGGCGCATGGTTGAGATTTGGTGAGTTTACCCTGTAATTACAAGATTGAATTCACTAAACCAGGGGTCTCCAAACTTCGAAGCCTTCGTGCCACAATGATTTTTTCAATATGTTCCAAGGGCCAAAACAGTTTTAATTTTACTGCCCTTGTCCTTAACTATATTCAGACTAAAATAGTCGCAAAGTGCGCGATCTAAGCAAATTGATGACACTAAACTTAACCCGGCGTGTGTATACTATATTTTTTGAGACACGGTGTGTATACTGGGTCTTTTAGGGAACAGGCATGTTTTCAAAGTTTTCTAGACTTTCAAAAATTCTAGAAAAATTCTGAGTTACTTATTGAAGCGTCTACTACATGGCCGAGCAGTTACCAAATTCAAAAGTTTAAAACTGTTGTCAATAAAAATGAAACAATCGTCTGAAAAGTCAAAAAAAACGGAAATTTTGACTGTTCCTTCAAAGACCCAGTGTACACACGGAGGGTTAATCTATCGCGGGCCGGATTGATGGCAGTGGTGGGCCGGATTTAATCCGCAGACCGTAGTTTGGAGACTCCTGCACTAAACCATCGATAAATACTTATCCTGGATGGTACTCCATCATCAAAAAATCGATTTTAATTCATCAATGAATTGTTGTTGAGTTAATCCACATTGAAAGTTGTAAAAATAAATTGTTTAGGATTTAACTCAATTAAAAATTGAGTTACAAATTTTTATGTAACAGTAAACTATAGGAATATTTACGTCAAAATACTTGTTTACACGTCAAAATGGTTTGAATACTAAGGCTGTCAAAAATGTCAAACTTTACTATACAGACTTTAATCACCAGATGGCAGTACCAAGTAAACCTAATCCCAAAATATAAAAAGCAACCCTAAGAACTTAAACAGATTCAAAATTATAATCAATTTTAACCCTTAAAGACAATCAACGATCACACTTTTGAAAAATAAACGAAAATTCGGTGTTTTTAGTCGAAATACAGAATTAGTCTGGATAAGCGCCACCTTCTGTAACCTCTAATCCGTTAGAGATTCTATAAAATTTCAACAGGGCATACAACGTTCTACTTTATTAATCACTAAGCATTTATGAAACATCCAGTATAAATGTTTTTTATTTGGAAATGTAGAACATTGCACGCCCTATCAAACTCCTATAAGAATTTCTGTAAAATCTTTAACGGTTTAGAAATTACTGAGAGCGGGCGCTTATCCTGACTCACCCTGTATAATCATATTTGGTGTCAAATTAAAAGATTTTTTAATATTCAACTTTCCAAAAATAAGTTTTAAAAATAATTTTAGAATAAAAATTTCAACATAGATCGTTCAAAAATGAAATTTCCTTTAATTTAAGTACAAACACGACCCATCTAACTCAAATTGATTCGAAGTAATTATCATTTTTAAACCAAAAAATAATCGACGATCGCCATCTTTAAATCGACGTAACTCAGTTGTTTCTGTTTGAAATATAATCACATCAGATTCTTTAATAATCTTTTAAATTATTTAAAAATATTCAATTTGGAAAAATAAAAATTAAAAAAATCATTTTTAAAGAAACATTTTAACATAAATTGTTAGAAAATGAAATTTCCTTTTATTTGAGTACAAACACGACCCATCTAACCCAAATAAATTCGAAATTATCGTCATTTTTAACCTAAAAAACAATCGACAATCGCCATTTTGAAATCGACATAATTCAGTTGTTTTTGTTCGAAATATAATCACATTAGATTTTTTGATAATCTTTTAGATTACTTAAAATATTCAATTTTACAAAAATAAAAGTTAAAAAAAAATAATTTTAGAATAAAATTTTCAAGAAAAATCATTAGGAAAGTAAATTTCCTTTAATTTGAGTACAAACACGACCCATCTAGCTTAAATAGCTTTGATTTTATCGATTTTCTTAACCAAGAAAACAATCGACGATCGCCACTTTGAAATCGACATAATTCAGTCGTTTTTGTTTGAAATATAATCACATTAGATTTTTTAATAATCTTTCAGATTACTTAAAATATCCAAATTTTTCAAAAATAATAATTAAAAAAATAATTTTAGAACAAAATTTTCGAGAAAAATCATTAGAAAATTAAATTTCCTTTAATTTGAGTACAAACACGACCCATCTAACTCAAACAGTTTCGATGTTATCGAACATCGACGTTTTCTAACCTAAAAAATAATCGACAGCCGCCATCTTGAAATTGTCATAAATCACCATAACTGAGTTATTTTTAATCGAAATATAGTCGTGTTTGGTATCAAATTAAAGGATTTTTAACAATCTTTAAGAATATTTAAAAAATTTTTTGATTTTATCCAATGAGTTAGATGAAACAAATAAATTGAATTAAATAAATTTAATTATTTTAAAAATCAAACCACATTTAGAATGTGTGTTACGTCAAAAATTAGGTTAATTAAAAAAACCAAAGTAGGTTACTTATTAAATTATAGAATTAGATACATTTTTTTATAAAGACACTAAAGATTAAATTTTTTTTTAATCAAGTCAATAATAAAAATAGAGTTTGAATAAGATGTAATCGTATTATTTAATTAATTAATTAATAATAAGTATAATACAAAAGTAGGTCAAGTTAATGTCTTTGAATACAACGCAATAACTTGGCTATTTTACAAAGTAATATTAGTTCTTCAGAACTACAAGAAAATAACTGTCTGCCAAGTCTTACCACATAAGTATTTCTTTTCACCTCCGTTCGGTAAGAAACAAAATTAGTCATACATCCTGGAAACTTCTTCAAATTAAAACGCAAAACGCGGAAGGTACATCAACAAATTTATAAATAGATTTTTTCTCCGTTCGTTTTTAAAAACTTAACCTTAAATTTATTTATACATATAAAAAAAAATAGGTACTAAAATGTGTAAAAAAAATATACCTATGTAAAAATCGAGCTGTTAATTTATCCCACGAAATGTTAAATTATAAAAAAAAGAAAAAACACCCAAAAAGAACTTATGTAACCCCGAAAAAAAAATAATTTATTAAAATCGATTTTCTACTACGTACCATCATAACCGGTTGAATTTTCGTGTTGATATTCTCCTCCGAACGACTCCTGGTGCGTTTTCTCGACATGATTTTATGCGAAACTTCCCCGTTCTGATGATTTTGAATATCTATAAAAGAACCGAAAACGTCCGGTCGTTCATAACCTCAACAAAAAAAAATTTCGCTATACGTGTAACCTCTCCCACTTTTTCAACCTTTCATTTTTGCTAAATAGAACGGAAATAGACTCACCTAACATTTCGCTTATTTCGCAAAAACTATTAACAACACTTTAATATATTTTCGTTAAATTACAAATTAAATAATTAGCAAATTAATAATTTTTTAATAGACGCGTCACGATCACAACAAAAACACTTTCCAAATAGCGGTAGGCTATGATGAATAACGCGTAGCGCGCTCTGTACGTTCGTTTACGAACTGACGGACTAAACCGGCAAATCGGACGTGAATCGTTTAAATACGTGGTTTTTTCGGGCGCGTCAAAACACGTGTTAGATTGATGACTCAACGTTAATTTTCAAATTCATATAAAAAATGTAAACAATTAACTTTAATCAAGTTAATTTTTAGTTGGAATCGAAGCGCTGAGATGTTTTACTGACGAAAAACGGAGTAAATCTAATTGTCTATCGATCGATTTTGAATCATTCGCGCGCATCCGGCTCGTCACGTGATCGCGTGACGTCACATCGTATGATCTGACGGCGCAGTTATACTATACATATACCGGGAGGTTCAAAAAAAATTGTACATAAAATACAACACTAAAAAATAATAATTAAAAAAAAGTTAATTTATTTTTTATATAAATGTAGATGTATTTTTGCTAAAATTAAAAGATAATTTAACTTAATTTATTTTTTAAGCCTTATTTTTTGATAATTTTAATCTTATTTATTGAAAATTTCTTGAATCACCCTGTAAAATCGAAATAGAATTTCGTACTTTGAATATTTGTCCCGATTTAGAATAACAGGAATAACACGTCAGCGTAAAAGTTGGGGAGTCAATGAAACCAATTCAACTTTTATGTTAGGTCAGCGTATAAACGCATTTACATATTTCCTTTAGATATTTTTTTATGCGAATCATCGACGCCAACGTTATCAACTCGTATTGCAATTTACGTAACGAGCTTATCTCTAAAATATCATAATAAATAAGAGATAACATAATTTTTTTAATATTAATTTTTTTGATGAGTTAATTAAAGCGTAGATGATAAATTAATAAGTTGTGATTGTATTTTAAAAAAAGAATTTATCACATGATTATAGATTCAATAGAGGTAATCATTTTTATGTGTTTATCTAATTGTAAATTAAAACTAAAAATTTCCATATGTGGATTTGTTTTTAACTAATAATGGTTATTAATATCTTGAATTAGGATGTTTATTGAAATAATTTCTTTGCGTAATCTGTAAAATCCCATTAATTACATTAAATAAGCGCCATAAATTTAATTCACAATCTCAGAAAATTTATGGTTATGTTATCGCTTAATGACATTTTAATTTTATTAGTACAAATGCATGGTAAGCAATATAATATGATTTAATGAAAATATTTTGATTATATGTACTTAAAATTTTAATTAAGTGTAAATAAATTTAGATTTGATACGAACATTTATTTAAAAATAGTAGAAATCAAAAGATTATTATCTCGGCTTGAATATACAGGTGTCTCAGAATTCAGTTGCCAAACACTAACCACGCATTCTAAAGCTGATTTCATGCCGATTTAACGAAAAAGTCTTTATTCGAAATTACAAACGATGAAGCATTTCTAAGTTCACAAACGCTCAAAATTTCATTGTGATTAGCTAAACACTTTATTGAAATATTTCAAAAACCCTGTTCAGATACTTCATTTTTAAGAGGCTCTAATTTTCTTAGGAAGCAATTTCAAATAAGAACTTTTTGTTGAATCGGCATGAAATCAGTTCTAAAATGCGTGGTTAACGTTTGGAAATTGACTTCTGGGGTTCCTGTATAATATACAATTTATTATCATATTTTTGGAGAAATGTTTTCGAATTAAAAAATCTCACGATCTAATATCAGCAATAATCAGTTCAACATTACATGTGTTTTTATGGTTCTTATGTCATAAATAAAATATCACAAAATAATAATAATGTGGGACAAAAATGTCTTCTTGAACTTATTCATTATCTTATGTTATCTTTCTCTATTTCATAATATCTTAGAGAAATTTGTTTTTCAAGTAAATATGTATATCCAGTTTTTCCAAATGATGGCTTCGCGCACTTGAACATTTTTGCAAGTTTCCTAGTTAGATATCTCTTTGTTGAAAAGTTTTAAGAAAATCGCCAAATATAAGGAAACGGATATGGCACCAATCATAACCTAAAACGGATTAGATCATTTTTTAGATCCTTAAAAGTGTGAAGCCTTTTTAGTCCATTCCCAAAACGTATTTACTTGGGAAGAGAACAATACATTCGATAAAACTAATGAAGACATAGTTAATAATTGGTATGAACAGTTTTTATCAACTATCAACTCAATGACAGATCCATTTATGAATATTGATGAGGAAGAGTACATGTTTCCCCTACTCAAAGGTAAAAGTCCTATACCTTAAGTTGATGTAATAATACATAATATGTATTATAGTCTTTACTAAGAAAACTAATCCACAATATACAGTTTCATTATTAAATATTTTAACTACTGCTTTCAGATCGGTAGTTTCCTTACAATCTGAGGAAGAGACATTGTAGTAACCATCCCAACCTAAACCAAACATAAACCACTTTATTCCTAAAAATTACTGTCCTATTACTCTTCTCAGTTATTGTAAAATCCCTAGAAAGCATCCTCAACACTTTATTGACCATGAATTTTACATAGAAACTATGTCATGTTATTAGCTATTACTATGTAATTGAGGAGTTAACTCGTTACTAGTCAGTAACGTTTAGTTGTTACGTTCGAAATGAATAAATATTCAGATATGATATTTTAAGTTTATTGAATCATTTTATTAAATTACATCTAGAAAATAGGAGTTGTTTACGAACTTTTTTAGCGACTTGGAGGTTGAATTGATAACCGCGATCAGTTGTAGTTAGTTGCTGCGACGAGAAAGTGTGAAAAAATCTGCTGATTTAGCGCAGTAAGAAATTATTGTCGAGTTGATTTGGAATTAAAATTTGGACCATAGTTTTCATTTGTACCAATGTTTGATTGGAGTTTTGGTCAAAATTTGATCGTTGGAACATGTGGAGTTATCTATTAAGATATTTTATCGCAAACCTGGAAGAGTACCTAAATTTTATTGGATTATTCAATTATTTGTATATAAAAAATGCAGCACATTTAAACCTGTAGCATCATAGGTGGGATTTTTTTCCCGTTGGACGCAAGTTTTGAAGGAGTTTTATTTCTGGTACCTGTCCAACTTAAGATCCTCTTGATTACGCTTTTTATTCGAAGACACCTTCTCTTTTGATTGCTGGTTCCGATTCCGCATCTGAAACAAAGAACTAGATGTATCGCAAGCATTATTAAATTCATTACTTACCTAAAGAATTCGCAACGTCAATTACTCTCTCTTGATCCTCCTCTTGAACAATCGTTAGTTTTATTTGGTTTAATACTTACCGTGACGTTTGGGGTGCACCATTTGTTCGTTAGCTTTTTGATATACCACTATTTTCTTTGTTAGATTAACCGTTAGATTGCTACGAGGCGCGAAAACGCTTCGTTTATTTGTGTTGAAAACCGCGATATTGTATGAATATAAAATTCACCGGGTCCCAAACGGTTAAGTTTCAGTATAGTTTTTTTATAAAAATTGATTTATTTAATAACCAACACTCCCCTTGAATTGTGATTTACGTTCTTTTTTCTTATTTTGAGTTCCCTTATTAAATGTTCATAGCATGAATATGAAAAGGCGAATTAACTCATCACTGGTCAGCAAAACGTTAACACTCATTTGCTCATTGCTATTCAAAACAGAATATCGATCTACTAATTTGGATTTAAACCAGAGATGTTTACCATGTCAATAAAGCACTCAACATGGTACAGCCCAGGGGCGGGTAACCTTTTGTATAGTGGGGAGCAGATTACCGTTTAAGTTTTTTTTTAATACAAAAATCAAAGTTAAAGATTGGATCTCCCAGATCTTCTGCTTTTGATCGACAGAACAACTGCCCAAAAAGTAGGAGATCTGGGTTCTTATCCTAGTTCAGTAATGAGACTTTTTTTCTATAACGCATTAGTGGTAAAACCCTTTCTTTAATTATTTCTTTCTATTACAAATTTTTGATTAAAACAAAAATCGTTTATTATTCTTCCTGAAGGTCTCACAGGCCGGCGTTGGGCCGTGGGTTGGAGGTTGCCCACCGTGGGTCTAACACAATGTGAATTCATTTGAAAGATTCATCAACTAGAAGTCAAGACATCACTTTTGAAACTTATCTTTGTGCTGTGTTTTGAAACTTATAGATTGCTATCTGAAAATCTAAACAGTAAACAGCTTGTAAACAGTTTTGGATGCCTTTTGAATTATTATACTCAAATCTATTATATTTAATGTTCTAATTGCGGTTTTAACTTATTATGATTAAGTGGGGTCAAGTCCGTAACTTTTAACGCTTCCCTTCGAATTCATAACTCACTCCAACTTATCCAAATACCAATTAACAATTCACACACAAGTGTCATCTATTGAAATAATTTTGAACTAATTTAAAATTTAAATTTATAAATCTTCAATTTAATTTTATATCTCTAATTTTTTTCTTTAACCTTGATTAATGGGTTTTCTGATTTGATAAATATTTTTGGTCAAAATACATTAGTACATTTTATAACAAGTTTTTAAATATTTGGACTGTTTTGACTGCCATCTATCCATGTAAATGTCTAATTTAAAATTTAACATTTAAATCTTACCTTTAATACATGTATTTTTACTTTCAAACTTTGATTTAATAAACAAAAATTTGTCAACTTTATTTAAATAATTTTTTTTATTTTTTAATTGAAATTTTAATTTTTTGGTAACCTACATTCGCCAGAATTAAATTAAATACTAAAAAAATGTCTTTCACGTCTTTAAAAGTACGTTTAAAAACGCACTTTTAAAAACTATCGTACTTTTTAAAACCTAATAAATACTAATTACTAATAACATTACAAATTAATACTACACATTGGTAATAAATCGAACATATCCACTTTTTATTTTTTCTTCAATCTCACTCTTTTCTTCTTACTATTTCCAATTACAATATTAAAATTCTTCCATTAACTTAATAAGGTCTTCTAAACACTCCCATAAAAATAATAGCTTCTGCACTTTTATTATAGATAACGTAGATAAACGGATGGTTACATTTAAACTCCGCCGGAACACTATTTGAACGGAATGTGACGAAAGCCGTCGCAGCAGCAGCTTCCGTTCCCAATTCATTTACTACAATTTTCGCTTTATGCAATGCGGCTCCTAGAGTTACATTGGCGTTCGTTAAAGTTGAGAAATTTCCAGTTTCCGAAAATAAATCACCAACACCGAGCATTTGGAGTACCTAAAAAGGATAAATATCAAATGGAATTTAATTAAATTTTATTAAAAAAAGAATGGAAGATATAGAAATAATTAAAATAAAAACATTTGTTATAATATGTAGTTAGTTTTATTTACGTAAATCTACAAATCACAATTAGTTTTTATTTGATTAGTTTTTAAAAAAGTTTTTATGGCATTTTGGATAACTTTTAGTCAATAATTTTTTTAAGATTAATTTTTAGTTATCCAAAAGTTAAAAAAATATGTACAAATCTGATCAAAAAAAAAAGATTAAAAATTTATTTTGGATTTCTATAAATCCCAATAAACATAATAGTACTGGTTTGTTTATTATACAAGAGGAAAATAAACGGTCTATTGCATTTGAAAACAACTGTTTCGTCCGCTTCATCGGTCATCATACGAAAACTGAATAAAGCCGTGGCAGCTGCCGCTTCGGAACCTTTTTCATGTACTTCTATTCGAGCTTTATGCACTCCGGCTCCCAAAGAAACCTTATCCGTATTGCTCAACAACGAGAAATCAGCATCGGAATGGAACAAGTTTCCCACACCCAACGATTCTAGTATCTATCGTGTTACCAAACCATAACAAGAATAAAACCAAAAACAAACAAAGAGAAAAAAAGTTTTTTAGTGTTGAGTTTTAGTTTAAAAGAACCAAAAACCAAAGAAATTAGAAAATATATACAATGTTATCACAACGTAAATAGTATAAACTTACCGGGGTCATTTCGATTGTTGCTTCTAAACTGAACTTTGGTAAAGATAAGTAAACGGTTTTCCCCAATACAGATTTTTCATGATTACGAATCATCTGTTGGAATCTTTCCGGAGTAAGTTTTTTTAATGTGTTTGCCACACCGTCTTCTTTAACGAAGGGTGGAAGGAGGATGTACATGCTGATATCTTCACCTTTGTATGGTAATTCCAAAATGTGTGCATCCAAGACGTCGGAAACATCTAAAAATTAATTATTCTATATAATTATAACATCTTAAAAAATAAAAAAAGTTTATTTGTGTATTTTAATAACAAGGAAGACATTTCACCTAACCTAAAATTTTGTCCAATTTTAAAAAATCCCCAAGAGTTTATTTATAAGAATTAAGGAAAGATTTTTGAAAAGAATGTAAATTAAAATGTCTAGTTTTAATTAAAATAGAGGGATTTTTTCTAAGTTGTATAAAAAAAATTAAAAAAATTTCTAAAAACAAGGAAGATTTTTCACTTAACCTAAAATTTTAAATTTTGACTATCTTTAAAAAATCCCCAAGAGTTTATTTATAGGAATTAAGGAAAGATTTTTGAAATAAATGTAAATTAAAATGTCTAGTTTTAATTAAAAAAGACGGATTTTCTTAAGTGGTATAAAAAATTTAAAAAAATTTCTAAAAACAAGGAAGATTTTTCACCTAACCTAAAATTTAAAATTTTGACCATTTTTTAAAAATCCCCAAGAGTTTATTTATAGGAATTAATGAAAGATTTTTGAACTGAATGTAAATTAAAATGTCTAGTTTTAATTAAAATAGAGGGATTTATTCTAAGTTGTATAAAAAAAATTAAAAAAAATTCTAAAAACAAGGAAGATTTTTTACCTAACCTAAAATTTTAAATTTTGACCACCTTTACAAAATTCCCAAAAGTTTATTTATAGGAATTAAGGAAAGATTTTTAAACTGGATGTAAATTAAAATTTTTAGTTTTAATTAAAATAGAGGGATTTTTCCTAAGTAGTATAAAAAAAATTAAAAAAATTTCTAAAAATAATGAAAATTTTTCACCTAATCTAAAATTTTAAATTTTGACCATCTTTAAAAAATCCCCAAGAGTTTATTTATAAGAATTAATGAAAGATTTTTGAAATGAATGTAAATTAAAATGTCTAGTTTTAATTAAAATAGAGGGATTTTTTCTAAGTTGTATAAAAAAAATTAAAAAAAATTTTCAAAATAATGAAAATTTTTCACCTAATCTAAAATTTTAAATTTTGACCATCTTTACAAAATCCCCAAAAGTTTATTTATAGGAATTAAGGAAAGATTTTTAAACTGGATGTAAATTAAAATGTCTAGTTTTAATTAAAAAAGATGAATTTTTCCTAAGTGGTATAAAAAAAATTAAAAAAATTCCTAAAAACAAGGAAGATTTTTCACCTAACCTAAAATTTTAAATTTTGACCATCTTTAAAAAATCCCCCAGAGTTTATTTATAGGAATTAAGGAAAAATTTTTGAAATGAATGTAAATTAAAATGTCTAGTTTTAATTAAAATAGAGGGATTTTTTCTAAGTGGTATAAAAAAAATTAAAAAAATTTCTAAAAACAAGGAAGATTTTCACCTAACCTAAAATTTTAAATTTTGACCATCTTTAAAAAATCCCCAAGAGTTTATTTATAGGAATTAAGGAAAGATTTTTTAATTTAATGTAAATTAAAATGTCTAGTTTTAATTAAAATATATGAATTTTTCCTAAGTAGTATAAAAAAATTTATAAAAAATTCCTAAAAATAAGGAAGATTTTTCACCTAACCGAAAATTTTAAATTTTGACCATCTTTCAAAAATCCCCAAGAGTTTATTTACAGGAATTAAGGAAAGATTTCTGACCTGAATGTAAATTAAAATGTCTAGTTTTAATTAAAATAGAGAGATTTTTTCTAAGTTGTATAAAAAAAATTAAAAAAATGTCTAAAAACAAGGAAGATTTTTCACCTAACCTAAAATTTTAAATTTTGACCATCTTTAAAAAATCCCCAAGAGTTTATTTATAGGAATTAAGGAAAGATTTTTGAACTGAATGTAAATTAAAATGTCTAGTTTTAATTAAAACAGACAGATTTTTCCGAAGTTGACTTCAGATTTTTCAGAAGTTGTATAAAAAAATTAAAAGAAAAAATTTAATGAAATTAGTGAAAGAATTTTCTAGAAACGTTGAAATCAATGGAGGATGGTTGAAATTACTGTAAAATTATTCAGAGTACTTTAAAATCGTATAAAATTATTACAAATGCTCTAAAATCAGACAAAAATCTTTCTGGAGTTCTTTAAAATGCCCCAAAATAGTTCAAAGTGTTCTAAAATCCTGTAAAAATCATTGAAAATTGTTCGAAACTTTCTAAAATCACTTGCAAATTTTTCCTAGAGTCGTTCAAAATCCTCTAAAATCGTTCAAAGTCCTCTAAAAATGATCTAAAATCGTCTAAAATGGATAAAAATGCAATAAAATGTATCTTGAATCGTTTTAGAGTCTTTCTAAATGCTCTAAAATTGCTTAAAGTGTTCTAGAATCATCTAAAATTGATCTTAGAAATGCTCTAGATTTTCATCTATCGATCTTAGGGTTTAGAAATGCTCTAAAATTGTTTAATGGGTTCTGAAACTCAATCGAGAAGTTTGCTAGAGTCGTTCAAAACGCTCTAAAATCATTTCAAGTACTCTAGAATCATCTAAAGGCCGATTTACATCAGATGAGCGAATGCTCATTCTATACCCAGTCTATCAAATTCTTTTAGTGTAAACAGATGTAGAGCATTCTTTCGTTGTTCTGTCTGCGTTCACAAAGATTCTATGGAATATTCTAAGAATGCTCGTTCACTTGATGTAAACAGCACTAGAGCGTGCGAACATTTGCTTATAGCGTTCTTGCGTGTTTCCTCCTGCTCGCTCGGACATCCTCGCTCCTTAAAGCGGTCTCTTCAAAGCGATCTTGCGTTCTAACGATTTAAATACATACGTATCGATTTAATTATGGATTGGTCTCCAGAGAAATGCCTATTAAAAGGCTACCGAAATTTCAGATGTCTGTGGGATCCGACTTTTGAACACCATAAGAATATAACTCGTAAACAAGATATTTGACAGGAAATTGCAAATCTATTAGAATGTAATGTTGAAGAAGCAAAAAGAAGACGGACTCGGTTCTTGCATCTTACCGCCGAGAAAGGCAAAAAACAATGACTACGAAATCAGGCAGCTACTTCAGATATAGCACTACATATTGTGGATTTAGATATTTTAGTAAAGTACATCAGGCTTTCATAAGAATCTCCAGTTGGCAAAAAACCTTAAAGTCACTGCTAGCCTGTCATATGCAGGAATCGAGTCTGTAAAATTCGTACTTGATTTCCGAATTTTGTCGCTGATCAGAGATAATAAATGATCAAAATCCTCTGATGTCATTCTACAAAAATTTTTGAATTAACCACTTTCTTCTTGTTCTTGCATATCCGTCATCATTTCACCTACATTATCCAGTATCCTTCGCTGCATTACATTTGTCACCCACCAACGTCTCTTCCTTCTTTTCTTGTTGAGTGTTTGAGACAAAATAATAAGTGCAGCACTTGCAATTATAATATTGCTGTCAGAGTCGGACATAACAAAGCACTACCAACTACCAACGATAGAATTGATATGAATGAACAATGAGCATTCGTTCCGCCGATTTAAACATCTTTCTGCAAGAATTCTAGCTCTTGGTTCTCATTTTTGCTCGTTGATATTTTGGTGTAAACAATGAAAACAATCTTTCGTTTACACTAAAAGATCAAGAAAGAATGCTCTTGTTCTAACTCTAGCTCTATGTTCGTTTGCTTTAAATGCACCTTAAGATTGATCTCAGAAATGCTCTAGAACTTCATATATGAATTTTAGATCTTTATAATGCTCTAAAATTGTTTAATGGGTTCTAAACTTAGTCGAGAAGTTTTCTAGATTCGTTCAAAATGCTCTAAAATCACTTCGAGTGCTCTACAATCATCTAAGGTTGATCTTAGAGATACTTTAGAGTTTCATCTATTAATTTTAGATCTTTACAATACTCTAAAATTGTTTAATGGGTTCTAAACTTAGTCGAGAAATTTTCTAGATTTGTTCAAAATGCTCTAAAAAACCATTCAGCATTTTATAAATTCATAAATTAACTAAAAAAAATATTTTTAGTGACACAGTGTCAAGTGATATTTTTTAATATTGAAACAAACTTTCAATATGACTTTATGTTAATAGTTACTTTCAGAATATATATAATAATACATGTAATAAGAGATTTTAAAATAAATAAGCTATATTAAAGATGAAATCAATGAAAATATTTTTTTTAATAAAAGTAGGGAATTTAATATGATTAGGTTTTCTTTTAGTTAGTTACTTAGAAAAGTTCAATGGTTTTATAAGAGATGGCACCATACAAATTTACAATTCGAATTTAATAATGTTATTAATTAGTGTTCTTATAAAATCTAATTTTACTTTTTTAAAATAATAAAATCCATGGTAAAAAATCATAAAAAAATCTCTCTAATTACTTCTAAAAATAGGTAAGTAATTTATACAAAAAATCAATATCTGTCATTCGAATAACCTTAAAATTTCTTACAATATGACATTTAAACGTCAGATTGTGTATAATCATAAATTTTCTAAAATTTTTATCCTTTATCCATTTTTAAATCCTTTTTATCCATTTTTACTCACCGTGATATAGCACAGCTTCCATATACATCATATCAACAAAAGTTTGCTTCGAAGGTGTAATATAAAACACTTCCTCTTTGGTATCGGAAACGTTAAAAGCATATTTCCAACTTCCCTTAAAGTATCCAGCGTTTACCAACACCAAGTTGGTTTGGGCATCGATTACTCCAGGTGGAAGTAAATTATTAATCATATTGTGCGTCTGCTGAGACACCCAATTATTTATAACCTGTCTCGAACCTTCCGGATTGGTGGAAAAGTCAGCTTTTTCAAATTCTTCTCGGAAGAGTTCTTTTATACATTCCCTAACTTGGACATTTCTCTCCACATAAATCCTGTTTGCGTTTGTAAATTCATTGGAGTTATTAGACCTTGCTAACGTTTGCGTTAGGTATTTATCTAGTTTATAAGCATTCATCACATCGGATTTATCCTAGAAATTAAAAAAACAGAAAATTAAATTGTTATAAGGGTAATTTATTAATTTGTGATGCCTCAATACATTTATAAATTATAATTATAGTGGTGTTTCAAGGTTTTTTAAATAAATATTAATGAAGGAAAAGTGAATTTTTAAGTTTTATTTTTTGAAAGTTAGCAATTAAATTTTTAAATTAACTTAAATAATAATGTGATAAATAAATAAAAGGAATATTAATTTTTTTGCGGTTAGCAATATTTATGACTTGTCAAAAATCTTATCTGTCAACAAATCAACAAACTAAATTTCAAATTTCTCCACAAAATCGATGAAAAATGCATTTTTTACAACAAATACATCTTTTAATAAGCTTTGTTTATAAAGTAAGTATAAAATTAACATAGAGAAAGCACATAGAAAGTTCAAATATAACATAAATCCGTTTCCATAATTTTTTTTACTCACCATAGCAGGATCTAAGTTTAAAGTTCTCTTCAGGAAACTTTCGGTTTGGCCGCTGGATATAAAATACGCGAGTAACAAAGCATGGTAAGTGGAGTACGGCGAAAAGAATAGATTATCGTTAGGCCCCAATTGATTGACCGCTCTTAATAGGTTCAAGGAAAACTCTTGTTCGCCGCTGTAGAGGTTCTGTTTGGCTTTGATTTGGGGGCTTTTGTTGTCCCTCGCGGTAAGACATTGTCCGTGAACTTGATAAAAGATGGTCGCGAGCACGGTTAACGTTATCTTCCACATATCTACGGGAAAAATGAAGAAATAAAATGAGTATAAAACGGCGAACGTGAGTCATCATAAAGGGAAAGTGGCACATTGGAACGTTGAAGACGAGAAAGAGACACTTTCTCGAGTTTTTATGAACGCATTTATTGTACACGTTTTCCCTTTTTATTTAAATACTAAAATTTTTATCTTAAAACGTCAAAAGTGACACTTTAAAAATGCATTTAGACATTTAAACGTCAAAATTGACATTTTCAAAGAGAATTTTGAACTGTAAATGTCAAAAATGACATATTAATGATGAAAAGTGACGTTTAAACGTCAAGATTGACAGTTTGAAAGAGAATTTTGATCTTTAAATGTCAAAAGTGACGTTTAAATTTGACATTTGTCAAGTGTCATGACAGTTCCAAAGAGAATTTTGATTCTTAACCTTCCAGTACACGCGCTTTTTTTGTTCGCGCGACCACACGCTACGGACTGTTAGTCCGGGTTCGGAAAATAAATAAGAGAGGGAGCTGATACGAAATAAAAAAATTATTTAATAATGTGAAATCGTCTTCTTCATTTTCATCTTCCTCATCTTTATATTCTGAAACGTTGTTGTCCAATAATAGGTTTTCATCCTCTTACTCCTCATTATTGGACAACAAGTTCTAGTTCCTTTCTTCGTTATAGCTCATATTTTCGAAATAACCGATTTTGAAATTGAATTGAAACTCAACACACAATGACATTGACAGATAATAAAATGTCGGCAAGAAAGAAATACATCAAAAGAATTATGGTCAGCGCAAGTTCGAAATAACACTAATAGATGGCACTCAAAATCCGGGCTGAGAGTCCGGTAGCGTGTAGCGAAAGGTTAAACGTCAAAAGTGGCATTTTAGAAATGGATTCAGACATTTAAACGTCAAAATTGCAATTTTGAAAGAGAATTATGATCTGTAAATGTTAAAAATGACACATTAAAGATGAAAAGTGACGTTTAAACGTCAAAATTGACAGTTCCAAAGAGAATTTTGACCTTTAAACGTAAAAAGTGGCATTTTAAAAAAGGGTTCAGACATTTAAACGTCAAAATTGTAATTTTGAAACAGAATTATGATCTGTAAATGTTAAAAATGTCACATTAAAGATGAAAAGTGACATTTAAACGTCAAGATTGACAGTTCGAAAGAGAATTTTGATATTTAAACGTCAAAAGTGACATTTTAAAAATGGATTGAGACATTTAAATCTCAAAATTGACATTTTGAAGGAGAATTGTGGTCTGTAAATGTCAAAAATAACACATTAAAGATTAAAGGTGAGGTTTAAACGTCAAAATTGACAGTTCGAAACAGAATTTTGATCTTTAAACGTCAAAAGTAACATTTTAAAACTGGGTTGTGACATTTAAACGTCAAAATTGACATTTTGAAAGAAAGTTTTGATCTATGAATATTAAAAATGAAACATCATGGATAAAAAGTAACATTTAAACTTCAAGATTGACAGTTCCAAAGAGAATTTTGATCTTTAAACGTCAAAAGTGACATTTTAGAAATGCATTTAGACATTTAAACGTCAAAATTGATATTTTGAAGGAAAATTTTTATCTGAAAATGTCAAAAATAATATATTAAAGATGAAAAATGACGTTTAAACGTCAAAAGTGACATTTTAAAAATGCCTTTAGATATTTAAACGTCCAAATTTAAATTTTCAAAGAGCATTTAGACACTTAAACGTCAAAATTGACATTTTAAAAATGCATTTAGACATTTAAACGTCAAAATTGACATTTTCAAAGAGAATTTCGATCTATAAATGTTAAAAATGACACATCAAGGATGAAAAGTGACGTTTAAATGTCAAGATAGACAATTCCAAAGAGAATTTTGATCTTTAAACGTCAAAAGTGACATTTAAAAAATGGATTTAGACATTTAAACGTCAAAATTGATATCTTAAAAAAGAACTTTGATCTGTAAATGTCAAAAGTGACACACTAAAGATGAAAAGTGGTGTTTAAACGTCAAGATTGACAGTTTGCAAGAGAATTTTGATCTTTAAAAGCCAAAACTGACATTTAAAAAATGGATTTAGACATTTAAACGTCAAAATTGATATCTTAAAAAAGAACTTTGATCAGTAAATGTCAAAAGTGACACATTAAAGATGAAAAGTGGCGTTTAAACGTCAAAATTGACAGTTTGAAAGAGAATTTTGATCTTTAAAAGCCAAAACTGACAATTTAAAAATGAATTTAGATATTTAAACGTCAAAATTGACATTTTGAAAGAGAATTTTGATCTGTAAATGTCAAAAATGACACATTAAAGATTAAAAGTGACGTTTAAACGTCAAAATTGACAGTTCGAAAGAGATTGTTGATCTTTAAACGTCAAAAGTGACATTTTAAAGTTAAAAGTGATGTTCAAACGTCAAAAGTGACACTTTAAAAATAGATTTAGACATTTAAACGTCACAATTGACATTTTGAAAGAGAATTTTGATCTGTAAATATCAAAAATAACACATTAAAGATAAAAAGTGACGTTTAAACGTCAAGACTGACAGTTCGAAAGAGAATTTTGATCTTTAAACCTCAAAAGTGATATTTTAAAAATGGATTGAGACATTCAAATGTCAAAATTGACATTTTTTAAAGGGAATTTTGATCTATAAATGTCAAAAATGACACATCAACGATGAAAAGTGACGTTTAAACGTCAAAATTGACAGTTCGAAAGAGATTGTTGATCTTTAAACGTCAAAAGTGACATTTTAAAGTTAAAAGTGTGGTTCAAACGTCAAAAGTGACACTTTAAAAATAGATTTAGGCATTTAAACGTCACAATTGACATTTTGAAAGAGAATTTTGATCTGTAAATGTAAAAAATGACATATTACAGATGAAAAGTGATGTTTAAACGTCAAGATTGACAATTCGAAGGAGAAATTTGATCTTGTAACGTCAAATGTGACATTTTAAAAATGGATTTAGACATTTAAACGTCAAAATTGACATTTTAAAAGAGAATTATGATCGGTAAATGTCAAAAATGACACATTAAAGATGAAAAGTGACGTTTAAACGTCAAGACTGACAGTTTGAAAGAGAATTTTCATCTTTATACATCAAAAGTGACTTTTTTAAAAATGGATTTAGACATTTAAACGTCAAGACTGACATTCTGATAAAGAATTTTGGTCTGTAAATATCAAAAATGACACACCAGAGATGAAAAGTAACTTTTAAACGTCAAAATTGACAGTTCGAAACAGAATTTTTATCTTTAAGCCTCAAAAGTGACACTTTAAAGTTAAAAGTGACGTTTAAACGTCAAAAGTGACACTTTAAACTTCAAAACTGACACTTTAAAGTTCAAAACTGACGTTTAAACGTCAAAAGGGACACTTTAAAGTAAAAAAGTGACGTTTAAACGTCAAAAGTAATACCTTAAAGATGAAAAGTGACTTTTAAACCTCAAAATTGACATTTTAAAGGAAAATTTTGATTTTTAAACCTTAAAAATATGATTTTAAAACTATCATTTACAAAATTTATTTACAAATTTATTATATTAACACTCGATTTTAGTTCAAGAGTGTTTTTAAAAAATTGCTTATGAAATTGAAGTGTTTTTTCGTACGCTATTTGAATTTTTAACATTAATAAAACCCGACTTGAATATTAAAAACTCTTTCACGTTTTATTTTTCTTTTCGATTTCGAAATAAAATTCCAAAGTTAAGTTTGGGTTACATAATCTAACGATGGGTTTTTCTTAAGAGTTTCCGGTTTTTTCTTGCATCATCGAGATGAATTACACATCGTCTTATACCAATTACCACAAAAACCACACGTTTACAATACTAACAAATTTAAAACCGTACAAGAAAAGTGGAGGGGTCAAAAGTACAAAATAAAGACATTGTGTGTGTGTATTTTAGCGATAATTTGAAGGTTATAGATAATACTGTCGATCGAGCATAAGAACTGGTTAATCGAGCGTATTTCACGTTTGGTGAACTCATATCTTGACCGAGAAATACCGATTAATGTTGTGGGTCGTATAGTTTATGGGTTTGTCGACACTAGTACGTTGACGATTAAAAAATCAAACACGAGTTTGTTACGCACCTTATACTCGGAAAAATATCACTATTTAGATTACTACTAAACATCTACTAAACGTGTACGGCGCAGTTCTTGCGATCGGACTGAGCGCCAGTCCGCAAGAAACAAGTTTTATACACCGAGTGTGTCACGTTTACCAACGATATTTAAAACGTCAGAGTGTGGTTTGGATCGCTTTCCTGCTCTTATAATAATATAATTCTTAATACAATTTAGTATTTTTTTATTTAATTTAAGAGTAGTTTTTGTTTTTTAATTAATTTGCTTGATATGTGGTGAAATTTTTTGTGTGAATTAGTGTTGAAGTGAAAGAAATTGTTTGGATTTCTTTTAAAGTCAGGTACAGTGTGAGAAAAAAGAAATTGTACAAAAGTTTTTTAAATTTGGTGAAAATTTTCAAAAAAGTTAGATTATCTGTTAAAAATTTTAGTCAACTTTATGAATTTTTTTAATTTTTTGGGTAATAATTAGAACAAAATTGACTTTTTTATTACAAAATAGAACATTTTAGCTTTCAATTCCTACAAAATTCATTTCTTAATTTAAAAAAATAAAGTCTCCACGATTATTTAAATTTGGTCAAAATTTTTTAAAAGTTAGGTTATAAAAAATTTTAGTCAACTTTAAAAATTTTTTTAATTTTTTGGGTAATAATTAGAACAAAATTGACTTTTTTATTACAAAATAGAATATTTTAACTTTCAATTCCTACAAATTTCATTTCTTAATTTAAAAAAATAAACTCTCCACGATTTTTTAAATTTGGTCAACATTTTTTAAAAATTAGGTTATAAAAAATTTTAGTTAACTTTAAGAATGTTTTTAATTTTTTGGGTAGTAATTGGAACTAAACTGACTTTTTTATTACAAAATAGAATATTTTAGCTTTCAATTAATACAAATTGCATTTCTTAATTTAAAAAAATAAAGTCTCCACGATTTTTTAAATTTGGTCAAAATTTTTTAAAAGTTAGGTTATAAAAAATTTTAGTCAACTTTGTGAATTTTTTTAATTTTTTGGGTAATAATTAGAACAAAACTGACTTATTTAATACAAAATAGAATATTTTAGCTTTCAATTAATACAAATTTCATTTCTTAATTTTAAAAAATAAAGACTCCACGATTTTTTAAATTTGATCAATTTTTTTTTAAAAGTTAGGTTATAAAAATTTTTAGTCAACTTTATGATTTTTTTTAATTTTTTGAGTAATAATTGTAACAAAATTGACTTGTTGCATCTTAAGATAAATAAAGTTCTTTTCAATGAAATTCGACAATTTTAAACGAAATTTCGGCAAACTTCAAACGAAATTCAACAATTTTAAGAAATTTGAGATAAAATTTCACAATTTTAGCTAAATTATGTTATCTTTCAATGAAATTCGATAATTTTAGAGGAAATTTCGTGAAATTTCAAATGAACTTCAACAATTTTAAGAAATTTGAGATAGGATTTTACAATTTTTAGCTAAATTAAGTTATTTTTCAATGAAATTCGACAAATTAAGGCGAAATTTCGTGAAATTTTAGACGAAATTCGACGAATTTTGAAAATTTTGGTTTAAATTTCATAATTTCAAGGTAAATTCAGTTTTATTTTAATGAAATTGGAAAAAATTTTCATGAAATTTGATGAAATTTTGTGAAATTTTAAATAAAATTTAAAAACTTTAGAAAATTTTAGATGAAATTCAACGATTTTAGATGAAATTTCACAATTTTAAGATAAAATAAGTTATTTTTCAATGAAATTCGACAATTTTAAACGAAATTTCGTGAATTTTCAAACGAAATTGGACGAATTTTGAAAATTTTGGTCGAAATCTCGCAATTTCAAGCTATATAAAGTTATTTTTTAATAGAATTCGAAAAATTTTTGATGAAATTAAACGAAATTCAACAATTTTGCACCAAATTTCGTGAAATTTTGGAAAAAAGACGATGATTTTAAAAAATTTTAATTGAAATATTACAATTTTAGACTAAGTTAAGTCATTTTTTAATAATTTTAATATAAATTAAGTTACATTAACTTTAATTCTTAAATAACTTTCCATGTTTTTTTCATCTTTTTTAATCTTTTTTTAGGTTATAAAAAATTTTAGTCAACTTTATGATTTTTTTTAATTTTTTGGGTAATAATTAGAACAAAATTGACTTTTTTATTACAAAATAGAATATTTTAGCTTTCAATTCCTACAAATTTCATTTCTTAATTAAAAAAAATAAAGTCTCCACGATTTTTTAAGTTTGGTAAAAATTTTTTAAAAGTTAGGTTATAAAAAATTTTAGTTAATTTTATGAGTTTTTTTAATTTTTTGGGTAATAATTAGAACAAAATAGACTTTTTTATTTCAAAATAGAATATTCTAGCTTTCAATTAATACAAATTTCGTTTCTTAATTTCCAAAAATAAAGTCTCCACGATTTTTTAAATTTGATCATCATTTTTTAAAAGTTAGGTTATAAAAAATTTTAGTCAACTTTATGAATTTTTTAAATTTTTTGGGTAATAACTAGAACAAAACTGACTTTTTTATTACAAAATAGAATATTTTAGCTTTCAATTAATACAAATTTCATTTCTTAATTTCAAAAGATAAAGTCTCCAGGATTTTTTAAATTTGGTAGAATTTTTTTAAAAGTTAGGTTATAAAAAATATCAGTCAACTTTAAGAATTTTTTTAATATTTTGGGTAATAATTAGAACAAAACTGACTTTTTTATTACAAAATAGAATATTTTAGCTTTCAATTAATACACATTTCATTTCTTGATTTAAAAAAATAAAGTGTCCACGATTTTTTAAATTTGGTCAAAATTTTTAAGGTTAGGAAAAATTTTAGTGAACTTTATGAATTTTTTTAATTTTTTAGGTAACAATTAGAACCAAATTGCCTTTTTTATTATAAAATAGAATATTTTAGCTTTCAATTAATACAAATTTCATTTCTCAATTAAAAAAAATAAAGTCTCCACGATTTTTTAAATTTGGTCAAAATTTTATAAAAGTTAGGTTATAAAAAATTTTAGTCAACTTCAAGAATTTTTTTAATTTTTTGGGTAATAATTAGAACAAAACTGACATTTTTATTACGAAATAGAATATTTTAGCTTTCAATTGATACAAATTTCATTTCTTAATTAAAAAAAATAAAGTCTCCACGATTTTTTAAAGTTGATAGAAATTTTTTAAAAGTTAGGTTATAAAAAATTTTAGTCAACTTTAAGAATTTTTTTAATTTTTTGGGTAATAATTAGGAAAAAATCGACTTTTTTATAACAAAATAGAATATTTTAGCTTTCAATTAATACAAATTTCATTTCTTAATTTAAAAAAATAAAGTGTCCACGATTTTTTAAATTTGGTCAAAATTTTTAAGGTTAGGAAAAATTTTAGTGAACTTTATGAATTTTTTAAATTTTTTGGGTAATAATTAGAACAAAATTGACTTTTTTATTACAAAATAGAATATTTTAGCTTTCAATTAATACAAATTTCATTTCTTAATTTTAAAAAATAAAGTCTCCACGATTTTTTAAATTTGGTCAAAATTTTTTAAAAGTTAGGTTATAAAAAATTTTAGTCAACTTTTTGAATTTTTTAAATTTTTTGGGTAATAATTAGAACAAAATTGACTTTTTATTACAAAATAGAATATTTTAGCTTTCAATTAATACAAATTTCATTTCTTAATTTTAAAAAATAAAGTCTCCACGATTTTTTAAATTTGGTCAAAATTTTTTAAAGTTAGGTTATAAAAAATTTTAGTGAACTTTATGAATTTTTTTAATTTTTTGATTAATAATTAGAACAAAATTGACTTTTTTATTACAAAATAGATTATTTTAGCTTTCAATTCCTACAAATTTCATTTCTTAATTTAAAAAAATTAATTCTCCACGATTTTTTAAATTTGGTCAAATTTTTTAAAAGTTGGGTTATAAAAAATTTTAGTCAACTTTATGAATTTTTTTAATTTTTTGGGTAATAATTGGAACAAAATTGACTTTTTATTACAAAATAGAATATTTTAGCTTTCAATTAATACAAATTTGATTTCTTAATTTAAAAAAATAAAGTCTCCATGATTTTTTAAAAATTGATCGAAATTTATAAAAGTTAGTTATTTAATAAGTTAGGTCATTACTTATTTAATATTATTACTTAATTACTTTAAAAATGTACAAAATTTTTTTTTACAAACTCTACATTAACCATCCATGTCGATCCTTAACACTTTAGCTCGATGGTTCTAAAGTGATTAACGGCGGGAATTCCGATTCAGCCGGACAATATCGGGATTTCTACTTCTTCAACAAATAAACAATCCTCGAGAGCAACTCTTGGGAAATTCACTTTACGGAATTTCATGAATGAAATGTACATATGTAGGTGTTGTAATTAAAATCCCATTGAGGTATAAAAAAAACGTTCGTTAAAAGAATAGGAAATGGAAATGGAATTGGAATTGAGTTATTACTTAGGTTCGGAGAAGTTGAGTCGGTTATGTTAAGATATGTTAAGTACGAACGTGACTTTGGACAATAATACTCGTTCGTAGAATAAAATTGCTGTTTTTGTAATTTGCAGGAAGTGAGATGAGTGTTAAATTGAGCGATTCGTACAAGGTTAAATAGGCTTTAGAGGTAATTATATACAGGGTAATGACTCAAAAATTATCATCGGAATAAAAAAGTTAGATTTATTTTTATTTTTTTTAGAGTAATTTGTTCCAGTTGATATTTCAATTTATTTTTTAAATCACTGGGTATATATATACTTTTTTATTAATTATTAAAATATAAATAAATAAAACTTATTAAGTGAAATGTATGAATATATTTTTATGTTTTGGGGGAAAAACGACTTAAAAGTATTATAAAAGTATTAAAATATTTTTTTTTATACATATGAATTTTTTAAAAACTAAATATAGGGTAACTTTTATAAAACATTTTATAGTATGGCAAACAATTCACGGCAAGAATGTTCTATTATTAAAAAATACTATATACAATGAAAATAGAAAAAGAAAAAGAAGTCGAGGATAGTTTTTTTTTTAAGTTGGTGCTCTAAATTATCCAAAAATAAGAAAAAATACTTTATATCTTTGGTAGGATGTTAAATAACCATTGAGAAGAATGAAAAAATAAGTTTTAGATAAGTATTTAATAAAATATTATTTTTGAAGAATTCAAAATTCAAAATTTGAAGAATTTTGAGATATAATTTCTTAAATTTATTCATTTGATTCAATATTGATGTTTTAATGAGATGTTAATATAAACGGAACTGATTTAAATTATCAATCAATATTGACTTTAAATTGCATAGATAGGAAAAGGGGGAATTCCGCAAATTAAAACTGACCAAGGATTTTACTGGGAATTCTTCGTATTGAAATATATTATCTTTATTTGTGTATTTATATATCAATTATGAATCATTAATAAAATGGAAATGTATTTTTTTAAATCTAATAATCTAATAAGGTGATGTTATGCTTTTTGTCACACTCTGCATAAGCATCGATTGATAATAATTGATATTTGTCAATTTATATGAGATTGAATTTTCAAACATGTTCCTCTGATTCAATATTGACGTTTTAATAAGATGTTAATTTATACGGAATTGATTTAAATTACTAACAAATATTGATTCCAAGCTGCATAGAAAAAAAAATTGGGAATTTCCATAAATTAAAAATTGAGAAAGATCTTTACAGGGAATTCTTAACTTTGAAATTAAAAAATATTTTTGTTATTATTTCTCAACCGTTAGATCATCCATAAAAACAAAATTTTAGGATTTCATAAATTTATAAAATTTAATAAGAAATTTTTTGAGAAAGTGAGAAAACGTCGCGTAAAATTATGACTCCCTGGAGTTTTTATTTTTTTTATGTATTGATAAATAAAGTATGAATAATACGTTCAATAACAAACCTCTAAAATGTCATGATTTAAAGATACAGGGTGTTCCAGATCACCCGTACCACCTGATTTACTCGAAAACTATAAACCCTAGGAACTTGAAACAAAAAATTTGATACATAAATAGGGTATAAACTTTCTTATAAATGCGAAAGGAACATCTAATATCAACCGGAAGTATAAATAATTGAAGGTCACTTTATAATTTGATATATGAAGGGGGGTAATTTTGATGTTGTTGGAAAGAGCTTTTCAAAAGAAATATCTTTTATAGGAAGAATTTTTTGATATTATTTACTGTTTTTGTTCAAAATCACTTCCAAAATTTCGATTTTTTACGAATGTTTTTTGATATCACCACTAGATGTCGCTGTCGGCCATTTAAAAAAAATCAAATTGTTTTATATTATTGGGCTTAAGTGTATTAAGTTATGAAGTTTAGTTAAGGGTATTACATTATTTTGTCGTATTGTTAATAAAATTATTCCTTGTGACTTACTATCACTCGTTATTTGTAAATGTCATGATTTTTTTAAATGGCCGACAGCCACATCTAGTGGTGATATTAGGAAACACTCGTAAAAAATCGAGATTTTGAAAGCGATTTTGGATAAAAATAGTAAATAATATAAAAAAATGCTTCCTATAAAAGTTATTTCTTTTGAAAAGCTCTTTCCAATAATACCAAAATTAGCCCCCCTTCATATATCAAATTATAAAGTGACCTTCACTTATTCATACTTCCGGTTGATATTAGATGTTCCTTTTCCACTCATAAGAAAGTTTATACCCTATTTATGTATCAAATTTTTTGTTTCAAGTTCTTAGGATTTATAGCTTTCGAGTAAATTAGATGGTACGGGTGGTCTGGGACACCCTGTATATTTGCTTTATGTTGGTTATACTTGAATTTAATTCATTCATATAAAAGGTCAAGTAATACCTCAATTTTTCGTATATGTTATTTTTAGTTGTTAATTCTAACTTTTAAAATTTACAAAATGACATTTAAAGTCTTCTTTTACTTTGAAAGAATAAATTTAATGGGACTTTGAAACTATTTTTTACAACTTCCAGTCGCTGAGTAAATATAAGTACAAACGTAAGAATACTTTTTAATAAAATATTGAAAATACTGTTTCTATTAGTTTCACCATAAGTTCAGTAAATAAGAACAAATTAAATGAATCACTGATGAATTATAATAAGGTCCGGTTTATTCACCTGCCTATAAGTTCTCGATAACTTACATTAGTAGGCAATAAGTTTATAAGATGGTCGTTAATATCACCATTAACCGAATCAAGTCTATTCATCTATCCACAAAGTTCTCGCTAATTGACAAGGAAATATATCGAACCTGAACACACAGAAAATGACTCCTAAAAATTGAACAGATTTTGGACTAGAATTTTTTCCTAGTAAACAATTTGTGATATCAAAAAAGCTTTCTGATAATTCGAATTGTTGTTCAGATTTGAAATTTTATGAGGATTTAAATTGAAACATAATTTCTATTTTTATGGAAAATAAATTTTTTACATCTCTTAGTTTTTCAAACGTCAAAGAAATTCTAATCTAATTTAATCAACACTATTTGTGAATGTTTTTTATTATACATTTTTTTTTTAATTTTGACTATTAACTGAGTTATAACCTAAAATGTCAATTTCTTAGGTGAAATGTTAAAATTTTTACTTTAACCTCAAATAAATTAAGAACTAAGAAAAATAGAAAATAAGTTTTCAAATAAAAGTCGTAAACTGATTAATTATAAATATTTTTAATAATAAATAATTTTTTGAAATTCTTATTATTAATTGAGTTATAACCTAAAATGTAAATTTTTGACGTAAAATGTCAAATTTTCAACTTTAACCTCAAATACAGCAAAAACTAAGTTAAATAGAAAAAAAGTTTTCAAATAAAAGTTGCAAACTATTTAATTTCGAATATTTTTTATTAAAAGAATTTTTTGAAATTCTTATTATTAATCGAGTTATAACATAAAATCTAAATTTTTGACGTAAAATGTCAAATTTTCAACTTTAACCTCAAATAAACCAAAAACTAAGTTAAATACAAAAAAAAATCAAATTAAAATTGTAAACTATTTAATATAGAATATTTTTTGTTATAAAAGTTTTTTGAAATGTTTACCGAGCGTTCATAAACGATTGTAAAGCCCTCCGCACATGAGCGACTTATTTGCAATCCGAATTTCAAATCAGTTGAAAATACAACCGTTTGGTGACTTTGCAAGAACTACAGTGACTTTGCAAGAACTGACTTTGCAAGTTTTACAAGAACAGAGATCCACATACGAGTGATAAAAATGAGACCAATTTGCAATCAGTATCCAATTGATTTGATACTTGGGTTGCCAATCGGTCGCTCGTGTGAGGAGGGCCTTAGGGGTTTGAATTTTGCCCACTCATTATTTAGTGGTTTTTTATGCTAAAGGTTGTTACCTTCAGAATGTTTACATTATAACTGACAACAACAGTGCAGAAGACAGTTTTTTATTCTTTTTCAGGGTAAGGACGATTGAAAAAATCCATAATAATTAAATATTCGATATCAAATCATATTCATATCAAAGACACATATCAAGAAAATTGTAATTTTTAATTCATTTAATTAATTATTACATTTTGAATGAATTCTTTTATATCATAAATTTCTTGATACCTTTGGAACTTTTCCATGATACGCCTATGGGCTATGATGCCAACCTAAAAAATTTATCTCTAGCGCGCCAAATTCAAACGCCTTACAATTACTTATGAACGCTCGTTATTAAAACTTGTCAATTTTTAAAAATTCATATCTAAGAAATTAATTATTGTTGAGACTTGAAATTTCATGAGGATTTAAATCGAAACTTAATCTTTATTTTTACCAAAAATAAATTTTCTACGACTTTTAGTTTTTCCAACATAAAAGAAATTCTAACCTAACTTAATCAACATGTTTATTAAAACTTGTCAATTTTTAGAAAATAATATCTCAGAAATTAATTGTCATTGAGATTTGAAATTTTATGAGGATTTAGATTGACACTTAATTTCTACTTTTGCTAAAAAAGAATTTTCTACGACTTTTAGTTTTTCCCACAGAAGAAAAAATGTAACTTAATGTCCATAATTGAAATTTTTAAACATTCCAAAAATTAGGCTACGTTCTAAAAGCGCAATTTTCTTTGGATTACATTAAAATTTGACGTTTAGAAGATACAACTTTATTATCTATAAAATATAAAAATTGTCTGATTTCTGGGCTAATTACTAATACCTAATCCGTTTTCGATTAAGGGCGGAAACAGAATGGCATATAAAATCAAAAATGAGGTTCAAACTGTCAAATTTTAGAGTTGCCAACATAGAAATGTTTTGTGATTTATTATCCCAAAGAAAAATTAAAAATCTTCCATGGTGAGATGATTTGATATCTTTTCATCACTTCCTGGATTAATTGTAACCATCAATATTTGTAAAATAAGTTTCAAAATAGTACCAACGTACAGAGTACCATAGTACAAAGGTACCAACCCACAGAATTTTTCATGGCATTTTAGAAGTTTTTTAAAAATAATGTTGTCATTTAAAAATTAAATGTAACATATTGAGGTTTAATGAGATTCCGAGTAAAACCCGAATAATTACTTACGAAGAAAAAATCAATGAATATTGATTTCAAAATCTATAAAAAAATGATGGGATTTCCATAAATTAAAACTATTCGAGACCTTTACTAAAAATCTATTTTTTTGCTTTTAAACTTCTATTTTTATAAATCTTTTAAAGGAAATTTGAGATACTTTTAATGCCCATATAAAATTTTAAATTTACATTATTTTGTTCCGATTGGAAAATTAATATTTACAGTAATTTAAAGTCTTTATCAAAACTATTGAACCTTAAATGTTTATTATTCAACAAGATATTAATCAAAATAAATATAGATTAAAAAAGAAAAATGAACCAATATTGATTTCATTTCACTTCATTCCACCAATATTTCTTTAATAATTGGAAATTTTTTTTAAATATTGTTTTTTAAAAAAGTTCTTTAAATAGTTTTAAAAGTTATAAAAAATACTAAAATAGAGCAACCAACCAAAAAATAAAATACTAATCTAACCTCGAATCTTTGGCATTGACACTCTAGCCCTAATTTCCACACACATTTACATCTTTAACGAGGTCCCATTTTATCTAATACACACACATTATTGATATTTCGCTCAGAAAATATAGATCAACTTATTTAACAAAAAAAAATCATATTTAATTTTATACAGTCTGCAAACTTATATATACAAGTAGACAAAAAAATTTTTAAAAAATTCAACCTTAACCTGACTTTTAAAACAAGTTAATTTAAAAACGGTGGCAAAGCTACATAAGTCTGATTGGATCCGCCCTCGATCTTGACCTGTTCTTTCAACCGAGCGTCTGAAAATTCTCCCTTGACCTCCTGCAGCAGATTAACCTCGTATTTCGGCGATAAATTAGCGTATCGTTCGGGAGAATTCCCCAACTGGTGACTAACGTATTCGATTTTCCCGCCGACGACGGCTCCATCGTCGCCATCTGGCGAGTGACCCTGTAACATCGAGTACTCCCTCGTTAAAGGAGGACTCTGGTTAGCCAGTGGCGGCGCGTATTCGTGCGCTCGCATGGGGGCGGCGAATAATTGGCTATCGTGCGCGTTTAACATGTAAGAATAAGCTCCGTTTTGTGGCGATCCGAAACTTTGATAACCACCAGATGGCGTTGAATTAAGGATGTTTAAATGTGTTAAATCGGCGTAGGAGGATTGGTACGTCCACGAATCAACAGGTGGCGTTGCGTTAATATTCGTGGGTTGGGGAAACGTGTTGATTTGATTGTTGAAATTTGAGGAGATTGTAGAACTTGGTGAACTTGAAGTTATATATCCGGTTTTTCTTGGTGGTTCACGTTTGCGCCATTTTGCGCGTCGATTTTGGAACCAAACTTGCACCCGGGATTCACTTAGGTTGAGTTTTAAAGCTAGTTCTTCTCTGGCAAATACATCCGGATAAGGTGCTCTTTCAAAAGCTCTTTCTAACTCTTCTAATTGAAATGCGGTAAATGTTGTTCTGGAAATTATAAAAAAAATTGCGTGTTAAGGCATTTTTATTTTGGCGTCATGTGGTGTTTTTTTTTGTTTGCAAGGGTAACAGTTGGGATTGTAAAGGCACGCGAGGCGTGGTGAATGAATTTAACGCACGCCCCAACGATTAAGGGTGTGAAATTTACATCCCCTATGAATTTATACCGTGCTCTACGTTTGAGATATGATCGGGATGACATACGGTCAATTTAATTTTATAGGGGTGTCGTGAACGCTTATGTCTGTCAGTTCGCGTGGCTGTAATGATCTTAAAATGACTATGGTGGTTCAAAAATTATCATTTTGTAATCTTTTGGGAGTTGAAATGTTTTAATATTTCGATGGTGTTGGATATGATTGAGCAAATAAATTTGTGGAAAGGATATTTGTTAACTAACTTTGTTATACAGGGTGCTTACGGTCTTGTGATTTTATTTTTGGGGAGTAATAAAGCATCGTACAAGAAGGTCATTAATTATAAAATGTCTTAACAAAAGTTATATAATAAGAGAGACGTGACTGTTGAAATAATTTCTATTTACAGTGAAGCTTCGCTAATCCGGATCAATGAAAACCGAGGCAATCCGAATTAGTGAAACATCCGGATTATTGGAACCTTTTTAAAAGTCACAAAAGTATGTTAACTACAGGTAGGGATTTATTAAATCAAAACACACAGTACTAACATATTGAAAATCGTCGATGTACCAACTCCATACTTAGTAGCCAACACCTTTCCACTAATAACACGACTTTTTAATTTTTGCAATATATTGTGTTTTTCCGCTAGAGTTAATGTTTTGTGTGTTCTCTTTGGCGCCATGATGCTTTTTAACGAACTGCTTTTTACATCAACAGCGTATCGTACATTCATGGCAAACTGCGCAACCTACGATCCGGATTATGGAATCACAAGTAATCCAGAAATCCGGATTATGGGATACATAATGTAAGTAACTAATATTTCAATTTCGTCCGGATTACTGGAGAATCCGGATTATTGGAGTTCGGATTAGCGAAGCTTTACTGTACTTTTTTTGGATTTTCGACAGCCCAGATATGAGTGTTGTGACAGTTATTTATGCCATTACGTGTAAACGTTGCTTCATCAGTCGCCAACACAATGGAAGGAAAGTTTGGACTTTCAGCGTATTTTTGTAGAAACCATCGGCAAAATTGTAAACGTAACTGATGATCTTCGGGTTGTAAAGCTTGTACTTTTTGTACATGGAAAGAATACAATTGATTCTCGCGCAGTGTTCGCCAGACAATTCGATTTGACACAGCTACTTGGCGAGATATTTTTCGAGTACTACTGGAAGGATCTTCCTTGATACAATGTAAGATTTCTTCTTCGGCATTCAAAATTCGTTGGTGTCGTCCAGGTCCACCATCCCGACCTTGCTGTGTTTGCAGTACCCCAGTTTCCCGTGCGCAGATTACTAGGGCGGTGAATTTTTGTGGATTAGGTGTTGGTGTGTTAGGAAATCGTTCAGCGTATAATCGACTTGCAGCAGCAGAATTCTGGCGTACTTCACCATAAATTACCAGCATGTCAACGTATTCACTATTTGTGCGAAGGACCATTTTTATTTTCTTTATCAGGATTTGTTCAGAAGAATTTATGTCAAAACAAGAGTGTAGTGATAACTAATAAAATAGCTTGACAGATTGGAAAAGTTACTGGCATTAGCCTAGTTAGTAACAAAATCGCTAAGTTACCCTTTGATTTTAGATTTTTCAAAAATTGTTGACCACTCGTTTTTGCGTTAATAACTTTCTTTTATCGTATTTAACGAAGCCTGGAAATTAAAATAAGATTTTTTATTTAATTTTTATTTATCATTAAAAAAAACTTAAACTTCAAAACGAAAAAATAAAATAATTTTTTTAATAGTAATATCTCCCTTATTATGCAACTTCTGTTAAGACATTTTATAATTAATAATCTTCTTTTAAGATGCTTTATCACTCCCCAAAAATAAAATCACAAGTCCGTAAACACCCTGTATTTCGTTTCTAACACTAACTTATGATTATTGTACTTTTGGATTTAGTTTGCATCTTAAGGTTAATTTTTCTTAAATAAAGATTTTTTTTCAATTTCTAAAGCAAGAGCTTCTTAAGTTGCTTATTTGATGCTTCCTTGTGGAAACAATTTTCTCAACTAATAAATGTTTTTGGTCTTAAATTTTCACCAATAAGGGTTTTTTTTGTTGTTGACACAAGGAAATTTTGCAATGCTGTGCTGCACTGCACCTCATCGCACAAATTTGGATCATGATCTCACAAGTTAATCGTTCTAATGTATGCAACTTTGTAGGTGATTTCTAATTTTAAGAAGTTGTACACCAAGCACATTTTTCAGCGCTGTTTTAAGGTGACGGAGAACACAAACCTTACACTTCGAGAGTTCTGGAAGGACCATTTTAACATCATGATATGCTTAAGAATTATTGATCAGGCCTGGCTGGATGTTACAACGAGGACCTCAACCTCTACATGGAAGAAGTTGTGGTCTGAGGCTATAGCTAAAAGGGCCTTCGAAGGATTGGTACTCGAAGTGTCAGTAGTAAAGGAGATTGTTTCTTTGGGAAAATCCATGGGTCTGGAGGTGGATGAGAGAGATGTGAATGAACTCGTCGAGGAACAGTCTCAGGAGCTGACAACTGAGGAGTTACACGATCTACATCCACAGCAGCAAAGCATGGTTCAACGAAAAATTAGTTTTGAAGAGGAGCCAGAGATGGAGGAGGTTGTCTCTACAAGAGATGTATAGGAGATGTTGTAAATGTGGAAGTGCATTGGAGCTGTTCAACGAAACTTGCTTAGCTCATTTCCGCAACATCATGAAAAGGAGGAAGAAACAAACCTCCTTGAACAGTTTTTTAAACGATCTACAGGTGAAAATGAACAAAGCGTGATAAAAAAGCGAAGACCAGTGATGAAAATTAAGTGCTTCCGTAAGCACTTCACTTTTTCTTTTATTATGTTTTTATAGAATATGTATTTGTTATTTATAAATAAATGTTTCTTCTTGTAAATAAATTTTTCTTATTGAAAAACACTTAAGGTGGTGTTTTGGGAACTGGAATGGATTAGTAGCATTTCAATTAATTCAATTTACATAGTATTTTTATATTTAATCAATTGATAACTTTTTAAACGTCCCAACAATTCCAAAAAGTTCCTCAAAACGTTTCGTCGTTGTACTTCGTTTCGTTTCATCCGTCTTAATTTTTTCATCTTCTATTAACATCTCAATATGATTCTTTACATTCTTTATGTGCTCCTGATGTAACTCTTTAATACTTCCAATGTCACCTCCGTAATCGTTCGGTATAACTTCTTTCTCAATAAATTTAAAAACCTCTTCTAATTTTCCATGACAGTGAATTTGATTAACCAATTCGTTCTTTAAAAACGGCTTAATTAAGTTCAGCAATTTTTCCGTAATCGGACTAACATTTAAAATGTGGATTTGTTTCAATCGAATCGGCGCGGCTTCTTGTAGAAAATAAAAAAACCTCTTTAAAAGCAATAAATTTAGTTTTAAAATATGTCCCAATTGTAATCCGGCTCCGTCTATAACCAAAATGTGACCGTTTTGAGGTCCGTTTTGATTGTTATTTAACACTAAACCCATTACGACCACCTTTACAGCTTCGGCAAAGTTAAATTTATCCGGAGAATTATTTTCGAGCTTTGCGTAAATTATTTGAAAACCTTCTTTTGTATTTTTCGGTAAACTCGTCGAGAAAACGGTATTTAAATGATAATTTAAAGAAGTGTTTTTTAAAGATCTAGAAGAAAAAATTTCCGGACAATGAGATTTTAAAGAGTAATAATTTTCAATGCAATTTTTTGTGGCTTCCATTTTATAATAACAACTACTTAAAAAGGATATTACTTGAAAATCTACAAAAATTATAAAAGTTAATATTACATCTTAATAAAATAAACTCTTACTTGATATTTTAGGTAAATGTGATTCTTTACTCATCCAATTTTGTAAAACTTCAACATCTTCTCTTTTTAAGTTTTTATCTTTAAAGTAAAATTTTTCTTCATTTTGAACGCACAATTTACACATTGTGTGTGTTTATACGGTCGTGGTTAAATGGTAAATAAGTTTTTAATGTTAAAGAAAAGCCGGTTTAGAGATTTTAAAGTAAAATTTTAATCGTTAATTTTTTTTTAATCGCCCTTGTGAATAATTTATCGATAAGTTCAAATAACATTAATATAATTTTATTATAGGAAGTGAATGGTTTTTGTATTACTTTATTAAAATGAACGTCAATTTTAAAAAATAGATTAATTTTAAAGTAATTATAAGTAGGTATCTACTACATATTGTATTTATAGAAAATTATTAAAGATTGGGGTACGATTCAAAAAAAAATAAAAAAATGCGGATTAATTTATCTGTGACCTCCGTCAAACAAGTTATTTATTGACAAGAATCGTTTAATGGAGTTTTATAACCTTGAAACTCACCGTAAAAGTATTATTTATGTTCTTAAACTATTCGAAAATTTATAAAGAGTATATCGAATATTATATAATGTTGATTTTGCTTATTCCAGCACCACTGGAATAGTCATATAGGTAATTCAGTGCTGGATATGTTGAGTACACATTGTAGTTTTTCTTTTAACCGACATTCCTGTACCTTGCATGGATAGTTTCTCATGGAACCGTTCGAGCCTCATATAATTTGCATTGCGTCAACTCCCTCTTAGATGGAGATTCTCTTGAACTTACGCGGGCACTAAAAGATGTTCTCTTAAACGGACAATCGCTCCGCGCGCCGATTTGGCTGTCTCCTTTTAATAAAAGATTTTCCCTTTAACCAGTGTTTCACTGACCTCAATATTTGTTAGGTACAAGCGCAGCTTATGTCGTACCTTTCTGCTTAACTTGAATGAGGGACTTCCCCGAGTACACCAAAATTTAAACATTCTCATTTTTTCAGTAGACAGGGGGTTCACTACTTAGTCTGACATCTATGCAGAAAAATATATGCGGATGTATTGTACTTTGCAAGAAAACAGTTAAAAATTGCTTCCTAAAGCAGGATTTAAACACGACAATATGCAAAGTGAAGACCAGCTAAATGAGGCTTTGACATCTGATCTAGAAGATGACTTACCACTTAATAGAACTTAACAGAACTTACAGATAGGTATCATCAAAAATAAAAAATTGTTGGAATTGACTAACAATGAAAACCTTAACGATTTTTTGGAAGTGGATGAAAATTTATATGTTGAAGATCCAGATTCAGGACAAGAAATCGAAAATCCAGAAGTCGAACAACTGTCCGAAGATTCTGACGTCGATGAGGTACCAGTTTCAACGGAGGATATCAAAAATTATGATGAAGCTATTACCCTAACCAATCAGCTTAAACGTTTTGCCGAAAATCACGGAGATGTAGGATCTTTGGAGCTGCTTTCCAAATGAAGCGTATAAATGCAAAAGCAGACATTCGAGATTTTCTTAAAAAATTAGTTAGACACGGATCTGTATTGTAAATTTAGCAAGAAATCAATTTTTGTGGTCCCCAAGAGCGTAACAATATATTTAAGCAAGTTATTGCAATAATAAATTCCGCTATCAATGCAAAAGCAGACATTTGCGCCAAGTAGTTAGGTGCAAAAGCAGACATTTGCGTTTGAACCTATCCAGGAATCGCATTACCTCACGTGATAGCCGTGACATTGAAGTAGCTGTTAGTTTTGCTCGCTTCTGCATGATTAGTTTAAACGAAAGCGTGGTAACGAACGTATTACTGAGTTTTGATTACTTTCCAAAGTCCTACCATTGAGCCAAGTCCTCGTGGCAAAGGGCGAAAGAGAATAGCAAGTAAGCAAGAGTGGAAGCGTGAAAAAGCCAAGACAAAGAGGCAGAGGTTTAAGGCAGAAGGCTTAAACCTGACAAGATAAGAAGCATTTCCTCTTTGCTAGTCAAACACTATCGTGCAGAATGTGGAAAACGATGAACGTTTGGAGTTCTTCAAAAACGCCTTTCAAGACAATCCAGCTAACACTTCGGAAACTCAGGCGGATGTGAATGACACACTAGTGTTTTCTGATAATGAATCTGATACTGACTTACGAATTTAAATTTGTACCTAAGAAACTAATTTTGTACTTTTTTTCAATAAAATCAGCTTCTTTAATATCTCTTTTATCCCAATTCCAAATTTTATTAGTGGTGATACTGCTACTTTTTTTACAGAAACGCCGAATCCAGAACTTTGTAGTTCACGAAGCAGAGATTTCCAAGCCTTAGATGCAAAATAAGACATTCTCATTTTTTCAATCAAAATAACCTTTTTACTATCAACCTGACTTGTGCTTTAAAGCACATAAAGACGCGTCAATGTATTATCTACTTTTGGTTAAAATACCAAATCGATTGAGTGACTTAAACGACAATGAGAGGGTTTTCGCCCTTTTCTCAAAACTATTCGAATGTTAAATGTCGGGTTTTGCATTTATACGCTTCAAATTAGAAATACGTTTTCTGGACGCCTGTTATTATTATTGTTATTATTTAATAGAGAGAGCAAGAATACTCTTAATTCTACTTAATAAATCTTAGTTTTTTATTTATTTTAAACACATTCACATATAGGCTTTAAATATAAAGGTGTCCGGTGTCCGCCCAAGGGAGATTTCACTGTATTTGAAAGTATCAAAAAATAAGTCCAAAATTCAGAAGTTTCAAGCGATTTAAATTCTCAATTAAACGATCTAAGGCAATTAATTGAGAATTTATTTTTTAACTGAACTTGAAAATAAATTTAAAAAAACCACATTGTGTATTAAATTTGTATCTTATTTAGGATTTACAGTTAAATCCCTCCAAAGCCTTTGATCATTCATTTACGTTTTAATCTCATTTTCAGTCAAACTAATAATATTTTTCAATTACTCACTTAGATTGCAACCCAATCTAAAAATTAATTATTAACACTTATAAAGTAAACCTTAAAACAAATTACCTATTTTTACTTCGATCTAAAGGAAGCTCGTTCAAGCTTTTCAACCCTCCACTTAAATTCCAATTTTTTACTACTTTTACAATAAGATCATTTCAATTATTTGTTAACCCGTTAAGCGGCTTTCTGGATGACGAAGGATGAGGATGGATTACATGAGAGCATGAGAGTATACTGCATATGCACTTAAGGGGTTAAGATTATAACCCAGTTTAAAAACTTTCAAACATTTTCAAATTGAACCCTAGATTGTTCCTAAAGCCATCCATTTTTACTTATAAAAGTATTTCAATTCTCTTGCCAAGTCATATTTTTTTGTTGAAAACCTGTTATTGTATTTTTATTGATAATACAGCCTCTATTTCAACCCAGAACTGTAAGTAGCAGTTTCAAATCATTTTAAAACTTTTGGTAAATTTATTTTTAGAATTGTACTCTTTTTATTTGCTAAAATTTGAGTCATTTCATTACTGTTGTGACTTTTCATGATTAACCTTTAGAGTCTTTTAAAGCTGCAAGGAAGATAAATCTGACAAAGTAATTTCATCTTTCTTAGAATTTCATCTCACAATTAGCTACTTTCTGGAAAATTTGTTATAGAGTTAAGAAAGCTTCAGCTTGTAGCGAGTGTTATAAGACTAAAAAGCTCTATAACAAATTTTCGACAAAGTAGCTGAGATGAAATTCTAAGAAAAAAAAAGTTATAATGTGAGATTTGTCTTTATTATAGTTCTAAAAAACCATCTGTGTAATTTCTTTTCCTTAGAATTTCATCACAGCTACTTTCTGGAAATATTGTTATAGAACTTTTTAGCCTTATAACACTCGATCAAAGTTCAAGCTCAAGTTTTTTAATTCTATAACAAATTTTCCAGAAAGTAGCTGATTGTGAGATGAAATTCGTCAGATTTGTCTTTATTGCAGCTATAAAAAATCATCTATATAACAGACAGTTAAAAGTAGAATTAAGTTTCTCAAACTATTAATGTGTTAATCGATATAGTTCTAAAACAACATGCAATTGACATTTCTAAATTCTTAAATTTACGTTTCAAGGAGATATTTTTTGAACTGAACTATTTAGTAATCTTTAAAATCAATGTTATTCCGATAGAATGTTTATAATCAGATTTTAAATACTTTAATAACTGCTGTTTCAGGATTTGTAAATATCTTCGTTCATATAGAGGTGTTCAGAAATACCTACTACAGACACGAAGGATGTCACCTCATATTAATGATGACATCTTTATAATTTGACAAAAACTGATCTTAAATAATGAGAATATTAACCAAATTTGTTGATATTTAAAATTTTTTGGTTTTTTACTTTTCAAAACTGATAAGTTTCAATCTTTCATCATTGGGTGATCAAATAATTTGTACTAAATCTCTGATATAATGTGATTAAGCAAGTTATATGACTTAATTAAAAATTTATAGTGCTGGTCATCTTCAAAAAGTGAAATTCCTTATTTAAGAAACTCAAATGAACTTCTCTTCATTATTTTTAGACTAAAATCCTCTTTGATAATTTATCCACTATTATTTTCCATTCAACATTTGTTATGACTATTTTTTTACTTACCTCGTTTTTTTCTTTTTCACCCCATTATTATCCCCCTTCTTTTTATCATTCTTCTTCGTAGTAGTCGTCGTCCCAGTAACATTCCCACTCGTCCCAATCTCACTAGAAGACAAATTCTGACTCTGCAACAACACCACATCTTCATTTTTCCTTTTCCCACCACCATTCTGAACCGGCTCCATCTGCGGTTGATACATCAACTCCTGATGGTGCATCGGAGACCCATCCAATTTCTGCGGCGATCCCTTATACTCCAAAGGACTCCCCATTCCAGAAAACATATCGTTATGTTGTTGCAATCCCAACATTACTTGTATCGAATGCAAGTTCTCCTGATTCCCCTTATTTTGCAACAAAGTACTGTTCAACGACGGCAAAGGTTGATTGGAGTAATCCACGAAATTATCTTCGAACGGACCTTCCATCTCTTTTTCAAAAATTTTTTCTTTCCCCGCGAGAGTGAGTTAAAGAGTTTAATTGATGGAAATCACGTCGTCCGCGTCGTGGTAACCGCTTCGACTACTGACTTTAGTTATTATTATTTGTACCAATTTATAGTTAACGAGCTCAAATGGTAGGTTGGACGTCCACCAATCGTCGGACGAATCTTTAAGGGTTGTTGTGTGTCGATTGGTAGCGTTTGAAGGCTTTGGGAGGGGCTTGAAATACTACGAGTCGACGCTGTAGTGTTCATCACGTGTTTGGTTTTAGATCATGTGGGTTTAAAAATTTTATATTTTTTATTATTTTTTTTTCTATCAATAAAAAAATTTTTTTTGTTATTATTTATAGTGATTTTTATGAGTGATTTTAGGGTTGTATGGAAAATTTTGAATAAAGATTGATTTTTTAAAAAATTTTGCTTTAAGTAAAGTTTAAAATTATTTGTTTACTTATTTTTTAAGTCATTGGATGTTAATTTTTGAGTGAGTTGAGTGTCCATCAAAAATTTAAAAAAATTCTCAAAGATAACTAAAATTTCTAACATAACCTAACTGTCAAATTTGATATTTTCTTAAAAAATCGTACAGATCTTATTTTTGAAATTAAAGAAAAGATTTTTTATAAAATGATAGATTAAGATCTATAATTTTCAATAAAATAATCACTTTGGTTCAAACGTCTATGAAAAAAATTAAAAAAATTCTCAAAGATGACTAAAATTTCTAACATAACCTAACTGTCAAATTTGATATTTTCTTAACCCGGCATTCGACACCTGGGGTGTAACAAAACCCAAACCATCTCAGATTAAAATATGTATACTATATTGTTACATCAGGATTGTTAGTAAAGATATAGGACTTTTTATTTTCTCTGATCGTTCTCACAATCCACGTGTCGGATGCCGGGTTAAAAAATCGTACAGATCTTATTTTTGAAATTAAAGCAAAGATTTTTTGGAAAGTGATAGATTAAGATTCATAATTTTCAATAAAATAATTACTTTGGTTCAAACGTCTATGAAAAAAATTCTCAAAGATGACTAAAATTTCTAACATAACCTAACTGTCAAATTTGATATTTTTTAAAAAAAATCGTACAGATCTTATTTATGGAAATAAAGAAAAGATTTTTTACAAAATGATAGATTAAGATTCATAATTTTCAATAAAATAATCACTTTGGTTCAAACGTCTATGAAAAAAATTAAAAAAAATCTCAAAGATGACTAAAATTTCTGACATAACCTAACTGTCAAATTTGATATTTTTAAAAAAAATCGTACAAATCTTATTTATGAAAATAAGGAAAAGATTTTTTACAAAATGATAGATTAAGATCCATAATTTTCGATGAAATAATCACTTTGGTTCGAACGACCATCAAAAAAATTAAAAAAATTCTCAAAGTTAACTAAAATTTCTAATAACTGTCAAATTTGATCCTTTTTTAAAAAATCGTACAGATCTTATTTATGGAAATAAAGAAAATATTTTTTAGAAAATGATAGATTAAGATCCATAATTTTCGACAAAATAATCACTTTGCTTCGAACGTCCATCAAAAAAATTAAAAAAATTCTCAAAGATGACTAAAATTTCTGAAATAACCTAACTGTCAAATTTGATATTTAAAAAAAATCGTACAAATCTTATTTATGAAAATAAAGAGAAGATTTTTTACAAACTGATAGATGAAGATCCATAATTTTCGATGAAATAATCACTTTAGTTCGAACGTCCATCAAAAAAATTAAAAAAATTCTCAAAGATACCTAAAATCTCTGACATACCCTAACTGTCAAATTTGATATTTTTTTAAAAAATCGTACAGATCTTATTTATAGAAATAAAGAAAAGATTTTTTAGAAAATTATAGATTAAGATCTATAATTTTCAATAAAATAATCACTTTGGTTCGAACGTCCATCAAAAAAATTCTCAAAGATGACTAAAATTTCTGTCATAACCTAACTGTTAAATATGATATTTTTTAAAAAAATCGTACAGATCTTATTTGTGAAAATAAAGAAAAGATTTTTTACAAAATGATAGATTAAGATCTATAATTTTCAATAAAATAATCACTTTGGTTCGAACATCCATCAAAAAAATTAAAAAAATTCACAAAGATGACTAAAATTACTGACATAACCTAACTGTCAAATTTGATAATTTTTTAAAAAATCGTACAGATCTTATTTATGGAAATAAAGAAAAGATTTTTTACAAAATGATAGATTAACATTCATAATTTTCGATGAAATAATCACTTAGGTTCAAGCGTTCATCAAAAAAATTAAAAAGATTCTCAAAGATGACTAAAATTTCTGACATAACCTAAATGTCAAATTTGACGTTTTTAAAAAAAATCGTACAGATCTTATTTATGCAAATAAAGAAAAGATTTTTTAGAAAATGATAGATTAAGATCCATAATTTTCAATAAAACAAGCACTTTGGTTCGAACGTCCATCAAAAAAATTAAAAAAATTCTGAAAATTAGCTAAAATTTCTAATATAACCTAACTGTCAAATTTGATATTTTTTTAAAAAATCGTACAGATCATATTTATGTAAATAAAGAAAGGATTTTTTACAAAATGATAGATTAGAATCTATAATTTTCAATAAAATGATAACTTTGGTTCGTACTCTCATCAAAAAAATTAAAAAAATTCTCAAAGTTAACTAAAATTTCTAATAACTGTCAAACTTGATTATTTTAAAAAAAACGTACAGATCTTATTTTTGAAAATAAAGAAAAGATTTTTTGGAAAATGATAGATTAAGATTCATAATTTTCAATAAAATAATCATTTTGATTCAAACGTCTATCAAAAAAAAATTAAAAAAATTCTCAAGGATAACCAAAAATTTCTGACATAACTTAACTGTCAAATTTGATATTTTTTTTTAATCGCACAGATCTTATTTTTGAAAATAAAGAAAATATTTTTTAGAAAATGATAGATTAAGATCCATAATTTTCGATGAAATAATCACTTTGGTTCAAACGTCCATCAAAAAAATTAAAAAAATTTTCAAAGTTAACTAAAATTTCTAATAACTGTCAAATTTGATTATTTTTAAAAAATCGTATAGATCTTATTTATGGAAATAAAGAAAAAAATTTTTACAAAATGATAGATTAAGATCCATAATTTTCAATAAAATAATCACTTTGGTCCGAACGTCCGTCAAAAAAATTAAAAAAATTCTCAAAGATGACTAAAATTTCTAACATAACCTAACTGTCAAATTTGATATTTTTTTAAAAAATCCTACAGATCTTATTTATAAAAATAAAGAAAAGATTTTTTACAAAATGATAGAACAAGATTCATAATTTTCGATCAAATAATCATTTTGGTCCGAACGTCCATAAAAAAAAGTAAAAAAAATTTCAAAGATGACTAAAATTTCTGTTTTTAACTAACTTATTTTTCATTTAATTTATCGTTCCTTTAAAAAAATTTTTCAATTTTTAATAATTCTTCAAAACTTGGAAAAAATTTACAATCTGTATTAAATTTCTTATAATGAAATAAGTTCTTATGTAACTGATCTCAAGTATTCTTATTGAAACCTTCCTCTCAATGAATAAATCCATTATTAGAATTGTTAATTAAACTGTTCGTTAATTGAGCTTGATGTTGGTCGGTCTCGTATAATAAATAGGACCTCCCCTTTTTATTTTTAATATCAAAAGGAACATCCCCGATACGATATAGTCGGGAGAACGAAACGGAGCCCCCTTAGAGGGGCCACAACGTAAACCGTCCGGCCAACCAACGTTCTCGGCTCGTTACAGAATTTATCAATTTACCCAATTTTTGCCTATTAGCGACAATAGCTATTAGTGCAGCTATTAGTATATTAGTTTAACAGCCACAGATTCTTTAATGCAATCCAGCTCAATATTGTCCAATTGTTGCTATTAAAACATTTTACACACCACAATTCCCGACCAGTCAAATACAAGACGACCGCTGTTGGGGTTGGTTCGACTTTTATCGCTCCTCAGCTTTTTACGTTCTTTTATATTTTATTTCTTCTTGTATATATTACGTGATCTTTACGGTGTCTTTAAAGGTGTTTAAGTGTGTTGTTATGGATGGTTTATGGTGGGTCTACTTGTGCGTTTAGTGTTGGGTAAATCTGGTAAAATAATCTGTGGTGAAGTGAAAAAAAGAGATGGAGGATTGTGATTTGTGAGACGTCGGTTGTCGGGCGCCTGAAATGTTTTTATTAATATAGTTTGAAAAAGTGTGACTTTTGAACTCTTCAATCTGGTGCGTGTTGCGTCACTTTTAAAAAGGTTGTGATGGACGGAGTTGAATGGTGACACCAAAGTTACCTTAAAAGATGTCTACGATTTGGTTGATTTTGTTTGTGTAACTAAATGTGTAACTTTTAACAATATGTAAACGAAAAAGATCAGAAGTAATAAATGGTTAAATTTCAGCTAGGTTTGACTTAGGTTGGATTCAGTTTTGAAAACTTAGGTTTTGTTATTGAAGCAAATTCATTTCGATTTAGACATTTTTTTGTCATGAATTTTTTTATAAGAATTATTTTTAAAGTTTTTAGACCTGTTGATCTGGAAATTTATAACATTTTGAAACTATTGAGGTATATACAAGATGATCAAAAAGAAAAACATGCAAAATACTTCAGCATCTCTTCTTCAAATCTCTCAGAAACTGCTCATCATAGAGACTTGTTGGAAAAAAATAATAACTAAAGTAGCCAAAATAAAGAAAATGTTCGAAATTCCGAAAAGAAAAAAAAACACTTTTTGTAATTCAAGACGACGGTTACACCTCTTAACGACTTATTTGACCATTCTGTATATACCTCAGTAGTTTCAAAATGTTTCCCTGTACGAAGGAAACGAAAAAACTTAAACATTAGTAAGTAAAAAGAATTAAAAATAAAAACTTGACTTTTTTACTGAAAAAAACCTTTACTGTACTTGACTACCTGGATTTCGATCCTTGAAGGACCATCATCAAGTCAATCGCGTCAAACAGCGAAAAATATGAATTGTCATCGACCACATTTTCAAAGAAGGTGTAATAATTTTAAAATGAAATTCGCAGTTAAATTTTAAAAAATTAAAAACGTACACCCAACGATTAATTAACCCATGCTTCGATTTCAAACAGCCCAACTCACCCCAACAATGACAGACAATAAGTCTGTTATTATTAACAACAACGACATTGCTTAAAACAAGTTTTTATTTTTATTTAATTCTCACCAACTGAAGAATAGAAGCATTCGTTTTAACTGTAACCCTTTAACATACAGTGATGAGTCTGGCCCGTCATAATTGTATTACGTGCCAAAGAAATCGTCATCCAAGGGGTTAAGTAAAAAGAGTTTGTAGAAATAGACAATTTTTATTAATTAGGTTTGAGTTGATGTACTGGAATTTAATTACTACTATTTCTCTTGTAATAAATTGTTAAAATATATACCTATAATTTTTTTGAAAATCTAGATAAGTATCACACATAATCAGTTTTTGGATAGATATAGTATATATTTTAATTCTTTCAAATGATTTTTGGAATGTCAGTCTGGAAATTTGAAACATTTCGAAGGTATTGAAATGTGTACATAAAAAAAAAGAAATGTTAAAAAGTGAAAGTAGTTTTTTTCTCAAAATTAGTTTAAAATTTATTGTTTTTCTTGAGTCAATCTGGAAATTGAAAACATTATTAAGATTTGCATATTACGGTATATTATGATACAAGTGTATAAGCTAGCCTTTAAGGGCGCGTCTACACGAGCAATGAAATCGCAACAATACAATCTCAACGATCTTCTTACAAGGAAATTGAGCAAACTTACAAACTTGTGAGAGGAACACAAGTATCCTCCGACCAAAATTTGATGAAAATGAATACTGTTCAAATTGGTAATAAAGCACGAACGACAAGTTTAATGTCGTAGTCAAACTTTTTATAGATTCAACTCTTTTTTACTTCGTACTTTTTTTGCAGAATCTTGTGATATGACATTCAAAACGTCAAACGCCTTTCCAAAAGACGTACGGCTAAACCCGAAAGCTCCTAGTTCTAGGTCTAGGTCTACTATTAGAATTATGGTGGGTTTAGGATATCAAACTTAATCGTAATCTTAGCTGTAATAACTATCAAATTTGTCGTAATTCCTAGACGTTGCCTAAATGCTTCTATTGAAACAAAATTGTTGAACTTTTTTTAAATACTAGAGTTACTGCTAAGATTACGATTGCAGCCTTTAAGTTTGACATCTAAACCCACTACTAGTGTTAATGTTACTTCTAGTTTTACTTTGGCCAATTTATGAAAATTTTGTCAATACATTCGTCAAGAACTTTAACGAAGCCTTTAATAATTTCTCAAATTATTCCAAAAATTCAACGTCTGTACTTATTTATTCCAAAATCAGTATAAATATCTTAATAGAATTCATCCTACAAACCAAAACACTAATAATGTTAGAAAATATTCTCTTTGGTTCTATTGAATTTGATTTCTTTAAAATTTCTTTCCATTCGTTTTAAATGTTAAAAACAAGTTATTGAACATTTTCTAAATCTAATTTAAATCTTAAAAGCAGTGAAATTTATTAATAAACTGGATCGAAATTTATTTGAAATACCTCACACCTCTAATTATTTCAAAAATCAGTACAAATCGATACAGAATACTTAACTGTCTTCACAAACCTAAACATCAATAATACCACAACATTTACTCTTTGATTCTATTGAATTTAATTCCTGTAAAATTTTTTCCACCCATAAATTGAATAAATGACAAATACAATTTTTCTTCGGTCTTGATTTCACAATCAGTTCTCGAGAACGAGATATTGAAAATCTTCTAAATCCAACTTAATTCTTAGAAGCAGTGAAATTTATTAATAAACAGCTTCAAAATTTATTTGAAATATATCTTAAACCTCCAAATTATTTCCAAAATCAACACAGAAATCTTAACAAGTTTCACCTTACAAATCTAAACCCCAACAATATTACAAAACCTATTCATTGATTCTATTCAATTTGATTTCTTACATATTCTTTCCTATCGATAACTCAAAAATGATCAAAATTTATCCTCGATTTCGATTTGATTTTAATTCCTAAAACAAAAGATATCAAAAATTTTCTAAATTTGATTTAATTTTCTTAAAACTTATAAAATTTATTAACCATCTGGCTCAAGATTAGTATAATTGAATCGTTTATTTCAGAAAGGGACTAAGTAAAATTTTTGACGATTTTTAGATAAATGTATATTCGTGCTCTCTGGCTGTAGACCTATCGTTTTGAGTAGAAAGGCTTATACTTTATATGCCCGGAACATTTTATTGTGAAGGCAGAATTTTTGGTTTGTTATAGAAAGGGACTATGTATCATCGTAATTTCTTCTAAAGACATAATCGATTTTAAGAACTGGTGGCCTAAATACTACAAGAAAACTGCAAACTCTCTTGAAAGTATGAAACCCGGTGTGGCCCGAGTTAACAAACAACCATTTTCATTATCTCACTTTCATTATTTTCTTCATGAACATAAAACACCTGGGTATGTTGTGGCTTCAGAGTACATAAATGGTTTCACATCTCACACATTTCATCTGCACACGCCAAAAAGTTCTGGTAAAACTACGATAAACATGCCCATAACCAAAGCTTATACTGATAAAGTTCCAATTTAAAAATCCAAGATTGAACATCTAAATAAATTGCTTCCTTACATTGAAGAACTATATTTGAAATTTTATCAGGAAATATTAAAATGGCCATCTAAAATCAAAAAAGAAAATAACAGTGCGAACTATTAAAAAAAAATAAATAAAATATTGTTTCCTTAGTGTCAATTTTCGTTCTTTCTCTTAAAAACTTAGTGAAATATAGTCTTGTAAATATCTATAATCCTTCTTTTAGTTAATGAAACATTTTGGATACTGTTTGTCATGTTAATATGAAAGCACAGAATAAACTAAATCTATAAACATGACGTTTATTGCAGAAAGGTACTAAGTACAATTTTTTTAGTTTCATTTTCTTTTCTCTATCGCAATTGAAAAAACAATAAATTGTGTCAGGACAACATGTACTGATAGTTAAACATAGAATTTATTATAAAAAATGCCATGAATAATTTTTAAATTGGAAATTTTCCTTTTTTGTCGTTTTTCTCAAAACTACAAAAATGTTACTTAGTCCCTTTCTGAAATAAACGATTCAATTACTTTAATTAATTACAGTAGAATTTCCCAAATAATTTCAAAACCAACATAAAAATCTTAACAAAATCCACCATAAAAATCTAAGCGTTAACGTTATTACAAAACGTTCTTTTTGGTTCTATTCAATTTGATTCCTTTAAAATTATCTTTTATCCATAAATTGAATAAATTGCAAACACAGTTTATTCTCGATCTTGATTTCAGTTCCCAAGAACAAGTTATTGAAAATCTAGATCTAACCTAATTCTTAGAAGTAGTGAAATTTATCAATAAACTGGATTTATTTAACATATCTCAAACCCCCAATTTATTTCAAAAATGAATACAGAAATTTTAATTGCTTTCAACTCACGAATTTAAACCCCAACAATATCACAAAACTTATTCTTTGATTCTATTCATAATCTGTCCTCGATATCGATTTGATTTTAATTCCTAAAACTAAACTATCAACAATTTTCTAAATTTGATTCAATTTTCTTAAAATCTATTAACAAACTAATTCAAAATTAAAATTAGAATGATATTTTAAAATCATACATAATCTGATCAAACATCATAATTTGCTAAAATTTTTCAAAACTAACATAAAAATCGTAATAAAATTCACCCTAAAAACTTTTATAAACATGAATACTAAACATGAATACAAGAATATTAGAAAACTCTCTTTTTGGTTCTATTGAATTTGATTCCCACCGATAAATCAATTATGAGCACACAATCTATCCTCGATCTCGGTTTGATTTCGGTTCCCAAGACCTCGTTAAATCGTCCACGTGGGAATCCCGCATTGGACTCATTTGGAATTTCGGGGCCCTGGACCGATTTCGAGACGGTCCGGGTCACGTGTACAACCCTTATAACTTACACATCTACCCACTAAGCGGCATTAACACAATAAGCGAGGGTTTCGGGAGTCGGGGGTCGCGGATGACTACCTATTCGGACATATGCTGGTCGGCCTATCGCTTCTAAATGATGCAGGTCCTTTAATTTTTACGCCACACTTTTTCACAATACAAGCGACATGTATATTAGGGAAGATTGGTACAATAAAACTTCAAATTATAATGAGATGTTACACAAGAGTATTATTAGTATAATTTGAGTCCATTTTTGTTGGTTTTATTTTAGTTAAAAATAACTTAATCAAACCCTAAACTACTTACATTAATTTTGAATCCTAACCAGATATTATTTTTTTACAACTTTTAGTTTTTTCCCCAGAAGAGAAAATGTAACTTAATGTCGATTAAAATATGTCCATTTTTAAAAAATCACATTTAATAAACTAATTGCTATTGAGATTTGAAATTTTATTAGGATTTAGACTGACACTTAATGTTTATTTGTACCAAAAATTAACTTTCTATGACTTTTACTTTTTTTCTAGAGAAAAGAAATTCTAACCTAACTTAATTTACATGTCAATAAAAAATTTGTCAATTTTTAAAAATTCTTATCTAAAAAACTAATTATTGTAGAAATTTAAAATTTTATGAGGATTTTGATTGAGACCTAATCTTTATTTTTACCAAAGATGAATTTTCTACTACTTTTAGTTTTTTTTTTCACATAGAAGAAAATTTCAATCTAAAATTCCATGAGTTAAATGTCAAAACTGACATTTTGAAAACTTTCTAAAAATTAGGTTATGTTCTAAAAATTGGACAATTTACATTACTTCATTCTAAGATAAGTATAAAAAAGACCGTTTTGTTTTAACACCAATTTTTAAAACCTGAAGTCGTTTTAAATCATTCACATCCTGCTGAAACAATTCCCGATGTTTTTTCTTTCCTCTCCGAGCGGTTTTACAAATAGTTTTTTACGCAACACGTCACCGCGAACGACCGAGCGAAGTTACGAACGCGTCATGACCCCCACAGTTTTACCAATTGAGCGAGTTAAGCCCAATTGAAGCTAATCGGCCCCCTTAATTGAAGTAAATTGGTGGATTCGTCGTCGGTACGGGCGCAAGTGTCTCGCATGGAAGAGGCATTCCGACGTTTTCGCGCTATTTTCGTGCCCCGGGACAATTGTCGCAGCGGCGGCGTTTCCTACACGATGATTGAAACACAAAACCACCCGTTCCAAAGTTAATGAGGATGTAGAAGCGGAGAGGAGAGAAGAAGGGCAACGATAAAATATACTATAATCTACTAAAATATATCTGTTTTATTCTATTTTTTTTTTTTTTAGATAAGAAATTTTACTTTAATAAAAAATTATAAGGTTAAAAGGATTAATTGAAATGTTTTGACGTTTGATTCTTATTTTTCTTACTTCACATGTACCGAGCGTTCATAAATGAATGTAAGGTGTTGCAGATAGGATATAAATTGCAATGACATATGTCAATAAAGTCAATAAAAAACCTCTTTTTTGACAGGGTTTTTTTGACAGCTCTTGACAGCTTTTAATATTTTTCATGACACGCCTATGAGATATGATTAACACTATTGTGTTTATACCAACCTTAAAAATTAATTTATAACGCGCTAAATTCAAATGCTTTATGACAATCATTTATGAACGCTCGATGCATTATTTCATTATTAAGTTAGGTAATATTATAACGAAAATAAGTAAACTATCAGATTTGTAGTTTTATTTATGGTTTTATTTTTAACCCTTTGACTTCCAACTGTTCCAAGTTAGTATGTAAAAGGATACAGTTTACAACATAACTTGCTTTAAACACATATACATTCTAGCAGTCAAAGGGTTAATAGAGGTTATTAACCCAAAAAAAAATCATACCAACCTTAAAGTTATTTTTATAAGTTACTCATTTATAATCATAAAAACATTTAGTTTATCTCATATCTTTTTTTCCCTCATAAGGAGCGATTAATTAAACCTTTTAAAACAGCGATAATAATCTCCTTTTTAGGAAATTGAACGATTTTGTTTATATTATTGATTTTTTTATAAAACAATTTATTAAAATTCTAAACACAATTCGATTCATAACCATTTTTAAACGACTTTTACGACAAAGTTTAGAAAATTATTAATTTTCTAACCTAAAAAATTTTTTGCCAACTTTGAAAATTTTTAAAATTTTTTTGGTAAAATTTAGAACAAAACGGTCTTTTTAAATTAAAACTAGAATATTTTTAATTTCATTTAGAAAAAAAATTAGATCAAAATCTTTAAAATTCAATTTTTTACGAATTTTTAAAAAAATTATTGAATTTTCTAACCCAAATTTTTTTTTTGCTAACTTTGAAAATTTTTTTTTTTTTTTGTAAAATTTAGAACAAATCGGTATTTTTAAATTAAAACTAGAATGTTTTTAATTTCATTTAGAAAAAAAATCAGATCAAAATCTTTAAAATTCAATTTTTTACAAATTTTTAAAAAAAATATTCATCTCTTAACTTAAAATTTTTTTTGTCAACTTTGAAATTTTTTTTTTTTTATTTTTTTGGTAAAATTTAGAACAAATCGGTGTTTTTAAATTAAAACTAGCATCTTTTTAGTTTCAATTAGAAAAAAAAACAGATCAAAATCTTTAAAATTCAATTTTTTACGAATTTTTAAAAAATTATTGATCTCCTAATCTAAAAATTTTTTTACCAACTTTAAAAATTTTTTTAATTTTTTTAGTAATATTTAGAAAAAATCAGTCTTTTTAAATTAAAACTAGAATCTCTTTAATTTCATTTAGAAAAAAAATCAGATCAAAATCTTTAAAATTCAATTTTTTACGAATTTTTAAAAAATTATTGAGTTTTCTAACCTAATTTTTTTTTCCCATCTTTGAAAATTTTTTTAATTTTTTTGGTAAAATTTAGAACAAAACGGTATTTTTAAATTAAAACTAGAATGTTTTTAGTTTCATTTAGAAAAGAAATCAGATCAAAATCTTTAAAATTAAATTTTTTACGAATTTTTTAAAAATGATTGAGTCTACTAACCTAAAAATTTGTTTTGCCAACTTTGAAAATTTTTTTAATATTCTTGCTAAAATTTAGAACAAAACGGTCTTCTTAAATTAAAACTAGAATGTTTTTAGTTTCATTTAGAAAAAAAATCAGATCAAAATATTTAAAATTCAATTTTCTACGAGTTTTTTAAAAATTATTGAATTTTCTAACCTAAAATTTTTTTTACCAACTTTGAAAATTTTTTTAATTTTAGCTAAAATTTAGAGCAACTCGGTTTTTTAGATTAAAACTAGAATGTTTTTAATTTCATTTAGAAAAAAAATCAGTTCAAGATCTTTAAAATTCAATTTTTCACGAATTTTCTAAAAAATACCGTGCGTTCAGAAATGATTGTAGATCGTTTGAATTTGGCGCGCGTTAATCATATCTCATAGGCGTATCATGGAAGCTGTCACAAGATGCCAAAAAACCGTAAGAGAAAGGTATTTTATTAAATTTATTGACAGATGCCATTGCAAATGATATCCGATCTCTAATAATTATGGGTATATCTACATATACACTTAATACTGAAAATGATACACCATAAATAAATCCGGTTACGTCACTGATATGCAAGATACGACGTAGGTAATTCACAGGTAACAATATTGACCATCGAAAATCACTAAATTACGAGCGCGCCAAATTCAAACGATCTACAATCATTTCTGAACGCACGGTATTAAGTTTTCTAACCTAAAATTTTTTTTGCCCTCTTTGAAATTTTTTTAAATTTTTTTGGTAAAATTTAGAACAAAACGGTGTTTTTGAATTAAAATTAGAATATTTTTAATTTCATTTAGAAAAAAAATCAGATCAAGATCTTTAATATTCAATTGTTTACGAACTTTTTAAAAATTGTTGAATTTCCTAATCTAAAAATTTTTTTTGCCAACTTTGAAAATTTTTTAAATTTTTTTGGTAAAATTTAGAACAAACGGTCTTTTTAAACTAAAACTAGAATGTTTTTAGTTTCATTTAGAAAAAAAATCAGATCAAAATTTTTGAAATTCAATTTTTTACGAATTTTTAAAAAAATATTGATTTCCTAATCTAAAAATTTTTCTACCAACTTTGAACATTTTTTTAATTTTTTTGGTAAAATTTACAACAAAACAGTCTTTTTAAATAAAAATTAGAATGTTTTAAGTTTCATTTAGAAAAAACATCTAATCAAAATCTTTAAAAATGGATTTTTGACGAATTTTTAAAGTTGGTCGATTTTCTCAAGTTAGGTTAGAAATGTCAAGAATCTTTTACCGACTTTGAAATTTTTTCTAATTTTTTTTGTTAAAATTTAGAACAAATCGATCTTTTTAAATTAAAACTAGAATGTTTTCAGTTTCAATTAGAAAAAAGATCAGATGAAAATCTTTAAAAATCAATTTTTTACGAATTTTTAAAAAATTATTAACAATCAAAAATTTTTAACCTAAAAAATTTTTTTTATTAACTTTGAAATTTTTTTTAATCTTTTTGGTAAAATCTAGAACAAAACAGTATTTTAAAATTAAAACTAGAATGTTTTTAGTTTCATTTAGAAAAAAAAATCAGATCAAAATCTTTAAAATTCAATTTTTTAGGAATTTTTAAAAAATATTGAGTTTTCTAACCAAAAAATTTTCTTTGTCAACTTTGAAATTTTTTTAAATTTTTTTGGTAAAATTTAGAACAAAACGGTGTTTTTAAATTAAAACTAGAATATTTTTGGCTTCGTTTAGAAAAAAATCAGATCAAAATCTTTAAAATTCAATTTTTTACGAATTTTTAAAAAAATATTGATTTCCTAATCCAAAAATTTTTTTACCACCTTTGAAATTTTAAAAAAATTTTTTGGTGAAATTTAGAACAAAACCGTCTTTATAAATTAAAACTAGAATATTTTTAGTTTCATTTAGAAAAAAAAAATCAGATCAAAATCTTTAAAATGCAATTTATTACGAATTTTTAAAAAATTATTGATTTTCTAAACCAAAATTTTTTTTAGCAACTTTGAAAATGTTTTTAATATTTTTAGTAAAATCTAAAACAAAACGGTCTTTTTAAATTAAAACTAAAATGTTCTTAGTTTCATTTAGAATAAAGATCAAATGAAGTTGGATGAAAAAATACAATTAAATCCTTAGCCGGGAAAAAACGAAATTACTTTCCGAACAACCCAATAATTGAAATTTTGAGTATTTATTTATTACCGCCATCTTACGTAAAATAACCTAACTTCAAACGACAATTATAAATACTGAAAGATTATTAAAAACTTTAAATATTAAAAAATTCAAACTAGTTTAATTCAAAACAATATTTAAAATTAAATATTATTTTTATATATTAATTAATTAATAATTTAAATTTTAATAAAAAAAAATCATAGCGCCATCTTACATTTAGTCGTCATACTACAATCAAAATTCAAAACATTTTTAATGTCTATTTGTATTTATTTAATAAATGAGTACATTAAAACTTATTTTCCTCTTTTATTTAATTTCTGATATTTTTTTAACCAATTTTTTTCATTAATTACTTAAATTAATTAAAATTTTTGCATATATTACCCATCTAGTGAGAAATTATAGAAGTTTAATTGTCTAAAAATTTATAATATTGTGAAATTTTTACCATAACCTAACTTTATCTTTAAAAAATATTTTCTTGTTAAATAAGATTACTCATCTTTACACTTAATTATATTTAACGTGACTAATACATATAAAAAAACTCTCAATCCAACCTATAAAAACAACTCGAATTTAATCAATAAATTAGTAAATAACCAACCAAACTCAAATGGAGAAACCAAAACTCAAAGGGGACGTTTTACACACATATTTCAACGGTGGTCCAGTTAGTATAGATTTAATCGAGAAGAATCTCTACCTGGGAAGTCTTTCAGCAGCTACGGATATTCCAACTTTGAACAAGTACGAAATAACTCATATTTTAACTATAGATACCGTTCCATTACCAAGAAACGTTTTGGATATTAAGAATATTACCAGTAAATTTATACAATTATCCGACCAACCTAAAGAAAATCTTTTATCGCATTTTAACAATTCTGTGGAGTTTATTAATGATGGTATATCAAAAGGAAACGTTTTGGTTCATTGCTATTTTGGAGTATCACGTAGTGGCACAGTTATCATTGCTTATATTATGAAAAAGTATAATTTAACTTATGAAGAAGCTCTTAAAAAAGTTAGAAAACGACGAAGTATAGTTTGTCCAAATCCGGGATTTGTCACTCAACTTAAACTATACGAAGAGATGGGATATCAAGTTGATGGGAGTAATTTACATTATAAAATGTACAGATTAACTTGTGCAGCGGATAAAGTAAAAAAAGCTAAAATCCTTCCGAATGATTATCACGATTTGGTTAAACGTGATCCCGGTGTTACACAAATCCATCCAGAACCTAACGTTTACAGATGTAAAAAGTGTAGGAGAGTTTTAGCATGCGAATCGAATTTAATTACACATAAGGAAAAAGCTACGGGGAAAATTTGTACCAAGACGTATTTCCTAGAGCCTTTATCGTGGATGGATGGGATTATGCAATCCGTTCAAGGAAAATTACACTGTCCGAAGTGTAATAATAAGGTTGGATCGTTTAGTTGGGTTATGGGGTGCCTTTGTCCATGTGGCTCCCAAGTTGCGCCCGCTTTTTATATTACACCATCCAAAATCGATTGGACCAATGTAGTTAAAAACGTTGAAATTACTATTTAAGTTAAATTAAAGTAAAAAATGTGTACTTATTATTATAAAATTTGTTAAGATGAGAGCTTTTAGTAAAGGATATTTATTAATGTTGTGTAATTAGATGTTTTTATCCTTGTTTAAAGAGTAAATAAACATAGTTCCTGATTAGTTGATGACATTCTTGATGAGAGATGGTGCTGTTTCTGATTATAACACATTGACTGCCTATTGAAGATAACTCATTAGGTTTTAGGTTTAGATGAGCAGTAACTCACAAAACTCTGATAACGCTAAAGATTTTTAGACACCATATCTTCGGATTCTCATCTGTCGTTTTTGGCAATTGGCTAGATTTCATTAATTTGGGATTTTTAATGTTTCAAGTTTGAAAGCCAACATTAAAGAAGAAATTGGCAGTTTGAGGAAAGATGTTAAATTAAAAATTCTTCCTCTTTTTAACAAAAAAAATGTTCATATAAAATTTATTTATTTATTTTTACATTTTATTTTTGTATTCAATCAATTGATAACTTTTTAAACGTCCCAACAATTCCAAAAAGTTCCTCAAAACGTTTTGGAATTTCACTTCGTTTCGTTTCATCCGACTTAACTTTTTCATCTTCTATTAACATCTCAATATGATTCTTTATATTCATTATATGTTTCTGGTGTAACTCTTTAATACTTCCAATATCACCTCCGTGATCACTCGGTAAAACTTCTTTCTCAATAAATTTAAAAACATTTTCCAACTTTCCATGACAGTGAATTTGATTAACCAAATCATTCTTTAAAAACGGCTTAATTAAGTTCAGTAATTTTTCAGTAATCGGACTAACATTTAAAAAGTGGATTTGTTTCAATCGAATCGGCGCAGCTTCTTGTAGAAAATAAAAGAACTTCTTTAACAACAACAAATTTACTTTTAAAATATGTCCCAATTGCAATCCAGCTCCGTCTATAACTAAAATATGTCCCTTTTGAGGTCCATTTTGATAGTTATTTAACATTACACTCATTACGACCACCTTTACTGTTTCAGCAAAGTTGAATTTATCCGGAGAATTATTTTCGACCTTGGCGTAAAGTATTTGGAAATCGTTTTTTGTAATTTTCGGTAAATTAGCGAAGAAAATAGTATTTAATTGATAATTTAAAGAGTCGTTTTTTAAAGATCTAGAAGAAAAAAATTCCGGACAATGAGATTTTAAAGTGTAGTAATTTTCAATGCAATTTTTTGTGGCTTCCATTTTATAATAACAACTACTTAAAAATGATATTATCTGAAAATCTACAAAAATTATAAAAGTTAATATTCCATCTTAATAAAATACTCTTACTTGATATTTTAGGTAAATGGGATTCTTTACTCATCCAATTTTGGAGAAGTTCAACATCTTCTCTTTTTATGTTTTTATCTTTAGAGTAGAGTTTTTCTTCATCTCGTATGCACAATTTGCACATTTTTACGTGGATTTTAAATAACTTCTTGATGTTTTAGAAGAGGCTATTTCGGAATTTCACTGTGAAATTTTGATCGTTAGATTTTCTTATCGCATTTAATGAATAATTTTTCGATAAGTTTAGGAGAGATTATTATGATATTATCTGGAGAGAATTTTTTTTATATTACTTTATTGAGATGGACATTTTAAACAATAAGTCAACAGTTTATTTATGGAAAGTTATGTAAGGTTTGTATTTTTTTAACCTTGAAATTTATTGAGAAAATGTTACTTACATTTTAAGTCGACTCGAAAATTGATAAATTTTTAAAATTCAATGTTTTATTTCGAGAAAAAAATTTTGGAAGGAGTTTCAAACATTTTTTTTTACATTTGGGAATTTAGAAATCACGTTTAAGAGCAAAAAATTACTTCAGAATAAAAAATCATATTTCAAACTTTGTTTTTATATTTTACTTGAAGCTAAAATAATTTAGTATTGTAAAAGTTAAATTTGTTCTAACGAGGTTTTCTATCATTTTTCAATTTTTATTGTATTTAACAAAGCAGGGAAAAGTCTCCATGTTGTTTCATTTTTTTCGTACTGTATCTCACGCAGGAAAAGATTACCCACTGTAGTGTGACGTATTCATGGCCAATTCCTTCTACAACTAATTCTTCTTAATTACCCAACTATCTAATAACTGTTAGCAACGTCTATAACATTCAATACTGTGTTACTATTCAAATTTTACGTTTAACTGGTGACGTGCATGTGGAGGGACGTGCGTGGTGACGTTGGGTCTTAGGGACCCAAGTCTTTTTAAGAGCCTTTGGTATATTTTTCTTCAATTTTTCTTTTAGTTTGCCGTTTTATGCTTCACTTCAAACCTTATTTAATTAGAAAAGTGGATTCTGCTCATTTTATTACTATTAACAAGGTCGGTATTAAATAAACAGCAATAGGCTACAAAAAAACTCGCAACCAAAATCAAAAATCACGGGTCCCATACGTCACCAGTTAAAGGTTAATTAAAAGCGGCTTTTTAATGGCGTTTTCTTTTTCTGAAGTAGTCCACATCAGAATTTGACGTTAAGTGTATATCTGTGCCCCGGAGGTAAAAGACAACATGTCCGTTTTTTTACGAAATTGTCGTAACACCATGAAACAAATTTTTATAGCTGAAAACCACAGAAAATCTACTCTCCTGAACAATTACGAAAATGTGACATGGTGTCCTTTACCTCCGGGGTACAGATATGTTACATTGGTTTAGGTCAAAAAAGGGCAAACTCAACTGAACGCGTTGAAATCAACGATAATAATAACTACCAATCTGATCATAACATCACTTATAAGTATGTCCAAGGCTTGAGGTTGTTTAAAATGTTTTTAATAAAATGCAATACAGTATAAAACATCAATTCAGTGCAACCAACAGAATATGCTGTTGTGCACTGGTCTCCCCACGGTGTTCAACCAAAAGAAAACGCCGTAAATTTAACCCAGTACGATTTAAAAATGACGTTTATAAAGCCGGGAATACACCTGGCGAATGTTACCATTCGTTCGTATCCTCAAGGATTTCTTGGTCATATGTGGACATGCATTTGCAGCGAAATTAATGGTAGGACGAATGGGATAGGCACGAACGAACGCGTTCCATCAGTTGTCGGTAAAAGTAAAAAGATCAAAGGAAAATGCTAGCTACGAATGTCTGGAAACGTTCATATGTGGACGTGGTCAATAAGATGCAGTAGTTGTTTAGCGTTCGTCGCGAAAAGTTGTGTTGTAATTTTTGGTTGTGTGATAAGTAAATGATGACATTAGACTCTTCATTTTTTTCATAACCTCAGGCACAGAAATTTTCATTTCCGTAGATATTTCTACCCACGCATCCTTGCTTTTGACATTACAGTAATAAAACTCATTAGTTGTGTCTCACAGGACCAGATGCGTACGGTACAACTCAATGAGTTTTATGCATTCACTGATGCTTCATAAAACTTATTAAAAAATACACATTCAAACAACAATTCAAATTTTGGTGCTACTTATTTCTTCTATTTGAGTTTATATTCATATTTATTTACCTTCACAATGGCCGTGTTCATGAATTGCACACCAAAGGAACTAAATGCGAACGAGTGGAACTATTCACAGTGAGGGAAAGCTAGTTATTCGTTCAAATGTTTCACGCCACCCTGAAGGAACCTTTGCGAACGGGTAGCAATGGTGCGCTTGAGAACGAATGCTGCGAACGAATGGTAACATTCGTCAGGTGTATTCCCGGCTTAACGTACCGTATAAAAATTACTTTTAATATCAGTGTCTATTTGGCAGTTATCATGGGAAATTGTTTTAATACGACAACTCTCCCCATAGAAAAAATGTTGTATAATATAAAATGTCAACTTCCACTATTTAGATTGCTGGTATCAGTGTCAGCTTGGTAGGTTTTCGGCTGTATAAAAGCTATAAATTTCACAAAAACGTTCCTGCTTTTTCTAAATTTTAGTACTTAATTCATACAACAATAAGTGAGCCGCAAGAAACTTGCATACCAGCTGCATGCATAGACATCTTCAAACATTTTTTTTAAACTTATGCAATCCCTTTTTTGAGAAAACGTGCTGATTAAACGTGTGATTCGCGTTGTAATATATGCAACTTTGTACACATAATTGTTCATTTAATCCAATACATTGACAAAATTTGGTATTTACTCTATAGGGTGTTCTTTTGGAAAAATTGGCGTGCAACAGTGCCTACTAGCGTGTATTATTGGTTGCAGCAAATTAGTATTTTTTCATATTTTATGATTGTAATTTTGAAAACATGGTTATGTTTAACTTCATCGTATACTACTGAATTGACATTTTTTGCACTAAACTACTTACAATTAGTGTAACATGCATAACATTATGCATCTAAGGTCAAATTCTGTTGCGCATTAGTGTAGCCAAAGGAAGACATCATTTAATAATGGAATTCGCACAATGTTAAATAATTGATTATATTTTTCAGGGACGGTTCTCTAATATTTATAGACATTTTATCTCATCATTTTGCAACCATCAAAAATTGTATGGAATTTCCCCTTTTTATATTCAAGACATACGATTGTTAACACTTGGCATGCGGGTATATTCGCCTCCAACTTACGCGTGCAGCAGGCGCTTCTATGTAAACCGTTGAAATTACAAATCTACGAAAACGTATTTTTACGTGACCCGCGCTCCAGTGACATATTGCAAAAAACGTAAAAATACGTTGCCCGCACACCAAGTGTTAATATAAGTACTATAACCCGAAATGTAGCTGCACCATGAAGTAAATGTAAACCCCCTCTCAGTAACATTGCCGAGTACTCTTTCATCTTTCTCTTCATCATGTAGCTCTATTTTGGGTTATAGTACATCACTCGAAGACGAAGAAAAACTATGCTTAATCGCGCACATTTCAACCGAATTAAAACACAACTGATGTTTAGAATTTACAATTTTGCCATTTTTACGTTATGTTGCGCTGTGCTGCATTAATGTGAATGTATTTCAAAAAATGATAGATCTTGTTGTATCGCATATCACACATTGCCATAAAATATCGCTCGCTTACGAGTAACATGAGTTAATTCGGTCCTACTTTATTGGCAAAGGATTGTTATCACGAGATCTTTTAACATGTTTTAAAGAATACCACACAAAAATTAACATTCAAACCATATATTTTAAAGTAATAAAAACGGTTACGATTTATATCGGCTTTATTTCAATATTCCTCGTCGAAAACCTAACCCAAAAAAATTGAATAAAAATTGATTTTTTTTTTATTTAGAAAAAGTCATAAGCCAAACGGTTAAAATTAAAATTCCGTATGATGTTTAAGTTTTTAAATAAAATTAATCAAAAATTTGTGGCACGTATGTTAGATTCGATTAATATTCTTCAGTCCTCTCAAAATTTTTTTATATAAAATATTTATAAAGAAATAAATGTATACAATTTATTTTACATTATATTTTTGTATTTAATCAATTGATAACTTTTTAAACGTCCCACCTATTCCAAAAAGTTCCTCAAAACGTTTCGGAATTCCACTTCGTTTCGTTTCATCCGTTTTAACTTTTTCATCTTCTATTAACATCTCAATATGACTCTTTATGTTCATTATCTGTTGTTGATGTAAATCTTTAATACTTCCAATGTCACCTCCGTAATCACTCGGTAAAACTTCTTTCTCAATAAATTTAAAAATCTCTTCCAATTTTCCATGACAGTGAATTTGATCAACCAATTCGTTCTTTAAAAACGGTTTAATCAAGTTCAATAATTTTTCCGTAATCGGACTAACATTTAAAATATGGATTTGTTTCAATCGAATCGGTGCCGCTTCTTGTAAAAAATAACACAACTTCTTTAACAGCAATAAATTTATTTTTAAAATATGTCCCAGTTGTATTTCGGCTCCGTCTATAACGAAAATGTGACCGTTTTGAGGTCCATTTTGATAGTTATTTAACACTATATTCATTACGAGCACCTTTACTGTTTCAGCAAAGTTAAATTTATCCGGAGAATTATTTTCGACCTTAGCGTAAAGTATTTGGAAATCGTTTTTTGTAATTTTCGGTAAATTCCCGAAGAAAATAGTATTTAATTGATAATTTAAAGAGTGGTTTTTTAAAGATCTAGAAGAAAAAAATTCCGGACAATGAGATTTTAATGTATAATAATTTTCGATGCAATTTTTTGTAGCTTCTATTTTATAATAACAACTACTTAGAAAAGATATTATTTGAAAATCTACAAAAATTATAAAAGTTAATATTAGAATTAATTGTTAATAAAATAAATTCTTACTTGATATTTTAGGTAAATGTGATTCTTTATTCATCCAATTTTGAAGAAGTTCAACATCTTCTCTTTTTAAGTTTTTATCTTTGAAGTAGAGTTTTTCTTCATCTTGAATGCACAATTTACACATTTTTATGTCGGTTTTAAATGAAAACTTTTTAATATTGTAAATGAGACTGTTTCGAAATTTCACTGCGAAATTTTGATCGTTATATTTTTTATCGCATTTAATGAATAATTTATCGATAAGTTTAGGGGAGATTATTATGGTTTTGTCGGGAGGAAATACTTTAATATCATTTTATTGTGATTCAACGTCAGCTTTAAACAATAAGTCAACAGTTTATTTATGGAAAATTATCTAATTGTAAGATTTAATTTTTTTTTAACCTTGAAGCTTATTGTGAAAATATTACTTAAATTTTAAAGGATCGCATTTAAATGCTCAGTATTTTTATACCTTATTGCTCAGTAAAAAATACTAAACGCTCAGTATTTAATTTTAAACGTGTTAAGTATAAAAACAAAAAATGCTCAGTAAAATATTTGAAATGTTAAACATATAAAGCATAGTATGAAATTCAATAACTCCCAGTAAAGAATTACAATGTGTTCATCTAACCTCAAAATTGTTTATCAAAATTTTAGATTAAAAATGAATGAAATATCTCATTACGAGAGTGATGAAAGAGAAAGTGAACACGAAGAAAGTGTTTTTTTGTTCAGGCAAAAATTATCGATGACTTTGGGATTTTTTTTTAATTTTTTTGGGAACAACTACAATTAATTTGATTTGTTTAACATAAAATAGATACTTTAACCTATTTCTATTCAAAAAATCTTTTCTAAATTTTCATAAATAAACTCAATGAGATTTTTCAAATTTGTTCAAATTTTTTTGAATTTGGGAAAAAATCATCGATGACTGCGAATTTTTTAAATTTTTTTGGGAACAGTTACAGTAAATTCGGTTTGTATTTTATAAAATAGATACTTTAATGTATTTCTATATAAAAAATCTTTTCAAAATTTTCATAAATAAGCTCAGCAAGATTTTTTAAATTTCTTCAAGTTATATTTAGTTTGGGTAAAAATCGTCGATGATTTTGGTTTTTTTTTAGGAACAGCTACAGTTAATTTGATTTGTTTTATATAAAATAGATGCTTTAATATATTCCTATTTCAAAAATCTTTTAAAAATGTTCATAAATAAACTCTGAGCGATTTTTCAAAATTCTTCAAGTTATACTAAATTCGGGCGAAAATTATCGATTACTCTGGATGTTTCTTTATTTTTTTGGAAACAGCTACAGTAAATTTGATTTGTTATATATAACAAAGTTGTAACTTTTTAAACGTTTTAGTAAAAAATGTTAGTCACTTTTATGATTTCTTTTTAATTCTTTTAAAATAATTAAAACAAAATTGACTTTTTTATTACAAAATAGATTGTTTTAACTTTCAATTAATACAAATTTCATTTCTTAATTAAAAAAAAAAAATTAAAAGAAAAAAAGTCTCCGCGATTTTTTAAAGTTTGGTCAAAATTTTTTAAAAGTTAGGTTATAAAAAATTTTGGTAAACTTTATGATTTTTTTTAATTTTTTGGGTAATATTTAGAACAAAATTGACTTTTTTATTAAAAAATAGAATATTTTAACTTTTAATTAATACAAATTCCATTTCTTAATTTGAAAAAATAAAGTCTGCACGATTTTTCAAATTTAGTCAAAATTTTCATCACCAAATTTATTTAACGAACGACTTAAGAAGACGATTTAACAAATTTTAGATAAAATTTTGCAATTTTAATTTAAATAATGTTATTTTTCAATGAAATTTGACAACTTTTGTCGAAATCTGGTGAAATTTCAGACGAAATTCGATGACTTAAGGAAATTTTAGATTAAATTAGACGAAATTCAATCATTTTAGGCAATTTTATACAAAATTTGGCGAAATTTTAGAAGAAATTTGACGATTATAAGAAATTTTAGATGAAATTTCACAATTTTAATCTAAATAAAGTTATTTTTCAATAAAATTCGACAATTTTAGACGAAATTTCGTAAGATTTCAAACGACATTGGATGAATTTTGAAAATTTTGGTCGAAATTTTACAATTTCAAGCTAAATTAAGTTATCTTTCAATGAAATTCGATAAAGTTTAGATGAAATTAAACGAAATTCAACAATTTTAAACAATAATTTTGCACCAAATTTCGTGAAATTTTGGAAAAAAATCGATGATTTTAGAAAATTTTAGATGAAATTGCACAATTTTAAGATAAATAAAGTTTTTTTAATGAAATTCTATAATTTTAAACGAAATTTTGTGAAATTTCAAACGAAATTCGACAATTTTAAGAAATTTGAGACAAAATTTCACAATATTTAGCTAAATTATTATTCAATGAAATTTGACAAATTTAGGCAAAATTTCGTGAAATTTTAGATGAAATTGGACGAATTTTGAAAATTTTGGTCGAAATATCACAATTTCAAGCTAAATTAAGTTACTTTTTAATGGAATTCAAAAAACTATTGATGAAATTAAACGAAATTCAACAGTTTTGCACCAAATTGCATGAAATTTTAGAAAAAAATCGATGATTTAAGAAAAATTAAATGAAATATTACAATATTAAATCTAATATTGTAATATTTCATTTGATTTTTTTTTAAATCATCGATTTTTTTTCTAAAATTTTCATTTAATCAAATTAAGTCATTTTTTAACCATTTTAATCTAAATTAAGTTACATGAACTTTAATTCTTAAATAATTTTCTATTTCTTTTTTTCATCTTTTTTAATCTTTTTTTAGGATATAAAAAATTTCAGTCACCTTTAGGAACTTTTTTAATTTTTTAAGTAATAATTAGAATAAAATTGATTTTTTTATTATAAAATAGAATATTTTAGCTTTCAACTAGTTTAACATAAAGTAGATACTTTAACATATTCCTATTCCAAAAATCTTTTCAAAATTTTCATAAATAAGCTCAGTGCGATTTTTTTTTAAATTTTCAGGTTATATTGAATTTGGTCAAAAATCATTGATGACTTTGGGATTTTTTTTAATTTTTTCGGAAACGGCTACAGTAAATTTGACATGTTTAACATAAAATAGATATCTTAATGTATTTCTATTTAAAAAAGCTTTCCAAAATTTTCTTAAATAAGCTCAGTACGATTTTTCAAATTTGTTCAAATTTTTTTGGGTTCGGGCAAAAATCGTCGATGATTGGGAATTTTTTTAATTTTTTTGGAAACAGCTACGATAAATTTGATTTGTTTAGCATAAAATAGATGGATTAATGTATTTCTATTTAAATTTTTTTTCTGAATTTCCAGAAATAGCTTCAGTAGGATTTTTTAAATTTGTTCAACTTTTGTTGAGTATAAGCATATTATTTTTTTAAAAGTAGTTTCAATTTTTTACTGATTATTTGGTATAATTACTGAACAGTTAAGATTTGTACTGAACATTTAGGATTTTTACTGAGCGTTTAGTATATTTAGCATTTAACATTTTTAATGGTCATTTAGTTTCCGTACTGAATATTTATATTAATACTTAGCAGCTAGTTTTTTTACTGAGCAATTAAATAATATACCGTGTATGCCTACTTTACATTCAAGTGTAATACTGGGTATTTAATTTATACTCAATTTTAAAACGATTCGAAAATTAATAAATTTTTAAAATTCAATCTTTCATTAAAAAAAAAATTTTTTTTAAGATTTTCAAATAATACAAACTAATACATTTTTCAATTTTTATTACATTTAACAAAACAGAGGAAGAGTTTCTCTGAGAAGAAAAATTCTAATTCAATTTAATCAATTGATAACTTTTTAAACGTCCCAACAATTCCAAAAAGTTCCTCCAAACGTTTCGGAATTTCACTTCGTCTCGTTTCATCCGTTTTAACTTTTTCATCTTCTATTAACATCTCAATGTGATTATTTATGTTAATTATCTGTTTTTGATGTATCTCTTTAATACTTCCAATATCACCTCCATAATCATTCGGTAAAACTTCTTTTTCAATAAATTTAAAAACCTCTTCTAATTTTCCATGACAATGAATTTGATCAACCAATTCGTTTTTTAAAAACGGTTTAATCAAGTTCATTAATTTTTCCGTAATCGGACTAACATTTAAAATGTGGATTTGTTTCAATCGAATCGGCGCGGCTTCTTGTAGAAAATAAAAAAACCTCTTTAACAGCAACAAATTTATTTTAAAAATATGTCCCAATTGTAATCCGGCTCCGTCTATAACGAAAATGTGACCGTTTTGAGGTCCATTTTGATAGTTATTTAACACTACATTCAATATGAGCACTTTTACTGTTTCAGTAAAGTTAAATTTATCCGGGGAATTATTTTCAACCTTAGCATAAAGTATTTGAAAACCATTTTTTGTCATTTTCGGTAAATTTGTAAAGAGAATAGTATTTACATGATAATTTAAAGAGATGTTTTTTAAAGATCTAGAAGAAAAAATTTCCGGACAATGAGATTTTAAACTGTAATAATTTTCAATACAATTTTTTGTAGCTTCTATTTTATAATAACAACTACTTAAAAAAGATATTATCTGAAAATCTACAAAAATTATAAAAGTTAATATTCCATCTTATTGTTAATAAAATACTCTTACTTGATATTTTAGGTAAATGTGATTCTTTACTCATCCAATTTTGTAAAACTTCAACATCTTCCCTTTTTAAATTTTTATCTCTAAAATAGAATTTTTCTTCATCTTGAATGCACAACTTGCACATTGTGTGTTCTTCTGATGGCGTTCGAATGACAAATAAGTTTTTCATGTTAAAAAGAAGCCGTTTTAAACATTTCAGAGTGAAATTTTAATTGCTAATTTATTTTTTATTGCTGGTATAAATAATTTATCGAAAAAGCTCAGATAACGTTATTACATTTTCTTGGTTAACATTAATTTTAAAAGATAAATGAACTATAATTAATTACGAGTAGGCATCTACAGCTTAATTATAGAAAATTATGTAAGGTTTTTATTTTTTGCAAAGTAATGTCCATTTTGACCGTCCGATTTAATAGAATTTAATTTATTGCGACCTCAATCGAGGAAGTTATTTATGGGCACGAAACGATTTATCTTTTTTATACCCTTGAAACTCGCAAAAAAGACATTATTTACATTATAAAACGATTCGAAAAACGTTAAACTATATATCAAAGATAAAATAAAATTTCCATTTTGAAAAAAAATGCATTAAAATAAGGTATTATGTTGAAAAATTCCGAAATTGAGTGACTTAAGAATCACCTTTATCTTAAAATGTCAAGATAAAAATAAAGTAGAGTAGATTTTTAAATATTATCAATTGATTAAGCATTTTTGATAAAAAAAATAATAAATATCGAAGAAATTAAAGTTCTATGTTGATGAGTTTGGAAGAAAATTTTCTAAATTTATTTCTTCTTCACGGAAAGCAAAACAAAAATAATACGAAGGGGATTAAGGAAGAATTGAAAAAAATAAAGAGAAAAAATCAAACAAAGAAAGAAAATAAGGAAATAAAGAAATTTCTTCGATAAGTGAATCAATGCCTTCAAATGAAATTAATTGAAAAGCAACAATTTATACAACAAATTTTAAGGAAGCAAATAAAGAAGTAATTCCATATAGAAATGACGAAGAAAAGTCGGAATATAAGGAAGAGGAAGAAATTAAATTAAAAAATGAAGAAAGACAATCAAAAGAAGAAGGAAAATCAAATAATAAAGGAATTAAATCTATAAATGAAGAAATTATATCAAAAAATGATGAAGAAAAGTCCAAAAATGAAGAAGACAAAGAAAATAAATCAAATTATCAAGAAGAAAATGAAGAAATTAAATTAAAAAATTAAGAAAAGGAAGGAGAATCAAAAAATGAAGGAACTAAGACGAAAAATGAAGAAATTAAATCAAAAAATGATGAAGAAAAGTCCAAAAATGAAGAACATAAAGAAGCTAAATAAAATAATTAAGAAAAATATAAAGAAATTAATTAAGGCAATGCAGAAAAAACAAGGGAAAGTAGAAAAATTGATAAATAAAGGAATTAAATCGACAAACGAAGAAATTAAATCAAAAAATGATGAAGAAAAGTCAAAAAATGAAGAACATAAAGAAGTTAAATCAAATAATTAGGAAAAATATGAAGAAATTAATTAAGGAGATGCAGAAAAAACAAGGGAAAGTAGAAAATTGATAAATAAAGGAATTAAATAGACAAACGAAGAAATTAAATAAAAAAATAATGAAGAAAAGTCCAAAAATGAAGAACATAAAGAAGCTAAATCAAATAATTAGGAAAAATATGAAGAAATTAATTAAGGAGATGCAGAAAAAACAAGGGAAAGTAGAAAAATCGATAAATAAAGGAATTAAATCGACAAACGAACAAATTAAGTCAAAAAATGATGAAGAAAAGTTCCAAAATTAAGAAGGCAAAGAATTTAAATGAAATAATTAAGTAAAAAATTAAGAAATTATATTAAAAGGTTAAGAAAAATCGAGGAATAAAGGAATTAAATTGCAAAATGAAGAAATTCAATTAGAAAATGACGACGAGTCGAAAAATGAAGAAAACGAAGGAATTAAATAAAATAATGAAGAAAAAATGAAGATAAACAAGAAAAAGAAGAAGAAAATTCATAAATAAAGGAACTAAACCGAAAAACTAGGTAATTAAATCAAAAATGATGAAGAAAATTCGAAAAATGAAGAAATTGAGAAAATTAAATTAAATAATGAGGAAGAAAATGAACAATTTAACCCATTCGCATCATAAGCGCATATGTGCGCGCATTTTTCCTGGCCACTATCATCAGAACGCGCATACATGCGCTCATCGCATATAAAATTGCATATAAAAAAAATGTTCGGTGATAAGAATAAATTTTTCATTTTTCTGGGTGATGCAAATGGGTTAAACTAAGGAATAAAGAAAAAACAAGGGAAAAAAAAGAAGATGCATAAAAATAAAGAAATTTAAATCGAAAAACCAAGAAACTAAATCAAGAAATGATGAACAAAAATCCAAAAATAAAAACGACAAAGAAGTTAAATCAAATAACTAAGAAGAAAATGAAGAAATTAAATTAAAAAATTAAGAAAAATGAGAAAAATTGAGGAATAAAGAAATTAAATTAAAAAATGAAGAAATTCAATCAAAAAATGGTGAAGAGTGGAAAAATAAAGAAAACGAAGGAATTAAATCAAATTATGAAGAAAAAAATGAAAAAATTAAATTAAAAAATGAAGATAAACAAGAAAAGGAAGAAAGGAGATCAAAAAATAAAGGAACTAAGTCGAAAAATCAAGAAATTAAATCAAAAAATGATGAAGAAAATTCGAAAAATGAAGAAAACGGAGAAATTAAATCAAATAATGTGGAAGAAAATGAGGAAATTAAATCAAGGAATAAAGAAAAACAAGGGAACGAAGAAGATACATAACAAATAAAGGAATTAAATTGAAAACCGAAAAAATTAAATCAAAAAATGAAGACAAACAAGTAAAAGAAGAAGAAAAGTCAAAAAATAATGGAACTAAGTCGATAAATCAAAAAATTAAATCAAAAAATTATAAAATTTCGAAAAATGAAGAAAGCAAAGAAATTAAATCAAGTAATGAAGAAGAAAATAAAGAAATTAAGCTAAAAAATGAAGATAAACAAGGAAAAGAAGAAGGAAAATAAAAAAAGGAATTATTCGAAAAATGAAGAAAGTAAGTCAAAAAATGTTGAAGAAAAGTCCAAAAATGAAGAAGGTAAAGAAGTTAAATTAAAGAATTAAGAATAAAACGAAGAAATTAAATTAAAAAAATGAAGAAAAACAAGGGAAAGAAGAAACACCTAAAAATATAAGGAACTAAATCGAAAAACCAAGAAACTAAATCAAGAAATGATGAACAAAAATCCAAAAATAAAAACGACAAGGAAGTTAAATCAAATAACTAAGAAGAAAATGAAGAAATTAAATTAAAATATTAAGAAAAATGAGAAAAATTGAGGAATAAAGAAATTAAATTGAAAAATGAAGAAATTCAATCGAAAAATGATAAAGAGTGGAAAAATGAAGAAAAAGAAGGAAATAAATTAAATTATGAAGAAAAAAATGAAACAATTAAATTAAAAAATAAAGATAAACAAGGAAAGGAAGAAAGAAAATCTAAAAATAAGGGAACTAAGTCGAAAAATCAAGAAATTAAATCAAAAAATGATGAAAAAAATTCTAAAAATGAAGAAAACGGGGAAATTAAATCAAACAATGAGGAAGAAAATGAAGAAATTAAATTAAAAAATAAAGAAAAAACAAGGGGAAGAAGAAGATACATAAAAAGTAAAGGAATTAAATTGAAAACCGAAGAAATTAAATGAAGAATGAAGATAAACAAGTAAAAGAAGAAGAAAAGTCAAGAAATAATGGAACTAAGTCGATAAATCAAAAAATTAAATCAAAAAATGATAAAATTTCGAAAAATGAACAAAGCAAAGAAATTAAATCAAGTAATGAAGAAGAAAGTAAAGAAATTAAACTAAAAAATGAAGATAAACTAGGAAAAGGAGAAGAAAAATCAAAAAATAAAAGAATTATTCGAAAAATGAAGAGATTAAATCAAATAATGGGGAAGAAAATGAGGAAATTAAATCAAAAAATGAAGATAAATAAGTAAAAGAAAAAGAAAAATAAAAAAATAATGGAACTAAATCGATAAATCAAAAAACTAAATCAAAAAATGATAAGATTTCGAAAAATGAAGAAAGCAAAGAAATTAAATCAAGCAATGAAGAAGAAAATGAAGAAATTAAACTAAAAATGAAGATAAACAAGGAAAAGGAGAAGAAAAATAAAAAATAAAAGAATTATTTTATTATTTTATTATTTATAAAAATGAAGATAAATAAGTAAAAGAAGAAGAGAAGTAAAAGAATAATGGAACTAAGGCGATAAATCAAAAAATTAAATCAAAAAATGATAAAATTTCGAAAAATGAAGAAAGCGAAGAAATGAAATTTAATTAAATTAAATAAAGTAATGAAGAAGAAAATGAAGAAATTAAACAAAAAAAAGGGGAAGAAAAATAAAAGAATTATTCGAAAAATGAAGATATTAAATCAAATAATGGGGAAAAAAAAGAAGAAATTAAATTAAGAAATGAAAAAAAAACTTCCATCATTAATGATTTAATTTCTTTGTTTTCTTCATTTTTTGAAATTTCATGATTTTTTGATTTAATTTCTTTGATTTTTCGACTTATGATATTTCGACAATTAGTTCCGTTATTTTTTGACTTTTCTTCTTTTACTTGTTTATCTTCATTTTTTGATTTAATTTCTTCGGTTTTCAATTTAATTCCTTTATTTTTATGTATCTTCTTCTTGTCCTTGTTTTTTCTTTATTCCTGAATTTAATTCTTTCATTTTCTTCCTTATTATTTGACTTAATTTCCTGGTTTTCTTCATTTTTCGAATTTTCTTAATAATTTTTTAAATTAAACCCAGGAAAAGAAGAAGAAACCCCAAAATATAAAGGAATTGAATCAAAAGAGGAAGATATTTCATCAGAAAATGATCAAGAAAAATCGAAAAATGAACAGCTTTAAAACCATATTTATGTCAACCAAATTGCGAATGTGAGTTGTAACGTCCAATGTCTTTCTAGCTGCTAATGAATTTTTAAATGGGGAAATGTGATCTGTTTGCAGTTACTTCTATTTTTAGAAGAATTTTTCCCTATTTCCATAACTTTATGAAAATCTTCCTCCTCCTATTTCAATTTCCTTTTGTTTTATCTCCATTTTCATTTTTAATCTCTAATTTTCCATAAAAGAAAACGAAGAAAAAAAGCAAAAATTGAAGATATTAATATGTTGAGTATTTTTAGAGTCAAAAATTTTTACAATTTACTAACCAAACTTTTCGACTAATTTGATCAAGTTTAAAAATCGTACAGTTTTACAGTTTTGTAGTTTATTTATGGGGATTAAGAAATGTATAAACTAATTGTAAGACAAATTCTCTTCAGTAAAACATCAACGTTTTATTTGTCATGTCAAAATACTGAAGAATGGAAGGATTTATATCAAATTATATCAACGTAGAAGCATTTGTACTCCTTCACCAGCTAAAGAAGAACATGGAAAATCGTCATCGAACCAACCAACATATAAAATTTCTACATCAAGCGTCAAAGCAACAAGTAACCCCAAAAGCGTTCCGTATAAGACTCCCGAAGAATTTCTATCCCCAAAAACTCGATTAAGAAATTGTTTTTACAGTAAATTAGAACATAAGTATTCCATTCTTTGTTTAGAAAAGACAATTTTTTTAAAACTATTATCAAAAGATAAGAATTAAAAAAGTACGAAAAAACAAGAATTTTGACTAAACCTGAAATAACCCCATAATTTTTTCCACTATCTTTAAAGACATACGCATAATTTATTTATAGAAAGTAAGATATAATCTTTACGTTAGATTAACTCTTTGAGGGGCGGACATTTTCAAATAAAAAACCCAAAGTGGGCACAACATAGATGTTGTGTCATCTAAGAGATTAGCAAAAAGCATAATCTGAGCTTGAAGTGGTGAGGTGGTATGCGCTCTCAACCACTGTACAGCAAAAGGAGTAGAAATTTAAAAAAAAAAATGGTTTGTTTTGTGTACCAGCGAGCACAAAAGTCAAAATTCGAAGTGGTACATTAAGCCATCCACCAACCCTCAAAGATTTAAAGCTTAAAGACCATATTTACTAACATAAATAAACTGTATATTTACTAACATAAATAAACTGTATTGATAAAATAAAACACCAACAATTTCAGGGTAATATTTATTAACTATCTGTATTAATCTAATTGTTGTTTCTCCTTTTCTCGTCTTTTTGGCAGTGTGTTACAAAAAAATAATTAAAGACCTACATTAATGATTCCACGATATCCACACCAGAAAATTTCTAAAGGAATAAAACTGACATTTAATAATGATATTTTTACTAATTTTAAATAGTGTACAATTTTTGATATTTTCCTTTTATTAATACTACTTGAAAAAAGATATCTAAACCTTCACACTTTCACAATACAACAGTCTTTGTTCGAGATTAAAAATGTTAATTTTAAAAATCAATTTCAATTTTAAAAATCAATTTCAATTTTAAAAATTAATTTCAATTTTAAAAATCAATTTCAACTTTTAAAAATCAATTTTTTTAATTCTAATTAAGGATTGGGTAGACTTTATCTATCTATTCTTGTTTAAATCCGTTGGTTTGTGGCTGTTCAAATTCTTTCCGATTTTGCAGCTGCCAATAAACAACCAATCGTCCACTCAACATGAATAAAAATACCAAAGCCGGAGCCGTCCTTTCCAGTTTATCTTCAACCATGTAATGTGAGTACACAGCCATTAAAGTTAGTAGAAGAAGGCAGATATTTGCCCAATTCTTCACTTTATCTGAAATTTAAAAAAAATTAGAAAAAGAAAATAAGAGTAAATTAGAAAACTTTTTCTAACGATTTTTTTCTCAAATACCAAAACGATTACTAAACTTAAGATTAAAAAGGTTAACGATAGTTTCAGGTAGATTTAAATAAACAAAATCATCTCGTTTCTTTAGATCCGCGCTCGTTTAAACTAGACACGTTGAAATTTTCCTGTAAATATTTTTCTTAAATTTCCTAAATTAATATCTTCGAGAAAAAAAAAACTACCGCGGGGAGAACTTTACTGTATCAATCATCATCGAAGTGGATCTTTTTCGCGTAGCGCGAATTGTTTTGACGTTTTTTCCGTTATCGGGCCGCGAAAAATTCCAAACAGAAATTGAATTATGCCCTCGTAAACGGCAGGTTTTCGTAATTGACGATCGCGAGGGCAGAAATAGCGCGAGCGCCTTAGAAATAGTTGGAGATAGAGGTTACGGCCGTGAAACCATCTATCTATACGCGCATCTCTATTTTAACGAGGAGCTTGTGACCCAAAAATACTTGGTCACATTCACAGTCATACGAGAATTATTTCTGGATAAATATTTTTCTTTAAGATTTTTGTTTAGTAAATTATGCCAAAATGATTTATATCAAAGTTTATTAACAAAGGTAAATTTTTACAAAAGGTTTAAAAATAGAATACGGTCCTGTTTTTCAGGTATAAGTTTGGTAATTTAAGGTAAAATTATTCACGAATCTTTGGAACACGTTTCTTATTTATTTTTACTTCTTCCAGTAATAAACTATTACTAGTAAATAAATAAATCCTAGATATTTTTGTTTTGAATAAATTTTTAGTAGTTTTGGTGCAAGACTGAATTCTTAATTTATTATTCTCATAAAATTTATTCCCTTTTCTATTATAATATTTATCTTTTTCTAATTTAAGAACAAGGATTTTAAAAAGTATATTTATGGATGTGTTCATTAAGTTGTTGAAGTTAGTACGAAATGCTTTAATTTGGTATTTAACTTAAAGAAGTGTTACAACTCTCGTGCAAAACTAAATAATTCGTTCAAATACAGGGTACGACAGACATAACTCCCACATTTCAAAAAATTACTGTGGAGTTTCAAGCAATGGAATTTCCACAATAAAATTTTCATTTATATTGTGGTCTTGTGAGCTTAGAGGTTTTGTAATTTATGTGTAAAAAGTAACTAGTTTTAAAAGAACAATTTGTTATAGATTCAAAGAGTAAAACAGACTGGACCTACACTGATAAAAAAACCACTTGGACGTCCGAACACCCGAAAATAACACTGCAGTGTAAATTTCGATTGAACAGCCTTCAATGCGTTTAGCACAGAAACATACAGCAGCTCTTCAATTTTTGATAAAAAAATCTGAGGAATTTTGTACACTGAACTTCATTTACACCCCTACAAGATTATGGTTAACCAAGAACTTTCACTGCCATTTTGTGGAATAGCGATGACACCTATTTCTGCTTTTTTGTCACAGTGAACAAACAAAATGATCGATATTTGCTTCCTGAAAAGCTTCGAAAACTCCGTGAACGACCATTTCACAGCTCAAGATAATTATTTTCTGTTCTTTTTTGGATAGGAATCGTAGATAGTGTAAATTTAACTCAGTACAGTGTTGGATATGGCATCCGAAAATTGAAAAATATGAGAAACAACACAATGTAGAGGAATTTTGATGTCAACAAGATAGTGCCACATCCCATACAATACCTTTTTACCGCGAAAATTTCAGGGAAATTTTTGAATTGAGTGGGTTTCCACGCAAAGCAGTTCAATCCCCATTGCACTCTCCTGATTTAAATCCATTAGAGATGGGACCGAAGCCGAATAATTATTCGGTATTCGGCGTATTCGGCTTCATTTGCAATATTCGGTATTCGGCCTAATATTGAATTTATTTACCGAATATTCGGTTCTCTATGTAACTGTTGTAAGTTTTAATAAATTCGAAGAATATATTGAATGAGCATACAAATGATAAGCTATTCAGAAAACTGTTCACTGAAAACTGTATTTAATGGGGCCGATAAATACACTTTTGGCAGTTTACTCATTTTTAGGTATTTCAAGCTATGTTGTTTCCACTAAACAAGTAGAACTTGCTCTCTCATTAGTAATTCCTCAGACAAGTAACCGTCCAGTTCAATTGCTACTCTATTTCTAGGACTGCAGTCATTAACGGCTTTACTAGATGTAGCTATGGTTTTATAGCAGTCCCAAAACGAAAAATGACTTCTATTCAAAATTTTACCTGTTGTAAGAGGACTGTTGCTGGATATTTGTGTTTATATTCACCTTATCATTTCCATTGCGCTCTGTATCATCTCTACTACTGATTCCGAGGTTTGAGTCTCTTCCAAGTGCTTCCAAAAAATAGTATGCTTTATAACGGATATGTTTTCACATGACAAAAAGTTTAAACGATCCCGGGGATTTAAAAACATTGCCATAAAATATTTCTTTCCATTCTCTGTTTCTTTGAATCTTATATTCACGCCATTCAACAAAGGCCGAATATTCGGTTCAAATTTAGCCGAATATTCGGTATTCGGTTGAATCACTATTCGTCACATCATTAAAATCCATGTGACTTTTTCTTTGAGGATACCTTAAGGCTGAGATTATTATATCACCAAATTCTACCTGACAAACTAGACCAGTGATGGCGAACCTATGACCCATGGGTCAGACACTGACCCACACAATCCTTTTAAGTGACCCATACCTTGATTTGTGCAAACTTATTTTTTTATGTCGTATTATTTATAAAATTGAAGAGAAAAATGTAAAATCTATCCTCAACCCAGAGCTCTAACGCTCGGATCTTGCAGATTCCTCTTATAACACATTGAAGAGAAGAAGACAAAATCCATTCTTAACCCAGAGGTCTAGTGCTCGGATCTTGAATTTTCCTCTTCATGGTGGTATTAGAGAAAATGCAAAATCCGTCCTCAACTCAGAAGTCTAACGCTCCGATCTTGCATTTTTCTCTTATAACACCATGAAGAGGACAAAACAAGATCTGTTCTCAACCCAGAGGTCTAGTGCTCGGATTTTGCACCTTCCTCTTCATGGTGCTATTAGAAAATAATGTAAAGTCTGTTCTCAATTCAGAGGTCTAGCGCTCAAATATTGCATTTTTCTTTTATAACACCATGAAGAGGAGGAGACAAGATCCGTTCTCAACCCAGAGTTCTACTGCTCGGATCTTGCACCTTTCTTTCATGGTGCTGTAAGAGAAAAATGCAAAATCTGTCTTCAACCCAGAGGTCTAGCGCTTAGACCAGTGATGGCGAACCTATGACCCATGGGCCAGACACTGACCCACACAATCCTTTTAAGTAATCCATACCTTGAGTTTTGCAAACTTATTTTTTATGTCCTAGAAAGAGAATAAATAATTTTATTTCAACTATCTATTTATTAATACATAATACTATTATGTCATAGTATGTATGTAATTTTATCTTGTTCAATCAAATATTTAGTGTAGGGAGTACTAAATAGTGTTATCCCAATGATATCATCCACTTGTAATCGATTTTTATTTTTTAATCTTTACTTACTAATGTAAAAGTTGTAAAACAAAAAGGAAAAAAAAGCTCTTTTAGTCCATAGTCTTAGAAGTAAGGATATAAAAAGTAAGTTTATTAAAAACACATTTCCCTTTTGCATGTGACTTAATACTGTGACCTACGAGCTAGCACCAAAACAATGTAGTAAACAAAATGTGACCCACAGCGCCAAAAGGTTCGCCATCACTGAACTAGACCATCATTTGGATAACATAATTTTTAATACTTAAGGTTGTTAATACGTAACCGGCCTTAATACGTAAGTTTGAGGTCGGTTTAACCCTTTCCACTCCAATATCGAGTGTTACTCGACATTGATTTTGTTCTACTAGTTCCACTGTCGAGTGACACTTGACATAGTGTAATACTTCTTTTTGCGGACAATTTTAGCGTGGAGCTGGTGGAATAAATAGAAAAAAAGGCTTGGAGTGAAAAGAGTTAAGGTTGATTCTCACTATACGTTTCGTTTCCTTTCCAAATTAACATATACAGATTTTCCATTCCGTTTACACACCGTTTCCATACGATTTAAAAAAAAAATTCAATATTTTCCGATACTTTTCACCCAATTTTAAACTCTAATTGATTTTCAAATAGTAATTATCAATTATTAAACAATTTTTATATCTCTAGAGGTGGGTTGATTAAGTACTATAACCCGAAATGGAAATACACCATGAAGAGAAAGATGAAAAAGTACTCGTCAAATTTCGGGTTACAGTACATCAAATGGAAAACGCCGGTATTTTGGCAAGTAAGCAAAGTACTTGATTTGTAAAAAGGTAAAATCAATTTACAGAAGGACTAATACGTTTCACAAAGAAGTGAATTTAAAAGAATAAAATTGTAAGGATATATAAAAGTATTTGCAAATCACTATTGGATTACGGAGATATTTCGACCACTGAAATTTTCCGTAAAACCTGGAACGTAATAAGCAAATCCGAAAAAAAGCGTCTGAGCATCATAACCAAAATGCATCCCAATAATCCACTACATAATATCTTCACGTTACTGAGCCAGTCCTTTTCTATAATCTGTCAATACCATATACTTTTAAAGCAAGAATTTACTTAATTTTTGTATAATAACGCGTAAAACACATTATAAAAACCATGGCGGAAGCTATGAAGCAAGTAGTAGCTGATATGTTAAAAGGAATTCGAGAGGTACAACCCAGATAATCTACAAACTTTGGAGCGTTACGTTGAAATTCAACCGCGGGAAAACGCCTACGATCTCGAGGCTAATTTAGCCGTATTAAAATTGCATCAATTAAACCCTCACAAGTTCAATATGGACATAACCAGCCAGATTTTGTTAAAAGCCTTAACGAACTTACCCCACACCGATTTTATTCTTTGTAAATGCTTATTGAGCGAACGTAAATTAGCCGTTGAACCAATAAATCAAATAATTTATTTGGCCGATATCTTGGAAAAGTGTAACTTTCAAATTTTTTGGACCCGCGTTCACTCAATGCCGGAATTAACCCAAAGGATTACACGATTTTTAGACTCGATAAGTTTGTGTGTCACGTTGTGGGGATTACATATCAAACTATGGAAAAGAGCCATTTGACTCAACTTTTGGGGGATGTAGATGACATTACGATGAAGCACTGGGTTAAAAAATATGGATGGAAAGAAGACGGAAGTTTGATATTTATTTCTAATCAAGATGAGAATATTAAAACGAAAAACATGAATGAGAAAATTGATTTTGAAAGTGTCGGAGCTATTATGGCTGCTAGCCGATAAAATGTTTCTTTTTTTTTAATAATAAATCAGTAACGACCAACTTTACGAACGGACGCAAATCACTTCGATAATGCAACGACATGAGAGATTAAAACTACAATTTTTGCAAAAAAATCCGTATAAAATGTGTAAGTAGTATGAAACATGGAACGGAAAGGATCAAAAACGGTATGTAAATCAGAAGTAAAGTGTGAATACGTACTTCGATTTCCAGTTGAGAATATTTTTATGGAAACGGAACGGAAGCTTATGGAATGGAAACGGAACGTATAATAAGAATCAACCTTTACTCACCTTTCGGTAAATTAATTTATCTGATATTTTCCACAGTTACTGTTACTTCACTTACCATGATTGGCTATTTAACCAGTAACTATTGTAAATATCAAACAGATTAATTTACCCAAAGGTGAATAAACCGAACCTTAATATGAAAAAACTTTATCAGAATTTACGAAACGATAATCTTTTTGGTAAAACCTAACAAAATAAAAAGATTTTTTCCTAAACGCATTCATTTTCATATATGAGAGTTATTTCTATAACACCCTGTAATAAACATTTCTAATACTATAATTATAAAAAGATTTAACACATATGAGGATTATTAGACTTCATTTTAAGTTCAACCTGTATTTAAGTTAAAGAATTTTTATTGTATTTTTTGTCAATTACATTTTTAAAGTGTTTCATTCCAAAATAAAATCATTCTAAATAAAACTCATCCTTATTTGTAATTTTAGTTACAAATAAGTGGGAAAATTAATTTTATACCGAATCTAAAAAATCTAGTTTTATTAAAAAAAAAAGATTTTTTAAGTTAAAATTGTAATTTATAGAGATAACACCTCCAAACCGTTTCCTACTAAAATAAAACCGACTAATTTCCAAACAGCTGTTGGACTTTGTTATGGAACACGTAAATATGCGTAAATATAAATTTAATCGCCTAAAATAACGCATCCTTGTTAGTCTGAGATACTATTTTAGATGGAAATTTAAACAAGACGATATATATTAAAGCATTAAATTACTTCCCGCGAATACATTCTATTTCCGTAAGATATAGTCACGAATTTAAACTTCTCTTTCATTATAAAAGAAAAATTAATATTAAGATAGTAAATAAAGACTCACGAATCAGGAAGGATGTAATAATTCAAAAATCATTACACAAATGAAGTGTTGTATGTAATGAATAAGTAAGATGAAAAGTGTTTTGAGAATAAATTAATTGATTTTAAATTCACTTTTACTTTTTCATTAAATTTTAAAAATTTTGAAGATATTTAAAATACTTACTGCTTGGTATTAAAGCCATCGCAAGCCCACAGATAATTTCCGAAGCTCCAACGGTTCTTCTGTACCATTTACTGGGAATTTTTATGTTCATCATTTCGGCGAATGGAAATACTTTAGCATATTTAACATATTCTTTCCTCTAAAATCAATAATAAGATGTTAATATAAATCAGTCGTAGTAAATATTGGTATCATAAATCGTATGCATTAGACTTTTAAAAGATGACAAAAAAACATGGTTTTAAAACCAAATTCAAATTAACAGATAAGATTTTTTATTATTTGTTTGTTTCTTTGAATTTGTGAAATCATCTTCTGAAAAATATTTTCAACTAACAAATTTTTTTTTAAACTTCTTAAAAGTGTTGATTTATAAAGTTAATAAAGGTAATAATATTTTATCTGTTTATAAAGTGTTGATTGATTAAAACTTGAGAGATTTTAGTAAACTACATCGAAAATTTCCTCATAAACTCATTCTGTGTAAAACTGTTGTAAACAAATCAGTACATTTCTACTCATCTGTTGATTGAACGTTTAATATTCAAACTTGAAAGTACATAGATACTTAAACAAGACGTGGTTAAATTTAAATCACGTTTAACAATAATTTTGAGTAAATTCAAGAATAAATTTTATTACTTCATTTTACGTTTCAAGTTATTTTCAGATACTAATCTTAAAATAAGTAGGAGAAACCCAAAATATTTTAGTATATGATTTAAAAGCTATATTTACAAAACATTTTCTTACAAAACTGAATGAATCTTGTAAATAATAAACGTTTCAAAATACTATAATTCATAAATATTTAAAATGCGTACTTTATCATGTGGTTTAGAACTTTGAGAAAGTTGGATTGGATTTTTTTACTTTCCACCTAATTTTGAGTTTAAATTGTAGCTGGTTTAAATGTAGTTTATTTTTATTGGATTTTTTTAGGATTTTACGTGTAAATTCTTACAAATAAATTAAGTAATTTTACAACTTTACTGTTTATTTACAATTAGTACCCAACTATTTTTATAAATATAGCTTAGAAAATGTACATTTCAAGACGTAAGCTTTTAGTGGATTCTTATTTATAGAAAAAATAATGAAAAGTTATAAAATTTTACGACTCAAATTTTTATTATCGAATCTAATCGATTTTCGTAGTACAGTGTAATTTTGCCTGGGCACAGGAGGCAACCGGCCAATATACGAAAATACCTCACATGAGACACGAATGATGTAAAATGATCTCAAGCCAAATAAACCAGCTAAACTTATGACATCACCACATAATAACCACATAAAAAATTTTACCTCCATTAAAAAAAAATGTACTATAAAAAAAGAAATCCTTACCAAATCTTTATGGAGATCTTTTGACATAAAACTAGATATCTTCAACAAACCGACAAACACAAAAAACAATCCCAAAAGCACAGATAAAGATTTTAAAACGATCGTCCCCATTTTCACACGTCACGATTTTTTTCCTCTCTTACTAAAATAATTCTTCAAAATCCCAAAATTTTCACTAATTACTCTTAAAAAATACACTTTATTAGATTAGATTTCCATTATTTGTATTTCGAATTACTTGTCGATTGTGATATTTATTATTTTCGTTTTCGTGAGTTCGTATCAGCGCGTTATCATGTCGGAGGGTGAGTTGGAAGAACCGAAAGACCAACCCCTCTTTAAATCAATAATTTGACGAAGGGTGACGCACATACACGCAGATACGATGCTTGCGCGCACTGATACTTGGCCACTGAAGTTTGAAAATCGTGCGGTCGCGTTGAAAAGCCGTTTCTGAGTTTCATGCCAATATCCTGACGCTACTAAATGGTTGTCTTTACTTATAAAATTTTATTTATATCAGTTTTAAAATAAATATGTAATTACTTGTGCTTAAAATTTAGTTTATAGGACATTAACAGCTATAGTTATAGATATTAAATTGATTTATTTTATTTTGGTTTTTATTTCATTATTATAGTTAATATTGTAATTGTATTTTTATTTTTTTACTTAAATATTTTTGGTCTTTAGTTGTAAATATATCTAAAGGTTTTTTTAGAGAACCTCTCTTGTGTTTGATTTAACAATAAATCAAAATTTAGTTTTAGTCTGTATTTGTAGGCAACTTCAAATACACATATTAAAACTGTAGATATCTATAAAATTTGTAACGTTTGATTGCTTTAATAATACAGTGTTCCAAGATCAAATAGAGCGACTTTTTACTGCAGTGTGACTAAAAATTGGTGCAATAGAAAATTCAAATATCTTTAAACCACATAGTTATAGACGTACAAATACAAGGGGCAAGAAAATTTGAGGTACAATTTGGGTTGCCTAGCTATAAGTATTTAGTATTTTATAAAGGGCTTTTAATAATTATTCTTGTAACATTTGTTAGACATTCTTTAGGTCAAATTAACACTTTTGTACCTAATAAATACGTCACTGATTGTTTAAAAACTAACTAAATGGAATCACAATAATAGTAATTAACATAAACAATCATGGTTTGTTCCTTTTTCAATTAAAGTTCACTTATATTGCTCTTAATAAACAAACAAAATTTAGCAATTAATTAACGTTTATAAAGTGGCTATATTAACAGTAAATAAATAGACTTTTGTACTGTACTTTTACTGGTTTTTATTGTCTAATGCTACTAGTTTCGGCTTTTGGCCATCATCAGGCAGCTTTCCAGAAGTTATTTACATCAACTTTACTTTACTCTGATATACATTAACAGTTTAAAATTCAAAGTCAAGACGACTAGCAATACACGTGTTAATTGATGTAAACACGTAAAAGAAAATAAATACCAGTAAAATTACAGTACAAAAGTCTATTTACTAATTATCGACTGGTAGAATGGATCTGATATTTGATTTTCACCCATTATATTAACAGTATTCACAAACAATAAAAAATGTTAAAAAAGGTAAAAAATTATCAAAAATTAAAAGAAAAAAATAGAAGATGCCAAAAATATCAAAAATTGTCAAAAATATTAAAAGTAACAGAAAGTCTAAATAAATACGTTTTATACGAAAAACTAACGCTGTTATTAGAAAATACAACATAGAACAAGTAAACTAAATTTGATACAATGAAAGAATATTTGTTCATTGATCCATGGTTTTTACCAGTTGAAATTTTAGATGTAGAATTTGAAACGAAAAGAAAACTTTCATGTCAAATTTTACAACGTGCACATTTTTAGTATTACGGAGTATTTAATTAATTTTAAAGTGTCTATATTTGGAATTAGAGTCAATGTCAAGACTTTTAAGCTTTTTATGTTAATTTTTGGACAAAATATCTAAATTTCGTCTCCAATGATGATGAAAATCGAAACTTGTTAGACGATAATAAATAAATTATTGTAATACTACTAAAAGCACAGCTTTTTTCCTTCAAATTCTACCCGCGTGAAGGTAGCAACAAACCTCCCAGTAACAAACTTTAACCATTATATTCCTATCTACTTTACGCCACGATATCTTTGTTAATAATAAAAATAGCGAAAATCTAAATACACAATCGGAAAGTTTGATCCTTTCTTTATATAAAACCGGGTTTTGGTCCGCCGAAAATTCAACACTAACGGTAAAAAAAATATGATACGTGTCGCGTCACCTACAACACCTTAAAATGACCGGATTCTAGAGTGGATAGGAATACAATGGGAGACAACAAACCCAGTTTGTTGCTGGGAGGTTTGTTGTTACCTTCACGCGGGTTCAAGTTCTACGTCTAAATATGATACACCGATTGTTGTATACATTTAAAATCTAGGGTCTTATTTAAGGTCACCAACCGACAAACCTGAAATTTACTAAAGCCCCCGATGAGTCACTCCGTATGCCTTTGGAACACTCTGCATAAACTCCTTTCTTTTCAATATTCTTAAAAATTCTCTGAAACTGAATTAACAATAATCTGAAATTTGTTACAAGTCGGATCGTTTAAAGTTTTAAGTTTGATTATTCTGTATTAAAATGAGCAAATGAACGAACAAATTAAATAAAAGAAATTGTATTTTTTTCAATGTTCTGTACCTTTCATAAAAAGTTGTTTATAAAAACTTATTTTTTTTTTGTAAGTTAAAAATACAGGGTGTCTCCGAAATACGTGTACAGCGTAAGACCACAGATTCCTTGGCTCAAAATAGGTCGATTTAAGTTAACTTATCTATATGCAAAGTTGCTTCGTTCCGTCGCCAGAGGCCTTTAAAAATTATATTTTCCGTGCGTTTTTCTTAAATTATTCGAAAAATCTTCATTAGATTTTATTCAGTTTTTGACCACACCTTTATGTCAGCTGCGCACAGCTTTCTGTGGAACAGATTCGAATTTCGCAACATACAGAGTGTTTAGAAACACTCTTACCGCAAGTTATTCATCCAAATCTTTTTAACCACCCTGTATAATTTTCTATCAATCCTTTTTCTGAATAGCTACATTCATTTAGAAACTATTTTCTCTCTTACAAAATTTCAGTTAGGCAAACGGTTTAGGCACAAAAGAAGATTTTCTAAATGCCTACAAGCTCAAAACGGTAAATAAAGGTAAAATTAACAAAATTCAAAGTACAAATTTCTTCACAGGATATGAAGATCTTTCAAGAAAACCACATGTTATAGGTTTGGAAGTGGTTTATTGCTTAAAATTTTCAAAATTTCGCTAGCATTTGTGAACGTTAGCAGGGTTTAGCCCTTTTAGTCCGTATTATGCAGATTCCACTGTAGAATCGAAGGAAATAAAGAGGAAATCATGCTCGTGTAAACTGGTCAGCAAGATCAGTAAACCTAGCACCTTCTGATTTTGTTTATTGGGTATCATAAAAACAAAAAGGCAACGAAAAGAGCAAAGAGTAAAAATTTTGCGCACTGTATTATTATTGCCCTGATGATGATCACAAATCCTGGCAACATTTTGAGCAATAAACTAATCCCAATCCTCTAAAATGTGATTTTATTGAAAGATCTGCATATCCTGTGAAGAGATTACTACTTTGAACTGGGTTAATGTTACCTTAACTTACAGATTTGAACTTGCAGGGAGTTAGAAAATGTTTGTTTGTGGCTAAACCGTTTGCCCAAGTGAAATTTTATAAGAGAGAAAATAATGTCTAAATTAATGTAGCTATTCAGAAAAACAATTGGTGGAAAATTATACAGAGTGGTTAAAAAGATTTGCATAGATAACTTGTGGTGAGAGTGTTTGTAAACGACCTGTATGTTTAGAAATTCGAATTTGTTCCACAGAAAGCTGTAGTCAGCTGATATAAAGACATAGTCAAAAAATGAATAAAATCGAATACAAATTTTTCTAGTAATTGAAGAAAAACTCTTGAAAAATATTATTTTTAAAGCCTTCTAGCGGCGAAACGGAGCAACTTTGGATATAGATAAGTTAACTTAAATCGACCTGTTTCAAGCCAAGGAATCTGTGGTTTTACGTTGTACACGCATTTCGGAGACACCCTGTATAATTACATATTTCTACAAATTCTTTACTGGTTTTTTTATTGAATATATATTTTGTTGAATATGTACAATTTAAAATCGCACCCTTAGGATTTTAATAGACATTTAATTTTTTGTTTTGAATTTATACAGGGTGTCTCGTTTTGGTTGTCCGATCCTTTACTGGAGTATTCCTCGGCTAAAAATAAGTAAAAAAGTTCTAATGAATATGGGTCCAAAAGTGACTCATTTTCAAGATATTGGAAGTTTAATTCCACACGTTTTTCCATCATTAACATAATTGAAATAAATTATTTAAATTAAATTATTAACTCGTTGCGATGGTTTCAATGAATAGTCATTGTTAGACTACACTGGTTAGGTACAAAAGCTTCTCGTAACCATAACAACTACTTAATAATTTAATTTCAATAGTTCACTGCAATAATGTTAACAATGAGCTAACAACATGTGAAATTAAAGCCTTCAATATCTCGAAAACGAAGCACTTTCAGACCTATGTTCATTAAGACTTTTTTGCTTGTTTTCAATGAGGGAATACGCCAGTAAAGGATCGGACAATCAAAACGAGACACCCTGTATATTTGTACTTTACTTTCATCAAGTTAATTTTAAAAAACGTAAGCTTGAAAATAAGTTTTCAGATAGAACTTAGAATTTTATCGTTAAACAAGAACTCTAAATGACAACATAAATCTTACTTACATAATCATAACTTTTACAATTGATATACATTCATTGACTACGTTAGAAAATGTTTTTTTTTTTTTTTTTTTTAATTTTAAGGGGATTAGGAAATCTGCTATTCCAGACAAGTGGCCGCTTATATGGCATTCAATGACCACCCAGTGTTGGGTTGATATCTCCATCATAAAGATATCGACCAACTAAAACCCTTCCCCCTGTGCTTTTGGAAAAATCATCGAAGAATCTTGCAAATTCCAATAAATATCGCTGTCTTCTTCACCTACGTAGGTATGTTTATTATTACAGGTACCTGTTCTTCTTTCTAAATCTCTTTCATGTTATTCTTTAACTTTAGATAACTTCAGTTTATAGTTGTAAGCGTTTCATTTTTGTGAATTCCAAGTTTTCCGTTTTGTGATCACTGAATTTAAGTTTCTTCCCTTTTCAATCAAATTTTTCTTTGAAATTAAAAAAAAATCCTATCCTAAAGAAAGTACGTACTTCCTGAAGAATTCCGAATCTTGAAAACTTTTATAATCGGAGAAAGTCCCAATAATTCCTCTTCAATTTGATCCTTGTTCCCTCGTTGTCATATTTTCAAATTTAAGAAAGACAAAACAATTCACCATATTTCACTGTCACTCCCGATTTTTTAAAGCGTATTTATGTGACAAATCACATAAAAAAATTAAATGATGAAAAATGAAATGAAGTACTTATGAATTGATCAAAACATATGAATTTAAATTAAAAATAAAAATAAAAATAATACCTTAAGTTACGTGTTAAATGATTAATCAGATGATATTTATTACCTTATAGCATCTGCAAAACAGCCATCTGACGACTGCTTCTCCCTGATGAAGTATATCCAAATGGAAAGTACAGAATCGTTTGATACTTACACTCGCGCACTAACTCCGCACGTAAAATGTTACCGATGCGAAAAAACTTCTCACTTGGAAGGTTTTATCCACTGAGCAATGAAAAGCTCCACATCTTGAAGAACACGACTTGTTGTCAAAATGTTCCATTTGATTCCAACTACAAGAAACAAATAATTCATATTAATTTTGAGAGTTATTTTTACGTACATAAAATGAAAGCTTACATGGTTCATTGCTGTACAAGAAAAAAGAATGATGACCATGATGCGTTGATTTCCCACAAGGTGGTTGGTACAAGCAGCAGCCCGAAAACGCTTGCATCTCTGGGAACTCCATATCTCTGTAAAATTAAACACTGGGAGCTTGTCCCATGACAGTATAAAGAAAGTAAAGAACATTGTATTTTACCCAACAGTTAATTAAAAATAAAGATAAACTTTTACCTTCAGGCATCCGAAAAATAACTATTCGATGAAAATCGTCTAAATTGAATAAATCACATAATAACAAAACACTTTAAAATTATTTATTTATTTAAATACCTACCTATTTAATCTATTACATACCTATTTATTATACATACGATGTATATTCTTGCAATAGAGATAAAAAATATTAAATCACTTTCACATATACTCCCGGTTTTAAGCGACGCGACGAAATTATTTAAAATCGAAACAAATTACAAGAAAAAAAGATGAAAAGTTATTACATACCTTGCTAATAAGGATTTGTTTGAAATAGTACATACCTTTTTATTATTCGTATACCTTTGAAGAGAAGAAATCACAAACTTCAGATCACTTTCACATACACTACCGGTTTTAAGCGACGCGACTCGATTATACAAAATCGAAATTAAATTCGATTAAACGCGGCCGAATAAAATTTTTAAAAAATGGAAAGGACTCACCGGGCGGATGCTGATTCCTCGTCAGCTTGCCTGAAAAAAATTAAACAATTCTGTAAGTTACGAGTTAAATGATTAAACATCAGGTGATATTTATTACCTCAGAGCACCCGCGAAATAGCCATCCGTCGACACCTTCACCCTGGTGGAATCCATCCAAATGGAAAGCACTTTTGATCGTTTACACTCGCGCACTATTCGGCACTTAAAGTTTTTCGACCCCCGCACTTATTACGTAATTACTCAATAGTTCTGTTTTAAAACACAACACTCGCGCACATTTATTTTACATACAATTTTTATCGATTCGCGCACTGAAGTTACATTTTATGATAAATATTTAACAAAGCGCGTCTGTTTTCGGAAAATTGCCAAAAAAGCAGTCGGCCGCACAATGGGACGATATCGTAAAAAAGTGCACATTACATAATTATTCTAACCAACTTTAACCCTAACTAAAAATTATATGCGACTGCTTCCCATAAGCTACATGGTGCAACTGATTCACTTTCAGGTAGATTAGGTAGTCACCCCTGAACAACGAGCGTCTGAGCTTACATAACATCCCATCTGGTAAAAACCAAGCTCCCATGATATCATCTATAATAATTTCCTCTGCTAATGTGTAGATCAGTTTTCATTTCATTATAAAATAACCGTAAGAGGTTTAAAAAAGCTGTAATCAGCTTTGAAGTGACGATAAATTCGATGATTATAAATCATCCAATATTAGTAACTTATTTAGGATAAAATATTTACAGAAATATTTCTGTTGTTATATATTTCTATTTAAATTTTCAAAAGAATTATTCATGGGTATATAATGAATACTTAGTACCACAGAAATAGATGTTTGTATTATGAACATCCTGTATATAAGGAAATTTTATGGTTATATACACACGCTTTGGTTTACGGATATAAATATAAGTAACCATATAAAGAAAAACCATCAGAGAAAAATTAAAAACACCCATTTCTACTATTTTTCAATTTAGTCCCACTGTGCGCCGTCCCATCGTGATGCGAAGCAGTTCGTATCCGGCCTCATTTAATCGAATGATTAAATGAGACCGAATACAAGTTAAAAAAGCATAAAAGACTCACCGGGCGGATACTGTTTCCTCGTCAGCTTGCCTGAAAGAAATTAAACAATTCTGTAAGTAACGTGATAAACGATTAAATATCAAGTGGTATTTAGTACCTCTGAGTATCCGCGAAATAGCCCTCCGTCGACACCTTCACCCTGATGAAATATATCCAAATGGAAAGCAGTGATGTTTTGATGTTTTTATTCATGATGTTCACCGATTTTCTTTAATCCACGCAAAAACTGAAAAATTAAAGAAAGAATATTGTATTTTACTTAAAAATTATTAAATAAATGTAATTTTTTACCTTCATGCGTCTACAAAATAACCGTTGGATAACATCTGCCCCTGGATGATCATCGATCAAATGGAAACCTGTTTGGATAAATCATATATAATAATAATTTACACTCCCGCACTTTTATATAATAATAATTCACACTCGCGCACTTTCCAATGCAGAATCTCGTCTTCATCTTGATTTTCTTCTTCTTCTGTTGGAAGATCTTCCTCCTATCTTAAATAACAGCACTTTAAATAAATCCCACGTAGTAATAATTCACCCTGGTATTGCACTTTCCGTGTACATTTTTTCTTAATCTTGAATTTTCCCTATTTCACTTGAAAAATCTTCCGTTTATCTTGAATCACAACACTGTAATAATAACTAACACCCGCGCACTTCTCAACGGAGAATCTCTTCTTAATCTTGAATTTTCTCGATTTCAGTTGAAAAATCTTCCGTTTATCTTGAATTACAACACTTTATATAAATCACAAATAATAATTCACATTCACGCACCTCCTAATTTAACGTGAAAAAATGAATATTATTTATTAATATTTATGTGTATATATCATTACTATAATCCGTTCACTTACCTATTTAAAACATTACATACCTACTTATTACACACTTAATGTATATTTTTGCGGATGAGAAATCACAAATATTAGATCACTATCACTTACACTCCCGGTTTTAAACGACCCGACGCGATTATAGAAAATCGAAATTAAATTCGATTAAACGCGTCTGAAGCAAATTTAAAAAAAAAATGGAAATGACTCACCGGGCGGATGCTGATTCCTCGTCAGCTTGCCTGAAAAAAATTAAACAATTCTGTAAGTTACGAGATAAATGATTAAACATCAGGTGATATTTGTTACCTCAGAGCACCCGCGAAATAGCCATCCGTCGACACCTTCGCCCTGGTGGAATCCATCCAAATGGAAAGCACTTTTGATCGTTTACATTCGCGCACTATTCGGCACTTAAAGTCTTTCGACGCCCGCACTTATTACGTAATTCTAGTTCTGTTTTAAAACACAACACTCGCGCATTTTTATTTTACATACAATTTTTATCGATTCGCGCACTGAAGTTACATTTTATGATAAATATTTAACAAAGCGCGTCTGTTTTCGGAAAATTGCAAAAAAAGCAGCCGGCCGCACAGTGGGACGATATCTTAAAAAGTGAACGTTAGATAAATATTCTAACCAAGAATTATATGCGACCGCTTGTCGCAAACTACAAGATACAACTAATTCACTTTCAGTTAGATTTTATAGTAAAAATAAACCGGAGCCTTATATAAGAACTAGTTGTTAGAATTAGTCACCCCTGAATACCAAGCGTCCGAGCTTACATAACATCCCATCTGGTAAAAACTAAACTCCAAACTCCCATGATAACATGTACAATAATTTCCTCTGCTAATGTGTAGATCAGTTTTCATTTCATTATAAAATAACCCTAAGAGGTTTAAAAAAGCTATAATCAGCTTTGAAGTGACGATAAATTCGATGATTATAAATCATTCAATATTAGTAACTTATTTAGGATAAAATTTTTACAGAAATATTTCTGTTTTTATATATTTCTATTTGAATTTTCAAAAAAATTATTCATGGGTGTACAATGAATACTTAGTACCACAGAAATAGATGTTCGTATTATGAACATCCTGTATATAAGGAAATTTTGTGGTTATATACATACGCTTTGGTATACGTATGTAAATACAAATAACCATGTAAAGAAAAACCATCTGAGAAAAATAAAAAACACCCATTTCTACTATTTTTCAGTTTAGTCCCACTGTGCGCCGTCCCATCGTGATGCGAAGCAGTTCGTATCCGGCCTCATTTAATCGAATGATTAAATGAGCCCGAATACCAGTTCAAAAAAGTATAAAAGACTCACCGGGCGGATACTGTTTCCTCGTCAGCTTGCCTGAAAGAAATTAAACAATCCTGTAAGTAACGTGATAAATGATTAAATATCAAGTGATATTTAGTACCTCTGAGTATCCGCGAAATAGCCCTCCGTCGACACCTTCACCCTGAAGAAATATATCCAAACGGAAAGCACCTATGTTTTGATGTTTTCAGCGATGTTGTTCACCGATTTTCTTTAATCCACGCAGAAATTGAAAAATTAAAGAAAGAATATTGTATTTTACGTAAAAATTTGCAATTTTATTTTGCACTACATTCTTGTCGAAGCGCGCAATGAAGGTGCGCTTTGTAATGAAATTTTACTAAAGCGCGTCTGTTTTTGGAAAACTGGTTACAAAAATCTACGTATTTACCCCCCACTTCAACGCTCAACCTACCTGGAACCTGCTCGCCATCCCATCGTGGTTCAAAGCAATTCGTACAGAGATATTTTAATTTCATTCGATCGCATTTCATCAAATAATTAAATGAAACCGATATAAATTCAAAAATATAGAAGACTCGCCGGGTGGATGCTGTTTTTTTGTCAGTTTGTCTGAAAAAATTAAAAGATTGTGTAAGTTACGGGATAAATGATTAAACATGAGGTACTATTTATTACATCTTATCATCCGAAAAATAGCAATCCGACGACTCGTTCTCCCGGATGAAATATATCCAAATGGAGAGCATAGATCTTTTTCATCAATTACAATTGCGCTTTTATTTTCAAATAATTTAAAAGCCGGATCAGACTGTGAAAAGAAAAAATAATTTATATTAGTTATATTAAAAATTAATAGTAGCATTATTGTTTTTTGAATGAAAAAAATATATATAATAATGGTGGATGCGTCGGTCAAGATCTCCAATAAAATGTTTTAATAAATATTTTTAAAGTTTTTATACAAATTTAATCCTAATAACTAGTCAATTTTTAAAAGTTCTTATCTAAGAAATAAATTATTGTTGAGATTTGAAATTTTATAATAATTTAAATTGAAACTTAGCTTTTATTTTTTCCAAAGATTAATTTTTTGTGACTTACTTTTGCTTTCAGAAAAGAAAATCTAACAAAATGTCGATTAGAACTTATTAATTTTTAAAAATTGATAATCATATCGAACGATTTTTAATGTCATGACGATCGTGAAAATAATTTTCGAAGATATTAAATGATTTTGAAATATCGTTGAGAGATATTAAATGTTTTTAAACTTTTTCAAATAAATTAAATCGATTTCAGACTGATTTAAATGATTTCAGGTGATTTTAAGTTAATACCTCAACTTTTGAAAATTTTTAAATCATAAGACTTGTAATTTCAGAAATATACAGGCGTCATTTGCTAGTAAAACAATTTTCTTGTTGTCATCGTAAAGGTGTTAAGTGCTACCAGGGTAAAATATTTTAGGTGCAAACTTTCTAACATTATTCAATTCATCGTTTTTGATATCAAAATTTAAAACTTTCAGGTTTTTTATGAAAAATAGTTACTCTTATCAGAAACCGCAAAAATACACCGTTTACGAGAAAAAATCCTTTAAATATACAATGTTTTAGCCGTTCATTTCTGTTAAGAAGATTTAAGGCGCCTTTGACTTATATTTTACCTCAGTAGCACTTAATACTTTTACGATGGCAATAAAAAATTGTTTTGCCAATAAACGAAGAAACATTTTGAAGTTCACAAACGTTCAAAACTTATGAAATAAGATGATTCATTTCATTATTTTCACGTTGCCTTTCGACATGTTTGATATTTCATAGTGTGCGTATAACTTATTAGAAACATTTTTAACATTCAAAATTGTTATCTCTATTGTTAATTTCTTTTTATAATTCATCTCAGACGATGGCGTGATCCGAAACATGTAAGATGTAACGAATAAAAGACCAGTAAAAGTACAGATTTTGTATTAATACTAACGAGTCTTTTAAAATATTGACATATACAGATGTCCAAAAAATACGAGTTACGATTTTTTAAATTGAATGTTCTTGATTTGATTTCACTTTGGACTTTATGGTGCAGTACTATTCACTTTTATAGAGGTCGTTTTCGCCTAAACTATCAGCAAATTTGACTTATGACACTTTTTTTGTAAAAAGATTGAAATGTTTTGTTCAAAAATGCTTATCTTCAGTATCTTTGGCTTGTTTCAGAGTAATTGACGTCGTTTGATTTGAATGTTTGTTGCATCTTTTAAATGTTAACCCAACAACCTGCTTAGTAACATTTGCCTATTGCGATTTTTTAAACATGATGAGTAAAGTAAGTGAAATTACACCCCCTATTTATTATTGTAATGGCCAAAAGTTATTCTGACAAACTTTCTATCCAATAAGAATAATAAGACAAAATAATCTTGTCAGAATAAGTTTTGACCAATTAACAAAGAGGGGTTAGCATTTAAAAACGAATGAGTTTTCGAGGTTTTTTATTGATCATGTTTAGAAAATCACAGTAGACAAATTGCGACTAAATATGTCGTTGAGTAAACATTTTAAAAATGCAACAAACGTTCAACAATCAAACCACATCAATTACTTTGAAATGAAGCCAAATATATTGATGATAAGCATTTTTGAACACAATATTTCAAAATTTTGCCAAAAAAGTGTCCTAAATCAAATTTGCTGACCGTTTAAACAAAAACGACCTTCATAAAAATAAACTGTATTGTACCATAAAATCCAAAAATAAAATCAAACCCCATACATTCCACTTAAAAAATTGTAACCTTTGTATATTTGTAATTTTGGGACCTCTGTATATAAACCGCAATAGAATTAAAACGTTGAATGTTTCGAAAACGAACCATTTTGGGCCAATGTTCATTAGGACTTTTTTTCCTTATATTCAATCAGAGAATATCCAGTAGAGCCCCGACCTTCACGACTTCAGCATTCGCGGTTTCGTGTATTCGCGTTCTAAACTTTGCTACCTTTTTCAACATTCGCGTTTCGATTATTCGCGAATATGTACCGGGTGGCCAACTAAGAATGATCACCGGCCATATTTCAATGACGGATCATCCTATTTTAATGAAAGAAAAAATTTTATAAGGAAAGGGGCCATAAAAAATCGCTGGAAAACATTTTCAAGTTTCTTAAATGGCCGCTAGGGGGCGTAACCTAAATGACTGAACAGAAAATCACGATTTTTTTAATTTTCTTCAAAATTAAGGGGTATTGAAAATAAATTAATTTGAAAGATAAATGAATTTCGACTAATATGTATGAAACACTCTTTGTTGTATCTCCAAAAATAAAGTGGTGGGGATGAGTTGGAATGTTCATTTTCGATGGCCGATTACTTCGGTCATACTGAACAGAATAAAACAAACTTAATCTCGTTGGAAAGGGTTTTTCATGGTCTACTAACGGCTCCTTACGCTGTTTTGATATGAATATTCGTTTCGCCGCCAGAGGGCGATATCTAGAATTTTGACAAATATTATAGCTTTTCTCAAAAAATTTAAATGGAACGGTATATTTATTTTTACACGATAAAATAAAGAATTAAAAGCTTAACATGACACTGAAAACCCGAGCTCGCTATCTTGCTTCTAACGGAAGATATTAGACCAAAAGGTATAACTTTTACCCCTTATTTTAAAGGCGAATAATAACAAAACTACCCCGCGGAAAAAAACGAAACCGGTATCGTTGGTAGCATGATTTAACTATGTATTATCAGTAGAAACTTTAAATTTTGTCTCCCACTCGTATAATAATTATGACAGGTTTAATTAAAAAATATATACCCAGTTTTGGGCTCTCGGCGCAGTATCTCAACTTTGCGATTTTTTTACAGGGGAATAGCTTGTCGAAAAAACTTGAAATTTCAACAACACATTGCCTTAAGTGTCCTAAACATGTTGGTAATTTTTATTTTTAAGTTTTCTCTCAGGTGTTTAAATAACAACACATTATGTGAAATAGCGATATCTCGATAAGCCGTTACCGTAGAAGTTTGAAACTGGCACCATTCTAACAGTCATATTAAATTGAATCAAAATTTAATAAGCGTTATTAACCTCGTATAAAAAAAAATAAATGCGAAATAGTTTTAGTGGGTGTGATGAGTAAGGCGGGAGCACAGGCGAAGTCGAACGGTCGGTCGGGTCGGCTAGCATGTAAATTGGTATCAAATATCAAGTAAGTTGTGGAAATCACACGTTAACAAAACGTATGTCAAATATATGTCAACAATGTAACATCGGTCAACTAGATCTTATAATGCTATAGTTTTTGCCTTTTGGCTAATATCTACCGTTAGAAGCAAAATAGCGAGCTCGGGTTTTCAGCATCATGTTAAGCTATTAATTCTTTATTTTATCGTGTAGAAATGAACATACCATTTCCATTTAAATTTTTTGAGAAAAGCTATAATATTTGTAAAAATTCTAGATATCGCCCTCTGGCGGCGAAACGGATATTCATATCAAAACAGCGTAAGGAGCCGTTAGTAGACCACGAAAAACCCTTTCCAACGAGATTAAGTTTATTAAATTCTGTTCAGTATGATCGGAGTAATCGGCCATCCAAAATGAACATTTTCAACTCATCCCCACCACTTTATTTTTGGAGATACGACAAAAAGTGTTTCATATATATTAGTCGAAATTCATTTATCTTTCAAATTAATTTATTTTCAATACCCCTTAATTTTGAAGAAAATGAAAAAAATCGTGATTTTCTGTTCAGTCATTTAAGTTACGCCCCCTAGCGGCTATTTAAGAAACTTGAAAATATTTTCCAGCGATTTTTTATGGCCACTTTCCTTATGAAATTTTTTGTTTCATTAAAATAGGATGATCCGTCTTTGAGATATGGCCGGTGATCATTCTTAGTTGGCCACCCGGTACATACGCACTTTTTTCTTTATTCAAACTATTACTTCTATAAAATGTGCTTTAAATGACATTAAAATATCGACTGTCAGTAATTCATGGAAAAAATTGTTAAAAAAAGACACCGAAAAATCTTCTGAACTTGATAAGGCAATAGACAAAGCTGTGCTCTCTGCACGGTTGCTACCAGGAGACGATTTTCAAGAGGTGGTAGCAGCTGATATAGAATCTCTTGTCAATGAACAAAACGAAGAGTTATCTAATGCGGATTTAGAAGCACTCCTGATAGAGAGTGAATCAGGATCGGATGAAGATGAGGTTATTTCTCCTTGTAATAAATTATCGTTGAAAGCACTTAATTCTTTTATACAAAAAGCAAATCATCTTGCTGAAAAGATAGTAGCAATGGATCCAGTACTGGAACGTAGCATAAAATTTGTAAATGGGTTAAATACTCTTCTTGCTTCTTACAAAGAGCTTCAAAAGGATATGCAAAATAAAGCTGTACAACCTACCATACATTTTTCAAACCATCGTGTTCTAAATCAATGCCTGAACATGTTGATGAAAGGTTAAGTTAATTTTTATTTGGGTTTTTTTCTTAGTTTATTTCTTCCATATTTATTTTTGCGTTTATTTTTATTTGACCGAGTTTATTTTTTTAACTTTAAATGATTATTTTACTGTACACATTATATTTGAATACAAATATTGTTGCAGAAAATTTAGTCGTTTTATTTTGAAATATTGTGTGTGTTTTGTATAACATAACTAATTTTATTAATTTTAAAAATCATACTTATTCAAATTTTTAATTTTGTTACTACTTTTAAATAAAACATCTCTCTATTTGATTTATTTCGTCTTCGTTTTACTTTTTAAAATGGCATAGAAGCAGTTTCTCTTTTATAAGATCGAGTGCTTCAATATTCGCGATGTATTTTCAGAACCTAACCCTCGCGAATGTTGAGGCCTTACTGTACCAGTAAAGAACTGGACAATCAAAACGGGACATCCTGTATAATAAAGTATGAGTTTATTGAGAACCGCAAAGGTGTTAATAATTTAATAATAAAAGTTTTATGATAAATTAATTGAAATCATTGATACTAAGGTCCCCACTCTTAAAACAGGAAGGTTTCTTGGCTAGTATTTTTAAAACATGTAGTTGAATAGCGGTTTTTTTCAAAAAAAAACTCAAAAAAAAACCTCAAAAAAAAACTCAAAAAAGAAGAAAAAAGTCAATATCTCCAATAATAAACAAACTATGAAGTTTTTTCAGACCTTTGGGATACCTGTATATCTTACAAATAATGAAAATTTATAATTTCGATTTATTATAATGAATGTAAATAAAGTAAATAGATCAAGTGAATTGTATTGTACCATAAAATCCAAAATTAAAATCAAACCCCATACATTCCATTAAAAGAAATCGTAACTTTAGTCTCTTTGTAATTGTGGGACACCTGTATATAAATCGCGACATTTTTAAAACATGTAGTTGAATCGCGGCTTTTACTCAAACAAAAAAGAAAAAAGTCAATACCTCCAATAATAAACAAGTTATGGTACTTTTTCAGACCTTCGGGACACCTGTATATCTCACAAATAACGAAAATTTATAATTTCGATTTATAATAATGAATCTAGCTAAAGTAAACAGATCAACTTAATCGTATTGCACCACAAAATCCAAATGTAAAATCAAACTGGGTGCATTTCATTTAAAAAATTGTAATTTTTATATTTTTGTAATTTTGGGGCACATGTACATAAGTCGCAATATTTTTAAAATATTTAGTTCAATCACGACTTTTATTCAAAAGAAAAAAAAAAGAAAAAAGTCAATATCTTCAATAATAAACAAGTTATTAGTTTTTTCGGACCTTTAGGACACCCCTGCATATCTCACAAATAATGAAAATTTATAATTTTTCGATTTATTATAATAAATCTAATAAGAATAAACCGATCAACTTAATATATTTAAGTCCCCGTAAACATTTTCAGGTATAAAATTGTATAAACAAGTCAGTATATGTTAAAAAAAATTGAAACCCGAAAAACAACGAACAAATCAAAATGGCGGTTCCGCTTCATTTTTTTTCTCAAAGCTTTTTTATTATTATTTAAAAAGAAATAAAAAAATAAGCGAATAATAATGAACTAAGGGTGATTTTACCTCATTTTACTCCATCCATGGAGTCGTTTGAAGATAATAACCGGATAGATTAATAAAATTAATTAAGAACAACGACTAAATAAACGAGCAGTCTTCGTTTTGTTTGTAAAGTGATGAGGGAGCAGATTTAAGCAACGTGATTGGCTTAAAATATCACATGACGTTGACTAACCAGGCGATTGCGCAAAGTACCCTTGATTTTCGCGAAAATTTAGATAATTAAAAAAAAAATTATTGTAAATTTTTACAACGAGCGGAATAAAATTAAACGATTTAACTCGAAAAAATATCCCGTTTTGGATAATTTATTTAATCAAAAGTGAGTAAAGTAGCTCAAAAAATTAAATTAAATAAATACAAAACGCCATGATTATAATCAAGGAGGTAAATGTCAATATGGCGGCGGAGCCTTCGCGAATATTCCAATTTTTTTTAACGAGAAATAATTATTCAATAATTATCTTACCTTATAACATCTCCGTTTAAGTCCCCAAAAAGATTTAGATGTATAAACTTATGGAAGAAAGTCAAAACCTGTAAAAAAAGTCGATTTGAAAAATCATATCGAAAAACAACGTCCAAACCAAAATGGTGGCTGCGCTTCATTTTTTTTCACGAAGTTTCTTCATTATTATTTAAGAGAAATCAAAAAATAAGCGAATAATAACGAACTAAGAGTGATTTTACCTCATTTTACTCCATCCATGGAGTCGTTTGAAGATAATAACCGGATAGATTAATAAATTCGATTAAGAACAACGACTAAATAAACGAACGGTCTTCGTTTTGTTTGTAAAGTGATGAGGGAGTAGATTTAAGCAACGTGATTGGCTTAAAAAATCACATGACGTTGGTTAACTAGGCGATTGCGCAAAGCACCCTTGATCTTTGTGGGAATTATTTAGATAATTAAAAAAAATTTTTTTTTTGGTATTTTTACAACGAGGGGAGTAAAATTAAACGATGTAATTCGAAAAAATATCCCATTTTGGATCATTTGTTTTAAATAAAATTAAATAAGTACACAACGCCATGACTATAATTCAAAGCATAAACAACATGGCGCGGGACCCTTTTCACAAATTCCAAATTTATTTAACGAAAAATAATTATTCAAAAATCATCCTACCTTTTTTAAATCTCCGCTTAAGTCCCCAAAAAGATTTGCGCGTATAAACTTGTGTACGAAAGTCAGAACCTGTAAAAAAAATCGATTTCAAAAATCATATCGAAAAATAGCATCCAAACCAAAATGGTGGCTGCGCTTCGTTCTTTTTCATCAAGTTTTTTCATTATTATTTAATAAAAATCGGAAAATAAGCGAGTAATCATAAACTAGAAATGATTTTACCTTATTTTACCCCTTACATGGAGTCGTTTGAAGATAATAATCGGATAGATTAATAAATTCGATTAAGAACAACGACTAAATAAACGAGCGGTCTTCGTTTTATTTGAAGAATGATGAGGGACTAGTTTTAAGCAACGTGATTGGCTTAAATGTTCACGTGATGTTAATCCTGCGATTGCGCAAAGCACCCTTGATCTTCGTGGGAATTGTTTATATCAGTCGATTAAAAACATCAATCTTTTAAAATTCATTTCTAAAAAAGTAATTGTTATTTAGACTTGAAATTTAATAAGGATTTAGATTGAAACTTATAATCTTTATTTTTACCAAAGAAGAATTTTCTACCACTTTTAATTTTTCCCTCAGAAGTGAAAATGTAACTTAATGTCTTAAAATTGACGTTTTTAAACATTCAAAATTAAGCTATGTTATTAAATTAATAGTTAATTCCACCCTTTTTAAAACAAGAAATAATTACTTAATAATAATCCTACCTTTTAATATCTATAACATCCTTTATTAATAATATCTATTACTTTCACTCGCGTTAACACAATAACACTTCAATTAATTATTTTAACTTTATTTAATTTTCGTTTTTCTTTATTAAAAACACGTACAAATACGAATCGAAACTTTATAACTACTTAGTTATTTAAAATTAAACTCGAAATACTTGTTAATTTATCTAATTGTTCAATTACTTACTAATTTATTAATTAAGATGAAGTAAATAGTTAAATTATAATAATTTTTAAATGTGAGATGATTTTGCTAGAACATCCACGAAGTGACTGAGCTTTGGAGATGCGAAACCGTGAGAACAGAAGGTTTCAAGTAAACAACATGTAAAACTGGATCTTTACCTATCGAAAGACTGGAACTTTTTATTATTGCGATCTTTGTCTGTACAACATTGTACGAGTTTATCGATTTATAGACCAAAAACCAACTCAGGTTTTATGTTTATAAAACCGATCTTTAGTTTTATTTTGTTTAAAAGAATTTATTTTGTTAAAAGTAACGGAAATGTTTGGATTTTTTTTTTAATTTTTTTGGTAATAATTAGAATAAATCCAACATTGATTATATGAAATAGAATATTTAAGCTTTAATTTGGTCTAAAAATTATTTTTTAATTCCTATAAATAAAGTCTGAGTGATTTTTTAAAATTGATAAAAAAATGAGGTTATAAGTTGGAATATGACATACGGTATTTACATTTCTTTTTTTTAATTTTTTTATTAACAATTAGAAAAAATTTGGTATTAGTTATAAAAAATAGAGTATTTAAGCTTTAATTTAACGTAAAAATTATTTCTTAATTCCTATAAATAAAGTCTGGGTGATTTTTTAAAGATGATAAAATTTTCTAAAATATTAGGTTAGTTAACTGTCAAAAAATTGACCATCTTTGGGAATTTTTTTAATATTTTTAGTAATACCTAGGAGAAATCTGTCTTTTGAAGTCAAAAATAGGATCTTTTAACTTTAATTTAACGTAAAAAACATTTCTTAATTCCTATAAATAAAGTCTGGGTGATTTTTTAAAATTGATAAAATTTTCTAAAATGTTAGGTTAGTTAACTGTCAAAAAATTTACCAACCTTGGGATTTTTTTTTAATTCTTTGAGTAACAACTAGGAGAAATCTGTCCTTGGAAGTCAAAAATATAATCTTTTAACTTTAATTTAACGTAAAAACCATTTCTTAATTCCTATAAATAAAGTCTGGGTGATTTTTTAAAGTTGATAATTTTTTTTTTTTAATATTAGTTTAACTAACTGTCAAAAAATTTACCAACTTTGGGAATTTTTTTAATTTTTTTTATAACAACTAGGAGAAATTTGCTTTTTTAAGTCAAAAATAGGATCTTTTAGGTTTAATTTAATGTAAAAACCATTTCTTAATTCCTATAAATAAAGTCTGGGTGATTTTTTAAAGTTGATAAAATTTTCTAAAATATTACATTAGTTAACTGTCAAAAAATTTACCAACTTTGGGAATTTTTTAAATTTTTTTAGTAACATCTAGGAGAAATCTCTCTTTTGAAGTCAAAAATACAATCTTTTAACTTTAATTTAACGCAAAAGCATTTCTTAATTCCTATAAATAAAGTCTGGGTGATTTTTTAAAGTTGATAAAATTTTCTAAAATATTAGGTTAGTTAATTGTCAAAAAATTTACCAACTTTGGGAATTTTTTTAATTTTTTTAATAACAACTAGGAGAAATCTGTCTTTTTAAGTCAAAAATAGGATCTTTTAACTTTAATTTAACGTACAAACAATTCCTTAATTCCTCTAAATGAAGACTGGGTAATTTTTTAAAATTGATTAAAAAAATTGTGGTTATAAGTTGGGACATGACATGCGGTAGTTTTTATATATTTTGTTTTAATTTTTTTGTTAATGTTTGGAATAAATTTAACATTGATTATAGAAAATAGAGTCTTTAAACTTTAATTTAACGTAAAAATTATTTTTTAATTCCTATAAGTAAAGTCTGGGTGATTTTCTAAACTTGATAAAAAAATTAAGATGATTGCTCAACATTTTTTATATTTCTCACTGTTTTTTAAATATTTTTGGAAATATAAAGAATACAGTAGAACTCCTTTAATCCGTTACCTTTGAGACTGGATTATCCGACGTAACATACGGATGTAAAGTAAAGCTCATAATCTGTGAACATCAAAATAATTACTGTTCTTTGCAATAAAAACAAATATAGCTTATCTTGGGGTGGATTTAGGATATCAAATTTATGGTGGGTTAAGGATGTCAAACTTAACCGTAACCTTAACTGTAATAACTATCATCGTGGGTTTAGGATGTCAAACTTAAAAGCAGTAGCTGTAACCATAGCGGTGGTTATAACGTTGTAAAAAAGTTCAGTCGTGTTTATTCAAATAGTAACGTTTAAATAATGTTTTACGACGGCTAAAAATTACGGCAGATTAATTGAAAATTAAATAAATTAATGGTGGAATTAGGATGTCAAACGTAAAGGCTGTAATAGTAACCGTATCAGTAACTCTAGTATTAAAAGAAAGTTAAACTATTTTGTTTTAATAGAAGCGTTTAGGCAACGTCTAGGAATTACGGCAAATTTGATGGTCATTACAAGTAAGGTTACGGATAAGTTTGACATCCCAAACCCACCCTTAAATGCTGTAACTGTACCCATAGCAGTAACTGTAGTATTTAAAAAAAAGTTCAACTATTTTGTTTCAATAGAAGCGTTTAGGCAACTGCTAGAAGTTACGGCAAATTTATTCGTTATTACAGCTAAGGTTACGGTAAAGTTTGACATCCCACCCTTAGTATCTTTAACCTTTAACTGGTGACGTATGGGTCTCTGGGACCCGTGCCTGTTGATTTTGGTTGTCAGTTTTTTGTAAGCTATTGCTGTTTATTTAATACCGCCCTTGTTAATAGTAATAAAATGAGCAGAATCCACTTTTCTAATTAAGTAAGGTATGAAGTGAAGCATAAAATAGTAAACTACAAGAAAAATTTAAGAAAAATATACCAAAGGCTCTTAAAAAGACATGGGTCCCTAGGACCCAACGTCACCACATACGTCCCTCGACATGCACGTCACCAGTTAAAGGTTAAGTTATTCCATAAACTCTTGAAGACTGCAAGTCTTATAACTTCAGTGCTGCCTGATCTGGTGAAATTTCAACAAATTTGATGATTTCTGAACCACTTTATGATTTAGTGAAAACTTTTACCAAAAGCCAATTATTTGGTATTTCTTTGGCTGTATATAAAAGCATAATATTATATTTTAAACATCTGGCAATAAATAAACTGATTTATATTTGACAATCTTATTGATAAGAGTTGGTAGAGAGAATATTGTTAAAATATGTGCAAGTAATAATTTTGAGTAATTTTGGCAAAATTCTTTTATTAGCACCACCCAACAATTACCAGCAGTAAATACATTTGAAATTTTCGAAGTATGTGTCAAACTTTCGGTAACAATTTTTATAAAATTATTACCTCTATTCCATAATAAGTGAACTATTACCTCTCGCTATTCATAACTTTAAACGAGTGGTAAAGGTTGTAACCCCATTTTCTTCAAAATTTTATTGATAGCATTTTTGAGATGTATAACCTTCGTAGTATCACAAAAACACTTGAAAAAATTTTAAAAAGAATAGATTTACAACATTTCATCTATTTATCGGCTTTACATACCGTGTAAACACCAATGAGTTGCAGATACGTTTAACGTAAGTGGAAAAAGGACGACAATAAGGCTTCCATTAGTTAACACAGGACAGATATACTACGTTTACTTATCCGGTCGATTGAAGTTGATATGAGAGTGATCCGATTCTATCTATATTAAATCATTATATTTGAAAAGTCATTGGAGCACGCAATTATTGTATACGTTGGGTACACATATCTAGAAATCTGGTGAAAACTCCCAACCTGGTTTAATCCAATCTAGTAAATTCCCTTTCTTCATCTGACAGCACTGCATAACTTTTACAAAACTAACCTTTATTAGAGCTGATTCTAAGCCGAGCAAATGAAATAGTTATGTATAAGGATTTATCATTCGCATATCATGTAATGAAAATACATATTAATAGAACATGATTGAAAAAGTCTAATGTCTAGTTTTGAAAAGTGGTAATGGGAACTACGCGAACATTTAATTTTACTACCATCACAAGGAATATGTAGATTCGCCAAAGATACATCTCTTTTTTATGTACTTAATAAAAATAAGATTATTTTGTTATTCTGCCAGTATAATATTAATGAGAATATAATTCGCTCAATGGCGGCAATAGTGGCACATCTCAAAAATCGTAAATATTCTAGTAACTGTTGCATTAAAATCTGACATCTTATACCTTTTGTATCTGCAAGATCGCCACAAAGTTAGTTCATCTCAAATCGAATAAATGACAGATGTGACAATACAACTTTATTTCAATTGTGACTTATATGTAGCTGCAATAGTGACACAAATTTAATACGACGGTAACATTGCTGCTTATCGATTTCTTTTATTAATCCAACTTCCCAAAAGTACACTAGTCATTATGGTTTTTTTTCATTTTTGTCTATATTCCAGTGTATGGATATCGCATTTCAAATTACTGCAATTTTAAAAGCCATTTTCTCCTTTATTACAATTTTTGAGGTGTGACCTTTAATTTTGACAATGTTTTTAGTTCAACCCGCACCGCATTTGGCGCTAGTGAGCAAACGCGGGAATTTTTAAAATCTGTAAAATAAAATGTTACTCCTATTTGTTACAAAACCATGCATGGTAAAATTAAACAAAAACAAATTTTGCTTGTAGCCTGTTTGTTTGCTGTTCAATTTCATCATACACAGCTTAAAAATACAAAAGGGTTTAGAGAACAACTCAAGGACACTCTCCAGTACAATTTATAACACAACTTTATTCTCGTCGATCTTATTCTGGAGGTGGTTAATAACAAAACAATTTTTAACAACAAAATAATATTTAGAATAAGCACATAAAAAGAAACCTCTCATCTTCAGCAAATCTACAGTTCCCATATCTCGCGATGCTAGTGAAATCAAAGATTCCCGTAGTTCCCATCAGAGCCTTTCATTTTTGGACGTATTTCTGGACATACGTGACAACATTCCAGTCATTGGATACTAATGAACACAAATTGCAACACTAAATACGATGTGAACATTTTTTTCAAGAATCTCAATACAATTAAGATATTTCGTTCACTCGCGTATTTGACATATCGCCGTTCCGGAACAACATCGACGTAACTGCAATTTTTTGACAAAATGAGTTAAGGCCATCAATGTATCCAAAAAATGCTGATTTTAATTATTTTCGCATTTCCTGCATATTTTTTTATTTTGCAGTTGTGTCGATATTCTTCCGGAACGGCGATATGTAGATGTCAGGTATTATGTTGGACATCTCATTATCAGTGCGTTTCATTTTGGCCGGTAAAGAAGCTATTATTTTCCGCTATCAGCGCTTCCAGTGATGCGGGTTGAACTAAATTTATTGTCAACGAATTTCTATACAGAGGTAACATAGCCTGCACTATTGCCGCCATTGAACGAATTGTGTAAAAATCATGACTTGACAGTTTTTAAACATTCATATCTAAGAAACTAATTATTATCGAAAACTGAAATTTTATGAAGGTTTAAATTAAAACCTAATCATTATTTTTACCAAAAATGAATTTTGTGCGACTTTTATGGCGAATTCGATTGGGAAAACTAGTGTGCACTGGTGCGCACTCGTTGAGTGCAAAATGTGACATATGTCACACTAGCTTAGTGCAAAAAAAGGCAAATTCAACAGAACGCGATGAAATCAAACATAATCATAACATCACTTGTAAGTGTGTTTAAGGCTTGATGATGTTTAAAATGTTTTATAAACTACAATAATAAAATGTAATAGAACACAACGAAACAACCAATAGAACACACTGCTATGCACTGGTGCGCACCAGTGCAACTGAGTGCAACCAATCGAATACGCCATTAGTTTTTTCTACAAAAATGAAATCCTAACCTAACATATTTTACATGTCGATTAAAAGCTAATTTTTAAAAATTCATATCTAAAAATCTAATTATTGTTGAAAATTGAAATTTTATGGCGGTTTTGGTTGAAACTTAATCTTTATTTCTACCACAAATAAATGTTCTACTTTTAATTTTTTTAAGAAATTCCAACTTAATGAACATGTTTATTAAAACTTGTCCATTAAAAAAATCATATCTAAGAAACCAATTGTTGTTGAGATTTGAAATTTTATGATGATTTAGATTAAAACTTAGCCTTTATTTTTGCCAAAGATGATTTTTCTACAACTTTTAGTTTTTCCCTTAGAAGAGAAAATGTAATTTAATGTCCTTAATTGAAATCTTTGAAGATTCTAAACATCAGGCTACGTTCTAACAGTGGAATTCTCTTTGAATGATATTAAAATTTGACGTTTAAAACTTATAGCTTGATATAATAATTCAAAAGTTTTAATCATAATATTAAAATAATAATAACTTTCGCTCCTTTTTATACTTACCTTTTCTTACAAAAACAATCTAAGGCTTTTGAGGTTTGTGAATTAAAAATCTTTTTAATGAAACTTTTTCTTTAACTTTTTCTGAATATTCTTTAAATAAAGATTTTTTTAAATGAAATGTTACATTTATTTATTGGATTTAATAACACCTAATCAAATTACAAAAGTTTATCTTTAAAGTCAACATTTTATTCAACTTATAATTTTTATAAACGAATTACAATTTATCCGAAATTTAAACATTTCCATATAAAAACTTAATTCAGCATAAAAACCAAAAATACATTATTATACTTTTAATAAAATATAATACTATTCTTTACAAAATCTAATCATACTAATTAAGTCAATTTTAATCATTAACCGTAATAACACAACGTCTCCTACGACTTCTAAAACTATTAGATTTACTATTTACACTAACATTCCCACTTTGAATAACAATACTCCCTTCTACAACCGATTCCGGAACAGAGTCATTACTTTTACTTTCAACAATTGCACCATCCACACTACTAATTGTTTCATTCAACAATCGATCCTCATTAGATTTATCTTTAATACTGTTAATAGCATTTTGAAGTTCTTGAGCACTCGCACTAAGAATATCCGAACTACTTTGATTTAAAACATCACTTTTAAAATCATTAGAATTGTTGGTTTTTGTATCTTCTTTAATCAAATCTTCTTTAATTTCACTTCGATCTATTTTAATTTCTTTAAGAACATCTTGTTCAATTTCTTTTAGTTGTTCGTCTTTTTTAATTTGATTTGGTTGATCTATTTGAATATCTTTTGGTTGTTTATTTATTTCAATATCTTTTAGTTGTTTATCGTTTGTAATTTCTTTTTGTTCGTGATCTTTTTGAATGTCTTTCAGTTGTTCGCCTTTATGAATTTTTACATCATTTTTCTTAATTGGCTTGGTTTGATTCTTTTTAACATCTTTAGATGTACTTTTTTTAGTTATTTTAGTACTTTTTTTAACGTCTTTTTTAATTTTTTCTTTATTTTCAACAATTTCCATTTTTACAACTTCACTTTTCACTTCAATTTCTTCTCGCTTAATTATTTCTTGATGTTTATATACATCTTTCTGTTCTATTTTTATGTGAGTTTCAAAATCAATCTTAGATACTTTATAATCTTGACTATTATCACATTTATCTTTAAAATTTTGATCTATTTGATTCCATTGAGCTTCATCGCCTTTAATTTCTTCATTTTCTTTCTTCGCATGCTTTTCGTTTTTATCTTTAGAGTTATTTTCTTTTTTTAAATCTTTATTTAATCTCTTATCATTATTATTATCTTTAAATTTATCTTTATTATGCTTATTTTCTATATATTGAACTTCATCGTCTTTAATTTCTTCATCATCTTTCTTCGTAACCTTCTCTTTTGTATCTTTAGACTTATTTTCTTTTTCCAAATTTTTATTTAGTCTCTTATCATTATTACTCTCTCTAAATTTATCTTTATTATGCTTATTTTCTATATATTGAACTTCATCGCCTTTAATTTCTTCATTTTCTTTCTTCGTATCCGTTTCCTTCTTGTTTTTAGACTTATTTTCTTTTTCTAAATCTTTATTTAATCTCTTATCATTACTACTATCTCTAAATTTATCTTTATTTTGCTTATTTTCCATATATTGAGCTTCATCGCCTTTAATTTCTTCATTTTCTTTCTTCGTATCCGTTTCCTTCTTGTCTTTAGACTTATTTTCTTTTTCTAAATCTTTAGTTAGTCTCTTATCATTACTACTATCTCTAAATTTATCTTTATTAATCCTATTTTCTATATATTTCCTATCCTGAGACTTCCGTTCTTGAGATTTCCTCCGTTCATAGTGTTTGGAATGTTTCGAACCTTTACGATCATCGTATTCACCCCTTTTATAATCATTTTTATACTCATTTCTTTTAGGATCATCGTATTCACTCCTTTTATAATCACTTTTATACTCATTTCTTTTAGAATCATCTTTAAATTCATTCCTTTTACAATCATCTTTATATTCATTCCTTTTACAGTCATCTTTATATTCATTCCGTTTAAAATCGTACCGTTTCAACTCATCTCTATGATTTGACGAACGATATTCTAACCGTTCCCTCAAATCATGTCTTTTATCTCGATTATAGAAACTATCAGCACTCGATCCTCTCCGATTTTGAGAAATATATCTATCGTGATATTTTTCATGATAATTTAAGTGTTTTTCATGAGAACGTTGATCATTTTCAGATAAATTTTCATGTTTTTTATATAAATTTTCATGTTTTTTATATAAATTTTCATATTTTTCCGATAAATTATTACGTTTATCATAAAAATTTTCATTATTTTCAGATAAATTATCATCTTTATTATAATTCTTTTCATTTTTATTACATTTATCATGATTTTCATAATTTTCCGATAAATTATTACGTTTGTCATAAAAATTTTCATGTTTTTCATAAAAATTTTCATGTTTTTCAAATAAATTATCATTTTTATTACAAATTTTTTCATTTTTATTACAATTATCAAGTTTTACGTTAATATTTTCTTGCCTCGGTCTTTTACAAACACTTTCGCTTACATTACATCTTTCCGTTTCCTCCGGAATTGGTCTTTTTTTACCTTTTCCACCACCGTTATTCCGTTTAAAAATCATATCATCAACTTCTTGTCGTAATTCAGCTATTACACGATCTTTCCTTGATAATTCAGCTTTAGCTGTGTTAAAAAGCTCCGATATATTCCTTTTTAAATTCTCTTGGATTGTTCGTAAGTCCGTAACCTCTTTATTTAAAGATTTTACATGGTTCGCTAAGGCTTCTATATATTGGGTAAGCGTTTCATTCTTTTCTTGAAGCTAAAAATTAAATTTTTAGTAAAAATATTAAATTAAAAGGGAAAAAAGTAAGGTTGACAATTAAAAAAGTAAGGTTGACAATTAAAAGTTAGCTTGACAATTAAAAAAGTGAGGTTAGTTTTAATTTATTTTAATTTTTCACCTTACCTGATGAATTTGATTACCCAAATCGGAATTTTCTAAATCTTCATAAATATCCGGAGGAGTATCGTCCATTTTTTTAATTAAAAATCTTAAAATGAATGAAAAAAATATTTTTTACTATAAAAATGACGGTTGGTGAACTGTCAAAATAGTTCAAGTTTTGATTGGGGTGAAGTTAGTTAGATAATTAATTTTAAGTTAAAACGTCAGATTGTTTTACTAAAATGGTGAGTTTTTAAAGTAAATTTTATGGTTTAAGGTGGAAAATGAAATAGAATGGGTAAAAAAATAAGAAAGCGGGGAAGAGTTTATGCGCAGTAATATTGCGCGGTTGCTCGGTATACAACACGTCCGAGTTACCTACCTGTATCAAAAGTTGTATCGCAAGGACTGCGTGTAGCACGCTTCTGGCACACCTTCGTAAGTTTAAACGTTTTTCGGTCGCGAAAACTACCTCGAAAATTCGGCAAACGCGCGGATCGGACAACATGTGATCGTTTGTGATAGTGTCCGGCGTGATTAAGTGCCTTAAAACTTATACTCCGTGTGCCTTTGTGCGTTAAATGTACTCGTTACGTTCTGGATAAGTATTACAGGTAAGCTTTTTTTACTTGGCTTTACCTTCTTAAAGAATTAAAACCAAGTTTAATAAAATTGATTTAAAATTAAACTATATGATTTCATTTAATCGGTGTTGTTTGATAGTGAGAAAATTTAAAAAGTTTTCGCGTTCGACGAACTTTACGAAAGTTTGTCAAACAGGTAAAAGCCAGGTTCACACCGGCGCAATTGAGACGCTCTTATTAAATGGATTTGTTTGGGTCAAGAACGAAGGTTGATTTTTCGCGGTTTGACCTTGATTGATGAAATTTAAGATTTTTTTATTTAACAAGATGTAATAATAACTGATAATTTGTGGATTTAATCTTGCGATGTTTATTAATCGGTTGCATAGGATGATTGTAGATAACCTCGCTGGAATTTAAAATAAAACGAACGGTTTGCGTCTGCTTACATCTTACATAGTTGGATACTTTTAATTTCTTGTATCTTGTATGTATTGGGTGTGAATCAGAATGTGATCGATTGGAATCTTTTGGGCGTTGGGGTGAGTTGAATGAATGAGATGACTCATTGGTGAACGATTTCGTGGCCTTTTCCGCGAATTGAGGCTGGATGGGGCTATATTGGGATTGATGAGTAAGTATGGGAGATATTCGATAAATGAGTGAGATGAAAATGTGCAAAAATAAAAATAAAAATTTAATATGGTGTTTTATTTATAAAAATTTTTTACCAATTTTGAAAATTTTTTAAATTTTTTTGACAATACTTGGAATAAAACGACCTTTTTTAATTAAAACTAGAATGATTTAAGTTTCATATAGAAAAAAAATCAAATCAAAATCTTAAAAAATGATTTTTTGATGAATTTTTAAAGTTAATTTTCTTAAGTTAAAAAGTGTCAAAAATTTTTTCCAACTTTAAAAATTTTTTTAATTTTTTTGAAAATATTTAGAATAAAACGCTCTTTTTTAATTAAAATTGGAATGTTTTAAGTTTCATTTGGGAAAAAATCAAATTAAAATTTATAAAAATGAATTTTTGATGAATTTTTAAAATTTTAATTTTTTTAAGTTAAAAAAGTGTCAAAAATATTTACCAACTTTTAAATATTTTTTTAATTTTTTTAGCAACACTTGGAATAAAACGGTCTTTTTTAATTAAAACTAGAATGTTTTAAGTTTCATTTAGAGAAAAAATCAAATCAAAATCTTTAAAAATGAATTTTTGATGAATTTTTAAAGTTAATTTTCTTAAGTTAAAAAAGTGTCAAAATTTTTTTCCAACTTTGAATTTTTTAAAAATTTTTTTGATAATACTTGGAATAAAACAGTCTTTTTTAATTAAAATTAGAATGTTTTGACTTTCATTTAGAGAAAAAATCAATTTAAAATCTTTAAAAATATATTTTTGATGAATTAAAAAAAAAAAATGGTTAATTTTCTAACCTAAAAAAATTTTTACCAACTTTGAAAATTTTTTTAATTTTTTTGACAACCTTTAGAATAAAACGGTCTTTTTTAATTAAAATTAGAATGATTTAAGTTTAATTTAGAAAAAAAAGAATCAAATCAAAATCTTTAAAAATGAATTTTTGATGAATTTTTAAAGTTTTAATTTTCTTAAGTTAAAAAAGTGTCAACATTTTTTACCAACTTTGAAAATTTTTTAAATTTTTTTGACAATACTTGGAATAAAACGGTCTTTTTTAATTAAAATTAGAATGTTTCAAGTTTCATTTGGAGAAAAAAATCAAATCAAAATCTTTAAAAATGAATTTTTGATGAATTTTTAAAATTTTAACTTTTTTAAGTGAAAAAGTGTCAAAAATATTTACCAATTTTGAAAATTTTTTTAATTTTTTTGTCAACACTTGGAATAAAACAGTCTTTTTTAATTAAAATTATATAGAATGTTTTAAGTTTCATTTGGAAAAAAAATCAAATCAAAATCTTTAAAAATGAATTTTTGATGAATTTTAAAGTTAATTTTCTTAAGTTAAAAAAGTGTCAAAATTTTTTTCCAACTTTGAATTTTTTAAAAATTTTTTTGATAATACTTGGAATAAAACAGTCTTTTTTAATTAAAATTAGAATGTTTTGACTTTCATTTAGAGAAAAAATCAATTTAAAATCTTTAAAAATATATTTTTGATGAATTTAAAAAAGAAAATGGTTAATTTTCTAACCTAAAAAAATTTTTACCAACTTTGAAAATTTTTTTAATTTTTTTGACAACCTTTAGAATAAAACGGTCTTTTTTAATTAAAATTAGAATGATTTAAGTTTCATTTAGAAAAAAAAATCAAGTCGAAATCTTTAAAAATGAATTTTTGACGAATTTTTAAAGTTAATTTTCTTAAGTTAAAAAAAGTGTTAAACATTTTTACCAACATTGAAAATTTTTTAAATTTTTTTGACACCACTTGGAATAAAACGGTCTTTTTTAATTAAAATTAGAATGTTTTAGGTTTCATTTAGAAAAAACATCAAATCAAAATTTTTAAAAATGAATTTTTGATGAGTTTTTAAAGTTGATAAAAATGTTTTTATAATTTGTGATTTTTAGTTATAAAATGCAACAGTTTAGTTTGAATTTTTTATTTTAAAATAAATTAACGGAAATGCACAATTAATAAAATTTGAATTAAATGAGTTTTACTTAATATATTTTATTTTTTTTAATTTGATGTAATTTAGTTTGGTAATCGTTTCGTTTCGGATAAATTTATAATTACACTTTTCCGGTAGAAGAAAGAGAAATTTTTAATGGTAACTTAAAGTGAGTTTCAATAAATTGACTCACGAACAAATATATGTATTGATTGAAATTTTATGGGGAATAAGAAAATATGCAATATTTAAATAATTTCCTTTTTTGATTTATCAGAATTTCTGAGAATTATGATTTAGAGACAACTATTAAGTTTTCGGTAACTTAGCAAAAACCAGTAAACCCATTTTTCTGTTTCATAACATTTTGCAAAATTAATTGTTTACCAATGAAGAATTATAAAAGAGAGATGTAACAACAAAACAATTGTTTGTAAATATCAATGTTTTTTGATGTTTTGATGAGAATGTATTGATTGTGAAAATAAAATAGAACTTAATTCAACTAAAAAACATTTTGGCGTCTTAGGCGATTGAATTATTAATTAAAATATAACGGAAATTAGTTTCGTGTAAATTTTTCTTATTGTAAAAATGAAAAACAAATTGCGTATAATGAATAAATGTTTTTTTAAGCTCTATATTGATCATTCTGGTCTAATACCTTTTCCTGTCTTTCTGGCAGTAGGATAATTCCTACTTGCATAAAGTTTTTACTCTTTGTTAACAAAATAAAATAAAATAAATTTCGCAAAGAAGGTATTAATTTTCCAACACTTCTTAAAATGAAACGTTGGCTTAAAAATCCCATCGACCGCTGGGAGTTGTCTCACGGACGAAATTAAGTGTGTACTTGTTAGAAAATTAGGTAATTAACCACTTAAGCTGGTAAGAAAATCACCAACGTACCAGAACAGTCCAGTTTCTTTCTGTTCATACTAATACAACGTGCATACGTGCATACCACATCGTTGTTGATTCTATGACAATACCATCATGATGTGCATCGCAAGTGGTTAAAGATATTGTAGTAAAATCCAGAGAAATGAGGGTAAATAAGAGTAAAATGAAGGGAATTGAGGGAATATGAAACCGAAATTAGCGAAAATGAGAGAGAATTGATTCAGCAATGAAAGGAAGTATAAAAAATATATATAGATTTTTTGCAAAAAGGACTATTTAGTCTACAAATTCTAATTAGTGACAGATTCGATTGAGGTTGTAGCTGCAGCCCTTATATGTCGCATCTATCGCTGTTATTTGGCTCACTAATGCATAAAATTATTCTTTGCATTCCTCACGACCATCGCAATACAGAGAAAAATTAACGAATAGGGTAAACTCGCCAAAGGTCGGCCTTTTAACGATTTTTTCACATTACAATCTTTATAGTTTTTTAAATCAGTAATCGTTGAGTACCATTCTCCTGTTTTCTGGTTGCGACATTTATTTTTTTAACGATTATATTTTGTAAAAGTAAGTAAAAGTCATGGAAGAATAAAATAAAGTCAAGTTATTTTAGAACAGCACATTTTCCCAAAGTCGCCCACCATCACCCTTTGTCCGGCCACATATTTACCTAAAGTCGGCATAGTTATTACAAAATTTAATAAATAGGTAGGACGAACTATAGTTATCCACACCGAGGTTCGGAATTATGATAGCGCAATATAATAGCCTTTAAAATAGTTTTGATCCGGTTTTTGATGATGATCTAGTACAGAAGTCATAAATAAATGGGTAACTACTGGGATAACAGAAATCTGTAGCGATATTTCTCATTAAAATTAGGTTAATGATTATTATATTACTAATAACTTCTTATTGCGAAGTAATAATTCACAATTATATTGATTTCATAACAAAAATCTTTAAATAAATGCACTTTTAACATATAACAAAGATTGTCACTCACCAAGAAAATCGATTCAAAATCGTTGAATTACAGTAACCGACTACTTTACGAATGACTCTACTCAGGGCGGTTATATTACAATGTACCTACCTGGTTTGGTTCTAAAAAGCAGTTTTTGGGACGGCGTTGAGGCAGATCTAAAATAATTTTAAATGACCTAGTTTAAGACACAATGAGAGATTAGATTTTTCTTAAAAACGTTCTACCTTAAGACGGCCATATAAGTATTATGAAAACCAACAAAGATAACTGCATGGTATGTATTTAAAAGTAGTATATAACTCTTTACCATAACATATGTTCATTTTGTTGACTATATGAAGTAAAACGTTAATATAAACACCTATTCTAAGTAGAGTGGTTCCTTATCAATTGGGAAGGTTCAACATCGCATTCACAACACATCTTTAATTAATTAATTCTTAAATATTGTTGAACATAGAAAATTCGCCAAGCTTACTACCACCTGATGTAGAATAATGATGGAACTCCATATTCTTACTAAATGCATCGGATTACACCCAATATTTTTCTTATTTCTATAAAAATAATTGGTAAAGGCCGACTTTAGACGACGGCCGACGTTAGGTGAGTTTACCCTATGAGGGAGAATTGATTGAGTAATGAAAGAAATTATAAAAAAAATGGACAGTTTTTTTAAAAGGGCAGATTAGTTTAGAAATTTTAGTTGATGATAGACTCAAGTAAGCTTGTAGTTGCAATTACCATTGGTCGTGTCTCTCGCTGTTATTTTACTTCTTAATACACAAAGTAACTTTTTGCTTTTCTTACCATCTTCGCAATAAGCAGAAATAATGTTTACAATTTATGTAGTTCATACTGGTCCATTTTGCAAGACTTATACTACCCGATTTTTATATGGATAATACTGTTTACACTTATTCATAATAATATAATTCATATACAGTGAAAGCTTGGATTACGAGCGTCTCTGTTTACGAGTTTTTCGGTTTACGAATTTTGAACCGGCAAAATTTTTGTCTCGGCTTACGAGCAAATTTTCGGTTTACGATCTGCTATTACCCTTATTGTAGTTATAACTAAATAAATTTGATTATTATTGGACAGATGTTGTTCTTTTCTTTACCATTTTTTTTAGTCTGGATCGAATTAATTGCATTTACATATGTACATTGTTTCTTATGAGAAAACACGTTTCGGGTTACGAGTATTTCGGGTTACGAGCAACCTGCCGGAACGAATTAAACTCATAACCCGAGGTTCCACTGTAGTATAATTTATTGAAGCTAGTTCGAAATTTCATATTATTTTCCCGAAAACGAATTGCTTCTAAAAGATTGAAACGATGGGCAATTGTTGTTTGTTTCTGGTAATGTTTGATAGCTCCTAAGTATAAAAATACCATGCTCTAAGAGAAAAACGTGTTCTAAATTTACTAATAGTATGTACAATTTTTAGAAAAAAAAATATTTGGTGATTCAAATGGTTTGGGTTGGATTACTGACATCTCTCAATATTAGCATATCGAAGGCTGAAAGACAAGAACTCGTAAAAATGGCATTTTACAGATCATACCAGAAATTATCTTAGATATTGTAAAGACAAACATGCATAAAACCTAAAATGCTTAATTTCTGTTCACCTTTTACAATTTATTTTAAAATTTAATTTTGCTATGCTAATGACATATACTGCCACAGAGATGTCGTTCATCAAATGACCAAACCTAACTTGAAAGTTGATTAACAACGATGTCGCCGTCGTTAGAACTTACAAAATACGAATTGTCGTTCATGAACGATAAACGGAGTCGTAAGGATGTCGGTGAGACCGACAGAATAGGTAAAATAAATTAATCGGTGTAAATTTTAAACCAGTAAATTAATTTTTTAAATTAAAAATATAACGATTCTTTGGAAGATTTAAAAACAGACATTAAAATCCATACAAAGACTACATTCATATTCTTGATATGTATCTTTTCAATAATTCTTCTATTGTTCTATTATGTTCTCAGCTTTGTTGACTTGGTTGAACTTTTACTTTGAGTTCATTACGTTTAGATATTTCAATTAAAATTCCAACTCACTTAAAACATCTCAAAGTTCTTAATAAAATTAGAGACTGATTTCATTCTCATTATTATTTATCTTACCACTTACAACGACAAAAATCTCCACACTTCAAAAAAATCCAATTGGGGATTTTAAAATCGAAATAAAACATGCCAATCATTCAAAAACAAAAGAAATAATTCCCATTGATTGTGATCCATTTTAATCAACACTCTAAATGTTTACAGTTACTAAACCACCAAACAATAAATACACATTTTAAAAACACACCAACTATAAACAATCATCGCTAAAAAAAGTTACAATGACGTAATCACGTCCTTCAATGGGCGAGTAAAGTTTCATTGACTCGATAACCCAAATTTATTTTACTGTAGATATAGCAACAAACGATAAATCATTACACTCGAGATAATAATTTAATAGGTACTTATTATTTTCTATTAAGTATTCATCGTAAGTTAAAATTAATTAGACTCAAAATGAAACCATAAAATTAAAACCAAATAGTAAGAATAGAATCAAAGCATAAAATTAAAATCTAGTCTTAAGAATAAAATCAAATCGTAAAATTAAAATCAAGTCTTAAGAATAAAATCAAATCGTAAAATTGAAATCAAGTCTTAAGAATAAAATCAAATCGTAAAACTAAAACCAAATCGTAAAATTAAAATCAAATTGTAAAACGAAAATAAAACCATCGACATTTCTTCATTCAATATCCGCCTTTACACTTGAGATAGCCTTAAAAGATTTGATATACTGCATATTTTAAGATTGTATCGCGTGCATGTAAACGTTCAGGACAAGTTTAATACATCGATTCACTTTAAAGCTCGTATGTTTTAATGTTAAGTCGTAATTTTAAATTCTAAGAATTATTACCAACACTAAACACTTTCTAATCGATTTAAATCTTATTGTTATTAATTAATTATTAATATCCATTAAATTCCTATTACATCCAATTTAACTACAATCGCTATTGTTTTCTTCTTGATGATACGGTCGTTCTTTTTTGTTGTTGTCTTTCATTGTCGAATTAAAACCGAAACTCGCGGGGCGTAAAAATTGCAGGTGCGCTTAGTTCTTTCCTGCTCACAACGTATCCTTCCTGTTCGAAATGTTTCGGTGGTTGCTCGCCGCTTGTTTGGTTTTTTTACAAGAAACTCAGGTTTCTATGACGGAAAACAGGAAAAGGAAAAATCCACTTTCTATTGAATGAAATCTCGTCAAACGGAAAAGTCTAATTATGATAAAAAAATACGGAACGAAACGATTAATTAGTTAAATTTTTTTTTGTTTAATTTGGTGTATTTATACTTCATTTAATAACTAGGAGGAGTGTTTTGAATTTTGCGCGCCAAAATAGTGAACTATTATTGGTCGCTCTGCAGTCAAGTTTACGAAGACGAAAAAATTGGTTTTTGTCGTTTATTGCTTTTAACGTTTGAGGTTAGGTGCTTTACCTCATATGTCAACTTGTTTCTCGCTTTTTCGTCGTGCTCAAATGGTTGCGATCAAAAAATATTAAGTTTGAAGAAGGTATGGTACGATGTCATCTGTTGGATATAATACGTCAACACAAGGAACGTCTTTTGGATAAATTTTGAACAATGTACGTATAGATAAACGGCCATAGAGATATTTGGTATGTTCTAGAATACTACGCTCAAACGCTTGGTGTTTTGTTGGTTGCATAAATGTGACTGGTTTGAAGTTTAGAATTCAAATTTGCCGCTAAAAATGTTTAGTGTATTTTTTAGTTACTTTTTCCTATGTAAATGGGGTTTTGAGATTTACTCCTCCTAGTTATTAAATGAAGTATAGTACAAATTAAAAAAAAAGTAAACTACTATCGGTGCCAAAAGTTAAGCCAGTGAATTTTCGGATGCTCATACTCCGAAAGTTTTCATAAAAAAAAATCGGGGTAAAGACTGATATAATAAGGCTGGATTTAATACTCAACTGATGATGTGTACTGATGTTAATAACTTGTGCATTCTCAATAGGAATGGACGGATTAATAAGTTGTATTATACTTGGATATTTCATTCGAAATAAAAAGTTGAAAAGTTAAAAACATGTTATCGTGTGCACTTAATTATTGAACAAGTGCTACAAGAAGAATTTACGGCTTTATATTCAAAACTAAGAGAACATCACGATAAATTTTGGGTTACTTTACAATGTCTGCCAAGCGCTTTAATAAGTACCCTTAACACGGTTTTTATACAAATTATGGGATACGTTCTATAATCATGGATGCAGTCGGATTTCTATTATTCGTTCTGTATTAATGTCATTTTATGGTTTAACCCTTTTGCTACTAGAGACTCAGGAGAAAAACTATCACCACAAGCCCAGTCATCTTATTATTTAAACATGATACTAATTGTCGTTTATTTTTGTGGGATGTATCTGCAACATTTCAAGTGAAATTAACAATTTTGCAAACTGACACACGTAAGTGACACTACTTAGGCTCAGGTAAGAAAATCGGATCGTCACATATATGTGACACTGGTAACGAAAGGGTTAAGAAACACTGAAATTACAATACTTTTTAGTTGATGTTCTTTAAAATACCAAGAGCAAAAAGCAGTTTTTTCTTCATATCTTATTCTTTCAATTTTTACTTTCAATATGTGTGACGAAGATGTATTAACAATACGTCAGTATCAGAAGTGGATGGATAAATTTCGATTGGGCATTAAGAAGCAACCTCACATGCTGCATCTTCGACATAAAAAATATTTATAATTAAAAAAGGTATAAATTTCGTTTGAAAATTTTTTTTCTATTTTCTTTAGTTTTTGAATTATTTGAAATTAAAGTTGAAAAATTGACTTTTTGAGGTTATAATTTGTTTTTGGGTTATAATTCGTTTAATATCAAAAATTGGAAAAATGGTTTAGAATAAAAAATTTTTATAATTAAAAAAGGGATAAATTTCATTTCAAATTTTTTTTCTATTTTGTTTAGTTTTTGAATTATTTGAAATTAAAGTTGAAAAATTGAAGTTTTGAGGTTATAACTCGTTTTTGGATTATAACTCTTTTAATATCAAAAATTGAAAAAATTGTTTATAATAAAAACTGTTTATAATTAAAAAATGCATAAATTTGATTTGAAAAATATTTTTGTATTTTGTTTAGTTTTTGAATTATTTGAAATTGAAGTTGAAAAATTGAAGTTTTGAGGTTATAACTCGTTTTTGGTTTATAACTCTTTTAATATTAAAATTGGAAAAATTTGTTTATAATAAAAAATGTTTATAATTAAAAAAGGTATAAATTTTATTTGAAAAATTTTTTTCTATTTTGTTTAGTTTTTGAATTATTTGAAATTAAAGTTCAAAAAATGACTTTTTGTGGTTATAATTAGTTTTTAGGTTATAACTCGTTTAATATCAAAAATTGGATTAAATGGTTTATAATAAAAAATGTTTATAATTAAAAAGGGGATAAATTTCATTTGAATTTTTTTTTCTATTTTGTTTAATTTTTGAATTATTTAAAATTAAAGTTGAAAATTTGACATTTTAAGGTTATAACTCGTTTTTAGGTTATAACTCTTTTAATATCAAAAATTGGAAAAATTGTTTAGAATAAAAAATGTTTATAATTAAAAAAGGGATAAATTTCATTTGAAAATTTTTTTTTATTTTGTTTAGTTTTTGAGTTATTTGAAATTAAAGTTGAAAAATTGAAGTTTTGAGGTTATAACTCGTTTTTGGATTATAACTCCTTTAATATTAAAAAGTAGAAAAACTTGCCTATAATAAAAAATGTTGATAATTAAAAAAGGTATAAATTTTATTTGAAAATTTTTTTTCTATTTTGTTTAGTTTTTGAAATATTTAAAATTAAAGTTGAACAATTGACTTTTTAAGGTTATATTTCGTTTTTAGGTGATTACTCGTTTAATATCAAAAGTTGAAAAAAAATATTTATAATAAAAAGTGTTTATAATTAAAAAATGTATAAATTTTATTTGAAAATTGTTTTTCTATTTCGTTTAGTTTTTGAATTATTTGAAATTAAAGTTGAAAAACTGACTTTTTGAGATTATATCTCGTTTTTGGATTATAACTCGTTTAATATCAAAAATTGGAAAAAATTGTTTATAATAAAAAATGTTTATAATTAAAAAAGGTATACATTTTATTTGAATTTTTTTTCTATTTTGTTTAGTTTTTGAATTATTTGAAACTAAAGTTGAAAAATTGACTTTTTAAGGTTGTAAGTAATTTTTAGGTTATAACTGGTTTAATATTAAAAATTGGAAAAAATGGTTTATAATAAAAAATGTTTATAATTAAAAAAGGGATAAATTTTATTTGAAAAATTTTTTTCTATTTTGTTTAGTTTTTGAATTATTTGAAATTAAAATTGAAAAGTTGACTTTTTGTGGTTATAATACATTTTTAGGTTATTATTCGTTTAATATCAAAAGTTGGAAAAAATTGTTTATAATAAAAAATGTTTATAATTAAAAGAGAGATAAATTTCATTTGAAGAATATTTTTCCATTTTCTTTAGTTTTTGAATTATTTAAAATTAAAGTTGAACAATTGACTTTTTAATGTTATATTTCGTTTTTAGGTGATTACTCGTTTAATATCAAAAGTTGAAAAAAATTATTTATAATAAAAAGTGTTTATAATTAAAAAAGGTATAAATTTGATTTGAAATTTTTTTTTCTATTTTGTTTAGTTTTTGAATTATTTGAAATTAAGGTTGAAAAAATGACGTTTTGAGGTTATAACTCGTTTTTGGATTATAACTCTTTTAATATCAAAAATTGGAAAAACTTGTCTATAATAAAAAATGTTTATAATTAAAAAAGGTATAAATTTCATTTGAAAATTTTTTTTCTATTTTGTTCAGTTTTTGAATTATTTGAAATTAAAATTGAAAAATTGACTTTTTGTGGTTATAATTCATTTTTAGGTTATTACTCGTTTAATATCAAAAGTTGGAAAAAATTGTTTATAATAAAAAATGTTTATAATTAAAAAAGAGATAAATTTCATTTGAAAAATATTTTTCAATTTTGTTTAGTTTTTGAATTATTTGAAATTAAAGTTGAAAAATTGACTTTTTAAGTTTATAACTCGTTTTTGGACTATAACTCTTTTAATATTAAAAATTGCAAAAAATATTTATAATAAAAAATGACTATAATTAAAAAAGGTATAAATTTCATTTGAAAATTTTTTTCCCATTTTGTTTAATTTTTGAATTATTTGCAATTGAAGTTGAAAAATTGACGTTTTGAGGTTATAGCTCATTTTTGGATTATAACTCTTTTAATATTAAAAATTGAAAAAACTTGTCTATAATAAAAAATGGTTATAATTAAAAAAGCTATAAATTTCATCTGAATTTTTTTTCCTATTTTGTTTAGTTTTTGAATTATTTGAAATTAAAGTTGAAAAATTGACGTTTTGGGGTTATAACTTGTTTTTGGATTATAACTCTTTTAATATTAAAAATTGGAAAAAATTGTTTATAATAAAAAATCTTTATAATTAAAAAAGGGATAAATTGCATCTGAAAATTTTTTTTCTATTTTGTTTAATTTTTCAATTATTTGAAATTAAAGTTGAAAAATTGACGTTTTGAGGTTATAAGTAGTTTTTAGGTTATAACTCGTCTAATATCAAAAATTGGAGAAAATGTTTAGAATAAAAAATGTTTATAATTTAAAAAGGTATAAATTTCATTTGAAAAATTTTTTTCTATTTTGTTTAGTTTTTGAATTATTTGAAATTAAAGTTGAAAAACTGATGTAAAATTTAAATCCAAAAAAATAAAAAACTTGTGACATAACATAAATAATCCTTATGTTCACAATTTTTTAAACTCCCTCATTACAAATTAATTATCGATACAATAAACCTTTCGTCTTTATCTTAAAACCCCCCAAGGAACTCGTACACTTGAAAAAAAGTCGTGCGGTTGAAGAGTGGAATTATAGTTGACGGTAGACGTTAACCAGACCCGTCCGAGACGCGCATTTTTAACATTCCCCGGTTATCTCCACTTGTCAAGTGCGTGCTTCTCGGCCGTTCCCACTTTGAAACCTCGCCCGGTTTTATTCCTTTTTCGGTATTTCACCTGTGTCAAACGAAACAACCCGCGACACTGATAACGATTGTTTAAATAAACCTCTCTACTTATTTAGAATGATTTTATGTATTTAAACCTATTGCAATACCAGGAAGTTTCTTATCAAACGTTAATCGTTTCGCTAACGTTTATCAAAGATAAACACACCGCGGTTATTTATTTTGTCTTGTTGATGGTTATTTTTAAAACTTTTTAAAGTGTATAGTTATTTATAGTCCGGATGATAAGTGTGTTGATTAAACCTGTTTGGTTATTAAGTTTTCTATAGTTTGTTTTCGGTTGGAAAGGTGAGGTAAATGTGTAATTATGAGCGTTTTGCCACAGTTTACGGTAGATTTTATGGGCGGCGGTGCGCGGGAACGGTTTTTGAATTTATTAACAAATATTAACCGTTTTACGGCCGGACGAACGGATGGAATGGAATGGTATGAACGGGAGGAGGAGGAGGAGAAATGGGGCTGTTAAAGGGATTCCTTGCAGAGTTTACAATTACACAACTGGGTCGTTGACCTCCTTCCGGCACCTTTCTCTAATCCGTGTCTAACGCCCTAGAGCACACGCGTTAATATTAACCTAGCAACGTAATAGCCGCTTCCATTACCGTTTAGTAATGGTGTTTATAATTGAATGAGGATAAGCTTTAAATAGAGTATTTTTAGATAAAGAAAATTGACTTGGATTTAGTAAAAATTTACTTTAAAGATTAAAATAAGTTTTTTATTTTGAAAAACTTTTTTTAAAACTGTCAAAAATTTTTTACCAACTTTAAGAATTTTTTGAATTTTTTTGGTAAAATTTAGAATAAATCGGTTTCTTTTATATAAAACTAGATTGTTTTAAGTTTCATTTAGAGAAAAAATCAGATCAAAATTTTAAAAAATCGATTTTTTATGAATTTTTAAAGTTGATCAATTTTTTTAAAATTAGGTTAAAACTGCCAAAAAAATTTTACCAACTTTAAGAATTTTTTTAATTTTTTTGATAAAACTTAGAATAAATCGGTCTCTTTTATATAAAACTAGATTGTTTTAAGTTTCATTTAGAAAAAAAATCAGATCAAAATTTTTAAAAATCGATTTTTTATGAATTTTTAAAGTTGCTCAATTTTTTTAAAGTAAGGTTAAACTGTCCAAAAATTTTTACCAACTTTAAGAATTTTTTTAATTTTTTTGATAAAACTTAGAATAAATCGGTCTCTTTTATATAAAACTAGATTGTTTTAAGTTTCATTTAGAAAAAAAATCAGATCAAAATCTTTAAAAATGAATTTTTGATAAATGTTTAAAATTGATCAATTTTTTTAAAGTTAGGTTAAAACTGCCAAAAAAATTCTACCAACTTTAATATTTTTTTTAATTTTTTTGATAAAATTTAGAATAAATCGGCCTCTTTTATATAAAACTAGATTGTTTTAAGTTTTATTTAGAAGAAAAATGAGATCAAAATCTTTAAAAATGAATTTTTGATGCATTTTTAAAGTTGATCAATTTTTCTAAAGTGAGGTTAAAACGGTAAAAAAATTTTACCAACTTTAAATTTTTTTTTAATTTTTTTGGTAAAATCTAGAATAAATCGATCTTTTTTATATAAAACTAGATTGTTTTAAGTTTCATTTAGAAAAAAAATCAGATCAAAATTTAAAAAAATCGATTTTTTATGAATTTTTAAAATTGATCAATTTTTTTTTAAGTTAGGTTAAAACTGCCAAAAAATTTTTACCAACTTTAAAAATTTTTTTAATTTTTTTGGTAAAATTTAGAGTAAATCGGTTTCTTTTATATAAAACTAGATTGTTTTATGTTTCATTTAGAAAAAAAATCAGATCAAAATTTTCAAAAATCGATTTTTTATGAATTTTTAAAGTTGGTCAATTTTTTTTAAGTTAGCTTAAAACTGCCAAAAAATGTTTACCAATTTTTAAAAAAATTTTTAATTTTTTTTTTTGTAAAATTTAGAATAAATCGGTCTCTTTTATATAAAACTAGATTGTTTTAAGTTTCATTTAGAAAAAAAATTAGATCAAAATCTTTAAAAATAAATTTTTGATGAATTTTTAAAGTTAATTTTCTTAAGTTACAAAAGTGTTAAAAATGTTTTCCAAATTTGAAAATGTTTTAAATTTTTTTGACAAGACTTGGAATAAAACCATCTTTTTTAATTAAAATTAGAATATTTTAAGTTTAATTTAGAAAAAAAAAACCAAATCAAAATCTTTAAAAATGAATGTTTCATGAATTTTTAAAGTTAATTTTCTTAAGTTAGAAAAGTGTCAAAAATGTTTAACAACTTCGAATTTTTTTTTAATTTTTTTAACAAAACTTGGAATAAAACAGCCTTTTTTAATTAAAATTAGAATGTTTTAAGTTTCATTTAGAAAAAAAATCAGATCAAAATTTAAAAAAATCGATTTTTTATGAATTTTTAAAGTTGATCAATTTTTTTTAAAGTTTGGTTAAAACTGCCAAAAATTTTTTACCAATTTTAAAATTTTTTTAAATTTTGTTGGTAAAATTTAGAAGAAATCGGTCTCTTTTATATAAAACTAGATTGTTTTAAGTTTCATTTGGGAAAAAAACAGATCAAAATTAAAAAAAAAACGATATTTTATGAATTTTTAAAATTGATCAATTTTTTTAAAGTTAGGTTAAAATTGCCAAAAAATTTTTACAAACTTTAAAATTTTTTTTATTTTTTTTTTGGTAAAATCTAGAATAAATCGGTCTCTTTCATATAAAACTAGATTGTTTTAAGTTTTATTTAGAAAAAAATCAGATCAAAATTTTAAAAAATCGATTTTTTATGAATTTTTAAATTTGATCGATTTTCTTAAATTGGGTTAGAAGTATCAAAAAATTCTTACCAATTTTAAAAATTGTTTTAATTTTTTTGGCAACACTTGGAGTAAAACGACCTTTTTTATATAAAACTAGATTGTTTCAAGTTTCATTTAGAAAAAAAATTAGATCAAAATGTTAAAAAATCGATTTTTTATGAATTTTTGAAATTGATCAATTTTTTTAAAGTTAGGTTAAAACTGCCAAAAATGTTATATCAACTTTGAAATTTTTTTAAATTTTTTTGATAACAGAATAAGACGGTCTTTTTTAATTAAAATTAGAATGTTTTAAGTTTCATTTAGAAAAAAATCAGTTCAAAACATTTAAAATTCAATTTTTTATGATTTTTTTAATGGTTAATTTTCTAACCTAAAAATTTTTTTACCAATATTGAAATTTTTTTAAATTTTTTTGACAACACTGAGAATAAAACTTTTTTTTTATTAAAACTATAATTTGTAATTCAAATCGTGAGATTAAAATTTGCAAAAATAAAATTTAATTTGGTTTTAGTTATAAAAAATTTTTACAAACTTTGAATTTTTTTTAAATTTTTTTGACAACACTTAGAATAAAACGGTATTTTTTAATTAAAATTAGAATGTTTTAAGTTTCATTTAGAAAAAATATCAGATCAAAATCTTTAAAAATGAATTTTTGATGAATTTTTAAAATTAATTTTCTTAAGTTAAAGAAGTGTAAAAATTTTTTCCAACTTTAAAAATTTTTTTAATTTTTTTGACAACACTTGGAATAAAACGGTCTTTTTTAGTCAAAATTAGAATGTTTTGAGTTTCATTTAGAAAAAAAATCAGATTAAAATCTTTAAAAATGAATTTTTGATGAATTTTTAAAGTTAATTTCTTAAGTTAGAAAAGTAAAAAATTTTTACCAACTTTGAAATCTTTGTTAATTTTTTTGACAACACTTGGAATAGAACGGTTTTTTTTAATTAAAATTAGAATGTTTTAATTTTCATTCAGAGAAAAAATCAAATCAAAATCTTTAAAAATGAATTTTTGATGAATTTTTATATTTGATCGATTTTTCTAATTTAGGTTAAAAAGCATAAAAAATGTTTACCAACTTTGAAAATTTTTTTAATTTTTTTGACAACACTTAGAATAAAACGGTCTGTTTTAATTGAAATTAGAATGTTTTAAGTTTCATTTAGAAAAAAAATCAGATCAAAATTAAAAAAAATCAATTTTTTATGAATTTTTAAACTTGATCATTTTTTTTTTTAATTAGGTTAAAACTGCCAAAAAATTTTTACCAACTTTAAAATTTTTTTAAATTTTTATGGTAAAATCTAGAAAAAATCGGTCTTTTTTATATAAAACTAGATTGTTTTAGGTTTCATTTAGATAAAAAATCAGACCAAAAATTTTAAAAATTGATTTTTTATGAATTTTTAAAGTTAAACGATCCTAACCTATAAATCTTAACTACTCGTAATATTTAGGAATCCAATTTCTCATACAAGAAAAAAAACCTCTTCACGCGTCTTAAACCCTTCGTAAATATTTCACACACGCGATTTTATGAGACTTTTACGACCCATCCCCATAATTTCAAGGGTTTAGCCACTCGGGGTTACGACTTCCCGCTGCGTCAAGTGTCCCCGCTCATTAATATTTTGGGTTAAGGGGTAACGGGTTGTCCCCGTCTCGATTAGGGGCGAAGACCTACCCCAAGACGAACGCGGGACCGCGAACAAACGACCCCGACCGATAACCCCAAACGTCCGGCAGAAAAACCGGATCCAAAATATTTCAAGGCTCCGGTTTACAATTTCCGCAGACTAAATAAAGTCTTAATTTAGCCAACGTTCGAATTTCGCACACACAAACTTTTCTTCTAAACAATAAAGTTTCGAATTCTTTTAACCGTTTTCTTTATACCGTTACAAAGTTTTAAAAGAAAATTGTTTGTGTTATTTAGCAATTGCAAGGTTATGAATCGTATCCATAGCCTTAGGTAACGTTCGTCCTATATTTATAGACTGTAACATTGCAAATTAACATATTTTACATTTTAAATCATTGTTTACAATTCCATTGAATTGTAACAATTCCTTCTTAATGATTAATAATTACATAATCTGGTACCATCTCGTCCCAAGTTCCAACTATTGATCCCAACTATAAAGCGTAGTCGAGGAATCTGTCACAACAACCAACAACAACGTAACAAGTCTAAAATTACATACAAACGAAGCACGTTCGGTGTCTATTCCGTTCTATTCACCGCGCTAAAGAGGTTACTCAGGAATCCGAGCGGTAATCCTTAAATAGAAGCCGTAGTTTGTGAGTTCGCATTGCAAACGGATGGCGAAACGTGAAAAACGCGCAGTTTTCTAAAACGCTGACTGCCGTTTAAACGGCGCGAATCGAAAAGAAAAACATCGGATTCTTTGAAAGCCCTCGTTGAGTAACAATGGGGAATAGAAATAAATAGAAATAAAAACGTTGCATTTGGTCTGTTATGAAAGTAAGAATGTTATTTGTCAGTTGTAATTGTGTACATGTGTCAGAATGATGAAATGTATCGCTGAATGAAATTAAATTTATAAAGAGTTGGTTAATCCGAATGATAAGATTATCTATAGTGTTTTTATTTTTAATTATGATACAAAAGAAAACAAGATATATTTTGAAACTTTTTATTTATTTTTTTTTTAATGAATTTTTAAATAAAAATTTTTAAAATCCCTTCCTCAAAATATTACATTACATTATCGTTTATACTCGATTCAAAGAGCACGTTTGAGTTTCACCCTTTAGATTTTACGAGACGTTCAAAAACACAACCCGTGTTTTCTCGAGCGCATCGACGCGTTACCCCCTCTTTATAACTTCGTCCGCTAGTTCCAGTTCCCGTTCGGACGTCTCACGGGGGTAGTTGCGTCGAAAACTTCACCCAGAAACGGTCTGGCTTCTCCCCGAAGGCCACGCGTACGCGTGTCAATCATAAAACGGTTTTTCCAAAAGTTTCGAGACGAAATAACTTAGCAAATAACGTGGGAACCTTACTTTTCAATCATCCCCGATGTATTTCTTTCAATAGAAATACATAGTTTGATTGACACTGACACAACGGTGTTTTAAGTTAACGAAGTTTTAGAGGAGGGTGACGGACGATGGTGGCGGAAAACGTTAAGAATAAGAAGACGGGTCGTCTTTCGAAGGCCGGATGCGACAGGTTGATGGGACAACAGGGTGCGTTTGATGATGATTTTTTTTTAAGTTTGAAAGGTATTGTATGGGGAAAGGTGTGAAGGGTGTGAGAGTTGAGATTATTAGGTTTGGATTTAAATTTTGAAGGCATCAGGTGGTTGGTGTTGAGTATAAACGTGATTTTTTTTTTGGGAAAAAATTAATTTTATTTTGAAATAAATTTGAAGTCGGTTTTAAAGTGAAATTTTTCTTAATATTGTTAAAATTTGTGAAAAATTTATTGTAAAAAGATTGTTTTTGAAGACTTATTATTTCGTTTCAAAGGTTATTATTAAAATTTCATTTTGATATTTTTCTGTTAGAATTTTGATAGTTAATTGAACAGTTGTTTTTATTATAATTTTCTAATAAAGTTTATTATTGATATTAAAGATAATACTAGCCAAGATTTTTTAGACCCATAGATCAGATAAAAGTTTCTTAAAAGTTGTAGTCCTGAACTCAAGCTTGGCCTCAAAATTACTCCAGCACAAAAATTGGGTCACTACAACGTTCATTTGAATTGATGAGAAAACGATTTTTTTTGAGATTATGACCAAATCATTGCTTACTATACCGACGACAACGATTGGGGAATTATAAAACGAAGACTTTTGCATGAAGAAATTAAGAGACTTGACAGATTACAAAAATTTGTCATTGTAGTGATTGGTTCAAGGTATTTGAAAGCGGAGCTTGGGTTCATTATATTTCGAGTTTTCGTTTTTAAATGATATCTACCATTTTTGGCTTTAAAATTTTTGAAAAATTTTAACAACGTGTTTCATGGTTGATTCTCCATGTTCCTGTTTGACGCGATCGATCTGATGATCTATTATAAGATCGAAACCGAAATTTTGGTTACATTTGCCTTTTCACTATGGGTTACTTCTTCTTGTTTTGCACTACTCTCATGTTCATAGGGACTTGGGCGTTCAATTTCCATAGATGATACGATGGTTCCTACATTGGTGTGTTTACTTATTTTATGTTCATCTTCCAACGAATTGATGGTGTGTTTTCCTGTATCATGTGCTATCTTTATTTCCGGTTCTTCTTCGATACTGATTTCATGATGTTTTGACATGTCACTCCCTTTAAAAACTCCTCCATTCTCTAAAATATAGCCAATAGGCGATGGAGTTATGACCAATTCATTTTTCCAGTGTTCTTCATGCGTTTCTGTTAGGCTTGAGTGCCATTCTGTGTCGGAATCTAGTAACTCTTCTGAAGTATTAATCTTTCATGTACTTTCATGTGTTCTCCTTTCTCACTATTACTTTCATGCATTTTCGTTTCTTCGGTTTCAATTGTAGCTTTCGCATTTTCCATTTCTTCATCTTCCAAGGTGTGTTCTTCAACAGAATGAATTTTGGTTACTTCTGCCTTTTCACTAAGGGCTACTTTTTCTTCTTTACTACCCTCATATTATTAATTTCAATTAGAACTTCTATATTTTGGAAATTCGAACGATTAAGTCTTTTATTTGAATACTTGTCTTCTATGATTTTTTTTTCAATGTGATACCAAAGTTTCATTTAGATCTTTGAATTAATTTCATTGGAATTTTTCGTCTTTAAATTTGATTTAGCATTCCGTTCAGGCCGCGTCAGTCATCAATGACTGACACAACTTTTCGTTCAGGCCGAGAGTGACTGATAGTGACCTGACGGGGAAGTCGTTATAAAACCGCGTGGCACTCAACGTGTTAATAAAATAATGTTTAAAAATGGAATTTATTATAAAACATATTTGATTTTTCCTTTGTTAACAAAATTCCAAAGCACAATCCTTTCAAATATCATCTTAACCCTAGAACACTAACCATGCGTAAAATTTACGTACATAGAAAAGGAAATTATATGTAGGTATATTTTATGGTTAGTATTTTAGGGTTAAAAAGTTTTATAAAATAATTTGCATTATAAAATATAAAATTATAAAATAATTTATTATCTAATTTTTTTCTTTGTACATTTTAATTTATTGTCTATGTTGAAGTTTTCAAAGGGATTGAGTCTGTTCTCTTTAATGAAATAATCCTATTTTATTAATTAATTCAATACTTGTTTTTTAGATTTCATTATTTTTAATTAAAGCTCTCTAAAAGGTCATTTTTTTTTTAATTTCAGTCCTTTGATAAATAACTTCAATTAAATAAATGGTCCAACTTTAACAATATTCAAGGTTCTTTTATTAAAGTGTTTTTATTATTTTATTTGTTCGTTTAACTACAAGTGTTTGAAGGTTATCTTTTAGTTCATATTTTTTTAAAACTATCATTCTAACCATAAATCTAATCTAATCATCTTTACATCCCCCTTTGTTTTGTATTCTACCCCATAAAAAATAATGTTTGAATCATTTAACTTTTTTAACCATTTAGAAAAATTATTTTAATGGGATTTTCTATACAAAACCATACACCTTTAAAATCTTTCGAGTTATTTTTTCTTGAATTGTATATAAATTATTTTGATTCATAGATATTCTAGTTTTTTCTAAAATGTTTTATAATTAGCAGGATAACATATGTAAAATGTTTCTTTAAATTGATTTTGTTTTGTTTAAAGCTTGATTCTAAGGAGTTTATTTTCAAATTTGGTTTTAAATTTACTCTCAACCTAAAATTTTTCTTAAATTACAATTCTCTTATTATTATACAGTGTCCCAAGGATTTTAATGTTGACTACCTCTGAAACTACAAGAAATTCTAATCTTAACGTTCTTAAAATGACCGAATGCAAACATCATAGCAGTTTGTCGGTATAGTTTTGGAACACCCTGTATTTTAAAGTTTTGTGTAAGGTATAAGAAAATTTTATGTAAATAAATTATAAAACTTTGTTTAACAAATTTCTTTCTTTCAAACAATCATTGAACACACGAATTGTTTATTATAGTTATCAAAATAGAAAAAAATAGAACATCTTTTTAAAATCCTTGTTGAACAAATTGAACAAATTTTGTTTATCAAATTGACAAAGATTATAAACAAACATCGTGTGTCTATCGAAATTTCTATTAATCATTGTGTTAAAATGACACAGTTTAGAGGTCAACATTCCAATTTGAAGTCCTTATAAAATAGAAAATATTCTTGTTTGTTCGATAAATAAATACTTTCTTCTATCTAAATAATAGTATCTATTTGCGTGACTGTTAAAATAAATAGTTTAGAAGTATTATGTACTATAGAAGATAACGTAAACTGCACCACAAAGATAAAAATGCAACTTAAAGAAAGAACAACTGATTTTGCTTCTTTCTTTTTTGATGATGCAATTCATCTTCACTCCGATAGTACTGTATAGGATATTGAATTACATTGTTCTATTTAAAGTTTTTGATTTGATTTCTTTTCTAAATGAAACTTAAAACATTCTAATTTTAATTAAAAAAAACCGTTTTATTCCAAGTGTTGTCAAAAAAATTTAAAAAAGTTTCAAAATTGGAAAAAATTGTTGACACTTTTCCAACTTAAAAAAATTAACTTTAAAAATTCATTAAAAATTCATTTTTAAAGTTTTTAATTTGATTTCTTTTCTAAATGAAACTTAAAACATTCTAGTTTGGATATTATATTTTTAGTTTTCACTATCTTATTGTAAAGATAACATTCCAAATAAAACCCTCTAAATAGCATTCTTTGTCTAAATGTCGGCTATTTTCTTTATTATCTTAATGCTTCTTTGTGCATCCTGTACTTTACGACTTAAGTACAGAAAAAATAACGTCTTAAATCTACCTGCCCGATTCATGGTTTTCTCACAAAAGAGACTTCGTACACCTGTAAACCTCCACATAAAGAATTCATTCATTCATTCACCTCGATTTTTCAATGGTTCGAAAGTATTCGAGATTTTCTCACGTCTACAAATCATAAATCTCCAACGTATAAGCGTTTTTACTCATAAATTAAATTTAAATCGGATCGCTTTTATAGCAAACTGTACTTATTTACACTAATATACATTTCCTTATCTTATTTAGTTTTCTTACGATAAGATGCTAAAAGGGCTTCTTTGTTAACATAGAGAGTTTTGCAGAATTTGCAACCGTTTTTCGAGATAAGGAAAAATAAACCCTATTCTAAAAGTGAACATTCTTAGAGGATTGAATAACCGTTGAGTATAACGATCGGTTTCCTTTAAAATTCCGGAAGCTTTAAAGCTCCCGTGCCGTTTGTAAAAGTTCGCGTGTCATCTGGTCGTTCTATATTTCGCGGAGATTTTATCGGTTTAACTTCCGGTTCATGTTGGGGCAATCGATGAATTTTTACTTACAATTAGTAAGTTCGTTACAAACTTGACCGCATTTTTTTTTTTTTGGTGTAATTCGATTAATAATACAGCTTTATATAAAAAATTTTTTTGGTGTATGGAATTTTATAGGTGATTTTTATTAAACTAAGAACGGTGGTTTTAAAAATATAAATTCGTTCCTTTGTATCATCTATATGTTTGAATATAAAGAAATTTGACTACAAATGGGTTAAATGTTGATTGGTATTGATTGATTTTGAATATCAATATCTTGGCAACCATTTGATTGAAGATTTTTATGTAATTTTTGTCGATTTCAAAATGTTTAGAATCTTGGTTTCGGAGATATTGTATGCAAAATAATAAATTCCGATTTTCGTGGAAGTTTGTTTGTGATTTTTTTGCTCAAAAAATAAGCGAATGTGAAATTTTTAAGTATACTAATATTTCGCGGAAATAACCAAAAATTCTAACAAATTTTATCCCAATTTATTTCATTTTCAAAAGTCGATGAAAAATAAGTACAGTTTTGAAAGATTTCTAAGATTTGAAAAAATTTCTAGTCCTAGCAATTAGTTTTTTAGATATGATTTTTTAAAAATTAACAAGTTTTGATTGATATGTTAATTAAATTAGGTTAGAATTTTTATTCTCTAGAAAAAACTAAAAGTCGTAGAAGGTTCATTTTTAGTAAAAATAAAGATTAAGTTTGTATCTAAATCGTGATAAAATTTCAAGTCTGAACAACTATTAGTTTTTTAGATGTGAATTTTTAAAAATTGACAAGTTTTAATCGACATTTTTGATTAAGTTAGGTTAGAATTTTTATTCTGTGGAATAAACTAAAAGTCGTAGAAAGTTCATTTTTGGTAAAAACAAAGATTAAGTTTGTATCTAAATCGTGATAAAATTTCAAGTTTGAACAACTATTAGTTTTTTAGATATGAATTTTTAAAAATTGACAAGTTTTAATCGACATTTTTAATTAAGTTAGGTTAGAATTTTTATTCTGTGAAATAAACTAAAAGTCGTAGAAAGTTCATTTTTGGTAAAAACAAAGATTAAATTTAAATCTAAGTCCTTATAAAATTTCAAATCTAAATTAAAATAAAAGAAAATATGTATACATAAAAAGAAAAAACTTTAGTCTTTGACAAAAATAAAAAAAAATGTAATTATAAAACTTCTGACTTTGAATATCGATGTCTCGAAAACCGTTCCATGAAAAAAATTGCAATAAAGTTTGTTAGAATTTTTAGTTATTTCTACGTACTGTTTCTGACTAAAAAAGTCATAAACAAACAACCACGAAAATCGGGTAGTTGTATAATTTAATCCATGATTTCTCACAAACCCCGAATCCCAACATTTAAAAATCAACAAATATTACATAAAATTGTTCAATGAAGCCAACAAACACCAGCATAATTTATTTCGTCGAAAGATTGCCAAGATATCAACATTTAATGTCAGTGGTCTTACATTTAAGTTATTGTTAATCAAATCTCTACATCAAAAATTTTGTAAAAATTATCTATAAAATTTTTGACACAAAAATTTGTAAATAAAACGAGTTTTGAAAGACTTTTTATACTTTAATTGGTCTTTGTTTAACTATTATTTGGCTAGTTTCGGTTTACACCATCATCAGAGACAAGTCTAAAAATGATTTCCAAAGATTCATTTATATTTTTCGTTTGTACCCATATCTTAATCCGTTTTTTTTAATATTAAGACGTATAATTCCTTTCAAACTGTTAATTTTTGGAATCCAACTGGATTACCTTTCAATTCATCAACAATAATTAATCTTTAATATCTTGGAAATGATTTTTAGACTTACCTCTGATGATGGTGTAAACCGAAACTAGTCAAACAATAGTAAAATAAAAACCAGTAAAAGTACAAAAAGTCTTTTAAATCTCATTTTAATCTCATATAACTGGTATAATAGATTACACAATTGATTTCAATTCAACTTAGTGAACTTTCGGACTATTTCGTGAATTGAACTTTTTAGCGAAAATAGATAGAATTTTTGATAAAGAAAAAATATCATGTTATAGTAAACAGATGAGGCTATATCCTGCAAAAGACCCGAATTTTTTTTTGTTAAGCGGTTTGTGAGAAAAAAATTCCCAAAGTTTGCGTTTTCCTCGGACCGGTAAAAAAAATCGGTCTTTTTTCTATTTAACGCTCGATATTTCCTAAACCGCGTGACCTTCCTGAAAGATTTTGAATTTTGGCTATGTTACTTAGAAATGACCACCAATCATGACAGTCATTACCCCAATTTTTTTCGACGAAAACTTTCTGGATATGAGCATCCGAAAGTTCACTGACTTTACTTTTGGCATCCATAGTTGATTCTTTCTCATGTAAGTTTTTTTCTTTGAAAGTTTTTAACTCTTTGAGGGTTGGTGGGTGGCTTAAAGTACCTCTTCGAATTTTGACCTTTGTGCTCGCTGGTACACAAAATAAACCACTTTTTTGATAAATTTGATATATATATATACTGGAAAAAAACGAAGATTCCACAGAGGTGAGTCTAGGAAGCCGCGTTGTAAAAGATCTGTGTAAAGATTTAGAAAATAAAGGCCATCATGTGTACTTCGATGATTTCTTTACTTCATCCAAACTGATGGAAGATCTTCGTCACATGTTTATGCCTGTGGCACTGTAAACGCTACTAGAAAACTAATGCCTAAATTTCGCACAGACAAAGTATTAAAAAGGGGAGATTTTGACTACTCTATTAGCAATAAACTGGTGGCTGTCAAGTGGAAAGACAAAAAAAGTGTGTACTTATTGTCTAACTACCACCACCTCGAAAATGTGTCAGAAGTAAAGAGGAGGAAGAAATATTGATCACATGAAACGATTCCATGTCCAAAAATGTTGACGGATTACAATTCCAACATGAACTTTGTCGACAAATTTGACCAAAATAAACATGGTTTTGAGTTAAATCGAAAAGGTCACAAATGGTGGCACAGGTTTTTTTAACTAATTGATGCATGCGTGCTGAATAATTTCACCCTATACAAAAATCTGAATTTACCTAAAATGTCTATGAAAAATTTCAGGTTATTACTCTTAGATAGTCTGATAAGTGTACCTATTAAAAAACGAAAATCATCAGGACTTCCTGTACAAATAAAAAAAAACACAAACCAGAAGTACCAACAACAATAAGACTTAAGACTTACTAAGAAAATTTAGAGCATAAACCTATTCAAACCACCAGAAGACGCTGTGCACTTTGCAGCACGAAGAAGACTGATGTTCGGTCGAACTGGCAGTGCTCAGTGTGTAAAGTGGTACTTTGTTTAAACAAAAATAAAAGTTGCCTTGAACAATACCATTCCGGCTAAAGTGTTTATTGTGGGCGGTGGTACATTGTATGAACGGCATCTAAATTTTTTGCAAATACACAAATTTTTCGAAAAATTGTTTATACTACTTTTAATAATCATCAAATTAAACACATTAACAAAAGTTGACCAAATAAAAACGCTTTTAAAATGTTGTGCCTAGTTTGGGTTTCTTTATTTAAAAAAGTTCGCCCCTCAAAGAGTTAAAGAGACTGAATAAAGAGCAAATCATGTAAATTATCGCCTAAGATTGATTTGAAATATGAGCATCCCAAAGTTCAATGAGTTAACATTTAACACTGATTGTAGTATAATTATAACTAATTTAATTATTTTTTTTCTTTTTAATTTGATACAGATCCAAGGAGAATGCATGGAAATGCAGGCGATCGAAGAGCACTCGAACGGGAAGCTCTTCGGAATGTCATCGCTCAATGGAACGCTAATCGATTGGATATCTTCGAATTATCCGAACCGAACGAGGTAAGTTTTAGCGCTTTAACGCTTATCATCAATCTTATTATGTAGGTACGGAGAACCGAGACGTTCATAAATCACCCCGTAATCACTTTCGCTTGCCTCTCGCTTCGCTTCTCACGTTCCTCCGAACCGATTCTTAGTGAAAGTATCGTGTAATCTGTACGAACAATTTTTATTATTTATTATTATTTGTTACGGACGGGAACGCTTCTTTAATCTAGAAGAAATCGAGTTAAAGTGAACGGCAAGGGCAAAAGAACGCGACTTCTCTAATTGACCTACGGTCGTAACTTTTATTTCTCCCGGAGATCTTAATGAGCTAACGAGATGTCGGGTCGGGTTTTCTTAACGTTGGTCGTTCGGTGTGACAGTGACTCGTAAAGGCGCCACGGTCGTGCTTCATTCTTCGTGACTATTACTCATACCTGAAGCACGCCAAGAATTTATTTGTCTGCGTTATCTGCGTATGAATGCTTAAGAATGACTCGGATACATTTTAAAGGTTTAGCTAGGGTGTAGTTTCTTAGCGTTTCATGTTTCACACGGAAACGATTTAAATTATTCTCAAAATAGATAAATAAATGCCCTCAAAATAGAGAAATAAATGCCCTTAAAATAGAGAAATAAATGCCTTTAAAATAGAGAAATAAATTCCCTCAAAGTATAGAAACAAAAAGATCAAATCTGCATATTATAATATATTATCGCTTTCCGGACGATCCAATGATTTTATGTCATTCTGCCGACCATTATCTTCACCTCCCCGACGATTTTGGGGGGGTCTGTGACCAATTTCGGAAAAACGGTCCTGAAAATCGAACGACGTTGCGGTAGCCCTAATTGAAATTAAAATCCTCGATCGCCCGCCTGTCATTTTCGTTAATTTTCGAACGCACTTTTTGTCCAAAAAGCCACCGGCTCCACGACTCTGCTTCCGGCTACCCTTCTGAACGGCTTTATAACGCAACGTTATATGCGCATTGGGGCTCCTTTGGACCCGAAACGGCCGATTTAAGCCCTAAACGAAGTCCCCGTTTTCCATCATTTTCGATTTGGGCCGATAAAACAGTTTGGTTCAATTTTCATAAACGTTATTTATTATTCTAACCACGCTAATCACATGAAATGTCAAAACGATCGGTTTATTAATTATTATCAAATATTTAATTTATGCAGAGCAAAAATTCGAATAGATTTCACTAAAAACTAATTAAATTCTTGAAAATATCACCAAAAATTAAATTTGTAAAAATTCCCCCAAAGTTACTAAAATTTTTAACAATTCCACCAAAAACTTATAAAATTTGTAAAAATTCCACCAAAACTATCAAAATTTTTAAGAATTCCACCAAAAACTAAATTTTTAAAAATACATGCTAAAATTAAGATTAATTTCGTCAAGAATTGATTAGATTCTTAAAAATTCCACAAAAATAAAAAAGTAATAATAAAAATTCCACAAAAGTTAGTTAAATTGAATATAATTTCACCAAAAATTATTAAATTTGGAGACAATTCTACTAAAAACTTAGTGAATTTTTTAAAAATTCCACTCAAAATCAATAAAATTGTTAAAAATTAAAAAAACTTACTATGTTCGTAAAAATTCCATCAAAATTACCAACATTTTTAACAATTCCACCAAAAACGTTCTAAATTTTTTCAACTTTCCACCAAAGCTACAAAAATGTTGAATAATTCCACCAAAAACTTACTGATTTTTAAAAAATACCACCAAAAACTTGCCAAATTCATAAAAATTCTACTAAAATTACCAATATTTTTAACAATTCCACCAAAAATGATTAAAGTTAATAAAAATTCCACCAAAGTTATCAACTATTTTAACAATTCCATCAAAAACATACTAAATTTTATAAAAATTCAACCAAAAATTTATAAAATTGGAAACATTTCACTAAAAACTTACTAAATTCGTAAAAATTCCATAAAAAACTCTGAATTTTTTAAAAATTCCATCAAAAATGAATAAAGTTCGCAAAAATTCCACCAGTGTTTTCAAAATTTTTGATAATTCCACCAAAAATATACTGAATTTTTTAAAAATTCCACCCAAAATCAATAAAATTGGTAAAAATTCCACGAAAAACTTACTATATTCGTAAGAATTCCACCAAAGTCACCAACATTTTTAACAATTCCACCAAAGACGTTCTAAATTTTTTCAACTTTCCACCAAAGCTACAAAAATGTTGAATAATTCCACCAAAAACTTACTGATTTTTAAAAATGCCACCAAAAACTTACCAAATTCATAAAAATTCTAATAAAATTACCAATATTTTTAACAACTCCACCAAAAATGATTAAAGTTAATAAAAATTCCACCAAAGTTATCAACTTTTTTTCCATCAAAAACATACTGAATTTTATAAAAATTCCACCAAAAATTAATAAAATTGGAGACATTTCATTAAAAACTTACTAAATTCGTAAAAATTCCATAAAAAACACTGAATTTTTTAAAAATTCTATCAAAAATGCATAAAATTCGCAAAAATTCCACCAGTGTTATCAAAATTCTTGATAATTCCACCAAAAATATACTGAATGTTTTAAAAATTCCACCAAAAATTAATACAATTTGCAAAAATTCCACCAAAAACTTATTAAATTCATAAGAATTTTACCAAAAACACTGATTTTTTTATTCCACCAGAAATGAATAATATTCGCAAAAATTCCACCAATGTTATCAAAATTTTTGATAATTCCACCAAAAACACTGAATTTTTTAAAAATTCCATCAAAGACTTACTAAATTCATAAGAATTTTACCAAAAACACTTAATTTTTTTTTAAATTCCACCAGAAATGAATAAAATTCCCAAAAATTCCACCAACGTTATCAAAATTTTTGATAATTCCACCAAAAACATATTGAATTTTTTAAAAATTCCATCAAACACTTATTAAGTTCACAAGAATTTTACCAAAAACACAGAATTTTTTTAAAATTCCACCAGAAATGAATAGAATTCGCAAAAATTCCACCAAAGCTATTAAAGTATTTAACAACTACACTCAAAACTTACTGAATTTTTTTTATTCCACCACAAAGTTTCAAAAATTCTAAAAATTACACCGAAATTGTCAACATTTTTAACAATTGTACCAAAAACTTACCAAATTTTTTAAAAATTCCACCAAAATGTCCAAATTCTTTTAAGATTCCATCAAAAATCAATCAAATTAGAAACAATTTCATTAAAAATCAACCAAAACCTTGAAAATTCCATCAAAAACTTAGTAAATTCATAAAAGTTCCACCAAAGTTACTAAAATTTTTAGTAATTCTACCAAAAATAATAAGTTTTTTTAAAATTCCAACAAAAACTTACAGAATTTGTAAAAATTTACCAATTTTTTTTTAAATTCCACCAAAAACTTACTAAATTCGTAAAAATTCCATAAAAAAACATTGAGTTTTTTAAAAATTCCATCAAGAATGAATAAAATTCGCAAAAATTCCACCAGTGTTATCAAAATTTTTGATAATTCCACCAAAAACATACAGAATTTTTTAAAAATTCCATCAAAAGCTTACTAAATTCATAAGAATTTTACCAAAAACACAGAATTTTTTTAAAGTTCCACCAGAAATGAATAAAATTCGCAAAAATTCCACCAAAGCTATTAAAATATTTACCAACTACACCCAAAACTTGCTGAATTTTTTTTTATTCCACCAAAAACTTAGACAAATCCTAAAAATTACACCGAAATTGTCAACATTTTTAACAATTCTACCAAAAACTTTCCAAATTTTTTAAAAATTCCACCAAAATGTCCAAATTCTTTTAAAATTCCGCCAAAAATCAATCAAATTAGAAACAATTTCACTAAAAATTAACTAAAATCTTGAAAATTCCATCCAATACTTAGTAAATTCATAAAAATTCCACCAAAGTTACCAACATTTTTAACAATTCCACCAAAAACGTTCTAAATTTTTTCAACTTTCCACCAAAGCTACAAGAATGTTGAATAATTCCACCAAAAACTTACTGATTTTTAAAAAATACCACCAAAAACTTACCAAATTCATAAAAATTCTACTAAAATTACCAATATTTTTAACAATTCCACCAAAAATGATTAAAGTTAATAAAAATTCCACCAAAGTTATCAACTTTTTTAACAATTCCATCAAAAACATACTGAATTTTATAAAAATTCCACCAAAAATTAGTAAAATTGGAAACATTTCACTAAAAACTTACTAAATTCGTAAAAATTCCATAAAAAAACACTGAATTTTTTAAAAATTCCATCAAGAATGAATAAAATTCGCAAAAATTCCACCAGTGTTATCAAGATTTTTGATAATTCCACCAAAAATATACTGAATGTTTTAAAAATTCCACCAAAAATTAATACAATTTGCAAAAATTCCACCAAAAACTTATAAATTCATAGGAATTTTACCAAAAACACTGATTTTTTTTTTATTCCACCAGAAATGAATAATATTCGCAAAAATTCCACCAATGTTATCAAAGTTTTTGATAATTCCACCAAAAACATACTGAATTTTTTAAAAATTCCACCAAAAACTTACTAAATTCATAAGAATTTTACCAAAAACACTGATTTTTTTTTAAATTTTACCAGAAATGAATAAAATTCGCAAAAATTCCACCAAAGCTATTAAAGTATTTAACAACCACACTCAAAACTTACTGAATTTTTTTTATTCCACCAAAAACTTACAAAAATCCTAAAAATTACACCGAAATTGTCAACATTTTTAACAATTGTACCACCAACTTACCAATTTTTTTAAAAATTCCACCAAAATGTCCAAATTCTTTTAAAATTCCATCATAAATCAATCAAATTAGAAACAATTTCATTAAAAATTAACTAAAGCCTTGAAATTTCAAAACTTAGTAGATTCGTAAAAATTCCACCAAAGTTACCAATATTTTTAACAATTCCACCAAAAACGTTCTAAGTTTTTTCAACTTTCCACCAAAGCTACAAAAATGTTGAATAATTCCACCAAAAACTTACCGATTTTTAAAAAATACCACCAAAAACTTACCAAATTCATAAAAATTCTACTAAAATTACCAATATTTTTAACAATTCCACCAAAAATGATTAAAGTTAATAAAAATTCCACCAAAGTTATCAACTTTTTTAACAATTCCCTCAATAACATACTGAATTTTATAAAAATTCCACCAAAAATTAATAAAATTGGAAACATTTCACTAAAAACTTACTAAATTCGTAAAAATTCCATAGAAAACATTGAATTTTTTAAAAATTCCATCGAAAATGAATAAAATTCGCAAAAATTCCACCAGTGTTATCAAAATTTTTGATAATTCCACCAAAAATATACTGAATGTTTTAAAAATTCCACCGAAAATTAATACAATTTGCAAAAATTCCACCAAAAACTTACTAAATTCATAAGAATTTTACCAAAAACACTGATTTTTTTTTATTCCACCAGAAATGAATAAAATTCGCAAAAATTCCACCAATGTTATCAAAATTTTTGATAATTCCACCAAAAACATACTGGATTTTTTAAAAATTCCATCAAAAACTTACTAAATTCATAAGAATTTTACCAAAAATACTGAATTTTTTTAAAATTTTACCAGAAATGAATAAAATTCGCAAAAATTCCACCAAAGCTATTAAAGTATTTAACAACTACACTCAAAACTTATTGCATTTTTTTTATTCCACCAAAAACTTACAAAAATCCCAAAAATTATACCGAAATTATCAACATTTTTAACAATTGTACCAAAAACTTACCAAATTTTTTAAAAATTTCACCAAAATGTCCAAATTCTTTTAAAATTCCACCAAAAATCAATCAAATTAGAAACAATTTCATTAAAAATTAACTAAAACCTTGAAAATTCAAAACTTAGTAGATTCTTAAATATTCCACCAAAGTTACTAAAATTTTTAATAATTCTAGCAAAAATAATGATTTTTTTTTAAATTCCACCAAACAACTTACAAAATTTGTAAAAATTTACCAATTTTTTTTTAATTCCACCAAAAACTTACTAAACTCGTAAAGCTTCCACTAAAGTTACCAAAATGTTGATCAATTTAACTAAAAACAATAATTTTTTTTAGAAGAATACTAAAAATAAAACTAAACTAGTGAATATTTAAAAATGATTCGGATAATATTTTAGGATTTAGTTAGAGGCTAATAACTTAGTGCTTTATTTCACACGGAAACGATTTTAAAATGTTCACAAAACAGAGAAAGCAAAAAGATACTCTTATTGTGTTCATCGGACTAATTAGTCCTGCTCGAATGGATCCGAGTAGTGTCTGTTGTTCTTTTTTCGGTTGTAACTCCGGCCGGAAGAAGGAATTAATTGGAGACTTGAAACAGGAGAAATTGACCTTAAAAACGGACACGTGACACACTTAGAGCGAAACTATCGAGTTCAAAAACAACACTCGGACAGAGATAACCTTGTTAACACGACGATGACGACGTCGTCGCGTAAAACCGCATTCGGTGTTTACTTTAGCTGGGATTCTTTGTTCGCGACACGCGAACCACATACTCGGTTTGTATTGGAATGTCCCGGTTAGCCGAGAAGTTGCGAAGTCGTTACGTCTTCGTCTTCGTGTCGTTTTTGAAGTATGTGGCGGACGCGGATGTGAGTCGTTATTAACCGAATATGTCGTTTAGCATTTTTCCGAGTCTCCCGTTACGCGACTTGCATACCAAGCGAAGATAGCGCTCGTAAAGAATGTTTGTTCATCCGCTTTGTATGGACGAATGACAATGGACGAAGAAGCTATTAGAAACTTGCGCGCTTTATGTACTTTTCTGTAGCTTTTTTCTTTTTTACATCTATTTTTGCCTTATTTTGGGTTGCTTTCTAATTAATTTATAAGGTGCGTGTGTGTATTCCGTGAAAGTTTGTTGGTACATTACCTACTTTTGATATTTATTGATTGATTGATTTTCTTCGGATGAGAAAATAAATTTATAATGTGTTCTTTTTAACAACAGATGAGATTTTATTGTATTGTAAGAAGGCTATAAAAGTATGTATTATAAGAAGTCTATAAAATATATTTACGGTTGTTGAACATCGATTACATGACTATAAGGTCATAACTAATTGAAAAAACTCAACCCAAATAATTCAGAAAAAAAATGATATTCAGTTACTTTGGAACAAGACTATTGTTCGATTTTTCATTAAAATGGAGTTTTAACACTAATCTATGTTATGTTTTAAGCCCTTTTTGACGTTTTATTTCAAAATCAATTTGTATATGCACATAACATTAACACTGACTATCAATTAGAAACTTGTTTTCTCTAAAATAAGAACATAGAATAGTCTCGTTCTAAGACAACGATTAAGTAAAAGGAAATAGATAGGTTTATCATACAAGATTGCCTTATTATGAAGTCTTAAAAGCTTGACTATTGATAATTCAATGAAGACTAAAACTCTCACGATGTATCAACCATCATCCATTCATGGGTGGTGATTTGGTGTAATTACGTATTTTACGTAATGTACAATCTCTATTTTTTTTAATTGAAATTGAGTAATGAAATTGAATTACCTTTCTTCTTCCCTTAGTTTAATAAGTGTAACTTTGAAACTGTTTTATGAGAAAGGATACAGATTTCTTGGGTTCACTTTAACTTTGATTCAAATTTGATTGATATCTCAGTAAATAAAGAAATTGCAAGAGAAGCATTCTATCTAACGAATTAAATTTCATTTGAAGACTACAGATAAAGAAGGTGCTATGTCAATTTTACACAAGATAGAGATATTACTGTCATCTATTAGACCATTTTCAATACTGTGACCCTATTCACTCGGTTAGCTATTAGAGTTAGTTTGAATCACACTTATAAATTATATTATGATTAGATGGTCAAGTGTGATTGTAAAGATAAAAAACGAAATTTGAAAAACTAACAAGTGACTTGGTGCGTTCTTTTAAATTGAGACGTTCTTACAAACACACAGTATATCAAGTCTCTTGTTAGTGCTTTCTGTTTTATTGGCAAAAAACTGCATCGAGTTTGAATCTTGAACACTCTCATAAATTATGTTATGATCAGATGGTTATTTTAGCTGTACAGAGTATTTCAATGCCAACGCCAGTGATTCATTTAGGTCTTTAGACATTTTCATATTTACCTGATGCCATTTTGACATCTTCCTCCTATGTTCTGTAGTAACCAAAACCATTGTCATGTCAATTCTAACGCTTTAATGCTATAAATACGCTCAGTGAAAAGTTATTTCAATTTGTAATATTTTCGAAAAGACCAAAACGGTCGTCAGTGTTCCTGCGAAAGTGGTTAAAAAGGGCTTAGTTTGACTTTCTTTTTCTGAAAATCATGTTTTTTGAAATAGCCATTTCTTTGCCTGTGATTTTCATTTAATTTTCTTGTTCTTGTGCTACGAATGTCTATTCTTCTTATGCTACAAATGTTAACTGATAACATTAATATGACTTTTATGTTAACCTATTAGAGTATATCATCAATTACAATTTTTCATTCTCCAAATTCTTATGTATTTAATATTAAATTTATTTTTAAATTATATTGACATCATATTTTTGTTACAAATTTTATTGTTAAGAAAGTTTTTAACCGTTTAACAGCTAAGCAATTTTTGCAAAAACTCTCAAAAATTGCGGGACATATTTTAACTTGATTTTGTGTTTAACAAAGTACGTGTGAGGTCAGACAACGTTTACTCCAATGATGCAACAAAGGCACACTGGAATTCTTTAGGACTTATAGAAACGTTATTAATTATATAAAGACAATCTTAAGTTTTAAGTGTTTTGAGTAAATAGAATTAGAAAAGCACTTATTTTTAGTCATTATACAGGATTAAAGACTAGATCCAGTATAATGATTCTTAAATAAATTATGGTCTATTTTTAATTCATAAATTGAAATAAACACCAAAAATAATTATAAATTGATATTAAAATGGTAATTTTTGATAATTCCATCAAAAACATACTGATTTTTTTAAAAATTCCACCAAAAATTAATACAATTTGCAAAAATTCCACCAAAAACTTATTAAATTCATAAGAATTTTACCAAAAACACTGTTTTTTTATTCCACCAGAAATGAATAAAATTCGCAAAAATTCCACCAATGCTATCAAAATTTTTGATAATTCCACCAAAAATATACTGAATTTTTTAAAAATTCCACCAAAAACACTCAATTTTCTTAAAATTCCACCAGAAATGAATAAAATTCGCAAAAATTCCACCAAAGCTATTAAAATATTTAACAACTTCACCCAAAACTTACTGAATTTTTTTTATTCCTCCAAAAACTTACAAAAATCCTAAAAATTATACCGAAATTGTCAACATTTTTAACAATTCTACCAAAAACTTACCAAATTTTTTAAAAATTCCACCAAAATGTCCAAGTTCTTTTAAAATTTCACCAAAAATCAATCAAATTAGAAACAATTTCATTAAAAATTAACTAAAACCTTGAAAATTCCATCAAAACTTAGTAAATTCATAAAAATTCCATCAAAGTTACTAAAATTTTTAATAATTTTACCAAAAATAATGAATTTTTTAAAAATTCCACAAAAAAAGCACAAAATTTTGTAAAAATTCCACCAAAAATTTACCAATTTTTTTTTAATTCCACCAAAAACTTACTAAATTCGTAAAGCTTCCACCAAAGTTACCAAAATGTTGATCAATTCAACCAAGAACAATACATTTTTTTTAGAAAAATACTAAAAGTAAAACTAAACTAGTTGGTATTAAAAAGGTAACTGAAACATTTTAAGTAACCAACCCAACGCTATTTAACTTATTATAGAAGAAAAGAGGGACATTCAAAACTGTTTAAAAACCCGACGGAAACATTCTTTGATGTAATTTTCTTTACATGTGAGTAGAATATTAAATGATGCCTTTTACCGTAGTAGTAGAGACATTTATTCATTAATAAAACTTCATGTGTTACCTGATGTCCCTAATCCGTGTATAAAATTAATTTAAGCGTTTTTATTTTTGGCCAGATTTTTCGTGTTTTGTATAGTTTTTCTATAGTTCCTCTCTTGGTAATTATGTCAAGTATTGCATTGTTCTAAGATTGTCGTTGTCTTTCTCTTCTTCTTGTCTCTTGTATCCTTACCTGTGAGACTAGTTTTACTTGTCTGGTGTCATTCATTCTTTGCAAGCGATTCAACTCAATTACTTCTTTTCTATGAAATTACTCGACCCTTCAATATTCAATTCGTTCTTTATGACGATGTTTCTAATTTTTCATTCATCACTCCAATTATTCCCCTCAGGTATTTCCTCTTAATCGCTTGCAATTTACTTTTTTCTCTCATCAACCTTTTGGGAACACATTTATTTAAAAAAATTTTTGTCCTTGGAGCACATTTATTTTTTGTGAATAAATAAAAGCAGTTTATTAAATAAACAAAGCAGTTTAACAAGGAGAGTGCAAAGTCTTGGGGTCACAGATTTAGTTCAAATTTTGTAGGACGATAGATTTAGTTTCCCTGTTAATGAAAATCTACAAATTCCAACCGTTTAAATACAAATGGATTATACAATAGTCAAAGTTCAAATTAATTAAAATACTTACACATTTTCCATTAAAATTGAACAAATAGTGTACATTATGTTTTAGGATTAAAAAAAAAATACTTACAAAAATAGAGTAGAAAATAAAATTAAACTAGTACCTAAATATCCCTAGATATTTGACTAAAGCAAAAAAAAATTAAACGATTATTAAGCAGTTAACTGTTCTGATTTTGTTGGAAAATGTGTTCCCTACGTGCGTCGTTACAAATTAAACGATGACGAATATATTCGTCAAATCCAGAGTATATTTGATAATGAAACTTAAGAAAAATATGCTACTATTTTTCAAAGAGAGAATTCGGGAACAAAAGTACCATCTCTTGGTAAATTTCTTAACAGCTTGGTAAAGTACATCTCAATTCAGAAATAACTCAAATCCCCCGGACGAACCATTAAAAACGTCACCTGTTGAATACAGCTAAACGAGAAACAAAGAATTCTTATTCTGTTATTTATTGCTAAGCGTGCCACTGACTGCAAAATATAAAACAATATATAGATCTGTAATTGTTTCATTTAAAACTAATGAAAGACAAAGATACATTTATGAAAAATAATTTATGCTCTATCTGTTTTTTTTATAATAATTAGTTATACATTCTTACTAGTACTTTATATTTTGATATGGCTTGAAAATATTCCAAACTTCTTGCAGTTTATGAGTATATTTTAGTTTAAAGTGAAATTGCAAACTTAACTGCCAGTGGTTATTATTTACAATTTTAAAAAATTTTTACAATTTTTTCATGACGAACATTTTCGTCAAAGACAGTTAACTGGTTAAGTAGGTATTATTATAATTACTCACTTCATCGGTCTTCAAATTTGTCCCAACACGACTACTTCAACTGTACTAGAATATACAGAATTCTTCGCACAGTTAAAATGGATCATAAATAGCTATTCTACACTACAATATTCATAAAGAACTTTAATTTTAACAAAGAAAAGTTGAGAATTACACTATTTGAAACCAACCCTTCAAATCACAATGTGAGAATTCGGTTTAAGCAATAAAGAATTGAAGTTCTCTACATTACTTTCAAATAATAACGAAGTGTACAGCACAATTCACCATATATGATTAACAGAAACTTAGGAGTATACTTCTTTGGAAAATGTATCAATAAGTTTGAAACTTTTATCGTCGAAAACCATCTTACAAGGAAAGTGCAAGGACTTGGGGTCATGGATTTAGTTCAAATTTTGTAGGGTGGTAGAAATCTATTTAACTAAATAGATTTAACTAAATAACTAATCTAATAAACTAATAAGAAACTAAATAGTTTCTTTGTTAATAAAAATATATGACTGTACGAATTACAACTCAACAGCTTTTTAGATCATTGCAATTGAAGGTGCATTTCATTTAATATAATTTGAAGTGTATAATTTCATTCTTTAGTTTGATGTGAATAAATGAAAGACTTAAAGTTGGACTGAAGATAATTTTTTTTAATGATCTCGACTACCCGGGTTTCGATCTAATAGATCATCTTCAGGTCAATTGCGTCGTGTGTGAAGAACATCTTTTCACATTTGAAGAACAAAAATCTTAAAGAGTATAGTTTCAAAATTACAAAAATATTTGTTCTGCTCAAAGATTCGCCATTAAAAATGGTAAATTAAAACACGTTGTATAAAAAATCTTTTTGAAATGATAAGTGAGAATGAAAAATGAAAAACGTATACACCCAAATTGCAGAAGAATTACTCCGATTCAAATTCCAACCCATCTTAACCAACGACAGACAATAAACTACGACCTGCAATTTATTAGTTAAATTTAGATCTGTGACAAACGATTAAACGTAATAGGTTTAGCGTAGCAGCAACAGATCAGTGTTTCAGTGCCTAATAAGGATTAGACACCGAGTTCCAGTTCGGAGAGTGTGAATTTTTTTTTTCAATATTATGTCCATTTATCATAAAACAATACCATCGGTATCCGTAAAATATTACAACATCAAAGCTTTTTTTGAGAGTACATCGCACTTTGGATTTGTCAATTAACAACTTTACACTCTCCTTGTAAGCAAAAATTAATTTATTTCGTATTATTCATTATACAGGGTTTCTCACGCAACTGGTTCGTTAGAACTTTATTGGGTTCCACAATTACTAGATTTTTGAGATTTTGCCAGTAGGGGTTATTCATCCGGATCTCTCGATTTAAAATATTTTCAAGATGGCTGCCACTTCCGGTCGACCGGAAGTAGGATACAACTTCGTTATTTTAAATGGAATGGTATAGTTTCTATTGCGTATTTTAATTCTACATGTAAAAATAAGTAGACTTTAATAAGGGTTGTTGGTAGTTATCGTTTTTCGTTTTCGAGTTATTTTGATTTTAAGATTTTTTTGACAATTTTCAACCTGTTGTTTAGAACCACATTTTTCAGTCACTGTTCAAGCAAGAAAGTTAATAACTGGTACGTTTACTCTCCATACATTGCCAAATAGAACCCTACTATCACTACCCCTCTTTCATATACAGAGTGGTCACAAAGAGAATTACCGCTCTCCCATATTCAATTGCAAAAAAGTCGAAAATTTTAAATGGAACACCCCATATTTAATTAGCCTATCCGATAGAGAATTTAATTCTCTACAAATTTGCAATACATGTCCCTATACCTATCGGTTAAGGTTTTCAAGATATAAGGGAATTTGTCAAAATCCCGTATAAAAAGTCAGAAGAAGTCTTGTTTTTATTAGTAGGCTATGAAACTTGAACAGTTTTTTCACTTGATATGGTAGAAAATTTAATTTTTTACTAATCTTCAATACATTTCCCTATACCTATTGGTTAAAGTTTTGAAGATATAACCGAAGTTATAAAAATTGCGCGTAATATGTTAGAAAATTTTTTTCTTTATTAGTAGGCTACGAAATTTGAATAGCTTTTTGATAAATTCCCTTATATCTTCAAAACTTTAATCGATAGGTATAGGGAAGTGTATTGAAGGTTGGTAGAGAATTAAATTCCCTATCGTGTCAAGCAAAAAAATCGATCAAGTTCCATAGCCTACTAATAGAAAAAAGAAAAACCTCTGACATTTTATACGCAATTTTGACAAATTCCCTTATATCTTGGAAATCTTAACCGATGGGTATAGGGACATGTATTGCAAATTTGTAGAGAATGAAATTCTTTATCTGATAGGCTAATAAAATATAGGATGTTCCATTTAAAATTTTCGACTTTTTTGCAATTGAATATGGAAGAACGGTAACTCTCTTTGTGACCACCCTGTATATTGAAGAGGGGTGGAAGTAGTGGCGTTCTATTTGGCAATATCTGGAGAATAATCGTACCAGTTATCAACTTTCTTGCTTGAACAGTGATTGAGAAATGTGGTTTTAAAGAGCAGGTTGAAAACTGTCAAAAAAATTTTAAAATCAAAATAACTCGAAAACGAAAACCGATAAGTACCAACAACCCTTATCAAAGTTTACTTATTTTTGTACGTAGAATTTAAATATGCAATAATAATTATACCATTCCATTTAAAATAACGAAGTTGTATCCTACTTCCGGTCGACCGGAAGTGGCAGCCATCTTGAAAATATTTTAAATCGAAAGATCCGGATGAGCAACCCCTACTGGCAAAATCTCGAAAATCTACTAATAGTGGAACCCAATAAAGTTCTAACGAACCAGTTGCGTGAGAAACCCTGTATACAGATCTGGAAATTTCATTTGAAGACATAGGAAAATAATGCGTGCAACAGAGAAGCATATAGGTAGTAGATTAGAAAAACAAAGAGCGATATAACTGTTTAACCACGCAACTGACAGTTTGACAGTCTGACAGTTCGACAGTTTGTGGGAAGAAGGTGGTTGGTTGGGCGACTAGGGTCGGATCGGAAAAGGCGTGGTTAAACAGTTATATCGCTCTTTGTTTTTCTAATCTACTTCCTATATGCTTCTCTGTTGCACGCATTATTTTCCTATGTGCTCAAATGAAATTTCCAGATCTGTATACTTCTGCATTGAACAACACTGAAATTATTTACCAAAATATAGAAACTGTTTGTTTTGATGCAACAGATCCGTAATACTTTGAAATAAACCAGAATGAACAAGTTAAATATCGCCTCACAAGAAGAGTACAAAGCGTTGAGGTCACAGATTTAGTTCAAATTTTGTAGGATGGTAACTTTAGTTTCCCTGCCAGTGAAAATGTATGATTCTAGGAGCCACTACTCTGTAGCTTTTTGGATATTTACAATTGAAGATGTAATTCATTAGCTAAATTCAATTATGCATCAAATACTTTAACGTAATGGATTTAGCGTAACAGCAGCAGATTAGCGTTTCTCGCCATTATGCGCCGGGTTCAGGGAGAGTGAATAATTTTTTTTCAATGTTCTATTTTCACATATAAAGGTACGATCAGTCCCCTGAAAATGCTGCATGCGACAGCGAATCATTTTTTGAGTGTGCACTGCTCTTTCGATTTGTCAGTTTTTTGTCATTTAATTGTATCAAAATTTCAAAATTAATAGGCTGATAAATAATGTTGGATGTTGGATAATTTTTGACATTATCCAACTTCGGACTTGTCTCAAAGAGTGAATTGCACCAATTGTAAATATCTAACAAAAATATTGAATAGTGGCCCCTATAACCATATATTTTCATTAACAGGGAAACAAAACTTATCATCCCAAAAAATTTGAACTAAATCCATACTAAATCCACGATCCTAAGACCTTGCACTCTCCTTGTCAGTTTCAATGACATGTTAGAACATCATGCCCGTCTGCACAAATAAATGCATGACGTTCTAATGCTTCAAATGTAATCAAAGGACTAAAAGTATAATCTTAATTTCCTTTATTTTATATTTCCTTAGTTTCCAAATAACACAAAAAAGCCCACCCAACCCATTTAATCTTCAATATTACCCGCTTTCTCAAATCAAAATTACTACTGCACGTCACAAATTAATTTGCAATTCCTTGGATAATACATACTGCGGTTTTGTTTCGCCGCATGACCCTTCATTTCTGCTCCAAATTTCATTTACGGTGAAAGTCTTGAAACATGACAGAAAAATTCCTTAAAGACGTTTTCTTTGAAAGTGATCATCAAATTACTGTTTCTAATATAAAGCTACATATTATAAATCCTTTCATTATTTTTTCCAAATAAACTTATGTATTAGCTTTTACGTTAATTAAAAATTAAACTTTCAATTCAATTTTCTTTATAAATATTTATTCCCCCTATAAAAATTATTATTGTAGAATGTCGCCAACTTATTTTCAACCTGCAACCCGTTTTTTTTTTCTTTGTCACATTTATTCCTTCTCTGTGACATCTCATTTCTGCTCCAAATCGCAGTGAAAGTCTCCTCGGAACAAGACAGAAAGAAACATTTCTCGAGGTTGTTCGTACATCGCCAAAGGCAATTTACCCGAATAATAACGTTACCATACTCTTGTCGCCCCACATTTCTCTTCGTACGCATTGTACAGTTACGGTTGTTGGTCAAAGAGGAGGCTCGAGGCTACGTTTCGAACGGTAGAAACAGAAACGGACCGCGGCCGGCGGGGCTCCCGTAACGTTCGATCTGCTTGAATAGGACGAACCGACGATCTTTTCTCGAACGGAATTCGCCTGAACCGACGCGGTTCACCGAGTGCTGACGATATGAATCCATTAACCTTTTAGCACTAGCCTTTTAGAAGGAGTACAACGTAGTCACTCAAGAATGACTTTGTATATGTGTGTATATCTGTGATCTATATAAAAAAAAACACCATAAAAAAAGAGGTTAGATTTATAATGGTAGTATTAATTACCTATCTACCCTCTTTAGACGTAAAAAAAATGTTCCCACATCGCTTAAAAGATGAAAAGGTTATTGTTTATACAACTATCTTAAGAGGGGTTAATGAGAAAATCCCTTATCGTCTTATTTTAAATCACCCTATGTGTTCGCCCTTTAAAGTTTTGAAATTGAACACCTCGAGTGTCTTGTTACGGTAACCGATACTCTTTGTGGTGCTGTAACGTACCCATTGTATGCAACGTTCCTTTTGAAAACGTCTGCCTTTTGTCAACTTACTTCTTGCAGTTGTAAACGAGGGAGATGTTATTTCTAACGATTCACGCCTAGATTGTCTAGTAAAAAAAATCATTTCAATTTGTAAACAATAAACCAATTGGCAATGACACAATTACCTTGTACTTCAAATTTTTTACAACTACTCCACCTAGTTAAGAATAGACAACAGACAACAAACTAAAGTCATTAACGTTGCGGTGAAATTGCGGGTAGTAATAATTTCTATTGTGTGGTCTTTGAACTTTAACCTTTTTCTCGTTACGGATTATGCAAGAATTTAACATTTATTATACGCGATATAATCTTGTACGACACGGCGATTTTATTAATTGTATTATTTTTTATAGGACTTGGAATTCCACGGTGTTATGCGGTTTTATTTTCAAGATTCCGGCCAAAAAGTAGCTACTAAATGTATTAGGGTCGCGTCGGACGCGACCGTCGAAGATGTCATCGGTACGTTGGTGGAGAAATTCCGTCCAGACATGCGAATGCTTTCCGTGCCTTCTTACGCCTTGTACGAACTTCATCAGGGATGTCCCGAAAGGAAAATGTCGGCGGATGAAAAACCGCTTTTGGTTCAACTTAACTGGCACGTGGATGATCGGGAAGGACGATTTTTATTACGAAATGTTGATGATAGAACGGTACGTATCTTACTAAAAAAAGTTAATTTTAAACTGAACTACTTCTTTTTCATACTTTAGTATCGTATGAACTATGAGCTAAATTATACAGGGTGTCCTGGAAAATGTGGGAAATCTCTTGGATTCTAATAGAACATTAAAAAATATGATTACAAGTTCCCATAATTTTTTTCCTAGCGGCCTTCCCCTCGGAGATACGGCCTTCTAAAGGTAGCCACTGGAAAACAATTTTTCTTGAATAAATTTTAAAGTACTTAATTTAATTTAATGAAAATTTAATATGATAAACAGTAGTAAGAACCTCTTAAAAAAAATGACCTTAACACGTAATTAGTCTCTTTAGTTTACCAGGGGCGTACTAGGTTATGCATTTTAATGCTTACATTTTTAACACTGTATGATGAGGAGTTAAAAAAAATAGATTTAGATACCTTGAATGTCTAGCTAAAGAAAAGGTACTCTTATTCAGTGTCGATAAAATGACCCGTTTTCGAGAAAAAAATTGTAAAAGAAACCATCAAAATTAAAAATTTATTAATATTTCGTATTAATAGTAACGTTACCATAGTAACGTTTGTAAAAGCAGCGCTTTTTTAATACTGATGTTGCAGACAAAAAATTTAGCGCTGTTTTTACAAACGTTACTATGGTACTTCCGAAATTTTAATACATTTTTAATCTTGATGGTTTCTTTTACAATTTTTTTCTCGATAACGGTTCATTTTATCGACACTGAATAAGAGTGCCTTTTCTTTAGCTAAATATTCAAGGTATCTAAATTTATTTTTTTTAACTCCTTACCATACAGGGTGTTAAAAATGTAAGCATTAAAATGTACAACCTAGTACACCCCTGGTAAACTAAAGAGACTAATTATGTTTTAAGGTCATTTTTTTAAGAGGTCCTTACTACTGTTTATCATATTAAATTTTCATTAAATTAAATTAAGCACTTTAGAATTTATTAAAAAAAATTGTTTTCCAGTGGCTTCTTTTAGGAGGTCGTATCTCCGAGGGGAGGGCTGCTAGGAAAAAAAATTACGGGAACTTGTAATCATATTTTTTAATGTTCTATCAGAATCCAAGAGATTTCCCACATTTTCCAGGACACCCTGTATGTACCTCTTTTTATACATTGAGTCATACGTTGAATCATAAGTTTATACGGTGGGTGAAATTGGATTTTTTTATAGCTTAGAAAAATTTTAGAAAGATCGAGTTTTTCGATGAAAATTAATTTCAAAGAAATTTGGTTAATGTTAGGAAATCATTTTAAGAAATTTGAAAGGAAATCAACCGAAGTTTCGGTTGAGTTTGGTTAAGTTAAGTTGAGTTATATTAATTTAACCTATATTATACTACAGAACAAACAAAATAAAACCTACCCAGATTTTTACATCAAAGATTTACACGAACTTGGTATTTTTTGAGAACATTAGAAAAGGTTGATTGTCCCTTTTTAATGAACACGAATACGTTAAAAAGGATCAATTAATCTTTTTTTTTTGCTGAAAGAGAGAACATCAAAAAGGAGGGTTAGTTTCTCGTACATCTTATAGAATAATTTCTAAGCTGGTTTTATTTTGCTTACTTGTCGTTTAATTTGAAGTGCTAATTTTTCAGATTGGATTTTTTTAAAGATTAGAGAAAAGAATTTAAAGGGATTGAGTTTCTTAATTGAATGTAATCTCATAGAAATATACACTAATGTCTCGATAATTCGAATCAATTAGAACAAGGGCCATTCGGATTAAGCGATATTGTGGATTACTAGAACAATTCTTTTTATTTCAGAAAACATAATAATTAATAAAATAAATTTCACTAAAAGCATAGTTGTTATTAATCTATCGTCACTGATTAACTGCGATTCTGAAGCATGACTTGGTGCATTATCGATTAATAACAAAGCTTTTCCGGCTAAGTTATTTTCTTGAAAATATTTTCTCACTTCTGGCACAAAACATTTTATGAACCACTCTTTGAAAAGTCCCGAGGTCATCCAGGCATTTGAAGTCGATCTATAAATGACTGGTAATTTTTTGTTTTTAAATGCACGTGGATTTTTAGCTTTGCCGATGACGAGTAGTTTTAATTTGTGATTTCCTTCTGCGTTGGCACACGCAAGGAAAGTCATCTTTCCTTACTAGTTTTTCGACCTGGTGCAGTTTTTTGGTTGAACCAAAGTTCTATCTGGAACAAATTTGTAAAATAAAGCTGACTCGTCCGCGTTATATATTTGATTAGAGGCTAAGTTTTCTTCTCTAAAGTATTGTGCCAACTTTTCTTTGGACGGTCTAATTGCTTCAAAATTATTGGAAAGTTTCTCACCGGTGATCTTCAAACTTTTCAGTCCTTATCTCTTTTTAAATTTTGCCACCTAGCCTCTACTAGCACGAAAATCATCTTTTTCATAATACTCCCGGTAAAACGCCTTTGCCTAATCAGTTAAATATTCACATGAAATTGTTCAATGATGAGATCTCTTTTTTAAAAACCATGAATATAATACATCTTTCATCTTTGAAAAAAAAACTCGGCTTTCAAAGTTTTCCGTTTTCCAGAACTTTGGTAGCAATTTTTCACAAAACTATTAGGTGAAAATTTATTCAAAATAAAAGAAAACCTTCACAATATGAGACTTGTTAAAAAATACAAACTTTTATATTTACCTCTCGATTTTCAATCTATTATTTCGTATGTCGGAAATAGTTGAACAACCAACATTTTATTACTATTTAACCAACATTTTAGCTAATTGAGCACCTGAATACCCTTTCGCTAATTTTTCCAGAATTGCATGTTTTTTTTCTAATGATAACGTATTATGCTTTCTTTTTCCCATGATTACGATGGGAGAATGAACAAGATTTAACACGCACAACACGTCGCGTGCATATACGAATTATTGAGACATTACTGTAGTTAATTTTACGATATCATCCAGATTTTGGATAGACTTCGCTTAGATTAAGTTGGGTTGAGAGAAGTTAATTTGACCTGAGCGATATTAAAAGGTGGACAAAATAAAATTAACCCAGAAGATATATTTTATAATAATTACTCGGAATTAACTCTTGTTGATTCACAGGAAAACATAAAAATAAGTCAGTTGACTCATTTTGAAGAACAGGAATTCATTAAGAAAGATCAATAGAGCCTTTTTGATGAGCAGAAGAATATCAAAAAAAGACCAATTCCGAAAATTTTATAAATCTTATAAAAATATCAGTTGGGTTTAGTTTGCTCGCTCACAAAGTCAATAATTTAACTCAAAATGCGAATTTAATTCGGTTTTTAGATAGCCAATTGGATTTTTCCTAGACTAAAAAAAAAAAATTAGGAATATCGAGTTTTTCAATCAAATCTAATCTTAGAAGAATAAGCTCAAGTTTAGGATATATTGGGTTCGGAAAGTAATTTCGTTTTTTATAAAACGTCATTTTAAATTAAAACTAGAATGTTTTTAGTTTTATTTGGAAAAAAAATACAACAAAATCTTTAAAATTCAATTTTATATGAATTTTTTTTTAAACTATTGATTCCTTAACATAAAAAATTTTTTGCCAACTTTGAAAATTTTTTTTAATTTTTTTAGTAAAATTTAGAATAAAACGGTCTTCTTATATTAAAACTACAATCTTTTTACATTCATTCAGAAAAAAAAATTAGATTAAAATCATTAAAATTCAATTTTTTACGAATTTTTTAAAAACTATTTATTTCTTAACCTAAAAAGTTTTTTGCTAACTTTGAAAATTTTTTTAATTTTTTTGGTAAAATTTAAAATAAAGCGGTCTTTTTAAATTAAAACTAGAATCCTTTTACATTCATTCAGAAAAAAAAATAACTCAAAATCATTAAAATTCAATTTTTTACAATTTTTTTAAAAATTATTCATTTCTTAACCTAAAAATTTTTCTCCCAACTTTGAAAATTTTTTAAATTTTTTCGGTAAAATTTAGAATAAAGCGGTATATTGAAATTAAAACTAGAACCTTTTTACATTCATTCAGAAAAAAAATTAGCTCAAAATCATTAAAATTCAATTTTTTACGAATTTTTTAAAAACTTGATTTCTCAACCTAAAAAATTTTTTCCCAACTTTGAAAATTTTTTAAATTTTTTTGGTAAAATTTAGAACAAAGCGGTCTTTTTAAATTAAAACTAGAATCTTTTTACAATCATTCAGAAAAAAATTAGATCAAAATCATTAAAATTCAATTTTTTTACTAATTTTTAAAAAATTATGCATTTCCCAATCAGAAAATTTTTTTGCCAACTTTCAAATTTTTTTAAATTCTTTGAGTAAAATTTAGAATAAAGCGGTCTTTTTAAATTAAAACTACAATCTTTTTATATTCATTCAGAAAAAAATTAGATCAAAATTATTAAAATTCAATTTTTTACGAATTTTTAAAAAACTATTGATTTAATAACTTCAAAATTTTTGCCAACTTTGAAAATTTTTTAAATTTTTTTGGTAAAATTTAGAATAAAGCGGTCTTCTTAAATTAAAATTACAATGTTTTTAGTTTTATTTAGAAAAAAAATCAGAGCAAAATCATTAAAATTCAATTTTTTACGAATTTTTTTAAAACTTATTCATTTCTTAACCTAAAAAATGTTTTCCCAACTTTGAAAATCTTTTTAATTTTTTTGGTAAAATTTAGAATAAAGCGCTCTTTTTAAATTAAAACTAGAGTGTATTTGGTTTTATTTAGAAAAAGAATCAGATCAAAATCTTTAAAATTCAATATTTTATGAATTTTTTAAAAAATTATTCATTTATTAACCTAAAAATTTTTTTGCCAACTTTGAAATTTTTTTTTTAATTTTTTGGTAAAAATTAACACAAAGCAGTCTTTTTGAATTAAAACTAGAATGTTTTTAGTTTTATTTAGAAAAAAAATCTGATCAAAATCTTTAATATTTAATTTTTTACGAATTTTTAAAAAATACAACCTTTTTGAACAACCCAATATTTTGGGTTGAATTCGATTTTGTTAAGTTAGGTTGGGTTAAGTTAATTTAACATCATCAATGTTTCAAAAAAACTTAATTTCATGTAAATATAATAAATATTTTCTGAATAAAAAAATATTTTTCCTATTCCAAAAATAACTAATTTTAATTCGTTTAAAATAAACCATAATAAGTATATACTTTTTTAAATTTTAATAAACATTAAGTAATAAAACTATTAATAATCAATTATCTTATTTTTACAGTCTAATTCAGTTGGAATGTCGGATTCAAACGCCAGCTTTCGACGAAAATTATCAAAACGAGAAAAGAAACAACTAAAAAAGCAAGAAAAACAACAAAGATTAAAAAGTGAAAATGGAGAAAATGATAAAGACGGAGTAGCTGAAAAATTATATACAGGTACATATCAATATTTCAAAAAATCAATTTTTTTTAATACAAATAATTTTTAGAATTACCAGAAACGTCATTTACAAGATCCATATCCAACCCAGAGGCTGTTATGAGGCGAAGACGTCAACAAAAACTCGAGAAAAAACTCCAACAGTTTAGATCTAAAGACGGCGGTCCAGATACAGGTAATAAACTAATTTTATTAACTAATTTACTTCCATAAATTTATTTAAAATATAAATAAACCACCTATATTGTATTTTAGGTGGTACATTAAAGATTTACGGCGAAGCTCTCTGCAAAGACGTGCCTTACAAAACCTTACTACTTTCGATAAGAGACTGCGCGGGCGGCGTAGTTAGAGAAATGCTCGAAAAGTACGGCCTCAGCAAATCGGACCCTTCACAGTGGTGTTTAGTTCAAGTTACACAACAACCGGGCGTTCCAGACACCGAGTACGTTTTAGACGACGAAGAATGTCCTTTGAGTATTTTAATGAATTCACCTAATTCAAGTAAGTTAATTTTTATTTAAATTATTTGATAAAATTTTAAAAATTACTCGTTTTTGAATGGGGATTTGCAATACGCTGCCATCTAGGAATGAATTCTATTATTAATCAAACTTGGAACTTACAGATATTCTAGCTAATTAATTTTTTGATATAAAAAGAAAATCTACAATTTAAAAATTAAAAATATCTTTGGTAATGAAACATTTTATCTTTGAATCTTAATTTTAAACTAAAATTTTATTTAAAACTTATTTAGCAAAGTAAACTGTGTTACCGACATCACTAGTGAATCCAACTCTCTACCAGATGGCAAGCTTTATTTAAAATTGAACCAAAGTAAATAAGCAAAATAAATTACACGTTTTTCTATCACATAAATAGCCTTCCCACGCTTCTACTCTCAAACCATAAATAAAAAAAAAGCACTTATAACCTCGTAATGATCGTAACTACAACATACTTGACGTCAGTAAGCTTAAAAAGCTCGCTCGCTAAAGATAAGAAATACATTTGTTTGACGTCAAATGATTCCCACGCGTCGCGACGCGTACCTTCACCTTTCGTCGTCGCTTTTGTCACTTATTGAGGGGGAAGAAAAGGGACGACGACGACCGCATCGTCTGACGGTTGGAACCTTCCTAGAAAGCTTTTCGATCCGCGCCCACGCGAACTCCTCCGCCCGGTTTCTAAAGGTGTCAAAATGTTGGGAGGAAAATTGGATTTGAGAAAATAGGTGGTAGGAGTCGAAATCGTCGATAAATCAGGAAGCGGGAAAAGCTTTTTCTGGCTTGGAAAAGCTGTAAATCTGCCTCGCGTATCGACTCGAACGAGGTGATTCGAAAACGGGTATACACACGAGGATTTACGCTTAAATAGATTTAGATGCGGCGATTATTCCGTCTTTAATGTGAGTACGTGAGGTTGGTTGGTTGTTGAGAGTTGCGGGGAAAAGGAATGTAGGTCGTGCGTGTTTAAATCGCCGCAACGACTTAAAATCTACCAGTTAATTGTTTGATTAACTCCGTTGTTGTTATCGGGTTGGATTAGGAGGTTTGATCTTTAAATATTGAACCATGTGTCAGTTTAAAGGTTTTCTTTAGATTATCTCAAGAATTTATTGCACGTAAGGTTTTTAATTTACTGTTTTAGTTCTCCACATTTCTTATGATCCTTATACCTTTTAATATTGAAGACTATAAAGATTTCTATAAACATCTATTCTATTTTTTATAATTTTTACTACTTGAAAAACTAAATTTTTACTACTTTTGCAACTTTTAAAGTTCACTTATGTTAGATGATTGTTTATAAGAATAAATTTCATTAAAAAATGTGGAAAACTTATAATCAGATTTTGTTTATATTTAAAATTTAATGTGAGTTTAAAATTTGTTGCATGTATTTTCTAACTGACATTTAAAATTGATGACTTTTAAAGTTGACTATATTGCTTACCAACTACCGCTTAAAATTCATGAGTTTGAAGTTAGGTACGTGGCTTACTAACTGATGAAGTAAACATGATCCAACTCAAACTAACTCAAAATTTACCCGTTGTGATTTAATTATATGGTATACCTACATCTGAAATGTACAAATAGAATGAAAAGGTTATTTAATTAAGTCTGTAATTTTGATGGATTGATATGAAGTGATACTCTTATACAGGATGTCCCATTGATGTGGGCAAGTCGAAATATCTCGAAAACTATAAGTTCGATGACTTTGAAACTTTATACACATATTTAGTACATATTAACCCTTTGACTACATTTGACGTGTCAGAACGTCATGCATTTATTTGGACAAAGACGAAATTTAACTTGTTCACAAAATTAAATGTGTTCCAAGTGCAAAAAATTTTCAAATAAATGTCTAGGCCAGTGTTTCCCAGCCTTTTTTGTGGTATGTCCCATGTTAGCGTTTGCAATATTCTTATGCCCCCCTAAGAAATCACTAGGAAATTTTTAACGAAACAAAGTAGCAACATTTTCGAAACATATCGTGAAAAACTGAAATTGCCCCCCTTAACAATCAAATTCCCCTGTGGGGCGTACGCCCCACGTTGGGAAACACTGCTCTAGGCAAAGGATTAAACCACATTTTGTAAATATTTTCAGAACCAACCTAACGAAAACTAAATATTACGTTCAAAAATAAATTCTTTAATCACTTCCTGTATAACTGGAAGTTGCAGGTGCATGAAAATATTTACAAAAATTAGTTTACCATGTATACTAAATCTATGTATAAAATTTCAATTTCATCGAAATTCAAGTTCTCCAGATATTTCGACTTGTCCACATCGGCGAGACACCTGGTATACAGTGTAGCAGAAAACCTAAAACTTTTGAAATACGTAGTGTCCAGCCATGTATACTTAGCAACACTGAAGATCATTTAATAATGAATGAGAAACTCTCTTTCGCTGGTTTTTCAATTTAAGGCAAAAACATACGGTTAAAACTTAGGATAAAAATATTGGAAGAAATTGATATGCTTTAAAGAGTGCAACAGACGCGATGATTGGGAACTGTTTGTAGGTACTCCATAGAAATTGAAACTGTCGACGTTTCAGTCTTCTGGAGTTCACAGCGTTCAGTTCGTAAACGAATAGCTGCGTGCGGGTAAACATGTTTATCGTTCCACTGATTGATGATTATTAAATGATGAGATTGCTTACTGATCGAACTCTCAGTTCCTGAACAACTCCATTTGCCAATCGATTCAATTTTTTATAATCAAAAAGAGAATTTTTAAGTTTTAATTTATTAACGGAAAAACATTTCTTAATCTCCACAAATAAATTCTGTACGATTCTTTAAAGTTAGGAAAAATTTAAAAGGATATTGATGAACCTTTTTTATTTCTATACCCTTCAGGTTCGTCATGAGTCATAAATTATGAGTATTTTGGAATATTATCTATTATTTTAAAAGTCTAAGGCTGCCACTATGTGTTTAAAAAATTTTCATTTTTTTTGTATCACATCCTATATAATATGTGAAAATATCTAATTCTTTAATAGGAAATATGATAGAACAAAAATTTTTAATTTGCGATAGTAAGTTTTCATTTGCTATTATTGTTATTGCAGTTTGAAGTTAACACATTGCGTACGGATCACGAGATATCTCGATTTTAGCAAATCGAACGTTGCGGATGATGGCTCACGAGATATCTCGTTTTGAATACGTAGTTTTGAATTGTGTTTGAAAATGTGCGGGTTTTGAGGGCGTGTTAAACGCACAGAGCGCCGTACGCAATGTGTTAAGTATAGACTATCCTAAATTCTTGTCGCGTACTAAGAAAGCTCTGTAAGCTCTTACTACTTTACCTTTTTGTTAGATGTGGTTTTATGGTTACACACTTATGAACTTGCCTGCACAGACTTAAAACTAAGGATATCCATTCGCATGGATATCAATCATGAATCCTTTTAAAGATTTTCAACACTTTTCTCTTCAAACTAACACTGTACAAATAAGTCACTAAATAAGTCGGGGTGTCTCTAGGAACGTTTGGATTTTAATATCCAAATGTGTATGCTAACAAGGGAATATCCTTCCATGTAATCTAAAATTTTTAACAGGGGTTAGAAAGAGGACCTAAGTGGGGACATTTTTTATCTGAAACTTTTTTTGATATCATGAATCGTTTAGGAGAAAAAAATATTTTCCAAAAACTGCTCAATTTTCAGGGGTCGTTTTCACCCCTTCAAATCGTTTTTGGGCAGAAACGGAAAGTAGAGTTTTCCTTAGGTTGGAGCCCTCTACAAATGTTCCGATTTTGAAAATAATCGAATAGTTCGGGTTCGGTATGTTCCCTTGTGAGTAATATTGAAAATGCACCAAATACCGTTTATATAGGCAATTTTCTTTGCAACTTTGAGTCAGAAACGAGGTTGGAACTTATGGTGGGATTAGGATGTCAAACGTAAAGGCTGTAATCGTAACTGTAGTAGTAACTCTATACTTCATTTAATAACTAGGAGAAATGAATCTCAAAACCCCATTTACATAGGAAAAAGTAACTAAAAAATACACTAAATATTTTTAGCGGCAAATTTGAATTCTAAACTTCAAATTAGTCACATTTATGCAACCAACAAAACACCAAGCGTTTGAGCGTAGTATTCTAGAACATACCAAATATATCTATGGCCGTTTATCTATGCGTACATTGTTCAAAATTTATGCAAAAGACGTTCCTTGTGTTTTGACGTATTATATCCAACAGATGACATCGTACCATATCTTCTTCGAACTTAATATTTTTTGATTGCAACCATTTGAGCACAACGAAAAAGCGAGAAACAAGTTGACAAATTAGGTAAAGCACCTAACCTCAAACGTTAAAAACACTAAACGACAAAAACCAATTTTTTCGTCTTCGTAAACTTGACTGCGGAGCGACCAATAATAGTTCACTATTTTAGCGCGCAAAATTCAAATCACTCCTCCTAGTTATTAAATGAAGTATAGTATTTAAAAAGCGTTCAATTATTTTGTTTCAATAGAAGCGTTTAGGCAACGTCTAGAAATTACGGCAAATTTGTTGATTATTACATCTAAGGTTACGGTTAAGTTTGACATCCTAAACCCACCATTAGGAACAATAAGTCATGAATCATTAAAGATTTCCATATTGGCCAAAATTTATGTCCTTTGTCATCTTTCACTTCTTTGCACACTCTTAGCCATTCATGTTTATGGTATTTGTTGAAAGTTTTAGGGATTGTTTGTTTAGAGTATTGTATTTTGACTTGATGGAGAAGTCCTTTGTCCTGTAATGCTCTCTATAAATGCTTTTTTTGTGGTAAATTAAGCGTAGAATGTGGCGTGGCAAATGGTACAAGAAGGGATTATTTTTGATTACAGGAGAATGGGCAATAATGGATTGGGTTAGGAGACGTTAAAATTTATTAATTAAGTCGATGCTCTTTTGCTTTCTAATGATATCTTTTGGAAAATTATCAATATCATTGTTCTCTAAATTAATGTTTGTTCGTTTGAGGTCGAGACTTGAGAGATGTTTAGTTTCAACGGGGTAAACTTCTGTTTGAATTTTAAACGTGATTCCAAGATAATCTTTTTCCATAATTTTCATTAGAATCTTGAGTTAGAAACGAGATTGGAACTTAGGAACAATAAGTCATAGATCGAAATCGACAACATTTTAAACGTGATTCCAAGATGGTCTTTTTCCATAATTTTCTTTTCAACTTTGAGTTAGAAACAAGATTGGAACCTAGGAACAATAACTCATAGATCGAAATCAACAGTATTTTAAACGTGATTCCAAGATGGTCTTTTTCCATAAAATTTTTTACAAATTTTGAGATAGAAATGAAGTTGGAACTTAGGAACAATAAGTCATAGATCGAAATCGACAACATTTTAAACGTGATTCCAAGATGGTTTTTTCCATAAAATTTTTTACAAATTTTGAGATAGAAATGAAGTTGGAACTTAGGAACAATAAGTCATAGATCGAAATCGACAACGTGTTTTCTACGCGACGCATATTTAATAGCAATAAGTGTACGTTACTTAATGTTTCACGTTTGGCGAAAGATGCCCCATACGTTATTACTTGTCGCCCTTTCTCGACGTATATCAAATAATTTTTTCTTTATTTGATTCGACATGTCACAGAGAGACGATAACCGGTAGTGGTAGTTTAGGATAATATAATTAATTAATGACGCATGAGACATTTTTCGCTGAACGGAGTATACAGATCTGGAAATTTTATTTGAGAGTATAGGAAAATAATGCGTGCAACAAAGATGCATATAGGAAGTAGATTAGATAAACAAAGAGCGATATAACTGTTTAACCACGCAACGAACTGACAGTTTGACAGTCTGACAGTTCGACAGTTTGTGGGAAGAAGGTGGTTGGTTGGGCGACTAGGGTCGAGTCGGAAAAGGCGTGGTTAAACAGTTATATCGCTCTTTGTTTATCTAATCTACTTCCTATATGCTTCTTTGTTGCACGCACTATTTTCCTATACCCTCAAATAAAATTTCCAGATCTGTATGTATATTATGGGGTAATCAGACGTACGGAATTTGACTGTATTGTACAGCAATATAACTCGCAATTTTTGCAGTACAGCAAACGCACAGCATTTGCAATTTATTATTGAATTAGTTATTGATTCGTAATCTTTTGCTATGAGTAGCGTAGAGACAATGAGATTTATGTTATAGATTTTTCTGTTAGCGACAGGAAGAGCAGTCATTCATAGGTAAAGCATTATTTTGTAACAAATTGGACTTCGGCAAAATATCATGAGTCATATTTTTGAAAAGGAAATTTTAAGTTCTCATCGAATATGTAAAAACATATAGGTGTTCCATTTGAAGAAATAATTTTTACGTCTATGACTATTCAATTATTGCTTACAGAGAACTCTAGCCTATGTCGTCAAATCTTTATAATAAATGAAGACTTTTCAAAAATGTACTTTTTCGAGGAACAGCCTGTATCTCTAGAATCGTAAGATTTTAACCGTTCAATTTTTTATAAAAATCGTGCATCAAACATCGATATCAATTTTACTCTGTTTCTTATAGAAACAAGAGTCCTCCCTTTAAAGGTGTCCAATTTGGACCACCCTGTACATGGGTTTCATATGTACAACATTGAAAGTTAAGAAATTTAGTCACCCTATATATTATTATATCTCACTGTTTTTGTTGAAGTTTGAGTGAACTGTTCTTAACTAACTCACAGATATATGTAAGTTGTGTTTATGCATCGAACTACCAAAAGTTCATCCTTCAATTGAAATATTTTTTTACATTTTGATGTATCCTTATATAGGGTGAATCTAAAGAAATATAGATCTAAATAAAATAAAAATAAATACTTGATAGATCTATTGAAATCAAATTAACAATCAAAGTATACTTTTTAAACGTACAATTTTTTTAAATCAAACAATAGCTCTCTCTAAAAGGATAAATAGCCATTCTCCGTGGCCCATTTATCCTCTTGACCGTCAATGAACCCTTTAAATTTCACTTTCTCCTTCTCCCTGTCCGTTAGTCCGCGGACGCGGGCCTCTCCTCGACGTCTCCTCTCCGTCCTTCATCTCTTCTACTACTTCTTCTCGTTGTTCCGCGGAGGAGGCCTTCCGACGTCCGTGCTGTACCGAACCTACGTTCCCCCCGGGCGCCCCCCGACGACGCCCTACTCCCCTCCGGTCCCCCCGTTTCTACTTTTCCAGCGCATGCTTCGATGCACAGACACACACACGTAGAAACCGGGGGCCGTCGCTATCTGCATTCTCCTCGCAGGAGTACGCGATATACGGGCTAAGTTTGTTGTTGTTGTTCTTCGTTGAAGAAGAAGGGTGCGTGCCGATTGTTGTGTTCTAGTGAAGTTCCGGACTCTCAGAAATGAAGTTCGAATCGAGGAGCTTTCGCGCTGAGATGACGATGACGATGGCTATGGGCTAACGTCAGTTAGAGATGTCGGGTTAAAATGATGGATTGGGGTATTAGACGTATGTATACCATAAATTATTTTTTCTTTTTTGAGGATTGTTTTGGATTTTTTTTTTATCGGGGTTAAGTGAGAGTAACGCGCCGGTTTTTCTTAAAGTCGGTTCACCTTTTAGTTTGTTTTTGTTTGTTGCGAACGGGCTGGTAACCTGTTTTTGTCTCGGTTGGTTCTGTTCGCCGTTTCCATTCTCCTCGTTTAAATGGAACGAACCACCGTGTGGGTTGGTAATTTCGGTAATGGATAGAACGAGCAGAGTTAAATTAGGAATTGACCTTCGTTAAAGGGGTGGTTTTGTCAATCGCGTGTATAAAATTTGCAAAGAGAACTGGGTTCGGTTTTGTGTTTAATTATTTAGTTTATTATTGATTTTCAATACACGTGACAACGATAATATAGAGTATGAATGAACTTTGCCAAATGGAATTGATTTTTTTGCTTGGAATTGATCGCTTTCTTAACCCATTTTAGTTTGATTTTATTTATTTATTTTTGACCTTGTAAAATGGGTCGATTATAGTTTTTGTTCGGTTTTTCAATTTCGTTTCTAATAATTTTATTTATTTATTTTTATTGCTTTATTGAAATTAAAAATTATAATTCTATAAACAATGAGCAATCAATAAAGTATGTATTTTGCAAGTGAAATAATTTCTTAGAATTAATATTAAAATCAAATATCAAAGATTGAATATTTAATAATGTGGGAGAAATGAAATGAAATATATACTACATACTATAAAATAATAAATTATTGCTCGATTTCATTCAATTATAAATATGTAGATTGCTTGATTTAATGCTATTAACTAGAATTTGCAATAATTATGCAAGTAAAAGCGAAATGCGTTTCTAGTTGCAATTTGTTCATTCAATTATTCTGTGCAATATATAACTGCAAGTAATTAATTAACAATGTGAAGAAATTTTGAAGACAAAAAGTTAATTAAGAGATTACAAACCTTTAAAGATGATATAACAACACAAACACTTTAATATTTAAAATTCAAATCATAAATTTTATATGATTAATCGATGTGAATTAATTAACTGAAGAATGTTGTTATTGTTCTTTCATGATGACTTAATCTAACACAAAAAATTAATAATCGAAATCTTAATACTTCATATTCTTAATTAAATAATTGCTTATAAAAGATTTTTTTCTAACATTAATTACTTAATTAACGTTTTATAGTCGGTTTTTATTACCAAAAAAATTATTACGGTTTAAAATCTAACCGAAGTCGTTAACGTTAACAAACATGCGAATAGATTTTCTTTATCGTTGAAAAGAAAAATAAAAATAAAGGGAAATAATAAATTAAAATATACAGTTATTATTTTTTTATTGTGCTTGTTAATTTGCAGCAAATTCCATCAATTCTCATTAATAATTTACGTCCAATCGATTTTATAGCGCAATTTCAACCGGATCGATACGTTTATAGCGCTCCAGTCAACCTTCTTTACCTTTTGCCACGTCTTAACTTAATCTTTCGTCGCTGAAGCTAATTAAATAATTCATCAGATAAGCCGCTTTAACAGACGTGTCGTTGATATGTATACGATGGTTAAATGAAAGGTATATAAAGAGAAATAAAATTTTTTTTCTTTGGTAGAAGGAGGACTCTTTTTGGAAATTCTTTCTACATTCTCTCTATAAAATAATTTTTTATAAAACTGGAAAAATACAATTAAAAGGCTCGGTGCAAAAACCGGTCAGCTCCACTTTTTGATGAAATTGCTTTCTTGCCTGAACTTGGTTCTACTCAGCAGTGGGCATCGTTTGGTATAAAGGAACGGCTATTTCCACTGTTGTTAACTGAAAGTTGCATAAGAAATGGAGCTGGCATTAATTTGTTTGGATGCAAGAATCGATCAGTTTTTTAGTGACACTGTAAAATTTGAAAAATGAAGATTACTGCTTTTTGCACCGAGCCCTTCAATTTGTAACTTACCTACTTTATAGTTTTTTTTTCTGGTAATGTTTTAACCGGTTAAAAGAAAAGTTTTTTGTGTATATTAAAATTAAACTAATAAATGGACGTGTTGCTGATATGTATACGTTGGTTAATTGAAAAGTTTATATATAAAAAGAAATGAAAGTTTTGTCTTTGGAATATTCCTTTTGGGAAATTTTCTTTCCGTAAAACAACTTTTTATAAAACTGGAAAAACACAATTTGTAACTTTTCTATTGTCTAGTTTCTTCTGGTAAAGTTTTAACTACATAAAAGAAAAGTTTTTTGTGTGTATTAAAGTTCATCTAAAAAATTTATTGAAACTAAAACAATTTTATTTGTTTTATTTTCTTATTTTTTTCTAAGCAGTTTTAGACTTAAAGTTTTATGAAACTAAAATTTATTTGGACTTAAAAAGGTTAATTTATAATACATATACTGTGTGAAATTGAAATTCCAACACTTGGAAGGAATGGGTACTTTTTGTAAAATTAGGTAGAAATGTTACTCACAACACAAAAATATTTGACGCAATTAACATTTCTTTTCTGTATGTGGTGCAGTATTTCTTGCTAATCTGGTTATAGTTTGTCTATATTATGACATTACCTATTAATTTGACTTCTTATGAGTTTGTATTTATTCTTAGACCAAGAGAGCACATAAATGATTGTAATTTAATAGAAAATCAGACGATAGAAAAAACGATATGAAAGTAGATAGTTTGTCGTTTGCTGAAATTGCTTTTTGTGTTCATCCAAAGTGCCCATCTGCGTCAGATATTTAGGAGGAACAGCCAACCCAATCCATCTTGGCCTATGAAGGTCACCAAAAATGCACAGACAAAGGAGTTCAACAGTAAATCGTTGGAGAAAGATGGGTGTATTTGTTGACAGAAAACAGCAAGTACAGAGCGCGACAAAAGTTGACCTTTAGAAAAGTATGTACCTTGTGCGCCGTACATTGCCTGTTCAACAATGCGATATTACGGGGTTTTGGGAAATCGGTGTATTTGAAGTTCTAAGAAAACTTTAAATAGTTAAATTGTTAATAATGAATTTCTTTGTGGTATGTTATTTTCTAAGTTTTTACAGTTTATTTAAAAAATAGTGAATTTTTCTTAAAAACAGCCTACAGTAAAAAAAAATCCCATTGAAACACACTTTATAAATCGAAATGGAAAAAATATTGAAAACAAATATACTATAGTTTAGATAGTAAATTTATTTTACAAAAAAATTAAAAATATTAAAATATAGATTTAATGTTGTACTGTAAATATTATCTCACGCACTTATACACAAACTTTCGCTTTGAGCTGTACACGATCAGTACCCCATTGAGTATACTACGGAAATGAACTCCCTAAGAACCTCCCACCGATTATCACTGCGCACCTGACCTTGGTGGGCCAAGATGAAATGGGCCGGCTGTACCTTGTAAAAGTCATTCCACGTGTGGATACACATTGTTTAGCTGAAAAATTTGATTTTTCAACTTTCCGATGTACGAACGATGATTTGATTCCATTGGTTTCTGCATATACCCTTGTGAGGACTAAGAGCTTTCGTTTGTGGCCTAAGGGTACCTATTCACATACGCATTCAAATGAACATGAGCATTTTACTGTTCAATTAGGTGTTTTAGGCCGTTCCCACACGGAGCAACCGGAAAGCAACTCAACAGCAATATGATATCATTTTCCTGTCACTTCCTAGGTAATAGAGTGGGAAACCGTCAACAGAGTAATTTGAAAGCAATTTGTCGGCAATGCAGTCGATGTGCGCGACATAGGCAACCTTAGCAACCTGCACAGAAGTCGTCATGGTTTGATGTTTGTGATATCTTCTGTGAGCATGGAGGCTTTTAGGCCTGAACCGCAAAATAATAATACCGTGGGGTGATATTGACGATATTGCTGATATCGGTGACATGAACAACAGATATCCGCACACGGGTCAATTTGTTTGCTAGTCAACTTGTGGTTTCCAAGGAGAGGGTGCTACTAAATAAGGGATATTCGGTTGAACTTTCAATCGGATTGGAACAGAAGGCAATTTGTATTATCCAAGAGTTCGATTTACTGGGATTCGAGTTATCGATGTTCTACTATATTTGTTCAAACGTATAATCGAATATTTTCTATTTGTTTTTCTGACTATTTCATTAAGGGAAGGAATTACATTGTATAGCTTATGGATAGGGTCTTTCAATAGAAACGCTCTACTTTCAAATGTGAATAAAATAAGTTTTGTGTGAGGAACCCACTGATTTGTTTCTCTATTTTAAACTTCTCTCTGTTTTAAGTTTCTGTGTTGTTATCTTATGGCAATAAATACGGAATTTAAAATCAAACTCAAATATCTTGCGATTTTAATGGATAACACGTATTCAAAAAGTCCAATTTTTGATGACTTTGTTGCGTAAAACTATCGCCTTCGGTTACATTTTTTAAATTTTTCCATGGCACCCATGTATATAGTATTAAATGCCTAAATGCCAACAAACGATATCAGCGATGTGCAGGTTATTACGGTTGTGTAAATCGCGCATATCGATTACATCACCCATAGGTTGCTTTTAAATTGCTCCGTTGACGAACCGCTACTCTATTAGGGTAAGGTTGCTCAAGTCGTACCTACGCCTAAGTCGTACCCTAGCTATATTAACTGCCACCACAGCGTTGACAGCAAAAATAACACTACAGGATTGTCTTGTAGTGAAGGCACTCCATTCTACACCATCCTACTAGACAATCCTGTAGTGCTATTTTTGCTGTCAACGCTGTGGTGGCAGTTAATATAGCTAGGGTACGACTTAGGCGTAGGTACGACTTGGGCAACCTTACCCTACCTAGGAAGCAACCCAGAAGCGGTATCATACTGCCGTTGAGTTGCTTTCCGGTTGTTCCGTGTGCGGACGTTCTTAATATCAAATTCGTGAGTGTTGTGGAAAAATATCCTGTTTTGTACGATTTTACTCTCTCAGAGTACCCTCCAAAGGACATAACAGAGAAAGCTTGGCACCTGGTGGCAACCAATAATCTGCGTTGTAAATTCTTCTGATTGTATGGATGAACCCTATATTCTCTACGTTTACGTCTTCTGCGAGATTTTCTATACCGATACAAATACAGATTTTCTTTATCGCTTAACTCATTCGACATCTTTACTATTCACAAATATGTATATTACCCGATATTTTCCCTATACCTAAAACTACACTTACTGTCGTCTTGAACGCTTCGAGTTGACTAAAATAAATTGCCTAGTGGACGGATCCTTGGTGTTTATGTTGTTGATATCGTCGATATTGCCAATATCGCTTTGCGAAATTATTGCTTTCTGGTTGCTCCGTGTGCGGACGGCTTTAGGCTCACAGAATAGCATGAGTTATGCTCTACTGTTCAGTATCGATTAATTGTCTAAATTAATGAACGAAAAGGACTTAATTGGACATTGAGAATCGTAAGCTTGACTTCGATAACAGGATTTAAATTAGTCTACAGATGCATGATAACCTTAAGCTGGTTAAACACAGTTCTGCAAAGATGCACATTTTGCAATATAACATTGAAATGTTCATCCATGTCCATTCATCGTAGTGTTCGAATTATGATATGAAACGTCATTTTTTATGATGGTAGCCTTTGATGTAAACTGTATGAATTTATAACGACTAGTAACACAATGTAATCCCTAGAACTCAATCTTGTTTAGCACCGTTAAGGGATTAGAAAGTTCAATTTTACAGAAAAAAAGAGCGCAATTACATATGATAGGCCTTTTAGAAAGGCTTTTTTGATTTGATGGCAGTGAATCGTTTTTGGATTATATGGATAGCAATTTTAGCAAATGAAAAATTACCCAGTTTCATACCGTTATTTTTACCCCTCAATTTCTTTTAAATGACACAAAATTTGTGTATTGTTGGTCTACGAATAATAGAAACCTTGGAAATAATAAAAAATTATTGAAGTATCTACAGAAATGAAAGGTTAATTTTACCAAGTCTATGTTATCTAAGGCATCAAAATTTTAATCAATTTTTACCTTTGTACAGAGCAATATTTTTATCAAATTTTATCAAAAAATGCACACTCCTAAGTATTGTAATTTTAATGTCACACAATATATTTCTATTTGTGATATTTTTCATTTATTTTCTTTTATTAGGTTTTAACCCAACCCTAAAGAATTCCCTCCTTTATTCGTATTTGCTTTATACCGTTTTATAGAAAGGTCAAGGGTCGCGTCCATTAAACCGTAGGACCTCACCGCAAACGGATGTAGTTCGCGGTTCTATCGTTCATCAGTTCACCTCAACCGAACCTTCGTTATAGACTCTATTCTATCCTTTGATTAAAGCGGCCGGAATAAATCGATGTGACGAACAGTTCCTTTTCTTGGGTGTGTGAATGTGCGGGTTTCTTCGCCCCCTTTTTTTAATCTATTTTATTTCGCGTGTTTGCCCTCAAATATCGATTTATAACCAAAAGGATGATACGATTGGAATACGCCCGATGACCCTATTTTCAAGTTAATTCCTGAAACACGCTGAAACGTTTCAGTTCGGTTATAGATTACTTCCTTTCGTCTAGTAAAGTGGGGTATTTTACCGTTAGATGGCGTTACGGTAAAACTTTTTTGGGAATTTAAATTGTCTTATTAAAATCTAAACTAGAGGTAAAAGAATTTAAATTTTAAATTAACTTATCTCTTGATTGGTTCTTTTAAAATATAAAATGTTAAGTTATAAAGTTCAATTATATCGGGAACATACGTATCGCGGTTTAAATGTCCATGATCTACACTTCACCTTCGTCGCGGACGAACCCATGCAATTCCATTGTATCCGGAGAGGAGACCCACTCATCAAAAAATTACCAAGCCATTGTACTCGGGCTAAACGTATGCACGAACACGGGCGAGTACATGAATCCGAACGAAAACGTTCCGTTCGAGTGTGTAAGAAGATAGTGGGCGTTGTCGACCAAAAGGGGCCCCCTTTGTGCTCGCAATTTTACATTTGATACTGATATTCCGAGAGCATATGGTTCGGATACGATAAGAGAATTGCGCAAACAGCTTCGTGCTCGTGGGTTCGGGGAGGTTTAATGGAATGATTCGCGTTCAAATCGCGACAGCTTAATTAATCGAACAGGAAGGATCGTGCGCGACATGGAAATCGGCTTTGGGTTGTAAATGAAAACAAAACCGGCTTTCACATGATGCGAACTGGATGGATGAATAAGTCTACATCTGTTTTAGTTCGGTTCGGATATCGTTTTCTTTTGTTTCCGGGAGGTTTAAATTATGAATGACGTTTGTAATGAGATGGTATTGCGACTGGCACAAAGGAAGTGCCCACATGTTTTGCTTTTAAAAGTCTAGGCACGGTAGGAAGGATGGAATAGGTTGGGATTATTGTAACAGTGCGGCTTTTGGGATATTGTTAGTTTAAATCTTCTAAGCAGTACTTATTGAAATTCTTTTAAAATTGGTATTTTAGATTTATTTAAATTTGAATAAATTTAAAGTAGATGCTAGACAAGATATTGGATTGCTTTGTTGATATCGATGGAGTTTTGATGAAACATTCTAAGAGACTAGAACTAACGTTAGTGATAACACTAACAATAGACCTAGAACTAGGAGCTTTCGGGTTTAGCCTAAGGATACTGGACTAATAGGATGGCTCAATCCCATAGCCAATCATTTGTTGTGGTTTCAATTGAGTGTAACATAGAGAGTCGAGTGTAAAACAGAGACACTAAGCTTGGCAGTGACGTTAAAGGATGGCGGGCGATTACCTCAGATTGGGCCATCCTGTTAGTCCAATGTCCTTGGGTTTAGCCGTGTGTCTTTTGAAAGAGCGTTTGACGCATAGTTCAGTTAACACCGACCGTGAAAGCCTTCGTATTTATATTCTAAGAGACAATTAGAGTTTTTATTAACAAGAGAAGTCATTCAAAACAGTAGTTAAAAGAAAATCGATTCTCAATAATGATAGTCCATCAAAAAACCGTTGATATGTTTCTCACAGAGCATAGATAATTACAAGATAATTACAATCGTGTCTTTTTTGTGTCAGAAATCCATCATTTCATGTCTTTTCTGTCCAATTTTTCTATCCAATTTTTCTATTGATACTTGAATTGGTTGATATGACTAATAAAATGGTGAGTACGCATTAAATAACTCACTGGGTAATTTAAAAATGTCACGGTACTTTTGTGGTTTTTGACGACTTCGTTTAAACTTGGCAATTACCAAGTCTGGAGTTATAACGACCAAAGTAAATGTTACTTTCGTTGTCGGTGTGTAACGAAAGTCATTATGAAATGTAATAAATGCTTTTTTAGTGAAGTATATTTTTTCGTGTTTCAGAAAAATTACTAATAAAACCAATAGAAATTTTATGTATGTTAGTAATGTTGTAAGGCATTAACTCTATTATTACACTTATTATTAATGCTAATGTTAGTTTATTTTGTCTATTATCTACTTATTTCAATTTTGTTTTTAACTTTTTACCACGAATTTAAACTAATGTGAAAATGAAAGAACTTACTACTAATTTTTTTCGATGTTTTACATAATTCTTTTTTTAAATTCTAACGAAAATGAATAATTAACTAACTATTAATATTTGTATTGTTATTAAATGGTATATTTATTATTATATATATTACTCATAAATTTTCCACATACTTTATTTATAGAGAACTTCTTTAAAATTAACTTATCTAGTTATCTTTTTAACTATAACAGTAATCATACGAATGCTTATCTATTATTAAATGGAAGTGGATTAAAATTGTGTCAGTTCTATATTTTACTGGGGAATTTTAAAAAAATCACTCCGGTTTTGTCGCTACGAAGAATTTACTTATAACTTGGTAAATGACATATTATTATAAATAGCGAAGGAAATGTTAATAACAGTAGTACAACGGAAATTGTGAAATTTACTGTTTACTTTCGGTTTTATGAAGAAACGTAAAGTTTTGTGGTGAAAAAATACCAGTAGTACAAAAATGAACCAATACTAGGTTTTACCAAGGAGTGTAATTATTTATAGACTATTTCTAGGAATACTTGAAATGTCGAATTAATTTAAAATTATTGTTATACTTGCTTTGAGATTAGTTTCTAAGATTTCAGTATTTATTCGAGTATTTCTGAAAAAAAATGTGGTCTTATTGCTTCTAAGATTTGGTTATTTATTTGAGTATTTCTAAAACGAATTGTGGTCTTTTATATGAAAGTAGTTTATTTCTAGGTATTTCTGGGCGTGTTTTTAATCTCAATTTATAATTATTTTTGGTATTTATTTCAATGTATGAATTAAAAATAGGTCATAATTTGTTTAGGAGTCATCATACTGGATAAGTCTTTAATCCCGTACAATGACTAAATGCATTTCTTAATCTATTTGCTCAAAAAACTTAAGACTTAAGATTGTCTTTAAATAATTTATAACATTTCTGTAAGTTCTGAAAAATTCTCAATACTTCAGAATATCAATAGGTGTCTGTTGACGAAAAAGTGTGAATTATTTGATTTATTCGATTTCAAAGAATATACAACAACAAAATATTAGAGAAAATAATGTGAAATACTAAAAATTTTACTTATATTAAAAACAGAAAAAAAAGTTACGTCATGAGATTCAAATTATTTGGATCCGTATGTGAAAACCCGGTTCGGGGTAACTGACGCAACTAGGACTAGTTTCTTGAGGGTGTTAATCATACATATAAGTGGCGATGCCTTAAATTTTGAACTTTAATCCCGATTTAATATTTTACACTTCTCGTTTGGCTTCTAATTATAAAATCAATTGTTCGGCATGAGATTAGTTTATAACGATTTTTATAAACAATGCATAACGACATGTTTTAGCTTGTTAATGTTTCCCACAAGGATAATATTAAATTTTAGATGCACGAACATTAACCCTTAATTTGGCTAAGTCTGCTATAACGAACAATCAAATAAATAAAATCTGGAAAATTTATGAAAACTTCTAATGACATTAATAATCTTAAAAATGGAAAATGATATATTATTTTGTTTATTTTACAGAGATCCTAATGTCTATACAGACATGGGAAAATAACAGAAATTAAAAAAATATTTGAAAAAACATTTTGTCAAATTAAGGGTTAAAACCTAAAAATCTAGAATTTTGGACTTGGTCATTTTCTCTTGTATATCAAAGATAATATGTACTACATACTGATATTTATCGATTAGTACCACTTTTATTAAAATATATAATGGGGTAAATCGTGAGGCCTTATTATAAGTTCAAATTCCTGGATTTTTGCAACACTATTAAACGGTCTAACCTCAATAAACGCAACTCCTCGAAAAAGTTTACTTATATGGCTGCAACTTGCTATAAAACACACCGGTAGTGTTTTATAGGATGTAAGATCAATTTTATACTTCATAAAATGGTTTTCATTTGCTATCTTTTTTATTATACATATGTATTTTCCTCGCTAGGTACAACAACTTAATTTCTATTGTTAGATAGTTACGTTGTTTACTATAGTTCATTTAATAACTAGGAGGAGTGATTTGAATTTTGCGCGCCAAAATAGTGAGCTATTATTGGTCGCTTCGCAGTCAAGTTTACGAAGACGAAAAAATTGGTTTTTGTCGTTTATTGTTTATAACGTTTGAGGTTAGGTACTTTACCTAATTTGTCAACTTGTTTCTCGCTTTTTCGTTGTGCTCAAATGTTGCGATCAAAAAATATTAAGTTCGAAGAAGGTATGGTACGATGTCATCTGTTGGATATAATACGTCAACACAAGAAACGTCTTTTGGATAAATTTTGAACAATGTACGTATAGATAAACGGCCATAGAGATATTTGGTATGTTCTAGAATACTACGCTCAAACGTTTGGTGTTTTGTTGGTTGCATAAATATGACTGGTTTGAAGTTTAGAATTCAAATTTGCCGCTAAAAATGTTTAGTGTATTTTTTAGTTACTTTTTCCTATGTAAATGGGGTTTTGAGATTTACTCCTCCTAGTTATTAAATGAAGTATAGTAGTTGTGTTTATCGAGATAGTAAAGTTAATTGAAACTGCTGAAAATAATCGAAATCCTTTGAAAGTTGATTAAACAATCTTAAAAAAAATTGTTTAATTCTTTATACTCTGCAACGTTAAATTAGAAGTAGTAAAAATTTAAAAGTTTAAGACGTGAAATCAAATATGGTGTTCAGCACTTATCTGGTTTATTAATTTACAATCCTTACATGTTTCGATTTAAGACCATGCTCAGAATGTTTCAGTCTTAGGCTGAAACATGTTAGGATTGTAAATTAACCCTTAAAAGTCTTTTTTTTTTACTTTGACACATTACATTAGCTGAGAATCAGTACTTCAAACATTGTATTTGTTTTGCCTAGATGTTATCTCCAGAAAGTCTAGACATAGAACCTGGCAGCGACCTGTATAATGTTCACAACGACTGGGCAAAAGACTTTTAAGGGTTAATAAACCAGATAAGTGCGGAGTAACATGTTTAATTCCACATTCAATTCACTTCAAGTTCAGTGGTGTGTATTAACACACTAGTGAAAAATGAATCAAAATCAAGCTTCTCCTGATTAAATGTTTAATATGCATTATTTTAAACCATAATGGTTCGTTGTCCAGACGTTGTGGACATGATGTTTAAACACAACAAATTTAATATTTGAAGTCTCTAGGCAAAAAATTTAATAGTTTTCATTGTTATGAAGGCTTGTTCTGCTAGTTGGTTCATTGTCCAGACGTTCTGGGAATGACTACCAAAAGAAAATTGGAAAAGAAAAATATACAGGTGTCTCGTTTTGATTGTCCGATCCTTTACTGGCGTATTCCCTCATTGAAAACAAGCAAAAAAGACTTAATGAACATAGGTCCGTAAGTGCTTCGTTTTCGAGATATTCAAGGCTTTATTTTCACATGTTAGCCCATTATTAACATTATTGCAGTGAACTATTGAAATTAAATTATTTAGTTGTTATGGTTTCGAGACGCTTTTGTACCTAACCAGTGTAGTCTAACAATGACAATTCATTGAAACCATCGCAACGAGTTAATAATTTAATTGAAATAATTTACTTCTATTAGGTTAGTGATGGAAAAACGTGTGGAATTAAACTTCCAATACCTTGAAAATGAGTAACTTTTGGACCCATGCTCATTAGAACTTTTTTATTTGTTTTTAGCCGAGGAATACGCCAGTAAAGGATCGGACAATCAAAACGAGACACCTGTATAGTTATATACTTTTCAATTGAATCGATCATTTCAAAAACCGCATAAGTCACTCAATTAGAATTTTTCAGGAATCAATAAAAACTGTGTCATTCACAAGTAAACGAGTTTTGAAGGACTTTTTTGGGCTGATTATAGTGTTTGAACTTTAAAAGATTGAAATATCGAGTAATCTTTATAATTTATGAATAAGAATAATAAAAAAACCTGAAACACTGTTCTTGACTTATGTTGTTTTAGCAAGGAACAGGGTTAGATGGTATATAATTTGGACAAAACAGTCATATGAATCATATTTTTAATCAATATTATTGAAAATTACACTTAAACATTATCTTATTAACATGTTACATGTTTACATTTTCATGTTTTACTATCATTACGGTACGAAATCATATTCTCCATCATTATCATCTGAACTAACTTCAACATTTGTAGTTGGCCAGCTAAATATGTTTTGATAAAATGGCATATGCTCTTCCAGAATGCTATCCTGAACTCGCTTTAAATCATCTAATTTTCTACTATTAATTGGCACTCTCAAATCATAAGCTTTGGCTAATGGAAGTGACACAGGAGTTGATAGTTTTTTCATTAATATGAATGAATGTTTAATGAATCCATCAATAAATTCCTCGGCTGTGATAGTACCTTTTTTAACTGAATCATAATGAAAACTCATATATGTCGAAGAAGAAAATATTATTTTTTGTTCTTTTGGAATACATTTACCGTACGATTCTGTTGATAAACATTTTTTTTGTGTAAAGTTGGCCACCAATTTCTGAAAATCCAAAACATCTTCAGTTTTTAGTTCTTTGACTGTAAATGTTGAACTGGAGTTCGAAACCAAATTAATGTATTCTTCTAGGACGTAGATGTGATCATGTTTTGGCACAGTTTTTTTATAACTCCAAAATCACGGTCTGCCATCTGGTACTGCATGCAAAAACCACTTAAGTCACTGACTTATGTTATTTAAGCAATGAACGTCAATTACGCGCTCTTGTTTGAAGAGGAAGGAGTGTACTGACTTACGTGGGTTTTACCAAGAATATGCGTCTACCTTTGAGGAAGCGTTCGCAGCAAAAAAAGCATTTTTGAGAAAAACGTGACTAATGCGGTTTTTGAAATGACCGATTCAATTGTAAACCCCGTGATCTTAGACAACCAATATTTCACGAAAAAAATAAATGCGGACTCAGCTAATAACATATCTCAAAATAGCACGACCGTTAAGGGTTAAAAGACCCAGCTAAATGGGTTAAAATAAAATATAGGATATTCCATTTACTTGGTACCCCGGTTAATCAAAACAACTATTAAATTGGGACAAGCTTTGGAAAACTGAAAGTATTCATATATGTTTCCTTTTTCGATTAATTGATTGGGATAAGTTGTAGGAGTCTTGATGTGTCTCAATTAAGCGGAGTGCACTGTAATATCTACATCAATTTTAATGTAATTTACACTAATAGCTAGAATAACCGTTTATCCTATAACAATACATTTTGCAATATGTACCTGTTTAAATAATCATTTAATTTATGGCTGGTTTCTTCACCGTTGGATAAATTAATCTGTATGATATCTACTATGGTTAAAATAGTCAACCATAGTACCCGAAATTATAATAGCCATAGAAATTATCGAAGAGATTCATTTACCCAAAGGTGAATAAACCGGCTTAATTTAAAATTTTTTGATAAAAAAGTTTCTGGTTATAAAAATCTTTCTATCTACCATCATCTCTTTTAAAAGATTTAGAGAAGTTAAATCTGTCATCTTATATTCTCTCTCTTGAAAACCCCCCGTGAATTTCCCCATCACGATTTCCCACTTTATCGCTGATTCTCGCTCGGAAAGACATCGTCACGTAGTCGAATCAGAGCGTTATTCCTCTATCAGTAAACGCTTTTAGTACGCACGACGGTTTCGAAACGGAAGGAACGGCGGGGGTGGCGAAAAGGGGTTCCGTTCGTGTAACGCTTTGACGCGTCTGTCAAGTAGAGAGTGTTCGGTTCGGGTTCGGTCGAAGCGCGTTTAGTTCGAAACCGACTGCCGCGAAGAAGGGAGGTTTTGCCCCCTCGAAAAATGTACCCGAAATTACGCGATTTTTCTTTTATTTATTACTTTAAAGGGGTTGTTAAGAAAAATTTGTGCGACATCCCACCACGACTTATTTTTTTGAAGAGTTACTAAAAAAATAATTTATTAAAACAAACTTATTAAAAAAAATTTATTAAAAGAAAAATTTATTAAAAAAAATTTATTAAAAGAAAAATTTATTTAAAAAAATTATTAAAAAAAAATTATTAGTGTGTGGTAATTTTTTCTTAAAATAAAGATGTTGGGATTTAGATCTTATAAACGTTTAAGAAATTCAAAATGCGAAATACTTTTAGGTAAGTGATTTTATTTTTTAATTTAAAACCTAAGTGGTACACATATATTTATAAAATAAATTGAATCTCGAGAGGAAAAGGTGACTCGCAGTTCGAAGTTAATTAAAAAGTAGACGGGTTGGGTTGGGTTGGCTTGGCTTGGGTGAAATTTAAAAAAAGGAAAACTTCTACGTCGTCGACGATTTGGAATTAAATTTTTAAATTGAACGTTCGAAGCGGTGTATTACTTCATTCCGTTTTTAAATTCGTCGTAGTAGTTTGAAATTAACGCACCCCGCCGCTTTCGAATCGATAATATCGCTACCCGGTTACTTAGAAACTCCTATAATTGTATCAATGGTTAACATAATTTCGTTACCGTCTAAGTGTCTCATCTGAAATGTTACCTTACATTAGAGTTGAAGATAATCCTGTTAACGAGTTCGGGAATTTGAATCGCTTCTGTTCTAGACTACATTCGCGCCTTTCTTGTCACATTAGTTACGAAACTAAATCTAAGTAGTTTCAAAACTAAATTAAAGTTTAATTATTTTAGGATTTAAAATCTATCAGGGTAAATGTTATTACTTTGGAAATGTTATTACTTTGGAAATGATGTTAGGTTTTCAAAATTATGTTAGAAGTTTTTATTAAATTTCATTAAATTTAAAAGAAAATGTGAACAAAAATTCGTCAAAATGTCTTCAAATGTTAATTTAATTTGGTAAAAGTATAAAGGTTATTGTGAAAAAATTGTATTAGTTAAAAATTTATTTCATACCAAAGTTTTAAAATTTAATTTTTGATTGTTAAGATGTACTAGAACTTTTATTCAGGCTAAAGCTTTGTTCATGCAGACGATTTCCAACAGTTTCTGATTTTTTTCATTTAATCAAGCTTTAGAATTTTTGGCATGCGATTAAAAATAAACAATTTGATTGGACGGAAGATTCAAAAACTGTTGCAAATTGCCTGCATGAACACAGCTTAAATAATACATTATAAACTATTAGTCAATTTTTAAAACTTATATCTAAAAAACTAATTCTTGTTAAGACTTAAAATTTTATGGGGATTTAGACTGCAACTTACGTCTTTATTTTTACCAAAAATGAATTTTCTGCGGTTTCTAGTTTTTTCTACAGAAATGAAATTCTAACCTAACTTAATTTACCTATCGCTTAAACCTTGTCAGTTTTTAAAAATTCATTGTAAAAAAGCTAATTGCTATTGATACTTGAAATTTTATGGGCATTTACATTAAAATCTAATCTTTATTATTTTTTTTTCAACGTCTTTTCTGCAGAATAAAAATTCTAACCTATCTTGATGAACATGTAATTAAAATCTGTCAATTTTGATTGAAATTTAGTTTTTATTTTTGTCAAAACAGGAATTTTCTACCACTTTTAGTTTTTCCCTTAGAAGAAAAAATGTAACTTGAGGTCTTTAATGGACGTTTTTAACGATTACAAATTAGGCTAGATTCCAAGCTGAAATTTTTCAGACTGAAAGAAATAACAAAGTATTACATTAAAATTATATCTTCTTTTAATCTAAAAACCATAGAAAAAATAATACACATAGAAGGTCAACTCTCACTATATAGATCAGTGAAATCGGCTTGCGCGTTCATATGCCGACACACTGATGGCGCTGATATGATTTTTTCGAAAGCGCCCCCTGCCGAAATACCCAAAACCTCTTCTGAACCCGCGAAATTCGAAATAAAATTCTTTTTTTTTTAAATTTATACTTTATTTCACCTATACAACAATAAGTGACTATAGCACACTTATTATTGTACGGAAAATAGTAATGCCAAAAAAACGGTTTTGAAATACATTAAAATATTTTTTAATTTTCATTTACGTAATTAATACAAGTATAGATAATAATTTTTGGTAAAGTTATTCCTTATTCCTTTAATAAAATAGGCCGGATACTTGGTATATTTTCGGTAGATGTCTTTGCCCAATCAGGTAATTAATAGCCTCTTGGTTGTTGCCTTCTCAATTATTTCTTTGAAAAGTTTTGCAATTTACAAACTTTTTGGCAGTCCTTTGTTCTTGGAAGAGTGCATATTTGGCAAAATTTGTTGTTTTTGCTTGTCCATAGTCAACAGAATCTTAGAATAAGTCCCCAAATGATAGTTTCTGAACTGAGCAGCCTAGTCAAAACGTAATCTTTATAAATTTTTTGTTAACAAAAGTAACCAATAAATACTTACATAATGCAGAATGACAAAGCTTAGCGAAGTACTGGATTTGAGAAGATTGGTGGTTTTCAGCTGAGCAGGACTGAATTGGTTTATAGTTAATTTCTTTAGACTTCATCAACTTTAACAAACGTTGTAATGCCGAGATTCAAAATTTTTAAGTTTGTTACCTTACCGATTACAGGATTAATTAGAAAAATATTAGATTTTATTCTACATTTTTTGGCATTTGTGTTAAATTTTTTTTAATAAACAAGTAAATAGTAACGGTAAGCAGGAAACGACGTAGATTTATTTGAACAAATCAAACTGTCATGGTAACGTCTTCTATAAATTTCTGTAACCTTTCAAAATTAGCACATCAGCGCCAGCAGTGTGTCGGCATATGTACTTTTTTTTGATTTCACTTTTTCCCGCTGAGTTGAACTACCCTGCTAAAAACTTAACTTTTGACGTTAGTGGGGTTTAGTCAAGTTTAATTTAGTAAACATAACATAGCATAACTTTTTTAGTATGACTTTTATAATCCTCTATCGACAATTTTTAGTCTTAATAATGGGATTGATGTAGCTTGAAAGCTCGATGAAGCTCAACATTTATAAATAAAGACTTTTAAGTGAAACAAATTGCATCTTAGTTTCTCTACTTTTTGGATAATAATCAACAACTGAAAACGAAATTTTGTGAAATGTAGTTATAACCGAATTAATCAACATTTTCATTTTGTAAGTATATAAAGACGGGTTTTTGACTCCATATATGAAAGTTGAATGAGTAATGTTAATAACAACCAAAGTAAAAGACTGGTTTATCAATAGTTGTTAACCCTTTGAGCGCTATGAACCCATATATGCGTTCTCACAAAACCATTTAATTTGGGAAAAAGGAATCTATAAACAATTACATGTAACTGATATTTGTGAACTTTCATAGATATAAAAAAGTTTGCTCAAAATGCCCTCTTTAGTAAAAAGTATATTGCTTATGGTAAGCTGTTTCGTATGGAGTGGCCAGTCCACTATGCATGCTTAACCTCGGACAACTCAGCGCTCAAAGGGTTAAGTAAAACACTGGAAATCTTCATTTTACTTGAATCAAATCTAACAAGGAGACCACAAGATGTTGTATTCACCGATTTTGATGAAAGTGATCTGTACAATTTAGATGATTTGCAGACAAGGATGACTTCAAAAAGCCACTATATTTAAAAAAAATAAATAATTCTGTTATATTTGTCCATATTTTGACACAAAAAATGAGTGCAGATGGGATGAAAGAATGATTTAGTACTATTACTGACAAGGAGACCACAAGATGTTGTATTCACCGATTTTGATGAAAGTGGTATCAATCGATAGGTATCGGTATACAATACAAATTTGTAAAATATAAGGGCGCACTATTCAGGAATTCGCGAGTAAATTGCAATTCTAGCTCGCAATTTAAGGCCACACCACTTTACGTCATCGGTTAGCCACTCCCTCTACGACCGCCTCTGGGTCTTTTTTTAATTAAATTAAATTAAAAATCAAAGTAAAAACGAAAAAGTGTGTTGAATTATTTGTTTTCAAAACATATAACAATAAAATATTAGCAGAAATAAAGTGAAATATTAAAAATTTTGATTATATTAAAAATAAGAAGCAGTTACGTCATGAGATTCAGACCATCTTGTTCCCCAAGTGGAAGCGGGTTCGTGATGAGTCACCAAGAGGAGGGGTCGGGAGGAGTACAACCATTGACATATAAGCGGTGTGGCCTTGAATTGCGACCTAAAATCGCGATTTACTCGCGAATCGCTGAATAGTGCGCCCTAATATTTTACACATTTGTATAATGATCGGATATCTATCGATTGGTACCACTTTCATTAAAATCGGTGAGTGCAACATCTTGCGGTCTCCTTGTAAGCAATTAATGAAATCGATGATTTAACTAAATCTCTCACTGATATAAGCACGAATTTTTACTAAAATGAAATTATATCATGAAGTGGTGAACTATTGAAGATTACAATTGAAGACTACATGCAAAGAAAGCGTGAAGTCAATTTTTCACAAGCTTGAGATTTTGATGTTACCTATTAGAAAAGTTTCAAAGCTTTAACTGTATTCAATCGTTCGTGAAATAAATATGCTCAATTAGAAGGTAGTTCACTTTGTAATATTGACAAACAAATCAAAAAGATGCAATATCAGCGCGGTACTGGATAAGGAAGGTTTCATTTGGTGTTTTTGTTAAAGTTCAATAAAAATGTTAAGAAATATGAAAGGTACGTTTGCATATCATTTGTACTATTTATCAACAACAAATAAAAATATGAAGTTACCAATAAATTAAAATAAGTTTTCTCGAAATCACACTTTTTGACATAATATTTCCTTTGCCTGTGGTCTTCAATAATGATTGTTTAAAGATGGGTTTGAACTTTTAATATGGACTTTGTAGTTTGTTAAAAACTTTAGAATTACTTATTATTGATTAAAATGTCAAAATTAGCTAAGTTATATTTGATAAAAGGTTAATAGATAATTCCATATCTATATAATCGTTACTCTCGTCTACCATAAATTTTCTGTTAACTCACAAAGATAACAATAACACCACCATATAACCTAAATTCGTTCCACCATTTCTCTCTAAAAATAAAAACTTCTCATTTTACACATTCAAGCACAAATATTTTACCTTATAATTCATTAATTCACGAGTCATAAATCCTACCATCTTCCGTAAGTCACCTGCCACCTCCATTGTTCGTTTTTGTCCGAGACACGCATTCATGCCATTTATACAGAATGGTACAACAATAAACCATCCTCTCCACGTGAATACCATCGGTAGCGTCTTCTTGTCTTCCCGGCCGCGTCTCGGTCGCGGAGTTGAAGGAACCTATGAAGAGATACCGGAAACTGGTTAGATTCGAACCGAACGGGCTTTCAATGCGCCAACTGTTACCCTTTTCAACGGTACAACACGCGCGCCGATAGTAAAAGTAATCGAGCTTCCTCGACGTAAAGATCATTATTTATACTCGACTCGGATACCCGGTACGTTACGAAATTGGATGATTGCCCCGTTTCAACAGCGTAATGAAACTAATACCACTAATACCGTGCTAACTGTAAATTATTAATACGCGGGTTTTAATCATTTACGTTGTGTTTGTGAGTATTACGTTGTGTGTTGGTCAGGTGGTTGTGTTAATCGATCGACCGATTGGATAGCTTTTCGGTTTGTTTATTATTTATTTGGATTGTTGGTTGGGTTTTTGAAAATGATATAAAATAGATTTTTATAGTCGTCCACATCGAAGTTTGAAATTATAAACCTTATAAAACATATCAGAGTATTCCAACCGAAGGATACTGGACTAATAGGATTACCATGTTTATACCATAAGATGTGTATACGCGGAATTTTTAGTGCGCAGCCATTAGTTAACGTCACTGCTAGAAGTTTTCAATCCATTTCTTTGTTTAAAGTCTTATGAAAAAGCTTTAAAAAATACATATACGACGTGGATTTATACTTCATATCTATTGTTGACATTTAATTTAAATATAGGATTTTAGCACCTTTACCAGTAGATGATTTATGAATGAATATTTTGCAACTAGTTGGTGAAAGTGAATAATCAATTAATCATGATAGAAGTTAACACCATATCTATGAAAAAAAACTACAGATAAAATAATAAGTTTGTCTTAAAATATCCAATATTCTCCTAACAAGTTAATTTTTTTTACTTCAATAACCTTCCTTTTAACATCAACCTTCAGTCCATCGATAAAATGAATATTTAAAACATACGTACTTGACTATTTTCCCGTTTAATTTTATCCACACTTAATGAAACTTTAAGAACCAGAATGGTACTCATCATATTTGGAATTTTTTAAGAAGTGGTTTTCTGTAATTCCAAAACATTCTAGTTGCTAAATGGAATAACGTAGTTTTATGATTTTAACCGTTTTGATTCTTAAAAATTCAAATGAGTTCAATTATCATTTTTTAATAGTCGTACTATCAAAAAAAAATAAATAAATAATAGTAATAATTAATATACAGGGTGTTTAAAAAATATGCGGCAATATTAATGGGGGTGATTGTCCAGGTCATTTTATACAAGAAATTTTTTTTAAAGAATAAGGGTTTTATTCAAGGACAAAAACAAATATTTTACCAAACCAACAATTTATTTTTTTTAGCAAAAATTACAAAAACTATGCAAAGTGACCACCTCGAGCTCTAGGGTTTCCAAATTTCGGGATCGGGATTGAATTTCGGGATTTCAGGATTTTCTATTTCAATCCCGGGATCCCGGGATTAATCTCGAAATCTCGAAAAATTAGAAAAATAATTTGTAGGGTTAAAATAACTTATATTTTTGACTATTTTAATAAAAGAACTTGGAAATGTAATATGTAAATTTATTGTTTAATACATAAGTTACGTAACTGAAAAATAATATTGTGAACGCAAATTTAAACAAAAACATAAAATTTTAACAAACAAATTATATTTACAACTTAGAACGGATATGGCTTCTGAGCATCATCAGTGCATCTAAGGTAGAATCGGCTAACCGATATCATATTTTTGTGGCAAGCGATGACGCAGAAGAAAAAGCTCGTTCCGATTTCACACTGGTGGGTTGAACTCTAAGCAAGCATTCAAAGCACCGCTGCAAATATAAACCACGCAATCCACCATTTTTTAATAGGGTGTTCTTTTTTCACCACCTTTAAAACATCAATAGATTTTCCTTTCAATGGTTGTTGTACCGGTTTCATCGCGTTTGTTATAGGCTGTTCGAGTTTGTTTTTGAGACTTAAATTTTCATCTCCTTTCAATCGGCTGATTGGCAACTCATCTTCAGAGTCGAAACCGTCCTCGTCAAGATTTATTGTAGTTGGTTCAGCTTGGTTGCTGAGAACGGTTCCTGATAAGCTTTCTAAAATATTTTTGACAAAATTCGCAATTATGTCGGTAGGGGGCAAATTAAAAAAAGGATCCTTGCTGTCTTGCTTATTAGAATTTTGGAGATAATCCATGACTCCAAACATTATGGTTTTTCGCTCTGATATTCGCTGAATTTCGGAACTGAATCGGGATTTGTTTCGGGCTTTCGGGATTTTTTCCGGATTTTTGGATTGGAAAAACATCGAGATCCCGGGATTCCGGTATCCCGGGATTGGAAACCCTATCGAGCTCGGATGCAAGAATCCAACCTTCTCCTCATTGACTGGCGAACTCTCTCAATAACACTAGGATCTATTTTAATTGAGTAGCACCCAACAATGATTCGATTTCTTAAGTCTTCTACGTTTTTCAATGGAGTAGCGTACACCAAGGACTTCAAATGGCCCCACAGGAAAAAAAATGCAGGGGATTTAAGTCCGGGGATCGTGCAGGCCATAAGTATAACCTCAGGCAATCCGATTTCCATATGTTTGTGTTAAGAAATCATGACTTATTTGACTAAAGTGGGCTGGTGTGCTATCGTGCATTTACCACATTGCATCTCTAATTGCTAATGGTACATCATTCAGAAAACCATTGAGCGTGTTTTCCAAAAAGTTGCGATACACCTCTCCGGTAAGTCTTCCTGGTAAAAATACCGGTCTAATTAAGCAGTCATACAATTCCAAGCCTAATGTTCAAAGAAAACTGGTGGTGAAAACGATCTTCATTTCATGTGGATTTTCGTCACACCATAATTGGTTATTATGGAAATTGCGTATTGCATTTCTTGAAAAATTCGCTTCATTGGTGAACAGAATCAACATCAGGAATTGAAGGATTTCAACCATTTTCTGTAAAAGCAATTGCAGACTGGGTACCACAAATTTTCCTTCAGAATGTGCCAAATAGTCCCATTACTTACATTCAAAACGTTAGCAATTTTTCGAGTAGAAGTACCTTAATCTTCTTCAATCATGTCTAGCACATCCTCTTCCATCACTACCGTTCTTGCTGTCCTTGGCCTTTCTGCTCCTCCATTTCGTCTAAATGTACCTGTTTCATAAAGACGCCGATGAATATTTTGGAAAGTTTTTCTATCAGGAGCAATACGGCCAGGAAATCTTTCGGTATACAACCGCCTAGCTTCTAATGCATTGCCATCAGCAAGCCCATAAATGTAGTGCATTTCGGTCATCTCGACATTCGTATAGCGATTCATGATAAGGAAATTCAACAAATATGTCAGTGAATAAAACAGAACTGTTTCAAAATATGTAAATTTTTACTGCTTTTTTTAAATTAAACTTCAACACGCTGTAGATCGGTAACGAAGCGTTTCCAGACCATGTTTATTATAAACTTTTTTTGTATAAAATGACCTGGACAATCACCCCCTTTAATATTGCCGCATCTTTTTTAAACAAATTGTATAATTTTAAGTTATCAAGATTTAAGATTTTTTTCATGTAATCAAAAGTAAATAATTTTACTGATTGAAAAAAATAAAAAAAAATCATTTAAAATCGATTATACGAACAAAGCTAATAATAACTTTCCGTTAATTTTTTATTTAATATTTGTAACGATCGTCTTGAAAATACATCAGAAAGACATCAGGTCTAAGTTTACCAAAGCGTGATAAAGGCTTGATTACGTATGTGGGAACCGAAGCGAACCGTAACGTTATACCCTCTGTAACTAAAAGGGAAGGAAACTGTTTTATACCGCATTTATTACCCGCCCTAATTGCGGAATTATTGTCTTCTCTCGGTCGTTACAAGAATACGACGCGAAAACAGATGGCCTCCTTCATAAAATTGAGTCCAATTGGAAATTGTAAGTTGTATATCTAATAATTACCTAACAAAATAAACATTTTTTTTTGTAATTGTAATGATGGCTTTTTTACAAAATACGAGGACCAAAAAATATAATATTATTTTGAAATTTTAGTATAAAAATTTAAATCAATTTGTAAACAATCACATTGAAAGAAATAAATAAGTATAGTCTTCCACACAAAGGTTCGGAATTATAATACGAAAATATAACAGCTTTAGTTTTATGATGTAGCGATGAATTTATAAAAAAGTCGCAATAAAATAAACAATCTAATTTTTTTTTAATTGTTCTGTATAAAAAAAGAAAATTTAAATTTAAAAAAGATATAGGTCGAGGAAACTTCGAATATCGCAATTTATACGTAGGCCCCTCGTATCTAAACACGGTCCATTCCGATCTTAAAGTATACGATGTAAATATAGTAATATATTTCTGGCCCGCGGCTATTTTCGATGGTATAATTAACGAGTCTGGATACGATGGGCGGGGGCCGGATGAAAACAAAACGAAACCACGCCAAAGTCATCGTCCAGAAAGCCACGTTTAAATATAAACTATATAAAACCATCACTCGCGTCAACCTTCTTATTAACTCCTTTCCAACTCAGCCGCGATAGAATCTAAAACAGTTTTCACCGAAAGGTGCTATGAATGATCTATTTAAAGATTGAAATAATAAATAACGTTTCGAATCTTACCTTACCTTGGAATATTTTAAATAACTATTAAACATAAAATGATGTAAATAAACAAATATTCTCATAAACACATTAAGAAATTAAATAGGTTGATGTATAAATTAAAAAATTAAAACTATGTTAAGTAATTGAGAAATCATTGTAATAAGATGCCGGTTCTTTAAACACTTTCTTACAAAACCATTGATAGAAACTAATCGATTTTCACCTTAAGTATGAATTGAATTATTGAGAAGTGAAAATGAATGAAGCTGAAATGAGAAACTTTTCTCCTCAAACATCTTTAAGTGAAAGTGAAATTCATACAAACAAACAGTCTAAAGAAGGTATTTGCATTCATCTTTTCGTTAGTTGTTTGTAAATTTTTAGTTTTTAAGTATTTGACTTTTTAATGGTTTATAAACAATTTTTATAAATATTTTTCACGACTATTTTATTAACATTATTTTCGCAGATTTTTTACTTTATTATTCTTATATTTTTAACAGTAAAATTTTTATCCTTTATTTATGTTAGCACGATGATGGACTTTTTTACGAAACTAGTTATCAGGATCAAAAAATACAATAATAATATGATATAAATTATGATTTTATTGACGTTTTTGACATCGACCGATCTCCGGCAAATCTCCGGCGCGTCGCCAGAAAAAACAGAAACCGTTTTTGGAAAGTGCTGTTTGATCTATGGATCTGACCTTTCATAAAATTTTGTCTGCCTATGTTATTATTTATATAAAAGTGAAATCATATTACATTATTGATTACGAAAATGTTCGAAAATCCAGTTACTTACTTAGGTTTACTTACATTTTAAGAAAAGAACACAAAAACACCTTAATTTATTTATTTATTTATTTTGATTGAATGAAATCAAAAATCAAATTAAAATGAAATTTGAATTTTTTCTGTTCATTTATGAGGAAATAACATTTGTGCTAATATTTTATCGTTAGTCAATAATAATAAAAATATTACACTGAAAAATCTATTTAAGCATTTGAGGAACTGCGCGCAAAAGCAAATATATCCATTTTGTAAAATTTTTCAGGAGACACAGAAAACGTATAAAATTTTGGCCCTTCAGTGTATCAAAAAACTGATTACAGGATAAGTTTTGTCATATGGATTGGCTTTCTATAAGAGTTTTTTTTTTGAAATATTTTTTATGTTTGAAAATATTGCAAAACAAGGTTGGATTTATTCGGTTTTGCTTCAAAATTAACGAAATAAATTTAATAAAATTCACTAGGAATGAAACACTATCCTTTGACTCAAAATTTAATGAAATAAACACAAATTAGATCCGACCACACCTATACAATATCGTCAGGTAAGCAGCTTTTTGTTCTCACTGGTCCAAGTGAACTAAGTAGCTCTCTGTACCACTGCAAATCTTCCCGTTCTTTTCATTCGAATCCAAACATTTTTTTCATCAAATGGCCCAACTTTTTTTTTCCAGGCATTTGATTTCTCGGTGGTAAAGTTCGCAAACTTATTATATCTGATTTGCCCTTTCTTATGAGTTTTTGGCTAGTTCCTGTTATTGATCCAAAGTTATAAAATTCTGAGCAGGTTACTGCAATGTATGCATTTTTACTTTCATCAAAGATTTTGTTTAGTATTATTCTCTTAGCCTCTGCTATTCTTATGACTTTTTGATGCACCTTCTCTAAAACCTTAACATCGAATACTCTCTATTCTTTTCTATGTAATGTTTTCACTACACCTACTTCAGCATATATTCATATATTCATACAATCGAATATATTCATCTCTGGAAAGAATTTCCGGGTTCTTACGTAACAGTTTTTCTAACCTACCAAATACTTTAACCGGGTTTGCTCTAAAATGTGGATTCGTCCGCTTTTGCTGTAATACGTCAACTTTAAATACAATTTAGACATGCGTTTTTTTAAGTTTTACCTACAAAGACTTGTAAAAATGATTAGAATAGAGGAAAATCATATAGTTAATATGTATAACTCAATTTCGTCAAAATATGGATTTATCCGATTTTGCAGGCAAGCTCCTCATTTAAATTAGTTTTGTCTTATAAATTTTAAGTTTTTCAGGTACTATTGAAGAAAAGATAAATTGCACTGTAAAGAGAAATATGCAAAATCTTCTTCGTTTCTTTCATTAGCTCCACCCAGAAGTCAAAAAATTAATCCCTAACCCAGTAATACCGCCATATACGCGGCATGACGTGATATTTTAGGAAATCTGATAGGTTCCTATTATTTTTCTAAAATTTTCTCTTAAGTGTCCTTTTGTATGGACATATATGTTCATATACTATTACTCTATTATTACTGTAAGTTTTCATAAAATCCAATAAATCGGTATTAATTATGCACCTTTCCTCGTTCTGGAAATGAAGCACTTAATTTCTTAAAAACTAGTTTTAGAAAAAAACGTGCTCATTCATTAAGGATAAAAGAAAGGGATAAAAGAAATCTTACATCTTTCTCTTCGTGATGCAATTTATCTTTTCTTCGATAGTACATTATATCATTTAAGATCTTACATAATGTCTCTGCAAACCCTCATTTTCAAAAATATTTAAGCTCCCAATGATAAAAAGACAAACGAATTTTTTGCGTTTTCTCGAAACTTCTGCTAAATTATAACATAATAATATGTTATATCGTAATAAAACATATTTACTCTACCAGATGCCACTAATCCACATATCACTTTTGATAAAAGGATGACTGTACCTTTATTATCCCTGAACTCTTCAACTGAATCGTCTATTTCAGAAAGGGACTAAGTAACATTTTTGTAGTTTTGAGAAAAACGACAAAAAAGGAAAATTTCTAATTTAAAGATTATTCATGGCATTTTTTATTATAAATTCTATGTTTAACTATCAGTACATGTTGTCCTGACATAATTTATTGTTTTTTCAATTGCGATAGAGAAAAAAAAATCAAACTGAAAAAATTGTACTTAGTACCTTTTTGCAACAAACCTCATGTTTATAGATTTAGTTTATTTTGTTCTCTCATATTAACATAACAAACAGTATCCAAGATGTTTCATTAACTAAAAAAAGGATTATAGACATTTACAATAATATATTTCACTAATTGTAAGTTTTTAAGAGAAAGAACGAAAATTGACACTAAGAAAACAATATTATATATATTTTTTTTCATTAATCCGTACTGTTATTTTCTTTTTTGGTGTTAGATGGCCATTTTAATATTTCCTGGTAAAATTTCAAATATGGTTCTTCAAAGTAAGGAAGCATTTTATTTAGATGTTCAGTCTTGGATTTCAAAATTGGAAATTTATCAGTATAAGCTTTGGTTATGGGCATTTTTATCGTAGTTTTACCAGAACTTTTTGGTGTATGCAAATGAAATGTGTGAGGTATGAAACTATTTATGTACTCTGAAACCACAACGTATCCAGGTATTTTATGTTCATGAAGAAAATAATGAAAGTAAGATATTGAAAATGGTTGTTTGTTAACTCGAGTCACACCGGGTTTCATACTTTCAAGAGAGTTTGCAGTTTTCTTGTAGTATTTAGGCCACCAGTTCTTAAAATCGATTATGTCTTTAGAAGAAATTACGATGATACATAGTCCCTTTCTACAACAAACTAAAAATTCTATCCCGACAATAAAATGTTCCAGGTATATAAAGTATAAGCCTTTCTACTCATAACGATAGGTCTACAGCCAGAGAGCAAGAATATAAATTTATCTAAAAATCGTCAAAAATGTTACTTACAATTAGTCCCTTTCTGAAATAAACGATTGAATTGTATTTTTTTCCTAACAAACAACCTCTTCCCTCATTAAATTAATATTGCAATGTTTTAAATATTAATTTTAATGGATAGATTAAGTTGAAATATTAAAGAAAAAGTATAAAAATGAACTCGATATCATGAATATTTTAGTAGCAAAGTTGTTGGTTCATCTGTTTTCTTTTTAATTTTTTATAAAAAGGGGCTTGTCAGCTTAGATCATTTTGATTCATTATACGACGATTCTACAATTATCTCTAATTCATTCACAGAAACTTTCACCAATTAACTATAAAACCCTCATTCACTCATTCATAACTCACCTACTCGTAAACGTGATAAAATCCTACGTTTGAATTAAAAGGTCAGCGTTTTATTCATTTTTATTAAAAAAAATAATAATGAAAATGTACCACATAGAAAAAACCCACCCACATAGAAAAAATTAATTGGATTTTAGGTAGAATACGGAGAATTTATATTATTATTATTTTTTTTAATTTAAATTTTATCTTTATACCTAATGTAAGTAAAATTTATGGTTTTAAACTTTGTTGATGTAATCAATATTTATGGCTCTATTGGTATTCATATATTGTTTTTGTATTCAAATATCAGTCGAAACGAAGTCAAGCAAAAAAAAAAACTTTTATATTTTATTTGCCGTTATATACAGGTGTACGTTAATCGCTACCACGATTGATGTTTGCCCAACACTGTTATCTGATCTGTGCGTCTAAAAAATGTTGGCCAGTCTATTACACTGGCCAACATTTAGCCAACAAAAAATACTTCATTAAAGAACTGGATAATAAAAATGGAACACCCTGCATTTTGTTTACAATATTACTCATGAACTTTATTCTTTCTCCCAAATAATATATTCCCCACAGTCCCATTACACTCTAGTAATTACAACCCACCATCTTTTTTTAATTAACCTGATCCATTAAAGTCTTTGACCTAAAAAATTAAAATTCCAAAACGTAAAAACACATATTGTTAGGTTCTCTCATTTCCATTCCATTTTCGTTAGGTACTTTTTTTTAATTTTTATTACCCCCAGTTTAGGAGTTTTCCATTTGGGAGTTTCAATTTGCGGTCAAAGCGGATGTCCTGACCAAAAAGCTCTCGTCTCGACACACACGGAGGCGTCACCCGTCCATCTTTATATATATATAGAACTGGGAGGTGGCGGTTCGCTTGAATGCCGCTCGTATACATGAAGCGATTCGTGCCAACTCTACCGTTTTCATCAACTTTTTCCCAGTTGAATTGGCGCCTCCTGTGCGCCCGGCCGCGCACACACGAACAAAAACCGTCCAAAAAATACCCGATAAACCTATAAACTGGTTTAAAAAGTTTCGGTTTTAGTAGTTAGTTTCGTTCCGGTAGTTAGTTTTGGTGGGAAAATGCTGAGAATGTTGCATTTCAATTTGCGTACGTCCTAGAGAAGGATATATTTAGATGCGAACATGTTTTGTGCGGTGGACGTGTGTTTGTTTATGCGATGGGCGATGTTGTTTCGCACGTGGCTAGAAAACTAATCGAAATCTGCTGCTATTACTACTGACTGCTTCGTGATCTGATCGACATCTGGTTAACGATCTCGAAACGGTTCTTTCGCCGCTTTGTCGCTGGGTTTGAGCTTTTGCTTGACGATGTCTGTTTTTCCAGGTTGTTAAAGCTTTTTATTACGTTATAAAACCCACGATAGATCTTTTATCAGATCGTATCGAAAACAAACATTTTACGATTTTAATTTAAAGTGGGATCGAAACTGACGGTTGTATTTTTCAATTTGGCGTTATAGATGGTTTCGTATGGCTATAAATTTTAATCCCCGTCAAAATATCCTATTTTAGAAAGGTGTGGGAACTATAATCGTAAAAATATTTATGGTTTTCTAAAAATACGATTCCTTCTTTAAAAAAATTTTTAAACAACAATAGTTTGAACTTTTTTTTAGGTCAATATAATTTGATCTAAACACAAACAACCTGGTCTTAAAATAACCGGACAACTTACATTCCGTGCTGTTTATATCGCGTAGTTCATTTCATCTTATTTTTGAATTCATGAAACTCCGGTCTGTAACTTCTTTGCAAGTCAAATTCGTCTCTTTACTTTCGTTATTGTTGGTAAACTCTCTTCGTTGCACGTGTTTAACCTTATTTATTACTACTTCATTTGCGATTTATGGTTTAACATTATACTTTACGAATAATTTTAAGGAGGTTTAATTTTGATGTTTTAATGTTATTTATTTATTCTAAAAAAAAAATTTAGTTTATTTTGTAATAGAATTCGTTCCTTAGTTATAATTTTTTTGGCATTTCTTTAAATTTTTAAAGGTAGTTGAGGAGATGAATAAATAGAGAAGGTAAAACAAAAAGGGGTTGTTAACCCAAATTTCCCATACTTTCTTTGGTTTTTTTGGAAAATTTGGTTTAATATATTTAATATTCATTAACTGACTTTTGCAATACAAGATCTTTCATAATTGCACGGCATTATTTCAGGGATATGTTCTCCAGCAGGAAATAAGCAAGAAAGTTTATATAAACATAAGTCTCAAATTAATTTTTTATCAAAATATTGAAAAGTTAAAGATAGATATCTAAATGTCTTGGATTTAATCAGATAGAAGTGGATTGCAATTCCAAAGTGCTTTTGTGTTTGACAGATTATTAATAAGAAGACTTCCATTTTGTGTTATCATGGGAGACACCATAAATTTATTCACTTTTGAAGAACAAAACATGCTCTTAATTTATGGCGAGGTACATAAAAACCTTGCTGCTGTTCGAAAATATGAAACATTTCCAACTAGGAGGATACCAAATCGGAAAACGTTTGAAGCCATTGAAAGATGTCTAAGGGAAACTTGCACGTTAAAACCACGACGATAAAACGCTGGTCGACAAAGATTTCAACGAACTGCTAACGTTGAAGAAGGGATATTCAATGTTGTTCTATCTCCTACTATAGGGTGTCTCAAAATTAACGCAAGATTTGAATTAAATAGAAAACACAGTTTTTAGTGTTTTGATTGTAATTTTTTATTGATTCATAAAGTACAAGGGATAGGATTATTTATGAAATAACACATCGGGCAAATGGCCTCCACGGTTTTGCATACACATATGTACTCGTTTGTCGAAATTTTCCATGACCATTCTGCATAAATGTGGCTGAATTTCGTTGATGCAACGTCGAATCTCCTCTATAAAAAGAAATCTAATGGGGTTAAATCACACGATTTATGAGGCAAATTTTGATCACCGAAACGAGAGAGTACGCGACCTGGAAATGTCTCATGCAGTAATTGAAGTGTTTCATGGGCTGTATGACATGTGGCACCGTCTTGTTGAAACCACATATTGGCCACATCAATATCATTCAATTTCAGCAGAAAGAACTGTGTTAACATGTCGCGATATCGAGCATCAGTAACAGTCACTGCTTGACCAGCCTCATTTTCAAAAAAGCATGGTCCAATTACACCTCCAGCAAAAATCCACACCAAACAGTGACACGTTGTGGATGCATTCGTTTTTCGACAATCATGTGGGTTTTCAGAACCCCAAAAGCGGTAGTTTTGGCGATTAACAAACCCATCAAGGTGAAAATGTGCTTCGTCGCTTAGGATAATTTTGCTCGAATCATCAGCATTCAGTTGTTGACGCTCAATAATCCATACAACAATCTCTCTTCGCTGTGCATGGTCATTGGGCTTCAGTTGTTGTGTTAAATAAATTTTGTAAGCATGTAGACACAGATCTTTAGTGAGTATACGTTGTAGAGAGCTTCTTAAAATTTGCAATTCTTGTCCACGATGCCGAATTGAGGTTCCTGGATTGTCGCCGACACTCGCACGCACCGCTTCGATATTGACATTTGAACGGCTTGTTTTTGGACGACCAGTGTGTTTGGTGTCTCTCATAGATTAAATATCGCCGTTCCGGAAGAACATCGACACAACTGCAAAATAAAAAAAATTACAGGAAAAGCAAAAATAATTAAAATCCGCATTTTTTGGATACATTGATGGCCTTAACTCATTTCGTCAAAAAATTGCAGTTACGTCGATGTTGTTCCGGAACGGCGATATAATATAGTAATATAGATAGGCAACTCCCGACTTTTAATTTTGACAATGTTTTTAGTTCAACCCGCACCGCATTTGGCGCTAATGAGCAAACGCGGGAATTTTTAAAATCTTAAAAAAAATATTAGTCCTATTTGTTACAAGACCATGCATGGTAAAATTAAACAAAAACAAATTTTGCTTGTAGCCTGTTTGTTTTTTGTTCAATTTCATCATACACAGCTTAAAAAATACTAAAGGGTTTAGAGTACAACTCAAGGACACTCTTCAGTACAACTACTAACACAACTTTATTCTCGTCGATCTTATTCTGGCCGTAGTTAATATCAAAACAATTTTTAACAACAAAATAATATTTTGAATAACCACATAAAAAGAAACCTCGCATCTTCAGCAAATTTACAGTTCCCACATCTCACGATGCTAGTGAAATCAAATATTCGCGTAGTTCCCATCAGAGCCTTTCATCTTTGGACGTATTTCTGGACATACGTGACAATATTCCAGTCATTCGATACTACTGAACACAAATTGCAACACTAAATACGATGTTAACATTTTTTTCAAGAATTTCAATACAATTACGATACTTCGTTCACTCGCGTATTTGACATATGTAGATGTCAGATATTATGTTCGACATCTTATTGTCAGTGCGTTTCATTTTGGCCGGTAAAGAAGCTGTTATTTTCCGATATCAGCGCTTCCAGCAGGGTGGGCGAACTCTATGTAAAATATTTGAAATTGATTTTTAGTACGTAAACCGAAACACCTTTAGCGCTGATGTATAATTAGTGAAGTCCCTAGATTTATAAATCTAGGGATATTCATTTTAAACAAATACGAAAATACAACAACGTTTCCATGACAACACGTTCAAAACATATTTTAACTTCATGTAAGAGCATTCGGAGTTATTATGATTGATTTTTGATCATTTCGAGCTTAAACGTGAAACATAACGTTTACAGTGACTACAATTGTGTTCCGTAGTATTTTTTTACTTCTATTACCGGTAAGTGTTGATTAACTTTCAGATTTTTACAATCTTTCGTTACATTATGTTTCCTTTTCAAATATATATAGCGTGTACGGTTTCTATTTGTAATGATAAGGAGTCTTCCCGCTATCGATTCCCGAATTGCAGTAAGGATCCGGAGAGATTAAATAAGTGGATTTGGGCTAAGTGGATATTAGGTATATTTGTTTTATTTAATAAATTACGCATTCTTGTATTAGCTTCATAAGTGAAAATAAAAAAGATTAATCTATTTAAAAAAATGTTTTTTCTTTTATCATTGCTACTTATTTTTTGTACACAATAAGTGAGTCACTTATGGCTCACTTATTGTAATACGAATAAAGAAATAAAATTAAATAAAAAAATATTTTATTTCAAATTTCGCGGTTTTTTTGAATAGTTGCACATCAGCGCTGTGAGTTCTCGGTTTACGTACTAAATTTGACGCATTTCAAAAATCTAGTGGGAGTTCACCTTCTATATCTTTCTTTTTCTATGGCTTCCAGTGATGCGGGTTGAACTAAATTTATTGTCAACGAATTTCTATACAGAGGTAACATAGCCTGATTTCTACATTCAGTTTTAACTGTCAAATTAAATGAAAGTCATTTTATAAAATTTTATGTAAAATTCGTTACTTTGGCAAAGAAATTGACAATTTTGAAGAATATATCAAAAAATAATAAATGATTAGGCAAATTAAAATATAGTACGGATAAAGTAATCAAAATGTACTCATCATAGTCAGATCGCAGATTTTAATGGAAAAAAGTTAAGCATAAACCTTGAGACTGGAGAAGAAAAGCTAAACACTCAAACTCCAAATCCAATACCTTGTAAAATAAAAATAAATAAATAATAGCCTGATTTCTACTAACCCTAAACTGTCAACTGTCGATTTATGTTTTTTTAGGGTTGTCAACACTTTACTGCATGAATTGCGGCAAATTAAAATCTTGCGTTAATTTTGGGACATCTTTATTAGCACCAGAAAATTGTCACATTTTAATGTTTCATCTGCATATGACGAACATTGCGCGAGCGACAATTGTATCCATATCACGTTACGTGTGTACAACATTTGTTACCAGAAGATTATAACAAGCGCATAAATTTCTGCCAGTGGTTGATTCGACTATGCAGAGATCTTAACTTCCTGAGCTGCCTGCTAGTTATCAAATCTTGCTTTACCAGAAATGGAATTACTAATTTTGGAAACACTCATACTTGGAGCGACGAAAACCTTGCTTGAAAACGAGTGCTATTACGCATTACCAACATACCTATTCAATAAATGCCTGGTGTGATCTTCTTGGTGATTATTTCATCGGCCCTTTTTTACCAACAAGGCTTTTAGAAATATCTTACTTGAATTTTTTGCAAAATAATCTGTATGAGCTTCTAGAAGATACTTCGATTGCCAACAGGCAGGGGATGTGGTTTATGCATGATGGTGCCCCTACTCACTTTTCTCATATTGTTACCGCTTATTCAAACACAGAATATGTTAACCGATGGGTTGGCCGAAACAGACCTATTAAATGGTCACCAAGATCTGCTGATCTAACGCCATTAGATTATTTAGTGTGGGGCTGGATGAAGTTTGTGGTTTATTCTACGTCTATTACCACGCAAGAAGAGCTAAGAAATCGCATCAAAGAAACAGCAGCTACTATGAGGGGTCGTCCCGATGCTATAAGCCGTGCTAGAGAATCATGGATTCGTCGTGCTGAATGCTGCATTGAACAAAGTGTTATGAAAGCATTAGCAGTCTAATATTCGACCAATAGATCCTTAGTATATAGTACGAGCGCACACTGGTCACGAATCGAACCAGTTTACAAATATAAGCCAGGTAGAGGAGAATCGGTTGAATTTTCAACCAGTGTCCGTTCCTATGAGTTGCGCTGATGATGATTTGGCTTTCGACATCGATGATTCTATTTGAAAGCTTGACTTTGACTCTCGTCAGCCTGTGCGTCGACAATTTCTAACACAAGGTGATTTTATATCGGATGAAGATGAACCAATGGCTACTGTTGCCATCAAGTCAATGCTAAAACAAAAACCTCAACTCCAAAATACTGGCCTTTTCTGGACGAAAGCACTTTATTTACCACATATGTTCCAGGCTACTAGTTTTCAAGAATTTCAGTATGTTGGATGACGACTTTCTAACCATAATTATAACCGAGTCCAACCGGTATGCGCAACAAAATAATACTGCGCTAGACTTTAAAGGAGTTGAAGGCATTTTTTGGCATACTTATTGTAATGGGTTTCAATTCTCTTCCTAGCCTAAGATTATATTGGTCATCTGACCAAAATTTTCATCATTCAAAAATAGCAGATGTTATGTCTCTGAAGAGATATCTGAAAATACTTTGTTATTACCACCTGAATGACAATCAAGCTATGCCAAAAAAAGGGAGATCAAAATTATAATAAATTATTCAAAGTGAGACCTAGGATAAGCTACTTGAACAATTCATTTTTAAAGTTTTACACTCCATACAGGAATTTAGCAGTGGATTTAGCATGGTTGCCTTCAAAGGCAGAACCCATCTTAAACAATATATGCCTCTAAAACCAATTAAAAGAGGAATCAAGGTATGGGCTCTCGGTTGTTCACAGACTGGATATTTACTGAAGTTCTCAATATATGAAGGCAAGAAGGAATGCAACGAAGAGAGTTCCTTGGGCGACAAAACTGTATTAGAATTGACTAAGCCCTTCGAAAACAAATTTTATTGCAATTATTTTGATAATTTTTTTACTAGTTTCTCATTATTATCAAAACTTCTTGACAGGAAACTGTTTGAATGCGGAACGCTGAGGTCAAATAAAAAAGACTTTCCGAAAGAACATTTAGTGCCAGACAAAAGCCTCCGATCAGGTGAATTTGGTAATGTTGGCACCAGCAATATAACTAACAACAAATAGAAAGACAGGGGAACAAAATGTATATTTGAGTTTTTTTCCTTCTTTTCTCTTTAATTGTATTGTTATAAGACTCCAATAATTTTTATGTAAAAAATGCATTCTTTTTTATTTTTCATTATCTGCCCTATAAAGGGTTAACATTTAATATAAGATAATTTTTTACATGTGAATTTACTTCTATCACTTTAGAAAATTTTCTATTTTGATTTTTGTAAAGATCAAAACATTTTTCTTTAAAGTAAAAAAAACCGTTCAAATTGTAACAAATATAGATTTCTTTTTCAAAACAAATTTTATTTTTGAGTAGAAAGAAAAACAAGATTATTTCAAACGTCGAACATGCTAAAAATAACCAAACACTACAAATCCGTTTACCTCGTTTAGTTTTCCCTCTATTTTTTCTTTTTTATTTTTATTTTCGAATGCACGAAATTTCGATCCCCAACAATTTTTGCAATTCAAATTCGTCCCACTATTAGTCAACCACTTCACCCACGTGTTCAACCCTATTTATTATTGCCGTAGTTTTTTTTTCTTTTTTGAACCTTTTGTTATTAAAACGGGACCTTTATACCCGTTGTAAATTTTCAAAGAATATGCATATACATAGAACGCCTTCGTGCGGCATGAAAACGGATCGATAGCCGCATTGCTAATTGTAACATCATTACTAATCCCCGACATTTCGCCCTATTATACACATCGTGTGCAGATAACATTGATAAATCGCGTGCGTTACGTATATCGCACGTGCCATTTCAAACCCACGTAATGTACCTATTAAATTTATATTATGATTAATTGTTTTTGTTTAATATCAATAGATGGAAATAATTGATGAAATAATAATAATAAATGTTTGGTTTTATTGGTATTTGTTTTGGATTTATGTGATTTATCTAATTGAAGTTTAGATTTTTTATGATTTATGATTTAATTAAAAGTTTAAAGTTCAGTGAAGGTTTAATTATCTTATGCAATTAGAAATAATGCAATTAGGTTGAATGGTTATAGATTTGATCTTAATTTCGTTCACCTACTTTTTTACTTTTTTTTTCTTTGAAAGTGTCATTGACAAAGAATCAAAATAGAGCAAACGTGGACGTAAAAACCTCGTAGATGTTATCACAATCGAGCTATAAGTAGCTGGTAGTGGTCATACTACGATTCCTTCGTTAAACAGTGTCAAGTCACGCCAACAACTCGTACTTTTGTTTTCATTGTTTTCTTCATTCCAATGCAGCTTTTGTTTCATGCAAATCCACCACCCCTGTATATTCGTGCCAAGTTTAATAACCACGTCACGCCATCAAAGATTAATTATATCCTTACTTTTGTTGGTAAATTTACTAAAATTAAACTAAAATGCATTTTATTTTTTTTTACTTTTGATATTTAAATTAAACTAATTACATAATATTACTAAAAAAAAATATTTAAATTTCAAATCATTTTTTTTTGTTTTAAAGTAATTTTAATTTTTAATTTAATATTTAATTTAATTTTTTTATTGGTTATAGGTTCAATAATGTTTCACGTAAGACGTAGACCGGCAGATTGTGCCCCTCGGAAACGAAAAAAGAAACCGGGGGCCCTCGGGGCGAATGCCGGCAATCCCAGAGATATTCGGGGGGATGCCATCCCCATTTTGGTGGAATTGGGACCGGACGGATCGGCCCCCCTTCCGGGGGATACCGCAAGGACCGTTCGGTTAAATAATGACGTGATGGAGGTGAGTAAGAACGTTAATAAACTTTGAATTAAGTAACATTGATGAATCGGGCTTAAGAACGGCTTTTCTTTGTAAATGGGAAACGGCGGATTACGAAAACGTAAAGGTGGAGGATCGTTTCTAAACGCTACATACGTACGTCGTCGTCGTTTCTCACGGGAATACAGTTAATTGCATTCAGATATTCCGAGAGGACTGCGACTACGATACGACTACGATGAACGTCTTCGACCCACTCGATACCCGTTTAATAATGAATTCGACCGACTTAATGGGACGGGTGATTTCAAATTTTAACGATCTACTACGCTGTTTTGAATTACATAAAAAAAAGTTATAGTAGTTATTAAATAACATAGCAGTACATAATAATTTAATAATCATGTGTTATTACGAATATGTGATGTAATTAAAAAGTTTAAGTAGGTTCATAATTTATTTCATTGGGTTGGCAACTAAATAATTTTGCCATCAACGACATTTTGCCATCTTTCAGGCAGCATCATAATCCCACGTTCATAAAACTTCTGGTTTTTATTAGCAAAAAACTGACTCATGTACGATTTAACATCATCATCATTATTGAAATTTTTACCATTCAAGGAGTTTTGTAAAGATCGAAACAAAAAGTAATCAGATGGTGCAAGGTCAGGACCATATGGGGATGTGGCAAAACATCCCAACCAAGCTCCAATAATAATAATTATACAACACCTTTTCCATTTGTCAATTCGGGTCGCTTTTCTTCAACTGCAGTATTTAATTTCGTTAGTTGTTCAATGTAGAAATCAGAATTGATCGTTCGGTTGGGTGATAAGAGTGTGCATGTATGTGAAAATGTATGGGAGAATGCATGTATGTGATATATGAAAGCTTCTCTGCAATCTCACGTACTGTACTGTGACCATCCGAATCGATTATTGCTCTGATCAGGACTTCATCACCTTCAACTGGACGACTAGAGCGTTTTTCGTCTTTGAGTGAAAAATGACCAGAACGAAATTTGGCAAACCAATTTGGCAAAATATGACGAAAATGTTTCTTTTGATTTCCCATTTTTCAACTGAGGCCAAAGGAAAACTACACAACCGATCAAAAAACTTTTTTTACCGATTGAGTGCTGAATTGCCAACTATCAAATAACAAAATGTGTTTTACATTTGTGCTACGTTTGCAAACATGAAAATTCAACTGAAGCAATCTATGAGTGAAATCCGCAATTACTTAGTTGCCAACCCAATATTATTTCAGTAATAGAAAATCTTGTTATTAATTTTTTAAAATTGTGTTGTAAAGAGGATTTGAATCAGTGGTGGGAATATGATCATAAATTTAAAAATTATTTGCAGTATTAAATGTTTAATTTTTAAAAATTGATGTTTTAGTTTCCGTTGTCTATTGTAACGACCTTATCCTTGCACAGCTAAGGAAAAACATTATCGTCGATTTAAATATGTGATCATAATTACTAATAAAAGTCACTTCTGTATTGTTCAATGATAGAATAGAATCAAAGAAGAAAGATCTTCAACTTTTTAACCCATGTAATCAAAAGTACTTCAAAGGTCGTTCAACGGTGGTTCAAAAGTGGTTGAAAGGTGGTTTAAGAGTAGTTTAAAAGTGGTTCAAAGGTTGCTCAAAAGTAGTTCGAAGGTCTTTTTAGGTGGTTGAAAAATAGTTTAATGGTCGTTTAACAGTTTGACTGCCAAGCGGGTTTACAAGGAAATCTCCGTCAGGCCACGCGTACCGCTGTACGAAGCGTATTCTGCTATACATATGTTTTCAGTTTGCACACAAACTTTTCTACCAAGGACTAACATTAATAATTTTTACACGAGTACTCATAACTCGAGTTATGAGTTAGCGATATCATGCCTAAACCTCAAAACTCATGTGGTGGGTACACTTAGGAATAACAAAAAATTTCTCCCAAAAGATGTTCTTCATTGCAAACTAAGAAAAGGGGGATGGTATCCAAAGAAGATAGTAACGAAATTGTGGTGCTCAAATGGAGATACAAAACACGCTCCTATCATGGTACCCAGTACAAAAGAAAATCGTAGCATTCGTGTTGTTTCTCAAAGCCAACAGACGTCTCCAACATTGAAACCACTAGCTGTTGTTTAATATAATCCGGGAAAGTGTGATATAGATTATTTTGACCAAATGGTTTCTTCTGCCACCATATTATCGCTGTTTGGAAAAATAATTCCGGAGGAAGCATTAGACGCGCGTGCAAAAAATGTTATGCGGATAAAAGACGTCGAATGGGTCGATCAGAGAGACGAGAGAATTAAAAAAAAACAACTTATTGTCCAAGATATCCCAACCAACCCCAGTTTTGTATAGAATGCTTTAAAGTTGTACATTCTAAATAATTTTCTTAACAAACCATTTTCGTATCATTTTTTTAACAATTCAATAGTTTTGTTACTTCCTCTGTAAAATATCTTTTCGAAATATCTTTACGAATATCCTTCGTAAAAAGTCAAATAAGCATCACCCTAACACGGGTGACATAGCTTGACCAGAAACTTTACTGTTACCTGAAAATAAGTGACGTGGCAGTCAACGTGTTAAAGGCTCAAATCTGGCCCAACAGACTTCCTAGGTGGTTTAAGAGTAGCTCAAATGTGGTTCAAAAGTAATTCAGAGGTCGTTTAAAGGCTCAAAAGATGGTCAAAAGAAGTTCAAATGTGGTTTAAGAGTAGTTCAAAAATGATTCAAGAGTGTTTTTTTTTCTCCGCGAAAAAATTGAAGCTAGCCAAAATTATAAAATAGACCTATAAAATACACTTCTCTAGTAAATGTAACATTACAGCAAAAAATTTTTTATCCTTAGTTGAAATATTCGGTACTTCCGCTGCAAACAATGGAGATTTATTAAGAAATCACGTGTCTACTTATGTTCAAAGTTCTAAAGTCCAGAATCTTCAAAAAATCGGCATTTGAACTTGTACTTCAAATGTGTATCCTTACAATAATGTTTCTGAAAAAAAAGATCGCGGACAAAAAGATTTTTGGCAGCCTGAAGAAGCAGCTCATTTTTCAATTTAAAAAATTTTTAGTCGCTTTGAAAATAGGAAACCAAAAATTATCTTACACGTAAATGATATCCTTAAAGTAACAACGTCACAAGTCACAATCTTTTTAAAAATTAGTTAGATAAGTTTCTGCGGTCAGTAGATACTTACTATTCACTCATTTAATAAAATAAATGTCATCACATTAAAATAAATTCTTGCAGTTGTTTGTCGTTTGAGTCCGGGAGAATTTTATATCCATACAAATGCAGCGCAATAGCGCTTCCCCGGACTCAAACGGTTAAGTTTTCAAATATATACCAATCATGATGAGATTTACCGTATTTATTTTTTTAAAGAGATTTTAAAGATATCAAAGTTTAAAACAAAGTATTATTTTAGATAAGTTTTTTAATGAATAATTTATTATTATTATTTTTTTTTAAAGGTGGGTTCGGCAAATGGAATCGCTCTACAACTTTACGGTCCGCACATCCAACCAAGACACTGCGTTATAACGAACACGGACGGGGTAACGTCGCTGACTCCGTGTCACGCGGACGCCCACACTTACGTGAACGGCCAAAGAATACACCAGACCACGATACTCGCTCACGGCAGCCTTATTAAGTTCGGAAACAGCAATACCTATCGGTTTTTGGATCCCTCGCAAGAAGAAAGATCTCGGCATCCCGGCATCGTTGATAATTCTCGAATATATGATAGGTAATTTGAATCCGTATTCTTCACTTTGATGCTTTAGTGCTTGATTACCTTTTTTATTTTGGTGTTGGTTTTTGATTTGGTTTAGTTTTTTAGATATAGTTTGTTTTTTTAGATTTAGTTTAGTTTTTTAGATTTAGTTTTTAATTTCGTTTTCTTTTATTTTGCATCCATTAAAACTATTAGGTCACCAAGAGCACTTAGTCCCATTGACCATAACAGGGAAAACTTTGAGACCACTTTTGACCTTGAAGGGAATGTTGAAACTGTTTCAACGGCGAGTGGACCAAGGGAGGATAATCGATCGCTTGGTTCATCATCAGAAAATAGGTTTGTTTTTTCGACGATTCATCAAATAATAAAAATCACAACTTTTACTTCTTTTTTTCATCATAAATAAATGTTGACTTTTTATTTTAATTAATAAAATTATTTTTTCCAGAGTTGGAGCTATGGATAGATATCCAAGAGGTCACGATCCAATCCTCCCTGCCGTTTTAGAATTCCCCGAAGAACCTCAAGAACTCTTCTTAGCCCGGGTTATAACCCACCTTGACGTAACAACTCCAACTTTCCGCTTAGCCCCGGCTTACACGCTTTATCTCTGCGCAAGATACCGAGCTTCAACCCACTACAGACCGGAATTAACGCCAACGGAACGAGCTCAAAAGCTTACCTTACTTCTTCAACACGCGGCAAAACTTGTACGACACACGGTTCAAGATAGAAGTACGGAAAGCGTCTCCCAAGCTTTTTGGTTGGCGAACGCGTCCGAATTGTTACACTTTTTAAAGTCCGATAGACACGTGAGCGCCTTTTCGGTTCAAGCGCAAGACACTTTAGCCGATTCGGTCCAATTGGGGTTTAGGAATTTGGTCGCGTGTCTTACGGACGAGTTAAATTCGGTAATGGGGGGCTTGATGATGGCGGAAACGCAAGAGGATCATCCGAGGGAGATAATTAACGTCTTGAGCAACGCAATGAACTTGTTGCGGAAGTGTAGGGTAAACGCGGCGCTGACTATACAGTTGTTCTCTCAGCTGTTCCATTGGATCTCTGCCAGGAGCTTGTCGACGATTATTAATAATTCTCAGTTGTGTACTCGATCGTTTGGAACCAGACTGTTTAATAGACTTCGGAATTTACAAGCTTGGGCGGAATCACAAGGTTTGTATTTTTTTTAATTTGTTTTTTTACCAATTAAGTGGATTAAAAATTAAATATTAAGTTAGGAAAAGAAAATTTATATTTTATTAACGTTTTAATAGGATTAGAACTTGCTGCCGAATGTCACCTAGCAAAAATAGTCCAATGCGCTCACCTTTTACAAGCACCAAAATCCACCGCGGATGAACTCGCAACATTAAGCGCAGCTTGTTTTAAATTGAATTCTTTACAACTTCGAGCGCTTTTAACGCAGTACAAAGGTGAACCAGGGGAACAAGTTGCTCCTCCGCCACTTTTAGAACACGCAGCGAGAGCCGCGGAAGGTGTTGCTGATGAATTAGCCAGGGCGGAAGGAAGAGAAGTTAAATTACATGAAGATTCGGCGCCCCCGCTTCAATTACTTCTACCGGACGATGGTTTTAGTTGCGATGTCGTTCAAGGTGTTCCCCCCGGACTGGCAGACTTTTTACATCCTTTACAAGCTTCCGGATTGTGTCGATTAGCTGCGCAACCGACTAGTTCCGGACATTGGACTGTTTATATGACCGCACCGAGACCACCTTCTGCTTTAAGTGCATCACATACACCTGAGGTATTTTTTTTTTAGGAGTATGGTATACAGAGTATTTAAAAGACCAAAGCCAGTGACTCATTTTTGTGGTGTGTCCCAAAATTAGTACCACAGAATGCCCAAATTAATGTCCATTTGCCAAACAATTTTTTCTTTATTTAATTGTACATGCCAGAGAGAGACGAAAACTTAAAATAGTAGTCTAGGATAACATAATTAATTAATTACGCATGATATATCTTTCGCCGAAAGGAGTATATTCTTATTCCATCTAATCATAGGCGGGTGAACACATGGATCAAAAAATTTTCTGATCTAATTTAATTTTACTGCTCTTAGACGTTTTGACACATTATTTTAGTTAAACTAACTCTTTTATGAGGGCGGCGTTTCTTAAGCCGGCTCCACACACTCGGGGAGACTTGGCGAAGGTTACTGAGACCGAGAGTATGGACAACCCTAGTTCATCGTCTCGTCATTTTTTCACCTCGTCTTGCTATGTCTCCGCTCTATATCGGTATATTGGTCGGAGTCAAAAGGCTTTCACCAAGATTCGTCTTGATGAAAAACAGCCCCTCCACACTCTCGTATTAGTTACTAGCGACTGTTAAATGTGATCAGAACGTTCAGGTGTTAGTGTATTTGATCGTACCAATGTGTTTTTTTTTTGCGTTTAGTAGTAAACATGAGCTGGTCGTGCGTGAACGAATTAATTTTTATCGAACTATATCAAAATGACCCCATCTTATGGGATCTGAAACATGCTAATCATAAAAATCGAATTAAAACGCACGATGGAGGGAAAAGAATTAGTGGAGTTTCCATCTGTTACCACCCCCCGAGCCCCTGAGTAGACAAAAGGTCTACGCGGCCATATTCCAGGGTAGTTTTCATCATCTTCGGGTCCACCCGTGCAAACCTGATAGCGTGATAAACGGGAGAAAAGTAAATAACTCAAATTCTTAGGACTAATCTAATTTAACACGATGAGTGCCACGCGTTTTTATAACGATTTCCCCGTCAGGCCACTGTCAGTCATTAGTGACTGTCGCGAACAGTTGTGCCAGTCACTGATGACTGACGCGGCTTCAACGGAAAGCTCGGTGTCAGTCATCAATGACTGACATGGCACTCAACGTGTTAATAGCAAATAAAATAAAGTATAAACGAACCCTAAATATAGTAAATTAAAACAATTCGAAATTTACGGAATGACCATCAGAAATGGATGATTATATCTATCTACAAAAATGCTCTTAATACTACTTACAATTGTTGTCCCTCGAATACCCCTTTTTATTGCTCTTTTGTTGTTATCCACGATTTCCCAATCCTCCACTTTTCTCTTTTTACTTCTCACAAACCTGCTCTCAATCACTTACTTTACTCACCACCGACATTCTAATTAATTATCGTCCTTTCTTTCACATTTTTCTCCATCGACTCCCGGAGTTCGTCTCTCCTTTTCCCCATCTTTCTATCACGCTATCTATCTATCATCCACCATCTCTCCCACTTTGTTTATAAATTCGCGACGCAGTCACAAAATTAATAGCATAGATTGTTACACATTCCAGAAATGTAGAAAAAAAAAAGATTCGCTCTTAGCTACGTACAGGTCTCATAGCATAAGGATAAAAGCGTCAGAAGGATCTGGAATGGGTGAAATTTTGATAAGTCAAATTTTGTTCATTCAACAAATACTCAAAATCGGATTCCGACATCCTTGTAAATTTATGGATTTCAACGCGAAGCAAGCCACAAAGTTCCTTAATTAACCCGGAGAGTTGGTTTTTCATAGTAATTCTAAACATAGAGCAAGCTATAATGCTTTAACACTATTATGAGTCATTAAATTACCACAGATTGGACCGAAGCCGAATATTTATTCGGTATTCGGCTTATTCGGCTTCATTTGCAATATTCGGTTTTCGACCGAATATTGAATTTATTTACCGAATATTGGTTGTCTACGTGACTGTTCTAAGTTTTAATAAATTCGAAGAATACATTAAGAGCATACAGTGAATTTTGTACAATTGTCAATTAGTTTATTTTTTTTTTTCGTATATGTTTCCTGTTTCAGAGAACAGTTCTGCCCTCATAAAGAAGAACGCGGTATGTCATAAAAACATGAAACTGAGAAAACACCTTTTTTGTGTTCTCTCTCAGCCTTTATATATATGCCAGAAAACTTTACTTTTTTGGGTGAATAGCTTTCTTTTGTGACTATAGTTTATTCGATAAAATTAGTTATTACACGATTAAATGGATGTACGATAAACCATATTACGCCCTTAACTCAAATTTGAACAATTTTGAAAATACCGCGTTTATCCTTATGGGGGCAGAGTTGCTCTACTGTTGTTTCCACCAAACAAACGAAACTTGGTCTTCCTTAACCTCTTAACCTACAATGACGGGCATAGCCCGCGTACGATGGTTGGACCAGAAGTGAATATTACGGGCATAGCCCGCGTATGATGATTGGGCCAATTGCCCGGATTGGCGTGTTACACAAGTCGTGCGAACATCCCGAACGCTGCGCGAACTTGTATACAATTTCGGCCCAATATCTTCGAATTTAAATCGTAGGTTAAGGGGTTAATAATTCCTCAGACAAGTAACCGGTGACTTCGATTCAAATTTTTGTCTGTTGTAGAGGATAACTGCTGAATATTTGTGTTTATATTCATTTTATCACTTCTATTGTTCTTTGTATCATCGCTATTACTGCTTCCAGAGTTTAAGTCTCTTCCAAGTGCTTCCAAAAAAAGTATGCCTTATAACAGATATGTTTTCACATGAGAAAAAGTTTAAGCGATATCGGGGATTCAACAACGTTGCCATAAAATGAGTTTTCTCCCTCTCTATTTATTTGAATCTTATTTTCACGCCATTCAGCAAAGACCGAATATTCGGTTCAAATTTAGCCGAATGTTCGATATTCGGTTATTCTGTATACCTTGTTCTGTTACGATGTATTGCTTTCATCCACCATCTCCTTTTCCGAAGCCTTTAATTTTTTTGTTTTGTATTATGTAACACCAGCTGATAATTATAACATGCAAGAGCGCAAACAGCGGCAGCAATGGACGTTCGGACATCCATTTTTGTGTACGAATGAACCTCGTCTATGTCTCGGTGTCTCCTTTCGATATTGAATTCGTGCAATAGACGAGAGTGTGGAGAACTACCTCGGCAACGAACGAAGTCTCACTGAGGGTCCTCGACGAGTGTGTGGAGCCGGCTTAAAGTTCGTCGTCTCACCATCCTCTCGCCTTACCTCCTACTATCTCTCTGCCTCGACGAAAAAGAACGCCTCCACACTCTACTTAAAAACGAACAGTCTCGCCGAGATTTTTCAGCGAGCGCTTTCGCCGAGTGTGGTGAGCCGACTTTACAAATGCATCGCTGTAATCTTTCGACACGCGTATTTATAAATTATAACTTATTTGAACTAAACTTAACATAACAGTTGGGGTTACTACAGAATATGGAAAGTGGATGTCAAGATGCCATCTAGTAAACATGAAAATTCCTAAAGACCCCCCAATGAATTACTGGCTTCGGCTTTGAAATACTCTGTACTTTTATGTTTAGGAAATACTCTGTACTTTTATGTGTAGGAAATACTCTGTACTTTTTATGTGTAGGAAATATCAAACTCTAAATTTTTTTTTCTTTAGATTCAAACGATAAGGTTGCATAAAGCTGGTGGTGGAATGGGTTTATCAATCGTAGCGGCAAAAGGAGCGGGTCAAGAGCGACTTGGAATTTATATAAAATCGGTTGTACCTGGAGGAGCGGCCGATAGAGACGGAAGGTTAGCAGCTGGCGATCAACTTTTATCCGTAGACGGTCAATCTTTATTGGGGATCACGCAAGAGAAGGCTGCCGAGTTTCTCGTTCGAACCGGAAGCGTGGTTACTTTGGAGGTCGCTAAAGGCGGAGCCGTTTATCACGGATTGGCGACTTTGTTGCAACAACCGAGTCCTACACCGCATAGAGGTAAAAAATTTGATATTAATTTATAAGAAATTTAGGTTCGATAAATTTATTACTTAAAAAGGAATTTTGTTTAATCTAAAAATTAAAGAAAGAATTTGATAGATGTTTCTATAAAACATTTATCAAATAAGTATACAAAAAAATCGATTATTGGAATTTGGATTAATTTTATTTTATTGTGGGAATACCTAAAAAACATTTTTATTCTTCATCAATCACTAATTCTTGATAAGATTGATAATTTTTATAATCTAATTTGAAAAGGCAGACAGAAAATACAATTTAATTTTAAATAAAATCCTCTTTGTAATGTAATTACAACTTCTTAAAAGAACTTATAATACCATAATTAATTTTCTTCTTTTTATTTTTAATTAAAAAGCCAAGAAGAAGAAATGTTCGTGTAAATGTCATCGTAAGCAAAATAAAAACCCCCTTTTTTTATTCGCTAGGCTAGATAATCAAAGTAATTAGATGTAAAGTATTACCACATTAACCCCCTCAAAAAGAATTCTTGTATCGCTAGAGATCCATTTGTATTCCAAACAAGCCCATTTCTGTGTACAAGCAGCCTCGGATTTTATGGATTACCCGTACATCGGCTCCCAAGAGTCTCTTTACGGCGCCTCTCACTACGGTATCTACACTCCTCCGGTTACAAAACCGAAAAATAACGTTTTCTTCAATTCTGACGACAACCTCTATAAAACGGAAACGCGAAAGTTAACGATTCCCCGAATAGAAATCGATTGCGAGCCGGAATTTAAACTTCAAATTACCGATTTTTCCGATCCCGATCCGAAAGATGTTACGTTTGAATACGAAGAAGAATTTACACCGTTAGGTTACGAATTAAGAAGTAAAAAAAGTAATTTTTCCCAACAAAAAAGTTACTCGTTAGATATGAACGATCAAAGTGATTTTGAAAGTGATGGTATTGAAGACGCGTATTTAACAATTGGAAACAACAGTAAACGATTAAAACAGATTTCCAGTTCGTTACAAGATCTATCTAGTTCAACATCAAGTATAAACACGGTTATTCACGAATCGAGTTTGGATTTAAGCGTGATTGATGCGGAAATTAAACAGAAGTATTGGAAATCCCCCGATGAAATTAGACACGGTCACGTTAGGGATTTGATAAATAATTTTGAATATAGAGAAGATAAAATTAATAGCATTTCAACTGCTGTTAGTGTTCCTAATTTAAACGAAGATTTATCCGAAGGTAGTTTAAATAAAAAACGAAGTCAAAGCGCGAGAGAATTAAATTCTGCTTTAACCGAACGAGAAATGGATTATTTGTTGAAACTGTTGCAAGATTGGAGTATAAATGGTTCCGAGGGGATTAATCCCGAAGATTTAGAATTGAAAAGGGAAAATAATAGCAATAAGAAATCTGTGAGATTTTCACAAGAAAATTTATTTTTAAATTGTGATTATTGTAAAGAAGAAACAAAACAAAGAAAAAAGAATTTATCTAGTGAAGAATACAAAAAATTTTATAATACTAATTTGAAAAAAACTGATAAACAATATCATTCAGCTCCGGATTTGTCTCCAACCACAAGGAGTAAATTAATGAGGGATAATTTAATTTACGTTGCAAAGTATAAAAGTGAAAATGATATTAATAAAAATCAAAATGATAATTTGGAGATTATGCATAAATGCCAATATAGGAATTGTATTTTTAACTCTAATTATTTTGATTTTTCGGGACCAAAAACGGACCAACCGACCAACGAAATTATCGATGCAAAAGAAAAATCAGAATTAACTATTAATAATAACATTAAAGTTTTTTCTAATGTAAATTCCGGTTTAGAAATTTTAGATGAAAATAATGATAAAGTAACGAATCAAAACGTAATTTTTAAAGCTCAATATTTTAAAAATAAACAAACCAGCTTAGAAAGTAAAGAAACGGCAACACCAAAAAAACTCAAAGGTATTTTAAAAACAAGCGACGAAACTTTAAATAACGACCAACACCAAGGACCAATTTTCTTATCTCAAACACCACGACGTTACAGCGAAATTATTGAGACCAATAAACCTTTCAATAAGACTTTAATCAGATACGGAAGTTTAGAAAGACTTTCTGACGTTTCTAAAAAGAAATTTCCCGAATCGTACATCGTGCGAAAATCAACCGATGCGGAAATATTCAAAGCTCCTTTGAGCGAATCACCCAAACGTCGAAATAAAACTAAAGTTTACATTCTAAAAAAGAAAGTTTATCCAAAAACGTGGAAGAGCTGTTCGGATATTAAAAATCGTCAGAGGGTGATTAAAAAATGCTGTAGAAACGCTAACGTTACTTGTCCGATTTTGAAGACCGTCGAATCAGCTTCCAGAAGGATGACGAGGAGTTGCGTTGACGTTTCCGGGAATTTGGAGGAGTTCTCCGCGGGCACAAAGTACGCTTTTGGCGACGTTTACATTGGTAATCGATGTAATAGAAACGTCGCGGTCGACCTGTTTTATTTCATTGCAATATAATTTTATTTTTTTGAAATGGGTTCTGTTTATTTAGTTTTATTCATTTTTAATGCTGTAAAGTGTCTCTAGTTTATAGTGTATATCCTAAATGTAGTAAAAGTCCATTTATTAGACGTGTTAATTATTAATTTGTTGATGAATGATTTAAGTTGCTTTCATACGACTAATTGAATTTTAATTTTTAATTAATAATTATATGATTTAACTTACAATATAGATCATTTCATTAACATCTTGTATGGTAGCATCGTATTCAATAAAAGGTTCTTTAAGGGTCTTTTATACAGTCATAATAGTTCTCAGTTTAGTTTCAACCTCCACTTTTATTTCATTTCATTCCAGAAGAAGGTTTCTTTTTATACGATCCGTTTAGTGTCAATTCAGGTTCAGTTTTCGTTTCGTTTCATTTCATTTCATTCAATTTATTCAAAACGTCCGCGCGCTCATAATTAGAAATAAATACTTTATTAGCTTTACAGTCAACTTTAAATTTAATGATGCTGCCAAAGAATTCGGCGAAAAGATCAGTTTTATAAATAATGTTTGAAAAACAGAAACATTTTAGGTAGAAATAGAAGATGAACATTTTGAGAAAAACTTTTGGAACATCTACCAACGTCCATATTTTGCCTTTAGACATTGAAAACTTAAATTTTTATGTTTTTGGTACATAAATGTATAAAAAATAGAGCATTCAATGACGACAGATCATCGAATTATTGTATGATTCCGTTTTAGAGTTATTAATAAATTATTTTATATTATTAAAAACGTTTTGCGTTCGGCAAATTAAATTAATAGGCTTATTTTAGAATTTTCAACTTCGCACAGTGGGGAATTTCCTATAATTCGTGGCCACAGTTGTTATAAACGAACTGTTATTAGAATAAAACTTAAAATCTTGCACAATTATCATAATTATTATCTAAATTCATTATTTCTAGAATTGTGAGTCTGATACGACCTATCTATACAGGGTGGTAGTGACCACACGTCCACCACTTTTAAGATTTAGGGAAACGGTCTTTTGAAAAATAAAAAATATATATTGCTAAGTTGGATATGCTCTATCTCACGATGAAATTTGTAATTTCCGGTTTTGACCGGAAATAGATTTTTCAGGTCGAAAGTACGTTTTTTAATCAAATTAATTTGAAATTACCTTGCTCAAGATACTTTGTTTCTTTTTCGAATTTTGCATTTTCTCCCCAAAGTTCTAAGGTACATAGTTTAGATTTAGAATATCTATTATCATTTGGAATCTGCAGAATAAAATGTTGAAATGTAGGGTATTCCAACCCAACTATGTATAATTTCTGATATCATTATTAATTCCCAGACGTTTTCTTTAAATTATTGACTTCAATTTTAAAAGACTTGTGATGGTAAAAATGTCACAAAATTAAATACAAAATACATTAGATGTATTTATACACATTCAAGAAACGTAATAATAATAGTGACTTGCTTAAAAAAAATAAATAAATGGCACTTAAATTAATTTTGTAACTTGGACATAAAATATGCGCACTCCAGCATCACTCACGTATGGTCTAACTTAAACCATTATTGTGGACAAACCAGTTCAGCTAAAGTGGTGATAGATTTATGAACACGTATCCGAGTTCTTTTTGTACATTATAGGATTTCTTTCTTTTGTAAAAAACACACTCTCATATTTTTTGTTATGGCCATAAAAACCGCAAATTACCCCACTGTACGTCGTTATAAATTGTTTGTAGTTAATGAACGACAATTCATATTTAGTAACCTCTAACGATATCGTTGTTCATCGACTTTCAAGTTAGGTTTGGTCGTTTTGTGAATGACATCTCCATAATAGGTATTTATGTGGTTAGCAGAGCGAAGTTGAATTTTAAAATAAGTTGTAAACGGTGGACACAAATTACGCATGTTGCGTTTTATGCACATTTAGGCTGATTTTAGTGTCCAACTGACAATCAGCGGTGATATCGGTCGTGTGTAGGTATACCAACGTATTGGCATGAGTCTGACAAACTGTTACATTGTATTACAGCGTTCAATGTTTGGCGGATTCGTCAGTGCGTGTACGTCTAATAACCGAAGTCCGATTGTATCCAGAATTATGAGACCTATCCCGTAATTTGTATAAAGGACTGTGATGCACGATTAAAAGTTTGGCTTGTGGGGTCTTAAACTTTGCATCTTAATTTTATTATGTCGGATGGTGTCAAATTTTCCTTGAGAATCTACAAGTTTGCTTCCATCTATCAATCAGCCAAGCATTGAACAACACTCAACTAACCGCCAGTCTGCGCGTTTCATCAGTTCTGACATCAGTACCGATCGTCGGTTGAGCACTAAATCCAGCCTTAACATTAAAGGATGTCAGTAATCTAGCGAACTCATTTGAATTACAGTAAAACGTCAATTATCCGAACTAATTGGGGCCAAAGTGGATTCGGATAAACGATTTTTCCGGATAATCGATTAGATAGAAAAATAAGAAAAATCAATGGAGGATCAGTACGGAAAAATTTTTGTTTAAAACTCTCTGTAGGTTCTCCATTTAGAAAACATTTATTTTTTAATTGAATTAAAAAAAAGAATATTTTGGGAAGAAATATTTTTTATATTCTCATCAAGTACAATTTTAATACATAGTAATTAATTACTACGTAATTTTACAAAATAATCATTTAATTTTCTTTGAATTAATTTCTGTCCTCTTTTCTTAACAGCTAAGTCGCGCATCCTCTTTAACATGAGTAACGGAATGGGAGTACACTCTTCTTGACGCTCATACCAACATATTGCTGTTTCCAACGCAGCAGAAGTTTTTTCATTACTTTGTCCATTTTGCACTTGTTCTAGATCTTCATCGCTTTCGCTAGTATCAGAATGCTGCGTATTACTCGCCAAAATTTCATCGTCACTTAAAATTTGAAAGACAGGATCCTTTGCATTAGCCTCCAACCATAGTTGGGCATCTTCTTTATCGCATTCTTGAAATTCGGGAATGTTTGCACAAATTTTTATAATTTCATTAACACCTTCCCCCACTTCTTCATTGCGTTTAGTTTGTTTGTAAATGAGATCACACCTTCTTCATCTTCAGTTCGGATAACCGACGTTCCAGTTGATCGATGTCCGAATAATCGACGCTCTACTGTACTAAACATTTTTTTTTTTTTTCGAAAACTACAGATTAGTGAATTTGAACTACGATTTTTTCTTACAGCATGATATTTCTATAATTAGGAGTTATCAAAAATCACCAGAAACAGATAACTATTACTAATCGCCTCATTTTTTTTAAGCAAATTTATGAAAAATATCAGTGATATAACATTAAAGTCTTTTTCGGGAAAATAATATAAAATTTCCAACTATTTTACGTGAAATTACAATAAGCAATGGGTTTATTCAAAAATACCTCCTTCACCTCTTTGCGTCTTAATTGTCTAAGCTTCTCAAAAGCGTTTTTCCTTCTGAGGTTATTTTATTAGTTCGAAAGAACCAACATAAGATCAAATATGACATTTTATGTTATTATCCCATATGAAAACATTAACTTGTGTCGTCGCAGCTAAAATTCCTGACGATTGAGTTACAAAATAGGATTTTTACAAAAAGTCGTTTGGAATTGGAATCGTTACCCGAACAATGTCGTTAAGTTAGTTATAAAATAAGCCTGTAAAATTCATTGATCTTGAAAATGAAAATTACCTTATAAGTAGTTCGTTTTATGATACCTAGCCACAATAGTGAATTAGTAAATTTATGCCAATATATAAGCGATAACATTGAAATTAAACTCGATAATTACACATTGTTTCGCGATTACATTCCTACAATTAAAAAAAAGCACTTTACAATATTAAACACTTACCTGTTCAACGTAAAACTATAAATTCAGTCTATACTAGGTCGTGTTTTGTAAAGTAGAAATCACAAAACTAATAAATGGATTTTTACATCTTCCAAACTCAAGGTATTAAAAAAAAATCTTTATTATTTAACTTTAAACTTAATTTGCATTAGTCACATTTATTCCCTCATTATTATTTTTTAATTTTAGCTTCGTACAAATGCACTTTATTAAAACTCCCTTACACTAACTAAAATAAGTATTTATTTATTTTTTTATTTAATGAATTTTTATTTTAGGTCCGCGTCGGATGTCTGAACGCGACTTACCATCGAGAGTTGACGCGGAAAGAACGATCCCTTCGTCTAAATCCGTTCCAGCTCTACATCACATTTCTCCTAACACCGAACAACCTACTCGAGCAAACCACGACGTTTTTAATCCCGGTTACAGTCGAACTTCATCAAATAACAGCATCAACGCGAACAACACCCCTCAAAGTGGTCAAAACGGACCAACCGCTAACGTTAATAATCTTAGAAGTCGATCCACGCATAATTTGTTACAGCAGGATGGTGGTTTTTATCAGAATTTAAGCGTTTATAGAAATAAAATGCCACAAGGTAGTCAACAATTAGGAGATAGGTTAGTTAAAAAGTATTTTTTTTTAATTTAATTTAATATACTAATTTTTTTTTTCTTTTTGAAAATAGAACTTCAGCTTTACGAAGTTCTCAAAACTCCCTACAATCCAACATAACAAACACCCAAAGGCCAGCTTCAGCGTATTATCCAAATTCAGTTCAAACCGTTCCAAATACAACAAGTCGACTCCCATTACATCAATCAATACCGAATTTAAAAAGTCCTCAAGAACGAACCGGTTCTTACCCGACAATTAATCAACAAATAGCTCAACAACAACAATATCCAAATTATAATAACCCTCAACAACAACAACCGTATCAAAACCACCATCAGCAGCAACAACAACCATATCAAAATCATCATCAACAACATCAATATCAACAAAAAGCCGCCGCGTATCAATACGATAATCAATCGATTAATAATTATAGAGGATACGAAGATCAACAACATAAAAATTATCAAACGTATCCGCATTCGAATTATCCGATACAACAACCGTTACATATAAACGCGAACGGAGAAAATGATTTACAACAACAAAGAGAAATGAATCGATATAATACAGGTTTATTAAGGGAGGATTATAGACACGTAGCTGCTATGAGAGAAATGGGACGAAATGAAGAAATGATGAGGTATCCAAGTTCAAATAATATAAGAATTCAAGAAGCTCAAATTCAACCGAGTAAATCACAAGATTTAATAAATCGCCAAGAAGATTTTATGAGAAATACCGAAATGAGAACGTCGAAAAGTGAAGATATGTTGAGGCAATACGCGAATAGTAACGAAATGTATCGATACGCAAGTAGCGGAAATATAAAGGATAAAATTGATTCGCCGAGGCAACAACAAGAAATTTATCAAAATAATGATAGTAAAGGTAATTTAAGAGGACAGGCTAAATTAGTTGAAATGGGCGAAGAAGTTCGAAGGAGACAAAATAGGAATAATCAGTATCCGCAAGGACAGTTTTATCAAAATCAAAACGTACAAAGTTACGTTGTACCACCTCATCACGTTCAAATGGCTCAAAATACGCAAAGTATGCAAAATTTAAATATTTCATCTCAAAATTATTACTATCAAAATCCCACTTCTCCTAATTACGTTAAAAATCCTCCGATTGCTCCTAAACCTTTAAGAAAACTCGATGATCCACCCGAACTTCCTCCAACAAGTACTCATCCATTATACTCAGCTAGTAGTCAAGAACCACCAAAAATGTCTTTATACTCCCCTCAAAATATCCTTGGGAAAACATCCCGCGATCCTTGGGCCAGAGAAGAACAAGAACGTCAAGCGGAAATTCGCCGAGAACAAGCTCGAATGTTCCGAGAACAACAAATAAAAGAATTAATGTCGATTCCGAATCGTACGCAACAACAAGAAGAACACCTTAGAGTACTTCAACTCGAACGGGAGTTTCAACGAAGGGCTTTGGAAGAAGCGGAACAAGAAGATGATGATACAGAAAAGGAAAGTCCGGTTCCTTCGGTTCCAAATGCGGTTGTTTCAGCACCTCCAACAAATGTTACAACGGCTGTGCCGCAAAAACAAGAACCTCCAACGTCGATTTTAAAACCTGGTGGAACGCCTAATAATTACGTTCCGCCCCCGGAACCGCAAGCACCTCCACCACCGGAAAGAGGGTCGAGTTATACTGTTATGTCTATGAGGAATAAGGAAGGGACGAAGAGGGTTTCTTTTGATACTTCTACGGCTGCTGTGCCGCCTCAACCGCCGCAGAATTTGCAATTGGAGGAAACTATTAGGGAAGATCCAAATGTAAGTAGTTTAAAATTATAGTTTATAAATAGTACATAATTTAAGAGTAGAAGTAATAAAGGAGTTAAGTGCTATTTTGTCGAAAAATACCGTTACTGTATTCGAAAAGTATCGATTATATTCTATCCCAAATGAGTGAAGTGCTGATACAAAAATATCTTAAAAATATTTTTGTCTGGATTAGAATACAGGACAACTTAAAAAGTGGCTAAGTACCATTTTATAAAAAAAATTAGGTATCTTCAATCAAGAATTTTGGCACTTAACCAGTTAACTATTTGAATTTTTTCTGAAAAATGTGTCTCCTGCATACCTTGTACAAATTAAGCAATGACGAACATATTCATTAAAAATCAAATATATTAAATTCTGGGAAGTCAAAAACGATATCGAAATTAAACACCTTTTATTCATTCCCAAATTTTCACTTAAAATTACAACCTTCATCAGAGGTACGCTAATAAAGTACAAAATTAAACGCTAGACAATCACTTAAAGTTAAAATCCCAACCAGTCAGGCCGAAAAACACTTACAGTTTAGAGGTTAAGGCATCGGTAAATCCAATGCGGGTGGAAGAAACTAATAAATCAATGATAAAAAACGCAAAACGCATCGAACCTATAATTACAAAAACCAAAAAGCGTGGAAACCAAATGTAAAAGTATGAAATATTACTAATAAGGTGAAATAAAACAGGCGCAAACTACTTTAAAAGAATCAAAAACCACGTTGAAGCTAAAATGTGACTTACAAATTTTAACTTGTAATTTTAACCGAAAGCTTAGGAATGAATAAAAGAGTTGTTTAATTTCGCCATCGTTTTTGGTTGACTTCCCAGAATTTACTATATTTGATTCCTAACGTTGTACAACCAGTACTCACACCCCACTGCACGTTAAACCCAGAATATGTTTGATAATAAAAATTGAAAGAAATGTACCGTTATTTTGCAAAGAGAGAACTTAAGTGCCAAAGTGCCACTCTCCAATTACTCGGTCAGATAGTGTTGAGAAGGTGTGTTTGATATATAATCTGATTAAAATATTAATTTACCTTAAACACAGTATGGTTGTAATTACGTATAGCTGACCGTAGAAAATACATTATTGGGAATATTCTCTTAAATCGAGAGTGAAAGATGCCATTTTGCCATATCTCTTAGGCCAGTGATGGCGAACCTTTTTGAGAAGTGGATAAAATTTTGTTGATTGTATTTTCTTAGTGCTTCCTCGTGGGTCACTAATCTCAAATCACTTGTAAAAGAGGAAGGTGATTATTTCTAGGATTAAAAGAGCTTTGTGGGTCACTTGAAAGGTTTGTGTGGGTTAATGTTTGACCCGCGGTTCATAGGTTCGCCATCACTGTCTTAGGCTCTGTTTTAGATTCTCTAAGATCTACGTACTGTAGGGAAAAAATGGTGTTGCTCCATGGAGAAAAGAATCTCAGGCCAAACCCTCTTACCATAATTAGGAGCATTTGGATTCTTTTTTTCATGGTGTAACTTTACTTTTCTCCATAATATCTAACAAGGGAAGTATCAGAAGTGTCACTCACCGATTTTGATGAAATTTTGAAAAGATTTAGCACAGTTGTAGAGTGGATCAAAATAAGGTTGATCTATTTTTTATACATCTGGTGAAAGTCTCTGGAGCAAGTTATAAGGGTTGAAAGTTGAGGGTAGAAAAGTGAGATTATCAAAATATGTAGAGATGTTAAAAAAATCTATATGAAAACTTTATAACTAAACATTTTTTTACTCTTTTAATAAAGGCTTCTTTGACCTTCAATGGAGTGATGATAAAAGTAAAGAGTAGAATTAATTGAAGAAATTTTTTTATTTTGGTATTTACAACAGGTTTTAGACTCTTAAACAATTTTCAGGTTAATCACGTCAAATGGATTCACTCTGTTAACTGGCCGCTAAAAATCCTTACCTCACCCGGCGTGAACCCACACCTTAATTATTCCAATAACCAGTGAATTTATTCAAATGAAAGAAAGTATCTAATCTGAAAATTAAATTTCTAATCATTTCTTTTAATATAGTAGTTCTCAAAATATTTTTCTGTACATAAAGGCATCTGACAATGTTCATACACGAAGTAGCTTTCTTTCCTTTTGCTGTGATTTTTGCAAACTTTGTAACGTTTCTGAGGAAACTTTTCTTTTCCCGAATTACTATTTTTATCAACCCGTGCGTACTTATATCGTTCTTATATCTTCTGAAAGCCTAGTTGGTGCACCTTTTAAGATATTCTTTTTAATGGACCTTTGGATTTTCGTCCAATCTTTAACAACTTGTAGTAAATAAGAGGTATAAATAAATTAATGCATAATTCAATATAAACATAAAAGCCTTTTTTGTCCACTTGATACTTTTTCTTATAATTGGATTATAAGAAAAACTTTTCGATTTATTTTACCGGTTTCTCTCAGTCGCGTCTGATGTAGTGTGGCAATCATGCCACACACATACCTTTTGTGTTTAGATTGTCTTTGCAATGTGCCTAAAGAAACAGTCAAGCAAATTGATTATGTAAAAAAACGTTTTAATATGTAAATGGCTTTTAGATTATGAGGAAAAAATGGCGTATTATTACATTAGATGAGTTAAAAGGTTAAACATTCTGTCGACAGAAACTTATTATTGTTTTTTCTTTGGTTTCGACAACTCTTAAGTTCCCGCCTAAACATAGTAATTTCATAGCATTTATTAGCCATTCTAAGAACGAGTTATTGCGGAGAAGTAACCATTAAGTTCCTATCGATTCAATATTACTATTAACTCGTTTTTATCCATCATATCGACGCTCCCAACGAAGACTGTACTAACTCAAATTTTGAACTTTGGAGATAAATTAAGAAAAATTTTTGAACTACCTCCAATAAAATTATGCTTTAGGCAATGTAACTCAAATAACGAAGACTGTATTAACTCAAATTTTGAACTTTGGAGATAAATTAAGTAAAACTTTTGAACTACCTCCAATAATTATGCTTTAGGCAATGTAACTCAAATAACCAAAAATTTGAGTTAGTACAATCTTCGTTGAAAGCGTCGATATGAATCGGAATTTTTTATATCTCGTGGACACAGCATTCCTAAATTTTGTCAAAATTAGCTATTTTTAAAGCTAAAGTCAAAAATTTTTTAGATAATAGTAAATTAAGATGTTTATTTTTTATTAAAAAAGAGCGATTTCTTCTAATTATTTTCAAAAAGACTAAAAAATTTTTCAGACGCCGAAAATTTTCAATCGAATCTAATATAACCTTAAAATTTTTTGACTAACTTTAAAAAGTCGCCCAGACTTTATTTTTTAAGCTGAAGGAACGAAATTTTAGATAATAGTAAATTAAAATGTTTATTTTTTAATAAAGTAAATCTATTTATTCCAATTATTTCACAAAAATTTAAAAACATTTTCTAAGACAACGACGATTTTCAATAACCTTAAAATTTTTTCACCAACTTTAAAAAATTGTCCAGATTTTATTTTTAAAGTTAAAGATTAAAAATTTTAGATTATAATAAATTAAAATGTTTAATTTTTATTAAAATAAACCGATTTGTCCTAATTATTTCCAAAAAATTTAAAAAAAATCTCAAAGATACCGAAGATTTTCCATCAAACCTAACATAACCTTAAAATTTTTTGACCAACTTTAAAAAATCGCCCAGACTTTATTTTTTAAGCTGAAAGAAAGAGATTTTAGATAATAGTAAATTAAAATGTTTATTTTTTAATAAAGTAAATCGATTTATTCCAATTATTTCATAAAAATTTAAAAACATTTTCTAAGACAACGACGATTTTCAATAATCTTGAGATTTTTTCACCAACTTTAAAAAATCATCCAGATTTTATTCTTAAAGCTAGAGATGAGAAATTTTAGATTATAATAAATTGAAATGTTTAGCTTTCATTAAAATAAACCGATTTGTTCTAATTGTTTCCAAAAAATTTCAAAGACATTGAAGATTTTCCATCGAATCTAATATAACCTTGAAATTTTTTCACCAACTTTAAAAAATCGTCCAGATTTTATTTTTAAAACTAAAGACGAAAAGTTTTAGATTATAATAAATTCAAATGTTTAGCTTTTATTAAAATAAACCGATTTGTTCTAATCATTTCCAAAAAATTTTAAAAAATTTTCAAAGATACCGAAGATTTTCAATCCAATTTGACATAACCTTGGAATTTTTTCATCAATTTTAAAAAATTGCCCAGACTTTATTTTTGAAGCTGAAGGAACGAAATTTTATATAATAGTAAATTAAAATGTTTATTTTTTAATAAAGTAAATCCATTTATTCCAACTATTTCACAAAAATTTAAAACCATTTTCTAAGACAACGACGATTTTCAATAACCTTGAGATTTTTTCACCAACTTTAAAAAATCATCCAGTTTTTATTTTTAAAGCTAAAGACGAAAAATTTTAGATTGTAATAAATTGAAGTGTTTAGCTTTTATTAAAATAAACGGATTTGTTCTAATTATTTCCAAAATTTTTTTAAAAATTTTCAAAGATATCGAAGATTTTCAATCGAACCTGACATAATCTTAAAATTTTTTGACCAACTTTAAAAAATCGCCCAGACTTTATTTTTTAACCTAAAGGAACGAAATTTTATATAATAGTAAATTAAAATGTTTATTTTTTAATAAAGTAAATCGATTTATTCCAATTATTTCACAAAAATTTAAAAACATTTTCTAAGACATCGACGATTTTCAATAACCTTGAAATTTTTTCACCAACTTTAAAAAATCGTCCAGATTTTATTTTTAAAGCTAAAGACAAAAAATTTTAGATTATAATAAATTAAAATATTTAGCTTTTATTAAAATAAGCCGATTTATTCTAATTATTCGGAAAAAATTTAAAAAAATTTTCAAAGACATTGAAGATTTTCCATCGAATCTACTATAACCTTCAAATTTTTTCACCAATTTTAAAAAATCGCCCAGGCTTTATTTTTAAAGCTAAAGACGAAAAATTTTAGATTATAATAAATTGAAATGTTTAACGTTTATTAAAATAAAGCGATTTGTTCTATTTATTTCCAAAAGAATTTAAAAAATTTTCAAAGACATCAAGGATTTTCGATGGAACCTAACATAATTTTGAATATTCAGCATTCATCATTGTATGAAAGTCATAGTATCCACGAACGCGTTAAACGTCTATTAACAGATAAATAATATTACAACTATTCTTTAAAATGATTTTTTTTTTAATTGTAAATTTTTTTATAGAGTTTTATTCGACAAGCTGAAACAATGTTGGCATCTCCCACGACACCAAACGACAGCGCGATTTCAACAGCCACGCCGGGAGTGATTGGGGCCCAGGAGGTGTACAAAGACCCACGAACGCGTCGCCTTGCCGAACAAGCCCAGCAGAAAGCCCAAGCGCCAATCCCCGAGAAGCTCTCGTTCAAGGAAAAGATGAAGATGTTCGCTATGGAAACTGGAGAAGCCGGTACACCGAAAGACAAGAGTAAAATATCGAGGGCGCAGCGCGAGATCGACAACCTGCAGTCGCCAAACTCGAGCCTAGTTCATTAATTTACTCTCAGTCTTTTTAAAATTTTCTTTAATGTTGTCTTTGTCTGCTTAAAAAAAAATTGGGGAGAGATAAAAAGGGAGATGTGTTGGTGTCGATGTTTGTGACGTCCGAAAAATTTTTTAAAATAAGGGATTTGATTTTATCAATGTTTGAATTTAAAAAAATATAAAAACAACACTGTGACCTGTTTTTTCAGGATTTGATGACCAATGAGCAAACTAAAGGGATTCAACTGAGGCAGCCTTTGTTCTTTGGAGCAATTTTCTTAAACAAAAAATACTAGGTATATAACCGTCCATTTAAGAAGAAAAGAAATGAAAAAATAATAAATATAATGTATATGTAATTATTACTACAACGATTTTAAGCCGATTATTATAAAACGACTTGCAAAAACTATTAATGACATACACATAAATAATTAATTCAGTAGTGATCTCTATAAATGTTGATGACATATCTTGTTACTACTTAAAATTAATCGATATATACAAATATATATACAAAAAAAAGTGATCATGAATTTTATTCATCAAACTCATTCAATTTATTTTTTTTTCAATTATATTCATGATCACTTTATTTATATTATAAAATTATTATAAAAAAATAAAATGCGGTATACTTATCAAATACTCTAGATTTTAAACTCTGATAAAACAAAGAGAAATTTTACGATTTAAAAAAATTTAAAGATTATAATATAGAGAAAGAAAAGAAAAATTATTAAAATAATTATTCTATATATGTATATTGTAATATATAAAAAGAAAAAAATTATAGACCTATTTTCATGTGTATTTTATAAATATGAATTTTTATTATTATTATAATTATTATAAACTAGGTTTAGAAATATGTACGAGTTTCGAAAAGCAATACTAACATGATTAAAAAAACGCCTCCTCCTCATCTTATTGAGAGAAATGAAAGGAAATGGACCAAAAACGTTTAATAAAAAAAACGTTAAGATTTATTTACGATCCGTATTTTTAAACATTAAACGACGTCAATTTCGACCGAAAATGTTGATCATTTTATAATCATTACATAATAGATTTATTTTCACATTCCTCTGGATACCTATAGCGTTCGTAGATTTTTTTTTGCATTCGTTTTTCAATTTCGAGCAATACCTTCTATGGAATTATTCCGGTTGTTAATTAATTGAATTAATTAAGTAGCGTAGAAGTTTATACGATTGATGGAAAAATCTCAATTTATATTACAATTTTTTTTGAAAGTTATAGTGTAAATAGATACTGTAAATTATAATGGAAGAAAAACTCTAATGTGGTAGTAGTTATTGTTTAGAATTGACAAAGTATTTAAACTTTAGGTTAATTAATCGATTAATTATAAAATATATACATACCGAATAGCTTATATGATAAATGCAAATATCTTCTTTTTCTTCTTTATTTTATGTATTGTCGATAATAAATGAATTGAACTAACTGTTTTTCTTTTAATTTTTAAAATATTTTTCTTTGTCTTTTTTTCCCCATTTTTGGACGAAGTTTGCCCATTTTAAAATTTCGTTCAAAAATCGAGTATTTGCCCACTCAAATTCTTAATCCCAAAATTCAGTGGAAAAATCGAAGATTTATACCTAGCTGAGTTTGAAACCGCGTCTTTTCCAATGGAATGTTACAGAGTAGCCAAAGTTTCGTAGGAAAAATTTGGTTTAGAACTCGGATATTTAAAATTTTCATATCCATTTCAAACCGCACCTAGTTTGAAACTCTACTATTTAAAATTTTCATATCCTAGTTTCAAACCGCATCGTTTCCATAGAATTTTAGCTATTGTACAACGATGGTGCCACAAGTCTTGAAAACTTTAAAATCTTGATTTTCAAAATTAACCACTTAATGCTTGGGGTTTGTTCACAAAAATTGACTTAAAAACATCAGTTTTTTTTATTTTTTATTTAAAGAGTTTACATCATTTTAAAGTAATAAATTATACAAAAGAAATCAATAGACTGACTTAGTATGATATATTTCGAAACAGGGCTCCAAACAGAGACCAAATTGGGGCACTAATAACGACTCTCCTTTCGAAATTTTCGAATACGTTTTCCCGAGTTATCTCGCTTGGAACAACACACCACACATCTTTTTGTAGGTCTATTTTTATTTCCAGTTACAGGAATTGATTTCAAAAAGTGACGTTCTGTTAGTCGCAAAGGGTTTGGAGTGTTACTAGGACGTCCACCTTTAGAAGAAAAGTTGGGTGAATGGTAATTCGCTACATATTCTTGTATGAGGTGCAATCTAAATTGCAAATGAGTCATAGAACCACCACTTTTTGTATACAGCGCATAAGAATTCCATAAGGCCTGTTCCATAAGATTGAAAAAAAAAATTTATAGTACTTCTTTCCGCGTTTTCTAGGAAGTGGGTAGTTGGAAAGGTGTTGATCGACTCGGTCAACACCCCCCATTGTAAAATTATAATCAATAGCCACTTTCGGTTTCGTTTTCTTATTATTCCCTTTTTGTATTTCTATCGTATTTGTGCCATGGATAGTTGACAGAAAGTGCACATCGCGCTTGTCTTTCCATCTCATCACCATTGTTCTTCGTTTCCTATATGCCTTTATAAAACCTCAACGAACTTTTTTGGGACATTTTATATTCGTGGGTAAGCCTTTTCTACTTGATCTCATAGTCCCGTAAGTGCCAGTATGATATGATACCAGTAAATCAGCCAATTCAATAGAAGTATAAAAATTATCGATTGTTACACAGTATCCCTTATTTAGTAGAGGTTTCATCAAATTCATTACAACTTGTGAATAAACAGATAGATTTGGAAATTCAGTGTCAATAATCGTTCCTTTTCCGGTATAAATTAAAGAGGGCCAAATGTATCCTGATTTTGATTCACAAAGAAAATAACTTTTTATGCCAAATCTGGCGCGCTTCATGGGAATGTATTGTTTCCAACTCAATAAACTCTTGTATAGCAATAAACTTTCGTTAATCGTTATATCACGGTTAAGTATATAAGCTAATTGAAACTTTTTATTGAGGGTGTCGTAAATTGGCCAGATTTGATTTAGTTTTGGATGTGTCTTCTGGATTGTATGTAATGCTCATTGCCATTACGATTGCAAAAAAAAATTCGCATCTCCGATATACTTACGCACGATTGATTTCCCGTAGACGAAGATGGTAACGGTGTTGTTTTTTGTTGTTGTATACAAAATAAATTTGTTTCATCTACAATTTTTCCAATCAATTCATCATCGAAAAAATTGTTGAAAAACTGTATAGGTGCTGTAAATAGGGTTTCCAATCCCGGATCCCGGATCCCGAATCCAGGAATCCCGATGTTTTTTCAATCCAGAAATCCCGAAACAAATCCCGAACAGACCCAAAATTTTTATATCTTTAATTGATGATTTCTTGATTGTCCAACAAGGTGGAACAGCTTAGTAAATATGTTAGATCGATTTGTTCAAATAAAAGATTGTATCAGAAAAGCTCTGATCGATTTAGAGAGCCCAATAATATTCACAAATTCAGATTTTGAAGTCGCACAGACCATTGTCTATTGCTTAGAACCAGTTAAACTAACTATAAACTTTTCTTTATTTTCTTTATTTCTTAACTATAAAAGGTACATGCCGACGAGATGCTAACCTTGCTACTGCGGATGCAAGTTTTAAATTTCTGTTTCGGGAGCTACGTGAACTAAAAACAAAATTAAGCAATGACCTGGAAGAGTCTTTAAGAAAGCGAATTTCAGAGCGAAGAACCATAATGTCTGGAGTCATGGATTATCTCCAAAATCCCAATAAGCATGACAGCGAGAATCCTTTTTTCAATTTGACCCCTACCGACATAATTGCGAATTCCGTCAAAAATATTTCAGAAAGGTTATCAGGAACCGTTCTCAGCAACTAAGCTGAACCAACTACAATAAATCTTGACGAGGACGGTTTCGACTCTGAAGATGAGTTGCCAATCAGCCGATTGAAAGGAGATGAAAATTTAAATCTCAAAAACAAACTCGAACAGGCTACAACAAATGCGATGAAACCGGTACAACAACCATTGAAAGGAAAATTTATTGATGTTTTAAAGGTGGTGAAAAAATAAATAGCCCTATTAGAAAATGGTGGATTGCGTGGTTTACATTTGCAGCGGTGCTTTGAATGTTTGCTTACAGTTCAACCCACCAGTGTTGAATCGGAATGAGCTTTTTCTTCTCCGTCATCGCTTGCCACAAAAATAAGATCTCGGTTAACCGATTCTACCTTAGATGCACTGGTGATGCTCAGAAGCCATTTTCGTTCCAAGTTGTAAATATAATTTGTTTGTTAAAATTTTATGTTTTTGTTTAAATTTGCGTTCACAATATTATTTTCGAGTTACGTAACTGATGTATTAAGCAACAAGATTTACATATTATATTTCCAAGTTCTTTTATTAGAGTAGTCAAAAATATAAGTTATTTTAACCCTACAAATTATTTTTCTAACTTTTCGGGATTTCGAGATTAATCCCGGGATCCCGGGATTGAAATACAAAATCTCGAAATCCCGAAATTCAATCCCGATCCCGAAATTTGGAAACCCTAGCTGTAAATGATGAAATTTGTTCATTTATTGAAGAATTTCCAATAAATTCAAATGGAGCTGAAGGTAGTGGAATATTTGTACAGATGTCAATCTCCGTCCATTCATCTACTTCATGCTGATGTTCATTTTCAGATTCCTCTTCCGAGTCCAAACTTGGAACTGAAGTTGAAGAGCCATTGTCTGAATCATCCAAATTCAAATCCTTCCATTCATTATCGCTCTCCATTACAGAGAGATTTTGATTTGAACTTCGTAAAAATTATAATTTTTTAATTTTTCACAATAAATACAGGAAACGACACGCATAAATTTCTTTATATAGCGAGTGCTGTTATTTTTGTAATCGCAAACAAGTTTTGTAAACGAGCATGCATGTGCTCGGTTTAGCGCGATGCAATACAAGTATCGTACGCGAGCGCTGCTCGTTTAAAAGCATGAAGCGGTTAAAAGAAATAAGTTCTAAAAATCGAAAGTTTACTCACTTTGCAGATTTCCAATTAAAATTTAGTCACTTTCTACTCACCTTGGAAGAAATCCTCAAAAATCTTTATAAAGGATTAAAGATTAAAAATAAATAAAACACCTATATTTTTGTACTATGTAATCATTTGATGTATTTTCAAAAAGAAGTTAAATTAAAAAGAAAAATAAAATTCACGCTAAAGCACTGTTCTTTTTTGTTTATAATACGCTACGTAGGCCTCAGCAGCCTTATACTCTAAGGATTCTCAACTTCTTTCTCTTCATAATTATTATTATTATTATTAATTTTTTTTTTTTTAACTACTATCGTTGTACCATTTTACAATTACTAAATATCGGCTTTGTACACACACGTTCTTAAAAAAAAACTAAGTCGAAGTAAATTTTCAAAAAACGAAGAATCTTATTGTAGTTCAATCGAAACTACATTTTAAGTCCTTGGTGTTTTTAGTTTATACTTTAGTGATTATTTTATTTTAAATAATAATTAAAGATTTCTTCGTATATCGTTAATTTACATCGATATAAATTTTTCACACATACACATACACGCGACAAAAAAATTAATATCTTGACATTCAATATCAAAGTGCATACAAAAGAACGCCTTATTTAAATTTATCATTTACAAGTTTTACAAATATATTCGCTATTATGTATAATATGTATAAGTATACAAATACTAAAAGTTAAGTTTTTTTTTCTTCTGCATCATCATTATCATCATCATCCTTTTATTTGTTTAATCACAGATTATTTGTAATATAAATTAAATTAAAAAAAAAACTTACTCATCACACAGTTTAAAAACACATTCATACATATTATAGTTAACGGTGAAAGTTAATTTTGGATCTTTTTTAAAAAAGCTTTTTAAACTGTGTGCTTAACTTTTCTTGTGTTTTCTTAAGCACTTTTAGTATCTGCGTGTTTATTATTTATTTATTTTTTTTTTTTAGAGAATTTCGCCAAAATTCTAACGATTAATAAGTCTTAAACGGTAATAAATAAAATTGAGGGGAGAAACGACACACTCCTTAAAAGGTTTAATTAAAATAGATAATAAATAAAATTAATTTTGGGACTTTTTTTTGTTTAAAATATTTTTTTTACTAAAACATTTATCTAAAGATTTAATTTTGGTGTTTTAGTAAATGTTTTTGTAAAACACACACTTAAAAAAAATCCCTAAGTAACAAAATAAATAAACGTTTCACAATTCCGCTTCATTTTTTTAAAACTAACCATTATTAAAACCGGTTTAGTGCATAATTTCCAAATCTAATCCTATAAAAAAATAAGGTTTTCCTTTCTCAATCCATTTTTTTTTAAATTTATGTACTAAGACCTATTTAAGCGGCTCTTATAGCGATTAATTTAAATTTTAAAAATACTTGAAACGAATTTCTATATTCCACGATTAATGTTATTTATAATTATTATTATTATCATATAATTATTACTATTTTTTTTTCTTTCGACTCTTAGAATCTTTTAGATATCTCCCTTTCTTATCTTTTCTTTGAGGAAATTAAAATTTAAAAAAAGAAAAAGAGGAGAAAGAACTGAATTTGTCCGACCGCCTATTTACAACAATAACAACTAGTAACAAACAAAAACAGTCTTTGGTATCGTTAAATAATAATAATAATAATCTTTAAGTACTCAACGTCACGATTTCTTTTCTTTCTTTTCTTTCTATTTGTCTCAATTTTTTTTTAAATCATCTTTTCAAGATGTTTTATTATTTTTTAAATCGTTTTATTTATTTTTTTCTTTTCTAATTATTATTATTTATTTTTTTTTTAATGACGATATCCGAGGAACAAACGTACGATTTATAAATTAATAAAGTTGCAAAAGACACACAGTAGAAACCCGCATTTTTTATCATAGTTATATCACTTTTATTGTACGCCTATGATTTTTTTTATTTCTCCTTCCTTCCGTTTCCATTCGTATTTTTCTTCTTTCCCGTCTCATTTATATCTTTCGTTCTGAAGTTTTCTTTTACATTTAAGAAAAAATCATTCGCCACCTGTCACAGCCACTTCCCTGAAAATATTCCCATCGGTGGGCAAACCGCCCGTTTTTTGCAACATCGGCGAATCCGGCAAACTGTCAGCCGAATCCCTATCTTTATCGTCGTCTTCCTCGTTCGCGTCTTGCACTTGATGTTCTTCCTCTTCCGGTATCGTTTGCGAGACGTCGTCTGCCATGCTTAATGCCGAACTTGAATCGCTCTCTTGAAGTTTCGAATCCTAAGTAATTAAAAAGAAAAAAAAAATAGTTAATTGAAAAATTTAATAATTTAAAATAAATTTAATAATTTAAAATAAATTTAATAATTTAAAATAAATTTAATAATTTGAAACAAATTTAATCTTTAGGAAAGTTTTCAAATTAAGTAAAAGCTACGTTCTTGTAATTTTGAGCGATTATTACTGATAGAACTAATGGCAGTTTGAATGTTGAGTGTGAAGTTGATTAATGATGTTTAATAACTTACTTGAGCACGAACTGAAGTCATTCCATCGGGAGAACCGTCTTCGCCGGACGGTCTAAGGACTAGGTAGAGAAGTAGATCAGAAAGGGAGATGATGCCGATTACTTTATCTTCTTCGTCGACTACGACAAGTCTGTGAACCTGTAAATAAATAATATTTTGTTTAATAAGTCTTAATTTTATATTTTTTATCAATAAAAATTTTAGTTTGAGAAATTTTAATGATTTTTTTTCGTTTTTCCACAAAATTAATTTAAACTTCCATAATAACTAAAGTTTGAAATGTTTGGTATTTCGTTCATTTCAATTAGAATTTAGAGTTGAAGTTTGTATTAAATGGTTTATTAAAAACTTAACTAATCAAATAATTCTTTTAACTCAAAACTATCGGGTGTTCACTTAAATTCATCCTCATGTAGACTATGGATTTTACTAGTGTTTTTGAGGTATGTCACTGGGTTAACTTACAGTATGGTGCACAGCTGCAGTTTCGGGCAACATTTAAAGTGCAATTAGTATAATTCAGTGTAATTTGGTGCACTTTAGTTCAGGTATAAACTGTGATTCAACGAATGGATGTAATGTCACATATTATATTTGCACATTAAATTTATCAATTTTCTATTATTTTTGTTCCGTCACCGTTTAGTACAAACCATCATTCTAAGATTTCCGCCATTGCACCTGCACTACACCGTTTGAACTTTCTCCAAACAAGGTTTAACACAAACTGCACTAACTTGCACTGGCTGCACCAAGTTTCATTGCTCGTGGCGCAACGAACAGTATGAGCGCAACTCTCTTAATACTTTACTGACCGGTGACGAGTTAACTCGTCGTCATTGCACTTACATTGCGGTGACATGACATAGTTTCTATTGAAAATTCAGTCAACAAAGTGTTAAATGGCACTGTACCCAATGAATACTGGATATCTTGAATGAAGTGCTAAGTGCAAGTAATGCAGCTCTAACGAACAAACTTAATGGAAGAAAATAGCTCCAATATGTTGTTTTTGGCTAAAACCTACCTAAACGTTAATCATTTCATGTGGGTGTTCAATAACTCAAATACTGGAAATTCGTTATTGATAAAGTCGTTGGTAAAATCATATAGTGAATATTCCCAAACTTCATTTCCTTCGAACCAGTTTGAAAATCTGATTTTTACCATATTTTTCTTTGTTTTATTGCTTCAATTCATCAGCATAATTTTACTAAATTTAACATTTGCAAAATTTGAAATTTAATTGATTAGAGTGTACTAATCATGCGACAAAGTTTTCTGACCATCACCGTTTAACAAAATTTCTAAACACACTTGAGAACGAATTTAAATAAACATCCGATATAATTCTTAAGAAATGGTCTAATTATTTGACCTCATTTTATTTATTTATCAAAAAAGCTTTTTAACTAACTTTGATTCGTCATTAATCGTCCAAAATCGCCATTAATTGAATTAAAATCAGTTAAAGAATGCTCTAATAGATTAAAGAACGACTCATTCATATGAGTGATATCAAGGACTGTAATCAGGTGATGGATTGACTCTGATAGAATCAATCGTAACGACAGCGACAGTCCAGGATTTAACGACGATTGGCACAATTCAATTGATCGTATAAGTTTCGCTTTAGAGCTTTCTGCTTCAGAGCTATCAATTAGTGAGACGACCGAAAGCCGATAATTATCCGGTAATCGGCTGGAATTTAACGACGCCGACGGTTTTATTAACGTTGTCCAGAAGAAGTTAATTTAGTAATAAAAAAACCACTTGTTTTTTAATTTATAGAAATTTACATTTACTTCTAAGAAACAAATAAAATAAATTCTAGAAATTCTAAATGGTCATCTACCAAACTATTTAATCATTATAAATCTTTTTCATTAATGGTGAAGTCTATAGGCGTTTTCTAGCGATGTAGTGGTTTCACGGCTTTCAAAATCTTTTTTATTGTTGCGTTGAATCGCTACGTTAGTGACGAAAACGATTGAAGTCGTTTCAAAATGCTCTACAATCTCGGTTTAAAATTAAGCACACGCGCACATTGAAAATGAACTTAACTTCCAATAATATAATATAAAATTTTTCTTGCTCATTATTGAAAACAACACCAACATAAAGAAATTTTGTGTCAACTATTCCGAACGATTCGAAAGAGGTTTAACCGTTTCAGTCCCAAGCAGTGCGATCGCGCTGTTCAGATTTTATGTCGAGAAAACTCAGCATACGTATACTGCCCTGTTAATCTAAATGGGCATATCTGCACAAAACAGAATTTTGAGCAAAATGAACTTTTGTGTTTTGTTTTATGCCATGATGAAGTTTATAAAAAAATAAACTTCTGTCTTTAGAAAGTGTTAAAATTTAACTTTTATTTTCTATTACAAACTTAAAAAACAGAAGTTTTATATTATAAATTTAATTTTTGATAGATACGCCCTTTTCTTCTAACATAAGCTATCCTCATTATTTGGAACAAAAAAATCGTTTTCTTTTATTAACTGTTTTCTCTTACGAAAATAATTGATACGTCGAAATTTCTTAACAGTGAGATGTATTAGGTGTAGGTGAACCCAGAAACGTAGTTAACTTAAAACCATCAACATTTGTAGATACGCCCTACAAAAACGGGAAGTAGGGCGTATTTTCAGAAATAACAGGGCAGTATATGAAAGCGCGATAGTGCTGCTTGGGATTCTTCGACAGTTTTTCTTCAATACCGTCTGGAACTCAAACGGTTAAAAACCATCATTCGAGCAAGTGCCCAAACTATGACGTAGCGTTTCAAAACTGAATCGAATCCAGATACGAGATTGCTGCTCGCCAAAAAAACACCTTATATCTATTATAATTAACTGATAATATGACAGTTATTTCTAATTATTTATCATGACTTTTTTAATCCAAAATAGAGGTTCTTAAGTTCAATTTAATGCAAAGGTTTTTAAAATTGGTAAAAAATTGTGACTTTGTTTAAGGTTCACAAAAATCATAAGTCACCTTTTCATTTTTATAAATAAATACTTTATAATTTACTACTTGACTTTCATAAATTTTATTTTGATTGTTCCGAACCTCAAAAACGGTTCACAAAGGCCGTAATGGAAATGAGCCAAACGTGAAATATAAAATCGTTGTTTCGTTATAATTTATCGCGATGTGATGACAGATGAACGATTATTTCCCCCATGGAGTAATGTGCACGTAATGACACCGAGCGCTGATTGTGCAATGCACGCTGAGCAGCCCTGCGTGAAACTGAGGAACAATTTTCATAAAAATATGTATCAAATTGAAGAAAAAAAAAATCCTTTATTTTTACATGTCGCCGTTCCGGAACAACATCGACGTAACTGCAATTTTTTGATAAAATGAGTTAAGGCCCTCAATGTATCCAAAAATGCTCATCTTAATAGTTTTTTCCTTCTCCTGCAAAATTTTTTATTTTGCAGTTATGTCGATGTTCTTCCGGAACAGAGATGTATCGAAAAGAAAAAAAAAAACCAACAAAGATAAATACGCGTACACGGTTTATATGCAAAATATGAAAATCTAAACCTGGTTTACATTTAAGAAGATGTTTAACACTGCCATCAGCCACTACCTTATATTCATTTGATAGCTATAAAACAGTTTTATTTGAAAATCTTTATCAGCGATTTTCTCAAAATAATGTTTTCGTTGGTTGGTAGTATTCTATACAGGGTGTTTACGGTCTTGTGATTTTATTTTTGGGGAGTGATAAAGCATCGTAAAGGTCATTAATTATAAAATGTCTTAACAAAAGTTGTATAATAAGAGAGACGTGACTATTGATATAATTTCTATTTACTTTTTTTTAAGTGATGATTAAGCATATTAAATTAAACATTTTTAATTTTTTTTTATGGAATCCACTTTACCCTAGTTGTTCAAAGTTATCGCCGTGTTGTCGAACGCAAAGTTTTACTTTTAGATTTTTCAAAAATTGTTGACCACTCGTTTTTGCGTTAATAACTTTCTTTTATCGTATTTAACGAATCCCGGAAATTAAAATAAGATTTTTTATTTAATTTTTATTAATCATTAAAAAAAACTTAAACTTCAAAAAGAAAAAATAAAATAATTTTTTTAATAGTAATATCTCCCTTATTATGCAACTTCTGTTAAGGCATTTTATAATTAATAACCTTCTTTTAAGATGCTTTATCACTCCCCAAAAATAAAACCACAAGACCGTAAACACCCTGTATAACTGGGATTAATAGCAATAACATACTTTCCTTGTATTGTTGATATAGTAGGGTATTTTCTAAATGGGGCTTTTCCCTTCAAATTTTCAAATTTTAAATGAGCTCAATCAACTCGATTTCAAAATGATTATTGATTAGTTTTTGTGTCCTTTTTACTGGTCTTATTATCGTTGACTCAAAATTAATTTAAAATGCAAATCATGTTTCTATTCAATGTTATATCGAATATTCAGTATTACACCAAATATTCGATAATCGATTGAAAAACTAACAGTAACTAAAATTTTGCATTAGTGTTATAATTCTTGTTTAAAAAATGGAAATTATCAATTTTATTTTTAGTTACCGGATTACTTCCTTATGTTTTTTAGATATTACGTACTAATATTTTGTCGTAAAGCTTACTTACCAATCCCTATTAGTTAATAATAGTTTTATTTATCTTAAACGAATGTATTTAATTTTACTATCATATTATGAAATTAACACTTCAAAATGTATCCTGTGAAAATGCTGAATCTACTTTTTAACGATGCGACAACACTTGTGTTCTTGTTCTACATCGTATTTACCACGTTTTAATTAAGAGTTTCTGACTAGGTAGAATTTAAGCTATAATAAAGTTAATTAAGTCAAACTAAAGTAAAATGACGTGACAGGAGATTGCAACAAAATTGGATGATTCGGTAAGATCTAAAGCTTTTACCTTATAACCATCTACTGGTACTTACTTAATCCAAAGTAAAGTGTATAAATTATAAACCTTTAAGAATCAACTTCTAAATAATTTGAAATAAAGACTAGAGTCAAAAATTCTTAGTGTATTGATTTGAAGACAACACAAAAGCCAAAAGTTGTTTTGCATTTTTCTAATTCAACCCAAGTTTATCATTTTTTAAAAAATCATTCAAACAAACATCTTAAAATTTCCAGATATTTTGTTTAAAATCAAAAAATCTTCCATTTTAACCTCAGTTAGAGTTTGTTTAAGATGCTTAGATCAAAAATTACCATTATATCCTTAAAAAACGAAAAACAATTTATCAGATATAATAAAATAATATAAATCGTATCAAAGTTTGGTTAAAATCATTCAGTTACCATAAAAAAAGCTAAAGATTATTAGATGTAGTAAAAATCGTTATTTTTTTTTTCAAAAATTATCTCTAAAATCGTTTAAAAGCAATATAACACAAAACATTTAAAAACCTTAACAGTTCACAGATAATACTCTAAATTCCATTTAATTTTAACTAAAACTGCTATATAATTCGCTTGTGGTCGCTCTAAAACCATTCGAGTTGATTAAAATACTCTAGTTGATTAAAACCGTCCGGTATTTGTTTGATTTCACTCCCATATACGTTTTATGCGCAGTTCGCAAACGATTAATAATAATTTAAACCCACTTATTATCATTTAGAACGTTTAGATCGTAATTTTAATTTATTAAGAGTTTAAATATAACTCACCTCTGCCCTGACGATTTTTTCCATAATCGTAAAGAGTGTTTCGTCCAATTTACACTTGTGAACGCCTTCGAACCATTCGTTTCGGTGTTCGTTGGCCTTCTTCAGCGTAACGTCTAAGTCATTATAAGTTTTCTCGGCAGCCAAATTCTATTAAAAGTAAAATAAAATGATAAATAAGTATACAATTAGTTTTTTAGATATGAATTTTTACAAATTTACAAGTTTTAATAAATGTGGTCTTTAAGTTAGGTTAGAATTTCGTTTTTGGAGAAAAAACTAAAAGATGTAGAAAATTCATTTTTGGGAAAAGAAAAAATTAAGTATTAATTTAATTCCTTATGAAATTTCAAGTCTCAATAAGAATTAGTTTCTTAGATGTGAATTTTTAAAACTTGATAAATTTTAATCGACATTAAGTTAGATTTTCGCTTCTGAGGGAAAAACTAAAAGTCGTAGAAAATTCATCTTTGGTAAAATTAGATATTAAGTTGCAATCAAACCCCACTTAAAATTTAAAATCTCAACAATGATTAGTTTTTTAGATATGAATTTTTACAAATTGAGAAGTTTTAATAAACGTGTTCTTTAAGTTTGGTTAAAATTTCGTTTTTGGAGAAAAAACTAAAAGTCGTAGAACATTCATCTTTGGAAAAAGTAAAAATTGAATATTAATTTAATTCCTTATGAAATTTCAAGTCTCAATAAGAATTAGTTTCTTAAATATGAATTTTTAAAACTTGATAAATTTTAATCGACATTAAGTTACATTTTCTCTTCTGAGGGAAAAACTAAAAGACGTAGAAAATTCATCTTTGGAAAAATTAGAGATTAAGTTTCAATCAAACCCCTCATAAAATTTAAAATCTCAACAATGATTAGTTTTTTAGATATGAATTTTTACAAATTGAGAAGTTTTAATAAATGTGGTCTTTAAGTTAGGTTAAAATTTCGTTTCTGGAGAAAAAACTAAAAGTCGTAGAAAATTCATCTTTGGAAAAAGTAAAAATTAAATATTAATTTAATTCCTTATGAAATTTCAAGTCTCAATAAGAATTAATTTCTTAGATGTGAATTCTTAAAACTTGATAAATTTTAATCGACGTTAAGTTACATTTTCTCTTCTGAGGGAAAAACTAAAAGTCGTAGAAAATTCATCTTTGGTAAAATTAGAGATTAAGTTTCAATCAAACCCCACATAAAATTTAAAATCTCAACAATGATTAGTTTTTTAGATATGAATTTTTACAAATTGAGAAGTTTTAATAAACGTGTTCTTTAAGTTTGGTTAAAATTTCGTTTTTGGAGAAAAAACTAAAAGTCGTAGAAAATTCATCTTTGGAGAAAGTAAAAATTGAATATTAATTTAATTCCTTATGAAATTTCAAGTCTCAATAAGAATTAATTTCTTAGATGTGAATTTTTAAAACTTGATAAATTTTAATCGACGTTAAGTTACATTTTCTCTTCTGGGGGAAAAACTAAAAGTCGTAGAAAATTCATCTTTGGCAAAATTAGAGATTAAATTTCAATCAAATCCCCCATAAAATTTAAAATCTCAACAATGATTAGTTTTTTAGATATGAATTTTTACAAATTGAGAAGTTTTAATAAACGTGTTCTTTAAGTTTGGTTAAAATTTCGTTTTTGGAGAAAAAACTAAAAGTCGTAGAAAATTCATCTTTGGAAAAAGTAAAAATTAAGTATTCATTTAATTCCTTATTAAATTTCAAATCTCAAGAACAATTTCGTTTCTTAGATGTGAATTTTTAAAACTTGATAAATTTTAATCGACATTAAGTTACATTTTCTCTTCTGAGGGAAAAACTAAAAGACGTAGAAAATTCATCTTTGGAAAAATTAGAGATTAAGTTTCAATCAAACCCCACATAAAATTTAAAATCTCAACAATGTTTAGTTTTTTAGATATGAATTTTTACAAATTGAGAAGTTTTAATAAACGTGTTCTTTAAGTTTGGTTAAAATTTCGTTTTTGGAGAAAAAACTAAAAGTCGTAGAAAATTCATCTTTGGAAAAAGTAAAAATTAAGTATTAATTTAATTCCTTATGAAATTTCAAGTCTCAATAAGAAATAATTTCTTAGATGTGAATTTTTAAAACTTGATAAATTTTAATCGACATTAAGTTACATTTTCTCTTCTGAGGGAAAAACTAAAAGACGTAGAAAATTCATCTTTGGAAAAATTAGAGATTAAGTTTCAATCAAATCCCACTTAAAATTAAAAATCTCAACAATGATTAGTTTTTTAGATATGAATTTTTACAAATTGAGAAGTTCTAATAAACGTGTTCTTTAAGTTTGGTTAAAATTTCGTTTTTGGAAAAAAAACTAAAAGCTGTGGAAAATTCATCTTTGGCAAAAGTAAAAATTAAGTATTCATTTAATTCCTTATTAAATTTCAAATCTCAAGAACAGTTTAGTTTCTTAGATGTGAATTTTTAAAACTTGATAAATTTTAATCGACATTAAGTTACATTTTCTCTTCTGAGGGAAAAACTAAAAGTCGTAGAAAATTCATCTTTGGTAAAATTAGAGATTAAGTATTAATCTAAATCCTTATGAAGTTTCAAATTTCATAAACAATCAGTTTTTTAGATATGAATTTTTAAAGCTTGGCAAATTTTACTCGACGTTAGGTTATATTTTCTCTTCAGAGGGAAAAACTAAAAGTCGTAGAAAATTCATCTTTGGCAAAAATAAAGATTAAATATTAGTGTAAATCCTTATGAAATTTCAAATCTCAACAACAATTAGTTTCTTAGATGTGAATTTTTAAAACTTGACAAATTTTTAATCGACATTAAGTTACATTTTCTCTTCTGAGGGAAAAACTAAAAGTCGTAGAAAATTCGTCTTTGGTAAAATTAGAGATTAAGTTTCAATCAAACCCCACATAAAATTTCAAATCTCAACAATGATTAGTTTTTTAGATATGAATTTTTAAAATTGACTAGATTGAAAATAAATACTTACAATAACGTCGAACTTAGCATAAATATCAACTAATCTTCCCTCGGGATCGATAATGGGTAAAGCGGAAACTCGCCTCTCCACGAACTTTTTCAAAGCCGTTATAATGGGCATATCTTCCGTTGCGGTTTCAATGTCATCGTAAGTTCCGATTCTTAATTCCCTAAGCGTTTTATTCATATAACTCGGCTTAGGTAGTTCATTTATCTAAAAAAAGATCAAAAAATTTATTAAAAATCCGCTTAAAATATTAATATAAATCTCTTACGTATAGAAATAGGAACCTTAATATCCTCTTGTGTGTTAAAATATACAGTACGTTCCCCGTTTCCGGATCGATAACCGGCAGCCTATGGATCCTATTGTGAATTAGGGTTCGAATTGCGTCGAAAAGCGACGCGTCCGGACCAATGCTGGTGAGCGGTTTGAGGTCTTTTAGTACTTGCCGCCACGTGTCTAATTTGTGCTCCTCGAGTTCGTCGATTTCGACCGTGGGACTCTTGTAGTACATCCGAAGGATCTTGATGAAATCGGTGATGGTCAACATCCCGACGAATTCCTGTCGTTTGCTGTCCCAAAGGGGAGCCGCCCTCACGCCATTATAAACCAGCGCGAAAAAGGCTTTTTTCACTAGAAGTTGAGTGTCGAAGACTACGAGTTTCGCGGACGTCGGAATTAAATCGTAACATTTGTGGAATTTGAAGAATTTAACGTAAATTTGTGGTTCATCTTCCTCTGTAAAAAAATAAAATAAAAAAAAAAATTAATTTATTATTAAAAATTAATTTATTATTAAAAATTATTTTATTATTATTTAAAGTTATTTTAGTAAAGAAAATATTTATCAATATCTTAACAGTTAAGAAAGTTTTTGACAATGTTTTTATTGTCGTGTCAATAGAGATTAAATACGAATAAATAAACGTGGTAATAAAATGGATAAGGAAAACGATAAAAATGACAAAAAACGAGTTTTCAGAGGGAGAGAGCTTCAGCTTTATTGACACTGTTATTTCCTCCTATCGAAAAGTAAATAAACAAATCGTTTATTTGGCTTCTGATAGGCGATTACACAATTTTGAAATGCGCAGTGATCGAAAAACCGAAATAGATTTTAAAACGGTAAATAAACATCAAAACGAATATCTGTATAATCGAAAAGGTCAATAAACAGGTAAAATTGAAACGTAATTTCAACACTAAATTGTTTTTCTAAAACAGGAAATTCATTTTTCTTTAAAATTCTTTTTGCTAAGAAATTTCTTTGCAAACGTTGATTAAATTTTAACTACTTTTCTGTTATTTCTCTGTATTTCACCTAAAGTATCCTTTATTTTCAATCATCAAGGTTATTAGAGTATTTCAAGGTCATTCCATGTGACTCAATAAATTTTTTGAAAATTTTCATAATTGCCAAATGGAGTTTTTAAATTTTCTTCTAAATTCAAATATAATTTGACTAATGACAAAATATTGTTTAACCGTAACAAGAACTTTGTTCGTTGGGTTAAAACTTGCACTGCACTAACTTACACTATAGTGCAAAGGTGCAGTTTCATACAGCATTTAATGGGTAACATCTAAGTAAAATTTTTAAAAAATTGAAAATTTTTTTTACCTTAAATGATGCTTTAAAGTCTTAAAAATAAAGTATAACTGCTATTACACCAAAAAAAAATTTTTAAATGATACTTACAGGCGACTTAGAAAGTAACGTACGACACACGTTCAAGACTTTTGTGTAAATTATATCGGTAATATTTTACAAATTAAGTTGGCACTGTTGGACCTATACTTGACTTGAACAGGAAGAAGATATTCATGTAGAAGTGCATTTGTAAAAAATTCTTTGTCCTCAGTGGAAGTATATGACACTTCTGCTGCAAGCCGTGTAAGTTTGTTATGAAAACGCTTGTCTACTTGGCCAGCGTGAATGCCGCCATATTAAAAGAGAAAAAATTGCAGAATTCATTTTTACATATTTTAAAGGACGTACATTAAAACCTATAAAACCAAATTATTCCATGTCTTGTTGTTTCGCTAAATAAAGATCCCAAAGCTACTTCATGTTTTCAAACATTTACTTAGATGTTACCCCTTAAAGGAAAATGACTGTAATTCAGTATAATTTGGTGCTCTTTAGTTCAGGTTTGAACTGTGATCGAATGAATGCATATGCAACCAAAATTTAATAATGCACTGAACTGCTAAGTGCAAGCAGTGCAGCCCCAACGAACAAAGCTAGTGATGGATTGTTTAAATTTTGGGTTGTCCAATTTTTTGTACGTAATATAAGAATGAGATATTTTAAGTCGCTTTGAAGTGAAAGACTCTTGTTAGAAGATTATTCCCACTTAACTTAATTTCATTTTCAACTTGCCTTCCCTATTTTCTCCAATTATTTCCCCATCATCTTTATCAAGAAAAGGTATGATGTATTTTACAGTTACCTTTTGCATATGACATGCTATATATATAACTGTTTGAATGAAATTGGAAAAATGAAATTCTTTAGAGCCGTTTATTTAGATCAATTAATATATCCTAGAAATACTTAAGAGTCATATAAAACGACATTGTAATTAAAGAGATTGACTACTTAGATTCGCATAAGTTCACAAACCATGAAAAACTAGAGTAATTAAAATCGCTAAAATATAGTTATTTTTTTTTAAATACCATTAAGAATACAATCACAAATTCAATTAAAATTATATTAAACCGTTTCGTTTACTAAAATCATTAACTATAAATGAACAAATTAATACGAAGAGTCTCACAAATTGATCTCATCAATTCTAAGTGTTATTACTTGATTAGAATTACTGACATATTGTAAGAGAATTCAAGTCAATTGCAAAAGAAAAAATGTTGAATCTATAAAAACATTGTTTAAAGGTTTGAAAAAGTCGTTTAAGATTACTCAAACAATTAAAAATCACGAGCAGTTTCACAGATTGATGTCATCAATTCTAAGAAGTGATATTACTTGATTAAAATTACAGACATATCGTAAAAAAATTCTAGTCATATTGTAAAAGAAAAAAAGGCAAAACTATAAAAACATTGTTTAAAGGTTTGAAAAACTCGCTCAAGTTAACTCAAACCATTAAAAATCACCAGCAATTTTACAGATTTTTTAGGTTAAAAATTATGTTTTTGGGAATTAAAAAAATTTTTTTTTGATAATAATTAGAAAAAAATCAGATAATTTTAATTAAAAATAGACATTTCAATCAATTTATTCCTAAAATATCTTTCCTTAATTTCCATAAATAAAGTCAGTGGGATTTTTTGTCGAAAATTTTTTATGTTAAAAAATCTATCATGTCTGGGAATTTTTTTAATTTTTTTGGTAATAATTAAAAAAAATCCAATGATTTTAATTAAAAATAGACAGTTTAATCTTTTTATTCCTAAAATATGTTTCCTTAATTTCTATAAATAAAGTCAGTGGGATTTTTAAAAGTTGGTCGAAAATTTTTTAGGTTAAAAAATCTCTCGTCTTTGCAATTTTTTTTTTTATTTTTTTGATAATAATTAGAAAGAAACGGATGATTTTAATTAAAAATAGACATTTTAATCTATTTATTCCTAAAATATTTTTCCTTAATTTCCATAAAGTCAGTGGGATTTTTTATAGTTGGTCGAAAATTTTTTAGGTTAAAAAATCTCTCATGCGTGGGAATTTTTTTGGTAATAATTAGAAAAAATCGAATGGTTTTAATTAAAAATAAACATTTTAATCTATTTATTCCTAAAATATGTTTCCTTAATTTCCATAAATAAAGTCAGTGGAATTTTTTAAAATTGGTGAAAAAATTTGAAGTTAGGTTTGGTAAAAAATCTTATTGTTTCTGTCAATTTTTTTTTTAATTTTTTGGTAACAATTAGAACAAATTTATCGATTTTAAGGAAATGTAGACATTTCAGTCTATCATTTAGAATTTTTTTTTTCTTGAATTTATATAAATAAATTCTGGGCGATTTTTTAAAGTTAGTGAAAAAATTTTAGGTTGGGTTCGCTAAAAAATCTTATTGTTATTGTGTTAAAAATAGACATTTTAATCTATTTATTCCTAAAATATGTTTCCTTAATTTCCATAAATAAAGTCAGTGGGATTTTTTAAAGTTGGTCGAAAATTTTTTAGGTTAAAAAATCTCTCACGTCTGGGAATTTTTTTAATTTTTTTGGTAATAATTAGAAAAAATCGAATGGTTTTAATTAAAAATAGACATTTTAATCTATTTATTCCTAAAATATGTTTCCTTAATTTCCATAAATAAAGTCAGTGGGATTTTTTAAAGTTGGTCGAAAATTTTTTAGGTTAAAAAACCTCTCATGTCTTTGGAATTTTTTTAAATTTTTTTAATAATAATTAGAACAAATCGGATGATTTTAATTAAAAATAGACATTTTAATCTATTTATTTCTAACATATTCTTTCTTAATTTCCATAAATAAAGTCAGTGGGATTTTTTAAAGTTGGTCGAAAATTTTTTAGGTTAAAAAACCTCTCATGTCTTTGGAATTTTTTTAAATTTTTTTAATAATAATTAGAACAAATCGGATGATTTTAATTAAAAATAGACATTTTAATCTATTTATTTCTAAAATATTCTTTCTTAATTTCCATAAATAAAGTCAGTGGGGTTTTTTAAAGTTGGTCGAAAATTTTTTAGGTTAAAAAATCTTTCGTGTCTTTGGAATTTTTTATAAATTTTTTTGATAATAATTAGAACAAATCGGATGATTTTAATTAAAAATAGACAATTTAATCTATTAATTTCTAAAACATTTTTTCTTGATTTCCATAAATAAAGTCAGTGGGATTTTTTAAACTTGGTCAAAAAATTTTTAGGTTAAAAAATCTCTCATGTCTTTGGGAATTTTTTTAAATTTTTTAATAATAATTTGAAAAAATCGGATGATTTTAATTAAAAGTAGACATTTTAATTTATTTATTCCTAAAATATTTTTCTTTAATTTTCATAAATAAAGTCAGTGGGATTTTTTAAACTTGGTTGAAAATTTATTAGGTTAAAAATCATATTTTTGGGAATTTTTTTAATTTTTTGAAAATAATTAGAAAAAATCGTATGATTTTAATTAAAAATAGACATTTTAATCTATTTATTCCTAAAATATTTTTCCTTAATTTCCATAAATAAAGTCAGAGGGATTTTTTAAACTTGGTCGAAAATTTTTTAGGTTAAAAAACCTCTCGTCTTTGGAAATTTTTTTAATTTTTTTGATAATAATTAGAAAAAAAAGGATGATTTTAATTAAAAATAGACATTTTAATCTATTTATTCCTAAAATATTTTTTCTTAATTTCCATAAATAAAGTCAGTGAGTTTTTTTTAAATTTGGTCAAAAATTTTTTAGGTTAAAAATAGCTCATGTCTTTGGGAATTTTTTTAATTTTTTTGGTAATAATTAGAAAAAATCGGATGATTTTAATTAAAAATACACATTTTGATCTCATCACTTCTAAGAAGTATTACTGGATTAGAATTACAAACATATTGTAAAAGAAGAAAAGTCAAAACTATAAAAACATTGTTTAAAGGTTTTAAAAAAACTCGCCTAAGTTTACTCCTACAAATAAAAATCACTTTACGTAAGTAGTACACCAATTGAAATTATGACAATTTCAAATAAAAATGTAGATGATTCACCGACAATTACTTACATTTATTTAAACTTCTTTTTACGAATCGTATACAATTTAAATAGAATTTCCATTAGATTAAAAAGCGAAAAGAATTCAACGTAAACAATTTCATTCCAAGTATTGATTGATTTTTATTGCGACTAACCAAGTGGTCGAGAAATATGTATACCTATAATATTGAAATATGAGAATAAATTAAATTTTACGCCACACAATTCGAGGGAATTGTTAATTTAATACGTTAATCGGCTTTTAATAGGATTTATTGTAATTTAATTATTGAGTGCCTATAAATACAACCCTACTTTTGGAACGACTTTATTAAGCATTTAAATCATTTTAATGTATTAATAATGAATGATCAAATAAACAAGTTAATATGAACCAACCCTCGACTTCTTGTTTTCAAGTTTTAAACAAAATTAAATTCTCTCTTCTAACTCTAACGTAGTAAATAATAAACACCGAATAACAAGGACAGGTAAAACAAGTTTCGTACCAGACAGGTACAAAGCAACTCTTGTAAGCAATAAATAAATCGGTACCTTCGAATAGAATGCCGTCAACATGAATTAAACCCGCCCACGTCGTCGTCTCAACCAGATGCAACCTACACGAATTTCGTGTAAACGATTATCAATGGGAACGCGAACATAATGCAGCACACCCAACTGAATGCAAAACAAGTTTCTTTTCAGTAAACGTTCTGAATAGAAATATACCGTCCCTTTTCACATTGACTAAAGCCATAAATTTATCAAAGTTAGAAAATTCTATTTCGGGGTGTAGTATGGATTCTATTTCAGAACACCTCGCCTCGGATGGTTCCATGGAAACCACGCTTGCGGTCCCTTTACTCAATTTTCGTAGAGCGCGATGTGAACTGACGTGAAATGTGTGAATTACGACGTTACGTTGTATTATTTTGGAAATCAATATTACAAAGTTATTTTGAGACGTAGGTGCTTATTGTTAAATTGAATAAATAAATTTTCCACATTTGTTTAGTTGAGAAAAAAATCTTTAATGTAATGGCTTTGATAATAAAAAATTAAATAATGATTTTATTTAATAAGTTCGAAAAGTTTTAGAATATTTTTTTGGTGTAAGTGTAATGTTAATTTTTGTTATCAGTTTGAGGTTATAAAAAGTAAACGATTAATATTGGTTATCATGTGTAGTTTGAGAGATATAAAATGTGGGTGTGTAGAACGTAATTTTCGATAAGAAAAATGTATCCATCGATGTTTTACCTTAAACTAAGATTACAAAAAAGTGCATTGAGGTCCATTTTAGAGTAATAAACTAAATTTGAAAGATTTTCTATAGTTTTACTGGTTATGTATTAACTGTTGTCTGACTAGTTGACATAACAGTACGACCATGCATTGTAACATTGTGGTCATATATTGTAACGTGTTCTTTTCAATTGTAAGGTTGGATTTAGTGCTCAACCGATGATCAGTACTAACGTTAGTACTGACAAAAACGAGCTCACCGTCGGTTAGTTGAGCGTTGTTTAGTGCTTGGCTGATTGACAGACGAAAGCACACTTGAACATTCTCAAGAATAATTTGATGCTCTCCGACATGTTAGCAAAATTAGGAAACCAAGCTTGATACACCTCAAACCAAGCTTTTAATCATGCATGACGGGTTTTATTCAAATTGTGGTACAAGTCCCACAATTCTGGATGCAACCGAACTTCCATTATTAGCGGTTTTCTATGAATGTTCGTTTTGTTGTTTAACCCATTCGAGACGATGATTTTTTTTCGAACACGCTCCCCAGGAGCGAAACTTTTTTTTCTTTATATAGTTCATTTACTGTTATTGCACACACGGTGTGCAAGCCGTCTTATAGCCTCGGAAATCAATTGCACACACGGTGTGCGATCGGTCTCGAATGGGTTAAGAGGGCTGTACATGCACTGACGAATCTACCAAACACAGAACGATGTAGTATTATGTAATAGTCCGCCAGCTGACTGACATACATCAGGTGGATGCGTTGGACAGTCTACATACGCACGTAGCTGTTCAGCAGTGCAGTAGTGCAGGAGTCGGCAACCTTTTTCGGACGGCGGGCCATTTTCAAAATAATTTTTTTTATGTGGGCCGCACATTTAAATCTAACTTAAATAGTGCCTCTATATCATATATGAGTGTAAATATTATTAAAAATAAGTACAGAAAACGTTTATGTTTTATTGACATGCTATAATAAAAATAGTATCAGAGAAAAAAAACTTTTACATTTCTTAAAAGAGAAATAATATAAAATATTAAAGAAAATAATTTATCTTTCATTTTATTCATTCATTAAAATTTAATGGTTTTGTGTTTTTGAACATGTTTGATAATTCATTTAAGTCCGGTTCAGTTGGGGATACTGTGATCCTCAACAAGTTTTTTTAAATTTTCATCCGTCAACCTGAAAATTGATTACAAACCAATTAACTTTAACTCTAAGTTGTCCGGTGCTTTTGCAATATCAAATTTTAAAAGATTTTTAAATATTAATATGTCCATTTGTTTTGCATAAAAATCTTGAAACCGATAACGAAAATATTCATCCAGTACTTTTGGTGACTCAATAAAAATAGTCGAAGGACACAGTTTGTCGTTTTTGTTTAAAAACGATTGCAAAATAGGAAAATGACAATAATTATTATTTTCAAGTTGAAAAATAAACAATTTTGTTTTAAGTTGGAAACTTTGAGGTAAGTTGTAATGTCCACAAGAAAAGCTAACTCGCTTATCCAATTAAAATTCAACAATTCTGGTATATTATTTCCTTTTTCTGACAAAAACATTTCAATCTCCTCTATCAACTCGAATGAAAGAATGTTAGATTTGCTGAAGGAGCCGTCCTATTCGTTGTGGAGTAAGGATTAAACATGCACAGTAAAATAGGTTTTCCACTATGTTTTTGTTAGCGCGCATTTTTGTCATCGGCCACATTTTGACACGACCTAAGTTTATTGATTTTTCCTAAAATTATATTGGTCCGTTGGCGGGCCGCGCAAAAAGTTGCAAAGGGCCGTATGCGGCCCGCGGGCCGCAGGTTGCCGACCCCTGCAGTAGTGAATAGACTCATGCACATACATTGATATAGCTATGCATGACCGATGTCATCGCTGATCGTCGATTGAGCACTAAAACTAGCGTAAGATGTTTATTTCCTTTTAATCTGTTTTTTTTGAGTTAGACGCCTTTTTAGATTGCTAATTACATGTTAATATCTTGGAAATAGACTTTGACTCTGAAGATGGAGTAAACCGAAACTAGTCAAACTAAATAACCAGTAACCAGTAAAAGTACAGTAAGTCTTTCAAATGTCGTTTATTATTCTTGTATAACTGGTATAATGGATTATTCAACAAATTTCATTTCAGATCCACTTTAGTCAGTAACATAAAGACAGAGGGAATTTTCTTAAACTACTCGAGACCGATTGCACACCGTGTGTGCAATAACAGTAAGGCTAGACGCTGACAGTGCAATTTCTAGGTGGCCGATTATTTAATCAGACGATCGCAATTCCTCGCTCACAAGTGCAACCGATTAGTCGGAAGAATACGAGAAAAAACGCCAAACAATACAACTGTTAAGAGAATATCACATGGTAGTTGCGCAAGTATTTCGTTGCGTTCAATTTGTGATAAAACAAACTAAATAATCGGCCGACTACTCGGTTGCATGTGAGCGCATTCCTATAAAGATTCTGTAGACTTACTCATGCAACCAAACAGTCGGCCTACTAAAAATTGCACTGTCGGTGCCTAGCCTAAAAGAACACTAAAGAAAAAACAAATCGTTCATGAGGACCGTGTTCGAAAAAAATCGTCGTCTCGAATGGTTTAAAGTAATCATAGATGATCAGGTTTCGTTCCGAACTTCCAGCAAGTAAATAAAGACCAAGCCTATACTCTTGTGGTACCCACAGACGAACAGGTTTACTTGAAAGTTTTGTTCATCTATTGATAAATTCTCCGCTTACAGGCCTAACCTTCCGGTCGATTTATCCATTAACAATGAGGTTTGCTGAAAGGTTTATCTTCCGGTAAACCTGATGGTCTACGGCCACCTTTAGAAAAAGATTGAACTCCCATTTTATTCTCCTAAATCTTCTAACAAGGAGACCAAAAGATGTTGTATTCACCGATTTTAATGAAAGTGGTACCAATCGATAGATATCTGTTCATTGTACAAATGTGTAAAATATTAGGGCGCACTATTCAGCGATTCGCGAATAAATCGCGATTTTAGGTCGCAATTCAAGGCCACACCGCTTATATGTCAATGGTTGTACTCCTCTCGACCCCTCCTCTTGTTGACTCATCAAGACCGGCTTCCACTTGCGGAAGAAGATGGTCTGAACTGCTTTTTATTTTTAATATAATCAAAATTTTCAATATTTCACTTTATTTCTTTTAATATTTTATTGTTATATGTTTTGAAAACAAATAACTCAACACACTTTTTCGTTTTTACATTGATTTTTAATTTAATTTAATTAAAAAAAGACCCAGAGGCGGTCGTAGAGGGAGTGGCTAACCGATGACGTAAAGTGGTGTGGCCGTAAATCACGAGCTAAAATTGCAATTTACTCGCGAATCCCTGAATAGTGCGCCCTAATATTTTACAAATTTATATTGTGTACCAATACCTATCAATTGATACCACTTTCATCAAAATCGGTGAATGCAACATCTTGTGGTCTCCTTGTAAGTAGAATCCAGAAAAAATGAATCCAGTAAACCTGATCACCTATGGCCACCCTTAGAATAAAATTGAACTTCTATTTTATTCTCCTAAGCTTTATAAATAGAATCCAGAAAAAATAAAAATGAATTCGATCTCATTATATTTTCATTCAAAAACATCATTGAAATAAATTTTTAGGAATATCAAAGATGAATGTGGATAGAACCTTCTTATAGGAAGATCTAATTTAGAATACTTCGACTCCTAAACCCTTATCGAATTCTGGAAAATCGTACGACCTTATTAAATTTTCCTTCAGAAATACCATTGAATTCAAGTTTTGCTAACTCCGAGAATTTGTGAGAATAAAATAAGGAATTGTTAGAAGGTTGTACTATTAACTTCTACTAATAATTTAATCATTTCTTATCTTTCTCATCCTTTGCGTTGTTTTTAAATCGTACAATTAATAATTGCAAATAATTCGATTTTAGTGGATAAATGATTCTAGAAATTTATAATACATTCTGGTTAAAATAAGAAATTTTTCGAGATTATAAAATAACAAATAGATAATATTGATTATTATCTTTAGTTATATGAAAGATAAAATAAGCATTTAAAATATGATTTCTTATGATAAGATATTATTCTCAGAATTTTGATTCCAAAACTTTTATTGAATTCATTGACCTTTTAAACAAACTGTTGAATCTATACTTCGATAATATCGAAAATTAATAAAATAAACTGTTACTATAAAGTTATCTCTTCCTATAGTACGATATGTTAACATATTTAAAAACCTATTCTCAAATATTTACCTTAACCCAGATCTGCTAAAACCTGTCTACACTGTGTTTCCTTTTAAAACGAAAGTGAGATTGAGTTTATGGAAATTTAGGTTAAAGACATTTAAAATTTTACCTAATTCAATTTTCTTTTGAAACCAGCATTGAATTCAAGTCAGCAAATATCAAATATATTCTAATTGCCCTCTATTCTTTTTCTTTGTTAGATTATGAAATTGGTAATACAATATAAATCATAATTTCTCATCTTTTTTTCCCAGTTACAATTAGATGATCCATAAAAAATTAATAATTTTGAAGGTGAGTGAATGAATAATTGATTATAATCGATTTTGTTTAAAAAAATATAAAACATTTTAACTCTCAATATGGGAAATAAATTACAAAAAATAAACAATAGTAATTTTTAGTTATATGGAAGATAAAAAATCATGGCTTTAATCATAAAAAGTCCTCAAACGTACATATTAACAAAGTTTTTAAATTTACTGTTCACAGATTGATTTACCTCTTTGTAAAATATCGATGAGCCACTCTTTATAAGATTGAGAAACCTCATCGAACTCTTTAATCTGATCAATCCTGTAAACCTCTTCGTCTTCCTCGGCAATAGTGGCCAAACGCTGACGGGCGTGATTGGAATAATAGTGAAGACAGAACATGCCCCTTCATCTCAATGTAGTTTTTTTTTGTTGGTGTCTTTTGTAACACGTTTTCGTTCCGCACCGGTAGCACGTCCGCGCACTCACCTCATGTATTATTTATTTCAAAAATTCCAGTACTTTTTCTACAACTACGACAGAAATATCCCCGACGACGCTTTTTATAATTTTCTTCGTCGTCGCACTAAACGACCAATAAAAGAGATACCTTTAGATTTTTCTACGACGGTTGTTACGGAACGGACGTCTTTTGAATTCGATACGTTTGCGCTCAATAACAAGCGCCCGGAACAAGATCGTTGCCGGCGCTAAACGCGAACGAGCGTGCAAAAATACATGCGAAACGGGGAAAAATTTTCCTCCTATTTATCATTTCCCGGATGGTACACTTGACCGGAGTCGGTCGCTTTGACCAACGACCAATTTACGAGCGACTAAAACGAATTTTTCGCCCCTTTGAAACCATCTACTATTTTTAGACGTACGTCGTCATCATCAAATATGCTGACCGTGGGCGAACCCAAAACAGCACTAATAGAAATATAAGATGAAGGTATGTATGTACATTAGATTTTAGCCTTTTCCTTGGGATAATTTTATTTCAGATGAATAACAAATTAATTACTATGACTAATAAAAATTTTAATAATAGACTCAGATTTCCAGATCCTAAAACAAAACTTAAAACTGGAAGAACTTGAAACTAAAAACATCTAAGCACAACAAGATTACTACAAATTGATTGATCACCACACGAATTTACTGAAAAGATTACAGTAAAAGAATTGTGATGAAAAACTGTTACAGGAAAAGAAAACAAACTTTAACAAGAAAATAAGGAACTCGAGCACAAAACTGACAGTAATTTAATCCAACACAACACAGCAAAAAAAAGAGAAAAGAAGATTAAGAGTAACTGACAGATGAACAAAGTAGATTTACAACTGTTGTGGATCACACAACGTAACAAGATTCCCCTTCGGAAAACTGCGTTGAATAAATAATATAAGAGATGTGTGAGAGTGCGGTTGAATTTCAATTTCTTAGGATTTCTATTCAATATTCCATTCGAGTATAAAAAGTAAACAAGTTGAGTCCATCATAAACAACAAAATATGTACGAGAGAAAGGGAAATAGAGTGGAAAATCGGTTAGAAATGAATTCGACAAAAGTTGTAAACATGACCTGAAAGTTACCTGAAGTAAATACCTTAATATAATCTTATTGAGAGATTTAAATCCTAAAAGAAAGTAAACATAAATTCTATATTTATCATAACTTAAAAATAAATCGAAGAAATTAAACGAAACTAAATAGATTTAATAAAAGCTGATATTCATTTAAAATAAAATTATCTACATTTTAATGAAACTATAATCGATTTAAAAAAAAATCATATCTCACAAACTAATTGTTGTTAAGGTTTGAAAATTGGTGACGATTTGAATTAAAAATTATAGTTTTAACTAAAAAAAAACCGTTTTATTCTAAGTGTTGTCAAAAAAATTAAAAAAATTTTCAATATTGGTAAAAAATTTTTTAGGTTAGAAAATGAACTTTTTAAACATTAAAAAAAAAATCATAAAAAATTGAATTTTAAATGTTTTGAACTGATTTTTTTTTCTAAATGAAACTTAAAACATTCTAATTTTAACTAAAAAAGACCGTTTTATTCTAAGTGTTGTCAAAAAAATTAAAAAATTTTTCAAAGTTGGAAATAATTTTTGACATTTTTTTAACTTAAGAAAATTAATTTTAAAAATTCATAAAAAATTCATTTTTAAAGATTTTAATTTGATTTTTTTCTAAATGAAACTTAAAACATTCTAATTTTAATTAAAAAAGACAGTTTTATTCCAAGTGTTGTCAAAAAAATTTAAAAAAATTTTCAAAGTTCGTAAAATTTTTTGACATTTTTTTAACTTAAGAAAATTAACTTTAAAAATTCATCAAAAATTCATTTTTAAAGATTTTGATTTGATCTTTTTTCTAAATGAAACCTAAAACATTCTAATTTTAATTAAAAAAGACCGTTTTATTCTAAGTGTTGTCAAAAAAATTAAAAAAATTTTCAATATTGGTAAAAAAAATTTTAGGTTAGAAAATTAATCATTAAAAAAAAATCATAAAAAATTGAATTTTAAATGTTTTGAACTGATTTTTTTCTAAATGAAACTTAAAACATTCTAGTTTTATGTAAAAAAGACCGTTTTATTCCAACTGTTGTCCAAAAAATTAAAAAAAATTTCAAAGTTGGTAAATTTTTTTGACACTTCTAACCTAACTTAAAAAAAATCGATCGATTTTAAAAATTCATTAAAAATTTTTTTATAAAGATTTTGATTTGATTTTTTTCCAAATTAAACTTAAAACATTCTAATTTTAATTAAAAAAGACAGTTTTATTCCAAGTGTTGTCAAAAAAATTAAAAAAATTTTCAAAGTTGGAAATAATTTTTGACATTTTTTTAACTTAAGAAAATTAACCTTAAAAATTCATCAAAAATTCATTTTTAAAGATTTTGATCTGATTTTTTTTCCAAATTAAACCCTAAACATTCTAATTTTAACTAAAGAAGACCGTTTTATTTCAAGTGTTGTTAAAAAAATTAAAAAAATTTTCAAAGTTGGAAATAATTTTTGACATTTTTTTAACTTAAGAAAATTAACTTTAAAAATTCATCAAAAATTCACTTTTTAAGATTTTGATCTGATTTTTTTTTTCTAAATGAAACTTAAAAGATTCTAATTTTAATTAAAAAAGACCGTTTTATTCCAAGTGTCGTTAAAAAATTTAAAAAAAATTTCAAAGTTGGTAAAAATTTTTGACACTTTTAACCTAATTTAAAAAAATCGATCAATTTTAAAAATTCATCAAAAATTCACTTTTTAAGATTTTGATTTGATTTTTTTTTCTAAATGAAACTTAAAAGATTCTAATTTTAAGTAAAAAAGACCGTTTTATTCTAAGTGTTGTCAAAAAAATTTAAAAAAATTTCAAAATTGGAAGTAATTTTGACATTTTTTTAACTTAAGAAAATTAACTTTAAAAATTCATCAGAAATTCATTTTTAAAGATTTAGATCTGATTTTTTTTTCCAAATTAAACCTTAAACATTCTAATTTTAACCAAAAAAGACCGTTTTATTCCAAGTGTTGTCAAAAAATTAAAAAAAAATTTCAAAGTTGGAAATAATTTTTGAATTTTTTTAGCTTAAAAATATTAACTTTAAAAATTCATCAAAAATTCATTTTTAAAAATTTTGATTTGATTTTTTTTTCTAAATGAAACCATAAACATTCTAATTTTAATTAAAAAAGACCGTTTTATTCCAAGTGTTGTCAAAAAAATTAAAAAAAATTTCAAAGTTGGTAAAAATTTTTGACATTTTTTTAACTTAAGAAAATTAACTTTAAAAATTCATCAAAAATTCATTTTTAAAGATTTTAATTTGATTTTTTTTCTAAATGAAACTTAAAACATTCTAATTTTAATTAAAAAAGACCGTTTTATTCTAAGCGTTGTCAAAAAATTTAAAAAAAATTTCAAAGTTGGTAAAAATTTTTGACACTTCTAACATAAAAAAATTAATCTACTTAAAAAAAATTCATCAAAAATTCATTTTTAAAGATTTTGATTTGATTTTTTTCCAAATTAAACCTTAAACATTCTAATTTTAACTAAAAAAGACCGTTTTATTCCAAGTGTTGTCAAAAAAATTAAAAAAATTTTCAAAGTTGGAAATAATTTTTGATATTTTTTTAACTTAAGAAAATTAACTTTAAAAATTCATCAAAAATTCATTTTTAAAGATTTTGATTTGATTTTTTTTTCTAAATGAAACCTAAAACATTCTAATTTTAACTTAAAAAACCGTTTTATTTCAAGTGTTGTCAAAAAAATTAAAAAAATTTTTAAAGTTGGAAATAATTTTTGACATTTTTTTAACTTAAGAAAATTAACTTTAAAAATTCGTCAAAAATTCATTTTTAAAGATTTTGATTTGATTTTTTTTTCTAAATGAAACGTAAAAAATTCTAATTTTAATTAAAATAGGCCATTTTATTCTAAGTGTTGTTAAAAAAATTAAAAAAATTTTCAAAGTTGGAAATAATTTTTGACATTTTTTTAACTTAAGAAAATTAACTTTAAAAATTCATCAAAAATTCATTTTTAAAGATTTTGATTTGATTTTTTTTTCTAAATGAAACCTAAAACATTCTAATTTTAACTTAAAAAACCGTTTTATTTCAAGTGTTGTCAAAAAAATTAAAAAAATTTTTAAAGTTGGAAATAATTTTTGACATTTTTTTAACTTAAGAAAATTAACTTTAAAAATTCGTCAAAAATTCATTTTTAAAAATTTTGATTTGATTTTTTTTCTAAATGAAACGTAAAACATTCTAATTTAAACTAGAAAAGGTCGTTATATTCCAAGTAAAAATATTATTGCGGAAATATGAAACTCACTGCATTAATTAATTTACTACTAGCTACATAATTTATGATATATATGTTTTCATACTTAACAAATATTACAAAATACTACTGTAAATCACTTCTCTAGTAAATAATGTGAAAATAAAAATGTACCAAGGAAATTGAATTCCTAGTTGTTTTTGTGCTAGACTTTTTATAATTCTACTTTGTTTTCATAAAATATTTTCATTAAAAAATATTTTTTTCTTTTTAATTTTAACTTCAAAACGTTTTGAAAAATGAATAATTGTTCAAAAACCCCTTTCATATTTTAAGTTTAAGGTACTCATATTTCTTAAAAGTTATTTTAATTGGACACGACACACAAAGATGATTCAACTCAAATGTAGTCTCACACACCTTGAAAAATAAGATTGTCAGCCAAAAAACGAACATGTGTTCAATGAAACATGACAAGTAACAGGTGGTCGTGCTATGTATTAATATTAAGTGTCACCGACAAAACGTTTTCAACCGCTCATTATCCAATTTAGAAGTTAGAAGAAAAAATTTCAATTACACATATACCCGAAACGAATCCAAAACGAACCAAAAACATGATCGAAATATCTGCGTTACATTTTCTGCACAAATCGAGCTAACAACGATGTTTTGTAAACACACCCAACCGACGGGTTTAAAAATAAATTCCCTGCATAAAGTACACAATGGAATTCTAAACTTCCTCCTCCTACTCCTCTTTCTACAACTACCTTTCTTTACACTACTGTAACCGATCGCAACACGTCCGATTTATCGATTCGTTTCGAATCACAAAAGACGTCTTTCATATCTCGGTTCGTGCGGACGTTTCGCTTCAGTTTTAAAACGAAACCGTTCCGTAACAAAACCGAACGTAAATTGAAAACGTAACGACTATTTACTTGGGTATAGGTTCGCGAATCGTTATTTTGCAATGGTAACAACGAACTGCACTGACAACTGGTGAGCGAGGAAACCCGCTTGGCACCGTAGGGCCATAACGGAAAACAGAAGAACACTGGCCGGAGAGGTGCTCGTCTATTCTTAGTCGAAATTCGGGGGGCAACGTCGGTTGCCAAAAACCGATCGTCGAAAAAACATGCGTCAACGTCGCGACGCCCGAAAGCGGTTAGCGTGTGCGCGAAATCGCTATTTCGAATCGATCGTTATCGATTGCTTACCTTCACTGTGTGTGTATATATTTGATGCAACGTTTCATTTGGCAACGATTTCAATGTCTATGTATTAAAAATATAAAATTGCTTGGCTTAACAATTATACTCAAAAAGATTTTTTAGTTGAATAGTTTTTTTCTTAATGTTAATTAACATTAAAGTTCATTATTTATATCCTCAGCGCATGGATCGACTGTTTTGCAATCTAACAAGGAGACCTCACAACTTTGGAATCGCCGATTTTAATGAAAGTGGTACCAATCGATAGACATTGGCACATAGTACGAATGTGTAAAATATGATGACGCACTATTCAGGGGTTCGAGAATAAATCCACCCTTACGATCACCAAAAAAGTTCGAGCAACCTATATGTCAATGCTACACCACACCCCTTGGAATCTGTCTATAGCTAAAGGGCAATGGACTATTACGGTACGGGGGATTTTCCAAAAACTAAGGGCTGTTTTATGATCCTCAGGTATTAAGTATCTCACTTTACCGTTTCTCAGAACTATACGGTACGTTACAATGAAGAAAATAATTATTAAAAATTTTCCTACTTCAAACGGGTCATTCTTTGCCGCCTACCTAGAAGTGGAAAACAGGCAACGCTGTCTTATACCTAGGGACATTATTTAAGCGATGGTTGTTACTCTGCCTGTCAGTTTTGGGTCTGTCATCCGCCTGTGTTTGTAAACAAGGTGAAAACGCGTCATTAATTTTTGAACATTTTTTCGTAAAAATGAGTATTTTGAAAGCTGATTTTATAAAAGCCGACCCACGGAATTTACCAACAGTAGACAGTAGCGGTGATGAGGTTTTTCAACGAAAATCACCAATTTATTGGTGCAGAAATGCAAGGAAATAAAGTTGAAAGGTAATGCTGTAGCCTACAAGCAAAATAACGTCAACTTATTAAACGCACGTAAAACGTCACTTGTCGCACGTGTTGAACTACTCGCACTTATAAATACAATGAACATAGCTACGCAGGTACCAACCAAACTGTGGGGTCAAGATTTAGGAACTAAGGCTGTGTTGCCGGATCTAACCATTTTTTGTGCCTTCCCTGTGACGTCACAGGCGAGGATTAAATTTAAATTTTAACAGAAAATTTTGTGAAAACGGAAAAGATTTGAACATTTTTAAATGCATTTCAAGTACTTAAGGCCGACGTACTTTCGATTAAACTCAACTCCCAAAAATGCCGAAATAGTCCATTGGCTCTCAGATGCAAACGTCGATGGTTCGAATCCCGAATAAAATAACGATTTTCTTTCCTTAATTTCTATTTTTAATGCAATATTTCATTTTATTTTTATAATATTTTCTAAATTAAGCAAAAAAAAATAATTATTTTATTCGGGATTCGAACCATTGATGTTTGCAACTCAACGCCTGCCGATTGCCCTTTGACTACGGGCGGATCTCAAGGGGAGTGGCCTAACGTTGACATGTAAGTCGCTCAAACTTTTTTGGCGATCGTATGGGTGGATTTATTCACGAACCGCTGTATAGTGCGTCCTAATATTTTACACATTCGTAGTATGTACCAATATCTATCGATTGATACCACTTTCATTCAAATCGGTGATTCCAAAGTCGTAAGGTCTCCTTGTGAGTTTCAAATCAATTGGATATGCAACCGTGTGGTGACTTTGCCCGTGTACAAAAATGAGGATCCACACATGAGCGATAAAAATGAGACTATTTTGCAATCAATATCTAACTAATTTGAAACTTGGGTTACTAATCGATCGATTTATGTGCGGAGGGCCTTAAGTTAATCTACAAGTTAATTCTGCATCTTGATTTTAAAAGAATCAATGATATTTTTTCGTATTTTAAACCATAGTAAATTCATAGAAAATTCAAATTACATTTTTGCAGCATTTCTTGAACATCGACTTTTTACTCTTCCAAGATACATTTTACCCTTTTAAGCTGAGTCAGAGAATGATTTTATCAGGACTTTCAACCATAAAGTGTAAATTGAGTAAAGTGTCGAATCTTTTCAGGGAAAATTTAGTATATTTATGCGAGGAAATAAAGAGATGGAGATGAAGGAAACATTACAAATAAAATACTACTATGGGGAATACGAGAAGTTGAAAGTTAAATAAAGTGGAATGAGGGTGAACTAATCATGGTTGGTCATTTCCATATACACGAAATTTCATCAAATAAGAGCAATTGCTTGAACAGGGTGGGAAATTAAAGGTGGCTACACATTAGAGGGACACAAAATATTGCTTCATTCAAAATTTTTGTACGATACAATCCCATTAGACTGACACTAAAATTGCTACATGGCACGTTTTAATTGATGCATAAACTAACGTTAAGCGTCTCATAGTGTAATTTCGCTATGGTTTGTAATCACCTTAATCCCTTAAGGGGGAACAACAGGGTGGAGACCGCGAAAAAAGGCGATAATTAAGATTTTATTTTGGTTCACTCATATATTTTAGAAAAATCGAAATTTGATATTTGTAACTACGCAGTTTAAACTTATTTTAGGAAGTATAGAGAAAAAAAAAATCTGTCTTAGAATACATGTATGGAGGGTGTCCAAATGCACCAACAAAAAAAAGCATCTTGTTGGTTGTCACTATAAAACGTGTAAAAATAATCTGAAAATAAAAAAGGAAACGTTATTTTAATCTATATTAGTGTAGCTTCAGTTAAGCGTACCCGATTTAGAAAATAATAATTGCTGTTAAAATGGCACCCTTGCAAAAAAAGAGTTAAGAAAATCGATAAAATAATTAATCTTTCCAGGGGGTAAAGAGGCAGCAAATATTAATACAAATAAAAATCCGTACGCTTAACTGAAGGGAGTTTTATATAGATTGAGGACGTCTCAATAAAATTTGAATGCGATTCTCGTTGGTAAAGAAATTGTGACAACAGGTTAAAAAGATTTTACTGTGAGAAAAACGCATTTAAAAAGTTAAGTTTAGTTCTAGATGATATAATGGAGGAAATTTTAAGAGTTACCACAATTCATCTATTCCTGCTCCATAATAAAGGTCTTTAGAATTTCTAGGACATAATTCGACTTTCGTCTTGTTGTCTGAATTGTCTAAAACACTTGAAATTTAACGCACTTGAGCTCGACTTATACGGTGTTGGTCTTTAGCTGTACAAAATGCGTACATTTTGGTACTAATCTAGATTTGTATTTCATTTGCCACCTTTAATAAAGATGCTATTCCATTATTAAAAATGGAAACCGTCAAATAAGTAGCAATTTGCACAATAACTGCCCGACTTGACAAAATTTTCGGAGCGAACTTCCAAATGAGGGCATTAAAGCTCTCATTCGAATTTTGCGTAAATCCGCCTATACAGCGCTCAAGCAACTCCGTCTTGGACAAATCCATATAAATGGGAGTAATAGCATCGATAATATTTTGTGACAATGGTTGTTTATGTTCGTATTAAAGTAATGACTTCGTGCGCGCGAGCAGAAAAGAGCTATAATTCCATTATTTGTACAAATTTTATTATAATATTGTAGGACAATATTCTAAAAGGTACATACTTTCGAATTGCGTAAAGAAAAAAAAAACGATTTTTCAAAAAATTTAGTGTTGTTCCCCCTTAACATACAATGATAAGTCAGGCCCGTCATAATTTCATTACGTTCTACCGTGCGTTCAGAAATGATTGTAGATCGTTTGAATTTGGCGCGCTCGTAATTTAGTGATTTTCGATGGTCAATATTGTTACCTGTGAATTACCTATATAGATAGTATATTCACATATACTCATAATTATTGGAGATCGGATATCAATTGCAATGGCATTGGTCAATAAACTCAATAAAATACCTTTGTCTTACGGTTTTTTGACAACTTATGACAGCTTTCAATACTTTCAATGACACGCCTATGAGATATGATTAACATTATTGTATTTATGCCAACCTTAAAAATTAATCTATAGCGCGCCAAATTCAAACGATCTACAATCATTTCTGAACGCACGGTAAATAAATCGTCACCTAAGAGGTTAACAGTCAAGGGAATTGTAAAATTAAATGAGTACATTTTTTCTAAAATGACAATTTATGACACAAACTTATTGTTAATCGACAAAAAAACTCAGTGTCGATTTACTAAAAAAGAAACTTTTGTTTAGTAATTTAGAAAGAATTTTTAAGAAATTATTACAGCTTTCTTGTTATGTGTAACTCTTCAAATACAAATTTACATAACTGTTTAATCATCTATGATTAACCGTCCCATTTTGCAATCCTCAAAGCCGCGGTTGCGAATCGTATACAGTTCATAAAGGACAATTCCTATTTGGTAACTTTTAACGACATCGTTGTTCATCGACTTTGAGATTAGGTTTAGTCATTTGGCGGACGACATCTCCATAGTAATCTTTAATGTCGTTAGCATACTAGAACTAAATGTTAGTATACATAAGTTGTCTGTGTGAGAATTGAGATTTCAGCAACCCGGAAATGCTGGATAACATTTTCGACGGTTTATAGTACCGGTCCTAATTAGAATAGATAACAATAATTACACGAATTAAATACTAATTAATACCAACGACATTTATTTAATTGATATATTTATTACAATTACAACAGTTTAATTAATAAACCAAATAAGTTCATTATTGACTCTTATTTTCCAACAATCTAATAACATCCTTGTATGATATTTAAAAATAAGAGCTTTTTCTGTTGTTTAATATAATTTGTGATTTAATCAATAGAAAAACTTCAGATGGAATTGCAACTCTGAATTCAAACAATGTTAAGAGGAAATTTTCAGACTATTGGGATACATTTAAGGGCTGCCAAGTATCTAAAATATTATTGACCCTTATTCTTCATCAATTCAACAACATCCTTGAATGATATTTACAAAATAAGAGCTTTTTCTGCTGTTCAATAGAATTTGTGATTTAAACAACAGAAAAACTTCAGATGGAATTGCGACTGTGAATACAAACAATGTTAGGAGGAAATTTTCAGACTACTGGGACACAGTTAAGGGCTGTCAAGTATCTAAATCATTGCTAAGACATCCTTCGTGTGAGACGTCCCGGTTCTTTACAGGTCTCAACAGGGAGGATCTACGTCTAATCACAGTTTTCCTGAAGGGACAATGTAAGGTTAATAAGCACCTTTATAATTTAGAGTTTGCCGCTTCTCCTCTATGACGTGTTTGCGAGTAAGACAATGAAACTGTTAAGCACATCCTATGTTATTTCCCGAATCTCAAGGATCTTAGATTAAGGGATTTGGGTGACGACTGGTTAACCATGGATGGAATCTGAAACACACCTCTGAACTGCATCCTAACCTTTGGTAAATCTCTAGGCTGTTTGTTGTAGACAGAGTGAGTGACAGGGAGGTTGTACAAAGGGCGCAATGGGGCCTAAGTGCGGCGTGCCATCTGGCGTGCCCTTCCGCTTCCTACATACATACATACATACAATGTTAAGAGGAAACGAAAACCCACAAGCCGAAGGAGAGAATCTAAGAAAATGGAACGACGCTCATTATGAATAACGAAATTAAACAGCAAACGGTTAAGGTTTCCCATTACAGCTTCACACCTGCAACTTGGAGACGACACAACCTTTAATTTGTAAAGATGGGATGGGAAGCATTCGTGTCTAAACCTAAATCTGGCTATTATAGAGGAAAATCTACGTGAATTCCTTATTCCCGTATACCATTATTTACGTTGTACCACCCGAGGAATTAATGTATACTGCATTATTTTGTGGTTATAAAAGTCTTTCCAGAGATAGCTCTAAGCTTCGTAAATCTCTTTTTCCTTGAAAATTAACAATATTTCCTGTATCGATAAACCACCAACAATAAGTTTGCTATTCTGTGATGCTTCCTTAGCTAAAAGATTCACCTGTTCGTTGTGTACGCTCAGCGTCTTTAAAGAATAGCTTTATAAATAAATATGGGCAGACAGATTTACGTGGGATCACATAGGGATTCTATTTACCTGTCTTTCTTAGAAAGGTTATTCTTTAAAGACGTTAAATGTACTATACTAACAAGATTCTTCACCAACATAAATTGACAAGAATCACCATAGTAAATGAGAGAAGCAAAAGACGAAAGAAAAGTTATTCTTTAAAGACTTTAAGTGTACAGTACTAGCAACATTCTTCACTCAACTTCAACAACCCAACAACGAATGGGTAAAAAACATCATGGTAAATGAGAGAAGCGAAAGATGATGTTAGTTATTTACAAATCGTTATAGATATAAATGAAGAGATGCAAGGAATCTGAAAACGGGTATACGGTAGGGTATAAAAATATGCAACCAGTTGAAATCATGGAAGGAGCGTTTGCTGACGACGTGGTATTGGTGGCAAGAAGCGAGAGGACATTAACGACGAGCCTGGAGAAATGGTGCATAGTATTGAAGGAATTTGGAATGAAAATGAACAAAAACAAAACGAAAGTTATGGTAATCCGAAAGAAGAAGACATCGACAAATAAAAATTGAGGGAGCAGACATTGAGCAGATGAAACAATTTAAGTATCTGGGTATTGAACTGGGGCACTATGGTAAACAAATCAAAGAAATAAACACAAGAATTGAAAAAAAAAACGACTAAGCTCTATTACGAATTGAGTAGGTTCTTCGTTAACAAGAAAGAAATATCAAAGAAGACCAAAATAGATACATATAAGGCGGTGTTCAGACCGGTGCTAACTTTTGGTTGCGAGAAGTGGATGCTAAACAAAAGAAGTGAATTGAAAGAGATATCTTCAGTACTTATCTGGTTTATTGTAATGTTTGCCTCACATGTTTCGGCTTTTTAAAGCCATCTTCAGAGGTAATTTGTCTCTAACATTTGACTCAAATTATGGAGAAACATTGATTGATTTAAAATTAAAACTTTACAAAAACTAATACACAAATATTTATTATAAAATCTCAAAATATTATAAAGACATGTACATGTTAAAAATAAAAATCGGAAAATTTTCCGATTCATAACATCCTGGTGGAAAGATGGATCAAAACCTAACTATTCCTGACTAAACAAAAGAGACAAGAGTAGATTGCAGGCAGTAGAGATGAGATATTTGAGGAGGGTGAAGGGAGTAACTAAGAGAGACAAAATCAGAAATACGGAAATAAGAAAAGAACTAAAGATAGAACCCCTAAGCGAGTACATAGAGAAACGACAGTTGAGCTGGTGGGGACATTTGCAAAGAATGGAGGAAGAGAGACAGATCAAACGAGTATGGCAAGCGAGAGTACAGGGGAAGAAAGCAAGAGGAAAACCGCGACACACTTGGAACGATGTGATAAAAGACATACTAATAAAAAGAGGAAAAACAATGAGAGAGGTCGAAAAGCTGTCGAAGAATAAAAGAGAATGGGCGGGTTTTGTCCATGGCATGAAAACGCCAGGGAAAATACGGGAGTGAGAACAACAAAAATGACGATGCGCCTACACTTTTTAACCCATTTGCATCATAAGCGCATATGTGAGCGCATTTTTCCTGGCCACTATCACCAGAGCGCGCATATATGCGCTCATCGCATATAAAATTGCATATAAAAAAATGTTCGGTGATAAATAAAACAAATTTTTCATTTTTCTGGGTGATGCAAATGGGTTAAGGCACAAGGTGTTTTTCCGATATATATGTATAAATGTATAAGCTTCTGTCCTTGACTGGTAAACCTTAAGGTCACAGCGAAAATTTTTTGCCAAAACATTGTAAGTGCCAAAATGTTACAAAAATAGTCACTTTCTTTAATTAATTGTTTTATTTTCAACGAAAATTCATTACTCATATTTTTTAACCACAAATAAGCCAAGTATAACAATTTTAATGAGTTCATATTTAAAAGAAATCACATATTAAGGAGAATCGGTTCTTGTAAACACATTTTCTCAATACCTTTTACGATGTTGTGTAAAAAAACCGTCGATATTGTTCATAACAACTAACATTAGTTCAAATATATTACTATCTTATTAAAACCAATTGTGCCCATAATTATGAAAGTGGTCTAAGTCAAAATTTTTAAAAGATGAGTTTATCACGTATTTCACACCACATTATTCTAAACTAAATTTATTGAATGTAATTTTTGCGATATCGACAAAACTGAACCTTTTATCAGTGGTTGTAATTTCAACGTTATACGGAATTCATTTAGTGTTAATTATGAAAGTGGTCTAAGTCAAAAATCATCAAATTTATATATTGAAAAATAATATTGAAACACTAGACCATAAATTTTTGGTATCGGGTCATTCCTTTCTACCAAATGACCGTGATTTTGGTTTAATAGAAACGAAAATAAAAAAAGCAAATTTCTTATACAACCCTGAACATTATTATGAATTGATAGAAATGTGTAGAAGAAGAAATACACTTTCGATAAAACGAATGTCACAGTCGGATGTTATTTCAATGAAATCACTAGAAGAATCATCAACAAGAAGAGTAAAAAATACCTCAGGCGAATCTGTCTCTTGGCTGCAAATTCAGTGGATGAGATTCTTGAAAAATGAACTTTATAAAATGTTTTATAAAACTTCTTTAGATTATTCTGAATTCCACGTTTTGGATCTTTCACCTAAAAGAGGAAGACCAAAAATATATGGAAATATTACTTTACTTCTATTATAAACCTCCATTAGACCAGCAACAGAAGAAAAACATAAAGATATTATATGTTTACTACCATACACCCCTCCAGTTTTTCAAGAACATTTTAAAAATCTTAAAACCTCGGAATGATAAAAATGGATTACTTTTTAATTAATAAATATTCATAAATTATTTTATTAAAGTTATTGTTTTAAATGAAACTTATAGTTCTTTACTGCTCTAAGTCATTTATTGGACATTCAGTTAATTTTGAAAATGGTCGAAGTCAATTCAAGCTTTAAAAATTACATTTTAGTATGAAATTCACACAAAATTTCATATTCATAACAAATTTCCATTAATCAAGACTAATAAAATTATAAATTAATATGTCGTATAACGTGAAAATATTTTTCAATTCGTTCAAATGCAATTCATTAAATATCTCGATACAAAAAATATATGACTTAGACCACTTTCATAATTATGGGCACAATTCTTCTATGGTTTCAGCTAAAATTCCTTAGAAGTGACTTGTAAAATAAGTTTTTTTTTCTAAAAAGTCTCTACAGGTTAACAAGCACAAATTTGGAAATTACAATTACGAAGCAAGATAAAACATATACTAGTGCAAATTTGAGAAACGTGTCTATTCTTCTATAGACAATTCTTCTATGGTTACAGCTAAAATTCCTTAGAACTGACTTGTAAGATAGGTTTTTTTTCCAAGAAGTAGTTACAGGTTGACAAAGACGAATTTTTTTGTCAAATATGATAAAGATGTCTACATTTTAGTATAGAAATTTGTTCAAGCTTTTAAATTATTAAATATCATTTCATTAAACATTTTATCGAAATTTAGCGTAACATTTCAAAAAGAAAATTTCAAGGAATAATTTCACTAGCTTTCCTATTAAATTTATTTCTTTGAACACAAACTAATATCATAACATGGTCTAAGGCTTAATCGTTTCATCAAACTTCCAATCGAAATAAACCATCAGTTTCTACGTATTAATATTCCCCCCGAGTTCCAAACTCAATACAACACCAAAACTCCATCAGATCTCGTATAACTGTTGAAACATAATACATTTACTAGGAATTGAGATGGTAACGTGTCTTACATTACAAGAGCTCATTAAATATCCCATACACGGTATTTATAAATCAAAAAAGACACGCAGATTGAAAGAAACATACATTTGGCAACTCTATAGTCGCTCGTTTAGAGTTTCTTGTTTGTCCTCATTTGAACCTCCTCGACATTTGTCATCTTGAGAGATTTTTCAAAAGTGTTTTACGTTCTTTAACGCGACGACTTCTGCTTTCTAGTGCTTTTCGCAGGATTTTAATCGACTCCATTCTTTATCTTCAGTGATAATTTAGATGTACTTATATCGCAGTTAATCGTACTTCAAATGTGATTTAGTATTTTAATTATTAATGTGAAGGAATGGATGTTTTTAATTTGGATGGAAATAACATTTAAATTTAAACTCAATTTGTAATTTAAATTAATACCGAATTAGATCTAACGATCTGATCAATTAATCGTACATCAAACATGAGTTAGTATTTTGATTATAAGTTTGAGGGAATATTTCCTATAGGTTTTTTTAGGTTTTATAAGTCTTTTTAATTTGGATGGACATAGAACTAGAATTTAAACTCAATTTGTAACTTTAATTAATCTAAAACTAGATTCAACGATCTGATAATTTCGATGAAATCCCAAAAGAGATGGAACGTTAGATCTCCCATTAATTAATATATCCTGCAAGTTTCCAACCTCATTTCTAACCTAATACAAGACCACAACATACCTTCCCATCTCGTTAACAGTGGAAACGTAATCCGCTAAGCTAGTAATTGTGGCGTTGACGTGTCCAATATTAATTAAGCTCTCTGTAAATGCGTAAATTCCCTCTGATCGATCTCTGACATTTCAATAAGGTATATAAATGATAATTGGAGATCAATAAATTCCTATTTTAACCGCAAACGCAATTCAATTGCATTCCACCACATACATTATCTGTATATGTAAAATAACGTTGGGTAAAAGCTCTCGAAATTCGCAGTGGTATTTTATAAGAGGAGGTTATGACCCAAATAACTTTACTGATGGAATTCTAAACGATTTACTAATCATTACAATCGTTAGTACAATCCCAAGATTATTTTTAAAAAAAACTTTAATAAATATTAATCCAATTTGTTCACTAAATAAATATCAGAAAACAGAAATAAATTCATTAAAGTATTCCAAGGCTATAACACCTCATCCAAGGGCAACACCTCATGAATAAACAAAACAGGTTTTTTTTTTATGACAAAAAGAATAATGACATAACTCCCACGGAAGATATAAAAGTAAGAATTGAATGGGAGAAAAAAAAAAAACAAGAACATATTTTTTATGGTTTCAATTCTTATTTTCGTAGAAATGAATTTCTTAATGAACTAAATAAATAAAAAAATAAAGACTTACCTAAATCGGAATAGTTGACTTTGTCCAAGAACGGGTCAACAGCCGGTAACTGAAAACAAAAACAACATTAAAATGTTACTCAATTTTATTACGTTTGACGATTTATTTTTATACGACTGCAAAATGCGGCTCGCATACAATGTTGTGTAGTTAAAAACGTGCGAAACCGACATGTGTCCGAGAGCAGACTCGGTGACGAAAATATATGCGCCAGACGAATAAACAACGTGCAAATGAGCCAAATTTTTCTGATTGTTTCATCAAAACAAACAATGATTTAATTAATTTTAAATTAAAATATACAGCAAAATTGTTACTTACTAAATTAACAAGTCAATTAAAAAAAATTCTTTAGAAAAAAATACATAAGAAAAATCCAACTGAATGTTCACTTAAACACAAGTATTTAAAACAAACTCATTCTTAACGTTTCTAAAAGTAGAGAAAAAACAACGATAAGTTAAAAAACCATTCCAACGACGCGATTGGCACTAAAGTTTTGTTTAAAACGTCAACCTTGAAAGTACGAGTAAACACAATCCTGAAAAGACTTGGCAGAGTTATAAAACAAAAGGTTTACCTTAATTTATTTCTCATTAGGAGAATCGGACTAATTAGACGGTTCTATATCAAAGCATAAACTGAGAATATATCCATATAAATTATCGTATATCTACGTATATTCTCGTATTTTCCGACGAGAAGCAAATAAATGGATTAATTTCAAAATAGTATTTTCAGTTGAGGGAGCTTACTGCGAGAAAAGCAGCACGAAATGGACCGATGCGATTTTACGCATTGTTGGAGAAAGCTGATTGGTCAAAGACTTGTAGGATTACGCTCAAAGCTCCTATTTAGTGCTCGGGAGAAAATTTATGCGCATTTTATGAAAGCTCTTTAAAAGAAAATGAATGAGATGTAAGCAAGATTTGTTGGTATGGTGATGATGTTTAAGGTAAATGAAGGTAATAAAAGGGCGGTGATAAAACAAGATCTAAAAATAAATAATAATAAAAAAAATATATGTCATGTCGAAACTTTTCTCTTGTGAGGAAAAAACTAAAAGTCGTAGAGAGTTAATTTTTGGTACAAATAAAGACTAAATATCAATCTAAAACTTTGTAAAGTTTCAAGTCTCAACAATAAATACTCTTTTAGAATTTTTAAAAATTGACAGGTTTTAATTGACATGTAAATCAAATTAAACTCGTATTCGAAAACTTAGAAAATCACGAATTACTCTAAAAAAGTACTACAAATTTCAAATATCTTTGATGATTTATTTCACTTAGAAAAATAAAAATAAAATCAGATCGATTGGTCAACTATGTAGCTCGACTACTAACCGCAAAAGGGCATTTTGTTGGGTAGCCTTTTTGTTTAAGAGCAGCAGTTAGACGCTTCAGCATCGATTCCACTAGTTTAGTTGTTAATTCAGATGGTATTTTAGCCCATTCAGTCTTCAACGCTCTTCTTAAGTCGATTACGTTTCTAATATCGTAATGTTTCAATTTCTTCTTGAATATTCACCGTAAGTTCTCAATACGATTGAGATCTGGGCTTTGGGGTGGTGTTTTGAGGTATTTTGGACAGTTATACAAGATCCAAAGTCTAGTATCTGCGGTATGCTTCGGATCATTATCCTGCATTTTGCTTCAAATTCTTTTTCAAAATATTTATATATCCTTTCGCAGTCAATATTCCATCGATGAAATGAAGAGTTTCAACTCCTACAGCTGAAAAACACCCCCATACCATCACGGAACCCCCACCATGTTTGAATGTACTATAAGTTGATTCTAAGCCTCACCATGGAATGAAGGATGCAAGAGCGAGGTTCCTTCCCGTAACTTTACCGAGTAGGCTCGACTGGCCCCCCTTAATGCGAAGGTCTTGCGTGCTAAAACACCGGCGAAATCAAGGATTATAATGTAAAGTCGGTTTAGTGATTTCGCCTCTACTGTAAGACTTGAAAAAGGACGAAAATCTGAGCGAAAGAGTTAAAACATCGAGGTGCGGTGGGCCTCTATTCGGCGGTATTTTGGCTTGCAAGACCTTGGCATTAGAGGTTGAGAGGTGGAGAGGCTCCCTTCTACTGTACTCCACTCGGACCTACTCGGTAAAGTTACGGGGAGGAACCTGCCTCTTGCATCCTTCTGTCCATGGTGAGGCTTAGGATCAACTTATAGTAGGTACTAGATTATGTGGATATAGGCTCGTGTTTTTCTCTCGCCAAATTCTTACTCGTCCATCTGATATTTTTATATTGAATTTAGACTCATGAAAATGACCCTTTTCCAGAAGTTAAAGTCCTTATTTTGGCATTTCTTTGCAAATGCAATCCGTTTTTGTTTATTAATTCTACTTATAAATGATTTTCTAACAGCACACCCACTTTTAAATCCCATTTTTAAAATGTAATTTCGCACGGTTTTAGGGGTAAGGTTTGTACCATGTATACCGAAAGTGACTCATCGCTTAAAAGCGTATGAAATAAGATTTGGACGTAAGGCATAGATTGATCCAACCATTTTTAAGAAATAGAAAACTGCAGCGAGTGCAACTCGCTGTCATTAGAGGGCATTTACCAGAATTTATTGTATTTAATTAATCTTTAGTTATAAACGCTGTACAATTTCTTGTTATTACTAAATTACATTTCGTACGATTATGGAATATATTTTTGGTAAAAATCAATACTATATTATTTAGATTTGTATTGGCCGATCAAGAAGAATGACTACTTTGTCGCTACTTTTGTCGGTAAGAAAAGACATACTTTTTCGCTGGATACATTTACTTTGTACAGCAGATACACTAATTATATGCGCTCTCTTTCTAACACATATCAACTTAAAGACATGATTTGTGCCGTATGCGCAATATTGTACCATAACTCGATGAGTCACTTTCAGTACAGATGGTACGAACCATAACTCGAATTCCAAAATCCTGTTCAAGGCTAGCAGCCAGTGCCACACCACTTACAGTAGGATCCTTACAGATTTGACGACGTATGAATGAACAATGTCTTCTTGTTAACTTCGATCGGTTTACATTTCGTCGTGCTTTGTTAACTTCACCGGTCTTTTGATAATTTTACACCATGTATTGCATAGTAGAAGTGCTGCGCTTCATTAATTTTGTCATTTCACGTAATGATTTTCCTTCTATATACAAATTTATTATTATTTTTCTTTGTTCATCAGAAAGTTCAGCTGACTTTCTACCAATTTCGAATTTTCCAAAATTTATATAATAATTCACCTGACTTTGAAATTTTTTGAACAAACAGTGCTTAAGGGGTTAGACCACTTTAGACCGTGGAAAATTAACGTAATTTCCTCATATTTTTCCGAGAAAACAATAAGAGCTGTGGAAAAATTGTTTATATATCTTTGTTGTACATACATTTAGGAATAAGAAATATATTTTGCTAAATAATTAATATAAAAAATGAACGCGATGTAAATGCTTGATGAAAACCTTATTAAGCGCTAAGGGGCCCGCGGCCGGAACGATTTTATCTACAATTTTCAATCTAAAGCAAAAACGAAAAGGTATTTAGTTTTTACAACTCAAAAGCTAGAGAAAGACGTAGGGATTTCTTTTTAATTATTTTTTTGCAGAAATGGTGGGCATATTACAAAAGCTTTGCGTTTTAGCCTAAAAAAATATCTACTAAATTGTTTATAGTTAAAGAACTACGTTTGATATCAAAAAAATCCTACATCTTTCTCTAGATAATGCTACTTGGAAGGTGCAGTTAAAATTTCAAGTAAATTGGTAAAGAATTGTATGAGTTATGTTTCCGGCCGTTTCAAGAAAAGTGATTTAGAGAAAAACGCATTTAAAGTTTGTTTTACCTATACTGAGCACACGTTATCGGACAACATTCAGAATCAAAATACAGGCATTTAAAAACTGTTCCCACTTATAACTGACATTGCATCTTATTTTTAAGACCATAAGTCACTTTTTAGCGCAAAAAACAAAAATTTGATTTTTTGAAAATTCTAGAGTGGTCTAACCCCTTAACAGACAAAACTGGAAATAACACGACTACAAGTCTTGTATAACGTCAGCTATGTAGTCGAAAATACAATCCTGCCACCTGTATGAATATGGTTTTTGCTACTAATGGTGGGTTTAGGATGTCAAACTTAAAGGCTGTAATCGTAACCGTAGCAGTGACTCTAGTATTTAAAAAAAGCTCAACTATTTTGTTTCAATAGAAGCGTTTAGGCAACATCTAGGAATTACGGCAAATTTTATGGTTGTTACAGCTAAGGTTACGGTTAAGTTTGACATCCTAAGCCGACCATAACTGTGAATAAAATGCCCTTTAACAGTTAGTAGTCGAACTACATAGGTGACCAACAGATCAACTTTTGTATTTATTTTTCTAAGTAAAATAAATCATTAAAAATATTTGAAATTTCTACCTTTCTTGAGTAATTCGTGATTTTCTAATTTTTTGGTAGGTGTACGAATACAGGTTTTGCATACTGTAGGTTAGAATTCCTTTTCTGTGGAAAAAAGTAAAGTCGTAGAAAGTTAATTAATACCTAGTTTCTTAAAAATGAACTTTAAAAAATAAACTAGTATACGTATAAAGACAGAAGTGATGATATCTATGATAGGAATGATGACGGAATAATTAATATGTCATCTTAACAATTTAACCTCTAAAACGATATTCTACAATGATCTCGTTTCCACATATCTCACATAATTTTTTCTAAACATTCTCTAAATAAATAAAAAGCAATGTATTTGATTATGTACTTTTACTGGTTTTATTATTAGTTCTACTGACTAGTTTCGGTCGCTTAGACCATCTTCAGAGTAGTAGAATTCTTTCACGAATTTAGGACAAAACATTTGTGTAGCGGCAAAGTCATTGTAAAATTATAAACGAATTAAAAGTTATTAAGTTAACGAATTAAAAAACGAGACAATTTTAAAATGTCGGATCGACGTGGTGGTTCGACATGAAATGATTTCATGTCGAACCACCACGTCGATCCGACATTTTAAAATTGTCTCGTTTTTTAATTCGTTAACTTAATAACTTTTAATTCGTTTATAATTTTACAATGACTTTGCCGCTACACAAATGTTTTGTCCTAAATTCGTGAAAGAATTCTACTACTCTGAAGATGGTCTAAGCGACCGAAACTAGTCAGTAGAACTAATAATAAAACCAGTAAAAGTACATAATCAAATACATTGCTTTTTATTTATTCATATAACTGGTAGAATGGATCATGTATTCAATTTCAATTCTCTAAATAACTTTAAACAAGTTTGTTTGATTCCTTTTTTTTCACTATAACTATAGTTATTAAACTTCTTTTTCTTTTTCTAGAATATTTTGTAATATTTAATAAACAAGTTTATCTTTGTATTTCTGACTATTTAATTTTATACTTCCCTTTTCCTAACAAACAGTTTTTAGCAATCAGTAAAATTTAAATGAACTCAAATAATGGTGAAATATTATCTTAATAAACTAAATTTAAACTGAAAAAATATGTTTCTCCTGATATTACTTTGTGTTTAAAGAGTAAAAAGGTATATTAGAAAAAATAATTTAATACAAAAATTGCAGTCTAAAAACTTGGGATAAAATAAGAAGTAAATAAGTAATTCTGAGGAGAATTCAAAAGTGTGTAGTTTCAATTCTTTCATCAAAGCTCTAATCGAGATAAACGATTACTTCTACGAATTTAATATCTATCTATGTAGATATCTATTAAAAATATAGTTTGTTTGATGTGATACTTCAAAAAGAAAATTCCAAGGAATTACTTCAATTAGGTTTCCTACTCAATTTAATTCCTCGAACCTAAATTAATATCATAGCTGTTCTAAGGTTTAATCATTTCATCAAACTTTCAATCGAATAAAATCGAATAAAATGATCAGTTTCCGTGAATTAATATTCCTCTGGTATTAAGTTCCAAACTTAATACAACCTAAAAGCTCTATCACATCGACATATCCAACGAAAACTGTCGTAAGTCAAAAATGGTGATTTTGAAAAATTTGAAAACAAAACAAAATTAATTGTTATTCTTCTATGGTGAATCCTTTCGGAATCCTCTATAAGATATCTATAGCAACTAAGTAGGAAATTTTTACCTAGAAAATTTTATTTCTTAAAATGCAATCGGTTCAAAACCTTTAAACACTTATATCTGACTCAGTTCTATCAAAAATGACTTACAATAGTTTTCGTTGCATAGGTCGACATGTCATACTACATACTACAACTCTTGAAATGGATTACGTTTCTGACTTTGATCGGGAAAGGATGAAATATTTGTCTTTGTCCTAATACACGAAATATATCTTTGTATACTGCCTGACATTGAAATTGCAACACGTAGAAGTGGATATTTTTTAACCAAATTTGACTTCAAGGTTACTTTATAGGAATACAACAATTGATTAAAATTTGAAAATTATACGTTGTGTATACTTGCCATAATTAACATTTGTTATTAAGTGCATTTGAGAGAGTACTTTAACTTTTTTAGAACATGCGCAGGTAAACCTTTAACCATGACCAGCAAAATCGCCGGATTTATTCCCAATTGAAAATGTATGGGTATGATAGACAGAAAATTAAACAATTTGCCACATCCTCCGCAGACCTTGGACGTTCTCAGACACGAAATTCAGATAGCCTGGGATGCAGTATTTTAAGATAATACAGACAACTTAATCGAATCTATCCCTCGCCGTCTTAATCAACGTTTACAAAAGAGGGACGCGGCAACATTTTATTAAAGAAATAGGAGTTATTCTCTTATTTGTTGTTTCTCCAATCTTTAATCAATTGGTATACTCCTATGAACCAACATTAGTGCCAAATTTGGTTGAATAAGATTTACTTCTTCTTGGTATTGCAATTTCAATGTCACGCAGTATACATCAAATTTATTATAATTCATCAGTGGTCTATTTGAAGTTATTTTGTCTATTAAATTTATCATAAAGATAGTGAAGATTGATGTTCTTACACATGTTTTCATATACACTTACAATCAGTGACTGGAAGTCATAAGAGCTAATTTGCAAACCTCGTGATCTTACCTTTATTTTAAGAATTCTTGAAAAATAATGCATTACTAAAAATTGGGATGGTAATGTGTCACGTTTTTGCTAAATATCGTATATAAAATCTACATAAATTAGTAGCTTTTAATCTAGTTTTTTTCATGACATTAATTTTAGCAAAAGTTTAGCTAATTATCTGGTTTAACAATAAAACAAAAATAACGTAAACAAATCTAAAATTCACTTAAATATTCAAAAAAATAATAATAAATCAAAAGAAAATTAGAGGACTATACCTCTCTTTATAAAATTTTTTGTTAAACAAGTAAAAAATATCAATAAATATTATCAAAATAAATTTCATAGGAAAAATATAACCTGAAAACTCAATATAAAATAAATTACCTAAAAATTGTTTTTGTATTTTATATTGTGGACGACAGATTTTTACACAAACAAAAAATTAGGTCTTTTGACAATCATACGAAAATTTTATGTACTAATATTTTACATTCGAATATTCATCCCAATAAATCAAACGAAAATAATAAAAAAAATCTCCTATCTATTAAATTTATTATTTAAAAATGTAGAGTAAAAAATTCACTGACATTTGGAAAAATTAATTTAATAAAAAAGTCCATTTTAAAATCTCTCATTTTAATATAAAATATAAAAATGTTTTTTTGCATCTTTGACGAGGAAAATATTTCACATAAGCAGAACTAAAACTCCTTTGGCAACCGCACAAAAATTTTAATGTATCCCCTAGATTATCACCTAAACATGTCCAAAATACTTTAAGATCGAACGGATGCATCCCAACGTAAACTAAACGAAGGTTGCAAAACGTGTTTGTCCCGTTGAGTTTTTCGCTTAAATTCAAACTGCAAACTCCGATAACAGTTTTGCCGAAAGATAAACAATTTATCGCGAATATCGCGTCGACCGCTGTATCCGAGCGGTTTTGCCAGACACGACGAGAGGAAAACAGCTGTGTTTGTTTAGTAAATTATCGACATTACTTAAAATGAAGGCGGTGACGTGAGAAACATAACAAAATAAATTGTAAAAAAAGAACAAGCTTTAATCAGTCACGAGTTTATGAATGTACTATAACCGGAAATGTTTTCATCTTTCTTTCGATGATGGAGATTCATTTACGGTTATAGTACGTATTTAGTTTTATACCAATAAGTATGTAGGGTAAACATATCAAATTTGGGTCTTGCAGTTAAAGTCGACCTTTGAATTTTTCTAAATGGATTTTGATTCCAATGATGGATTTGAAGGTCGATTTTAGGAAGCATTTTTTGGGGGGTAACGTTTGGTCAGGGTAACAATTAGGGTATCCTAATTAGTAATTACCGAAGATTGTCTCTTGAGGAATCCCTTCGGTGAAAGAGAAAAGTGTTTCCTACGCATGCTGTGTGAAAATCGTGAGTACCAATTGCCGAAGACATTGGAAGTGATGCCGACCGGCGGTGTGGTCGGCGGCGAAGGCGAAGGTGAAGAGCTGAGCCTCGACGACGACGAATCCGAAGAGGAGAACCGTCGGAACATCGCGAATTAAGTCGCGCGACACGCTGCTGCTAAAAACTATCCGAGACGCGATCCGCGCTTATCTAATCTTCGCGAACGCGCTGCGGCGTTAAGCAACGGAGGCGAACAATTCGCGCGTCGCGACATTCCGGCGAAAAGATCGCGTTCGAACTAGTAAACACCTCGGGAAAAGGCCAAGGACGACGAACGTACGGCGCAAGAAATCGTAGCTCCGGCTATTTTCGCGCGAAAGACAAAAATACACGCCGTCGCCGCGAAATGCTTTTAAAAAACTTTTTAAACGTTTAAGCAGGAATTGAAAAAATGATCGGGTTTTGCGAGCCGCATGCGCCGCACCGATCCGGGAAAACTCACACGCGGAGGAAAAGAGAGAGACGGATCGAAAGCAATGCCAAGGTCTCGTTAGTAGATACTAAATTCGGATCGAGTTTTTCCGAAAAAAGAACCACTTCGCCATCTGTGAACGCTCGCGTGCACTTTACTGTACTGACTCTACGTTACTATACTGTATTCACTATGTTGTGAGTACAGTATAATAACGCACTGACTATTAAGAAAAACGCAATACTGTTTTTCTTATTTTAACTTGGCGCCTCATTAATATTTACGACATCGTCTCTTGGCACCTATCAATTATTCGTAAGCGAGTTAGATTACATCGAATCGCTCTTCGTTCATTACTATAAATATAGAAATAATTTAGCGAGTTTATGATTGTACGAAGGTTTCCACTTTTTTTCCAAGATAATAATCGTTAAGCTATTATAGCAGTTATAATAATTATTACTCATTATCGCTCTTAGTAAACTAGTAAATAACAATTAATGTTTGCACATGTTGTTTATTACATAAATAAAAAGTGTTATAACATTTTATGTAAACTGTTATCTTGTTTTTTTAGTGTCCAATTTTTTAAATGTTTCTACAAATAGAACAATAAAAATGTAAATTTGATGGGATTTTAATTAAAATGGTTATTTTATTTATAAAATTTTCAATATCTAATTTAATTTAGGGTACGTTTAGGATGTCAAACTTAACCGTAACCTTAGCTGTAATAACCATTAAATTTACCGTAATTCCTAGATATTGCCTAAATGCTTCTATTGAAACAAAATAGTTAAACTTTCTTTAAATACTAGAGTTACTGCTACGGTTAGGATAACAGCCTTTAAATTTGACATCCTAAACCCACCTTTAAAGATCTGAAAATCTATTAAATTGCTTTTAAAGTTGAACCTCTTAGTTTAACAAGGTGTTATTTGCTTTGATACCGCTTTTCCACAAAACTCCAATTAAAAATGTACTATATATAGCCAGCGGAGTGAAAAGCTTTGATCATACAACCCACCGTAAAAGTTATAAAGCAACGATACAAATTTTCTCGTTCCAGAAAGTCTAAATTTGTATGTTCTTTATAACCAGAGTTATTTCGAGTGCTTTTTCAATAATTTATACTTTACACACAATTTGACAATTTTTTTCATGTCTCTTTTAATATGTTTAATAGAAAATTTAATGTAATTTTTAATAGATTAATGACCAAGCTAATAGAGTATTTTTAAGAAATCGTCAGTGATTTCTTAATAATATTTTTACACTTTTCTATCAAAATGAATATGAAGCTTTCATATTTTCTTGAAAAATCAAAGAAAGATTAGAAAATTCAAACAATTCTGAATAAGAAATCACGACTTAAATAAAATATATTATTGGAATTTTATGTTATTGATGAGTAGTAATAATTAGAAAGATTAAATTAAAAATATTGAGAAAATAAATGATTTTAAATGAATGTGAACGATTTTAAATAAATGTGAACGAATTCAAACGAATCTAGAAAATTTTATTTAAAAATTAGACAATTTTAGGTGGCTCGAAGCGATTTTTAAAAAATGTATATGATTTGAAATAAATTCAGAAGACTTTGCTTAAAAATTCGACGATTTTAAATAATTGTGAAGGATTCCAAATGAATTTAGAAGAGTTTTATCTATTCTAACGTTCTATCTATTTAAAAATTAGATCATTATAATGAAGGGAAACGATTCTTAAAAAATGTGATCGACTTTAAATAAATCCAGAAGACTTTGTTTAGAAACTAAACGATTTTATATAATTGTGAATGATTTCAAATGACTTTAGAAGAGTTTTATCTATTCTTACGTTCTATTTATTTAAAAATTAGACCAATATAATGACGGGAAACGATTCCTAAAAAATGTGGGAGACTTTAAATAAATCCAGAGGACTGTGTTTAGAAACTACATGATTTTGAATGATTGTGGATGATTCCAAATAAATTTAGATGGGTTTATTTAAAAATCAAACGATTTTAAATGAGTGGAAATAATTTTTAAAAATTGTAGACGATTTTTAAAGATTATACACGATTTTAAATGATTGTGAATGATTCCAAATGAATTTAGAACAGTTTTATCTATTCTAGCGTTCTATCTATTTAAAAATTAGATCTTTAGAATGACGGGAAACGATTCCTAAAAAATGTAGTCGACTTTAAATAAATCCAGAGGATTTTGTTTAGAAACTACACGATTTTAAATTATTGTGGATGATTCCAAATAAATTTAGAAGGGTTTATTTAAATATCAAACGTTTTTAAATGAGTGGAAATAATTTTTAAAAATTGTAGACGATTTTTAAAGATTATACACGATTTCAAATGATTGTGAATGATTCCAAATGAATTTAGAACAGTTTTATCTATTCTAGCGTTCTATCTATTTAAAAATTAGGTCATTATAATGACGGGAAACGATTCCTAAAAAATGTGCTCGAGTTTAAATAAATCCAGAGGACTTTGTTTAGAAACTACACGATTTTAAATGATTGTGGATGATTCCAAATAAATTTAGAAGGGTTTATTTAAATATCAAACTTTTTAAATGAGTGGAAATAATTTTTAAAAATTGTAGACGATTTTTGAAGATTATACACGATTTCAAATGATTGTGAATAATTCCAAATGAATTTAGAACAGTTTTATCTATTCTAGCGTTCTATTTATTTAAAAATTAGATCATTATAATGACGGGAAACGATTCCTAAAAAAAGTGATCGACTTTAAAGAAATCCAAAGGACTTTGTTCAGAAACTACACGATTTTAAATGTTTGTGGATGATCCCAAATAAATTTAAGTGGAAGAATGTATTTAAAAACCAGACGGTTTTAAATTAGTGGAAACAATTTTTAAAGATTGGAGACGATTTTTACAGATTATAGGCGATTTTTACAGATTATAGACGATTTTACAAAATTATAGACGATTTTTAATGAAACTGTACCATATTTAACTTTAAAACAAGAAGATGTGGTTCGAGAAGAAAAATTCGTGAGAACTTCGAAGAATGTCAAAACGTACAAAAAAAAAGAGTACACAAGAAATCTTTATTAGTTAAACTCGATGTAAGTTAAAATACATTAACACTGCAGTAATCGCAATTAATATTGAGGTAACTGCATTTATTGTGGTTATTGCATCTAGGGAGAAAATGTATAACATGTTGTATCACATCACTCATGTGTTAGATTCAAACACACTAGTAGTTAGAATATAAACATAAATGAAACTTAACCCGGTGTGTGTATACTATATTTTTTGAGACACGGTGTGTATACTGGGTCTTTTAGGGAACAGGCATTTTCAAAAATTCTAGAAAATTTCAATTTCAAAAATTCTAGAAAAATTCTGAGTTACATATTGAAGCGTTTACTACATGGCCGAGCAGTTACCAAATTCAAAAGTTTAAAACTGTTGTCAATAAAAATGAAACAATCGTCTGAATCGTTTGAAAAGTCAGAAAACGGAAATTTTCACTGTTCCTTCAAAGATCCAGTGTACACACGGAGGGTTAAATACACACATTGAAAACACTATTTGACTTAATAACGGTTTTCTGGTAAATGAGTAACATGTATAAATATAAAGTCAGAGCCAGATGCAGTTACAGTGGTAATTTTTTTTTGAGAAGTTGCACTTGCAAAGATGACAAAACTGTTTAGTACTGTTTTTACTTTTTAGTACCTACTGTTAAATTGAGAAATTGTGTGTATCAAGGGTTGCGATTATCGAGATAATACTGTACTTATAATAAAACCTTTTTGTTTTTCTGTTATATTTATATAGTTTGGAGAATTAACCCCTTAATGCACATTTTTTAATCAATTTAGGTACAAAAAAATCATTTATTTTTTTTTTTTTTGCAAATAAAGTGACCGTGACGTTCACGGAGCTGCACAATTCTGCCGGTAAACGTTGCCCGTATATGTCACGGAGGTGTGCATTAAGCGGTTAATGAAAGCATAATCCGTTGTAATTAGGTAACTCTTTGTTTCAGAAAAATTTTGAAATCATATAATTAAACTTTTTAATGAATCTACACGATTTCAAATAAAGCTAAATGATTTTTACACGTATTTACACGATTTTAAATCAATCTAAAGGACTTTATTTAGTAATGGAGCACTAAGAAAATGATACTTTGCTGTTACATGTAAGCATATAATCTCACTGTTCCATTAATGGAATGATTTCAAAATTCAAAAAGTATATGCATATATTTTTCGTTCTTTAATCAAGTAAAATGATTTAATGTAAATTTTATAGAAATTCGTCGTTTTTCTAGGTTTGGAAAAATATGGGTTAAGTTCTCTTTGTAAAAAGGGAAAAATATGCATATATTTTTTATTGTCTAATCAAATAAAATGATTGAATGTAAATTTTAAAGAAATTCGTCGTTTTCCTATGTTTGGGAAGGTATGGATTATGTTTTATCTATTCTAACATTCTATCGATTCAAAATTAGATCATTATAATGACCGGAAATGATTCCTGAAAAATGTGATCGACTTTAAATAAATCCAGAGGACTTTGTTTAGAAACTATTCGATTTTAAATCATTGAGGATGATTCCAAACAAATTCAGAAGAGTTTATTTAAAACCCAGGCGATTTTAAATAAGTGGAAACCATTTTTTTAAATTGTAGACGATTTTTGTAAAGAGAACTGAAACGGAACGAAAGACTTTGTAAAAAGGGAAAAAGACGATTTTTTGGGAATTGATTTTACTTCTGGTTTGATTAATCCTTATTAATTATATCAGTTATTAAAGATTTGTAGCGTATTACTTTGATGTTAAACACTTAAAAACCTCACTTTTTTCTAAATGACTTCTAACAAGGAGACCTTACGACTAGCCCCTCACCGATTTTAACGAAAGTGGTACCAATTGATAGATATTAGTACATAGTACAAATGTATAAAATATTAGGGCGCACTATTCAGCGGTTCGCAAGAAAATTGGTGTTAAAGTATGCAATCGGCTTATATGTCAATGATTTGTCATTTCCCCTACAACCCCCTAATAGCCATAGTGGAAATATATCGGTTTCCAGATCCATAGTTCGGTGGTTCGAATCTCGAATAATACATTTTAATTTTCTTTTTTAATACAATGTTCTAAGTTATTTTTATAACATGTTGATGTAATATTAAAATATTTTTAAAATAACATGAAATATTGTATTCAAAATAAAAATAAAAAAGTTATTGTTCGAGATTCGAACCACCGAACTATGGATCTGGAAACCGATACATTTCCACTATGGCTACTGGGGGGTTGTAGGGGAAATGACAAATCATTGACATATAAGCCGATTGCATACTTTAACACCAATTTTCTTGCGAACCGCTGAATAGTGCGCCCTAATATTTTATACATTTCTACTATGTACTAATATCTATCGATTGGTACCACTTTCGTTAAAATCGGTGAGGGGCAAGTCGTAAGGTCTCCTTGTAAGTAATCTAATTTAGTTTCTCTTTATTTTATTTATTTAAACCATAAAGTTTTACTTCTTATTAAGCTTCAAGTTTAATATTTATTAATATTTGAAATTAATTTCTTTGACCAAACCGATTACTTTTTTAATAAAAATCGCTTTTTTAAGTTAATAATTTATTTCTTTTTCATTTCCTGTTATGTCCTATCTTCGCCAACAGAAGTGAAGGCCTCTCACTTTGAAGCAGAATATTTTCAGAACCATTGGTTGGAAATAATCGGGATAAAATTCATCGTATTCCGTAGACATTATTGTGTCTTTAAAAAAATTTAAATGAAATTTTAATTAAACCCGTCGTGTGTATACTATATTTTTTGAGACACCGTGTGTACACTGGGTCTTTTAGGGAACAGGGATGTTTTCAAAGTTTTCTAGGCTTTCAAAAATTCTAGAAAAATTCTGAGTTACTTACTGAAGCGTCTACTACATGGCTGAGCAGTTACTAAATTTAAAAGTTTAAAACTGTTGTCAATAAAAATGAAACATTCGTCTGAATCGTCTGAAAAGTCAGAAAACGGAAATTTTGACTGTTCCTTCAAAGACCCAGTGTACACACGGAGGGTTAAAAAAATTTTAGCTCCGCAATTTTGGAGCGGTCGCGAGATAAATGAAAAATGAATCGGATTTTCGGGTTCTCGAAAAATTGTCTAACTTTGTGAATTTTTTTCTGGAAAACTATTCAAGGAAAAAAAGTTAGGTTGTAACATATGATAACGACATATCGCTCAATGGCGGCAATAGTGGCACATCTCAAAAATTGTAATAAAGGAGAAAATGGCGTTTAAAAATTGAAGTAATTTGAAATGCGATATCCATGCACTGGAATATAGACAAAAATGAAAAGAACCATAATGACTAGTGTAATTTTTGGAAGTTGGATTAATAAAAGAAATCGATAAGCAGCAACGCTACCGTCGTATTAAATTTGTGTCACTATTGCAGCTACATATAAGTCCCAATTGAAATAAGGTTATAGTCTTACATCCGCCATTTATTCGATTTAAGATGAACTAACTTTGTGGCGATCTTGCGGATACAAAAGGTATAAGATGTCAGATTTTAATACAACAGTTACTAGAATATTTACGATTTTTGAGATGTGCCACTATTGTCGCCGTTGAACGATATGTTAATGCTAGTAGACGTATTTTACATTTTTAAAATTTCAACTACTATTGCGATAATAGCGATTTGTTTGAAACGTCGAAAATATGCTGATATCTCGAAAACGGCTGAACATATTTTAACGAAGTTTGGTATAATGCAAGTTCTCAAGTTTTTTAATCGATCCATGTATTAATTTTAAATTTCAATTTTTTAATTGGAAGTAATTTTAAGTGATGTAAAGGTATACATTATATACATTATCGGAGACTAAATACGTAATATAATCTTTGTTCGTGCAGACGGTTTCTAACAGTTTCTGATTTTTTCATCCAATCAAGATTAAGAATTATTTGGCATGCGATTAAAAATAAACAATTTGATTAGAGGGAAAAATCAGAAACTGCTATGTAATGTAAATGGTAAAAAACCCAAAACTCAGTTTCCTATAAAAAACTTATCAAATCTAATTTTCCTCTACCTTATTTAAAACCAGAACGTTCTATTTCATACTAGTTTAATCTAAATAGTAAAAAACCCAAAACTCAGGTTCCTATAAAAAACTTATCCAATCTAATTGTTCTCTACCTTATTTAAAACCAGAACGTTCTATTTCATACTACCTCTGTCCCATAATAAGTGACCGATATGGTGGAAATTTAAGTCCCAAAATAAGTGTCCGTTTTAAAATAAAAAAGCTTATAATTTTTTTTCAAGATTTTTTTAATATCAAACGTCCAAAATTATTAAGAAATATATTTATAACTTTACAAAACTGTGTAAGAGTAATAATAATACTACTTAATTACTGCTACTAATCTTTGCCTGAATAATGGTACACACTTTGTAAATAATGATACACACTTTAACGCGCTTCCTGGTTTAGGTTAGGCCTTTTTGGTTGAGGCACAACTTCAAAAACTCCTCGACGGTCCATTATGTGACCACTCCGGTACTTTTAGAAATAACAAGACGACGTATGATTTATAAATCACTACTCAAAAGTTAAGTAAACGCGTTCAAATTTTTTAGCAACATTCATGTATCAGTTTTAACTTAAGTCTCTTGATGGAATACAAGATTGCAACCGACATTTCGAAATAACGTTAAGATTCGGGAAATACCAAAATCGGACACTTATTATGGGACAGAGGGAGTACTAGTTTAATGCAAATTGCAAAAAACCCAAAACTCAGGTTCCTATAAAAAACTTATCCAATCTAATTTTTCTCTACCTTATTTAAAAACAGAACATTTTATCTTTTATTACACCATATTTTCTCCAACTTTTCTCGATTCGAGTTTTTGTTAACGAAATATATACATACGATACATAATAATAACTAGATAAACAATCAATCATCTCAACCATCATATTCATAATTTTTCAGGAATTGAGGATCTTGTCGCAAGATCCAATATCAAATTTTAAAGCAATACTACATCAGTAACCATAACTAATAGAAAATGAGATAGTTGCTTCTATTGACGTTGTTGCAACTAACGAGGAAGAAGTATTTAACATGTTGTATCATATCCTTCGTATATTAGAATATTAGTACATCTCAAACATTTGAAATGTTTGATTTAAAAATGCTTTTCTTTCAAGTGAGTGACATGTCATACACTAAAAACATAAAATCAGAGCCAGTTGCAAGAATTAAGGTAAACGTTTTTTTCCGAATTGCATTCACAAACGTTACAAAATTATTTTGTGACCAGTCAATTTTTAAAAATTCATTTGTAAGATACTAATTGTTGAAATTTGAAATTTTATGACGGATTATCTAAAGTGTTCATCTAAAAAATTCATCTAAATGAAACACCATATATCTTCTGCAGTCTAGTTAATATCCCAATAGAGCCTTAATTTAATTTATTTTATCTAAAATTACAAAGTTTTATTTTTTATTTCTCTTATACAGTAAAGCTCCGCTAATCCGAACCTCCAATAATCCGGATTCTCCAGTAATCCGGACTAAATTGAAATATGTTATTTACATTATTAAATATCAGAATCCGGATTACTTGTGACTCCATAATCCGGATTGCCTCGGTTTTCATTGATCCGGATTAGCGGAACTTCACTGTATTTGAATATTTGAAGCTAACTTCTTCGAATTCATTATTATTCTAACTCTTTTTCTTTTATTTTGGGGTTGAATCGATTATCCGTAATTATTTATCAGATACCATTATTCAATCCTACTTATTGGTTCTTATAAACCTACTTTTTCTATATTCTTTTTCTAACTTCAAATTTGACTGCTTGAAATTAATTTGTTCAGATTGATTTTTTAAAGTTCATTAAAAATCGTTTTATCATTTTTCTATTCTCTCTTTTCCACCCTTCTTAATCTTAATCCCCAAGGTTAAAATTAATTTTGATCAATTTATAAAACCTTAGTTATATTAATTAAGATTGATTATTACAAGATTCCTCTATTAAAACGTAAATGAGAATAGTTGAAAATAAAAAAAAACTTGACTTATTACCAAATAAAACTTCAATTCCATCATTCATATCAATTCCAATTTTCATTTAAAATTATCTTACTAATCTGATTTGAAATGATACCATATTCTAAAAGCATTATCTCCCCAAAATCAAATTAGACCAAAACTAAATATTAGTTTAACCGAACTATATTTATTCACGTTACCCCAAAGGGTAGAAACTCGGGGAATATAAGCTCTTAAGCTTGAATTTCGTGGAAACCCATTACCTCGCCAAGGTGGCGATAATTTATTACATAACTATCGATATTCAAGTCGATGCACTAAAGCGAATTACTTAGTCATCTTAAAATATAACGAAAGGTTTATGTGTCATACACATAAGCATTGTGTAATAATGTACTTAAAAATAACCGAAATTAATGTTTTGTTGCGTTCATCATAAATTACCTTTAACATGGTCTTAAATCAAAGTGAATACATTGAAACTTTATTACAAGGTTATTATTATAAGACGTTCCAAGAAACTTGAATAACTCACCCCTCTCGAGTCCCTGAACAATATTGCTGCGTGCAAAGGATCTAAGCTGACATCTGATGCCCTGTGAGGTATTGCAGCACCCAAAGACTGTCTTCTTCCGGGATCCAATAACCTTCTTTGAGCACCTAAAAATAAAAAAATACATCCAGTTGAAGGATATTTCAAATTGAATAAAATTTAACTGAAGCCCAACGTGTTATTAAAATACCGTCCTTGGAATAAATCCAAAAGATTTAATTATCATTAAAAAAGAGATCATCTCTTTAATTACCAAGAATCAACTCGATTAAATTCAATCAAAGTCACAAGTATTATAACTTATCTATTTAAATAACTTTAGATAAAGCATATTACGTGTATAGTATAATAACGAAGAAAATAAAATAAATATAAAACAAGGTGAAGTTATTTAAGTGGTTGACTCAAACCATAAAGTATAAAAATATAACGTCTCGATATAGAAGTGGTACGTGACTCAAGTCCTTTTCAAAAAAGGAAAATAAGAAATATTTAAACGTTAAACGGACAAAACGTAAAAGGCAATACGCCTTGTTAAACCGCTTAAATATGTAAATGAATTAACTTACCGGTGGAAAAAGCTCTCCTCCTATAAATATTCGCCATTGAACGACGACCCGGTTTAAAACTAACGTGCGAAATGTAAAAAATAAAACCTAACGAGAGTAACGAGCCTTCGAACGCATGCTGGTACAAGGTGTTTTTGTCACTGACACAAATTCGAAACAGATAACCGATAAGGAGAGTCCGGACACTTTGTATCCATTTGAAAACGTTTTGCCGACAATTGCGAAAGGAAAATTGTGTTAATTCTTTCCCATTAGAACCTATTTTATACCTCGACTTTTTCAATTCAATTGAATAAAACGTATTGTACTCGCAGGATTAAATACATAGCAACACTGTATATGGAGTGGAATGTTGTATGTAAATTTTATCAGTTTGTTGACATAAAGAAAATATTTAATGTTATATCTTTAGATTGTCCTAATGGTCTTATAATATGAATTTTTGTATATTATAAGATTATAGAGTTTAAAAATTATTATTAATGTTATAAAATGAAGAATATAGAAATAAAAAAGATACATCAAAATTTCTTCGAGTTGAATCTTTAAAAAATCATAAAGAATTGATTTGTGAAAATGAAGAGATAAATGAAGAGATTCGATGAACCTCATAATGTTTTACCAATGTTTAAAACATCGTAAGGACTGTATTTCTTAGAATTATGGAACGACTTTTATTTTAAATTGAACAATCTATTTTGGTTTAAAAAAGTCGAATTTATTTCAATTATTATCAAAAAAATGGTCGAAAATTTGAAAGAATCCCTTCTATTCTTGTACCTTTCAAATAGTTTTAATTAAATTAAGTTTGTTCCAAAAATGATTCATTACTTGAGATTTTTAGACGATTAAATCAACAAAATGATATAAAGAGAAATCTTTTCAGTAACATTATTAAAAAAATTAGTAGGAAAATTAAAAAAATCTTCCAGTTGTATATAGATGTTCCAAAATGAAAGAATATGCTTAAATATAAAAGAAAAGCACAGTTCCTTGAAGGAGGTAGTAAGAAAATTATCTTTGAAAAATTGAAAAATATCTTCAGTATGATAAAAGATAAGTGAACGGAATTTTGCTTTATAGCATAGATTCTCAAGAAGAAGTAAATGAAGGTATCAATTCTGCATAAAATATCATTAGTGGCACATGCATAAAGCAATTTTGAACTTCTTTATCCGAAAGTTTTCCATCTTTGAAACACCAATTTAAAAGTCTTCAGCAACCTTTACATAATAAAGGTTTTCCACGTGGACATTTATAACAACAACGTTTGTAACAAGACGTTTACTTACTTTTTCAAGTATGTAAAACTTTGATGTATCAATATTCTTCGCAAAATCTTTTGTAAGAACTGTATAAACTTTGAGCAATGTTTTCCTTTCTTTGTAGTTTAAATGTTTTCGCCAAAACTATCAATATCAGAGTAAAAATCCAAAAGTCTATTTCAGTCCATTAAAAAATGTAATGTTTTGTGGATCGTTATTAGAAAGTAAGTAAATCACAATTTAAAACTGCACCTATAGCAACCTTTCAATCTCTTAAGAACAAATATTTGTCTAAACACGAACGATGAGCTTTCGAGTTTATCTATAAGTTTTTTGAAAAAGAATTTGACATTTTGAATACCATATTGCAACTTTTTCAGTTCTTACTTCGAGTTTGTTTCTGAAGAAGGTTGCAACATGGCATCCGAAACGTCAAATGCTTTTTCAAAAAACCTTTTCAAGGCTCTGATCGAAGCAAAAACAAGATCGAAGTCTCTGAAGTTTCTGAAAAAGGTTGCAACATGACATCCGAAACGTCAAACCCTTTTTTAAAAGACCTTGCAACCTTCTTCAGTTCTTACTTCGAACCTGTTTCTGAAGAAGGTTGCAATATGACATCCGAAACGTCGAATACCTTTTCAAAAGACCTTTTCAAGGCTCTGATCGAAGCAAAAACAAGGTCGAAGTCTGTGAAGTTTCTGAAGAAGGTTGCAACATGACATCCGAAACGACAAACCCTTTTTTAAAAGACCTTGCAACCTTCTTCAGTTCTTACTTCGAACTTGTTTCTGAAGAAGGTTGCAAGATGACATCCGAAACGTCAAATGCTTTTTCAAAAGACCTTTTCAAGGCTCTGATCGAAACAAAAACAAGATCGAAGTCTCTGAAGTTTCTGAAGAAGGTTGCAACATGACATCTGAAACGTAAAACCCTTTTTTAAAAGACCTTGAAACCTTATTCAATTCTTACTTCGAACTTGTTTTTGAAGAAGGTTGCAACATGACATCCGAAACGTCGAATGCCTTTTCAAAAGACCTTTTCAAGGCTCTGATCGAAGCAAAAACAAGATCGAAGTCTCTGAAGTTTCTGAAGAAGGTTGTAACATGACATCCGAAACGTCAAACCCTTTTTTAAAAGACCTTGCAACCTTCTTCAGTTCTTACTTCGAACTTGTTTATGAAGAAGGTTGCAACATGACATCCGAAACGTCGAATGCATTTTCAAAAGACCTTGCAACCTTATTCAGTTCTTACTTCGAATTTGTTTCTGAAAGTTGCTACATGGCATCCGAAACGTCAAATGCCTTTTCAAAAGACCTTTTCAAGGATCTGATCGAAGTGAAACAGTTCGAAGTCTTTGAAGTGTCTGAAGAAGGTTGCAACATGACATCCGAAACGTAAAACCCTTTTTTAAAAGACCTTGCAACCTTATTCAGTGCTTACTTCGAACTTGTTTCTGAAGAAGGTTGCAACATGACATCCGAAACGTAAAACCCTTTTTTAAAAGACCTTGCAACCTTATTCAGTGCTTATTTCGAACTTGTTTCTGAAGAAGGTTGCAACATGACATCCGAAACGTCAAATGTCTTTTCAAGGTTCTAATCGAAGCAAAAACAAGATCGAAGTCTTTGAAGTTTCTGAAGAAGGTTGCAACATGGCATTCGAAACGTCAAATGCTTTTTCAAAAGACCTTTTCAAGGCTCTGATCGAAGGATAAACAAGATAGAAGTCTCTGAAGTTTCTGAAGAAGGTTGCAACATGACATCCGAAACGTCAAACCCTTTTTTAAAAGACCTTGCAACGTTATTCAGTGCTTACTTCGAACTTGTTTCTGAAGAAGGTTGCAACATGACATCCGAAACGTCAAATGCCTTTTCAAGGCTCTAATCGAAGCAAAAACAAGATCGAAGTCTTTGAAGTTTCTGAAGAAGGTTGCAACATGGCATTCGAAACGTCAAATGCTTTTTCAAAAGACCTTTTCAAGGCTCTGATCGAAGGATAAACAAGATAGAAGTCTCTGAAGTTTCTGAAGAAGGTTGCAAGATGACATCCGAAACGTCAAATGCTTTTTCAAAAGACCTTTTCAAGGCTCTGATCGAAACAAAAACAAGATCGAAGTCTCTGAAGTTTCTGAAGAAGGTTGCAACATGACATCTGAAACGTAAAACCCTTTTTTAAAAGACCTTGAAACCTTATTCAATTCTTACTTCGAACTTGTTTCTGAAGAAGGTTGCAACATGACATCCGAAACCTCAAATGCCTTTTCAAGGCTCTAATCGAAGCAAAAACAAGATCGAAGTCTTTGAAGTTTCTGAAGAAGGTTGCAACATGGCATTCGAAACGTCAAATGCTTTTTCAAAAGACCTTTTCAAGGCTCTGATCGAAGGATAAACAAGATAGAAGTCTCTGAAGTTTCTGAAGAAGGTTGCAAGATGACATCCGAAACGTCAAATGCTTTTTCAAAAGACCTTTTCAAGGCTCTGATCGAAACAAAAACAAGATCGAAGTCTCTGAAGTTTCTGAAGAAGGTTGCAACATGACATCTGAAACGTAAAACCCTTTTTTAAAAGACCTTGAAACCTTATTCAATTCTTACTTCGAACTTGTTTCTGAAGAAGGTTGCAACATGACATCCGAAACCTCAAATGCCTTTTCAAGGCTCTAATCGAAGCAAAAACAAGATCGAAGTCTTTGAAGTTTCTGAAGAAGGTTGCAACATGGCATTCGAAACGTCAAATGCTTTTTCAAAAGACCTTTTCAAGGCTCTGATCGAAGGATAAACAAGATAGAAGTCTCTGAAGTTTCTGAATAAGGTTGCAACATGACATCCGAAACGTAAAACCCTTTTTTAAAAGACCTTGCAACCTTATTCAGTGCTTATTTCGAACTTGTTTCTGAAGAAGGTTGCAACATGACATCCGAAACGTCAAATGCCTTTTCAAGGCTCTAATCGAAGCAAAAACAAGATCGAAGTCTTTGAAGTTTCTGAAGAAGGTTGCAACATGGCATTCGAAACGTCAAATGCTTTTTCAAAAGACCTTTTCAAGGCTCTGATCGAAGGATAAACAAGATAGAAGTCTCTGAAGTTTCTGAAGAAGGTTGCAACATGACATCCGAAACGTAAAACCCTTTTTTAAAAGACCTTGCAACCTTATTCAGTGCTTACTTCGAACTTGTTTCTGAAGAAGGTTGCAACATGACATCCGAAACGTCAAATGCCTTTTCAAGGCTCTAATCGAAGCAAAAACAAGATCGAAGTCTTTGAAATTTCTGAAGAAGGTTGCAACATGGCATTCGAAACGTCAAATGCTTTTTCAAAAGACCTTTTCAAGGCTCTGATCGAAGGATAAACAAGATAGAAGTCTCTGAAGTTTCTGAAGAAGGTTGCAACATGACATCCGAAACGTCAAACCCTTTCTTAAAAGACCTTGCAACCTTATTCAGTTCTTACTTCGAACTTGTTTCTGAAGAAGGTTGCAACATGACATCCGAAACGTCGAATGCCTTTTCTAAAGACCTTTTCAAGGCTCTGATCGAAGCAAAAACAAGATCGAAGTCTCTGAAGTTTCTGAAGAAGGTTATAACATGACATCCGAAACGTCAAATTCCTTTTTAAAAGACACATGGCTAAATCCGAAACCTTCTAGTTCTAGATCTAGTGTTAATGTTAGTTCTAGTGTTAGTTTAGTTAACACCAGCCGTGAAAGCCTTCGTATTTATAAAAAAAATGTTCATTAACATTTAAATAAAACTATTAAAAAATCTCTTCTAAGATTTTAAAAACTGAGTAATAAAATGAAATTAAAAAAAAATCTTCTGAAAAATATTTTTACCTTCTCTTAAAATAGAATCATAAATTCTATAAGTAGCCTCACAATCGCTAATGGGTCTCTTAATAGCCCCATCGAGCGATTTACTCCTACTCCTGAACTCGTCCAAACCTTTATTACCATCTTCACTGCACGAGTTCCTCCTGTGCCCACGTTCCCCAATCCAATTATTTACTTTTTTCCCAAAGTACCTTTTCAACTCTTGTATTGAGTGATGGTGGTGTTGCCTCTGTCGGGGCGAGCTAGCCGCAAATACGTTCTCTACTTTCGGCGAGGAACTTCCGGGCGTATCTATCGGTTCAGAAGAACTTCGAGAACTCGTTCCGGAACTGCTACTTGTCGTCGACGTTCCGGAAATCGTATGATACGGATTGTAGGCCCTTTGGTGCAAAGCTTGAAACTGATGGTGAAGATGTAACGGTAGGTGCGGATGGTGTGGATGGTTGTTAACCCCGTGCATTTTGGATATCTAATTATTTTTTTCGTTTAAATCATTTTTAACACGTACTCATTTATAATGGAGGATTGCCAGAGTTTGTTTACAAAATACAAAACCCAATTATAACTTTGTACACACAACATCATATTTCCCGGGTTATTTCCAAAGTTTCAATAACGTCACCTTCAGCAACAACAGCGGTAACGTCCAAGCAAAACATTGAGGTTGGGGACTAACGAAGTGGAGAACATAATTATTTTTCTACCTACGCCTCGATTAATACGGAATAAGAGTGGGAAGGGAAAATGAAAAAGGTCAAGTGATTTGTGTAGATAGACGAAGTTAACCTGCTCGTGACAAGGTGGAAAAATAGGGTCGAATGCAAAGGACGTCGCGGATTTTATAAAATATTTTTTAAAATTAAAGCACTCGAGAGGCTTTATAATATAATATTCCCGTCAAGTTCTGAGTGCTGTTTTAAGCTAAAACAAAGAAATGGACATTCGCAGTTAGGTTGCGTATAGAAAAGAATTTCAATTATCTTTTTTTCCCCCCAAGTTTACCGTTAATTTTTTTCTTCGCTTCTTTAGGCGAAAAAAGGAAATTTATTACCGAGTTTTCTCGGTAGCAGAAGTTATTTAATAGACTAGAAGACTTCTTGACGTTTCTTTTTGGATAAAATGTTTGTAAAGAAACAAAGTTTTAAAAAGAACAAAAATATTAACTATTTCTAAATCTAATTTTTAAACGTATTTTTTTTCAGTTTTCTAAAAAATATTCAATACTCAATCTATACAATTAAAATTAAATTCAACCCAACTAAATGACTTCTAAATAAGATTTAAGGGCATTTGCATAAATGAGACTTTAAATTTAAACTTAACCCATTAACTGTAGTTTCCGAGGAAATCTACACCAATAAAAAAAGGCATTAAACTGGTCTTAACTCTAAAATTAACTATTCTTTGATTTATAAACCGACGAATAAAATGGCTTTTGTAATTCTAACTTTAATCGTAACTTAATTAAACGTATTATGTTAACTAAAGGATTTTCTTAATGTACCTTCGAAAGTAGTTAATAAATCTTTCCTTTAAAACTAAAGATAAATGAAATCAGATCTTTTCTGGGTAATTAATTCCTTTATTTATTGTTAGATCTGTTCGCGAAGTTGATCTGATTGGTTGAAACCTAATCCTTTGAAATTTTATTTTAGGGATAGATCTGTTATTTGTTTAAGGTTTCATTTACATTTTTCTATGAGATCTTTCAACTTTATTTTAACATAATTTAACATAAATTAAAAATACAATTTATTAAAAAGGTTAAAAATGAGTTCAATAAATTTTAATTTTTTATCAAAAAGCAGAAGTTTAAATTAAGACCTACAATGAAAGTATTAAACAGTTTATTAAGAAAATTTAAAAAGGTCTTAAAATTCGACTATAAATTTTTATAGTTTTCAGTTTTATAGCAATAATTATGGTTTTATTAGTTGTATTTACCAATACATTTACGTATTTGGGTTTAAAAGGAAGTAAAAGATAAAATTAAGACAAAACAAAGCTATAAAAACGCAGTAAGAAACTTTGAAACGATCTTTTAGTTCTATAAATCCAGAATGAAAGTAGATAATAAATCTTTGGAATTAAAACCAACACTTAAAATTCCGCTTAAGTAGATTTGCTTTTAATTAAAATGTTTCCAACAAAATTTTAAAACAAAGCAAACAATCTATAAAGGTTTTCAATTATACGTAAACCTTACAAAATTGAGGAATAAATCCTTTGTTTAAAATCAAGGAAATCAAACTTTTTCAAAATTACAATAAATTTAATTACATGTTAAACAAAACAAAGTACTAAAGAGATTTTAGAACAAATTTCTCTTCTTGTTAGCAAGCAATCTAAAGTTTTGTTCCAACACACCAAGAAATTTGTTTGATTTTTTCCTGAATTAGATTACATCACAAAATACCTGGTCTTTTGTAAAACACCGTTCGTCTTAACCCAGGAAAATCAAACCTTTCCACAATTACAATAGATTTAATTAGATTTTAAACAAAATAAATTATTAAGAAGATTTAAAATACAATTTCTCTTCTTGTTAGCAAATAATCTAAAGTTTTGTTCCAACACAATAAGAAGTCGGTTTGAATTTTTCCTGAATTACTTAGATTACATCACAGAATACCTGGTCTTTTGTAAAACACGGTTCTGAAATGGGTTTCTTGGGGTGTTAGTACAAATCTCATAAGATTGAAATAATCAGGCCAAAAAAATTTAAATTTTGTAAGAGGATAAATTTTCAAGAAAGTAATGAAAATAGATTTAGCAAAATTTAAATTAAAAATTGGTTCATTTAGCAAACAAATCTAGCAGGAAAATCTAGATCTATCGATTGTATGCAAATCTTACGAAATTAGATTAAATAGATTGATTAGATTAAGTTAAATCATTCGTTTGCATCAAATTATTTAAAATTACAACCTAATAAATTATTAAAACGGTTTTAAATACAATTTCCTATACTATTAGCAATAAATTTAAAGTTTTCTTCCAACCTACCAAAAATTTCATTTGGATTTTTTATTGCATTTCTTGATTACATCACAGAATATCTCGTCTGTTGTAAAACCGAGAATTCTGAGAGGTTTTCTTGCAGTGTTAGCACAAACCGCAAGATTTATAGATAATTTAGTCGAAAAATTTTAAATTTTATGAGAGTATAAATTTTCAAGAGGTTAATCAAAATAGTTTCAGGAGAATTAAACCTAAAAAATGGTTCATCTACAATTTTCAAAGAGCTATATAGTAGAACCCCGATTATTCGAGTCGCAATTATTCGAGCTCCGGATTAACCGAGCCAATCTAAAGATCCATCTAAACACCCATCTAAAAAGCCTAAAGATAAAACTTAAAAGGTTGCAAAAATGTGACAAGACAAGACGTTATTGAATGGGTTACAGCAGATGATTTAGAAGAAGAAATGAATGTTGAAGAACTAACGAATGCCTTTCAAGAAACCGAAAAATTAGATGACGACGACGACGATGACGACGACGAAGTGATGGATGAACAGCCTCCCACTAAGATCTCCCGTCAAGAAGCTTTTGCTTCTCTGGAAAAAGCTCTAAGGCAGTGTTTCCCAATGTGGGGCCCACGCCCCACAGGGGGGCAATTTGATTGTTAAGGGGCAATTTCGGTTTTTCAGTATATGTTTCGAAAATTTACTTACTTTGTTTCGTTAACAATTCCCTAGTGATTTTTTCGAAAAAGGTATCATTTAAGTGTCTTATGTGAACAATTCAATTTTTTAATATTAAAAATTGTGTCCCATGGCATTTTTTAGAAAGATTGAATGTTTCAAGTTTATATTGTTTTGATATGTAAACTGCCAAATAGCCAAATCAACACATTTTTACTTTGTGGGGCCTCGCTTTTACAGTTTGCACTTGGCCTCGCGGAACCTTGCGCCGTCCCTGGTGTTACATAGGGGGGCATAAGAATATTAGAAAAGCTAAGGTGGGGCATGGCACAAAAAGGTTGGGAAACTCTGCTCTAAGGTATATCGAACAACAGTCAGAGGCAACTCCTGCCGATTAGCCTCTTCTGAACAGATGGAGAAACACACCAGCAACAAAAAGAATTAATAAACCGATTGTACATTTGTGTTTATTTTTTTAAGAAATAAAAAATAAATCCGTATTATCCGTGTTTTCAATTATCCAAGATGGATGTCTCCTCACATTACCTCGAATAATTGGGGTTCTACTATAGTAGGAAAATTTAAACAAATCTATCTTAATATCTATTTTGTATAAATTTTACGAAATTAGATTACAAATCCTTCATTTAAAACCAAATTATTTAAAGCTATAACCTCAAAGGTAATTCTAAGGTATTTCAAAGGTCGTTCAAAGGTGGTTCAAAAGTAGTTCAAATGTCGTTCAAAGATTCAAAGGTTGCCCAAAAACACTTTCAAAGGTGGTTTAAAAGTACCCCAAAGGTGGTTCAAAACGTACTGTCAAAAACCTTTTAGATATAATTTCTCTTATTGTTAGTAACCACTCTAAGGTTTTGTGTCAACATATCAAGAATTTCGTTTATATTTTTATTGGATTACATCACAAATCAGTGCCCCTCAGAATCTCGATGACAGAAAAACTACAGCCTTAAAGCAGGCTAAAATATCGCCTGAATACTGTGTGCATGGAATAATGGAATAGAACCGTGGTTATATTTTGTTGGTTTTCGAAACCCAGAGGTAATGATTAATAGGAATGAATGAGGGCATTCGTATTGCGACGTTAGAGGTGAAATTCTTGGATCGTCGCAAGATGGAGGAACATTTGCCAAAAACGCTTTCATTGATCAAGAACGAAAGTTAGAGGTTAGAGGTTCGAAGACGATCAGATACCACCCTAGTTCTAACCATAAACGATGTCAGCTAGCAATCCGTCGATGCTCGTCTGATGACTCGGCGGGCAACTTTCGGGAAATATCTAGACTGCTATAAAATGAACAATTTTGGAACTGTTTTCTAGGAGTTTTAACACAAATCTCAAAAAAATTGGATAATTTGGCTGAAAATTCTTAAACTTTATGTGAGTGTAAATTTTCAAAGTAGTAGTCAAAATAGTTTCGGAAGAATTAAGCTTAAAAAATTGTTCATCTAAGATTTTCAAAGAACTATAGTAGCAAAATTAAAAAAAAAAATCTATCGTTTTTGTATAAATCTTATGGCGAATTCGATTGGGAAAACTAGTGTACACTGGTGCGCACTCGTTGAGTGCAAAATGTGACATATGTCACACTAGCTTAGTGCAAAAAAAGGCAAATTCAACAGAACGCGATGAAATCAAACATAATCATAACATCACTTGTAAGTGTGTTTAAGGCTTGATGATGTTTAAAATGTTTTATAAACTACAATAATAAAATGTAATAGAACACAACGAAACAACCAATAGAACACGCTGCTATGCACTGGTGCGCACCAGTGCAACTGAGTGCAACCAATCGAATACGCCATTACAAAATTAGATTATAAATCCTTCATTTTAAACCAAACTATTTAAAATTATAACTTCAAAGGTGGTTCAAAAGTACTTCATAGATTAGAGATTGGTTCAGAAAAATTCAGAGATGATTCAAAAGTAGTTCAAACGTCGTTCAAAGACTCAAAGGTGGACCAAAAGATGTCCAAAGGTGGTTTAAGGGTAGTTTAAAGGTGGTTTAAGACTAGTCCAAAGGTGGTTTAAGGGTAGTCCAAAGATGGTTCAAAACGTACTGTTGAAACACATCAAGGACTTCGTTTGTTCGTTATATTTTTATTGGATTAAATTACAGAATACCTGGACTGTTGTAAAATCAACAATTCTGGAACTGTTTTCATGGAGTTTTAGCACAAATCTAAAAAAAAATTGGATAATTTAGATGAAAAATTTAAGAATTTATATGAGCGTAAATGTTTAAGGTAGTAGTCAGAACAGTTTCAGAAGAATTAAGCTTAAAAAATGATTGATCTAAGATTTTCAAAGAACTATAGTAGCAAAATCTCAAAGAAAATCAATCGTTTTTGTACAAATTTTACAAAATTAGATTATAAGTACTTCGTTTTAAACCAAACTGTTTAAAATTATAACTTAAAAGGCGGTTCAAAAGTACTTCAAAGGTCAGAGGTTGGCTCACAATCAGACAGATTCAGAGATGGTTTAAAAGTAGTCCAAACGTCGTTCGAAGGCTTAAAAGTGGCCCAAAAGATGCCCAAAGATGGTTTAAGAGTAGTGGAAAAGTGATTCAAAACGTACTGTTATAAACGCTTTAGATCAGTGTTTCCCAACGTGAGGCGTAGGCCCCACAGGGGGATAATTTGAGTGTTAAGGGGGACAATTTCGGTTTTTGAAGATGTGTTTAAAAAATTTTGTTAGTCCCTTTCGTAAAAAATTGGCTAGTGATTTCTTCGTAAAAGGTATCAGAAAAGAGTGTTTTATGAACAATCCCATACAAAATTATTACTTTAAAACCGTGTGACCTTTTTTTTTTTAGGCGCATGGATGAGTCCCATGACATATTTTTAGGTAGATTTTATGTTTCAACTGTATATTGGTTTCATATGTAAATACCCTAACCAACACATTTTTTCTTGGTGGGGCCTCGTGGAACCTGAGGGGGGGGGGGGGGGCATAGCAATATTACAAAACATAACATGGGCCATGGCAGAAAAAAAGTTGGGAAACACTGCTTTAGATACAATTTCTCTTATTGTTAGCAGCCAATCTAAGGTTTTATTCCAACACATCAAGGATTTCCTTTACATTTTTATTGGATTACATCACAAAATATCTGTATTGTTGTAAAATCAACAATTCTGGAACTGTTTTTTTTTTTTTGAGTTTTAACACAATTCTCAAAAATTTGGATAATTAGGTTGAAAAATTTAAGATTTTATATCAGTGTAAATTTTCAAAGTAGTAGTCAGAATAGTTTCAGAAGAATTAAGCTTAAAAAATTGTTCATCTAAGAGAAGAGAAAATAATCTTTATTTGGCTATCGACCCGAAAGTCTTTCCGCCAGTTCATCTAAGATTTCCAAAGAACTATAGTAGCAAAATCTCAAAGAAGATCAATCGTTTCTGTATAAATCGTACAAAATTAGATTATAAATCCTTCATTCCAAACCAAACTATTTAAAATTATATCTTCAAAGGTGGTTCAAAAGTACTTAAAAAGTCAGAAATTGGTAGAGAAAGTTTCAGAGATAGTTGAAACGTAGTTCAAACGTCGTTCAAAGGCTTAAAGGTGACCCAAAAGATGTCCAAAGGTGGTTTAAGAGTAATCCAAAGCTGGTCAAAACGTACTGGTAAAAACGTTTTAGATACAATTTTTCTTGTTATTAGCAGCCAATCTATGGTTTTATTCCACCACATCAAGGATTTCGTTTATACTTTTATTGAATTACATCACAGAATATCTGGACTGTTGCAAAACCAATAATTCTGAAACCTTTTTCTAAGAGTTTTAACACAAATCTCAAAAAAATTGAATAATTAGGTTGAAAAAATTAAGATTTTATGTGTGCGCAAATTTTCAAAATAGTAGTCAGAATAGTTTTAGAACAATTAAGCTTAAAAAATATTATTCATCCAAGATTTTCAAAAAAAAATATAGTAGTAAAATTTCAAAAAAGATCTATCGATTGTGTATAAATCTTACAAAGTTAGATTATAAATCCTTCGTTTGAAACCAAATTATTTAAGATTACAATCTAATAAATCATTAAAAAAGATTTGAATACCATATTTATTATTAATAACAATCAATCCAAAGTTTTGTACCAACACACCAAGAATTTCGTTTGGATTTTTATTGGATTATATGGATTACATCACAAAATATTTGGTTTGTTGTAAAATCAACAATCCCAGGATTGTTTTCTTGGAGTTTTGGCACAAACTTCAAAAGATTCAAATAATTAGGTGGGAAAATTTAAAATTTTATGACAGTGTAAATTTTCAAGGTAAATTTTCAAGTAATCAGAATAATTTCAAAAGAATTAAACCTAAAAAATTAGTTCATCTAAGATTTTTAAACAATTATATTAGCAAAATCTAAAAAGATAAGTTAAATATAAATCTTACGAAATTAGATTATAAATCCTTCATTTGAACCCAAACTATTTGAAATTCCAACCAAGTTTGCAAACAAAGGAGTAAATCTTTCAACTGTAATTGAAATTCAATAAATACCAACCTTCTAACATCTTAAAAATAGAGAACAATCTCTTTAAGTATTTAAAAGTACATTTAAAATTGCATGTTTAAATAATTAAATAATTGTATTATTTTTTTTTTTTTATTTTAAGTTCATAATTAGTAAAAAAAAAAGTTATGTGAGAAAATCTAAATGTAACTAAATCTTTAAAATTACTTAATTCCACAAAATTACATAATAAATCCTTCATATAAACCCAAACTATTTAAAATTCCTTCCAACCCACCAAACTTTATAATTACTTTCGATGACTAGGAGACAGGAAAAGGGTTACTATATCGTCTGCATGCAAATTTCCAAGTTCGTATTTCAGTCACATCCCGCTAACTTCCAGAGCGAATCTGGCGCCGTATAAGATCGCGTTTAAGGGAATAAGTTCGGATGCGTCATCTACACACCTCGTGAATCACACCCACGAAACATCTACATTTCAACAGTCATACGATATCCTGTCCGCGAGTAAATCACCATAAATCAAGACGCAGATAACCGCAACTATGTGTTTGTGTGTGGGCATTAAACAATAACTCGCCAGGTTGTTGCACCGGCATACAAACCCAACTGGTTTATAATGCGAAGGTCGATTATTTTCCAACGAATAAGCGGAATCGAATTGGAAAACGTAGCGTAATTTTTTTTATGATGTTTTGCTCGCTACGTGACCAAACGGCTGAACGGCAGTTTGTATTTTATTAAAACTGCGTAGAAATTGTCGCTTTGGCATTTTGTTTTATAGGTGAACACGTGTAGGAAAAAAATAAAAAATATTTTCCACTCTCCAGTTTCATTTCGATTTATCATTCATTCGTCCATTTAAAAAATTAAAAGGATGTTAATCCTATTAACAAATTGCGTGTAAAACGACCTTCAACTAAGGATAAGATACAATTACATGGCGGAGATCTATGAATGGAGATCTAATAAAGCTAAAAAAGGGTTGAATATAGTAGATAATAAAGTAAATAACTTTTCTGATAGTTTTATATTTATAATTTCATTTTATAATTTGGTCAATCAAAATATAAGCTTCATCAATGAAGAGGGTAATTTTAAACTGTCGAAGCACATTAATCGTATTAAAAGACAAATTATTAACTTGCGTGCAAAGAAACGACCTTCGACTAAGGATAAGATACAATTAGCCTACATGGAAGAGATCTATAATAAAGCTAAAAGGGGGTTGAAATCATTACGATACCCTTCCGACGCGTAGTAGCTTTAATAAATTAATTATATCAGTCTTTGTAAAGAAGCAAGTAGCAATTTCCAGCTGAATGAAGACGGGGTTAATGACGATGAGATCCCATCGGCTCTATCCCGCGTCCAATTTAGGTCAATTTGCGTTTACTCCCACCTATATTGCATGCGTATACCGGATCAGTATGACTTTTTACGATTGAACGACGGAACGAGCACGTTAAGGTCCACGGATGAAAGCACACTGGAGGTCGTTTGGTTGCATATATAGCGGATATTGAGTGGTTTAATAAAAAAATCCGAAATATTACTGCATGTCACAAAAAGTTTAATACGTTGAGTTAAAAATAGACGAGGAAGTTTATTAAATTTATCTAATCAAAACAAATATAGTGTTTTTGTTCTCTTTTATATCCATGTTTGTTTAGTTTATACTCTAGTTGTTACTAAAAACATGTCAATCAGTTTATTGTTAAGACTTGAGAATTAAATCTTAGGAAATAATAATAAAAATTTTGAAGTAAAATTAAGTTAATATTGTAGAGGTTCGTAAATTTGAATTGAACATACACAATATAGACAAAACCTAAAGATATAAAAATAAAAAAAGAAAATGAAATGATAATTAAGAAAATTAAAAATAGGATGAAAATATCCAAGAATCCAAGGCAGATTCTTTACTAGAAAAGTCTACACAAAGAAAGTTCAATAATACAAAACTCCTTGAAAGGACTTACTTATTGTTAGTTATCAAAGATTTTCTAAAGTAGTGAATAAAATTGCCATATTTCAATATCTACAATAGGATTCCTACAAGATTGAGAATTCGATAAAATCTATTAAATACCTTTTTAGAAAATACTCAGCTTAGGATAGGTGGGAGACTGATTGAATTCCTTTGGACGAAAAGAGAAAAATGAGATAAAAAGAGTTTGGTAGGTGAAGTGAAGGCGATTTCTGGGACTCAATAGACGACAAAGGCACGAAAAGTCGTTAATGGTAGAAACTTGAAAGGACTATATCTAAAATTAGAACCGGCGAAAATGTTTTAACAATTTAAAATAAAAAGAAAACTGATGTATTTTTAATGATTTGTCATTTCTAGAACGAGATGGAATTAAAACGTATTTTTATTTTATTTTAAAATTCAGCTTTTATAACGTAGCCTAATTTTTGAATATTTAAAAATATCAATTAAGGATATCTAGATAGTTATATTTTCTCTTCTGACAAGGGGAGGGCGCGAGGTGGCATTTTTAAAAAAATCTGTCCTTTTGCTCATCGATAGAATAGCACACAAAAATTCATATAGCAAAGTACTAAAACGCACTATTCAGCCAATCGCGAGTAAATCGCGTCTAAAGTTTAGCGCCCGCTTCATATAAAAAGTAAGGAAAGCTTTCCGTAAGGTCGCCGTAGCGCTAAAGTTAGCGTGCTGACTCACCAGTTCGAACGATGCAGGTTCGAATCTCGTACAATTTTTTTTTTAATTTACTGAATTTATCCATTAGACATAATTATTTACTAATTTTCATTGATGATATTTTAGTTTAAAAAAAATATTTCTTTTATTAAAAAAAAAATAGTTAATTTTTAACGACAAATGCTCTATAACATCAAGTTATCATGAACTACACCGCCAATGTATTCCAGTTTTGAATTTGTTTTTGTGGAAGCAAGTTTCAAAACGTTCACAATGTCAAAAATCTTACCAGTCTGTCTGGTAAGATTTTATAGATCAATCTTATCTGTCCATCCCATTGAACTGTAAAATTAAAGTAGTAACGATAACAAAAAATTATTCGAACTGGAGTCTAAAAACTTTTCAACGAAAAGGATGTAGTTTACTGAAAAATATGGCCCATATTTCGAGATGGGAACAACAGGTTAAAAATGGAGGAACAACATCCGAAAAATTGTCCATTATTGTCCTGGACTTATAATCGATTTAAAGAAGCTCGTGATGGTTTGCTACAAGTAACTACGAAAAACTTTTGCATTTTCGGTCAAATATATTGAAATTTCTTCACAGATAAGAACTTCCTCATACAGTAAATGTTTAAAATATTCAACAGCATCTCGCAAGAGCCGTTTCGAATCGTCGCTGTACATAGAATTAGGATCCATATCTTTTTTATTAAAGTATCATCAATGAAAATTAGTAAACAATTATGTCTAATGAATAAATTCAGTAAATTAAAAAAAACTGTACGAGATTCGAACCTACATCGTTCGAATTGGTGAGTCAGCACGCTAACTTTAGCGCTACGGCGACCTTACGGGAAGCTTTCCTTACTTTTTATATGAAGCGAGCGCTAAACTTTAGACGCGATTTACTCGCGATTGGCTGAATAGTGCGTTTTAGTACTTTGCTATATGAACTTTTGTGTGCTATTCTATCGATGAGCAAAAGGACAGATTTTTTTAAAAAAACCACCTCGCGCCCTCCCCTTGTGAGCGAAAAACTAAAAGTCGTAGAAAATTTATTTTCGGTAAAAATAAAGATCAAATTTCAATCTAAATTTTTATTATTTTTATCGAAGCACTAATGGCTCCCAACCCTAATTGATTTCCTGTTGATGTCATACTAACGGTGATCTATTGTGACCGCCATAAAGACGTGAGATTTTGAGAAGTAATGTGTCAATTGATGCGGAAGACATGGAAAATCGTAATGTAATTTTGATAAATTATACGCTGGGTTTTTTTGGGTCACGTAACAAAACGTATTGTTAAGTGACATGGATTTTTTTGTGTAATTAAGATTTTGTGTAAATCCTTATGAAATTCCAAGTCTCGACAACAATTAGTTTTTAACCGTTTGTGTCCGAGGAAGTGCTATCGCGCTTCATTTGTATGAATATAAAATTATCCCGGACCCAAACGGTTAACACCTGAATTTTCAAAAATTGACAAGTTTTAATCGACATGTTAATTAAGTTAAGTTAGAATTTCTGTTCTGTATAAAAAACTAAATGTAGCAGAAAATTTATTTTTGGTAAAAATAATGATTAAATTTCAATCTAAATCCTTATAAAATTCCAACTCTCAACAACAGTTAGTTTTTAAGACATGAATTTTAAAAAATTGATAAGTTTTAATCGACATGTTAATTAAGTTAGGTTAGAATTTCTGTTCTGTATAAAAAACTAAAAGCAGTAGAAAATTCATATATGGTAAAAATAATGATTAAATTTCAATCTAAATCCTTATAAAATTTCAAGTCTCAACAACAATTAGTTTTTAAGACATGAATTTTTAAAAATTGATGTTTCAATCGACATGTTAATTAAGTTAGGTTAGAATTTCTGTTCTGTATAAAAAACTAAAAGCAGTAGAAAATTTATTTTTGGTAAAAATAAAGATTAAGTTTCAATCCAAATCCTTATAAAATGTCAAGTCTCAACAACAATTACTTTTTAAGACATGAATTTTTAAAAATTGATAAGTTTCAATCGACATGTTAATTAAGTTAGGTTAGAATTTCTGTTCTGTATAAAAAACTAAAAGCAGTAGAAAATTCATTTTTGGTAAAAATAAAGATCAAGTTTTAGTCTAAATCCTTATAAAATTTCAAGTCTCAACAACAATTAGTTCTTAAGTCATGAATTTTTAAAAATTGATAAGTTTTAATCGACATGTTAATTAAGTTAGGTTAGAATTTCCGTTCTGTATAAAAGACTAAAAGCAGTAGAAAATTCATTTTTGGTAAAAATAAAGATTAAGTTTTAGTCTAAAACCTAATTAAATTTTAAGTCCCAACAACAATTAGTTCTTAAGACATGAATTTTTAAAAATTGATAAGTTTTAATCGACATGTTAATTAAGTTAGGTTAGAATTTCCGTTCTGTATAAAAAACTAAAAGCAGTAGAAAATTCATTTTTAGTAAAAATAAAGATTAAGTTTTAGTCCACATCCTTATAAAATTTCAAAATTCAACAACAATTAGTTTTTAAGACATGAATTTTTAAAAATTGGTAAGTTTTAATCGACATGTTAATTAAGTTAGGTTAAAATTTCTGTTCTGTATAAAAAACTAAAAGCAGTAGAAAATTCATATATGGTAAAAATAATGATTAAATTTCAATCTAAATCCTTATAAAATTTCAAGTCTCAACAACAATTAGTTTTTAAGACATGAATTTTTAAAAATTGATAAGTTTTAACCGAGATGTTAATTAAGTTAGGTTAGAAATTCTGTTCTGTATAAAAAACTAAACGCAGTAGAAAATTCATTTTTGGTAAAAATGAAGATTAAGTTTTAGTGTAAATCCTTATAAAATTTCAAGCCTCAACAACAATTAATTTTTAAGATATGAGTTTTTTTAAATGGACAAATTTTAATCGACATGTTAAATAAGTTAGGTTAGAATTTCTGTTCTGTATAAAAAACTAAAAGCAGTAGAAAATTTATTTTTGGTAAAAATAAAGACTAAATTTTAGTCTAAATCCTTATAAAATTTCTAGTCTCAACAACATTTAGTTTTTAAGACATGAATTTTAAAAAATTGACAAGTTTTAATCGACATGTTAATTAAGTTAGGTTAGAATTTCTGTTCTGTATAAAAAACTAAAAGCAGTAGAAAATTCATTTTTAGTAAAAATAAAGATTAAGTTTTAGTCCACATCCTTATAAAATTTCAAAATTCAACAACAACTAGTTTTTAAGACATGAATTTTTAAAAATTGGTAAGTTTTAATCGACATGTTAATTAAGTTAGGTTAGAATTTCTGTTCTGTATAAAAAACTAAAAGCAGTAGAAAATTCATTTTTGGTAAAAATAAAGTTTTAGTTTTAGTCTAAATCCTTATAAAATTTCAAGCCTCAACAACAATTAATTTTTAAGATATGAGTTTTTAAAAATGGACAAATTTTAATCGATGTTAATTAAGTTAGGTTAAAATTTCTGTTCTCTATAAAAAACTAAAAGCAAAAGAAACTTCATTTTTGGTAAAAATAAAGACTAAGTTTGAGTCTAAAACCTAATGAAATGTCAAGTCTCAACAACAATTAGTTTCTGAGATAGGAATTTTTTAAAATTGACAAATTTTAATAAACATATAAATTAAGTTAGAATTTTTGTTGTCTTTTAAAATAATATGAAGGGTAGAAATTGCAAACAAATCTAGATTAAATGAAGTTCATCATTTCCATAGAGTCTTTATAAAATGATTTATCAACTGAACCCATTTCTTTATAAAAAGACTTTGAGTATAAAATACTTTACCAAAGTTGAGTATTCTTTCAAATATGCGAAATTAATTAAAAGTTAAAATTGAACAAAGTTTTAATCACATTTGATTGAAATTTTAAAGAACTTAATCGAAATTTAAGTGAAAGCACTTGGAAATAGATAATAAACTTAATTACTTTTCTGATAGTTTTCTTTTCCAGAAGATCAAAGGGTCGTCTAAAGGTCGTTTTGATATTCAAGTTGACATTAAATGATAACGTTTTAATGAAGATCTAGGTACATATTTGAAATTTATCAGAATTTCAATTTTAATTTCATTTTATAATTTGGTCAATCAAAATATAAGGTTCGTCAGTGAGAAGGGTAATTTTAAACTGTCGAAATTTTTCCCAAAAATATTTACTCCTAATTCTTTTTTAACAAGTTTAAGTTCAGAAAAACATACCATTTTACTTTCTAAAAATAACGTCGTTCGAAACAAAACAGGCTTTGCGAAAACATTCATTAAATTTTAAGCGAAAATTTACCAGCATTTTACAATACAGGTCTAATTGAACCCGTGCAATCTCGACTTCACTTCACTGAACCAACCCAATCTTTAAAGAAAAAAAATCCAGGTTCATAAAACTAAGGCCAAGCTATTAACAAAAAATTAAATACTGGACTTTTAAAATTTCTTGTTTATCGAAATATAAATTGGTTTCCAAATTTTTCCACCATTAATTTTTCTTTTTTTGGGGATTTCTGAAAAGCAGAGTAAACAATGAAAGACTACAAATCATATTGAAATGAGATGGACTCAACCATATATGCTTTGTAAAATGTTGGAAATTGATTTCATAGGATTTAGAGATTGTTTTGAAAACAAAGAATCGGTTTTTCTTGCCGACCATTATTTTTAAAAAGTAAATGGCATAATTTTTTTTAACTCAACACATTTATAAAAAAGAATTCTGAGAATTAAGGCAGGTCTCACACTGAGGCAACCAGCAACTGTCAACCAGCAACAAACGATATTATCACTTGATTACATATTACACACAATTAAATGATGGCTCTCACATTGGAGCAGTGCTGCCAGATGAGAAAAAGGAAATTCGCCATTAAACAAGGTTGCCAAAGATTAAACAAAGTTGCCAGTTTTCACCAGATTTTTAGGTATCATAATAAGTGAGTCATTTGTGTATTTATGGCCGATAAATTGATAAAAGGGCGCATCTTCATTCTTCATTTTTCAAAAAATTTTCAAGTGTTTTTGTAATACAAGGAAGATTATACATCATAAAAATGCTATTAATAAAATTTTAAAGAAAATGGAAATACAACCCTTTACGTCTCGGTTAAAGTTATGAACAGCAAGAGCTAACAGTTTACTTATTAAGGAATACAGGTAGTAATTTTATAAAAATTGTCACCAAAAATTGACATGTCGACGCTCTCAAGCCAAAACGGCATAAACGCTAAAATGGTCATTTTTTAGTTAGCTACACCGTTGAGTAGCATATTTAAATCTGCACGCAACAGTTAAAGCGGCATACTCGCAAACAAACTTCATTCGCTACAAGATTGGTTTAAAGTTTGCGTAAAAGCCATTTAAAATTCATTATGTCAATGGTTTTTTGCGTTTTCTGAAAAATTAGGTTAATGGCGTTTATGCCGTTTTGGCTTAGCAGCGTCGATGTACTTCGAAAACGTCAAATATTCTCACCGGAAGTATTATTAGATGGCGTTAATAAAAGAATACTGTCGAAATAATTCAAAATTATTACTTGCACATATTTTTACAATATTCTCTTTACTGACTGTTATTTAAATAGTCGTCAAATATAAATCAGTTTATTGTCAGATGTCTAAAATACAATGTTATGATCTTATGTACCTACTTCCAAAAATCACCAAATAATGGGCTTTTGGCAAAAGTTTTCACCAAATCACCAAAATGGTTCAGAAATCAACAAAATTTGGTGAAATTTCACCACATCTGGTAGGATTGCATTGGAGCGTTTCGATATCGCAAACAGAGAAGCGATATCGGATTGCTCCAATGTGAGAGATATCATTTAATTTGATGTAAAATGTCATCAAATGGCAATATTGATTTTTGCTGGTTGCTGATTGCTTCAGTGTGAGACGTACCTAAAATATCATCAAATGGCAACATCGCATGTTGCTGGTTGCCTCAGTGTGAGACGTACCTAATATTTCATAATTTTCCACAAATCACCCTCAAAATATAACATAAAAATTACTCCAATTCAAAGCCGAAATTTTATGAAAACTAAACATAAAAGTTACAGTAAATTTTCTCATTAGATTTTTTTTGAGAATCAAAAAATCGCGTATAAATTCATATTAGTACTTAAAACATAGTCATTAATTGATAACATTATAGAAAAAAATTATTATTATGGAAATTATTATGGAAAATAATCTAAATAATTCAAATTAGTTGAAATTCATTAAAATTTGGTTAAATTTGTCCTATTTTCTTTTAATCTGTGTGATCGAAATCAACTTATAATTAGATAATCAAACATTGACCAAATCTAATAAATCTAAATATTCAAACTTCATTTAAATGCTCGAAATTTCATTGAAAATAAGCTCCACTTTTGATTGAATTGTACGAAAATTTAATTGAAAGTACATTAAAACTTCTCTAAGTTTTCTCCGAACTTTTTGTAGATAAAAAATAATTATTCGTAAAAAAACTATTTTAATATTCAATCAATATGCATTCTAATAATAACATTTTAATGAAAATTTTATTATTAAAAGTTGGTAATTTAATATTCATTAAAATACGATTAAATTTCCCCTTCATTTATCACATTTTATTTTCGTTTAGTACTTTAACAATAACTGAATTAACCAATTTCTCGGCCTTAATGTGATTACCAAGAAGACGAAAATGAAGCTTACGTTAGCTTGAAAGGTCTTTTAGGGGTCAAAACGAGGTCGGTCGTACAAAGCTCGGTTTGGTCACCTTACGAAATCCAAGGACAACTCAACGACCCGAAAAAAGACTGAAACCTTGTACTCTCGCTTGGAGACCATCTGGTTTCTTTAAAAACTCCCGCGGAATAAAGTCGAATTTACGAACCGAAACGAATTTACTACGATTGTGCAAAAAAAAATCCTTTCGCTTATTTTTTTTTTGCCAAGTAAAGAGAAAAAAATTGCTTATTTAAGAATTGCTTTGTAAGGATAAAATAAAAAATAATGAGAACGATAGCACTTCCTGTTTTCGCACAATTCGCGAAGTAATCAATTACTAACGTAATCGAATCAAAATATGTGAACGTAATCAAAAAAAAAATATGTACACGGATACTTTATAAAATAAAAAAGTAAGTAAAATCGCCATTGACCTAGAAATAAGACCTCGCAACGATCGGGTTGGGGTACGATAGTGTCACTAGGTCACAATCGATTTCCCCAACAGAAAATAATTCAACCCTCCCGGGAACTTGCGTACACCTACGAACCAATCGGAAGTCGGGAAAACATCGAGTACAAGTTTCCTCACTTTCTGAGTTCCTCACACTTCACAAAACCGACTCGTACATTACAATCGGAATGTGAACGGTTCTATAACACCGCAGGATCAAGGTCTGCGACTTAACCGGGATCATTGCACTTACTTTACGTAAGTAAAGTTACCTAGAAAATCTATTTCGAAACGTTTACAAGGAAACAATTTTCACGCCCGGTTAAAATTAAGAGTAATATAAGTAAACAAACAAAATAAGAAATGTAGGGCGAGCGAGTGAATGAACGCTAGTCTCGGATTAATTATGCAAGATAAACCTGGTTTTAGTCACGTAAGCACTCGAGGTCCTGGTGCGATGAAAAATAATGTACAATTAACGTTTGTTAAAGCGATTTAATTGGCGTGTAAATTACTAACAATTGTTGTATATGTACGTATATGACGAACTAATCAGCCAAGTATTGTAAAAACACTTTGTATACATTTATAGTAGCCGGGGTACGATTTGAATTTAAATCGTTTTTGAAACGAAGAAAATTCAAATATTCACACCGCGGAATATTTAATAAACCAACGGAAAACCAAGTGTTTACCACAATTTAAAATACAACTGTTACAAATTATGTACACCTAAATTAAAATAAGATTAAAGCGCCGTACGCCGTACTTTTAATTTATGCAACTTGATGAACATTGTACGAGTAACAATGAAGGATAATAAGCAAATGAAAAATGCATAGGTACAAATGCCGTTGGGAAAGAACAAGAGAAATCACCCTGACCTATTTTGAAAGTACAGCTCGAGTGGATTGGAAAATGTAACGAGAAAAATGGAAATGACTGGAAATCAGAATTAAAAATAAAACAAAAATCATGGCATAACAGAAAAAGGTACCGTAACACCTCAAGGGAAACCGTTAATTAAATTTACTAAGGTAATAAAAAAAGACGAGGCAAATTTATAATAACATCTTGAAAAGTTCCTTTGAAATTAAAAGTACGATAAAAGAGACGTTAATTTTTTTAATTTTATTATAATTGAAGTAAGAGCAAACAGAGTATAAGTGGTTTTTTTTATTTAGAAAATAAATGCAGATTCATAGAGTTAAATGAAATGTCTTTTAAAGTATTATAAATGAGGAGCTTGCCTGCAAAACCGGATAAATCCATATTTTGACGAAATTAAGTTATACATATTAACTACATGATATTCATTCATTCTAATCATTTTTGCAAGTTTTTGTAGGTAAAACTTAAAAAAAGCATGTCTAAACTGTATTTAAAGTTGACGTATGCGAGGAAAAGCTAAATCCGAATAATTCCAATCTTGTTTTGCAATATTTTCAAACATAAAAAATATTTCAGAAAACCAGACTCTTATAGAAAGCCAGCCCGTATGACAAAACATATCCTGTAATCAGTTTTTTGAAAAAAATTTTATACGTTTTCTGTGTCTCCTGAAAAATTTTACAAAATGGATATATCCGCTTTTGCAAGCAAACTCCTCAAATGTAAGTATTGTTGGTAACTAGAAAAGCTGCCATTTGATGAGATTTCTAACTGTGTCATTCATTTCAAATTGTTTTTGCAAAAAGGGTTATGGAAATTGGTGTAATTTTGATTATTGATAAAATAATAAATATTTTTGGGGACATTCGTTAAAGACCTTTTATCTATTTTATCATAAAGAAGAGTGTTGATTTTCAATTGTTGACCCCGGCTGAAAAAAAACTGCAATTTACCTCGACCAGTCTGAAAAATCTCATCACGACTCAGCAGTACTTCTAGGAACCATAGCATCAAACATTGCGTAATTCAGCAAGAGGGAAACTACATCGTTTAGCAAGAGAGAAACATCATCGTCAATAACTACATGAATTATGAGTGCCGTCTTGAAATATTTCTTTTGGATTTGTAAACACAAAGGCGTTTCCTTTTCAAAACAATTTAAAATTGAATTTTATTAAATCAGTTTTTCATTTTAAAGTCACTTCCATCGGTATAAAATGACTTCGGGTGGTAACATCAATGCTAATGTCAATAAAAATATTCTCAGAAAAATGCTAAACTATTTCATAAACAAAACAAAGGCTATAAACTTAATCTGCTTGAAGCTTTTGAAATAGATAAATTTAAAGAAAACAACACAGACCTAGAATGCCTCAATGATCAGGTTCTTCTGGACAAAACACCTCTATACAAATTCCTTAGAAATCCTTTTAAAAATTATCCCCAAACAGCTTAGGGATATCTTTTCCGAGACCGCGTAAGATATCCGCACTGTTTGGGGCCCTAGCGGTCTCAAACCTTCCTATCCCAAAATTACTCCCTTTCCTTAACTTCCCTTTCACTTCTCCATTTTTTCAAGTTTTACCATCAATTCAATTTTTAACGACCCATCCATGTCCTTATATTAATACTTACCAATAAATTAAATTTATTGACATTTTTTAAATTTGAATTATTGATAACAGTTTCCTTTGCTCACAACGAGAGACTTAAAAATCACTAAAATATAAACCACTTTTTATACTTGCCTCCATATTTCCGATTTCTATTTTTAACGTGTACAAATCCTTATAATATTTTAAGATTTTATTACAAATATTGTGTGTATTAGTGTTTGTAAAGTTTTAATTTTAAATCAATCAATGTTTTTCTATATTTTGAATCAAATGTTTTAGACAAAGTAAGTAAAATTTTTTGTTAGTCACATTTATTTTTAGACTTAAGCTAAATTAATTTTTTCCTAATTAACTTTTACTAGTTTTATATTTAATTTTAACATAATTTTGTCAGTGCTTTAATTTGCTTTATTTTTCTACATTCATTTTATTATTTGTATTTTTTGACATAACTTAACTTTTCAATTATCATTCAATTTATTTATAAATATTTGTAGTTTACCTCTGAAGATGGCTTTAAAAAGCCGAAATATGTAAAGCTAACATAAAATAAACCAGTTAAGTGCTGAAGACATCTCTTTCAATTTACTTCATATTATCATGGTGAAAAGATGGATCGAAACCTATCTACTCCTGAAAAATATCCTGATCAATACAGATGAAAATATTTGTTCAGTTAAATTGCCCCCTTTTTGGACTCATAAACCAAAAATCTGGTTTACACAAATGATTAGCAATTTAGTTTCAAAACTCACTTCTGACAAAACAAAATATATTATTTCCAGTCTTCCTCCAGAAATTATTTCTTCTAATCCTATTCCTTCCTATTTGTGAATGTTCGTTAAAGATCTTTTATATATTTTGTTATAAAGAAGAGTTTGGATCTTCAGGGTTTATTAATCTTCAGGGTCATTAATGTTATATAATGAAATAAGTGCTATAAAATGCTTTATAAAACGAGTGTAATATACTTTGATCCGTTATTATAAATTTGTAAATAAAACTAATTACAATCAAAAAAATTAATAATTCTCACAGATTAGTAGATTTGATTTATTTTGGTAAGCAGTGTATTGCTTATGTGTATATCAAGCTCATATATTCGGTATTAGATTCTAGTCATACTAATAGTGTAACAAATTTAGATTCAAATGATGAAAAAATCTTTATCACTTATCATATATACGCCTTTTCATTGAATTTTTAAGTAGCAATTAATTTTAACATCTAATTACTCAAAACTGTAAAATCTGCATTTCGACCTATGCAACGAAAACTATTGTAAGTCATTTTTGATAGAACTGAGTCAGATATAAGTGTTTAAAGGTTTTGAACCGCTTGCATTTTAAGAAATAAAATTTTCTCGGTAAAAATTTCCTACTTGGTTGCTATAGATATCTTATAGGGGATTCCGAAAGGATTCACCATAGAAGAATAGCAATTAATTCTGTTTTCTTTTCAAATTTTTCAAAATTACCATTTTTGACTTACGATAGTTTTCGTTGCATAGGTCGATTTATGACTTTTCCACTAAAAAAGTTTCAATTTATCATTCCAACTAATCCAACCTCAGTTAATCCTTCACCTCGATTAATTTGACCATACTTGTCCACCTTAATATCGATAAGCATGAAAGATATTCTTGAATCATGTTTACAAAATAAATTATTTTTAAGTTCAGAGGCTGTATGATTAATTTTAAATCCGTATTTTTCTGAATCTCGTACAATCCAAACCCTTTTGAGTTCCGAGCGTACCTCTAAGTGGTCCCAAAGATGACATTAAAGAGATTTTACTGTACTATAACCCGAAATAGAGCTACACTATGAAGAGAAAGATAAAAGATTACTCGGCAATGTTACGAAGAGGAAGCTTACTTTTTCATCTTTCTCTCTATAATGCAGCTTCATTTCGGGTTATGGTACCTACAGGAAGTATTTGAACGCAATAAAAGTACTCACTGCAGTAATGAGTACAGAAAAGGAATTAAATTTACTACTTAACAAATATAAAAATTCAGATAAAAAATATTTCCTGTTTCCATATCGCTGTTCCGGAACATCAACGTAACTGCAATTTTTTGATAAAATGAGTTAAGGCCATCAATGTATACAAAAAATGCTGATCTTGATTGTTTTTTCCTTCTCCTGCAGAATCTTTTATTTTGCAGTTATGTCGATGTTCTTCCGGAACGGCGATATGTAAATCCTATAACAGTAAAATATAAAAAATTATTGACTATGAAAACCGAAAACATCAACATTATTTACATTATAATAATTAGATGAGATTGGAAAAGTTGGAAAACATCAAATCACCGTGACCTATTTTTAAAATAAAGGATCAGCAAAATGGAAAATGTAATGAGGAAAAAAGCGGAAACATCCGGAAATCAAGGCTAAAAATAAAAAATAAAATAAAATAAAAATAAAAGCACAGTGGAAAAAAGGTAAAGTTAGTACTAACCGCCGAGGGAATTAAAACACCAGGTGTAGTTCTGACTTTTAATTTAAAAGTTAAATCTGTTAATTAAATTTACTAAGGAAGGGAGATTAATGAAGGAGAACAAATTTGTAATGAGATCTTAATAAAATTAAGATTCCTTGAAATTAAAAGGACGATAAACAAGACATTATTTTTAATTTTATCACAATTTGCGATTTTTTAAGTTTTAGGCAATATATTCCGGGACTTTATTGTTCCTTCTACAGACAAAAACTAAAAAGATAAGACGTAGTTAAATCTGTTAATTGAATTTATTAAGGAAGGAAGATTAATGAAGGAAAACAAATTCGTAATGAGATCTCAATAAGATTCCTTCAAATTAAAAGGACGATAAACGAAACATTATTTTTAATAAAATTTTATCAGAATTTGTGATTTTTCAACTTTGAGACAATGTATTCCGGGACTTTATTGTTCCTTCTACAGACAAAAACTAAAAAGATAGAACGTAGCAAACTACTAACCTTTAAAACTCAAAACTTCAAGATTACTTGTCTAGGCAAAAAGAGATTGGAAAAGTTAAAGAAGATAAATCAGTTCTTGATTACTTATTACTAATGAACAATAGCGTTCATTTTCAAACTCTTTCCAAATATACTTTTAAGTATACTTCCTATTAACAATTGTTTCCTTTTAACAAATTCATAGTAATAAAAACGACTATCTTTATAACACTATTTTAAAATTTTAAAAATTTTCAATAATAATAGGGTTACTGTATTTATGAATGCATTCACTGATCCTATAAGTTATAAATCATTTTACTCAGCGTTCATTAAACAACTTTTGTAATATACACAAACATTCATTTTCTAAATATTTAAGAAAGCTTAAAACATATCAACGTAAATCCAACATTAATTTCTACCTTCTAGACCAGGGATTTCCAAAGTGGTCGATATCGATCCCTTGGTTTGTTTGAGTTTCCTTGGTTTCTTAGGGGTCGACATAAACGAAAACTGATTTTGGGGGTCGACGAGGTCGAAAAATCGACCCCGTTTAAATTAACACAAGTTCTTATTTAAAACTTTGAAGATAGGTAGGTACTGTATTGTTTATGTTGTATTACGTGTACTAAGAATAATTAATATTTTTGTAGGAAATAGCATTGTTGTAGTAATGTAAAGTCTCAAGTTCGTGTAAGATGAAAAACTCGGCAAGTCTGTGTGGACAAGTTTGTGCAAGATAATGAGTTCGAGAGTACGTCTTTCAGGCGCGTTTTGACTTGCTCTCTATTTGACGCTTACGCGATTTAATACGAACGAATTCATAATCAAGTCCAAACATATTCCTGATATTTTACTATTCAACGAGCTTGCATTTAGGTTGAAAATTCATTTGCGTTTTGAAATTCGTTGGAGATTGAACGATAATAACTCATATAAGTACTCATTTATTTCAAGAGATTACAAAGTTATTAGATAGCTTTTTTCCAAGTTTTCCAATTGGTACCTTAGTACCTAGGTATTTTGTATCAATAGGAAAAAACTAAAGATAAGCCCCCTTATTCATCATAATCTGTTGACTTAAAACATTGCTAATTCTCACTCTGTCTTCTTCTATTGGCGTAAGTCAGATTGAAAAATAACACTCTGTAGGAGCTATTTTAAGTTAGCGGACCATTATGAATAAGGGGGTTGATCTTAAAAGTAGATAATTTGGCCATGGGAGGTCTGAGGTAACAGTTCATTTTGGAAAAGGGGTCACTTGTCCAAAATAGTTTGGGGATCCTTGTTCTAGAAGTTTGTAGTTCTGTATTTGTTTCATTTGCAAGCTACAGTTGCTCCCAAAAGTATCCGGCCGCCTGGCAAATTTTCACATTTAACACTATATTACTTAATACATATTGTGGCATGAGAACGGGAGAATGGTTATTATATAACGCAACAAGTCAGATCTCAACCCAACAGAGCATTTATGGGCAATTTTGAAAGTTTTGTTAGTCTGAACAAAAAGCGCATTTCCAGTAAAGAAATGCTTAAAAACCATTCACTGCTGGAATGGAAGATGATAAACTCTTCACTAACGAATAAATTGGTTAAGTTAATGCCCAACAGATTGAGAGATGTGTTAAATTCAAAAGGTTACCCCACAAAATATTAAAAAGCTGTTTTAATAGCTTTTAAGAGTTACATATTTAGTTTTTTTATAGCTATTTTGTATAGGTGGCCGGATACTTTTGTGTGCCTATAATAATGTTATTTATGTTCTTTGTTACATGGTTTGCTGTTGTTATATTTGCAATGTATCAAAAGTTGAATGATAATATACTAGCATCATAAAAAAAATAACTATTGGTTATATTATTTAATTCTTAAGTAATATAGTGTTAAATGTGAGAATTTGCCAGACGGCCGGATACTTTTGGGAGCAACTGTATAAACACTTTACTCGCAAATTTCATTTTAAAAACAGTTCTATGAATAGTACTTTTTAAACCATAATTTTGTTCTGTTTCTGCTGATAAGTCGAAAATTTGTCTTTTTTCAACAAAGCTCGATATAAGCGTATTACATGCCGATTTTAACCCTTTAAAGGGTTTTGGAACACTATTATCCCAGCTCTGCTTTCGCAAATGCGCTTTGTTCCTTTGACGTCCCACAAGCTTCAGCGTGTAGATAAATCGATGTATATCACAGATATTTTAAACGTTACCCTTTTGATCCATAAAGTGATAAACTGATTTCAATACGACAAATCGTCATAATTCTTACTTTGTTTTAAATCTCATCAAAATTTCGAACTTGTGGAAAATTTAATATAAAATAGAATTATTAAACTTGATCAATATACTTTTCTAAAGAATACAAATCGTATGGAAAATGTAATGAACTTTTAAAATTTGTGCCGTTTATATTATTATTACAAAACTTTGTTAGACGATTTAGAGCACTTTCCCAACCAGAGAGAAGTTGAAACGTTGCTAATCTTTGTGAAGAAAAAAAATCATAAAATGACTATTTACGTTGAAAGATTCTTTCTAAAGTAACTTTACAATCAATTAGCACTGATTATGAATAAACAGATAAACTGCTATTGTCAATCTTTGTCATGATTAAAATGATGAAGTAGACTTTAATAACGGCGCCGCAGTCGAAAGATAATAATGATAAATAAATATTTAACTGCCATCGAAATATAAAATGTGTTGTTATTCTTTAACGTTTAAGGGGGAACAACAGGGTGGGGACCGTGAAAAAAGGCGATAATTAAGATTTTATTTTGGTTCACTCATATATTTTAGAAAAATCGGAATTTGATATTTGTAACTACGCAGTTTAAACTTATTTTAGGAAGTATAGAGAAAAAGAATCTGTCTTAGAATACATGTATGGAGGGCGTCCAAATGCACTAACAAAAAAAAGCATCTTGTTGGTTGTCACTATAAAACGTGTAAAAATAATCTGAAAATAAAAAAGGAAACGTCATTTTAATCTATATTAGTGTAGCTTCAGTTAAGCGTACCCGATTTAGAAAATAATAATTGCTGTTAAAATGGCACCCCTGCAAAAAAAAGAGTTAAGAAAATCGATAAAGTAATTAATCTTTCCAGGGGGAAAAAGGCAGAAAATATTAATATAAATAAAAATCCGTACGCTTAACTGAAGGGAATTTTATATAGATTGAGGACGTCTCACTAAAATTTGAATGCAATTCTCGTTGGTAAAGAAATTGTGACAACAGGTTGAAAAAATTTTACTGTGAGAAAAACGCATTTAAAAAGTTAAGTTTAGTTCTAGATGATATAATGGAGGAAATTTTAAGAGTTACCACAATTCATCGATTCCTGCTCTATAATAAATGTCTTTAGAATTTCTAGAACGTAATTCGACTTTCTTCTTGTTGTCTGAATTGTCTAAAACACTTGAAATTTAACGCACTTGAGCTCGACTTATACGGTGTTGGTCTTTAGCTGTACAAAATGCGTACATTTGGGGTCCAATCTAGATTTGTATTTCATTTGCCACCTTTAATAAAGATGCCATTCTATTATTAAAAATGGAAACCGTCAAATAAGTAGCAATTTGCACAATAACTGCCCGACTTGATAAAATTTTCGAACCGAACTTCCAAATGAGGGCTTTAAAGCTCTCATTCGAATTTTGCGTAAATCCGCCTATACAGCGCTTAAGCATATCCGTCTTGGACAAATCCATATAAATGGGAGTAATAGCATCGATAATATTTTGTGACAATGGTTGTTTATGTTCGTATTCAAGTAATGGCTTCATGCGCGCGAGCAGAAAAGAGCTATAATTCCATTATTTGTACAAATTTTGTTATAATATTGTAGGACAATATTCTAAAAGGTACATACTTTCGAAATGCGTAAAGAAAAAAAAACGATTTTTCAAAAAATTTACCCTGTTGTTCCCCCTTAAATTAAGTACTGTGTATTTTTCAATTAAATACACACATCTACAATAAACTTGGGGAATGTAATGTTAAGAGTAAATCAATCACTTAATGATACACAGAGTGTTCCGTTTCGATTTATCCAAATATTCAATGTATTCAACCATTAATTTCTCTACACAAATAATTCTGTATTTGTGTTAATAATAGCTTTGTTCACAGAAGTGATTCTTACCAATTTCTGATTTTTTTAATCAATCAAGTTGTTTAACCAAAAAATCTTAAATCTTAAGTGGTTACAAATAAAAACTTCTAACAATAAGAACAAAACTAAGAGTCAGTCATTTTATGCAAGTAAAACTTTGAAAATCTTGAAATTATCTTTCAGACTTATTTAACATTTTTCATTAGATAGAACTCTTTTACTTATTTTTAATCAGAGAAGTAGTATTAATACATTAAGCAACACTATGCAAAACAACTTTACTACATAGCTGAATGGAAACTCTTACAATTCACTCCGCTCTTTTCTACTAAAAGGGATAAAACAAAAAGTAAAACTCTCTGCGAACATAAATGAAAACGTAAAACATTCGGAGAGTACGTAGTCTTTATTTTACGGGAATAAATAAAAGTCTCCAAAAGTACTCCGCCTTCCGTGTCTTAAAGGATCATTTGGATTTATAGCGTTCGATTGGGAAACGAAAACATAAATATTTATCCGGACAGCACGAGGAAGTTGAACCAACAGAAAAATCCACAATTAAAATAAAAGTAAACTAAGCCGAGTAAAGTTTGTGAACGAAACCGAAACGATTTACTTAGTATAATTAATTTAAAGGTGGAGTAAGAGAAAATTAAAATAAAAGCAATTTATTTATACGAACTGTTAATAAATTTACACTTTAATTTTATAAAATGTGATTCAAAATATTTTCTAATTTTTACAGAAAGTTTTCTTTTTTAAAAATATGTAAGTCATTTTACGGTTTTTCTCCCTAAAAGAATTTTTATGTTTCATAAAGTTTTATGAATCATCACCAAACTTTTGCAATAGTAATGAAAACTATACGAATTTTAAGAATCTATTAAACTTGTTTTATGATTTGTCTTCTTAAATAAAATGAGTTGAAAAAATTCTTCAATTTATTTCTTAATCTGGAAATATGTGATTCTAATTCATTTTTTCAACAGTCTATATTAATAAGAAAAAATAAAATACTTATAATCAAGAAAAGTTTTATTGTAGTTCATTTTTTCACCAACATATCTGGTTTTATTATTTAAAATCTTTACATATTTCGGCTTAAGACCATCCTCAAAGGTAAGTTGTCTTTAGATGAAAAATTTTGTAAGTAAATGATTACATCAACCAATTTTTTATCTAAAAACAACTTACACTGTTAAAAATTTTACGGAGTTATTTAACTCTGCAGGTATAAGGTGGAATATTACCACGAAAAAATGTAAAATTTGACTAAATTCCGATAAGTAGTAACTCCATTCAGAGTGAAAATTATCTTTTTAAAAGTGTTACCAATACGGTGTTAAAACTTCTACTCCGCCGAAATGAACTTAACAAATTTTAACTCTACGTGTTCGTTGAAATTAAAATACAAATATGTTAACTACATTTAATACGATTTTCACCCCTACATTATGTTGTTATAGTCACATGATCACATCACATGATTCTTGCTCGACTCTTCTACATCGATGATGACGGTTAGCGATTATTTAGACGAATGATCGTTGAGCGTAAACGAATTGATTTGTTAGAAGTGTCTTACATTACCTATTCTTGCAATAGAAATGTACCACTGGTATATACGTGTTAAGTATTCTGATCGGAAGAAGTGGGTGAAAATAAGTGGAAACCAATTATCTAAAGATTTAATTGATGTGGCCGGTAAGTACAGAATTATTTTGTTGTATTGTTAGTTAAGGAGTTTTTGGTAAACTATATATTGTTTATTAGATACATAGGTTTATTCGTTGAGCTTATATTCAATAAAATTATTATTATTAATGCAAATTGTAAAGGTAAATTAAAAATTTTCGTCGATGCTGGTGCCAAGATGCCGTGCGTCGCGGCCGTATGGTTTGGCGCCATCGCCGCCATCAAAGACAAAAAATCGGCGACGTTTACGATTTCATTGGACGTATCATCGTGTATTCCAAGATAGATATTCAGTTTTCCTAATAAAAATTTTATTTTTCTTTTTAGATTACATTAGATTTTCGATTAAAATTTAAAACTTTTGGAACAATACGGGAAAATTTTCCAAAATATATTGAAAAAGTTTTAAATATATACAGATCTGAAACTCATAAGGCACCACCAAAAGGCAATAACAAATGTCAAACTCTTGTGCGTCTCTTTTGATATCCTGTTTTTACAGATTGGGATAGTAACACAAATGCAGTCTTGACGTTACTACATTTACTACCACCAAATGCAAAAGGAAGAGGAGGAGCAAAAAAGGAATCAATTGCTGATGCAAGTCATAAATTGATTATTTTTCATGATGTAGGTGAAAGTGTGTTTCTATTACCCACCAATAAATCTAATAATATTGATATTTTAGTTAACCAAAAGTTTAGATGAGGCTTTACATGAAAAGAAAACAGATCAACCGTTTCTCATTGCTGTCGGATCATCAATAATCTTGCTCAAATTTCATGAAAGAAAAAACAAAGAAAAATGAAATAATGATTACATTTTAATAGAACGTGGTAAAGGTACGGCTGGTGTAATAAATGATTATTTGTTTAATATATTTTTAAAAAGTAAACATAACTGTTATTATTTCAATACGGTCCTATTCAAAAACCTTTATAACCTAAGTGATGACCTGGATATGTAACTCTTTCTAGAATACTTTTAACTAAAATAATATAAAGTTTAACTACAAATAAAGAGTTCGACTTATCCCTTAAGGGGTTGTACCTAACACGCCTAAAGATATCTTTAACTACAAAAAGGAGTAAATTGTATTCGTACAAAGAGTTTAAAACATCCGAAAAATCTTGCATTAACAAACTATAATTAGTTAGAGCAACAAACTATAGGTAGTTAATCACCAATTTTTTGGAATTACTTTCCTCCAATCTCTGTGTAAACCCTAACTACCTTTTAAAAGGAATTTCACTACATGTCACAAATTATATTAGTTAAATTTTTCACTACATATAAATTTGTCTCCGAAACGGATGGTCGCGAGGGAACTTCCAGATTTAGTTAAAATTGAGTTAAATTTAACTCCTTATTTTTAACAGTGTACTTTCTATCACAGGACAAATGAGGACCTTGGAGCAAGAACGGCATAAGTCATTTTGTGAAAATATATGTGTTCTTGACGAATCCTTAATCTTCTAACTTTTCTAGTTCTTGTTCTAGTTTTTGCATCGTTTTGTATAAGAACGAGAAAACAGCTTCCATAAATAACAAGGTTATTGATTTCCTTAGCTCGTCTTTGTTTAAGATTTTGAGCAAAAACGGAATAAATCGCGAATTGAAGCAGTGACTTATCCCCTTCTTGCACCAAGGTCTTCAAATGTTCTAGAATTTTAGAAAAGTTATTTGAAAGAGAATCTTCAAACATTTGGCTAGAGTTTCTACAAAATCAAGCTGCCCATTTTCAAAACGTTATAAAACTTATTGAAGGTGATAAAATATTGGCAATATTGGTTAGAAAGTAATTTTCTAACGTTGACTATCCGCAATAGTATAAATCAGCTCGAAGAGCAAGGTGCTATAAATCGTCAAGATATCATGAACCATGTCAAAAAGTTTTCTAGTAACTGCAAAGATTATTTAGAAGACTGGACGGTACAATATAATGATATTGATCATTTTCGTTGGCTTACATTAAAACCAGAACTTAAGTGGAACGATGTGCAAAAATCATTTGATTATATTTCTCAAAAATTCCCAAATAGTAATACTTCCGACAATGATCTTTTTAATGAAGTATCATTAGTAGACAAATATACTGATAAGAAAAAGCTTAAATATTGGGCATCTCAAAAAATCACAGTAGAAAACAAATGGTTAGATATATTTTATCATTTGGAAACCAACTATGTTCCATTCAATAATGTATTAAAAATATTATTTTTATTCTGTATGAAAATTCCCCTTTCTTCTTAGTTGTCCCGCTTTGCCCATCTAAAAATCTGGTCACCTTACTTTAAGGGCCACCCCCAAAGGCTATTTGGACCACTATTTGGGAAGATTTCTCCTCATTAGTTTAAGAATCTTTTTCATTAGAGTAATGAAATACTTAAGTGATAGACTTTAAGATTTTTAAGATTTCGTTCGAGTGCGTTATAAAAACTTTTAAGCTCTTTTTGTAAAACTGTCGTCGTAGCTTTATAATAAGTTGCAGATGCGCGCCCTTCAGGCGCCAGCGAACCGATCTTCCTCCATCGGGGATGAATTTCAGTACTTTGCAGCTTTTAAAAAGCTTAGCCCCTCGAGCAAAGAGTTAGTCAACAATTAGAATTCAAATAATCTTAGTTTTCAAGCTGCAGCTTTGTTTCACCGTTTGTTACAAGAAATTGTGTTAAGTTAACGCCGTTGGGTCGCGACAACCGCAAACCTAGAACTTGAGAAACCCTGTTTGTGTTTAGAATAATAAAATAGTGGTTAAGTAAAATAGCCGCCTTTTATTAAATAACCCGGGAATCCAACAGAATAACATATTTCATTTCATATCTTAAAATACTTATATTGACACTTTTACTGACTTCATTGATAAAAGTTCTTACTTGTTTCAGCTTAAAACCATCTTCAGAAGCAAGTTATCTCTAATTATAAATGTATTATGTAAGTATGTCAGATACACTTCAACTACTATTTTACATTTTAACTTATCGTGTTTAAGTTATCGTGTTTATCCTCGACTTTTAAAAAGTTACCAACGTATTTCGCCAAGATTTTAACTTTAAAATGTATTTTAAATCTCTCAACCCTATTTATAATTAGAAGAGACAACTTATCTCTCAAGATGGCTTTAAGCCAAAACATGTAAGGATTTTATTAATAAAACTAGTAAAAGTACCAATGTATTTTCTTCTTATTGTACTTTCTAGTTTAATTTACGTTGTTTTAGATTCTCTACAAACCCAAAAAAGGGAAATTTATAACTAAAATGGAAACAAGATTTATCGGGTTAAAAGATAAAAATAGAAATATAAATTTATGGCGCTTAGTTGGAAAAACAAAACATAAATTGTAATCTCAAATTATCTTAACAGCATAAAAAGGAAGAAGTTGTGGTTTTAAACTAAAGATGTTTTTGTAAAGATGTTAAAGTAAAATTAAAAATAAAGCAAGTAAAGTTTAATGAAACGACCTGTTACGCAAAAAGAAAATTACAATTATCTAGATTATCTAAAAGGTAGAGATTAAAATAAATCCTTAAGTACTTACATAAGTAAACAACTTATTATTTAGCCCCATTATGAATTTAAATAAAACTTTTTACCTATTACAAAAGATTTTATTAATTATTTCTCTTCTTAATTCTCGAAGAGAAATTACCATCTCATTTACCATCTTTTAATGTCTCTGCTTTATGATTTTTTTATCTTCACAAAGTTTTACTTTACCCAACTTCTCTAAATTGTCGCAAAGTTTTATAACTATAATGAAACTTGGTCGAGTTCTAAGTGTTCATTAAGGTCACCATACGATTTATTATTCTTTTGTAAAGTAAAGACACTTTTACAGTATGTTTTTCATTTAGATTATTTGTAAAAGTTTATTTAAAAAAATCAGTGATTTAAGTTTGCATTTATGAATTAAAATTTATTTATTATCATTTCTTTAGAAAGATGAAAATATCTGAAAGAATTTTGAAATATTAAACATTCCAAACCTTTTGTAACATTAATCAATCTAAATCTTGTGTCAAAACAACTTTGTTTCTTGTAAAATCCGTGTAATAGTTCTATTAAAATAAATCAAGTTCAACGAAAATAAAAAATAAAAGTTATCATTAATCAACGGATGACCTAGTTTTTCTTAGAATGCTTGTATCTCGTGCATACTATTAAATGTCCAACAAGAATTTGCAATTTTTTAAACGCCATGAAAATAAAAGTAAATCCAGCTTTTTTGATTTATTAAATTTTAGAATAAATTTTAACAAACTAATTATTGTTAAGACTTGAAATTTTATGACAATTTGGATTAAACATTCTAGTTTCAACCAAAAAACCGTTTCATTCTAAGTGCTGCCATAGAAATTTAAAAAAAAATTGGTAAACATTTTTGACACTTCTTAACCTAACTTAAGAAAATCGATCAACTTTAAAAATTCATCAAAAATTCATTTTTAAAGGTTTTGATTTGATTTTTTTTCTAAATGAAACTTAAATCATTCTAATTTTAATTAAAAAAGACCGTTTTATTCCAAGTCTTGTCAAAAAAATTAAAAAAAATTTCAAAGTTGGTAAACATTTTTGACACTTCTTAACCTAACTTAAAAAAATCGATCAACTTTAAAAATTCATCAAAAATTAATTTTTAAAGATTTTGATTTGATTTTTTCTCTAAATGAAACTTAAAATATTCTAATTTTAATTAAAACAGACCGTTTTATTCCAAGTGTTGTCAAAAAAATTAAAAAAATTTTGAAAGTTGGAAAAAATTTTTAACACTTTTTTAATTTAAGAAAATTAACTTTAAAAATTCATCAAAAATTTATTTTTAAAGATTTTGATTTGATTTTGTTCTAAATGAAACTTAAATCATTCTAGTTTTAATTAGAAAAGACCGTTTTATTCCAAGTGTTGTCAAAAAAATTAAAAAAAATTTCAAAGTTGGTAAACTTTTTTGACACTTCTAACCTAACTTAAGAAAATCGATCAACTTTAAAAATTCATCAAAAATTTATTTTTAAAGATTTTGATTTCATTTTTTTTTCTAAATGAAACTTAAATCATTCTAATTTTAATTAAAAAAGACCGTTTTATTCCAAGTGATATTACAAAAATTTTCAAAGTTGAAGAAAAATTTTTTTGGTTAAAAAATCAATCATTTTGAAAAATTTATATCTCAAAAACTAATTATTAATGAGACTTGAAATTTGATTAAAATTTAGATTAAAACTTAATCTTTATTTTTACCAAAGATAAATTTTCTACGATTTTTAGTTTTTCCCTCAGAAGAGAAAATGAGAAAAAGAGAGTAACTTAATGTTTTTAATTTAAATTTTTAACAACTAGAGTATAATTTGAGAAGTTACGATTTTGAGAAGCTAACTCAATATTACTAAGCAGATTTTTAATGAGTTTATTCAAGGTAAAATTACTATTCTAATACATCCTTCAACATTGGTTTGTCTATTTCTGTTTTACTTCAAAGTTTCGACGTTCGTAAAGTTCTAAATTGTCGCCAAACTTTCGTAAGTGTAATAAAAACTGGTCGAGTTTTAAGAGTTGAGTAAGTTTATTGTAGGACTACTTTTATTTTATACGATGAATTGTAACATGTTCACAGCTTATTTTGTATTTTATAATTATGCGTAAATTGATTTTTTTTATGTAAAAAGTTTAGTATATAAAATTAATATTAAAATCGGAAAAACAACACTTGCATTTCAATTTCAAACTCGTTTAATTTTCGATTTATAAGCCGTATATTTTAATTTAAATACAATTTCAATTTTCGCAGTTCTGTTGTGCTAACTCGTTAAAAATGTTTGAGTTAATTTTCATATTTTACGTTAATATTTTAGTCGTTTATTAACTTATCAAAAGAGATTTTAATGAACTTTAAAACAAAATCCTATTTAACTTTTATCTTTTGTGAAATTCTCTGTATTGTCACAAAACTTTTCTATTGGGTTGGCAACTAAGTAATTGCGGATTTCACTCATAGATTGCTTCAGTTGAATTTTTAGGTTTGAAGACGTAGTACAAACAGTGTTGCCGTTTCGGTACAATTGTACTGAATTCAGTACGATTTCATGGATAAAGTACGTGAAAGCAGCAATTCAGTACAAAATTTTTAATCGATACAATTGTACTGAAATCAGTACATTTTTAAGGAATTCAGTACCATTTTTAGAATAAATTTCAAAAATGAAGAATTAATTGAAATTACCAAATTAATTGAAATTACAAGTTTTAGATGTAACAAAAATATTTAGTGATGATAAGCCGTCCATTCAAAAGTTGGGACAGATGTTTCCAAATATTGTTAAATCGACCGAAGTTGAAGATCTAATTTTAGAATGGCGACTTATTGGAGAGTTTAAAACAGAAAGAACATTTTGTAACATTGAAGATATTTAAAATTTTTTAAGAAAGCAACGTAACAGATTAGGAGACGAGCCATTTCCAACTGTAGTAAAGTTGTTTGAGGTATTGCTATCGTTGCCTCATGGAAGTGCCAGCGCAGAGGGAGTGTTTTCATCATTATGCATCATAAAGAACAAGTACCGAAATAATTTAAATGTTTCCACCGTGGAAAGTCTATTGCTTGCAAAGCAATTGATGAAAATGATCACTAAAGAAGGTCGTCCAAGTTTCTCGCTAAATTCTATACATTTTTTTTCATTTTCAGTGCGCATTTTCGGTAAACTTTTTTTCTTCGCTGCGGCAACACTGAGTACAAACGTAAAACACAATTTGTTATTTGATAGTTGGCAATTTAGCAGTCATTCAGTAAAAAAAGTTTTTTGATCGGTTAGTTTTCGTTTGGCCTTCGTTGAAAAATGGAAAATCAAAAGGAACATTTTCGTCATATTTTGCTTTTTTATTTTTACAAAGGGAAAAACGCATTGCAAGCTCATAAAAAGTTATATGCTGTATATGGTAACGAAATCTTAAAAAAAATGTATCAAAATTAGTTTGGAAAATTTCGTTCTGGTGATTTTGCACTCAAAGACGAAAAACATGGTCGTCCAGTTAAAATTAATGAAGTCCTAATCAAAGCAATAGTGGATTCGGATCGTCACAGTTCAACACGTGAGATTGCAGAAAAGCTTCTCAACATACATGCATTCTCCCATACATTCTTACATACATGCACACTCTTACCACCCAACCGAACGATCAATTCTGATGTCTACACTGAACAACTAACGAAATTAAGTAATGCCGTTGAAATGCAGAAAAGCGGCCCAAATTGACAAATCGAAAAGGTGCCGTATTCCATCACGACAATGCAAGACCACACACATCTTTGGTCACTCGGCAAAAATTACACTGGACAACAGCCAAAAAGTATCAACAATAAAATCAACAAAACTTTACTATTTTTTGTGCACTGAATCCGAAAATAATTTAATTTTTGCAATATTAGTTCACGTTTTAGAGATACGTGATGCTACATGACCCTATAATAAAATATAATGATACTGTAACTGGAAAAATTTTGTCAAGGCACTAAATAGAGATGGGCCAGCTTTTCAATACCTGCGTCAGAAATTCCCAAGGCTAAGTGAAGCAAAGGTGAAATAAGGTATTTTTGTTGAGCCAGAGATTCGAAACATTTTGAAGGACGAACAATTTGACAACACCCTAACAGATATTGAAAAAAATGCTTGGAATGACTTTCGCTTGGTGGTCACCAATTTCTTGGGAAACCAAAAAGCTGACAATTATGTTACTCTTGTTAAGAATATGCTGTTATCGTATCAAAAAATGGCTTGTAATATGTCTCTAAAGATGCACATCCTACATTCACACTTGGACTTTTTTCCTGAAAACTGCGGAGCTGTAAGTGATGAACACGACAAACGTTTTCATCAGGATATATCATATATGAAAAAAAAAGGTACCAGGGAAAGTGGAATCTTTCCATGCTTCCAGACTACTGCTGGACTCTTGTTAGAGGTGCTCCAGAAACAATCTACAAAAGAGTCGCAAAAAGACAGCGCTATAACTAAAGTCTAAAAGTGCAAAAATAGTGTAAAAATACCTATTTCCTTTTTTAGTTTGTTAAAAATAAAATAAAGATGTGTTCTTAAAAACTGCAACTAAGTTTTAAATTTCATTGTCATATTTGTATTCAGCACCCCAAAAATACCTAAAAAACGTACTTTTCAAAGACGATACAGCAAATAAACCAAAATTTGTTGTCCAGTGTTATTGGAGCTTGGTTGGGATGTTTTGCAACATCCACCATATAGTACTGACCTTGATCTGATTACTTCTTGCTACGATCTTTACAAAATTTAAATGGTAAAAATTTCAATAATGATGATGATGTCAAATCGTACCTAATTCAGTTTTTTTCAAAAATCAGAAGTTTTATGAACGTGGGATTATGATGCTTAATGAAAGATGGCATAAATTGATCAAAATGAGCAGATACATTATAGAATAAAGTTATTTAGTTCCATGAAAAAATTGTCTTTGATTTTCTAAAAAAAATCCGTAATTAGTTGCCAACCCAATAAAAGTATTGAAAGCTAAGTTTTAAAAACTATAATTTATCTCAATTTGACAAATACATTCAGATTTATAACGAAATTACAGTTTAAAATCGATCACATTAAAAATAATTAACACAGTAACAAATTTCGATTTCAAATTGGTATAATTTGATTAAAATAAATTAAGTTTAACGAAAATGAAAAATCAATATGCCAACATTAATCAACTCTGACCTATTTTCCTCAATGTATTTGTATTTTATACGAACTTACAAAATATTGTTCAACAAAAATTTCAAATTTTTCAATGACATGCAGTTGAAAATTAAATTAAAAGTACTCAACAGCAATTATCGTGATTTACCGAATTTTGAATTCAATACTCAACTTAATTACATTTTGTAATTAATTCGTTGAACATAAATACTTTTGTGAGGTTAAATTAAAGTTACAAAGCGAATATTCTAGGAAAAATTACCATCTCATTTTACATACAACTTCAAAGCTGGTTTATTTTTCACGATATTTTTCCCGGAATTATCGTTTTCATAAAGTTGCTTAAATTGTCGCTAAGCCTTTGTAAGAGTAATGAAAACTGGGTGAATTACAAGAGTTGAGTGACTTTATTGCAAGATTTATATCATTTTGTGGGATAAATTGTAGGATTAAATATTCAAGAATTTTACAAGTAATCCTTTATAAATAGAAATACATACATTTATAAAATTTTATAGGAAATTTATTTTTAAATTTAAGTTAAAATTAAAATCAACAAAAAAATTGCCCTTTAACATTTCAATTTTAAACTCGTTTACTTCCAATTTTAAACTCATATATTTCCATTTAAAAAAATTAAATTTTTATCTTTTCCTAAAACGTTAAAAAACATTTAATCGATTACTCACAATTTACTTTCATATTTTAGTCCTTTGTCAACTTCTAAAAGATTTTAATTAACTTACTCAAGAAAAATCACCATCTCATTTTATAGACATCTTTTAACATTGATTTTTTTACGCGATTTTTCTTTCTGAACTTTTAACTTTCAAGTTCTTTAAATTGTCACCTTTAAACAGTTCTTTAAACTTCTCGTTCCACTAATGAAAGCTGGTTTTTAAAAATCATACTTTAAAATTTATTTTATAACGAAGCTATTTTACAAAATAGATTTGAAATTGAAACCAGTTATTTTAAAAGTATCTAATTAACAAAACAATAGGTTTCGGTTCCGAACTGATTTAAATTCGATTAAAATAAATCAAGTTTAACGAAAGTGGAAAACAAAAATACCAACATTAATCGAACTGTGACCTACTTTTCCTCGGGAGACTTGTAAATGTGAACGTCCTCTCCACCGAACGTGTCATGAGCCATAAATACCGACCAAGAATTCATTTAAACTGTTTTATATTTATAGCTTTCTTAAATCTTTACTTTTTCAATTTTTTTTTTACTTTTTTATTTTTTCAAAAAATATATATGAGATCAGTTACTGTCTTTGATATATTTTATATGCTTTAACATCTATAATTTTTAAATTTAGATTGATATATAAAGAAAAGAAAAATAAGGATTTTTAACGGGACTATAAGGTGTGTCATTTTATTTAAAGATACTGATTTCAACAAATAACTGGTTTCTGGTATATTTTAAAAAAGGAAAAAATTGAATGTAGAATGACGAGTTTTAAGAAGTCTTTCTAAACTTTAAAAGTCTTCCTAACTTTAAATCTTTCTTATGTAAGAATTTACCAGATCGATTCATTGATAACCAAAATGTAAATCTCGACTTAGAGAATGAAGAAAAACCAGATGTTTTAACGAATTGAGGTGTGTCATTTCATTTGAAGACAAGTCTCCATTGTAATTTTAAAAAATAGAAAATTAAATATTGAAAGATTGAAATTTGTAAGAAAATGAGAATTTACTAGCCAATAATGAGAATTTCTTACTATTTAGGGGTTTTATTGGGTTGAATTGTTGATTTTCAAAATTAGATTGGAACAAGAAGAAACCATATGTTTTTTAACTGTGATTTTACTTTTAACTGCAATTTTAAAAATTGTTGTCACTAATGGAATAATTTCTAATGATTAAAAGCAGACTAATGATTGATTCTCAAAATGTCATTTTCATTTGAATAATAACTAATTTCAATTGTAATTTTAAAATTTTAAAAATTAAATACTGGAGGAATGAAGTTTTAAAAAAGAGGATGTATTAAACCTGTTAGCTCTAAAGCCACGCCGTTTAGATATTTTATTATAATTTATCTAGTTATAATTTAGTTATAATTTTTTTTATTATAATTCATCTAGTTATAAGTATTTTTTCTTAAATAAATTGTTTCCTCTTATTTTAATGTTTTATACAGTCCTCAACCCTAACTTTAGGTTGTACAAAAATTTGCATTAAAAGTATAAGCCAAGAAAATGTTTAGCGAAAACCCCCCTAGGGGAAATTTCTCGGTGCGCCACTGACTAGAAAGGTCTCGGGTACAATCGGTTTTCGAGAGAATGAAACCTGGCGTGAGGCTAAAAACTCGATGCGGTATCATAAATACGTAGCAGGTAAACTAACTATAAGATGATCCTAAGCCTCACCATGGAGAGAAGGATGCAACAGCGCGGTTCCTCCCCATAATCTTACCGAGTAGACTCGAATGGAGTACAGTAGAAGGGAGAACTGGAGTATCAACCAGCCCTGGCTAACGCAAAGGTGTTCAGGGAAACACGCTTTTGAAGACAGACCCACCGCACATCGCTACTTTAACTTTTCCGGTCAGACTTTTGGCCCTTTTTCAGGTCTTACAGGAAAAGCAAAAAGTGTTAACATCAAACTACAATCATTGATTGTAGTTTTAATCAAATTTTATACATATTAGGATGTGGCGTCACAAATTCTCCTTCACTGTTACAAATTTATTATTTTAAAATCAATTTTTGACAAACATTCATTGTTTAATTTTATCAGAAATGAACAACTGTATAAAATTTAATTAAAACTATAATCAATAATTGCGGTTGGAGAGTTAACACTTTTCGCTTTTGCTGTAAGACCCAAAAAAGAGCTAAAAGTCTGACCGAAAACGTTAAAATAACGAGGTGCGCTGGGCTTGTCCTCGACAACATTTTTGCCTAAAGACCTTTGCGTTAGCGAGAACCGGTTGATACTCCGGTTTTTCTTCCACTGTACTTCACTCGAGCCTACTCGGTAAAGTTACGAGGAGGAACCGCGCTCTTGCATACTTATCTCCATGGTGAGACTGGCTTAAAATCGTCTTATAGAACATTGACTTGGATGAATTATAACCTCATGCCAAGTTTTATTAACTCGAAAGCCGACCGAACCCGAGACCATTCTACTTATTGCTCTGGCACAGAGCTTTGAAGTTCATTTCCTGTGACTATGAGTGTACTATAACCCGAAATGGAGGTGCACCATGAAGAGAAAGATGAAAAACTAGCTTCCTCTTCGTAACAGTGCCGAGTACTCTTTCATCTTTCTCTTCATGGTGCAGTTCCATTTCGGATCATATTTTAACCTTTGATTATAAAAGCTAAATTTATTCTAAGTGTCATTAAAAAAATTAAAAAAAAAAAATTTCGAAAAGACCTGTAAATTTTAGCCTACCCTAACACCATCTTATGACAAATTTAAAAAAAATCACTGAGATTTTATTTAAAAGAAGTAAAAAATAATTTTTAGTCTAAATTGCAGATAAAAGATTCTATTTTGATCTGAAGAAGGCAAATTTGTTCTAACTGTTACCAAAAAAAATTAAAAAATTCTTAAGTTGGTAAAAATTCTTGACAGTTAACTAACCTAATTCTTTCAAAAAATTGATCAACTTTAAAAAATCGTAATTTGTAATTTTTCTCATTTTTTAAACTCCACTTCCAAGATGGTTAGGAGAACAATACAACTGGATTAAAAAACAATGGATTTGGAGATTAAATGGTAAAATAATAAAATACCAATCGTTTTTAAGAAACGACAACTCTTCATCCGAATGGAATGGTTTACTAACCGATCCAAAATATGGTTATAAGTAAATAAAACTTAAACACATTTAATCCACATAATTAAAATAAATATATTTTTATATCTTCATTTAATAACTAGGAGGAGTGATTTGAATTTTGCGCGCCAAAATAGTGAACTATTATTGGTCGCTCTGCGGTCAAGTTTACAAAGACGAAAAAATTGGTTTTTGTCGTTTATTGTTTTTAACGTTTGAAGTTAGGTGCTTTACCTAATTTGTCAACTTGTTTCTCGCTTTTTCGTTGTGCTCAAATGGTTGCGATCAAAAAATATTAAATTCGAAGAAAGTTTGGTACGATGTCATCTGTTGGATATAATACGTCAACACAAGGAACGTCTTTTGGATAAATTTTGAACAATGTACGTGTAGAAAAACGGCCATAGAGATATTTGGTATATTCTAGAATACTGCGCTCAAACGCTTGGTGTTTTGTTGGTTGCATAAATGTGACTGGTTTGAAGTTTAGAATTCAAATTTGCCGCTAAAAATGTTTAGTGTATTTTTTAGTTGCTTTTTCCTATGTAAATGGGGTTTTGAGATTCACTCCTCCTAGTTATTAAATGAAGTGTAGTTAGATTGGAAGTAAATGTCGGGAAAAACAGTATTACATCTGCCAAACAAATCTCCTTTATCTACAATTAAAACCACCAAACGAAAACTTTCAACCTGGCAATAAAAATTAAGAACTGAAACTTTGTTAGTTAAAAAATTAGAATCAGGCCACAAACAAACTTTCCCGATGGGTTTTTCACTAAAAAAAATTGAATGTGCTTACTAGAAAATGAGGGAAATATATGAAAATTGGAAAAAAATAGAAAGAAATGATCGAGAAATTAGTTGAGTTTTGAAGGCAATTTATTGATCAATGAGAGGACTTACAAAGAGAAATTAATGATTTTTCTTTTTAAAAAAAGGCAATATAGTGTACCACTAATGGATAGAAAAATCATACCATGAAGAGAAAGATGCAGAATTTTTCTCTTTATGGTGCGATTTGTCTTTCTGTCGATAGTACAAATTTGGGTTGGTCCAAAACCGTTTGGATATTTTTAATGAAGGTCTTACGAATTTCAATCGTTCATTCTCAAACTTAAATCAAAGAAAAATAAAGGATTCTTTATTTAAACTATAAGATGTGGTCATTATGAAGACAGTAATTAATCTCTATTGTAATTTCAAAAAAGTAACAAAAAATATATTAAGAAACCAAAGTTCTAAATGATTAGAATCAAGTCACAACCAATTTTTCTTACTGATAATAAAAAGTTATCAGGTCAGACCAGCTATTCTCGATAGATAAATTTAAAATTAAAAAAATATATTTTTTACAAACTATTTAATGTTCCAAAATTGTTTCTTAAAATAAAATCAAAGTAAAGAGAACCAAACAAAGATATTTTATTATCAAACTGTTGTGTTATTTTAATTGTTCTCAATAAACAGTTTTACACGATAAATGTAAAACACTTGTTATTAACTCCCTCTAATCCCTGTTAATATAAACTAATCCACTTACAATTCCTTTGTAAGTGGAAGTAACATACCGACTATAAAGAACGATTAGTGGGTATTTTGGATGGTCATTACAGCTCTACCATAGTATACAAATTAACTAAATAGACGTTAAAATCACATATAATTTATTTGTTCCCGATACCCGGTGACGTACTTTCCACTAAATTACCGTCATTTTCCACGGTAAGTAAACGCGACAGGACGCAGAGAAATCGTTTATAAAACATGTGTGATAAAACGGTAAACAAACTATTAGTCAAAGTACCTGCCGCATAAATACATGTTACAATGTTGTGCGGGTCTTTTCAAAACAAAACTAAAAGCCCGGGCCAGATGAGCACGATAATGATCGCCGTTAGTCAAAACACCGGGGATTATTTAATATAAAATATCCATCCATCGTAAACAAGATTTATCGACGTTAGATAACGCAAAATGCAATATACCGACCGATTTAATTTCTATTTAAATCTGTTTACCGGCTTTCGATAGTTATGATTTCACCGATCGAATTTTCAAATTTAGAGAATGTATTTTAAGCTTGTTTTTCCCGATTTAGCTGGTTGTGTTTTCCGATAAAATTAGATATCGACTACTATGAAGTAATCGAATAAGAAACTTATACGAAAGAACATTACATACTAAAAGTTTCTCAACATTTCTACTTGATAATTTTAGTAAGAACTTTGTACGTGTTATAAAGTTTATGCGGGGGATTAATTAATTTATATTATACACTAGAGTTGCGGAAACAAACTTATTCTGTCACGGTGGGTGATTTATTTCGAAATAATTTTAAGTAAAACGTAGAAGCTAAAAGCTGCTAATTACCGAAAGATAATTATCTTTCTCCGACGTTTAATAATAAACACTTCAATAGGTAAACTATTTAAAAATGTTGACGATAAGCGAATTTAAGTAGTTTAGATTACGTAAAAACAATTTTTAGTTGTTGTGTTGATATACATAAGTTATAAGTTTTTATCGCGATACTATCAAGATAATTATCTCTGATTACATACTATTTTTTACGAACATGACAAACACATGTAATTATTTTTTTTTAAATCATTAATATCTGTTTTTATCTTGTTATTAAAAACTTTGAATTAAGGTGCGGATACACGGCGAGTGATTCACAAACAACGAATCATAGTTCATTGAAAGATGCGCGTACATTTGTAAGTTAACCCTTTGCAAATCGTTTACGAATATGATTTCTTCTAACTACTAAAATGAAATGAAATGTCAATTAACACATAAAACAAAAATTAGTGTTAAGTAAACAGTGTGAAGCTGTCAAATAAACCTGATGAAATTTGCACACATAACAGACCTTCCCATTTTTCAAAATATACGCTTTTTTGGGTGGAATTTAAAAAAATGTATTTTAAGTGTGATTTATAACGTAACCAATTGATGACGTAGTCAACGTAATTGACTGCTCATTGACTGAATTTGTTGACCATGTTGCACCATGCACGACCACTCGTTAATCAAGGGAAAAATCTGTGTAATAAAAATTGAAAAATGGTGGAAAGGCTCATTGCACACAAAAGCCATCCCAATGTGAATTCAGAATGCTTTTGTGTTCGTTGAAAAAACCGACAGATACTGATTAGTCACGATCGGTTTACAAGCTATTAGTTTTTCGTTTCAAGTTATATCCCAATTTTGAAAACATATTGTTTGGAAAAGTGTTAATTCGCAAATGTATACTTTCCTTAACATAGACGGTTTGTATTGTTTCGTGGTTCGTGATGGGTGGTTCATTAATTGCCATCAGATATCCATAAATTTGCAAAGATTAAAAGAAGACACTATCAAAGTTCATAATGGTTTGTGTAGATTTCTATTGATTCATTTCAGATGAATCTCGTTGCAAATATTGTAGGATATGTTATCTTCTTAGAGGTACACCATTGCTTATTAGTTTCAAAAAAACAATAAGGTACTACAGGGAAAGCTCTAGTACGCGGACGCTCTAATAAGCGGACATCTCTCAAAACTGGACAAAACCTTGGCACGAACCTCGCCTCAAAAATATGTCTTTCCATACAAACTGCTCTCCCTTAAGCGGACGCTCTAATAACCGGACAAAAATGTTGGCACCGTCAGTGTCCGCTTATTAGAGCTTTCACTGTATAACAAAATAAAACTTAGTATTGCTGAAGACAATTATTTTATTTTTAGAACTCGACTACCCGGGTTTCGATCTTATACGATCGTCTTCAGGTCATCGCGTCAATAAAGAACGTATTGTTGATCCAGAGAACTATACATGAAGGTCATTGATATATAAAAGAGTTTGAAATTTTAAAAGTTATCCGCCATTAAATGGAAAAGCCGCACGTCGTATTGAAATGTAATGTTAATAAAATGCAAAAACGCAAACGCCCAAAATTTAAAAGATGACTAGGATTAAGACTCAACCGATCTCCTCGACGACAGACAATAAACTGTCAGTTTATTGTAATTATTTAACTGAAGAATGGAATTATTAATATCTAAAGGTACTATAAGTTGATACTAAGCCTCTTTAAGTAACTTTACCGATTAGGTCCAATTGGAGTACAGTAGTAAGGAGAACCAGAGTACTGTCCGATCCTCCTTAATGCAAAGATCTAGCAGACCTAAACACCATCAAACTCAAGGAATATAGTGCAAAGTCGATTTTATGGTTTGAGAGTTAAGCCTTTTTGCTTATGCTATAAGACCTAAGAAAAGACCAAAAGTCCGGACGAAAGAGTTCAAAAAGCGAGGTACGGCGCCGCGGACCTCTATCCGATGGTATTTTCGCTTGAAAGACTTTTTCACTAGTGTGGACTGGAAGGACTACTCTAGTCCTTGCTTCCACTGTACTCAACTCGGGCTTACTCGATAAAGTTACGGGGAGAAACCTATCCTTCTCTCCATTGTGAGACTTAAGGCGCGGATACACGGCGTGTGGTTTGCCGAACTACGAAACTACAAGCCAGTTCGGGATGGCTTACATTTTAACGAACCCGTAGTGACAACACGGTGCGCGGTTCGTCAGACTTTTAACGTGATTTGGTTCGTCCTAATGGTTCGTCAGTAGTTTGTCGAAAGTCTGTCAGTCCTGAATTGGAATCATGGATGACAGGCAGAAAATTATTATGACTGCGTTATTGTGCGTAATTAGCGCAGGATTAATACTGCAGAAGCGACTGAAGCGTCGTAAGAGGAGATGGTGGATGGCATGTCACATGAAAGATACGGAAACGTAAGTAAAGTTAGTTTTAGAACTATCCACAAAATTAAAATATACGTACAGAGGTGGACATAAAATGTTGGGAAATCGGAAGTTGGATAATGTCGAAAATTATCAAATTTATCAGTCATTTTAACTGTGATAAGTGATGACTTTAAAATTTTGACAGATAAAATGGCATTATTAACTATACTTCATTTAATAACTAGGAGGAGTAAATCTCAAAACCCCATTTACATAGGAAAAAGTAACTAAAAAATACACTAAACATTTTTAGCGGAAAATTTAAATTCTAAACTTCAAACCAGTCACATTTATGCAACCAACAAGACACCAAGTGTTTGAGCGTAGTATTCTAGAACATACCAAATGTCTCTATGGCCGTTTATCTATACGTACATTGTTCAAAATTTATCCAAAAGACGTTCCTTGTGTTGACGTATTATATCCAACAGATGACATCGTACCATACCTTCTTCGAACTTAATATTTTTTGATCGCAACCATTTGAGCACAACGAAAAAGCGAGAAACAAGTTGACAAATTAGGTAAAGTACCTAACCTCAAACGTTATAAACAATAAACGACAAAAACCAATTTTTTCGTCTTCGTAAACTTGACTGCGAAGCGACCAATAATAGCTCACTATTTTGGCGCGCAAAATTCAAATCACTCCTCCTAGTTATTAAATGAAGTATAAGAACTCCAAAGTGCGACATTTATAGGCGTGTTTGGTATACTTGCACTAACAGAACCTAGTGTAAAAAGTGTAGTGATTCAGTGCAATTTTCAAACTGTCAGTTACTTGTCAGTTTTTTGAAAACTGCGGTGAACTACACTAATGTCACCACACTTCTTACAATAGGTTCTGTCAGTGCAAGTATATCAAACACACCTATTAAAAGTTTATAGGTGACCCAATATTTTAATGTCCATCAACTGTATGTACACTTACGAGAAGAATTATGTAGTACCGCACGAGGACTTTGAAAAGGAAAAATGAAACATAATAACCATTTACAGGTACAGTGGATCAAATACGCTGGCAGACTTTTTAAAAGAATCTTCAGGATATTTCGAAAATTTTTGTAGGATGAATGCAGTCGACTTTGAGTTATTATTACTAAGAGTGGGACCTCGTATTCAAAAGCAGGATACGAATATGAGACTAAGTATTCCTATCAAAGAAAGACTGACTATCACACTAAGATTTTTAGGGACAGGTGATAGCTACAGAAGTATAGTTTTTCTCTTCAAATGTTCCAGACAAACTGTTTCAAACTGTGTTGAGGAAGGACGAGCCAACACAAACCATCACGAACCTTGCCCGAGCTCTCCTTTGATCTTTCCAAGTTTACCGACACTCGATGGGAATCAGCGAACCGCGCACCACGAACCACGGAACATTGCGAACTGGCTATGTCAGACGGCTTGTGGTTCGTGGTTCGTCCAAAGAGGTTCGGCGAACCACTCGCCGTGTACCCGCGCCTTTAAGATCAATTTATAAAATATGATGATTAGTACTTCGTAATCCTAATGGTCATTAAAATTACGAACGAGTGCCTTATGGTCATTTTTTGAATATCTTAATAGTTCACGTAAATTCAAATTGTTCCAATGTTATCCACTATTACTTATCATATGATATCATATAAACATTGCGCCCGACATAAATCATTAAAATATCCAAAAAATGGTATGCAATTTTAACCCCTTGAACTGCAATTTATTTTCAGTCAGCACGACTCATATAGAAAATCTTCAATAATTTCTGGCAAGTGCAGCTCGTCATGATCAATTTACTCAAGAAGGTTCATGACAAGCTAGACTCGTCATTTCAGTTCAAGGGATTTATGAACCTGAGTAGGTATATCATACAGTACGAAGTACATCATGCTCTTTATTTTTTTTCGAATTGATATGCAATGGTGTGGTCTCCTAATAAAACATTGAAATTTAGTGAAAATCTAGAATTATTTGACGCGATATAAAACACGAAGCATATGGACCATCAAGATAAAAATGTACTGTATAGTGCATGGACTCGATTAGAAGTAAAATATTCCATTTAATCTGGAGTTAATAACACATAAAGACGCAGTCACAATAATTTCTGCCTATTATCCATATTACTTCTAAACGACGACTGGCAACAATTTTTGACGAACCAAATAACGTTAAAATGTAACAAATCACCAACCACGTTACAACCTGACTTTTCAAAAAAACAAGCCATCCCGAATTATCTTACAATGTAACCGCACCTTTAACTCTATTTGTAAACAAAATTACTTTTTTTAAAACAACTTTTTTTTTGGGAAAATTTATTTTCAATTCCCTTTAGTAATTTAATAAAAATTAATAGTAGTTATTAAAAAAAAAATATCACCTACTGTTAATTTAACTGTATTTTTTTACCAATTAAAAATTTTCCTGGACTCACACTTTTACAATTAAAAAGCTCAGCTGTTTGTAATTGCATACGCCGGGAAAGTTTGCACTATTATTGTTGTTAGTATTGAATTTCAATAAACAAGCAAATCAAATCGAGCTGTGTTTGTGACATTCGGAATAGTACGCAATCGTTAAATAATTAACCGCAATTTCTCTATATCCGCTGATGAAGTACGTTTATAATTAAAATTTATTTCAAATTCTTACTACAATACATTTTTTCTTGCGAATTTAAAAACATTCCTCGAATACGTAAACGTGACATATCTTTATGCTGACTATCTGGAAGATGTTGCAAGTTAAACATGTGTCCTCAGCAATTCTCAAGGATATGTTTATCACAGTAGTAATAAACATGATAAAAGCGATAATACATAGTACTTATTTTTTACGTTGAATTATTTAATCAACTAAAATAATATTCCTCTATTTTGAACTCTAAAGTTGAAGGTTGAAAGTAAAATTTCATTTTTGAATATTTGATATTCGCCCCACATAAAAATGCAAAGGATTGAATTAGATTTGAATAATTTTATAAAATATGCTAGCACGTGTCCATCCCTTCTTATAAGTCGTCAGCGATGGAATAGTTTTCCTCATGTTTTTTAAAGAAACGACCGAATGATCTAAAAACACGTTTTATCTCTTATAAGATTCATCTGAATTTTAAATCTAATGTTTAATCTTTAATTCATTTATTTATAAACTCTAAGGTTTTCAGCTAGCAATTAGAATCTTATTTAACTGCAAATGTTTAATAAATTAAAAAAAAAGACTTAAAAGACATGAGACATCTTAAAAAATTAATTTTTTAAACCAACATTAATAATCTCAATAAAGTAATAAATCAACTAAACAAGCGAAGTTAATGTTAGTTCAAAAACAATAACTTTATTACGAGCAGGAGTAATTTAAACTACATAAAATGACCTTGACTCGACGATTACTGTACACATCTCATATTTACGACTAAATTTAGGTACTTACATTGTTATGACAAACAACTGTTCGATATGAACTAAAAGCTTAATTACGTAAAAAATTGTGAAAAATTGACAGTAAGGTAAGAAAAGATAATTATAAAAACCAATTTCATGTAACACTTGGTTTTACATTTTGTTAACAAATTACGAAACTTCGAGAACTTAAAATTACTCAATTAAGTACGCGTCAATTAGTAAAATTGTGTAATATGAATATTGAAATTCATATTAAAGATAGAATTTAGAAAGAATAAAAATTTAAAGATAGAGTTCTAAATTTAGAATCTTCAATCTTATAAAAAGAATATGTAATGAATAAATGTATTCGTGTTTAATTAACCAAGTTAAATTACAAAGAGCACTGTGATTTATCTTTTGAGGTAAACCTTAATCAGGCTTAAAAATATAAATGGAGAGAGATTAAATCCACACTACAAAGTTAAATTAAATTTAAATAAATCCCTAAGTAGTGTGGATAAAGAACTTAAATTTAGAAACTTTTCGTTAACTAATGAAAAAAATAAATTATATCTATCGTTGTTAAAAAATTTTATTAATAATTAATTGAAATAGGGATAAAATTTCTATCTGAATTCGAAAAGTTACGTTAAAGGATTAAATTCAAACTCCTTTATTTGATGAATGAACTGTACTAAGTGTTAAATTGTAATCTATTTTAAAAGGTTTTCTAAGTGCTTTTCATTATTTATCAATGTAAAGTAAATAGCAACTTTCAACAAGTACTTTCGCTAATATTTAAAATAACTTTACCAATTAGTAACTAACTTTCCGATTTTCTTTATGAAACATCTTTTTAAACGTCGCCGATACTAATTATGTAGTAGAAATAATTTGTAGTAGAAAAAGTTTTGACGTTCATTTCATGTTCTTTCGTACAAGTTTTTAATTTAATTATTACTTCGTGGTGTTCGATATCGAATTTTATCGGAAAAGATAACTGTCAGAGTTAATTGGGTAGAAATAAGTTGAAGTAGATCAGCAATACAACAATTTTCGACTATAATTTGATAAGAAGATAGTTTCTTAGTTCCTATAAATAAAAATATGTATACACCGTTTGACGAAAGATGTCTCATGTGTTCGTCACCGTTTTCTCAAAGTACATTAAATATATTATTTGTTTAATTCTACATAACAGAAAGAGACAAAAACTGAAAATGTTCGTCTAGAATACCAAAATTTATTAATGGTGCATGAGACATCTTTTGCCAGATGGTGTATAATAGCTACACTCGGTGTCATTAAGGAATGATCTTTCTGAGAGAGACAAGTAGAGTGGATCTCTATGCAATCTGAGGGAGATATCTCTATCCATCTCCACTCTTAACACATCGCGCACATGGCGTTCTATTGCTAATAGTATCCAATGGCTGAAATACGAAATATGCAAGACGAGATCTCATCATCGACTCCGAACGACGAAATACGAGATATCTCGTTATCTGTATGTAACGTGTTAAAATTATTCTTTTGAAGCGCGCAGTGTATAATTCAATTCACAATTGATTCTTGGTAAGAATGGCGAAAGACGATCAGGTTTACTGAAAGGCTTGTCTTCCGGTAAATAAACCTGAAGGCCAGCACATTTTTAAACGTCATCGATATTAATGCTACACTTCACTTATCCAGTAAAAATGATTCGTAATAGAAAAAGTTTTGACGTTCATTTCATGTTCTTTTGTACAAGTTTTTAATTTAATTATTACTTTGTGGTTTTCGATATCGAATTTTATCGGAAAAGATAACTGTCAGAGTTAATTCGTTAGAAACAAGTTGAAGTAGATCAGCAATACAACAATTTTCGACTCTAATTTGATAAGAAGATAGTTTCTTAGTTCCCATAAATAGAAATATGTATACATCCTTTGACGAAAGATGTCTCATGCGTTATTACTTGTCACCGTTTTGACGATGTACGTAAAATATATGTAGAAATTGATTAGTTTTTATTACTATTATAAGTAAATAAAGGTGAAAAGAAGTTTGAACGGCGCGGAAACGCTAGGCGACGAGAGTTCAGGTATATGGGAAGTCGGAAGAGAGTCGTATGGGAAGTCGGGTAGAGTATGGAGTAGTAGAAAAGACGAGAAAACGTAAGGACGGTCGAATAGAAAAAAGACTTGAAAAGACGCGTGTGTATACTGATCATTTTGTTCTTAGTTAATCTTTATCATACCATTAAGTTATTGTTTTGTTGAAAATAACCTTTTTAAAAAAGTGCTTGGATTTTACATTCCCCTAGACAGCTGAAAGATCCTACATATATTTTTGCCTAATTATACTATAACTTGAAATGGACCTGCACCATGAATAGAAAGATGAAAGACTACTCAACAATGTTACGGAAAGGGGACTTACTTTTTCATGTTTCTCTCCATAGTGCAGCTTCATTTCGGGTTATGGTACGTGACAGGAAGAGACAAAAACTGAAAATGTCCGTCTAAGATACCAAAATTAATTGATGATGCATGAGACATATTTTGCCGGATGGTATATAACTACACTCGGTGTCATTAAAGAATAATATTTGTGAAAGAGACGGGTAGACTGAATCTCTATGCAGTATAAAGGGCCCTACAGACACCCCGACTTACCTAACGACTTGCCTCCGCAGTGCCAGTTTGCGCAGGTAAGTTGTACTAGTTCTTAGCGAATTTTCCGTCATTGTTTTTTTAATAAACCTATTGCTGGACCGCTTAATAATAAAACATCACTAATTTCCTTCATTCTGAAAAAGTGAGCTAATGCAGCACATCCGACTGTACGTGTGGATGCAAATCTCTTTGTTCAGGCGGCCTGAACAGTTTGGCTGTGCAGGCCTGCCTGAAGATAAGTTGGAACGTCTGTAGGGGCCTTTAGGGAGAAATCTCTATCCATCTCTACTTTTAACACATTGCGGACAGTGTACTCTATTGTTAACTGTATCCAGTGGCTGAAATACGACGAAATACGAAAGACGAGATATCTCGTTATCCGTCCGTAACGTGTTGATTCACAATCGATGGTAGGTAAGGATGGCGAAAGACGATCAGGTTTACTGAAAGGCTTGTCTTCCGGTAAATGAATCTGAAGGCCAAGGTTACACTCTCACCGCACCCATAGACGATCAAGTTTGTGGGAAGACAAATATACCGACGAGTAAATTAAAGATCAAACCTACATCTTCGCGGGATGTAGGCTGTAATGCGTAGATGTATTAATAAATTCTCGACCTGTATTTTTTCTATACTCATATACATTCAAGCTTACAAGAGATAAAGTGTATTTTCTGCAAAGAATTCACGAATCGACAGATCTTTAGCAAGCTGAGAGTTAAAACCTAATCTTCCAGATGATTTGTCCATTAACGAGGTTTGCCGGAAGCTTTAACGATCGGAGAACTTGCCTTCCGGCAAACCTAACCGTCTACGGCCACCGTCACATCAATTAACTTTGCGGGACTCGCGTTAAGTCTACTAAAGCCAGCACAACGCAGCAAGAAAATAAAAAAAAAATAATCAATTTAATCATTAAATGTTATTTGTAAAATAATCAGCTATCATACTCAGATTTAAAGCGAGAATTCTGAAAGGCGCAAATTATTTGAGATTGATTATGTTTAATTGCAAATTATCCAATATTTTTCAGGACTTTCTAAAATTTCAGTGTAAAAAAACATTAATAAGAACACGTTTGAGAATATAAAGGAAAAAATTTCATTATGCTTAAAAGTTATTTTTCAATTTATGTAAGTAAATTTTCCAGATCAACCCGATAATGCTTGAATTTTTTGTTTTAACCTCTTAAGTGGCTATGGCGGATATATAAGTCACCAACATATGCATTACAAAACGCTTAAGACGAATATATTCGCATGTGTTTCGCATGAAATTAAATTAGCAGATAACAAAACTCGCCACCGAGGAGCGCATTTCATTTGACGAAATGAACCACTTAAGAGGTTAAGAAAAAAAAATCGTTTTTCTTTTCAACTGGTTATCATATAGAATCCTGTTAAGGCATGTTCCAGTTCAGAGAGGTGATCTAACAATAAGTTACGTAGTCCTATAATTAAGTTATACGTCTCACACTGAGGCAACCAGCAACAAATGAACCGTTTATTTTGAAAGTGGTGTAAGTCCCTTTTTGAAAAAAATGAGATATCACGTAATTCATGCTTAATTTAATGTAAATTTTGTATGTATGATAAGTCCGTGTTTAATTTCTTAAAAAATTCCCATGTTTTGTACAACTTAAAATCGGTTAGTAAATGAAATTACATAATCATTGATTATGAAAGTGGTGTAAGTCCAATTAACTATGGTTACATTTGTTTTATATTACGTGTCAAAAGTTGCTAATTTAGGTTACTTATTCTATTTTTTCTTAAAATGGATAACTTTAGAAGAAAAGAATTTTAAGTATACACCACAGGATTATTATGATGTAATAACACAATGTAGAAAACATGACAAATTCATTTTACATGAAATGAAACAAGAGAATTTCGTTTCAACAAAAATCTTCAAAATGCGATTAAAAAACAGATTAAAAAACACTAATGGCGAACAGATCAATTGGTTGTAAATACGTTGGCTGAGGTTTCTCAAAAACGCACCATATACTATTTTATATAAAACATCGATGAAGGGCACTGAATTTAAAACTAAAATTATTACCTACACGTCCTGGAAGACCGCTAAAATTTGGAAAAATCGCTCTTACGTCTTTCTACCAAAATGCCAGGCCTTTTACTTACGAAAAATATGAAGACATCAAGCAGTTATTACCTTATATACCTCCGGTGCATCGTACAAGTTTCGAAACACTGCCACATGCAAAGCATAAGTAAATACTATCAGTATCTTGTAATTTTTACAACGTAATTAGCGTCTAAAATTAAATTTTATGTCCTATCATGTGTATTTGTAAACAAATTTGGATTAAAATGAAGTATATTTTAAGTGATATTTAATTTTTCAAAATTGAAATTAAACGATTTTTACAACTGTCTAATTTTGAAAGTGGTGTAAGTCCATTTACAGTCAAGAAATATGTATTGTTGTAGACTAATTTGCCTGAAACAAATCTATATAATCAAATTAAATATTGATAAACGAATAGAAATATTGCCAGACTTCATATAATTTGCCTAAATTTTTTAATTAACAGATATGCTAACCTCTAGTTTTCTCGAAACAAGAGAAAATGGACTTACACCACTTTCAAAATAAACAGTCCAAATATTGTTGCTACTTAATGACATTTTACATATAATCAAATGATGTCTCTCACATTCGAGCAATTCGATATCGCTAAATTCAAAGGCGATATCGAATTGTTCCAATGTGAGACGTTTGCTTTATTTCTATGTAAAATGTCATCAAAGGACGATATCGCTTTTTGCTGGTTGCTAGTTGTTTGTTACTTGTTGCTGGTTGCATCAGTGTAAGACCCGCCTAAAGTGTGAAAATGTTGATATCGTCGTAAGAGCAAAAAACTTTACAATTTCGATACTAAATACCTTTCCAATAAACGTTACGAAAACGTCGCACTCGGCGTTATTGGATTAAGCTAGATTGGATTAAAAATATTCAAAACATTTACTTTTTATGTGAGTTCTGTTCTCAAATAGTTAAAAATAATGTGATCATTTTAAATAAAAACAGAGATTTTAATCTATGTATTTAGTATATTTTAACAGTTGATTCTTAATTCCCTTAAATAAACTCTTTAAAATTTGTATAAAAACTTTTTAGAATAACAGACTTTAAATTCAGTTAGAAGTCTTTGATATTTCTAGGATTCTTAATAACTTATTAACCGAGAAAAAAAATGTTTTTTTAGTTTACGTAAAGAAACTTAAACATATTTCTAAAAATTAAACCTAATTTCTAAAAATATTGTGGGATTTTTAAAACATTCTAAAAAAAAATATCAAACAATCAAAAATATCAACTCTTATTTGAATTCAATTAAATATATAAATTAAACAATCTTTTAAATACTCTCACTCTTTTAAAGGAGAAAGTATTCTATTTAAATACCCCACAATTTTAAAGTTTAAATAGACATATTTTCATCAGAAATTTGTTCATGAATCATCTTCGAGAATCAAAGATAAAACAACTAATCATTATTATCAAATTTAATTCAACTGATAATTTTAATCCTTACAATACACAAAAAAAATCTCGTAATACAATATACTTGCGCTATTTATTATTTTTATTCTATGTATAGATTTAGATATGTATAGATTCTTTTTAAATCACAAAAATAAAAAAAAATATTGGAAAAGTTTCAAAGTTATGTTATTATTTTAGTAGTAAAGTAGTAAATTTTATTTTAAAGTATAAATACGTGTTTGTATCCCCTCAAAACGTCTAACCCTTCAATATAAATCGCACCTGTCGAATTTACAACTCGTGTGACTGACATATTGCGCTGGAATAATCTATAGCGGCGTCACGTTCGATTGGTATAAAAACGGGAATGAGAAAAAAAAAAGTTCGATATAAATCTCGACGTGACAATCTTATTAAAAGATTTACGAGTTTGTTATTATTACATAAAATAGTAAGTAGTAACGTTATGGTAAATAAGTATTTGGAAAAAATGAAAACAACCCGTTTAAAAAGATTAATTGAACCTAACCAGCTTGTTAAACGACGAACTTTTTTAATTAAGTCCGACCGCAACGGAGGCTTAAAAACCTTAGAATTCTGACGCGCAGATAAAAGCTTATCATTCAACAACAACGGGGAGAGTTTTATCTTCAATCGAACAGAACTTCTCTTTTCACTATTACTTTCATAAGTCAAAAACTCGGGCAATCCTCCATAAACTTATTATAACAAGAAATATACATACGTTAATCCAACCAAACCAAAACAACCCAAAACTAAACCTCCTCAAACAACAACAACAACTGTTCCATATCTTTCTAACGGAATCAGTTTATTTTCTTAAAACCACGCGGTGAGCCCGAAGAGTTCGCCCGCAACACACAAGCACACGCTCTAACAAACTCTCAACGGTAAATCGGTTGAACCGTCTCTTTACCATCAATTAGAAACTATTTACTTTCCCGTTTTTAATTCGCGCATCGCCGCCTTCGATTCGAAAACCCGTTCGTTTACCGGCAAAACAATCGCTATCTAAAATAGTGAGAGTCGCGTGTAACAAACGACGACGACGACGCCGCGACGAGAAACAAGAGACACACGGTGCTCCGTGACTGGAAGTGCGGTCGAACGGAATCGGTGCGCGTGCGCACCTCCGAATCTTTGGCCTTGAAACGACCCGCGATTTTCAGGGTATCGGAGGGTAAAAGGGTTTGGGGGTTGGTTGAACGTAACGCTAGCGCTACGGCTTGGGGTAGGTTAGTAAGGTGGAAAACGCTTCGGTCAATGGAAACTGTGCCAACCCCCGCGTTTCTGTCCAATAGCGATCGCGTATGGCGCAAGTCCAACGCCGTCGGTTGTAACCCGGTCATACGAACAATACCAAGTACAAGTACACACGTAACGCGCCCGGAGAGATTTTGCTTGTTTGTGACAGATGTAAATTAATATCGGATCCCTCTTTTAAAGTTTTACAAAGATTGATGCGCATACCGCAAAGTTTTCTGGGTCGAAAGGATTTTTCGATTAGTGGGCGGAATGATAAATGGGGGGAATGTTATTTTTTTTTTTTTTGTTGGATATTTCTGATGACATTTAAAAAATTTAAATTGAATCGAACGGATGAAATAAAAAAAATAAATACCTAATAAAGATTCCACTTTTTTGTTCAAATAAACTGGAATATGCAGTTATTTTATACCCATTACATAGTTGAATGGAATCATGTGAAATGAAAAGGGAAAAGATTCCAGGAAAATTTTCCTTTTATATCTCACCAGTTGCATAACAAAAAACGTGCTTTGGTATTTTTATGTTTTAATCGGACTAAAAGCCGTCATAAAAAAATTCAGTTTTTAAACTAACCCCATCTTTAATGTTCATTTATTACGATTTGATGAAATCGAAAATTTCAAAAGTTTGTTGCTGGCTCTAAAAAAAAAACTATACATAGTTTAACACCTAGCTTAAGCGAAAATTTAAAAGTTGGCAAACAAAAACATTTTTAGAAAATTTTATCCTTATCCTTCCAAAAATTCTTTGTTCAAGTAATTAACACAGCTCATTAAGAGGTATCTTAAATAATGGTAATTATTTACGTAATCCTTTGAGCGCTATGAGCCCTTATATGGGTTCGCACAAAACTATTCAATTTTGGCTTTGAACTCATATATGTATACATTTTCACATAATCATTCGATTTTAGCTATGAATCCATATTTGCGTTCTGCCAGAACGGTTCTGGCATAACCATTTAGTTTAGGTTGCGACCGCGTATGTGGGTGTAATTGGGCTGCCTAAATCAGTCTGCAAGTTGCGAGCTTTCGTAAAAAGTACGCAGTCCATAGTAGATTTTTTAGTATGGAGTGGGTAGCTCTCAAAGGGTTAAATTATGTTCCTTTTATTTTATACCATACAAATCCCTAACATTACGATTAACATCTACATTAAGATATTACATTAAAGATGATACGAATGATTCCATTATTCAGTTGGAATGAAATGAAATAAAGGAAATGTACAGTTTCTTCTGGAGGGATTTTATTTTAGCACTTGACAGCTTTAGCGACTGTTAGCTGTTGTCGTAAAAGGATTTACTTAAGCTTGAAGTATTGGAATTGAAGCGAGGGATAATCGAGACTGAGGCATTATTATTTTTCAAAATTTTAATCTTTTTATCGTTTTCGGACTTATTTCAAAAACTTTTTAAAGTGTTTTCGACGTTACTTCATGATATCCTATGTCGGGAAATTAACGAAAAAATAGATAAGGTCTTAAAAGACAAAAAAATCTCTCGAAAAGACAAGTAAGAAAGAAACTGAGGGGTTTATTCCAAAAACCAGACAGGTCCAAAATAACACATTTTCATTTTATGCCTTTATAATATAGTTTCCGACAGGCTGAATCATATGCATCATATTTACTTTTTCAAATAATAGACAAGCCCACAGATATAACTGACTGAAATAAGGCAATTTCTGCAAAAACAGGATAAGTCCAGTTCGTTTCTTATATGGCCGCGTACGTGACGTACTCGTCAGTGATAAATAAATGTTTACAGTGTAAGGATCATCTGTTCGTTCTGAATCTTTCGGTAGTACTTTTTGCAACATGCAGGCTAATGAATGGCCAAAAAAACTTCTCAAAAAGCCAAAAAAGAAAAGTGTCGTAAGAGATGCCAAAGTACAGGGCAAAGAGCATATAAATCACGTTGGTAAACTAGTTCCAAAGCGAGAAACCGGAGAAAACTGCACGTATTTATTTTTTCTACAGTAATGTCAAGCTTGGTCATGTTTAAATTTAACGCAGTCTGATGTTCTGATATTTAAAAAAATGCGAATCTTATACGTTTTTGACTTAAGTTTTTATCGGGTGAAATTGGAGAGAATTGGTTACTGGTTTTCGTTTCTAGTTGTTGTGTGCGTCACGCATTAATTTTCTTTACAGATGTTCGAAATTTCGATGTTTTGAAAAGATAGATATTCCTACACGGGAAAACATTATAGAAAACTTCAATAAAATGCCCACAAAGGATTATCAAGATGCTCATTTTGTGTGGACTAATATCTATTCATTTAATTTCAAGAAAGAGACCGCGAAATGCTGATCCTGATACCAGAAAAGAACAGGCTGCATCTTTCACATATAAAGTTCGAATTGGAAGACAAGACATCCCTGTGTGTCACAAAGCTTTTCTTAGCTGGCATGGCATTTCTAAAAACAGGGTTACTAGATTGCAGAGCAGTTTATTAGTAACTGGAATGTCACCTAAAAGTCAGCAAGACCGCCATCACTCCAGACCAAGAAAACTTCCCGATGTAATAAAAAAGTTAGTGGAGAATCATATAAACTCCTATCAAGCTAGAAAGTCTCACTACTCTCTAAGAGATAATCCTTAGCGAAGATATCTTCCAGAAGATTTGACTGTTGCCGACATGCACAAGCATTTTCTTGAGATGTATCAAATTAATATTCCCTACAAGTCATATTGGTCAATATTTAATAGTTTTAACCCTTTGCACTGGTATATATGTCCTTTTGTGAGTACACTGTACTCGGAATATTATTTTATCTACTTATCTGTCTACTCGGAATTTTTTTTATATGGGAACTTTTTCAGCGACATACGAGTGCAAAGGGTAAACGTATTGTGGCGACATACGAGCGCAACGGTAAAACGCATCTTGCCGCTCCTACGGCGACATACGAGTGCAAAGGGTTAACATACGTTTTGGATATCCAAGATCAGACACCTGTTCTCTCTGCGATTCGCTTCAGCAAAAAATTAACGCTGCTGAGGGTGAAGCTCTAAAAAATCAATATGCCATAAATAAATAGTTACTATAGTCAAGGTTTAATTGTCTTATTCTAGAGGAGTTCTTCAAAGAAGGCACTAGGAATAAGGTCGAAAACAAACTCTTACAACCCAACCCAACTCTTACTTGTTAGTATTTTTTGTATTCACACATAAGAGCTTCTATATCAGAGAAAATGGAAGCTATATCGAAATTTCGGAAATACATGCGCGCAACTACGTACAAAATTGAACGAAACTAAATATATACAGAACTGAAAATAAATACTTGAAACTAGTTACTAACTTCTTTTTTTTTTTAATTGAACAATGACAATCAGTTTTATGATCAAAACTTACTGTCGGGGCCAAAACACAAATCAGTCAAGTTTGGGGGTGCTCGTACTCCGAAAGTTTTCGTCGAAAAAACTCGAAGTAAAGACTGTCACGATTAGTGATCATTTCTACGTAACATAGCCAAAACTCAAAATCGTAGGTCCAGCAGTTTAGGAGATATCGCGAGTTAAATGAAAAAAGGACCGGTTTTTTGGAAACGCAAACTTTGGGTTTTTTTCTCAAAAACTACTGAAGAAAAAGCTTGGGACCTATTGTAGGGTATAGCCTCATCTGTTTACTATAACGTGATATATTTTTTTTCAAAAATTCCGTCTATTTTCGCTAAAAAATTCAATTCTCGAAATAGTCGATAGACGATAGTCGGAATGTTAACTATTTCAAATCCTACGAATATATTCATTTTTCGATTGTTAAATAATCATAAAAACATATTTTGTGTTCAGGAGAGGTACCCAAAAACAGCGTTCTTCTTTGCGGACCGGTCTAAAAACACCCCTTATTTCAATATTACATAAAGTTCATGCACACATTAAGTTCCATTTCCATACATATTTCCCTTTCTAAATAAAATAACTTTTAAATCTCCCTACAGTCGGTAAACTTCCGGATACCAACTAAGAACAATACTCCCCTTTTTTATTCAACAGTGAGAAGATTTGTCAGAAAAAATATTTAATTTTAAATTATCACGGTTTCGAAAAAAAAATACACCATAAAAAGTCTTATTTTCTGTCACTAATTGTAAGTTCGATTAACTTCTGATCATCATTTATATTAAAGTAGGAAAATGTCAATACTATTTCCAACACGTAGATGGTTCGTGAAAAATATGTTTAATATTGGTATATGGAATGGAAACGATTGGAAATGGTACATAAATGGAACGGAACGATTCATTCATTCGCTCTAAACTATTTCATCAATATTGAACGAAGCGTACAGTCGGAATAGGTCTTAATATGGAAATATTCGGGAAATAGGAACGTATTAATAAAATTTCTACGTTTGTTGAAAGCTGCTATAAAAAAAGATGAGTGCAAAAACTTTCAAACATTATCGAATGAATAAAATCTTTTTAATTCAAACAGAACGCAAAAAACGATCCAAACACAAGACAAAAAACTCCAAAAGAACTAAACTGAATGAATGGGTATACTACAACCCAAAATTCTACCTCTTGTATGTATTTCAAAAATTTGTTGTAAATTTAGGAACCTTTTCCAGGAAGATGTCAAATTGCAATGCATACAAAATGTTAAACAATTATTATTTGAAAGACACGATGCCTTCCATAGTTAAACCCGGAAGTTCCTATTATTTTAGATAACATCGTACCAGCGACGTAGCCACATTGTGAACTTTGAAGAGGATATAAAAGGTTATTATTGAAAGAGATATTTATTTTGAATCGTTACATACGTTCTTTATAGTTAGTTATAACATTTTTATAGGTACTTATTTTGAAACCATAAGAGAGTTATTTTCCCATCCCATTTAGCTTTCCCTTCCTACGCTTCTACGTCACTGCACCCGATCATAAAAGCCTACGCGCAGTTGATTTATTTCCACCACAAAATTTTCAATCGCAAAAAAATTCATTCAATGTTCATGTCAAAGGTCGTTTAATGGAACAAAAAAGTTGAAATAACTACGCTACGGGATAAAACACACACAAAAATTCTATTTAAACCCGCTTTTCCCACCTTTTACCAACATTTCACCTGCTGTTATATTGATTTTTCACAACGCTTTTGATAGAGATAACAATAGGTTAAATTTTAACAAAAGGCGATAAAAGCCAACATTCTTGTAGAGTATTAGATTTTCCTGACTTGTATTTCAAACAATTTCAAACTGAAAACAACGCATTAAGAATCTGAAAATACTCCAGTACGTGATGTTACAAACGTGTTCGCTAAATGATAAAGTTACGAGTCGTGTTTTCTTCCTAGTTTCTATTTTATTTTATTTTTTGTTTTTTTTTTAAGATTAGATTAAAAGTTAATTTAAAACTTTATGACGCATAATGTTTTATTCTAAACTCATGTTGACCAGAATTTCTAGAAAATTATGCTGTAATATAGTAATGAGTTAACTTACTTCAGGTAGAAATATTTTTAGGGTAGGGGAGAGTGGGACAAGATGGGGTACTTAAGGTTTGGAGGTTAATAAAATCCAGAATTTCGTTCATAGAGAAAAATATTTTTAGTGTATATAATCTTCGATGATTAAACTTTAAGATTTTTGGCAAGAACGGAATACTAATTCACTCATTTTAACATAATCAACGATTAAACATAAAAAGTTATTTCACCCCATCTTGCCCCACGTGTGGGGCAAGATGGGGAACAAGATATAATATAGGTGAAACAAGGTAAAATGTAACTAAATTAACATTATTAAAGGGTGTTTATCAGATTCACATAATACGCAAACATGGAGTGCCTCATCGACATCATCATTTAACACAAAGATATTAATTTTCTACGTTTTCCTGTTTTTGGTGTTTTATCATAAAATTTTCCCTTTTTTACTCGGTTTTTCCTCTTTCTTTTTGAGTCTTTCAGCTTTCTTCCTAAAACGCAGTTTCCTACCTTACGTCACTTCCCCGTCTTATCTCATCCTCCATTAAATGAAGAAGTTAAGACAGGGTACCCCATCTTTCCCCATTGGGCGCTTTTGCAAAAAAATAATAATAATGCAATTGCACACTTCAAATGGACTTAAAAAGGTACTCATGTTTAATACTCATTTCTTACTAATTTCATGAAATTAACACTTGTATGAAGTCACCGCATCATTTGATAACTATCGCCCGATGAAATTATACATAAATTATAAGAAAATTCGACATAACAGGATTTTGCTCGACACCATGGCAATGCGACTTCCTACATTATTGGTTATCAATTGACAAGATGAAGAGGAACTAATAAAAGCTCTCGCTACTTCTAGTGTTGCATAAAAGTGCTTTGTTACAAATATAAACCGGGTACCCCATCTTACCCCACTTCCCCGTCTTGCCCCACCCTCCCCTATATAAAAATATTTTTTACTACTGCAACTAATAAAAGTAAAAAGTAAAAGAAATTGAGAAAAAGAAGTTATTTTTATTTGGGATATAATTTTTTTTATATGTCTACAGCTTTAGTGATACACAAAGGAAAAAGACCCTGTTCGAAATAAAAGTTTGGTCTCATGGGATATTCTCTCGTCTTAATTTTTCGTGTTATTTTTTTCGTTATTTATTTCTGTGAACCTGATATGTTTTTAAATGTTATTTTGATTAACAATCATCATAGTTGAACAGCTGGCTCAGCGGTTAACTCTTAAGGTAATACGCTTAGTGTCTCGGGTTTGTTCCCCATTTATTCTTAACACATTGCGGTGCGAGTATTCTATTGCTAACCGTGTCCAGTGGCCGAACGACGAAATACGCAAGACGAGATAGGGTAAATTGCCCAAATGTCGGCCCCCCTAAAAATGCTTCCTAAAGTCGGCCTTTCTATAAAAATCCATATAGAAAAACTGGAAGGCCGACTTTAGGCGCATGGCTGAGATTTGGTGAGTTTACCCTATCTCGTCAACGGCTTCAACCGACGAAACAGAACCGATGAGATATCTCGTCAACCATCCGCAAGGTGTTAAAGTGCGTATCCACCAAAGGTAGAGTGCCTCAAACGTGCTGATGTCGCATTATGATCTGGGCTTGCTCATTTTAAGCTGCTTGGATCTTACTGAAGGCGTCCAGCTAAATATTGTCAATAAAGCAGTGATGCTCAAAAGTACCTCGATATGATCTGCTGGATAGGTGAAGACAATGTTAATTTTAATGATACGCCTTGCTTCATACTGAACGTCTTGGTTCGTCTATTCATCATTCTGAAGCATTCCATACTTTAAAAATCTATGCTTGTAGATGGCTCACATTGAGCAATATGTTGCGAGGCATTCATAGTGAGCAGTTTTGGATAGTCAATACTCAACTTTACACCAAGTCCAAGGACACTGCACTAACGAGGATAGTTCAATCTGCGATAGTCGTCCGACACCTTTGACATCATTGTCAGGAATAGCATCTTTGTCTTGTACTTGGTTGTCTCACCTTAACCGTGAACTTTATTGTTGAATTATTTACCGAATACTGTATGGAATAGTAACAATGCATTTTGAATTAACTTTAAAACTATTTAGGATACTATTGATAAGGTACATGAAATAAATTTTAACATTTCAGTTTCAAAACTTCTAGCAGTTACGTCAAATTTACCGTTGCGCACTAGAAATTCCATGTATACATATCTTATGGGTTTGAGGAATCGTGTTAGTCGAGTATCTTTGTAACAAGTCCCTTCATCGACCTTTCAAGGGGTCATAAAGCCGTTGGTCCCGCAACCAATTGAACTAAATCCCATCTCAACCCAACACCTTTGGCTATACAGACTGTAAAGGTTCGAGTTGTGGATAGGGCAGGTCAATGTGTTAGACACGGCTCGAATTGCACACGATTTTAATGAGTTAGATAAAGAGGCACATATAAACTCCAATCGGCCAGATAAGTAAACGTAGTATATCTGTCCTGTGTTAACTAACGGAAGAACTGTTGTCGTCCGTTTTCCACTTATGTTAAACGTATCGTCAACTCATTGATGTGCACACGGTATATCACCCTTGTGTATAACTAGAGATTTATTCGACTAAATGTGCATTTCCGCTCGTTGATAGATACTTCACGAATAAAAACAACACTTATTTAGTTATATTCTCAAAAATACTATTCGATAAAAATACACATTTCACCAAATTTGATAGAAAAATATAAAGTTCCTTTAAAAATAGAACAATCTTATTTTCTCAAGTGGGATTTCCTCTCGATAGAGGACTTCAATATTATCAACTCTCTTATTACAAAATCCACTCAACCTAATTCATTACAACTTCTTGTTTCTTCAAGTTTGAATTTACCAAAAATTTAACACTCAATTCCTATATTATTTTAAGAACTTTAAATACAAGAATAATCATATCAATATGACGAGGTTCATCCCAAACTGATAACACATATTACATAATTAATAACTTCCTGTTTTGTCTAATCCTCATAAAGTTGGAAAATTTAAGCGGTAGTTTCGTTTCCTATAAGGTCAAGTCCAACGCGGTTTAATCCGATAATCCGGTAACAAAACAGGCTATCGGGCGCCGGATTTAGTTGTTTGCAACGTTTGCAAACAGATATTGAAAGGCTTAAAGTGGAAAACTTGAACGTAAAAAGTTATGTGGGTCAAAAGATTTTCATTTCAGGAGATAAAGCGGATTTCATCTTATCGATTACTTTCGGTATGAACACGTCACTTACTTATAATATACTTCAAAGTAAGGAAAAAGGTCTTATTTGTTTTAGCCTTATTTTTAATTTCGTTATTAATGTGTTATTTACCAAAGTAAATTGAGGATGATCTCATTAGATATAAATAAATCTTTTTGTTTTGTGGAAAATAAGATTGTATTTCATCTAATTTTTTTTATTAATATTTTGATCCTCAAAAAAATATGTATTATTTATTTGTATCATTAATACTTTTAATGATTCAAACATTTTCAAAAAATACTATTTACTATACCAATAAATTTTCTGTCAATCAAATAATCATTGCAACTAAAAGCCTAACTATGTAACAATTACTATTTTATTGCGAAAGTTTTCTGCAATTATTAGATACCCACCAGCAAAATAGAAAACAATTTCCCGATTCCATGCCATTAGGTTGACTTAGAAAGTAAACGTAACTCGATAGTTAAACAACAAATTTTCTTAAGTATGTTTACGTTGGGAGAAATTAATTATGAAACTTACACTATAATTCGTAAGTATTAAACTATACAAACAAATAAACCATAACTAAAATAGCTCCGTGGCAATAACAACAGTTACAAGAACGTTTTGGCTGCTGTAACCGGCTTCAGCTACGACGTAGAAATCGAGCCAAAACTTATTGAAAAACTACTCCTAAGATAAATTTATGTGCATATATATTTTAATTTACTCCAATAATATTCTCATTTTATACAATAAATGAAGACTATAAGAACACTAAAGAAAAAAAAACTTGTCAGATAAGTTTTCAACTAAATAAAAATTTTCATTCCTGAGTTCTAATCGTTTCATAGACAACGTAGACTATAGTCTACAGATAATACTTATTTTTATGCCATATCTACCTGACGCATTTTTATTACCTTTCACGCAACGTTCAAGATAATTATCTCGTCAATTTAGCAATTAACCGAAAGTTTAACTAACAACGAAAATAAATCAATTCGCATATAAATTATTTTAAAACCGAACGGAACCGAAATCAATAAATCTCTCCCGCTTGACTAGATAGCGCCATCTTTCACTGCGCACTCACAATATTGCGTCGTTTACGTACAGCTATCTTTAATACCGACATAAATTCAAATTAGATGCATTAATTAATTTAAAATTGTTTACTAGAATAACACGTGGGCTCAGTTTTATGAGTTTTAAGGTAGTAAAAGTAAATTTCAATGAAAATAGACTTACTTGGATTGCTGAATTGGTGTGATGTTACTCTCTGAAACAATAAAAATTAAAAAATTATTAAAAATCAATTTAATTTTTTTTCTAAAATTTATTTTGTATATAATTATCCATGATTTAGAGCGCCCATAGTTATTGGAGATCTCTTACATTTTCTTTTTTGACATCTCTTAGTAGCTTTCAATATTTCCCATGACACGTCTATGAGATATGATTAACTTTATTGTATTTATCCCCAAGGATACTGGACTAACAGGATGCCTCAATCCCATTAGATGTTTATACGCCAAAATTTAGAGCACAACCGCCAGTTTAATATCACTGCTGCCTATTTTGCTGTGGTTTTAGTCGAGTGCTTCAAAGGGTGGAGGGAGATTATCGCAGATTGAACTATCCTGTTAGTCTATTGTCCTTGGTTTATACCAACATTAAACGTTAACCTATAGCGCGCAAATTCAAACATAAAATTTGAAATAACACCTTATTTTTTGATCTTTATGATTCTTTCTAAAGTTTATATTCAACATAGTATTTGATTTAAACATATTTTTATATTATTTCCTGGGTTTTAAATCTGTAACTTCCCCATTTCACCTATGATGACCTCCTCTAACAATTTTGCAATTGACACGAGGAGCCAATTGGGGAGATGTAAATAAATACGCTACCGAAAAGGGGATCGAGGGACGACCTTGTTTAGAGCGCAAAGCAGGCTGTGGCGCATGGGTAATTAGTTTGTTTTCGATGCGCTATTGTTTTTCTCCCGGTAACGAACCGGCGGCGCAGGAATTTCGAGACAATTAAAAAAAACTCGAGCACCACGCCAATTCCGGCCTGATTTATTACGAGCTTTAGTCCCCTGGCCGTAAACGCAACGAGTAGTAAATGAACGCGATGATAATCGATGATGTCATCAATATAAATTGGATTGTGAAGTTGTTATTGTGGCTTTTGTATTAACACATACGATTATAATCAATGTATTACTTTTTAGACGACGGTGACGATTAAAACCATAAAAATGTCTACATAGTTTTAAAAAATGTACTAAAAAAACATACAATTTAAAAAAATGTACAATTTTTTTTCTAAATTACTGTATATAGATTTCTATAAAATTACGTTAAGTACATATATTATTGAAAATAAGAAAATGTACATATATTTTTTTCATAATATAAATTACCTGTTGTATAAATCTAATTCCAGATAATTCCAAAGATTTAGCATCCAAAGATAAACTCCTAGGTTTTTCCCGATATCGTCTTTCGGGAATTATAAATTCCTTTTTCGACGATTTCCTCCATGGAAACATAATTCACCGTTTCACATAAGTCACTTTACCGCAATGTTCGGTATGATGTTTTGTTATGTATGCATAAATGTGATGTTAAGAATCTTCTCTTTTCAAAACCTTCTTGGCAGTTAAGACCAGAAGTTGGCAAACGCCTAAGAAATTGATAAATTCCTAAAATACGCTTAAATATCGTCGGTTGCGCAACCTCTAACAAGTCGAAAACAAACTCGTTCACCAAAAACACCGCTCGGTCACTAAACGCGACTTGAATGACAGACGAGAGGTAATTTTCAGCAATAATTGCCAGAGCCTTTATTGGCGTGTAAATGAACGGACAAATCGTCGTGACTAAGTAAATTTTTTTTTGTAATTACCTTTGATTTTTGATATTGATAAACGGTCAAAATTATGTTCTGGTATTTTCCAGTTTTATGATAGATATTTTTATTATAGATGTTTTTATGATAGATGTTTTTAAATTTTCTTTCATTATTACCCCTATTAATTTGCGTGTAGTGATGATTCAAAAAAGTTTTATCGATTTTAAGATTTTTCAAAAGTAGTGAATAGAATTTTGTTATATTAACGTTGAATCATCTAGAAAATAATACGTTGGTTTAAAAGAGGATGCACGTGTGACAATAGATTGTAGTGGATTTTGTAATTTTCCAATTATTCATAAATGTGGTATTTCTTCTTTTAAACTGATGTAATAAGTTAAAAATACGTTAAAAATACATTATTTTGAGTTAAAAAAAATTATATTAGGTTGGGTTTATATTTCATAAATAAAAATGCTAGTTATGTGTAATGAAAAATTTTCTGAGAATTTGAGTTATAATCAACTAATTATTCTCCTTAATGTATGTTTTTTAATGTTGTCTCTAAAGAATAAAACGGATTCTTTATTTTCCTACTGAAAGTTTTCCTAGTTGTTGATACAAAATTCATAAAATAGGAAAAGCGAAATTATTGAAAAATGATTTATATTAATAACCAACCTAAATGCAAATTATCGTTTTAATTAATAATAAGAGGTAAAAGGTAGAGGTGGAAAAATAGTTAATGGCATAATCTTAGTATGCAATTTTGCATCATTTTTGGTTTCTTAATATTTTCTCGAAATGGTCATAACAGGTTATTGCATTGGACCTTTCGATTAAGTAAAAGCAGTAATTTAAATTTCTCTTTTAAGTCATTTGAACTGAATTACTGTGTAATTCTCCGACTTTGATTTTTATAAATCAAACTGTTCCCTAAGTAAATATGAATATTTATATTTATTCCATCGAAATCGAAGATAGTTTTAGATCAGTGTTGGGCTAACATCAATCGTGGTAGCTATTGACGATTAATTAATTAATCGTCAATCGCATCTGGCAATAGGATTAATAATAATTGTCAATTGCCTTCACTGAGAGTTTCGATTAATTAATTGTAATTCCGAGTAAAGACGATTTACGATTAATTAATCGAAACTCTCAGTGAAGGCAATTGACAATTATTATTAATCCTATTGCCAGAAGGCGACTGACGATTAATTAATCGTCAATCGCTAGCAAGATTAATTTTTGCCCAACCCTGATTTAGATAAATCTAAATATGCAGATGAAGATTATCGTGATACATCATTATTCAAAGTAGCTAAGTGGAGATTAAATAAATTATCGATGTGCATGTAGATAAAGTTTTTGAATTTACATTTCTCACCAACTAAAAAGCTGAAATTCTTTCTGCAATTCGAACTATCACTAACTTTCGATTTTGCCTTTTTCAATCAACTTTAAGGCTTCAAGTATTTGGCAAAATTTGGTGTACGTTTGTGTTGACTGTTATACATATTTATTTATTTTTATTTATTAGCGATATAAATTTAACAGCCAACATAATTTTGGTCCTACGAGTCGGATAAGCATCGAACGGTGTGGAACTTACTGGAAAACCTTTGTTTCAACCGGGAATAAAGGGATTATTGTTATTGCGTTACGTCATCCATTGTCAGATTATTCCAGAAGTTCACTAAAACCAAGAAACACCATGGGGGATCTATTGCATTGTTTTCTGAGAAGCCAAGTGACTATTGAAGTTATCTTGTATATTAGATGCCGCCTAGAGGTTAGGAGGAGCATACCTAATATTTCTTGAGAGTTCCAACCGAGAATTTAATTACCAAAGGAAGTAACCTATCACTTAACTTAGGACAAATCCCATATTGAGTTTACCGATTATTTGCTGTATTCAATTGTATTACCATGTCGTAACAGGAGAAACATTTAAGAAGGCAAAGAGACCGTTTAAAAGCCTAACTTATTGGATTTACAGCATTTATTGGTAAATTTTGTAACCCGGAAGTGAAAAGCCAGAAAGATATCATAGAACAGTGATGGCGAACCTATGACCCATGGGTCAGACACTGACCTACACAATCCTTTTAAGTGACCCATACCTTGATTTTTGCAAACTTATTTTTTAAGTCCTATTATTTATGAGAATAAATAATTGAAGAGAAAAATGCAAAATCCATCCTCAACCCAGAGCTCTAACGCTCGGATCTTGCAGATTTCTCTTACAATACATTGAAAAGAAGAAGACAATATCCATTCTTAACCCAGAGGTCTAGTGCTCGGATCTTGAATATTCTTCTTCATAGTGGTATTAGAGAAAAATGCAAAACCCGTCCTCAACCCAGAAGTCTAACGCTCCGATCTTGCATTTTTCTCTTATAACACCATGAAGAGGAGAAAACAAGATCTGTTCTCAACCCAGAGGTCTAGTGCTCGGACTTTGCACCTTCCTCTTCATGGTGCTATCAGAAAAAAATGCAAAGTCTCTTTTCAATTCAGAGGTCTAGCGCTTAAATATTGCATCTTTCTTTTATAACACCATGAAGAGGAGGAGACAAGATCTGTTCTCAACCCAGAGTTCTACTGCTCGGATCTTGCACTTTTCTTTTCATGGTGCTATAAGAGAAAAATGCAAAATCTGTCTTCAACCCAGAGGTCTAGCGCTTAGACCAGTGATGGCGAACCTATGACCCATGGGTCAGACACTGACCCGCACAATCCTTTTAAGTGATCCACACCTTGATTTTTGCAAACTTATTTTTTATGTCCTAGAAAGAGAATAAATAATTTTATTTCAACTATCTATTTATTAATAAATAATACTATTATGTCATAGTATGTATGTAATTTTATCTTGTTCAATCAAATATTTAGTGTAGGGAGTACTAAATAGTGTCATCCCAGTGATATCATCCACTTGTAATCGATTTTTATTTTTTAATCTTTACTTACTAATGTAAAAGTTGTAAAACAAAAAGGAAAAAAAAGCTCTTTTAGTCCTTAGTCTTATTGTTAGAAGTAAGGGTATAAAAAGTAAGTTTTTTAAGAACACATTTCCCTTTTGCATGTGACTTAATACTGTGGCCCACTGCGCCAAAAGGTTCGCCATCACTGTTCTAGAACTAGGGGAGCGTCTAACCAAAGTTGAAGCAATCTTTAATGAGTTTGATCGAATTCAAACTGAGTTAGAATCTGTAGTAGAAGATCCGGCTCGAAGGACCAAAATTATGTTGACTGTTACATTTATTTTTTTTATTTTAGTTACTACTAACAAAACAATTTTGACCTATATTAGATATTAATCAAAAGAGTGTGTAGCAACAATTCTGTAATTTGCTAAGAAATAAGGAATAGCACGCAATGATTATAGGGGAGATATTTCGGTGAAATGTTGGAGAGTGAGTGAAGAATGAGGGAAGTTTTCAATAAAATTAAATGAAGTAAGAATGAATGTATTACAAAATAGTTCGTAGTTGAATATTTCCTCGTGTCTAGAACTTCCATTAAATAAGAAAAATAACAAAAAAAAACAATTTAGAGTACAAATTGGTTTAGCAATTAGAAGAATAATTGTGAGGAGAGAATGGCTTTTGGTTTTGTAAAAATAGTAGTTTTATAAATAAATTTTGATTGTTGAGAGATCTTTTGGGAATAGTTCACAAACTTTCTATTAACTTCCATATTTCTACCAACATACTTCCATCTTTTAATATAGGTATCTATTAAATACGCTTTTAATAACCTTCATTCTTATCAAATATTTAAAACCAAATGATCGTCAATTCTCGGGTCGGCAGATCAAAGCACATAAGTCATATATGAAAAATGATATGATTTTTTGATCACTTTTAATTTTTTTTTTTTTCGTTGAAAACAATTTTGTTTTCTCTTGCAAAATTATTATTTTTTGTGGCTTATGTGCTTTAGTCAGCCAACCCAAGAATTTCTATTTTAAACCAAAATAATAAAATTAAAAGAAAAATATTAGTAGGAATTCAGGACCTTGGATTTAGATTACAATGTGAATAATTTTCAAAAAAAGAAAAAAAAAATTGTAGCTGTTTTTATTTTTTGATCTTGATTACCTAGATTTCGGCGTCGATGCCATCTTCAAGTCAAACGCGTCACAAGCCCCGACCATGATACCATGAATAATGATACCATGGAATAACCTCGTCTTAAAAGTTTTCTAGAATACGGATCGAACGACATCAAGATTATACTTTTGATATTTTTAACACAATGTTATTCCATGATATCATTAAAATTTTTGACGCGATTGACCTGAAGACGGTGGCGCCGCCGAAACCTAAGTAGTCAAGACCAAAAAAAAAATAAAAAAAGCTTCAGTACATTTCATTTTTTCTTTTAATTGCCAACTGAAGAATGGAGAAGTATATTACACAATTGTTAACAGTAGTTAAATTTTTAGAGCTTATTTTTCTTTAAAGTATTTTTTCTAAAAAATAAGTACCTATAGAGTAAAGTAAACTTTTAGTTTTATTTCTGTACCCCGGAGGTAAAGGACACCATGTCACATTTTCGTAATTATAGTTATAATAGTTTTATAGCTGAAAACTACAGAAAATCTACTCTCCTGAACAATTATGAAAATGTGACATGGTGTCCTTTAAGTTTTTAACTCATGGTGTCCGAGTTTTCAGCTATAAAACTACAGAAAATCTACTCTCCTGAACAATTACGAAAATGTGACATGGTGTCCTTTACCTCCGGGGTACAGATTTATAATTAGCTTGTGACTCGTTAAAAAATTTAGTCATTTCGACCAAAAAACCATTATTTTCCTCATGTTGGAAATTTCATGTTTAATTTTTATAAAGAAATCGTGGTTTTATGAAACGTAGTGTTAATTTCATCATTTCACAATTATTATTGTGGAAAACCATGAACACATCACTCGGATATTTTCTGATCTTCGAATTATTACAATAAAGGAGCCTTATTCTATTTATACTTCTAAAAATATACCATTTTCCCCCTTGATGACTTAACAATTTTATTTACTGGGGATTTCCTGAATTCACAAAGGTATATTTTATTAAACAATGAGATCAACAGTGAATTTGGAAAACTTTTTTGTTCAAGTTCTCATTTTCATATTTTTATAATTATAGGAAAATTGAACCAAAAAAAATTACTTTAATTATGCGTTCAGAATTAGATTTCTCCATTTACTAAATAAAATCAATCTCAATAATAAATAATAATAATAATTAATAATAGCAAACGTTATTTCATGTTTCATACGTAACTATGTGTCATACTTGTACTTTAACGAAACGCAAATATTCCAATTTTTCTGTTTAACTATCCTTATCGCGTTTTCGCGACACATTTAAATTAATAACACCTCTTTAACCGGTTCTTACGTACCAAGCGTACAATTTTATTTATGAAGACATTAGGCTAATTTACCAGACTTGGCTGTTATTTAACAGATCTGACCTCAATAAACATTTCTGCTAACAATAAGTAGCACATCAAATTATCATGTAGATTATCAGGAATTCAAAGATTATAATCATAAGTACTCAAAATTATTTGATAAACATTTTTTTAATTTTAATAATTTAATAATGTTAATTAAAATAAAACTAAAGGGATATAATAATTAAAATTTTAAGGGACTTCACATACAAGTCTAATCTTTTTCTTTATCTTTTAAGGGATTAAAAATTAATTATAAAAAAAGTCTTGGTGATTAAATTTGATGTAATCTTTAAAACGGATTCAGGTATGGAAAATTCTAAATATTATCATTTATAATCTGAATAGAATTAAAAATAATTAAGTCAATAAAACAACAATTACACAATGAGATATTGAGTTAAAATTTAACATACAATAGAAATCTAATACAATCCTAATCCTTTTCTTTATCCTTCAAGTCAAGTTAGGTCTCAACGAGAATTACTCGAAAAGATTTTTAAGTCATTCATTGAAATAGCACACAGTCGGATTTTTCCAATTTTACTCGAACGCACCTGATAGTGACGTAATGCAAGCTAAATGTAGGTTAAATTGTCCGTCGAGACGACCGACCGGACGGTTTCTGCAGTATAAAGTTAATTGTCGCTCGTGGAAAGGTCACGCAGAAGGGAGCCGAATCGACGAAACAATAAACCGACCACGACAACGGTGTGGGATAATTATTACTGGCTTAGTTGGTTACTTACAATTAGTTAGTTAGAATTTATACGATCCGCATGATGAGGTGGAACGTTTAAATTTAACTCGGCATTTCCCACAATTAAAAAAGGTTGAGACGAAATTAACTAATGGAGTTCACCTTAATCGTATTTTTTTAGAATTTAAAACAGTAGTTATTTTCTGAGTAGTAGTTATATCTATAGATAAATAAATAAATTAATTAAATTAATTTAAAAACTGGTTAGGGTTTAATAGAAGATGATAAAAGTGAGTTTGAAACTTAATTGTCTTAGAACGATTTGTCGATATAACGACGTATGAGAAAATTCTTCAGCACTCAAACGATTAAGTGAGTTTGAAAATAATTGTTAATGACTAATTGGGGAATAATTTGAAATAATTAATTGGGGAATAAAATGCTTGGAAAATTAACTGTTATATCATTAGGATAAATTTGGCCATATTTAACAGTACTTAGGTATCATAGCAATAAACCGGTTGAACAAACACTTCTTGTGAAAGCTGAAAAATCCAATTTCTCACCTAAGTAATGTATATTTTATTCATACGTGACATGGCTTTTACAAGGTTCCTGATCAAACATATGACGATGAAGGCACTTTGAATATACGCAAAGACTAATTTTAGTAAACAACAAATCAGTTTCTCTTAAATTACAATTTAAGAGAATTGCAATCTCTACGTTTTCTTGGTATAGGAATAACTACAAGCTTAGAAGGAGTTAAATTGATAAATAACGTCATCAAGACATAGGGAAGTCTAGGGCTAGGGCCACGAAATTTTAATCAATTATTATCCTTGTATGAAGCAACATTTCTTCGAAATTTTATCAAAAAGTAGCCACTTTTTCTAGATCCATATAAAAAACTGATCCCAACCAAACCAATAAACAAAAAGTATATAAATTTAAGGAAGATGAAGCTTTAAAGATTTTCTTGTTACTCTTGTTGGAACTATTACTGTAAATTATTGTTTGAGACTACACATCCAGTTTTTTTTTATTAATCTTAATCTTTGATTTGACGTTTATGTTTCTATAAAAACGATTTTTTTGTAACTTTTAGACTTTTTGAAGTCAAGCAAAAAATTCTCAAGAGCTATTCAAATGACAAAATTAATTTTTACATATCTATACATGTATACATAAATAAATTTGGAAGAATAGAAAGTAGAAAATTTTTTATAGGAATTATTTTTTAAACTAAGCTCTCTCTCTCTGTATAAAAAAATCTCACTGTCTGTATAAATAAAACTCTAAACCTCAGATTTTATTTGCATGTTTAATAGGTTGTTTACCATAAACAAAAAAAAATAAAATGGTAATTTTATTAAATGATTTTTGGAAATTTAAGTCTAAAAACTCAGTTCGACAACAAACTAATAATCAAAAATCTAACAATAAGTATCTAATAAAATGGCACCAATTAATTTATACATATTACATTATACAGGCTGTAACTTAAGAGATGACTTTAATTTCAAGGGGCAATTCCTTATATTTATATTTTAAGCACAAAAGTTCACGCAAATCCTTCGTTTCCGAGATACAGGGTGTCAAAGTTGAGAAAATAAATCGCATTTAAATCGTAAGTGTCAAGATTACTGTCAGTTAAATATCTGTTATTTTGCAGTTAACTATGAATAACGTTGAATTAACTGAAATGCATTTCATTTATGAGCTAGCAGATGGAAATGTTGCAGAAGCCTCTCGACTTTACCAGAAACAATATCCCAATAGACCACTTCCAACAGCAAGAATTATGCACTGCTCACTCCTATCATAATGTCAAAACTTACGTTTAGTGCCGGATAATGTCACACATGGCGCTGCATTCTACTATAAAATTTACTTTGGCAGCTTTTTTACAGGAACCTATATGATTAAGATGCACTGCGCATCATTTGTCCAGGGCTAGTTGATATCGCACAGGTTTCAAATATTTTCATATTTAAAAAGTTGACATTCCTTGTCATGTCTTATTCTTTTTGTGAAAACCGAGAATTGTGCAAGTTATTAGAAGTGATTTTAATTTGTTCAGTGGATTTTAAGTGATTTGGTTTTGATGTTTCGAGTAATTTGATAAACCAGAATTTACAAGAAGAATGAATACCAAACAGCAAGATTCGAAAATTAGATACATAAGTATTAATTGTGAACCTAAACACATATTATTATTTTTATTGGTCAATAAATCCATGAGTTTCGTTAATAAAATTATGTGGTTTTAATGTTGTCACTTTTAGTATTTTATGAAACAAAAATTGAGGAGGCATAAAATTGAAATTTTTTTAAATTTCCCGCCAGTACTTAAAACTGCAAAACGAATGTAGCGCCATTGGTGACATCATCCGCAATTAAACGGAGTTCCAACCAAACATAGGAGAGTCGCCTATCTATATAAGTAAATGTCATCTATGGCAAGAATCTTCATACGGCTGCATGCTAGATTGTGCAAAACTGGATGTGTAAATGCTCACGCTGAACGTATTGGTAGACCGAGAACAATAATGACACCACAACTAGAAGAAGCAATCTTACAAGAAGTGGAATCTAATCCGTCAAGTTGTACGCTGAAATTATTTGCACAGTTTGACATCAGTCATCAAAGTGTTTGGAGGGTTTTGAACAGAAATTTACTTTATCCATACCACCTTCAACGCGTGCAACCACTGCTGCCAAGAGATTTTCCTGGACGCTTAGATTATTGTCAATGCTTTCTCCAAAAAACTAGAATCCCAACTTTACATCTAAAATTCTATTCATAGGTGAGACAGTTTCTTCACGTGATGCCATCAGAAACTTCCACAATAATCATTTTTGCCATTATGAAAATCCTCATGTCATTGAAGAACATGGAGCAGTAGTTTTCAGTCAATGTGTGAGCTGGAGTTCTTGATGATGATCGGACCGCATTTTCTTCCTCCTCGACTGAATGGTGAGATTTACAGACAATTTCTAGATGACACATTGCCTGGTCTGTTAGATGATGTACCACTAGCTACCAGAAATGACATGTGGTTTATGGCCCATGGTTGCACGACGGGGCACCTGCTCATTTCAGTCTTGCTATTTGCCAACATCTTAATGACACTTTTACTCAGCGATGGATAGATCGGAGAGGACCTCAGCCATGGCTACCACAATCTCCAGACTTTAATCCGCTGGACTATTTCTTTTGGGAACATCAGAAGTGGCTTTTTTATGCAACGCCAGTTGAAGATGAACATAATTTAAGAAGCAGAATTGTAAATTCTTGTAATGTCATACGCAACACTCCAGGAAGTTTGGAACGTATGCGAGAGTCTATGAGCAGAAGATTACATGCTTGTATTGAAAGTGACGGCTCTCATTTTGAGCATTTGATTTAATTAAAGTTTTTGATAAATAAAATTATAAATTAACGTTGTTTATAGTTAAGTGCAAAATAACAGATATTTAACTGACAGTAATGTTGATACTTACGATTTAAATACGATTTATTTTCTCAACATTGACACCCTATATCGCGGAAAGGAAGCATTTTCCATGTTTATATGAACTTTTCTTAAAATATAACAAGGAATTACCCCTTGAAATTAAAGTCATCACTTAAGTTACACCCTGTACACATGAAGTTACGCATTTTTAATTTCAATTTAGTATAATTTCACGTAAAAGACAAATATACAGGGTGAAACATAAGTGACTAATAATATTGTAGAAGTTTTATTCAAAAGAAACATTCTACATATTATTATGGGTTTAAAATCCATAAATACCGTAAGTTTTAAAAGAAATCATTCTGAACTTTGAAAAATACATAGGGTGTTTATTTAAAAAAATAAAGTAACTTAAAAAAGTGGCGATGATACCATTTTTTACACATCATTCACTTTGTCACATAAAATTATTACTTGAAATTATAATTAATTAAAATTTAAAATCGATCTGTTTAAGAAACTTTCATTAAATTTCGCAATATTTACAGTAAATCCTACTAAAAATTTTTCTGGCAAATTTTTGCTAAAATTATCCTCTTTTTTAAAAACTACAATTTTAATTTCTTTCGATTTGTTTTGACTAAAACACAAAATCTCACATAAAATTTAAATTTAACCCAAACTCACTCACTCCAAAATCACCCTTAACACACCCACTCACACCGAAGGATCGAAATCCTCGTTTACCGAAATTAACCCGCCGAAATCAAGTTACTAACAAGTTAAGTCAACGTGATTATCAAGTATGTAGCTTCTGTGATAACTGACGATTGAATTGCACCGAGCCGGAGAACCTAGTAGATGCCTATCTCCCACCAATAATCTACTGACATTGAACGCTACAGTTTCTGACTCAAATCCACCATACGGGTATTTTTAATTTTTTTCAGTTCAGTTCAGTTTCGTTTTGTTTATATTTCGAACAATTGCCCACCCATATTTTACGGTCGTGTTTGTAAGAATCGCGCAAATAAAATAGTCGTAAAGTTTGAGTTTTTATTTTTTTCGCAGTGTATTTTTGATAAGTAACCAAACGTAAAAAAAAGTTGGTTTAGTTTTAGCCGGATTTAAAACACCCAATTTTTTCTTTTTTTCTTTTTAATTTTAGTCCGTTCAATTTTTTTTTCGTTTATTTTAATAAACGTTATTAATACAACGTTTTTAATTCAACGCCTTCAACTCTAAAAACATTTTTTAGTATTTACGTTGTAGAACTTAAGAAAAAAAATTGTCATATCTATGTAAATATTCCAATAAATTTCTAAAAATACACCATAGCAATTTCAAACATTACCACAAGCAACAGAATAAATATTACGTGCGTTTTTACACTTAACATTTTAAACTTTTTAATTTATTTACTCTTTTAAAAACTTCAACGTAATTAAACTTTAAATTAAACAACTACGTTCAATTTTAACATTTCCCACTTAACTACTAAACTATTAAAATCACGTGAATATAGATTACAATCTCAATTGTACGCTAATAAAATTATAAATTCAATAAATTCATTAAATATTTCTTTTTCATTACTTCGATAACATTAATAAAAAAATCTGAAAAAATCACCCAAAGATAACATTCTTTTCGGGCAATAAAAAACGTCATCGTAGATAATAATTCAATATCGGATAACTAAACGGCATAAATAATAATTAATAACAAACCGAAGGCGATAAAACCCGAACGTGCACACATCGGTCGCGTGTGTTGTTGCCTTTCGGGCTCAGAAAACAGACATAAATCAGTAGTTGATAATCGAACGATGACAGATTAGCGTCAAAATTTACGTAGTTGGGTGTATTTGGTGAAATAATACGTGATAAATAGTTCGGCTGTTATGAAAATATAGCCGGTAATCTTGGATGTTATCCACTTCAGACAAGATAATAATTAAGTAAAGTTTGTTGTGTTAATTTAAAATTAGTTTTACAAAGTTTTGACTTCATTAATTTTAGATAAAATTATAAATTTAAATGATGAAGTAAACAGTTTTTAATTGTAAATAAAAGTTTTTTAGTGTGAAATTTAATAAAAAGGTGTTTTGTAAATTTGGTTGCCTAGTTTTAAGAAATATGAATCGTTTTTACTTTTAAGAAAATAAATTTTAAGGAAAGTTAGACAGAATATGTATTAAGGCTGTGGTCTTACGGTCATCGAGTTTCTCAGGGGCGCAGGAGACGGACGGGCGGGAGTGAGAAGGTGGGCCTTAATTCTGGGCTACGCTCCGCCCTTTGTAGATAACAGACAAAGGATTTATATTCCAAACTCGTTTGTTTATTTATCTTTTGTCGAGAAGTGAATACATGAATCGAGGTTCAGTTCGTTTTAGTAAAGTAGAAAAAAAAGGAAATATTAGATGTATCTTTCTTACTAAATTCTAATAAGATCCTGACTTATTTTAGTATATGTAATAAATACTGTGACAAAAAAAATTAAATGTTGCAAAATGGTACAGCAGTTCGTAGTACAGATAGGATAATCGGCTGTACTGTACTGATGGGCCAAATTGGACACTTGTAAAGGGACACCCCTGTTTCTATAAAAGATAGGGTAAAATAATATTGGTCTCTTGCTCGATGTTTATAAGAAATCGAATGGTGAAATACAGGTGTTTTTTGAAAAAAGTGCATTTTAAAAAAATCTCCATAACTTTTTTTTTCTATTGGATAATGCTTGATTCTGTGAAAAGATTCCCGAAACAACTTTTTATGTAGAATTTGTTGGCGTAAATTAGATTTTTTATAAGCAATATTCTAATAGATACAGACAAATATTTCTTTTTCGAATGGAACACCTATACATTTTTGCATATTCGACGGGAGTTTAACCCTCCGGTGGACGCGCCTATCGTACTTACACAAATGGGCGCGTTGCGGTTTTTCCTTTCAATAGGATTTTTAATGGTTTCACAGCGAACTTAGAAATATTTTGGGAAAAAATGCGGCTAACTGCCGCATACGCGCACACCGGAGGGTTGAATTGCCTTTCCAAAAGTGTGCCACACATGATACCTTGCTTGCAATATCACTTAGCCTTTTTGGTTCAGATTATGGATTCAAACAATCTAAATTTTTTTAACATCGAGAAAAATGAGTTTAAACGTCTAATCTTCTCTCTGTATATCGTTTATGTAAATACAACCTCTGCATTTTCTCCAGATTCTCTGAAACAAATTATCGCATCTATCCCATTTTTCAAAATTTATAGGCATATTTTTAGAAAGGGAATTCTAGGCTCTCGTGTAATATGTAATAATATAGTGTTCCATTAAAAAAACACTTTTATGTATGTAGCTATTAAAATATTGCTTACAGAGAAAACTAACCTACACCGTCAAAATCTACATAAAAAGTTGCCACGAGAATGTTTTCACAAAACTAACCTTTTTCCAACAGGAAAAAAATTATGAAGACTTCAAAAATGCACTTTCTCGAAAAGCATCACCAATATCTCTGAAACCGTAAATAATCAATATGAGGTTTTCAGCATTCGATTTCTTATAAAAATCGAGCATCAGTTACCGATACTGTTTTTCCTCTATTTCTTATAGATACAGGAGTGTCCCTTGAAAAGTGAGCAATTTGACCCAGTTGTACATACTTTCTCTACTACATGTAGTGTATGTAAAGAAAAAGTTAGTGTTCAAAATTACAATATCGAACTTTATTTTCATGAGGTCGAGGTACTTATATAATAAAAAGATTAGTAAAATTATGAAATGAACTTTTCATTGATTTTAGTTTAATAAAATTCTAAAATTTTTAGAAGCAATAAAATCTGTGAATTCCAAACTCGAATAATTCTCCAAAGTATTTATCTCCAGAAATGCACAACGAAGCGGAATCGACTTACACAAAAAACTTGCTTGTTTACTTACGGCACCTACTCAACTCCGCCGGCTATACCACGTGGTCAATCAGGGCGGAGCTATCTAGCGAAATTGAAAAATATTCCCAAGTTTGTACCGTGGGAATTTCCAAAATTTCTCGCTTATGTTTTAAAATATCAAAAAACGGTAAATGGAAAAAATATATCTTGAATATTTATCTAGACATGTGAATAGCCTGTTTAAAAATGCTTCTTAATAATCTCAGTTATTAACAATAATTTATTAAATATCTCTATTCGCTTGCCAAGATTTTTCATTTTTATCCAACTTTCGTTTGAAAGTTTTCTTGATTTATCAAACGATTAACGCGAAATATTGGAACAACTTTTTCGGGCCCGAGACCACAGCCTTAAGGGTGAACAACAGGGTAAATTTTTTGAAAAATAGTTTTTTTTTCTTTGCGCAATTCGAAAGTATGTACCTTTTACAATATTGTCCTACAATATTATAACAAAATTTGTACAAATAATGGAATTATAGCTCTTTTCTGCTCGCGCGCACGAAGCCATTACTTGAATACGAACATAAACAACCATTGTCACAAAATGTTATCGATGCTATTACTCCCATTTACATGGATTTGTCCAAGACAGAGTTACTTGAGCGCTGTATAGGCGGATTTACGCAAAATTCGAATGAGAGCTTTAATGCCCTCATTTGGAAGTTCGCTCCGAAAATTTTATCAAATCAGGCAGCTATTGTACAAATTGCTACTTATTTGACGGTTTCCATTTTCAATAATGGAATGGCATCTTTATTAAAGGTGGCAAATAAAATACAAATCCAGATTAGTCCCCAAATGTACGCATATTGTACAGCTAAAGACCAACACCGTATAAGTCGAGCTCACGTGCGTTAAATTCCAAGTGTTTTAGACAATTCAGACCACAAGAAGAAAGTCGAATTATGTTCTACAAATTCTAAAGACCTTTATTATGGAGCAGGAATCGATGAATTGTGGTAACTCTTAAAATTTCCTCCATTATATAATCTAGAACTAAACTTAACTTTTTAAATGCGTTTTTTTCAAAGTAAAATTTTTTTAACCTGTTGTCACAATTTCTTTACCAACGAGAATCGCATTCAATTTTATTGAGACGTCCTCAATCTATATAAAATTCCCTTCAGTTAAGCGTACGGATTTTTATTTGTATTAATATTTGCTGCCTCTTTACCCCCTGGAAAGATTAATTATTTTATCGATTTTTTTAACTCTTTTTTTGCAGGGGTGCCATTTCAACAGCAATTATTATTTACTAAATCGGGTACGCTTAACTGAAGCTACACTAATATAGATTAAAATGACGTTTCCTTTTTTATTTTCAAATTATTTTTACACGTTTTATAGTGACAACCAACAAGATGCTTTTTTTGTTAATGCATTTGGCCATCCTCCATATATGTATTCTAAGACAGATTTTTTTTCTCTATACTTCCTAAAATAAGTTTAAACTGCGTAGTTACAAATATCAAATTCCGATTTCTCTAAAATATATGAGTGAACTGAACTAAAATCTTAATTATCGCCTTTTTTCGCGGTCTCCACCCTGTTGTTCCCCCTTAAACTAAATCACAATTAATTGATGAAAAACACAATTATTAAAAAATTATCTGAATCTAGAAATAAATTTTCTCAATTGGATTTACACTATACTTTATAGATTTTTGAAATAAACTTATAAAAATTAATCTATTATTTTAAGTTTGAGTAAGAAGCAAGTCGCTACCTTGAAAGAAAATCGACATAACTTCAAACCACTAATTTAGAGAAAAGTCCATTTAACCCATTTGCATCATAAGTGCATATATGCGCGCATTTTGCTTGAACACTATCACCAGAGCGCGCATTATATGCGTTCATTGCATTGGGCATTTAATACCAAACGAAATTTTGGTGAAAAAAACAAATTTTTCACTTTTCTGTGTGATGCAAATAGGTTAAAGATTTTAATTGAATTGTGAATTTCAAAAAGGGCTCATCTCGAATTTTTTTCAAAATAAACTTTTTCGTTCCTTTTTCATGCTTTCACATAGACTCACAATTTATGATCTAGAACAGCTCATATCAGGATATCGTACAGGTGAAATATATTTGGCTTTCAGAAATAAATTTCGAAAAGGTCTCATCTCACGGAAAAAAGGTGGTAAAAAAGAATAAAGTTTCCTTTCAAGTATCAACCTTTTATAAATTCATCTTTGACCAAGAAACACCCGGTCAAGTATTATGTCGTCCCTTTATTAAAAGCGAAAAGAACAGTGAAGTATTCGTTCTATCAAAAATGCAAAATTGTTATGCAAGCCTTCCTAAAATTGGGGAATTTCCATGCTATTCCTCTGAATTGCCCATCAGTACCTTAAAAATGAAGGACTTAGAAAAGTTAAGGCAATATATGGGGGCTTCAGAAGCCAAACAGTCTAAGTCACAAATTTACAAAAATCGTGTTAGACATGAATAAATAATATTCATTAATAGAACTGGCATTGTCAATAGTTGCAAGTTGGTGCAAAAACTTGAACACGTTTTCTTTATCGTTATTTTCTTTGACAACGGAGAATTTTTACATGAAATTCAGTGGTCAAATAGATTAAGTCCAAAGTAATAATGTCTACAGTGTATTCCCAACAAAGCAGTGCAAGTCCTAAGTGTAAGTTCAATATTTTTATTGTTAATTCATTATATCACAAAAAGGTGAACTATAATAAGGAAAATTTGCGCCATAATAATGTAATCCATATTATGTCTTGCAATATTATTGCAGCCCGTTCAGACTTGGAAAATGTAGTAACTGAACCTGAAAGCACCGCGATCGTTCATGGTAGGAATCGAAAAAGAAATGTCAGAATGTGGAAAAGAGTACTCAATTCTGCTAAAAGAACTGCTGGGAAGGCGTACATAAATAGAAATGGGAAAAATATTCCGGAAAAAAAATTTAAAGACCTTAACTGTAATTGCAGAAGAAATTGTTTTACCAAAGTTTCCACTGAAGAAAGACAGTTTATATATATAAATTTTTACAATTTAAAGAACAATATGCAACAGAATGTGTACCTAAGAGGTTTAATACACAGATCAGTTGTAAAGAGTCACCGTCGATACCGAACTTCATGAAATTAATTTAAGGAAGACCTTTCAATTTAGCAAATATTTATTAAAACCACCTATATGAAGAACCAAGACTGGTAAAAGATTTTAAAAGAAAGCAAATGTTTGTCTTGTTGAAATATATACCCCCAATCTGGCATCCTTATTATAAAAAGTTATCAACAGCTACTGATACTCGAGCTTCCAGCGTAAAACATTTCCAATCAAACGAAAGTGATACCGATGATGATTACATTAACTAAAAAATTCAGGAGGCAAAAAGACCAAGTCCCAAATTTAAATAAAAAAGTTAATTACGGGAAAATATTTAGCATTTTATGTTTCTGATTAGCTTGTTATTTCATTCTTCTAGTTCCTTTCCTTTTTTCAATGAACGAAAAAACTTTTTTAGTAATTTAATGTGGACATTTATTTTTTTAAGTTAATTTACAATAAAGCACTAAATTTCTCGATTTGTAGTTTTTAGGACTTAGACTGTTTGGCTTCTGAGCCCTTCATATACTGAAAAACTGAAAATTTTTATGAAAAAATTCTGCATTGGCCGACAGAAGCATCATCACGTGTTAATATCGAAGAAGATTTCTAATTAAAACATTTCTTTTGTTTAATTTTTAACAGATTATTTTTTATTAAATATGTTCAGTTCTAATGCAGTTTTATTACTAAAATCGTCCAAGTCCTTAGATGAAGTTCGAAAAGGATTCACTCGGGAAACAGTAAAGATAATTTTCTCCATCAAAATATCCTTTAATAATACTATTTTACTTCGTCATAACGTACCTACATTGCATCAGTAATTAAAAAAAAGTAATACTTAAATATGTCCAACAGGTTATGAGAAATTCAGTTTCTTTTGTCTCCTGAAAAAAACTTAGTTTTCGGAGATGAGCCCTTTTCGAAATTCGCAATTCAATTAAACTTAATGGAATAATGTAGCTTACGGCAATAAGATCAATTAGTATTATACAGTGAACGCTCTATATAAGCAACCTCCCTATAAGCAACATTCTTTATAAGCAACCTCTATACAAGCAACTTTTCTTGGTTTAACTCATCTCTATAAGCAACTTATTTTTTTAAAGCCAAATGTTTAACTTAAGTTTAGGCCAATTTAGAAGTAAAATCAGCTGTTCACAACAACATAATCTCAACTTGTAAAAAATTCTGTTATTAGAATATGTTTGAGCTTTATGCTGCCAGTATTAAAGTGAATTTCTGTTAAAACAAAGGACTGTTCTAACGAATATGAAGTTGCTAAATCTACAATAAGTAGAGTAAAAGAAAATTTAGAAGAATATACGTCCAAAATCTATGTATATCAGAGTAAGATTAAGCGAATGAAGACAAAATATAGTGAAATCGACGATACAGTCTTTTCTTGGTTCTAGGAACGGCGACAATTAACACGTTGAGTGCCATGTCAGTCATCGATGACAGACACCGAGCTTTCCGTTCAGGCAGCGTCAGTTATCAGTAACTGACACAACTTTTCGTGACTGACATCAGTGACTGACAGTAGAAGACGTTATAAAACCTCGTGGCACTCAACGTGTTAAATGATATAGTTTGAAATGAATGATAAAATTAAAAGCAATCGAAGCAAATAGATTAAATAATGGACTTGAAACATTTGTCCATTGAAGTGATGTTAGCAAGTAAAATTTGAAAAACGTTACGGTATCCAAATTTTGCAATGTGGGGGTAGCTAATTCTAGCTAGCTAATTTAAAAATAAATTTAAAAATTATATTGCTGAAAATGGCTTTTTGCCTGAACAAGTATATAATTGCGAGGAAATTAGTCTCGTCTATAAAAGCTTGCCCAATAAAACTAACGTTATTCTACACAGTTTAATTATTAAAAGAAATAAATAAAAATATTTTCCAAACGGTTAGCATTTTTATACTCCTTTTTTCCTTATAAGCAACTTTTCCCAATAAGAAACTTTTTTATTGAAATTGGTTCAAATGAGTTGCTTATATAGAGCGTTCACTGGATTTACTTTGTTTCTAGTAATCTAGTATCTGATTTATACTTAGAAATAATTTTTTGTATACATTTTCTCTTCTAACTACAGTCGAACCTTCTTAATCCAACTTAATTCGTTAATTCGTCAATTTGCTTAACATTCAAGACCATGCTTGTTCGTCTTAGTACAGGCAAATATTAAAGATATTCTTGAGTGAAGTTTTAAAGATAAATCATTTTTGAGTTTAGAGACTGTTTATTTCAGTTTAAATTTTATTAAGTTAGAAGGGTTAACGAAGTACTAATGTACATTACGACTTATTAAAGTTGAGGTTGAGAGAATTTTACAAGGTTAAATTCGGTAAAAAAATGTTCAGTTTGGGATTTTTTTTTAATTATGTATGAATAATTAGAACAAATTTTATAAATTTGCTAAAAAGTACATATTTTACTCTGTCATTTTTTAGATCTTCTTTTTCATAATTCCTACATATAAACCCAGTGAGTTTTTAAAGGTTGATCAAGTTTTGTAAGGTTATGATACATTCAAACATGTTTCTAGCTTCAAAAATTATTTAAATTTTTTGATAATAATTAGAACAAATATGATACCTTAAGTGAAAAGTAGACAACTTAATCTATCTTTTTTGAAATTCCCTTTTATAAATTCGTATAAATAAATCCAATATGAATTTTGAAAATTGATAAATATTTGATATATCATCGTCGGTATTCTTTCTTTTTAATTTTTTAGTAATAGTTAAAACAAATTTGATGGCTTTACTAAGAAATAGACATTTTAATACATCATTCCATAGTGTTTTCTTTCTTCAATTCTTACAAATAAATTCAGTATGATTTTTTAGAGTTGACCAACGTTTTATAAGATTATACTAGGTTCAATCAAAAAAATTTCGGCATTTTTAGAAATGTTTAAAAATTCATTAAGAATAATTGGAATAAGTACGATTAGTTTACTAAGAAATAGACATTTTAATCTATCTTAAATACAATAGAACCTCGCTAATCCTAACATTAAAGACATTCTTAAGTTAAGTTTTGAAGACAAATTATTTTTAAGTTTAGAGATTCTTTATTTTACTTTAAATCCCCGATTTTCTCTATTATTATATCTGTATTAATCTTATTCAAAATTCTATAAGGTTATATTAGGTTCGGTCAAAAAATTTTGGTAGCTTTGGGAATTTTTAAAAATTCTTTGAGAATAATTAGAACAAATACGATTAATTTACTAAGAAATAGACCTTTTAATCTGTCTTAAATACAATAGAACTTTCCTAACCCAACAAGCATTAAAGATCGGCCCTGTTCTTAGGTTAAGTTTTGAAGACAAATTATTTTTGAGTTCTGAGATTCTTTATTTTACTCTAAATCCACGATTTTCTCTACTGTTATATCTGTATTCATCTTAAACAATATTACTAAAAAATGCTAATTACAGCAAGTGGAATTTAACTTTAAATACAAATTCAGTCAAAAAAAAAATGAAGATTATTTAAATCAAAAAGCACTAAGAAAAATTAATTTCCAAGTTATTGTAGAAATCGTGTTAACTTTGAAGATAAATTCGAATTTTGTGATACGAATTATTTCTCAAAATAATGTCAACTAATTTTTCAACTCAACAGTTAATCTTCATACTTAAAAAAAAATTTAACCAACTTACCTTTTTCTTCTCTTCCGGTTGAATACTACTCCTATTCCTAAATATATCCATAACTTTCATCATAGTTCCCCTATTCGTTGAAGCAGCAGTTACAGTATGATAGTACTGAGTATGTGGACCATCTTTAACAGGATGTGCAGATCCATCTCTTGGTGCTTTCGGTTTAGGAGCATGCATCAAACCGGTATGCTACAATAAAAGAAATTTAATTAGTCAAAAAAAAACTAATTCTTTATTACAATACTTACCACCATGGCACTTCTCATAGTAGCCATTAAAGCCAACCCTTTCTTCTTACTGGCATCAGATTGCGATCTTCCTCTCAACGCATCAAGCATTCCCGGTTTTTTAGGCGAGTGCAGCTCATCTCCGGATTTCCGCCTTTCAGCCGAACTCGATCTCGAAGCCGAACCACTCCTGCTACCTTTATCCTTTTTCTTCTCCTTCTTTTCAGATTTTCCATCTTTCTTACTGTCGGATTTCTTGTCCTTAGATTTTTTGTTCTCGGATTTTGATCCCCACGTTCCCGATCGAGGTCTTGGAAGCGGTTGCTCGATGTCATCGTTTGTGGTGGTTGGTAGTGGTTGTGATCCCAATTCCTAGAAAATACAAAAATTATAAATGAGATTGGAGGAAGATGTTTTCATTTTTTAGTAGAGTTAATATTGATTGTGAAACGAAACGAGAAATCTTACTTTTTATATCTGTTGTTTTATAAGAAGCTTTTATAAAGCTTTAAAAGGAAAGGAAATTGTATTGAAAATTTTATTTGAATTCGTATTGTAATTATAAAGTTCAAGGGTAAAATCTGAGGAGAATAAAAAAAATAAACTTAATAATAACGTATTTTTTTTTTATTAAAATGTAAGTTGTAAAATTAAAACTAATTTTGGATTTAATATATTTGAAAATAACGGTATAAAATTCGATCACCCCACTTAATAACCTTACAATGTTAATAACCCATCAAATATTTGCCTATTATCGACCAGAAATAACCAAAAATAGACGTAACACGACCAGACACGACGTATTTATTTAATTATTACCTAATTAACACTCCCAACGGAGGAATGCAACAGCTTCGTTTCTAAATATAGACGACCACTAAATATTATTAGCGCGTTAAGCGATTTCCTATTGTATACAGAGCCGATCAAAAACACATATCTTACGCACATATTTTAGGCACATATTTTAGGCACATCCAAAAGCTATCATACCTTCCGTCTATCGGAAAAATAAACCTCGTCTTGAACACAATCCTCCAGGTCTCGAAGAAACCTCGAGGCGAACGCTGCCATCTTAAAGAAGACAAGTGTTTGTTCTATTTTATTTTAAATCTGTCCCTGGCGGATTGTGTGCAGTGACTGTCCCCCAGCGATCTCCACGAGTCGCCGCCACCACAAGTGGGGGATGATTGTGGAGACCAGGGAACCTCGGCGACGGGAAGAATGCGCGGCGTGCGGTAATCCGTCATTGGATGCACACACGAACGCCATCGGGAAGTGCAGGGCGCCGCTTAGACTGTGTCGATATCTCGCGGGGGGCCACATGCGAAGGAGGGTGAGTTGGTGGGTATGCGTGTTCGGTACTTGGTACTCTCCTCTTTCGGGAACTTGCGCAGACGTCCCCGTTTTTCTGACAACCGTGACTTATTGTGCATCCCGCTGACCGAAATACCAAAGTTACGATCGAGATTATTATGAAGGAGATGAAAAGACGGAGAGGAAAGAGAATTTTAATGAAAGATTTTTAAACGAAGCTGTTTTCATATTTAAATTTTTTAGGCAAATGAAATAGATTTGTAAATATTAATGATTAGAATTTGTATAACATAAAAAACTCATTAGATCATTCAAAAATTAATTTGCAATTACCGATGGAAATCCAGGAAATCTTATGACACCAAAAATTTTTTTGGTGTGTCACACTTTGGACTTGTCAGTTAATTGCCATTTAATTAATGTTAAAACTTCGAACTAAATAAGGATTACAACCTGATACTATAACCTTCATTTTAAAAGCCTAACATTTAACCCTTAAAGGTCTTTTTTCTTGATACTTGAGTTTAGCTAAAAATGAGTCTACTTTTTTTAATAATTTCGAAAAATATCGGTTGCCTAAAATCAGGAGACTTTTAGTTGAAAAGTAAGCAGCTATATTCCTTATTTTTGATTGTGTAAAACTGAAGAACAATTTTTGGTGGAATTCTTAAAATTTTTTAAAGATTTTGGTGGAATTTTCAAATGTTTTTAAAGATTTTGGTGGAATTGTTCTCAAATTTAATAATTCTTGGTGGAATTATTCTTAATTTAATAATCTTTTGATAGATTTTTTTCAATATTAGTAATTTCGTAACCTTGGTGGAATTTCTGTAAATTCAATAAGTTGTTGGTGGAATTGTTCTGAATTTTTGGTAATTTTTAGTGGAATTTTCAAAATTTTTTAAAGATTTTGGTGGAATTGTTCTCAAATTTAATAATTCTTGGTGAAATTATTCTTAATTTAATAATTTTTTGGTAGAATTTTTTCTATATTAGTAATTTTGTAACCTTGGTGGAATTTCTGTAAATTCAATAAGTTGTTGGTGAAATTGTTCTGAATTTTTGGTCATTTTTGGTGGAATTTTCAAAATTTTTTAAAGATTTTGGTGGAATTGTTCTCAAATTTAATAATTCTTGGTGGAATTATTCTTACTTTAATATTTTCTTTGTAGAATTTTTTCAATATTAGTAATTTTGTAACTTTGATGGAATTTCTGTAAATTCAATAAGTTGTTGGTGGAATTGTTCTCAATTTTTGGTCATTTTTGGTGGAATTTTCAAAATTTTTTAAAGATTTTGCTGGAATTGTTCTCAAATTTAATAATTCTTGGTGGAATTATTTTAATTTAATAATTTTTTGGTAGAATTTTTTCAATATTAGTAATTTTGTAACCTTGGTGGAATTTCTGTAAATTCAATAAGTTGTTGGTGGAATTGTTCCGAATTTTTGGTCATTTCTGGTGGAATTTTCAAAATTTTTTAAAGATTTTGGTGGAGTTGTTCTCAAATTTAATAATTCTTGGTGGAATTATTCTTGATTTAATAATTTTTTAGTAGAATTTTTTCAATATTAGTAATTTTGTAACCTTGGTGGAATTTCTGTAAATTCAATAAGTTGTTGGTGGAATTGTTCTGAATTTTTGGTCATTTTTGGTGGAATTTTCAAAATTCTTTAAAGATTTTGGTGGAATTGTTCTCAAATTCAATAATTCTTGGTGGAATTATTCTTAATTTAATAATTTTTGGTAGAATTTTTTCAATACTAGTAATTTTGTAACCTTGGTGGAATTTCTGTAAATTCAATAAGTTCTTGGTGGAATTGTTTTGAATTCTTGGTCATTTTTTGTGGAATTTTCAAAATATTTTAAAGATTTTGGTGGAATTGTTCTCAAATTTAATAATTCTTGGTGGAATTATTCTTACTTTAATAATTTTTTTGTAGAATTTTTTCAATATTAGTAATTTTGTAACCTTGGTGGAATTTCTGTAAATTCAATAAGTTGTTGGTGGCATTGTTCTGAATTTTTGGTCATTTTTGGTAGAATTTTTAAAAACTTAATAAGTTTTTGGTGGAATTTTTGTCAATTTTATTGGTTTTTGGTGGATTTTTTAAAAAATTCAGTAAGTTTTTGGAGGAATTGTTAAAAAAATGTTGAACTTTGGTCGAATTTTTACCAATTTACGAAGTTTTTGGCGGAATTTTTAAAAAATTCAGTAAATTTTTAGTAGAACTGTTCCCAATTTTAGTATTTTTTGATGGAATTGTTCTCAATTTAACCAATTTTTGGTGGAATTTTTAATTTTTTCTTGGATTTTAATACAATTTATAGGAATTTAATAAATTGTTGGCGAAACTAGTTTTCACAAAAATATATATCAGGTTGGAAAAAAATCCATTATTTATACATGTATCTAAAAAAAAAATAACTAACAAAGATAACTGGATACAATTTATATGCAAAATATGAAAATCTAAACCTGGAACACATTTAAGAAGATGTTTTAAATTGCATCACATAATAATTACAAATTAAATTACTAGTAGTACAAAATTTTAACAAAAAATTGTTGTTGATAATTAAATGTTTTTCCTTTTTTATTTTCTTGACAACACTCTGAAGTAAATTTTGAATGAGAAAAGATATGCTAAGTGAATTCATAAATTTCGGGGCACCACGCTAGTAATTCTCTCGAATATCGATAATAATTGTAATGTTGGTTACATAATTATCTATTTGTATAACCCAAAGACAATTTTTCTTTTCATACTCATATCCAGAACGTTTGCATTAAGAAGCTCCTAGAAAAACAAGCCAAAATAACAATGAAAACTATTAGATTACTTGTGTAGATATTTCAAACATAAAATTTATTGTGGTCAGATGTCATGTCCACAATGTCTAGATATAGGGCTCAACAAAAAAGCAATGTGATATCCATAACGTCTAGATAAAGAACTTTTAAGGGTTAAAAAACATAATTTTTAATCCAATACATGATAGAAAGCGAAGAAAATTAAAAATAATTTAAGATAGAACAATTAATTAATGACGCATACATCTTTCACCGCACAAATTATAATATTTATTATTTATACTATTTCTAGTTTTCCGGATCATCAAACAATCCCACTGTATATTTTAAAACACTCACAATAGTTTTTGAAACTGGCATTTTGCCTAAATATGTCAGACTAAAAGTACTAACTACTTATAAAGTTTCCATTGCAATTTTGTTAAAAGTCCTACCATGATTACCATAAATCCGACTGCATAAGCATTCATCAATTTTAATTTCTTGTTAGCGAACCGTTAGTGGAGAATTCCTGACCTCCGAGACTCTTCATCAAACCTCGATTAATATTGATGAACATTTCAACAACCGGCAAATACGATTTGAAAGGTAACCGGTTATTTAAATCGTTCTGTTAAAGGATAGTTTTTATTGAAGGGGACACATGATTCATTTCATTTGAAAAAAGTTTTATTTCCGCGTGAGGTTTTTAAATTAAATATTAAAATAATTTAAAGTTATTAAATTAATATTAACTGTAATTAAAAATTATGAATAAATTTCATTTTCAACTGAAACATTCTAATTTATAGAGAAATTATGATTAATAATTTAGCGCGTTAGACAACCAATATGACATGAAGCTATTTGAAATAATCTAAATTTTCGGTAATTTAAAATAATTGATATATTGATATAAAAATAAAAGTGATTCTTATCATATCGATGAGTTTTTAACAAAACATCGTATGTGACAAGCAGTAAATAATGTCTCTATTTGAAGCAATAAATAAAATTTAATCAGTTGAAATTATTTTCATTTCATTACTTATTTAATAATTTTAAATTCATTTAGAAAAATTTCTTATATTTTTGTAGATAAATTATTATTAATAATTAGTATCTATTAATTATTTGACTAACTAGTTTTTTTACAAAACTTCATATTCTCGTTGCATTTTAGCATATCATTTTACCTATAGAACATTTTTAAATTTTTTGTAACATAATGCCAATTGAGTCAAATTTTAAAAAAACTTCTTGTATTTTTGTAGATATTTATTAATCACCTAACTAATTTTTTAAAAAGTTTCATATCCTCGTTACATTTTATAATATCAGTTTACCTATAGAATATTTTTATTTATTATTATTATTATTATTTTGTAACATAATGCCAATTGAGTCAAATTTTAGCCGAAAATCTAACAAATGGATGTTAATTTCTTGCACACCTTGACTTTGTTTCATCTGATCTGATCTCCGATGATAATTTACCGAAACTATTTATATGAATAATTAATAAAGACCAGTGAAAATTGAACAAGTTTTTGAATTACAAGATGTTTGTTTGTGAACAAGAAAATCTGAAGGATTTTACATTGAAATAAGTGGTGAGTTAATTTTTTACGTCAGGAGAAAATTGATTTCAGTAAAGTTTCCTTAAAATATTGTTTTAGAAACTGTACAATCATTTGACAGGAAATTAAAGCAAGAATTTTTTACTCATCTTTATCTCTGATGATGGCTATAAGCCAAAACTATTTAAAGAATAAATTTTTACTCACAAATATTGTATCAAAAACCCATCAATGTTCCTTAAAAACTAAAAGAATCATATCACATGAATTTAGAAAGGGAATTTTTAGTCATCTTTATCTCTGATGAAAGCTTAAAGCTAAAACCAGTTATACAGCAGATTTTTAAAAATACGCTTTTCTCTATTATCAGTAAAATTTTCAAAAACCCATCGAGAAGATATTAGTTGAGAACAAAAAATCTAATAAATAATACTTTAAAATAAAGTGGTGATTTATTATACAGAAAAAATCGATTTCAGCAAAATATGATCTATGTCACTCATTAATCTTGTGGCCAAAACCCTTAAACTTTACATAAAAGACTAAAACAATGACACAAATTTCGAGGGGAATTTTTAGCCACCTTTCTCTCTGACGATGGCTATAAATCAAAATTAGTTTCATTTTTGTATAAAAATATTTGTTCTAACGTTTATCCGAAGTTGGATCGTTTAAATCAAAGAACGGTGATGGTGGTCGGCCTAGATCAGTTTGTACTCCCGACGCAGAACTTAACATTTTAAGACGAATTGAAGAAAATCCTGGTACTAGTACTAGAAGACTCTCTACTGAAACAAATATTAATTTTTCCCTAATTTGGAGAATTTTACCGGAGCAGCAATTGCACCCATACCATATTCAAAGGGTACAGGCTCTAGCTGTGCCTGATTATGCCGCACGACTGGTGTTTTGTCGAAGCATGTTGACAAAAGTCGCGGAGAACCCAAATTTTGTTACGAAAATTTTATTTACAGACGAAGCTGGTTTCACGAGAAATGGCATTTTTAATTTTCATAATAGCCATGTTTGGGCCGACGAAAATCCGCATGCCGTTGTTGAATCGAATCATCAACACCGATTTGCAATCAACGTTTGGCTTGGTGTGTTAGGAGACCATCTGATAGGACCTTGTTTCCTGCCTAACCGTTTGACTAGTCAATTGTACCTTGACTTTTTGCGGAATACATTACCACTGCTGTTAGAAGATGTGCCCCTCAACCACAGAATTAATATGTGGTTGATGCACGATGGAGCTCCTGCGCATTACGGAGTCTTGGTCAGAAATTATCTAAACGAAAATTACAATGGCAGGTGGATAAGGCGAGGAGGTCCAATTGCATGGCCCCCTAGATCTCCCGACCTCACTCCACCCGATTTTTGCATTTGGGGGTATTTAAAGACATTAGTTTATTCAAGTCCTGTGAATAATTTAGATGAGTTGCGAGAACGAATTGAACATGCCTGCCAGACTGTTCGTATAAATCCGGGACTCTTTGAAAGAGTGCGGCGTTCACTTTTACGGAGATGTGAAATGTGTATACAAATGGAAGGAGGACATTTTGAACATCTTCTTTAAGAATCATTAATTTGTAATAATTAAAATGTATTTATACTGATATTTGAGTGTAAATTATTTTATTTTGAAAAACGTAATTAGGAAACGGCTGATTTTTGGACTTATGTTTATTTTGACTTTTTTGTTTGTACTGATGAGATCTATAAGTGGGCCAAATATTCGAACGTATTTTTTAAACACCCTGTAGATGCAAAAAAACACGAGTCTTTAACATATTTGGAATTAAATAACGTAGCAAATAAATTTTGATCTACAAAACTTCATTTGGCATCCCAATTTATCACCTTTCCCATTCAAAATGCATTTTAAATTTTTTCAATATCTCAATTTCTTCATGAAAAAAATCTTTTTTTTTTTGTAACCCCCAATCGTAGTCGTCGGTATAGTAAGCAATGATTTGGTAGTAGTCTCACAAAAATCGTTTTCTCTTTAATTCAAATAAACCTTCTACTTTCCCAACCCAACTTATGGAGTTATATTTCCTTTTCAAATCTCGGCAATAGTACGTCATTATTCTTTCATCCCATCTACACTCATGTTTTGTGTCAAAATGTGCACAAATATAACAAAATTCATTACTTTTTTAACACAGTTGCCTTTTGAAATCATCGTTATCTGCAAACTAACTAATTGTACAGTTACGCATGCTAAAATGATTGGCCAAAAAGTGATGTTATAGAATTTATATTTAAGAAGAAATGAAGATATTCGAAAAATTCAAAATACAATTAAAATGGAAACAGTGATGCGTTCAGATGCCGCATGGAATTTTATGAATAATAATGTATTCGCTGTTATTCAATCCCAAACATGTTTAAAAACTGAGTTTTTTTTGCATCTTTAGGTTAGAATATTTCAAAAACTTGATGTGATATAACAATTTTGAGGCCAAATTTAAGTTCAGCCCAAATTATTGGGAAACTATTGTCTGATCTATGGGTCTAAAAAATATTTGCCAATGTAATTGATTACAAACTTTATTTTATTAGACAATCATATTAATAATCCTTAAATGACAATAGTTAATTTGAAATAAGATAATAATAGAAATATTTCCTTCGAATGAAGGTTGAAAATTAATCAACATGAACCAGTTACCATACGCATTAAGACGGCACAATTACTTAATAGCGCGCTAATTAAAACCATCCCATCCCGTTTCGTCATTTGTATTAGATGGACGCGGGCGGGTTTGCATGCCATTAGCCAAATTACAAACCCATTTCGTCCAATTAATCAAGTCCCTCGTTAAGACTCGACCCTATACTCATTTTTATCCATCCAACTACTCGACCTTCTACTTTAAAACCTTCAAGTTCTAACGACATAAAGACTCAATCATATCCTCCATCATCATATTTTTTGTACAAAACTTGGAGAATATTAATGTGAAATATTTTCCACTTTACAACCTTCAACTTCTAACGACATAAAGACTCAATCATATCCTCCACCATCATATTTTTTATACATAACTTAGAGAATATTAACGTGAAACATATTCCACTGCTCTCCATCTGTAAACTCGTAAAGTACGCACGTGAATTCGCGATGGTCGATTTGAATACATCGCGTACACGCCGCTAAATTTGCATAAGTTTACACAATGTTATCGGGTTCTGGCAGTACGTAAAGTGCAGGGAACAACATTACGGAACGGCAGATGCGTCATCATGTGTATGCATGACACAAAGCGCGGTTTGGTGGGCGGCAAGTGATGATGAATGAATAAACAACGAGCTATCCCAACACGCGAATATAACTTTATACCTACGTCGTCATATCGAGGCTACTTGTAATTTAAATAAAGCAATACGTAGGCGTGTTAATAACCTTTTTCTTAAAGGAAATTTTTAATTTTTATCAATTTTTGAAAATTCATATCTCAAAAATTAATTATTAAGACTTGAAATTTTATGAGGATTTAAATTGAAACTTAATGTTTATTTTTACCAAAAATGATTTTTTTTTTCAACTTTTAGTTTTCCTCTAAGGAGAGAAAATTTCTCTTAATGTTGATTAAAACTTGCCAATTTATAAAAATTCATATCTCAAAGAGTAATTATTGTTGAGATTTGAAATGTAATGAGGATTTAGATTGAAACTTAATCTTTATTTTTACCAAAAATGAATTGTCTACAACTTTTAGTTTTTCCTTCAGGAGAGAAAATGTAACTTAATATTCTTAAGTGAAATTTTTAAACATTTAAAAAATTAGGCTACGTCCTAAAAATATACCGTATAACAATTTTTTCTCGCAACATAGCAAATTCCATAAGTTAATACAGTGCAATAGGATTTCCTGATGTAAGACAAGGACGAAATGTATATTAGATTAATCGTAATAATTGTCGTTACTATACATACACTTATGTATTTGTAACTAAATTTACATTCTGTTGAATTTTGCTTCAAATACTGTCGACTAAATAGTGCGATGTTGTACACTCCACAAGAGAAAACACAGATAATTAAATGGGTTTACGGTGGCAACTCACAAACAATCAGAAATACGGTTCATTTATTTGTTGAACGTTTTGAGAACCGGCCAATTCCACATTTTTCCACAATATCGAGGATTGTAAGAGCATTTAAAGAGAATGGGTGTGTTGCAGATGCAGACAATAGGTGCTATAGAAGAGAAGAAAGAGCTTCTACAGAAAACAAGCAAATACGCGTCATAATGATTTGCGCTATTGCCGAAGAAGAATCATCGAAATTTAGCCTTCAAATTGCTACAGAAGTCGGTACCAACAAACTGTTCGATAGGTACTCAGACGACATGGATACAAATCGTACAAGATATCAACACGTCACCAGATATTTCCTGACGATGAGATCCAAGGATATTCTGCGAAACGATGATGGAACGTGCAAACGAAAATCCAAATTTTTTAACTAATATTTGTTTTGTGAATCGACGTTTACTAGGAAGGCACAATCCTGCTGTTATTAAATTTTGGAGTAGAGAGAATCCATCGAATGGACTTCAGAACTCAATATCCAACAAAGCTGAAAGTGTGGGCTGGTGTCCTTGGAGATCATATTGTTGGACCTTTCTTTATTGAGGGCAATTTGAATGGACCAATTTGGATCTCCTTCAGGAGGAAATCACTCCAGCTTTGACGCAACTTAAATCGACTTAAACCAAATATGGTATCAGCAGGATGGCTGTCCTATGATATGGCTGATCTGCGACAATTTTTAAATATCACTTTTTCAAATCGTGTGATTGGTAGAAGAGGCAACATCAGATGGGCAACCAGGTCGCCCGATTTAACTGTTTATTTCTTCGTTTGGCCATACGTAAAACAGAAAGTGTACAACCACGTAAGAGCTGAAGATTTGGAACATCTAGGATTATAAATACACTACCGGCGAAAAGTTTAGACTCACCCTCATGATATAGGGATATTAATAAATAAGACGAGTTTAATGACATGAATTCCCATTAAGCAATTATATTTCCAGAAAAAAATAGTTTAGGAACAAAATACAATGTAAAATTTCATATACAGACTATGATTTTTTCCCAATTTTTGACTCTTCAAAATATCCCCCTTTTGCTTTTACTACAGCCGCGCATATTTTCGGCATTCTCGCAATCAATTTTTGCAAAGTTGTAACTGGGATTTTATTCCAACAAACTTGCAAAGAGCCCCAAAGTACTTTATGATTGGTTGGTTGCATTTTTCGCACATTCCGGTCTAATTCGTCCCATAACAGTTCAATGGGATTGAGATCAGGGGATTGAGACGGCCACTCCATGTATTTTAGCATTTTTCCCTTCTCTTTGTTCCCTATGTAGTTCCTGCACAATTTTGACGAGTGCTTAGGATCATTATCTTGCTGGAAAATAAATCCTTTACCCACGAGTCTCTGCTCACATGGAAAAGCATGATATTGTAAAATTGCGTGATATTCCTTTTGATCCATAGTGGGGTCAATTTTTACGAGATCTCCGATTTTACTTCCGGCAAAACAGCCCCAAACCATGACGGATTTGGCCCCAAACCATGCTTCACTGTTGGCATTATACATTGACTCGTCATACGTTCGCCAACCAAACGACGAACATATTGCCTGCGTTTTCCACCGAAAATCTCAAACTTTGACATTGTTTGGGAAAATTTTACATTGTATTTTGTTCCTGAACTATTTTTTTCTGGACATATAATTGCTTAATGGGAATTCATGCCATTAAACTCGTCTTAATTATTAATATCCCTACATTATGAGGGTGAGTCTAAACTTTTGGCCGGTAGTGTATGTTTGGAAGCATTACGCCTGTTATGCTTCATAAAATAAGAAGGAACTTCTACGACAGATTAGGGTACCGTTTAGCAGTGCAAGGATCTGCATTTGAACACTTCTTATAAATTACTTTAGATGCCTCAAGTAATTTACAATAAGTACACATTTTCATTTTTATGATTGTACGAGTTATTTACTGTTAATTTTGTCGTTTCTTATAAGAAAGTGCCCTTTGTATGAAGTTTGTATTTATTTATTAAATTTAACTCGTGTTCTTGCAACAACCTTAACAATTTGTACAGTGTGCATTTCAGTAACAATTTTTTAACAGTTTTATTAACCGATATGTCAGGCAATCTGTCAAAAGCATAACTTGTGCTTTTGACCTGGCATTATATAGGCATAGTAACAACGATTATTACGATTCGACTGCTATATAAGTTATCTTTGTCTTTCTTAAAGAAATCCTAATGTACTGTATTAACCTGTGGACTTTGCTAAATACTACCTCTGTCCCATAATAAGTGACCGATATGGTGGAAATTTAAGTCCCAAAATAAGTGTCCGTTTTAAAATAAAAAAGCTTATAATTTTTTTTCAAGATTTTTTTAATATCAAACGTCCAAAATTGTTAAGAAATATATTTATAACTTTACAAAACTGTGTAAGAGTAATAATAATACTACTTAATTACTGCTACTAATCTTTGCCTGAATAATGGTACACACTTTGTAAATAATGGTACACACTTTAACGCGCTTCCTGGTTTAGGTTAGGCCTTTTTGGTTGAGGCACAACTTCAAAAACTCCTCGACGGTCCATTATGTAACCACTCCGGTACTTTAAGAAATAACAAGACGACGTATGAGTTATAAATCACTACATAAAAGTTAAGTAAACGCTTTTAAATTTTTTAGCAACATTCATGTATCAGTTTTAACTTAAGTCTCTTGATAGAATACAAGATTGCAACCGACATTTCGAAATAACGTTAAGATTCAGGAAATACCAAAATCGGACACTTATTATGGGACAGAGGGAGTAAATTATAAAAGATCTAAAGGTCCCTTATAAATAATTGCCTTAAGGGGGAACAACAGGGTGGAGACCACGAAAAAGGCGATAATTAAGATTTTATTTTGGTTCACTCATATATTTTAGAAAAATCGGAATTTGATATTTGTAATTACGCAGTTTAAACTTATTGTAGGAACTAGAGAGAAAAAAAGTGTCTTAGAATACATGTATGGAGGGTGTCCAAATGCACTAACAAAAAAAAGGATCTTGTTGGTTGTCACTATAAAATGTGTAAAAATAATCTGAAAATAAAAAAGGAAACGTCATTTTAATCTATATTAGTGTAGCTTCAGTTAAGCGTACCCGATTTAAAAAATAATAATTGCTGTTAAAATAGCACCTCTGCAAAAAAAGTGTTAAGAAAATCGATAAAATAATTAATCTTTCCAGGGGGTAAAGAGGCAGCAAATATTAATACAAATAAAAATCCGTACGCTTAACTGAAGGGAATTTTATATAGATTGAGGGCGTCTCAATAAAATTTGAATGCGATTCTCGTTGGTAAAGAAATTGTGACAACAGATGAAAAAAATTTTACTGTGAGAAAAACGCATTTAAAAAGATAAGTTTAGTTCTAGATAATATAATGCAGGAAATTTTAAGAGTTACCACAATTCATCGATTCCTGCTCCATAATAAAGGTCTTTAGAATTTCTAGAACATAATTCGACTTTCTTCTTGTTGTCTGAATTGTCTAAAACACTTGAAATTGAACGCACTTGAGCTCGACTTATACGGTGTTGGTCTTTAGCTGTACAAAATGCGTACATTTGGGGTTCAATCTGGATTTGTATTTTATTTGCCACCTTTAATAAAGATGCCATTCCATTATTAAAAATGGAAACCGTCAAATAAGTAACAATTTTCACAATAACTGCCCGACTTGATAATATTTTCGGAGCGAACTTCCAAATGAGGGCATTAAAGCTCTCATTCGAATTTTGCGTAAATCTGCCTATACAGCGCTCAAGCAACTCCGTCTTGGACAAATCCATATAAATGGGAGTAATAGCATCGATAACATTTTGTGACAATAGTTGTTTATGTTCGTATTCAAGTAATGGCTTCGTGCGCGCGAGCAGAAAAGAGCTATAATTCCATTATTTGTACAAATTTTGTTATAATATTGTAGGACAATATTCTAAAAGGTATATACTTTCGAATTGCGTAAAGAAAAAAAAAACGATTTTTCAAAAAATTTACCCTGTTGTTCCCCCTTAAATAATTTTAATAACAGCGTTAATTTTCTAGATTGTTAACATAATGATTTATATTATCGCTTACTTGTTATTATACTTTTGCATAATTACACCTACAACAGTTATAAATATTCTGCACTCAATTTACAAAGACCGTTTGTACATAATAACACCATCATAATTGGTATGGCGGTTAATAAGGATATGGATTCTAGACGGTTTGCATTAAACGGCACAGTCATGCAATGGAACACGTGACCGCACGTTCTTGGAAGTGGGAAAACGGTTCCATACGCGGGAACGGCTTTGAATTGGAGCCGTAATTAAATAATTCTGCTGAACGTTTACGCCCGGGGCTTTCCAATAATCCCATAATAAACGAAGACTGATAGTTCGTTCTTTCCGAGAACGCCCCGCAGCTATTTTCAATGACTGTAATTTGTGTCAATCATAATGAATCTTTTTATTGTATAATGAGCGAAATGTTAAAAATTAGAAACATGAAGAGTATTTTTTTTTATTTTTGTTTAATTTATAGATTAAGAATGGAAGATTTCAAATTATATATAATAAAGTTTTAACTTCTAAATGCCTCTACGAAGTTTGTCAACCCCTGAAATGTCTCTCGATGAAATTTGCCCACCCTTGAAGTCTATTTGAAAAATCGAGGTTTTAGTTCTCCTTGAATCGGGTTTCTATGAAGTTTGTCAATCCCTAAAATGTCTCTCAACAAGGTTTGCAAATCCTTAAAATGTCTCGACAAGTTTTACCCACCCCTGAAGTCAAATCGAAAAATTGAGAGTTTATTTATCCTTTAATCGGGTTTGTACGAAGTTTGTCAACCTCTGAAATGTCTCTCGACGAGGTTTGTCCACCCTTGAAATACCTTTGAAAAATCGAGGATTTACTTATCCTTGAATCGGAGTTTTCCGAAATTTGCCAACCCCTGAAATGTCTTTCGACGAGTTTTGCCCACCTCTGAAATCAGTTTAAAAAATCGAGGGTTTACATATCCTTGAATCGGGTTTCTACAAAGTTTGCCAAATTCCTGAAATATCTCTCGACAAGTTTTGCCAACCCTTAAAATGTATTTCGACGAGGTTTGCCCACCCTTAAAGTCCGTTTGAAAAATCGAAGGTTTACTTATCCTTAAATCGAGTTTATCAATCCCTAAAATGTCTCTCGATTAGGTTTGTCCATTCCTGAAGCCCGTTTAAAAAATTAGAGTTTACTTATTCTTGAATCGGGTTTCTACGAAGTTCGCAAACCTTTGAAATATCTCTTCGACGAGGTTATCCCACCCCTGAAGCCCGTTTGAGAAATAGAGGGTTTACTTATCCTTGAATTTGGTTTCTAGAAAGATTGACAATCCCTAAAATGTCCCTCAACAAGGTTTGTCAACTCCTAAAATCTCCCTCGAAGAGGTTTTCCCACCCCTGAAATCCCATTTTCCTTTTCGAAGATTGTCCACCCCTGATAGTTGAGTGTCAAACCACGTCTTTATCAATAAAATGTTAACTAGTTAATTTTAATAAATTTAAAAGAAATAAATCCAATAAACTTTTAGTTATAATCGAATGTTAATAAATAATAGTATTCATTAAAATTCCATTTATAAATTACGTATGAATTTTTTGTCAATAATTACAGTAATAAACAGCAATGAAAATAACCAGTTTCACAAACACCTTATTACTTTAAACATTTGTCAACTTTAATTCAACTCGCAACATAAAAATAATCAACCAACAAACAAGTTCTAAAATTACCATCAGTTCGAAGGTACATTCTTTAAATGACTTTAATTATTAACGGGTTAAATGTCAAGTATTAATTTCAACGTGTTTTAAAATCACATCACGCGTATAATATTAAATGCGGTGGCATATTTCAACAATTAATCGGGTTACATCACGTTTTAGTCGTTTAAAATAACAAGGTTGAAATAAATCGGAAGGTATTCGAGAACGTCAAGTATTAGATGACGAATAAAGTCTATTTTTGGACGTTTGAGTAATCAATCAAATCTTTACAAATAATCGAATAATCAGAAGCTAAGTTTGTTTACCTCTAGATGGGATAAAGTTCCTTTTTTATGACAAAATAATACAGATAAACAACATTTATCTGATTTTTCAACAATTTTATTTATTAATTTTACCAATTAAAAAAATTCTTTTGTAAATTATTAGTACTTAATAAAGAAAACATAAAAACAAATTACTAATACTTGATAATTAAGTTTATAATTAAGACCGGTTCAACGGTGAATTATTTTTAAACGTCCCTGTTAAATGGCAAGTGTCAATTTTAAAGCGTTTAAACCTACATAACAAGTTCACAGGAAGCGTATTTTATCAATTAGAAATATGATATGAAATAGGTTATATCACGTTTTCATTGCATGAAGTTATAATATACGGTTTTAAAATATAAAAATAAATTGAAATGTCGGGCAATAGGTGACAAATAACGCCTATTTCTAGAACCTTTCTCAATCAATTAATCAGGTCTATCAATAACACGATAATTACCATTTAATAAAGTTGTTTGCCTCCCAAGAGGATACAATATACATTTTCTACTGTGTGAAAAATAGACTTCTTATGTAAACATAGTTCATTATTTAGTGCTATTTAATTTTATCGAGTTTGTTTAGAAATTTAATGGGAAAACCCAGATGAATTAGGAATTTATTTTGTTTTATGAGAAATTTTTGAATCAGAACAAGATTTTTTTTAAGGTAATGAACGTTATTTTTAAAGCTCAGATATAGGACGTATTGGTTATCTTCATCGAGGCTAATAAGAAATTATGCATTATATTTTACCATTTTTTAAGTAGATTGGCATTTAGTTGGATTAAGGAAAACAAATTACACTGAAGCTTAGAATTTTATTGATCTCGACACAATTTTAGTCGTTCTCTTATTGAGAAGGAAAATAAATTATACTGAAGCTTACAAATAGAATTTTATTGGTCTCGAGTGAAATTGTGTCGATCTCGTTGTGTTTGATCTCGATTCAAATTAGACTGAAGCTTACAATTAGAATTTTATTGATCTCTACTGAACTTGTGTCGATCTCGTTGTGTTTGATTTTGATACAAGTTCAGTCGAGATCAATAAAATTCTAATTGTAAAATTCAGGGCCGGATTATTCACCTTTGGGTGATTCTATTTGATATCTACCATGGTTACTGTAATTTCACTTGATATTATTAGCTATTTGGTCACAAACCATGGTAAATATCAACCGACCCTCAGTCTAATTTGTGTTCCTTGCTAATTAGAGAACAAATTCGACTAAAGCTTACAATTGGAACTTTATTGATCCGGACTGAACTTGTGTCAAGATCAAACACAACGAGATCAACACAAATTCAGTCAAGATCAATAAAATCCTAAGCTTAACCCTAATTTGTTCTATTATTAGCAAGGAAAACGAATTAGACTGAAGCTTACAATTAGAATTTTATTTAGAGTTGTTGCTGTAACCCATTGTTGAAATTTTCGAATATGCCTTATACCAACGCAGAAATGGCAGACATGCATTTTATGTATGGCAAAGCCGATGGAAATGCTTGTGAGGCACGTCGCCTTTATGCCGAAGCATTCCCAAACCGGGTACTTCCGTGTGACAAACTTTTTACAAATTTACATCAACGTTTATCCGAAGTTGGATCGTTTAAATCAAGGAACGGTGATGGTGGTCGGCCTAGATCAGTTTGTACTCCCGACGCAGAACTTAACATTTTAAGACGAATTGAAGAAAATCCTGGTACTAGTACTAGAAGACTCTCTACTGAAACAAATATTAATTTTTCCCTAATTTGGAGAATTTTACGGGAGAAGCAATTGCACCCATACCATATTCAAAGGGTACAGGCTCTAGCTGTGCCTGATTATGCCGCACGGCTGGTGTTTTGTCGAAGCATGTTGACAAAAGTCGCGGAGAACCCAAATTTTGTTACGAAAATTTTATTTACAGACGAAGCTGGTTTCACGAGAAATGGCATTTTTAATTTTCATAATTGTCGGCCATGTTTGGGCCGACGAAAATCCGCATGCCGTTGTTGAATCGAATCATCAACACCGATTTGCAATCATCGTTTGGCTTGGTGTGTTAGGAGACCGTCTGATAGGACCTTGTTTCCTGTCAATTGTCAATTGTACCTTGACTTTTTGCGGAATACATTACCACTGCTGTTAGAAGATGTACCCCTCAACCACAGAATTAATATGTGGTTGATGCACGATGGAGCTCCTGCCCATTACGGAGTCTTGGTCAGAAATTATCTAAACGAAAATTACAATGGCAGGTGGATAGGGCGAGGAGGTCCAATTGCATGGCCCCCTAGATCTCCCGACCTCACTCCACTCGATTTTTGCATTTGGGGGTATTTAAAGACATTAGTTTATTCAAGTCCTGTGAATAATTTAGATGAGTTGCGAGAACGAATTGAACATGCCTGCCAGACTGTTCGTATAAATCCGGGACTCTTTGAGAGAGTGCGGCGTTCACTTTTACGGAGATGTGAAATGTGTATACAAATGGAAGGAGGACATTTTGAACATCTTCTTTAAGAATCATTAATTTGTAATAATTAAAATGTATTTATACTGATATTTGAGTGTAAATTATTTTAATTTGAAAAACAGGCTGTAATTAGGAAACGGCTGATTTTTGGACTTATGTTTATTTTGACTTTTTTGTTTGTACTGATGAGATCTATAAGTGGGCCAAATATTCGAACGTATTTTTTAAACACCCTGTATAATGCGATTTCATGTCCCTCGTATAACACGTGTTTTCCTCCATATAACCCGGAGATTTCCCACGTTGTATTTCTGTACTATGACATTTATAATAAATTTGTACATAACTAATTTCATGTACGTTTGCACATTATGTCTATTGTGTTATATGAATAGCTCCTACAACGCGTTTTTCTATAACGCGGAACCAATCTACCGTGTTATAGAAGGGATGATTATATAACAAATTTTTAAATAACTGCTATAGTGAATTTACAATTTTACGTTCATTATCACCAAGTTGTATCAAATGGAAAGATATACAAGATCTCAAGAAGCTCTACAAACTCGAAGCTTACAATTAGAATTACTTCGACAACATTAAATAATCAAGAAACTGACACTTTACGCTAATCCATATCATAATAATTCATTATAATTATTACTTTTTAATTTTTAACTGTGCAATATTTTGTATAATACTGTTATTAGTTGTAAGAATTATCAATTAAAAGGATCATATAGTTTTGTAGAGTAATATTTTTGGAGTAAAGTATTCGAAAATATATTTTATTTCATAAAAAGGCCTTAAATCTTATGACAAAGCACGTTTTTACTTTTTTCGTTGTGAAGTAAGACGCATCATTTAACCTTTTTGTAAGAGTTTTTTATTCTTCGGAAAAATTGAAAAATAATAATTCTACAAAACGTGAAGTCTAAAAATATAGTCGTTTTTGTTTACAATTTGGAATAATATTCACCCAAAATAAAGTAAAATATGAAGTTCCTAACTTTTAAAATGATTTTCTCGAAATCATGTTTTTTTGCAAGAAACATGAAGAAGACATCATGTCATAACTTATCGTCTTCTTTACCTGTAGCCTTCAATTAGAATTATAACCAATAACTTTTTTCAAAAATTTGAAGCTTTTATTACACTTTTTTATAAAAATTTGAAACATTTCCAGATAACTTTAAAAAATTTAATAGCCTCTTTCATCAAATATTAGTATGAAAAAGTAGGTTAATGTATCATGAATTGTATTTTTAAATTACAGGGTTTTCTATATAATTCCCTAATTTTCAAATTTTCTAAGATTTTCCTCGCCAAATCAAATTCCCTGACATTCCAGGTTTTCTAGATATTCCAAGACAGATATGTTGAACATAGTACATCTCTAGAATTCGTATCGAAGTAGATTTTTATTTAATTTTAATTTCCGAATTTATATAGTTTTAAAATAATGTAATAATGAGATGTCGGATGTTCGTTTAAATTCGTGCTTAAGTGTACTTTGAAATTTTGTTAGATGACGATAGAGTCTACACTCTAATCAATTAAATTTCAAATTTGACAAACTTCAAATCTGGTCAAACTACACTGAACGGTTTGCATTGGCTATTTATCGATAATATGTTTAATTTGTAACAAAAACATGATGCTAAGGCTTACTTTTAAGCTAATTCGAAAGTGCATAAGTTTTTGAATATTTCCTTCATAATCTTATTAATCATTTGAACATCCCCATAAAATTTTGTTAGTGAAAAACCTATCTTTTAGATGGGTTTTAGCCAAAAACAAGTCGTTGGTCAACTACCTTCCATTTTCTGTCTTGTTACTCAAGACAGTAACCTATTGAACATTTCAATGTTATGATATTGCTTTAATTATATTCTATTGGACATTTTCTAAAGTTAAAAATGCAGGTAAAATCCAAAAGTAATTTGAGCATGACTTGAAATGAACACCTGATATAGTAATGAATAATCTATAAGTTGTAAGAACTCAATAAAAAATCAGTAGCACCAGAACCTCGTTCGCCTGTACTCATTATGCAATTTTTTTTCATAATGTTAAAATAATGTTCAAAATCTTCATTAAGTACGACCCTTCAAAAGCTTTAAGTCTTTTAGAAAGCTTTTGAGAACCTAAATCAATAAACCTTTCGTCATAATTTTTAATACAAAAGCTTTTCTATATCTTACTTTTTTAGTATTTAATTTTTAACAAAAAAAAAAAATTTTTTTTACTTAATTTATAATTTATCATAATAACGCTTAAATCATTTCAAATACACCGTTCTAAATTAATATAGAAACTTACTTTTTTATTTTCTGGTAATCTCTTAACCCAAATATCCTCATTATAATCTAACGTCGAAGTACTACTAGTCTGGCTCTTCATTTCAATTAAAGACGAGTCAAAAAATTTACTATCATAATGCGGCGGTCGATTAAACAAACTTTGAATCCCGGGTCTTCTCGGATCCGTCGTCGGAAAATGAACCGTATTAGCCTGTCTATACTTAGGATCAGCAGCCATCTTTTTCGCGGCCTCCGAAGGCTGCTTCGTCGATTTTTTCCTTCTCTCGTCGTCCTTCCTCTTCTTATCATCGTCCTTCTTTTTCTTATCATCGTCTTTCTTTTTCTTATCATCGTCCTTCTTCTTCTTGTCATCGTCTTTCTTCTTTTTGTCGTCGTCACCAATTTGCTTCGTCTTCGTAATAACAAACTTATGCGTCGGTCCCGTGACCGTGTCAATAACGGAAGTCTTCGAGCCGCTAGAAGACTCCGAAAGGCTTTTATCGCTACCGGAAATCGTCGCCAAGTCACTCTGTACGGCCGTTTTTACCTCTTCTTCGTCCTCCTCGCGACATTGAGACAACCTACGAAACGGCATCGCCGTCCTCGAAGGTAACGTCGTCGAGTGCTTTTGAAAATAACACTGCATGAAGCTACCGTTCTCGTCCAGGTCTTCGCCGCTCGCCCTTAACATGTCTTTTAACGCGGCCATCGTCGAAATAGTGTTGTATTTTATATTTTGAACGAGGTCCGATTCTATGTCACTGTCATCGCTGGAAGCTTCCGCCGAAGACGACTGCTGTTGGTGTTGAATAGCATTCTTTGATGATTTGCTGCCTTCGGGTGAGGAATTCGACACTTTGGCATCCATCTGTTTGTTTTTTTTAGTAAAATTAATCTTCAATTAACGTTGATAAAAATAAATATCGGTTTGTTATCAAAGAGGTTTGGTTACGGTTTAATTGAGGTAATTTCATTTACATAAATAAAAATTATAATTATAAAATTTTGTCAATTTGAAAGAATATCAACCAACATATCATATTAACATGTCAATGTCTATTTATTCCATATTAAGCAAGTTTTAAATTAATACCTAAAATAATTATTACCTTGTAATTTGCATTTTAATTTTACATAAATACATAAACACGGAAGAAATAGGAGCGGACGAAGAGTTTTATTTCGCGGTTTTTCCTGCAGTCATGTTATTAAATGCATTCAAAGTCAAGGTCATTGGTAATAATTAGCTCGGTTAGCAACTTTACTAAAAACCAACACGTGTCTTGCTTTCTTTCCACGATCAGTTTTCATTTTTTTAAGTAGTAAAAAATTGAAATATTATGTTACAATTAAAGGTATCTATCATAAATAATAAAATTATAATCCTTGGTTAAATTTAATTCCTTATCTAAATCTTTGATTATGCTGGGAAACGACTTATAAAGTTTCAAATGAGAAAAACAGTTATTTTTAGGAATGAACAAAAGAATGGACACCTAATTTTATTTACTTACACTAATAAAAAATTTTTATTTAGAAAATTTAATTGCTAAGTTAAGTGGGGCATAAGGTTTATTACTTTTTTTTTTTTTAGGAATTGCGTTTTGGATCATCTACGCATTGCAAATGGTTTCGAAAAGTCCCTCGCAAAATGCAGTAACGATCGATAGAGTGCCTTCGAAAATAGCCCACGACTTATGCAGTAACATGAATCACCCACCAGGCGAAATAATCAATATTGCGCAGTGTTCTGCCAAAAGGAAACGTACAGTAACCGAAATATAATATAATAAAGCTCCGATTAAAGGAATTAAATAGATTTAGATATGCGAATATTCGGATTATTGGAAAAAGATTTCAAATTGATTAAAAATGAGAAGAAAAAATTTAACTTTTCATCCAGGTTTCTCTGTATTTTAAATTGTATTTGGATAATAAAATATTCGAATGGTTAAAATTAGGATAGTTGGAGTTATATTGTACATTTATAACTTTTAGAGGACTCAAGAGCTTTGTTCGTGTAATCTCCAACATTTTCTGATTTTTTCATTCAATAAAATTGTTTAATTTTGATCACATGCAAAAAATCATAAATCTTCATTGGATGAAAAAATCAGAAACTATTGGAAATTACCTCAACAAACAAAGCTATGATTTTTTTTTCGAAAATGAGCTCTTTTGTTCATGCTTTTTTGTAGAATTGATGAATATAAAATATTGGAACATTGAAAAATCATTAAGGGTGTGTTGGGCTTTGAATTTATCAATTAATTGTTATTTGAAGTGTCAAAATTTCAAACTTAACACGGAAACATAATATCTACAAGAAACTATTGAGAATTCACACTTAACAGGAAAGGAATTTGTACTGTACTTTTAAAATTTTAGTCTTATGCTTGTTCTTGGGCTTTTACCGCCATTCCTTCACTTATCAAAGCCTCATGGTTTTAGAATAAAGCACCAATATATAGGGTGTCCGGAAATGTCGTGTACAACGGAGTACCACAGATACCTTGTTCAAAAATATGATGATTTAACCCAACTTATCTATATACAAAGTTGCTTAGTTTAGCCGCTAGAAGACTTTAAAAACAATATTTTTCGTGAGTTTTTCTTAAATTACTCGAAAAATCTTTATTATATCTTATTCATTTTTTGATCATGTCTTTATATCAGCAGGCTACAACTTTCTGTGGAACAAATTCGAATTTCGAATCATACAGGGTGTTTAGAAACACTCTCGCGACAAGTTATCCATCCAGATCTTTTTAACCAGCCTGTATAATTTTCCATCAATTTTTTTCTAAATAGCTATATTAATTTAGAAACTATTTCTTCTCTTATAAAATTTCAGTTGGACAAACGCTTTTGCCATAAAAAAATATTTTCTAAATCCCTGCAAGCCCAAATCGATAAGTTAAGGTATCATTAACAAAGTTCAGAACAGCAATTTCTTTAAACGGTATGAAGTTCTTTCTGTTAAACCAGATGTTACAATTTTATAAGTACTTTATTGCTTAAAATATTCAAATTTTCGCCAGAATTTGTGACCATCATCAGGATTTAACCCTGATTGGCCAGCAAGATTACTAGACCTAAGACTTTGTTTATGGGGTGTCATCAAGCAAAAATGCCACGAGAAAGCAAATTGTAAAAATTTTGCACCCTGTATTATTTTTAGCCCTGATGATGGTTATAAGTCTTGCCGAAAATTTGAATATTTTAAGCAATAAAATATTTCTAAACCTGAAAATGTTGGTTTTTTGAAAGAACTTCACACCATTTAAAGAAATTTCTACTTTGAACATTGCTAATGGTACCTTATTTTATCAATTTAGGCTTGTAGAGATTTAGAAAATATTTTTTTGTGGCTAAACCGTTTGTTCAACTGAAATTTTATAAGAGAGTAAATAGTTTCTAAATTAATGTAGCTATTCAGGAAAAAATTGATGGAAAATTATACAGGCTGGTTAAAAAGATCTGAATGGATAACTTGTGGCAAGAGTGTTTTTAAACACTCTGTATGTGCCGAAATTCGAATTTGTTCCACAGAAAGCTGTAGTCTGCTGATATAACGACGTGGTCAAAAAATGAATAAAATATATGGAAGATTTTTCGAGTAATTTAAGAAAAACTCATAAAAAATATGATTTTTAAAGTCCTCTAGCGGCTAAACTAAGCAACTTTGTATATAGATAAGTTGGGTTAAATCATCATATTTTTGACCAAGGTATCTGTGGTATTCTGTTGTACACATTTCCGGACACCCTGTATATATTTTTTAATTTTATTTTTGAGTTGAAACTTTGTCTTGGTAAATTAAAGGATTTTTATTATAACTAATCTTGTTGTAGTCAGATGGTATTCTATAATTCTTTAGAGTAGAATGAAATTAAATAAAATACGTTAAAATCCCATTATAGTGTGTAGTTTATCAAATGAACACACAAATTCTATAAAAGTATACATTAAAGATGAACTAGATTTTTCATTATCTATTCTGATAATATTAAACTAAGGATAGATTAACATGGTACCATAAGAAATTATACATTCCAGCCATGTTCATTATAAAACAATTACTGAATTGCTTATTAGTTTCAAATACTTAATCTATCAATTATTAAGTCTATCAATTTATTAATAACATCGTTTAATCTAAACAATAACATTTTCGTTTCTGTTATTCTTTAATTAGTCGTTACAGTATCGAAAGTAGAAATTTTCAAAGTTTGACATCTAACAATAAGTTTGAATGTTTTATTTCACAAGATTATTTTTCATCTCTTAACCCTTTGAAGACAGAATTAAGAATATTTGACGTAACATCGTTGTTTTTTCATAAACTATTTACACAAAGGTATAGAAATAAAATTATGAAGATGTGGTTTATTTTCCATGAAATAACGAAAAACAATTTCTATCTCCATTAACAATAAGACATAAGCCCACATTACAAGTGGAACATTTACAAATAGTTGTGTGAATTTCTTTTGTGCTACAGTGAACACATCTACTTATGAGAATTCATCCGTTCAGACATATGTGTTGATGAGTCAGAATTTTAAATTTGTGGTTGGTAGTAATAACCCGGTGTATTGAAAGGATTAACGGGCTATAATCCCTAAAATCTAGGCGACAACTTTTTTCAATCAAGTGCTTAAAAATTTCCAAAGTGAGATCTCTCCCTATGTAAAGTAGGAAGTTTTATAAAAACCGAAAATTTCAAAATTAAATATTTGAAAGTTTTATTTACGAAATATGAAAGCTTTATTTCACAGGGTTGGGATCAATTCTTCATCTCGTAAAGGACAAGAACCAATAAAATCCAAGAGATAATCTTCTCAATTAAGCATTTAAAAAAAATCCCAAAGTGTGGTTTCTACATAGTCTAATTGTAAGACAACGGTGGGCAACCTCCGGTCCGCGGGCCAACCCCGGTCACATGAGAGTCTAATCTGACCCACGAAACCTTTAGAAAGAATAATAAATAAGCAGATCCCATGCTTTCCGTGCAGTAGTTCTACCAAGGAAGGTAGGAAAACTGGGAGATCTAATAATCAACTTTGTTTTTTATATAAAAAAACTTATAACAAAAATTTGTCATTTTTCTGCTCCGGCCCGCGTACGAAAAGTGAATCATAATTTGGCCCCCACTATACAAAAGGTTGCCCACCCCTGGTCTAGGGTAAAGTTTGAAATATTTCAAAGTTGATACCAAAATCTGAAAAATTTTATGTCTCAAGATTTTAATTCACTTTTGTAAAGAGTAACTTTTGTAAAAAGAGTTTACCCATTCAGGCATATGTGTTGATGTATCAGAATTTTAAATTTGTGAACGAGAATTTAGTTCTTGGAAGTTACAATCAATACCGACGGAGAAAATTAAAACATTTCCTCTTTACAAGCCAAGCTTTCAGAATATTTTATTCCTTCATCAGGGTAGACAAAAAATTGAAAACAAGAAAGTGAATTTGTAACTGAGTACGAATTATAAAATACATATCTACTTACAACAGAAATTAACACGTTGAGTGCCATGCGATTTTATAACGACTTCCCTGTCAGGCCACTGGTAACTGTCGCAGCCTGAATGAAAATTTGTGTCAGTCACAGATTACTGACGCGGTCTGAACGGAAACCTCGGTGTCAGTCATCGATGACTGACATGGCACTCAACGTGTTAATAAAGATTAACTAACATTAGTACAAATTACGCATTAATTTAACGGAGGACCAATGTGCTGGGTAATTATTACTAAACAAAAAACTATTAAATTTGTGATAATCTGTAGTCAACCCTGACGAAGGAATAAATTACTTCGAAACTTGAAAAAAGGAAATAATCTTTTAATTCCCTCGTCGCTATTGGTTGTAACTCCCAAGAACTAAATTTTTGTTCCTAAAGTGTAATAACCATTGCTCCGTTCCATTTAAATTTGTGATTAATAGTAATAACCAATTGTCCTGAAAGGGTTAAATGAATATAATCCCCTAAAATTTAAGCGACAACCTTTGAATGAAGTGTTTAAAAAATCCAAAGTAAGATCTCTTCCTACACAAAATAGGAAGCTTTATAAAACCGAAAATTTCATAATTAGATTATATGAAAGTTTTATCTTCGAAATCTAAAAGTTTTATTTCAGGGAGTTAATCTTCGTCTCGTAAAGGACTGGAATTCATAAAATCCAAGAGATACCCTCTTCAATTAAGCATGTTAAGAAATTTCCAAACTGTGGTTTCTACGTAATCTAGGAAATTTCATAAAATAAGAAAAATTTCAAAGTTCATTCGAATCTGGAAATTTTGTTTCATGATTTTAATTTTATTTTATTTCAAGATTTTAATTGGCCTGTGTAAAGAGTATTTCAGCAGCACCAATCTCTTAGTGTTTAAGATTTCTCTAAATTTTTATAGAAAAAAATTCGTTAATATTTATTCAAACCAATTTTTATTTCAAATTATGGAATCCTTTCAAATCGAAGGATCCGGAAAATGAAAAATGTTGATAAACCATGACAAACATTTTGTTCCACAATGTAATTAATCAACTTTTATGGATGTAACTTCAATGATAACACAGTGATACATTTTTCTGTTTATCATGTTGAATTTAAATATTATTCATTTTATGGTTTATTATGCCATTTTGCTACATAAATATGTATTTGTGATTTACCACGCTCTTACAATAAGCTCTTCAATTGTAACTATAAAGTTACATCTTTATGGTTTCGTAATACCTATTGATATTTTTCTAAAGAACCACTACTTAGAAACTTCATTACAACTATGGTATTATAAAACCACAGTTTGGTGATAGATTTTTTTATAAATTTTAAATTTAATTTTTTTTATTCTATAATTAATTTATCACATTTTGAAAAACTGGATTAATTTTGAGGTTAAATTCGGTCAAAAAAATGTTAGGGTCTTTGGGAATTTTTTTAAATTTTTTGGTAATATTTAGAATAAATCTAATTGTTTTAATAAAAAATAGATACTTTAATCGATATTTAGTGCAAAAATTTTTTCTTAATTTTTAAAAATAAATCCTGGGCGATTTTTTAAAAATAACTGAATTTTGAGGTTAAATTCGGTAAAAAAAATTTAGTGTTGTTGGGAATTTTTTTAAATTTTTTGGTAATATTTAGAATAAATCTAATTGTTTTAATAAAAAATAGACACTTTAATCTATATTTAGTGAAAAAAGTTTTTCTTAATTCGTAAAAATAAAGTCTGGGCGATTTTTAAAAAATTGACTGAATTTTGAGGTTAAATTCGATTAAAAAATTTTAGTGCCTTTGGAATTTTTTTTTAATTTTTTGGTAATATTTAGAATAAATCTAATTGTTTTATTAAAAAATAGACATTTTAATCTATATTTGGTGAACAATTTTTTTCTTAATTTTTAAAAATAAAGCCTGGGCGATTCTTAAAAAGTTGACTGAATTTTGAGGTTAAATTCGGTTAAAAAAATTTTAGCGTCTTTGGAATTTTTTTTAAATTTTTTGGTAATATTTAGAATAAATCTAATTGTTTTATTAAAAAATAGATACTTTAATCTATATTTAGTGAAAAATTTTTTTCTTAATTTTTAAAAATAAAGCTCGGCGATTCTTAAAAAGTTGACTGAATTTTGAGGTTAAATTCGGTTAAAAAAATTTTAGCGTCCTTGGAATTTTTTTTTAATTTTTTGGTAATATTTAGAATAAATCTAATTGTTTTATTAAAAAATAGATACTTTAATCTATATTTAGTGAAAATTTTTTTTCTTAATTTTAAAAAATAAAGTCTGGGCGATTTTTTAAAAAATAGATAAATTTTGAGGTTAAATTCGGTCAAAAAAATGTTAGGGTCTTTGGGAATTTTTTAAAATTTTTTGGTAATATTTAGAATAAATCTAATCGTTTTAATAATTTTATTCTATAATTAATTTATCACATTTTGAAAAATATTATAATTAACGTTTTCTTTCATAAAATACACAACAACCAAATTGTTGATTTTGCATAGTCATTATACGTTTCAACACGTCCCTCCTTAAATAGCTCAACGTGAGTGACATTTATTTGTCGAGTGATTTTGTTGTCTTTACGTTAATTTACTTAAAGATAACAACGCGACATTGAAAGGTTTAATACTTTAAAGACGTAACATTTAACCTTTAGTTGCATCACTCCAGATATAAAAATAAACCGAACCGAACGACACCTACAAATTCCGCTAACACCTTCGAGGTACCTACTCAAAAATAATTCCAATTGCCCCACGTTAAACCGAATTTTCTCCAAAACACATTAAGCATCTTGGCATCGCACTGTCATTCGCACAAAATGACTGTCCGAACTATAAATACATCCCTCGTTACGTGTCGTTACTCTAAGAACGAATGTATTAAATATTAAATTTATGGATGTGTGCGTTAAATGAGTCATATCACAGACAAGTCCAAGGTTAAATAGTTTGGTTGGAAGATAATGTTATTTGTTATCACTACCCGTTTTCATAGAATTGAAAAAATAAGAATGGTTGTTTAGTATTCATTAAGACGATCGCATTCATACATTCTGATTTATATCAGCGAATTTCCACATATTACGCACGTGTTATGTTACACGTTTGTTTATCAACACAAGCCTTTTTATAGAATTTCGCCTTCCTCTAGACGCATTTTCGTCATCATCTTATCTCGTTTTTACATTTCGAGAGAGAGTTCGCGAGACAGTACTTTTGGAACTTTCCTCACCACTCGCATCATCAAATATTTAATTACTTTATCGCGTTCCTTATCGCCAAATTTTTTATTTTGACGTATGGCGTGCAATGTTATGGCAGAAATCGTTTACCCACATCATTTTCTCATTAGTTTAAATAAAAGTCGTGATCTCATTCTCGCGACTTTTATCGACCGTATGAAAACGTTTTACGACCATATGGCACGACTTGTTCGCTTTTACCTGTAAGCTTAATCGTGATTAAGGAAATACGACGACGGCTGTCGATCCGAATTTTCTCGTAGCGGTTCCTTAAAGGAATCACGCCAATTTTACTTTGTCGGTTGCCTTTCACGGTCCGTTCAAAGATCGTCGACGTTGAGCAATCGTTGTTGCTCACGTACGATTGCGGAAAGTTTATTGTTTCTACAACAATCGTGCTGTGAGTTTAAACAATAGATATGGATAATTTATTAATCTATTAGCAAGTAGCTTTATTATTGTTTATGTCTTAATTCATTTTAATATTATTTACGAAATTAGTAAGTGTGAAAATTTTAAAGAAATGAGGCATTTCTTGTTACTTGCAGAATAAATTATGTGATGTGTAATAAAAATGGAGATTTAACCGCAGATTTATTATGGTTGTAATGTTTAATTTATGTTCATTACTGGAACTGTTTACTGGGTGGGTTTAAAAAAATGTTATGGAGTCAAACTGAATGGTATATGAAATTTAAATTAAGGGGGAACAACAGGGTGGAGACCGCGAAAAAATGCGATAATTAAGATTTTATTTTCGGTCACTCATATATTTTAGAAAAATCGGAATTTGATATTTGAAACTACACACTTTAAACTTATTTTAGGAAGTATAGAGAAAAAAAATCTGTCTTAGAATACATATATGGAGGGTGTCCAAATGCACTAACAAAAAAAAGCATCTTGTTGGTTGTTACTATAAAACGTGTAAAAATAATCTGAAAATAAAAAACAAAAACGTCATTTTAATCTATATTAGCTTCAGTTAAGCGTACCCGGTTTAGAAAATAATAATTGCTCTTAAAATGGCACCCCTGCAAAAAAGAGTTAAGAAAATCGATAAAATAATTAATCTTTCCAGGGGGTAAAGAAGCAGCAAATATTAATACAAATAAAAATCCGTACGCTTAACTGAAGGAAATTTTATATAGATTGAGGACGTCGCAATAAAATTTGAATGCGATTCTCGTTGGTAAAGAAATTGTGACAACAGGTTAAAAAAATTTTACTATGAGAAAAACGCATTTAAAAAGTTAAGTTTCTTCTAGATGATATAATGAAGGAAATTTTAAGAGTTACCACAATTCATCGATTCTTTCTCCATAACAAAGGTCTTGAGAATTTCTAGTACATAATTCGACTTTCTTATTGTTGTCTGAATTGTCTAAAACACTTGAAATTTAACGCACTTGAGCTCGACTTATACGGTGTTGGTCTTTAATTGTGCAAAATGCGTACATTTGGGGACTAATCTGGATTTGTATTTCATTTGCCACCTTTAATAAAGATGCCATTCTATTATCAAAAATGGAAACCGTCAAATAAGTAGCAATTTGCACAATAACTGCCCGACTTGATAAAATTTTCGGAGCGAACTTCCAAATGAGGGCATTAAAGCTCTCATTCGAATTTTGCGTAAATCCGCCTATACAGCGCTCAAGCAACTCCGTCTTGGACAAATCCATATAAATGGGAGTAATACCATTGATAACATTTTGCGACAATGGTTGTTTATGTTCGTATTCAAGTAATGGCTTCCTGCGCGCGATCAGAAAAGAGCTATAATTCCATTGTGTGTACAAATTTTGTTATAATATTGTAAGACAATATTCTAAAATGTATATACTTTCGAATTGCGCAAAGAAAAAAAAAACGATTTTTCAAAAAATTTACCCTGTTGTTCCCCCTTAATTGGTTATTTATCAACAATTTAATTTTTTTTTTGAGCCTAAAAATATTTTTTTAACTTAATTTTATAATTTAAACATCTTACACACAACTTTTAAATCTATTCTGGTAATCTCTGAACCCAAATATCTTCAAAATTCTAACTGGATTGAATCTTTTTGTTCAACTACAAAATTGACCAATTTTTATAACAATATTTTATAACAATTTTTATTCATCTTTTGTTGATACACGACGCATAAACGATACAATATGTTATACTGTGACTTGATAATGGAAGTTGTACCGACAGTTGGACAGATGGTTGAAACGACAGTTAAAAACAGATTTGTTTTATTGTTAGTATAGTAGTAAAAAAATAAAGTGGTTGACTTGGCTGTTCTCAAATAGGAAAACGTCGTAGCACATGCTGTACTGTAGCACCATATACGTCCTTACCATCGTTACAACAATTGTTTCAACCCAAGTTATCCTACCGGCAGTACAATAAATTGCATCGTCTATGGACTCCTTTAACTTTTATTCAATGTTAAAGTTCCTCCATAATTCTTATAAATGAAGTCATTATGATTTTTTGAAATTTGATCAAAAGATTTATGAGATTATGTAGATAGAAGGTTCAATTAAAATTTTTAGATCTTGTGATAATTTTAGTACCTAGGGTTCTTCCTTTATAATAGAATGAAATTGAGGAAACATTACAAAAATATCCACACGGAAACTGATGGATAAAATTTACAAATTCAGACTATGGAAATCCACTGACACTCCAAGGAAAATAAAGGAGCTAAAACAGTAAGAAAATACCTGGTTAGCAACTATCATAAAAAATGAGACACCCTCGCAACCCTCTTCCTAACATAAAAAACGACGAATTATACAGACGAATACAAATCATCCCAATGAATATATGTAAATTGTACTTAAGCACATTTATACTGTTTTTGTAAAATAAGCACCTTTATTAACGTCAATATTGATCAGAGGGTCGATTGGGGGTCGATAGCTATAGCTGTTCGCTTTCGAGACATAGAAAATTTGGATGTGCCAGCATGGCTTATAGATCCATTACAGTGCGATATATCTCGATATAATATTATGGTGCAAGAAGAGTTAATTGCGTTGAAGGAAGATGTTCAAACACAACTCTTATTAAAAACACACGGATACGCAAAGTTTTGAAATTTGAAAATCATCAGGGAAAAGTATCCACAATTACTAGTTATTACAGAACCACTATTATTAACGTTTCCCTCTTCTTATTTGGTGGAAGAAGGTTTCAGTCAACTCAACAACTTGCTGCGTAAAACAAGAAATAGATTGAATGTTTTCGAAAGAGGGGACTTAAGAATTGCATTAAGTAATTTTAAGCCAAATATTAAAAAAAAAATAGTATCTACACATTAAGCGCAGCCATCACATTGACGATTTTTCAACAAAATTTTGTAAAAGTGCTAGGGTGTCGATGTAAGAAATTATTCTCCTACAAGGGGTCGATACAAGAAAAAGGTTGGGAATCGCTGCTTTAGATAGTTTAAAAAAACGATACTCAAACTAACACTTTGGAGTGTATGAGAAAAAGCGGTCGGCTTGCGAAAAGGACTAAACTAGCGTTTACCAACGGAGTCGATATCGATCCTTGACTGGTCGATGAATGATGCTATGGGGTCGATAAAGCTTTAAGGGTCGATAGGGGATCGATAAACCTTTACCGGTTGATAGTCCTTTGAAGTCTTTTAAAGTCCTTTCAACAACTTTTTGCGAAAATCAAGAAATAGATTAAATATAGCAGAACGTGATGATCTAAGGATAATACTTTTGTTAGCAATTTTGAGTCAAATATTTCCTCAATTGTATCGAATTATTAGCAGTATTATTTCACTGATTATTTAATAAATAACCTAATAACTATCAAGAATTTATTTTGTATATAAAAGTGAGCTTTTAATGGGATCGATACAAAAACAAAAATTCTTGCAAGGGGTCGGTGCAAAGAAAAGGTTGGGAAACGCTGGACTAAACGAATAAACCGGCAGATCTTGGGGGAAATAAAGCAAAATCCATGGATTAGTACCGTAAAAATAGCTAACGGTTCCATATCGAACGATATTCCTTGAGTTTAGTTTATTCAGAAACGATTCAAAGTGTTCTGAGAAGTAATCATTTGCGTAGCTGAGTACTTAGAAAAAGCTAGGTATAAATTAAATTAATATAGAAATATCTAGATTTCAAGGTAAAATACACTTTTTGAACCAATATTTTATCCAGTGACGACAGTAAATTCAACTTGTTTGGATCTGATGGAAAATAAAGAATATGACACAGAAAAAATGAGAAATTATTACTTAAAAATCTAATTCTTACTATAAAACATGGCTTGTTCATACGGAAATAAAAAGACGGGTAAAATGACTTTCAACAAAACAGATAAATTTACAAATTCATATTGAACTACGGGAATCCGACAACTAACACTCCAAGGAAAATAGAGTTAAAACAGAAAAAACCCTACTTAGCAACTATCATAAAAATCAGACACACTTGCAACCCTTTTCCTTAACATAAAAAAACAACGAACTATACAGACGAACATAAATCATACCAATGAGTGAAAGACATCTAATATACGACTTTGTTAGATAAAATTTTATGAAGAGAAACCATACGGACTTATAATAGATAGGTTGTGCGTTCGACCAAGCATAAATGGACATAAAACGTTGTATGATTTATTGTTGGACGTAAATAATATAAGAGAATAGTAAGCATTTTTCTTTCTTATAAATAAATGATGTATTGTAAATTGACGAAATGATCATAACTCGAAAGACTTTCATTTCTTTGAGACTAGAGGTCAATAACCAATAATAATATTTTTTCTCTCTTTCCAAAATCCACACGAAAAACAAAAAATTAAGCAATTTTATTTATTTTTTCATTTCAAATTTCAAAGTGCTGTAATTTATTAAGTAGATCAATTTAAAATTCATGAATGAAATATTCATTTTTAGCAAAAAAAAAGAAAAAAATTCAAAGTGTGGAAAATGAAAGAAATGAAATGAAATGAAATGATACGAAATGGAAAAGCAACTTCTTCTTAAAAGCTTTTTACTTTCTCTATTGAACACTCAACTAAATCGGAATAGAAATAAGTGACTTTTCGATTTATCTAGAAATATTCCTTTCAGGCAATTTCTATTTTAAATTAAAATCTATAATAGGTAGTAATTTTTAAAATGTCAAAAGTTGCTTTGTTGGTATAAAACGTTTTAAATAACATAAGTAGTACTTTAAACTCATTTAATTTTTGTCTATGTATAAATAGATTTAAAAAAGTACAGATGATTTTATTATAGGAATCAATATCTATAAAATGTATACTTTAAATTTTAATAGTAAATTAAACATAATAATTAACAATTTAACATCAATTAAATCAATTACTTGAAAACCTAACTTTAAAAAACTTGCAACATATTGATATAAAAACCTAATAACCTTTTAAAAAAAATTAAAAGGTAGTCTATAATAAAAATAACCTATTTCTAGTATAACAAAAACGATGAAATATACTGAAACTTTATTTATTATCGAACTTGACTATTGATTATCTGGATTTCGGCGTCACTGCAGTCTTCAGGTCAATCACGTTCCTAAAGATGTCACTGAATGAAATTTCAAATGAAATTAAAATTAAAATATACACCGTGTCCGGAAATGTCGTATTTTAAGCAATAAAGTACTTTTAAAGCTGTAAAATTTACTGTTTTTGAAAGAACTCCACACCGCTTAAAAAAATTGCTACTTTGAACTTTGTGAATGGTACCTTTAGTTATCAATTTGGGCTTATGTACCGATTTAGAAAATATTTCTTGTGGCTAAACCCTTTGCCCAACTGAAAACTTATAAAAGAGAAAATCGTTTCTAAATTAATACAGCTATTCAGAAAAGAATTGATAGAGAATTATACAGGGCGATTAAAAATATTTGTATGGATAACTTGAAGTGAGAGTGCTTTTAAACAACCTGTAATTTTCGAAATGGGAATTTATTCCGAGAAGACTGTTGTCTGCTGATATAAAGACATGATCAAAAAATGAATAAAATCTAATTTCTCGATTTTTCGAGAAATTTAGAAAAAAAACTGACCAAAAATTTTGTTTGTAAAATTTTCTAGCGGCTAAACTAAGCAACTTTTTAAATAGTTAAGTTGGGTTAAATCATCATATTTTTGATTAAGTATGTGGTATTGCGTTGTACACGGCATTTCCGGACACCTATATATGACTTCCATGAATTCATGTTTCTCGTTGTTTTTTTTTACGTTAAAAGGAAAAAGAAAATTTACTTTACCATTTTTCTTTTTTTATAAAATCGATTTTCCTTGAATATTTACAAATTTTAATGTGTTCAACGCCTCGGATCACTTTGCTTTCAACTGATTCGCCTTATTATCGTTTTTTATTCTTAGAGAAGAAAACACCCTTTAACAATTTTCAATTTTTTTTTGGAAAATCAATTTCTCCTCCAATATTTACAAAAATCAGGGTCTTCAATTGGCTTGATTATAATCTTTTTATAAATAATAATCTAATAAGCTCATAATCTTTTTTTGCCATTTTCCACTTTTTTAACTCATTACTGAGTAATGAGCTAACGTAATAATACATCATTTTTTCTTCACAACCCAAAAGCCGTTCACGTATTAGTATGTTTCTTTGCACAATTATTTTATTTTAGTGTTTGTTTAGGCACATCGAAGGACAAAAAATATGATTTCCACCATACATTAGACACGACTTATAGAAACAGGTAAAATAAATGGAAAAAGTGGTGAAGTACAGGGTGTCCTGGAAAATGTGGGAAATCTCTTGGATTCTAATAGAACATTAAAAATATTATTACAAGTTCCTATAATTTTTTTTCCTAGCGGTCTTCCCCTCAGAGATACGGCCTTCTGAAGGAAGCCACTGGAAAACAATTTTTTTAAATAAATTTTAAAGTACTTAATTTAATTTAATGAAAATTTAATATGATAAACAGTAGTAAGGACCTCTTAAGAAAATGACCTTAAAACGTAATTCGTCTCTTTAGTTTACCAGGGGTGTACTAGGTTGTACATTTTAATGCTTACATTTTTAACACCCTGTATGGTAAGGAGTTAAAAAAAATAAATTTAGATACCTTGAATATTTAGCTAAAAAAAAGTACTCTTATTCAGTGTCGATAAAATGAACCGTTTTCGAGAAAAAAATTGTAAAAGAAACCATCAAAATTAAAAATCTATTAATATTTCGTGTTAATAGTAACGTTACTATAGTAACGTTTGTAAAAGCAACGTTTTTTTAAACTGATGTTGCAGAAAAAAAATTTAGCGCTGTTTTTACAAACGTTACTATGGTACCTACGAAATATTAATAAATTTTTAATCTTGATGGTTTCTTTTACAATTTTTTTTCTCGAAAACGGTTCATTTTATCGACACTGAATAAGAGTACCTTTTCTTTAGCTCAATATTCAAGGTATCTAAATTTATTTTTTTAACTCCTTACCATACAGGGTGTTAAAAATGTCAGCATTAAAATGCATAACCTAGTACGCCCCTGGTAAACTAAAGAGACTAATCACGATTTAAGGTCATTTTTTTAAGAGGTCCTTACTACTGTTTATCATATTAAATTTTCATTAAATTAAATTAAGTATTTTAAAATTTATTTAAGAAAAATTGTTTTCCAGTGGCTTCCTTTAGAACGCCGTATCTCCGAGAGGAAGGCCGCTAGGAAAAAAAATTATAGGAACTTGTAATCATATTTTTTAATGTTCTATTAGAATCCAAGAGATTTCCCACATTTTCCAGGACACCTGTATGTGTATGAATGGTGTAGATTTTAGAGATGAATACTTTCCTTACAAACCAATTGTAATAAAATGTGTCAAATTTATATAAAAAACCAGAAACCGACAAAGAAATAAAATTTACCTATTTTTAAACTTTGTCTCTTCTTATTTGCTACAAGTTACTAAAGATTGGACGAAAATCCAGAAGTCCATAAAAAAAAATCTCTTGTAAAAATGAACCAATTACATTTTTAGGAGATATAAAAATGCACACGCTGAGAAAAATCGTAGTTCGAAAAAAGAAAAGTTTCCTCAGAAACGTTGAAAAAGTTTGCAAAAATTGCAGCAAAAGGAAAGCAACTTGTTTCATGTTCGGACATTGACAGATGGTTTTATGTTAGAAAAATATTTTGAGGACAACCATATTAAATAAAATTACTAGAAATTCAATTTTTTTATTTATTTATTGGGATTCACTAATTATTTGAATGATCAAGGCCTGGCTTAATGCCTGGTAAAGTAAGGATTTTTACCGGCTAGTAATGAACTAAAAATCAATTTCCGTCGAATATTTGCAAATTTCGGTACAAAATTGTACATTTTATTGGTTAGATTTCAACTAACTCGTAATTTTCATCGTTTTTATGCAAATAGACGAATGCACAAACTCCATAGTTAATAAAATATAGTAAGTTTTATTGTCTGTTATAAAAAATCAACAGTAAAAGTCTATAGATACTAAAATTTAAACAAAAACCAAATCATTATTATTAATTTTTCAAGTTAAATAACCTTTAAAAACAATTAAATGCATTTTTTTAGAAGTCAAAGGAAAAATAATGTTATAATTGACTCTTCATCAACAAATCGACACCCACGAATTTAATTTAATTTAATCCAAACAACTTACAACCTCATTTCTTTAAAGTCGAAAGATAATGATCTAAAAATTAATTAACTTCTAGAAAGAAGTTAAAGATCATGGAAAGTTCCATTTCAAACAGTTTCAAACCTCATTACTTTCTCTATTTAACACCTCACATATAATTATGTATAAATACTATTAAGAAGTAATCTATTTCTAGACTTATCTAGAAATACTTCTTTTTTCTGATTAAAAAAAAATAATAAAAAAAATATGTATTTTTCGAACACTTTATTTATTTTATGCAAGTCTATAAAATGCATACTTACTTTAAGTTGTGTAAACTTTTTAACGAAAACCAAACGTAATATTTTTTAAATTTTAACCTTGAAAAAATATTAAAATTTTATTTAAGGAATTATATTAAAAATGTTAAAATATTAATTAATAATTCAAAACCCACAATTTCATAATTTAATGTATTTAAAATTCAACACCTTAGATAAAATAAACCCAAACATAATAATTATTTTAAAATTGAGCAACTTTTATTAAGAACTTAAAGGGCATGGAAAATTCCACTGAAACCAGCCTGAAATCTGTCCAGATTCTCCTATTTATTTACTCTTAAGTGTCATATACTAAAAAAAAATAATGATTTATCTATTTTTAATACAACATCTAACAACAATTAAGTGTTTTATAAGTGTCCCAATAAGTGCATTTTAATTTAAATTAATAAACCTTAATAACCTTAAATAAATCAAGTAACCTAATTCAAATAAACATTTTAAGTACTACTTTTTAACCCACTTGATTTTCGTTATCTTAACGAAAAACATTTATAACTCTAAAAATAAGCAAAATAAATTTTATAAAACGTTTATTCAAGTTTATTTCCTCAAAAACGTTATAAAACGTGGACTTTAAAATTTAAACGTAATAATCAGCTGACTGTCAAAATAAACATCCAACCGTTAAAAATACCATCACCTAATCCAAATTAATTTTCCTCCTTTTATAAGAAGCTTACGCTTCGTCGATAATTTATCGTCTGTTTAAAACCGGTAACAAACCGTAACCAAACCATCTCGAGTATAAAACAAACCCAGTTTCTATGGAAACATCACATTTTCCCTTTACCTTTTCCTTGGTTTGCTTGAACGTCAGCTCCGTGACATAAAATTCCGTTGAAAGTCACCGATACACTCGCGAATCACTTAATACTCGCGCGTAACCCCGAAAATAAAACACCAAGCGAATTTAATCGCGAAAACGCACAAACGAGACACCAGCGCCGTCACTTGATCCTTTTTTTCCGGGCGAGTCGAGGGTTGCTACGATTACGATACCGGGTTAGGTTTACTATAACGTGCGCGGTTGTTTTATTTTTTAGATTACCGGTTCAAACACGTGCGAGCGGCGATTTTGGTAATTTTTACTAATCGAACTAATGCTAAGTAAGGCAAATCGGTGACTGATTCTTGGTCGCGAGAAGGGGAGATCGCGCGATATCGTGCAGAAAGTGATTAGTACGCGTGCGCGTCGTCAGCTGTTTCGTTACCAACCTAAGAATTAACGAATCAATCGTCTTTTTTAATAAATTAAACTCAAAAATAATAAATTTTTCTTAATCACCTTAATTATAATCAAAAGAAAATTAAATTTTATATGAATAAGCCTTATTTTAAATTTAAATTAAATTAAATTTTTACTAAAAATATAGGCAACCCAATTTACAATCAAAGTAAAATTAAAATGTATGTATAGAGCTTATCAAAAGTTTCTTTTTTATAAATAAAACATTTTTATTCTTACCGAATCGCTGTCAATGCTAAAATCCCAAGATGGAGCGGGACTTCCGCATCGACTTCCGGTTAAGTGACAACTTTGACCGGGTTCTTCGAGTACTGTATCTTCAGGGATGCTGGCAAATTGTTCTCCGCGATGTCTGGGTCCTGGCGACATGGGAGTGACGTACCCATCGTCGCTAGGCCCAGTGGTCACTACTGTCACATTGAATCGTCTGTTTGATCCTCCAGGTGGAGCTAAAATTAAAAAAAAAATACAATTTATTTACTTACTAAAATCTATTTAAGTTTTTATTTTTGAAAATGTTTTCAGTGAGATTAAATTAACATGTTGACTGTTAAAATTGGGTTACATGTACACAAGTTGACTCTGAACAGATATTTTCTAATTAATTTTAGTTAGATTAAATCTATTTACCAGGAAAAACTTACTAATAACGCATATAGTACATATTTATACACTATTCGGAGAAAGATGTGTCATGCGTTATTAATTAATTGTGATATTTTAGACGAATACCTAGAAAAGAGACATTTATCTTAAATCCTTTAAAGAATTTAAAAAATATAGTAAAATCGTCGACGATTTTTAACCGAATTTAATTTAAAATTTAAAAATCCCAACATTAAAAAATCATCAAAAATTAATTTTTAAGAATTGAGATTGAATTCTTTCGCCAAATGAAACCTAAAACATTCTATTTTTATCTAAAAAAGATAGATTTATCTTAAGTTCTTTCAAAAAAATTTAAAAAATTCTTTAAGACGTTGACGATTTTTATCTGAATTTAATTTAAAATTTAAAAATCCCAACTTTAAAAAATCATCAAAAATTAATTTATTGGAATTGAGATGTAATTCTTTAGCTAAATGAAACCTAAAACATTCTATTTTTATCCAGAAAAGATATATTTATCTTAAGTCCATTAAAAAATCTTAAAGACGTCCACGATTTTTAACTGAATTTAAAAAATTTAAAAATGTGAACTTTAAAAAATCATCAAAAATTAATTTTTAAGAATTGAGATTGAATTCTTTCGCCAAATGAAACCTAAAACATTCTATTTTTATCTAAAAAAGATAGATTTATCTTAAGTTCTTTCAAAAAAATTAAAGAAATTCTTCGAAAAATTAAAAAGACGTCGATGATTTTTAACCGAATTTAATCTGATTGTGAAATTTAGAAATCTTGACCAACTTTAAAAAATCATTAAAAATTAATTTATAGGAATTGAGATTGAATTCTTTGACTATATGAAATCTAAAACATTCTATTTTTACCTAGAAAAGGCAGATTTATCTCAAGTCCTTTTAAAAAAATTTAAAAAATTCTTAAACACGTCGACGATTTTTATCCGAATTTAATCTAAAATTTAAAAATCTTGACCAAGTTTAAAAAATCATCAAAAATTAATTTATAGAAATTGAGATGTAATTCTTTTGGCAAATGAAACTTAAAACATTCTACTTTTATCTAGAAAAGGCAGATTTATCTCAAGTCCTTGCAAAAAAATTAAAAAAATTCTTAAAGACGTTGGCGATTTTTAACCGAATTCAATCTAAAATGTAAAAATCTTAACCAACTTTAAAAAATCATCTAAAATTAATTTATAAGAATTAAGATGTAATTCTTTGGCTAAATGAAACCTAAAACATTCTATTTTTATCTAAAAAAGACAGATTTATCTCAAGTCCTTTCAAAAAACATAAAAAAATTTTTAAAGACGCCGATGGTTTTTAACCAAATTTAACCTAAAATTTAAAAATCTTGACCAACTTTAAAAAATCATCAAAAATTAATTTATAGGAATTGAGATGAAATTCTTTCGCCAAATTATACCTAAAATATTCTATTTTAATTTAAAAAGATAGATTTATCCTAAGTCCTTTCAAAAAACTTAAAAAAAATTTTAAAGACGTCGATGGTTTTTGACCGAATTTAACTTACAATTTTAACATTTCGACCAATTTTAAAAAATCATCAAAAATTAATTTATATAAATTGAGATGTAATTCTTTAGCCAAATGAAATCTAAAACATTCTATTTTGATTTAGAAAAGACAGATTTATCTTAAGTCCTTTCAAAAAAATTAAAAAAATTCTTAAAGACGTCGACGTTTTTTATCCGAATTTAATCTAATTGTAAAATTTAAAAGTCTTGACCAAGTTTAAAACATCATCAAAAATTAATTTATAGAAATTGAGATATAACTCTTTGGCTAAATGAAATCTAAAACATTCTATTTTTATCCAGAAAAGATATATTTATCTTAAGTCTTTTCAAAAAAATTAAAAAAATTCTTAAAAACGTCCACGATTTTTAATCGAATTTAAAAAATTTCAAAATCTTAACTTTAAAAAATCATCAAAAATTAATTTATAGAGATTGAGATGTAATTCTTTGGCCAAATGAAACCTAAAACATTCTATTTTTATCTAGAAAAGATAGATTTATCTCAAGCCCTTGCAAAAAAAATTTAAAAAAATTCTTTAAGACGTCGACGATTTTTAACCGAATTTAATCTGAAACTTAAAAATCTTAACCAACTTTAAAAAATCATCAAAAATTAATTTATAGGAATTGAGATGTAATTCTTTGGCTAAATGAAACCTAAAACATTTTATTTTTATCTAGAACAGACAGATTTATCTCAAGTCATTTCAAAAAAATTAAAAAAATTTTTAAAGACGTCGACGATTTTTAACCGAATTTAATCTAAAATTTAAAAATCTTAACCAAATTTAAAAAATCATCAAAAATTAATTTATAGGAATTAAGATGTAATTCTTTGGCTAAATGAAACCTAAAACATTCTATTTTTATCTAGAAAAGACAGATTTATCTCAAATCCTTTCAAAAAAATTAAAAAAATTCTTAAAGACGTCGAAGATTTTTAACCGAATTTAATTTAAAATTTAAAAATCTTGACCAGCTTTAAAAAATCACGAAAAATTAATTTATGAGAATTGAGATGTAATTCTTTGGGCAAATGAAACCTAAAACATACTATTTTTATCTAAAAAAGATGGATTTATCTCAAGTCCTTTCAAAAAAATTTAAAAAATTCTTAAAGACGTCGATGATTTTTAACCGAATTTAATCTGATTGTGAAATTAAAAAATCTTGACCAATTTTATAAAATCATCAAAAATTAATTTATAGGAATTGAGATTTAATTCTTTCGCCAAATGAAACCTAAAACATTCTATTTTTATCTAGAAAAGACAAATTTATCTTGTCTTTTCAAAAAAATTCTTAAAGACGTCGACGGTTTTTAACCGAATTTAATCTAAAATTTAAAAATCTTGACTAACTTTAAAAAATCATCAAAAATTAATTTATAGGAATTAAGATGTAATTCTTTCGCCAAATTATACCTATAACATTCTATTTTTATCTAGAAAAGACAAATTTATCTCAAGTCTTTTCAAAAAAATTAAAAAAAAACTAAAGACGTCGATGATTTTTAACCGAATTTAATCTAAAATTAAAAAATCTTGATCAACTTTAAAAAAATCATAAAAAATTAATTTATAGGAATTGGGGTGTAATTTTTTGGCCAAATGAAGCCTAAAACATTCTATTTTTACCTACAGAGGATAGATTTATCCTAAGTCCTTTCAAAAAAATTAAAAAAATTCTTAAAGACGTCGAAGATTTTTAACCGAATTTAATCTAAAGTTTAAAAATTTTAACCAACTTTAAAAAATCATCAAAAATTAATTTATAGGAATTGAGATGTAACTCTTTGACCAAATGAAACCTAAAACATTCTATTTTTATCTAAAGAAGGTAGATATAGCTTAAGTTCTTTTAAAAAAAATTTAAAAAAATTCTTAAAGACGTCGACGGTTTTTAACCGAATTTAATCTAAAATTTAAAAATCTTGACCAACTTTAAAAAATCATAAAAAAATAATTTATAGGAATTGAGATTGAATTCTTTAGCCAGATTAAACCTAAAATATTCTATTTTTATCTAAAAAAGATAGACTTATCTTAAGTCCTTTCAAAAAAATTTAAAAAAATCTTTAAAACTTTAAAGATTTTTGACAGTGAGTATTCCCAAATTTCATTGAGTTTCGAAGCGGTTTGAAAGTAAGATTTACCATAAAAATCTTTCATTACAAATTAAACGCCCTTATCGATATAATTTTAGTACTAACATACAATATGTTCGGATTCATAAATTGATTAACTATCTTATCAGTTTCTTTTCAGTGTTTTTGAGAATTTATAGGTGAAAAATCTTTAAGTCTTAAGTACGTTCGATATATTTTGGAGCCATTAAGGTGGTTGTGATTTTATGTAAAAATTTGCTTCAAAAAGTTAGCCCTATATTATTTTATGAGAAATGTTCTGCTAAGTATTAATTACTGTAATAAATGAAAGCTATAAGTAATCAATTCTGCCATTTTTTGATACAGTTTAAAAACCTACACGTTGTTATTTTCTCCTCAATATCATTTTAAATCATTCCCTGCCCTTGTTTTGTAGTTTTCCATTTTGCATTAATTTTTATTAGATCTTGGGGGTATATCATAGTATTACCACTTTACATCCAATGGAAGGTTGAATGTCTTAAAAGGTATTTTTATTGGGTTGTTTTTTTTTTCATTCATACTTACTTCATTTACTCATAATTAGCAAATATCATTCCAAATTTTCAACTTCTTTTTTCTACAAAACCACAGTTTTTAGATCTTGTAAAACCTTGCAAATTTCAAAGAGATAATACAGAAATTCGTGAAGATACCTAACTATAGAGTCTTCTAATAAAGGCGCTCTGTTTCTAAAGGTAAATAAAATAAGTTCCTTGTGAGGTACCGACTATCGACTCATTTCTTTTTCAGTTTGAAAGAAAATTTTATGGCATTAAGTATGGTTTTGCAAATCTTTCAAATGTCCCCCACGGTTTTGATAGGTGGTAGGTAATGAACTGGACTCATTTTTAATCACTTTGTAGCGTAAAACTGGTTGAAATGTTGAACGTCATTTCAAGGCGTTCCGTGTAATTTAGATTTTTCAATAAAACTGCATCATTTTTAACATAACTAAAAAAGTAGATATTGTGCGTAATTTAGATTTCGATAAAGTAATAGTCATTGTAAAAGATTCTATACCAGTGTGGTCTAAAACATCAGATTAGAAAATGGTGTGCAAAATAAGTTATTACAGAGTGACAATAAACTCTATAAGTACCTAGTTATTAAAGATGAAAAGATTACGTTATCGCCGTTTTATAGTTTTGACGTACATTCATTAAAATTATTGCAATTTTAAAGTGTTCCTATTTTCGTTTTCAGGTCCATTTACATTTTTCACTTAGGATGTTTATCTTGGATGAATCATTCAAAGTACAAAATGTAGATAGACTTATTTTGGATGAAATGAAAATGAAATGCCATTTACATTTATTAAAACTGAATGTCTAAAGCGACAAAATGTAAATGAGTTTTAAGTTAAATAAGCTTCATAAAGTACATAAATTTTAAAATAACTCAAGTTATTTTAAGAGTATTTAAGGATTTTAATCTTCTATAACTTAATTACTTAAAATAATAAAACATCAAATGAGTTGTCTGGTTTCAATATCCCCTAAATCCATGTTTGGGCAAAAATGAGATATATACGCCATCTGTTAGAAAAAGTTGTTTTCTATAAAATACTCAATGATTTGTATTAAAAAACGCGTGAATCCCTTATAAAATCAAATCAAATAGACAGCCTTTAGATTCAAATCCCACTAAATCCATTTTCAATAGATGCGCAGTTACAAAAACCGTACAATAGATTCAAAGGAGTTTTTAGGAAAAGCCAAACCGCCATGAATATCCAGCCAAAAGAAATTCCTACCGGAGTGAAACCAAAAGCTCTGAAAATGAGAGATGTAAATAACTTCTTAAGCAAACATTATGGAAAGAACTGGAGAGAGGTAGAAAATTTGGCTTATTATAGAGATGTGTTGGGAAAATTTCAGAACAATAATATTCTTGGCGATTCCCGAGAAGACAGTGGGGACGAAGAGCCTAGTTTATGTGAATCAACCGAAAATATACCTGATGTTAGAGTTTAAGAGTTTTTTAAGTACAGTTTTTAAATAACATATCTTTCAAAAAATAAAGTTTCCTCTTATTAGCTACAAAGAGATTTGATTTACTTTCAATTCATGCCTAATCCATTTTGTTCAGAATCAAATGAGCCTTAATCCACAGTTTGGTAGCAAACGCAACCAAACACCATTTTTAAATCCACTTTGTGATTTTTATATCTACTTCAAAAGACGTGGTTATAGAATTTTTGAAACTTTAGTAAGTCTTCTAATAACAAATAAATTACGTTTGAATTAATAACGCCAAAATCATCCCAAAATACTTTTTTACCGTTTTCTCAAAATCGAAAAATTTGGACTTAAGGGGATTTGAAACCAAACAACTCAAATAATAAAACATCAAATATGCTTTAATTGTGGTTTATAACCGATTCAAGTCTCCTGTTAAATGTATTTTGTGCACATTGCAATAATTCGAAAAGGACTATTTTATGATGGTATAAAGAGCAATTTTCTATCACTTTTTAAATATAACTACACTTCTTTAAGATTAAGTTTTGTAGAAAATAGAGACTAGTCTATCTTTTGATTATAAAATTAATTCATATCTTTTGAAAAATGTTGACTAATAATTCAATATTTAATTCAAAATTAAGAAATTTGCAATTATTTCTTAAATGTAATTAACCCGGCGTGTGTATACCATATTTTTTGAGACACGGTGTGTATACTGGGTCTTTTAGGGAACAAGCATGTTTTCAGTTTTCTAGGCTTTCAAAAATTCTAGAAAAATTATGAGTTATTTATTGAAGCGTCTACTACACGGCCGAGCAGTTATAATACCAAACTTTTTTTAGGGGGGGTAGCCGAAGCCTACCCTCTATCCATAAGAGAGAATTTCGAATTTCAAATTTTGACTGTTCCTTCAAAGACCCAGTGTACACACGGAGGGTTAATTTTCTTTAAAGTTAAGTTTCGTAAAAAACCGAGATAAAAAAATATCCTTTTTCTTAATAAAAAAATATCCTCGCGGAACACTGTATAACCTAAGAAGGTACTATAACCCAAAATGGAGCTGCATCATGAAGAGAAAGATGAAAAAGTAAGCTCCTTCTCCGTAACATTGCCGAGTACTCTTTCATTCTTCTCTTCATGGTACAGCTCTATTTCAGGTTATAGTACATGATTGTATTTTTAACAATCCAACTAAAAATCGATTTCTAACTGACATTTACAATTAAAAATGTTTCCTAAGACTACACACGGTGTTTCATAACTACTGCAAGATCCAAAAGGGTGTTGAAGGGAAAAATGAAACTAAAATGAAGCTAGTTGTAGTAATATAAAGACGATCAAAACATTGCTTAACCGTTTGAGTCCGGGGAAGCGCTATCGCGCTTCATTTGTATGGATATAAAATTCTCTCGGACCCAAACGGTTAATTTAGCGTTTCCTAGAACCCTTTTTCGAATTTTGAAGTAGTTATAAAACATGATGTGTGTACCATCAGAGCCCAAAAAATCTTGATACAAATCCGAAGTAAATTGAATAAAACGAGTAGTTTTTTGTAAACCACGATGATAAATGTTTTTATTTTTGTATGAGTGCTACATTAATGTTTCGCTTTACGCGTCATCAGGCACATTGTCAAGTTAGTAGAAAAAATCGGACATAAGCTTTAATTTAAAATTTTTAAATTTTTTAAATTCTATAAATTTTTAATTATCTACGCATCTCTCTAACTTATAACTTTTAAAAACTTGTTCATCCCGAAGCTTATGTCCGATTTTTTCTACTAACTTGACGATGTGCCTGATGACGCGTAAAGCGAAACATTAATGTAGCACTCATACAAAAATAAAAACATTTATCATCGTGGTTTACAAAAAACTGTATTATTCAATTTGTTAATCACACACGATGAACGCGGAGTACGAACTTGCCCAAATCCGAAGTAGGATAATGGAAAAAATAACCGAATTTATACCAATTAAATTATTCGTTTTTAAGAAAGGCTATAGTGTCAGGTTACATTGAAGTATTAATTTTGAAATTTAGTATATCACCAAAGGAAAATTAACTGGGAAATTTAAAGTGGAACACATAGCACTTTGAATTACAGCACGATTTTTTTTGGTCTGTTCTAAAATTTAATCTTTTATAAGAATTAAAATTTGAATAATAAAAATAATTTCGAAAGCAATCCAGATCACATAGACAAATATTTTACTGTACTAAAATATGAATGAAAAAAAAAACACTATTTTAACTTAAAATAATCAATGAATAATTTATATTTCATTTAATTAATTTATAGTATCATCAAAAAACACAACAGACAATGAATATTATAAGTAATAAAAGTATGTGTTGTATAGTGTGATGGAAAAGTTTTTAAACATGTTAACAATTGAAAAAACGGCGGGATTTCTGATTCCTGCCAAATAATGTCATGTGATTTCGAGTGCCCACGTGCACTCGAAAATAACTGGGAGTTACCGCGCATTGCGTACCGGCGAGCGGGCGGACGTTTATCAACTCAACCGGTTATTTTTAACCGCAGGGAGCAAGGTAAATGCAAAAAATGGTATTTCAACGTTCGAAACGCGTTGCGCAAGAATTAATCCATTCGCGAATGCGGATTGGAAGACGAACATTACGCAAATAAAACCCGCCATGAATATTTATTAGGTTCCCCCCGATACATAAATTTCACCATTGCTTTTCAGCAAATTTCACAACCAAAAAAAAAAAAAAAACATTTTTCCGTTTAGAATTTTGGGAAATTCTCTCATTGGTGTAGTAATAAATTTTACGTAAAATGTTAAAATTTGGACCGTAGAATCAGCAGGTGTTTGATATTGTAGTGGATTGTAGCCAATATTTCGTAAGTAATCGGGAAATGTAAATAAATCATTTTGAACGGTGGTTGATGCCAAATATTTAACCGAGATGTTCCAATTTTAATTAAATGGACTATTTAATAGAAAATATTATATTATAAAATTTGTTGACAAATTATTTTTAAACTATAAAAGCACAAATACATTTAGAATTGTAAAAAAATTTAAACAAAGCCTTTTAAAACAGTTACAGTCGATTCAATCGATATTTAGGTCAAAACATCAACCAATCGTGTAAATTTCCAACAAACACCTTGTTTTCTGTTTTCTAACCTACATGTTATCGATTACTTAAACTCAAAATATACTATTTAACATCAACCACGTATAAAACGTGCTAACAAACCATACAAATCCACGGTTTCTCTTTTATAAACCACGTCATTTTATTACACCTATAAATTCAACTTGTAGGTGGCAGAAGTCCCGATAAATCGTAAATCATCTTGAATCAAAACGGAACGAAAACACGCACCGATTCACTAAACGCACAAACCTTACCATTGCGTGGCTTTTTGCGCCACTTGTGCGCGCCCTTCTGGGACGACGTGATTGCGGCGTCGGGTCCCCTAAATCGGGGTAAAAGGGCGCGGGTGCTTCGGGGCCACTGTAAGGGGCTGTTCGCGAGGGGGGCACATCGTGGTGACGTTCGGTGGTTGACGCGGTGGACGCCGCCGTTACGTAACGCGGCGCGCGAAAATCTAGACGCGGTCTATGCGAGCGAAAATCGATTTTGAACCGCGATTCCCCTCCGGCGTCCCGACGCCCGGCGTCCGCCGCTCGACGCCTTGTAAAATAACTCGGTCAAATCCGAAAGATCAAAGAGGAATTTAGAATTTAACTAACTGGCTGGCGAACGTTGAAATGAGATTTGGGTTTGTTTAGATTTAGATGAATGTTGTGTTAGATCTTGTTTATATTCAAGATAAAAATGTGTTAAGAGAACATTTTTTTAATTTGTTGTTAACACTATATTTTTTAAGAATTGTTTGTTTAGTTGATGGTTGGATTCGTTTTGTAAAGAGTTCTAGTTTTTAAAAACAAGAATCCTTAAAATTATATCTTTTATTACTAATCCTTTAAATTTTCCATCGTTTTCTTTTTTAAGTTTTAAGTTCTAATATCAAATACTCTTTTATGTGGATTATAAAATCTGTTTGAAATGATCAAAATTTTAACTGTCCTAAAAATTTTATTATAGACAATGTGGTTGTAATCCATTTTAACCAGTGATAATCAATTAAGAAATAAAAGCTTTTTGTACTATGTTAGTAATAAGATAATTTTTATTTATCTAACATGTTTCGGCATTAGCCATCTTCAGAGACAAAAGTTAAATAGAAAGTATAGAATTACCTCTAGTATTAGTCACACTTCGTTCATAATTTTAACTTGTAAAACCTTTTATTAACAATTTTAAAGTGTCTTTGTAATGTATTTTGTCACTATTCAACTTCCTATTTGACTTTTGTCTCTGAAGATGATTAACGCCGAAACATGTTAGCTAAATAAAAAATTACCTTATAACCAGCATGATACAAAGAATTTTTATTTCTTAAATAAAAATTTTACACTGTTTTGGTTTATAAAATTACCATTTCTATATAAGAACTGTAGCAAAATTAATTTCATAATTTAGAATTTTATACTTCAAAAGTAGAAACATAGAAATTTCAGAAGATCTAAATACCATAAAAGTTCAAGACTGTTTTTCTATAGTTTTATGTTATACAGGATGATTTAGTAAAATAACACGATTTTGAAATATTAATTACTCGATTTGATTTTATATCAAAGACGTATTTATTAACAAGAAGAAGTCACTTTCATCGTTTCAGATCTAGAAAATGGCATCATTTCAATGTCAACGTTTTTTCTTCCTTCAGTTCATCTTTCAGCAATATGTTTAGCTGTCATGATAGAAAAAGTAAGAGATAGGGTAAACTGCCCAAATGTTGCCCTCCTAAGAAGACATCCTAAGGTCGGCCTTTCCTTAAAAATCCATGTAGAAAATCTCGAAGGCCGACATTAGGCGCATAACCGAGGTTTGGTGAGTTTACCCTATTACACAATCAGTTATCACTTTAATCATCTGACCTTTTTCGAGTTTCGCGTTTATGAAAATGAACTTCGAACAATACAAAAGTTAAAAAACAATATTCAACATGAAATTTAAAGAATTAACCTGTCAACTAAGTGTGATGAAATATTTCGTCATCAGTATTATAACCAACTAACAATAAGTCTTCTCAATGGGCATGAATACATTTTTCCTAGGGGAAACACTTGACCAGGGGAAAGTTTTTCATCTCAACCAAAATTTATTCCCCGGTTAGCAAGTTAATCAATAAATGCTGGAAAACCCTATGAAGAACTTCGATAATCGATATGAAATTTATGATAAGGAACCTGTTATTTTGTGATGTCTTATAAAATTTTGTTTATGGCACTTCTCTTCTTTGATATTTTAATTTTTCAGTTTTACAAAAGTAAAATAATACCTATGTTTGAATGTCTTCAATTCCATACGCTTATGGATAGTTACGACCATAAAATTAGATCACTATATTCTTAACATTAAACAAAATCGTGTAGTACTCGAGGATGAGTAATGTTATGAATGATTCAAATTTTTATTTTTAAAAGGTAATCAAAGATAATCAAAAAATTAATTAAATCTTGGAATTCTAAAAATAACGAAGTTACGTCGCGTCGATTTAAAGATGACGGTTTTCGATTGCCTTATGGTTAAAAATGTCGACCTCGAATATATCGTATGTCCAATAAAAAAGTCTTTGGAATGCCATGGAATACTTTGTAGGTTGACGCCCTAAAATTTGATAAATTTTTTCAGGCAAATGTTCTAAAAGTTACAGTCGAGAACACTCAACTACTTATTACAAGCTATATAAGATATGCAATTTCTGACGTCACTTGAAATATTTTTTCCTAATTTGCTTATGGCGTATTCGATTGGCAGAACTAGTGTGCACTGGTGCGCACTAGTTGAGTGCAAAATGTGACATATGTCACACTAGCTTAGTGCAAAAAAAGGGCAAATTCAACAGAACGCGATGAAATCAAACGTAATCATAACATCACTTGTAAGTGTGTTCAAGGCTTGATGATGTTTAAAATGTTTTATAAACTACAATAATAAAATATGATAGAACACAACGAAACAACCAAAAGAACACGCTCTTATGCACTGGTGCGCACCAGTGCAACTGAGTGCAACCAATCGAATACGCCATTAGATTTGTTTATATCATCTTTGAGACTTTCGAGAAACTTTTTCATATTTTTATTAAAGCAATTTCTCAATAATACTAATCCAGAAAAACATTTCAATATTTTCTATATCCCAACTATTCATTTATCACACTCAATACATAAACACTTACCCAGTTAAAACTCCCATAAGAAAAATAAAAAATTCATGTTACAAAACAATACTAACATTTAAAATTTAAATGTCCTAGTGTTTTAAAGACTATAAAGTTGCCAACATCCTCGTGACGTGACCTATAACCTATAAAACGAACAATCTGTAACAATAAAAACATGTAAAAGTAAATCAACCTATGGTATGTATTTACTTAACAATTATAACTCCAAGAAAGCAATAAATTAAAATATACACCACGCACAATAATTACTAAGAATTAAATCAAAATGGTATCCATAAACAAATCGTTTATTTATGGTATTTGCTTCGCATCTTTAACCTGGATAGTATCTCTATATTTATATCTACAATTAACTAACACAAATAACGAAAATACTCCAACAAGCTTTCCCCATAAAAACCCATTTTTACAAAGTAATAGTTTAATAGAAGATGAATCCGATGGAAATTTCCACAATTTTAAAGTGGCTTCTGTTGAAAGAATGAAACAATTTAAAAAATATGTAAATGAAATTGCAATTAAGAAAAATTCTAAACAAGCATCAAATGAAGGTAAGTTATTATTTACTTATTTATTTATATTATATAATAATTTTTTTTCTTATTATTAGTTATGAGTGAAATCGGAATGGTAAAAACTAAAGAAGATAAAAAAATAAGAGACGAAGGATATAAATTTTACGCTTATAACGTATTAATTAGTAATAGATTAAGTTTACATCGTGATATTCCCGACACAAGAAACAAATTATGTAAAAATATTACATACCCGAGCAATTTACCATCGACAAGTGTTATTATTTGTTTTTACAATGAACATTTTCAAACTTTATTAAGAAGCGTTCATTCAATTATTGATAGAACACCAAAACATTTAAAAGAAATCATCCTGGTTGATGATTTTAGTGATATAGAATATTTACACGATAACTTAACAATATATATAAATAAAAATTTTAAAAATGTTAAATTGTATAAAACGGAAAGAAGAGAAGGTTTAATAAGAGCTAGATTATTCGGAGCTAGAAAAGTTACGGGAGATGTTTTAGTTTTCTTAGATAGTCATATTGAAGTTAACGTTGGTTGGTTACCACCTTTATTATCTAAGATTTCAGAAGGAAAATCTACCGTAGCCATTCCAATTATTGATTTAATTAATCCCGATACTTTTACTTATTCATCGAGTCCGTTAGTACGTGGTGGGTTTAATTGGGGGTTACATTTTAAATGGGAGAATTTACCAACTGGAACGTTGGCTAAAAGTGAAGATTTTATTAAGCCTATTAAATCTCCGACTATGGCTGGAGGGTTATTTGCTATCGATAGAAATTATTTTGTTGAAATTGGAGAGTACGATGCTGGAATGAATATATGGGGTGGTGAAAATATTGAAATGTCTTTTCGGGTAAGTTTTATTGAGAATTTGTTTTAATGAGGATTTTGATATTTTTTTGGAAAATTGAAAACACACTTAAAAAAAATTTAGAATTTTCCAAGTTTTTGTATAGGTCTCAGATTTCCCTGATTTTTGGAATATAGCTAGAAAAATATGTATAAAACACTATAAAAGGAAAATAAAGTGCGGAAATGTTATTTACTTACCGAAAATTGATTAAAAAAATCATCGCGTATGCAGGTGTCTATTTAGAAATGATTTTAAGGATAATCTTGTAAAATTCCTGAAGATTCACAAATACGTTTTGAGTATATTTTAAAAATCTTAAAGACTATTAAAAATAGGTAAACAGATTGTAAAAAATTATAAAAGATTAACAGTTAAATATTTCAAAAGAACTTTAAAGCCCTTAAAAGAGCCTAAGCAAATTTTGGCAGAGTCATAAAGTTTAAACATGTTGTAAAGAATTAATAAGAGTAATGAATGTTTAAATACCTTAAAACTAAAAAAAAATTTCAAACAATCCCAAAGAATTGTAAAAATCTTATATAAATAACTTTGACTGCTGTGTTTTGACATTATTTTGGGGAATCTTGATATCGGTGCCATCTATTGGCTTGACTTGTTATAAACAATTTGTAAATTGTAAACTAAATAACAGTACGATTATTTTTTTAACACTAGTTTAGTTTTATTTTTAGTATTTTTCTAAAAAAATTTATTGTTTTTGGTGGAATTGATAAACATTTTGGTAACTTTGGTGGAAGCTTTACGAATTTAGTAAGTTTTTGGTAGAATTTACAAAAAAAATGGTAAATTTTTGGTGGAATTTTTACACATTTTGTAACTTTGGTGGAATTTTTAATGAAATTATTTCTAATTTGATTGATTTTTGGTAGAATTGTTAAAAATGTTGACAATTTCGGTGTAATTTTTAGGATTTTTGTAAGTTTTTGGTGGAATAAAAAAATTCAGTAAGTTTTGGGTGTAGTTGTTAAATATTTTAATAGCTTTGGTAGAATTTTTGCGGATTTTATTTATTTCTGGTGAAATTTAAAAAAAATCGGTGTTTTTGGTAAAATTCTTATGAATTTAGTAAGTTTTTTGTAGAATTTTTAAAAAAATTCAGTATGTTTTTGGTGGAATTATCAAAAATTTTGATAACACTGGTGGAATTTTTGCGAATTTTATTCAATTTTGATAGAATTTTTTAAAAATTCAGTGTTTTTTTATGGAATTTTTACGAATTTAGTAAGTTTTTAGTGAAACTTTTCCAATTTTATTAATTTTTGGTGGAATTTTTACAAAATTCAGTATGTTTTTGATGGAATTGTTAGAAATGTTGACAATTTCGGTGTAATTTTTAGGATTTGGTTTAAGGTTTAAGTTTTTGGTGGAATAAAAAAAAAAAATTCAATAAGTTTTGGGTGTAGTTGGTAAATATTTTAATAGCTTTGGTGGAATTTTTGCGAATTTTATTTATTTCTGGTGAAATTTAAAAAAAATCAGTGTTTTTGGTAAAATTCTTATGAATTTAGTAAGTTTTTGGTAGAATTTTTAAAAAATTCAGTATGTTTTTGGTGGAATTATCAAAAATTTTGATAACATTGGTGAAATTTTTGCGAATTTTATTCATTTCTTTTGGAATAAAAAAAATCAGTGTTTTTGGTAAAATTCTTATGAATTTAGTAAGTTTTTGGTGGAATTTTTGCAAATTGTATTAATTTTTGGTGGAATTTTTTAAAAATTCTGTATATTTTTGGTGGAATTATCAAAAATTTTGATAACAGTGGTGGAATTTTTGCGAATTTTATTCTTTTTTGATAGAATTTTTAAAAATTGAGTGTTTTTTTATGGAATTTTTACGAATTTAATAAGTTTGTAGTGAAATTTTCCCAATTTTATTAATTTTTGGTGGAATTTTTATAAAATTCAGTATGTCCTTGATGGAATTGTTAAAAAAGTTGATAACTTTAGTGGAATTTTTATTAACTTTAATCATTTTTGGTGAAATTGTTAAAAATATTGGTAATTTTAGAAAAATTTTTATGAATTTGGTAAGTTTTTGGTAGTATTTTTTAAAAATCTGTAAGTTTTTGGTGGAATTATTCAACATTTTTGTAGCTTTGGTGGAAAATTGAAAAAATTTACTACGTTTTTGGTGGAATTGTTAAAAATGTTGGTAACTTTGGTGGAATTTTTACGAATATAGTAAGTTTTTCGTGGAATTTTTACCAATTTTATTGATTTTGGGTGGAATTTTTAAAAAATACACTAAGTTTTTAGTAGAATTGTCTCCAAATTTAATAATTTTTGGTGAAATTATATTCAATTTAACTAACTTTTGTGGAATTTTTGTTATTACTTTTTTATTTTTGTGGAATTTTTAAGAATCTAATCAATTCTTGACGAAATTAATCTTAATTTTAGTATATTTTTTAAAAATTCAGTTTTTGGTGGAATTGTTAAAAATTTTGATAGCTTTGGTGGAATTTTTACAAATTTTATAAGTTTTTGGTGGAATTATTAAAAATTTTAGTAGCTTTGGTGGAATTTTTACAAATTTACTTAAGTTTTTGGTGATATTTTCAAGAATTTAATTAGTTTTTAGTGAAATTGATTCGAATTTTTGCTGTGCATAAATTAAATATTTGATAATTATTAATAAACCGATCGTTTTTACATTTCATGTGGCATTAGCGTGGTTAGAATAATAAATAATGTTTATGAAAATTGAACCAACTGTTTTATCGGCCCAAATCGAAAATGACGGAAAACGGGGACTTCGTTTAGGGCTTAAATTGGCCGTTTCGGGTCCAAAGGAGCCCCGATTCGCATATAACGTTGCGTTATAAAGTCGTTCAGAAGGTTAGCCGGAAGCAGAGTCGCGGAACCGGTGGCTTTTTAGACAAAAAGTGCGTTCGAAAATTAACGAAAATGACAGGCGGACGATCGAGAATTTTAATTTCAATTAGGGCTACCGCAACGTCGTTCGATTTTCAGGGCCGTTTTTCCGAAATCGGTCACGGACCCCCCAAAATCGTCGGGGAGGTGAAGATAATGGTCGGCAGAATGACGTAAAACCATTGAATCGTCCGGAAAGCGATTTCCAAAAAGAAAACTATTAAAAAAAGAGCTAGGCGCCTGCGGCGCCCTCTTTTAAAGAGGCGCTGTTTGCTTACTACTTTAATATGTTATAATATAATACGTATTATAAAAATAGCCAGGATCTTTGATTTTCAATAATTTAACCAAATCTAGTATTTTACAAGCATTAATTTAGAAATCCAGTAAAATTTTGGTGGAATTTTTAGAAATTTAGTAAATTTTTGGTGGAATTATTATAAATTTTATAAACACTGTTGGAATTTTTAAAAATCCAGTCAATTTTTGGCAAAATTATTATAAATTTTATAAACATTGGTGGAATTTTTAAGAATTTATAACAAAGTTTGGTGGAATTTTTAGAAATTCAGTAAATTTTTGGTATAATTTTTAGAAATTCAGTAAATTTTTGGTGGAATTATTATAAATTTTGTAAGCATTGGTGGAATTTTTAAAAATCCAGTAAATTTTTGGCAAATTTACTATAAATTTTGTAAACATTTGTGCAATTTTTAAGAATCTTTGAACAAACTTTGGTGGAATTTTTAGAAATTCATTAAATTTTTGGTGGAATTTTTAAGATTTTACATTAAACTTTGATAGAATTTTTAAAAATCCAGTCAATTTTTGGCAAAATTATCATACATTTTTTAAACATTGGTGGAATTTTTAAGAATCTGTAATAAACTTTGGTGGAATTTTTAAAAACCCAGTCAATTTTTAGCGAAATTATTATAAATTTTGTAAACATTGGTGGAATTTTTAAAAATCCAATCAATTTTTGGCAAATTTACCATAAATTTTGTAAACATTTGTGGAATTTTTAAGAATCTACAACAAACTTTGGTGGAATTTTTAGAAATTCAGTAAATTTTTGGTGGAATTTTTAAGAATTTACATTAAACTTTGATAGAATTTTTAAAAATCCAGTCAATTTTTGGCACAATTGTTATAAATTTTGTAAACATTGGTGGAATTTTTAAAAACCCTGTCAATTTTAGCGAAATTATAATGAGTTTTGTTAACATAGGTGGAATTTTTAAGAATCTATAAGAAACTGGTGGAATTGAATGAATATAGATAAACGTTGGTGGAATTTATTACAACTTTGGTGGAATTAATGAGATTTTTAATATAATTTTAGTATCTTTTTTAAATTTTATAACCTTGTCTATGATTAAAATTACAAATTGTAAATAATTTAAACTGTCAAAATGAAGTAATAAATGTTTTAAGCAATGTGGAGAAGTTTATTAGTCAAAAAAGTGATCTCAATGTGTTTGAAAATCGATTTTAAAAACTTTTTTTGTTAAAAAAAAAAAACTAAGAATAAAATAATCAAATGAAGAAAATGAGTTTAACGTGAATAAATTAGTATTATAAGATTCGACATAATTTATCACAAATTCGTCTTGATTTCTTAAAAATCATCTTAATTCACTAAAAATTCGTCGTAATTCGTCTTAATTCACTAAAAATTCGTCTTAATTCGTTAAAAATTCGTCGTAATTCGTTAAAATTCACTAAAAATCCGTCATAATTCGTTACAATTCGTCTTAGTTCGTTACAATTCGTCTTAGTTCGTTACAATTCGTCTTAATTCGTTACAATTCGTCTTAATTCGTTAAAAATTCATCGTAATTCGTCTTAATATTATAAGGTTCGGCATAATTTTTCAATAATTCGTCTTGATTTATTAAAAATCGTTGAAAATTCATCATAATTCGTTAAAATTCATTAAAAATTCGTTGTAATTGGTCTTAATTTTATTAGATTCGACATAATTAATAAAAAATTCGTCTTGATTTGTTAAAAATCGTTGAAAATTTGTTGTAATTCGTTAAAAATTCGTCTTAATTTGTTAAAATTCGTCGTCTTTCGTTAACATTTACTAAAACTTCGTGGTAATTCGTAAAAAAAACGTCGTAATTCGTGTTAATATTTCAAGATTCGACATAATTTATCACAAATTCGTCTTGATTTGTTAAAAATCATCTTAATTCACTAAAAATTCGTCGTAATTCGTCTTAATTCACTAAAAATTCGTCTTAATTCGTTAAAAATTCGTCGTAATTCGTTAAAATTCACTAAAAATCCGTCATAATTCGTTACAATTCGTCTTAGTTCGTTGCAATTCGTCTTAATTCGTTACAATTCGTCTTAATTCGTTAAAATTCATCGTAATTCGTCTTAATATTATAAGGTTCGGCATAATTTTTCAATAACTCGTCTTGATTTATTAAAAATCGTTGAAAATTCTTCATAATTCGTTAAAATTCATTAAAAATTCGTTGTAATTGGTCTTAATTTTATTAGATTCGACATAATTAATAAAAAATTCGTCTTGATTTGTTAAAAATCGTTGAAAATTTGTTGTAATTCGTTAAAAATTCGTCTTAATTTGTTAAAATTCGTCGTATTTCGTTAACATTCACTAAAACTTCGTGGTAATTCGTAAAAAATTCGTCGTAATTCGTGTTAATATTTCAAGATTCGACATAATTAATCAAAAATTCCTCTTGATTTTATAAAATTCGCCTTAATTCGTTAAAAATTCGTCGTAATTCGTTAAAATTCACTAAAAATCCGTCATAATTCGTTACAATTCGTCTTAGTTCGTTACAATTCGTCTTAAATCGTTACAATTCGTCTTAATTCGTTAAAAATTCATCGTAATTCGTCTTAATATTATAAGGTTCGGCATAATTTTTCAATAATTCGTCTTGATTTATTAAAAATCGTTGAAAATTCATCATAATTCGTTAAAATTCATTAAAAATTCGTTGTAATTGGCCTTAATTTTATTAGATTCGACATAATTAATAAAAAATTCGTCTTGATTTGTTAAAAATCGTTGAAAATTTGTTGTAATTCGTTAAAAATTCGTATTAATTTGTTAAAATTCGTCGTATTTCGTTAACATTCACTAAAACTTCGTGGTAATTCGTAAAAAATTCGTCGTAATTCGTGTTAATATTTCAAGATTCGACATAATTAATCAAAAATTCGTCTTGATTTTATAAAATTCGCCTTAATTCGTTAAAAATTCGTTGAAATTCGTCAAAGTTGACTAAAAATCCGTCGTAATTCGTCTTAATTCGTCAAAATTCAGTAAAAATCCGTCGTAATTTTTGTAAAATTCATCTCAATTCGTCAAAATTGACTAAAAATCCGTCGTAATTCGTCTTAGTTTTGTACAATTTAGCACAATTCGATACAAATTCGTCTTAATTTACTAAAAATTCGTGATAATTTTTATTAATTTTATAAAATTCTACTTAATTCCTTAACAATTCTTCAAAATTTAATGTAATAAAGTTGTAAACAAACTTTGTAAATGATAGTTGTTAAAATGTTAACGTTTAATAATCAAAATTTTCTTTTGAAATGTCGATTTTGACGTTTAAACGTCAGTTTTGAACTTTAAAATGTCACTTTTGACGTTTAAAGAACAAAATTCTCTTTCGAACTACCAATCTTGAAGTTTAAACTTCACTTTTTATATTTAATGTGTCATTTTTGATATGTACAGATCAAAATTCTCTTTGAAAATGTCAATTTTGACGTTTAAATATCCAAATGCATTTTTAAAATGTCACTTTTGATGTTTAACCTTTCGCTACACGCTACCGGACTCTCAGTCCGGATTTTGACCGTCATCTATTAGTGTTATTTCGAACTTGCGCTGGCCATAATTCTTTTGATGAATTTCTTTCATACCGACATTTTATTATCTGTCAATGTCATTGTGTGTTGAGTTTCAATTCAATTTCAAAATCGATTATTTCGAAAATATGAGCTATAACGAAGAAAGGAACAAGAACTTGTTGTCCAATAATGAGGAGTAAGAGGATGAAAACCTATTATTGGACAACAACGTTTCAGAATATGAAGATGAGGAAGATAAAAATGAAGAAGACGATTTGACATTATTAAATAATTTTTTATTTCGTATCAGCTCCCTCTCTTATTTATTTTTCGAACCCGGACTAACAGTCCGTGGCGTGTGGTCGCGCGAACAAAAAAAGCGCGTGTACTGGAAGGTTAAAGATCAAAATTTTAGTTATTAATTTCATAAAATTAGGCAAAATTCACCAAAAATTGGCCCTAATTTATTCAAAATCAAAATAATAATAATAAAAAGTAAAAGTTCAAAACTATAAATAATTTAAACAGTCAAAGTTCAAAAAAAGTTAGGTTACCTGTCAAAAATTTTAGCCACCTTTAAGAATTTTTTTTAATTTTTTGGGTAATAATTAGAACACAATTGATTTTTTTATTACAAAATAGAATATTTTAGCTTTCAATTAATACAAATTCCATTTCTTAATTTTAAAAAATAAAATCTCCACGATTTTTTAAATTCGTTAAAAATTTTTTAGAAAAAGTTAGGTTGCCTGTCAAAAATTTTAGTCACCTTTAAGAATTTTTTTAATTTTTTGGGTAATAATTAGAACAAAATTGACTTTTTTATTACAAAATAGAATATTTTAACTTTCAATTTCTATAAATTTCATTTCTTAATTAAAAAAAAATAAAGTCTCCACGAAACAAAACAAGACAAAATAGAATATTTTAACTTTCAACTAGTTTCATTAATAAATCAATAAAATGATCGTTGAATCTTAAAAAAAGTCTCTTAAAAGGTCATATTTAAGCTAAGAGGTTTGTACTATATAAATAAACATCTGGAGCGTCAATTTCAAAATTAAAATCAACAAATTATCATTAACAACTCAAACCATCAGATGGTGCCACTTATTTAATAAAAAATTTAAGACTGTTAAAACCTTACAGAATATTTTTTAGGTATGGATGTGCGGTGGAAGATTAGAAATGATACCTTGCAGTCGTATCGGACACATTTTCAGACATAGAAGACCTTACGGAGCTCCCGACGGTCAAGATACAATGTTATACAACTCTGTAAGAGTAGCAAACGTTTGGATGGATAAATATAAAGTAATTTCAACTTATTTAAACCTCTTTAAACATATTAAAAATAATTACTATATTAATATGATATTTTATATAGGAATACTTTTTACAAGATAAACCAGAAGCCAAGAAAATAGATCCCGGTTACTTAGATTCAAGAATACAACTTAGAAAAGAACTTAAATGTAAAGACTTTGATTGGTACTTACAAAACGTTTATCCCGAACTAACTCTTCCAACCGACGACAATAAAAAAGCCAAAGAAAAAATGGCTGCACTCCAGCAAGATGCCTTCCAACCGTGGCATTCTAGAAAAAGAAATTACATCAAACAGTATCAGATTAGATTAACTAATAGTTCTTTGTGTATGCAAAGTACTAAAGATTTAAAATCGAAAGGAAGTGAATTAGTTCTTAAGAGTTGCGTAAGAGCTAAACATCAGGTAAATTAATTTAAAGTTTTTTTCTAGATTTTTATTTATTTATTTATTTATTATTATTATATATATTTTTTATCAGGTTTGGTTTGAAACAGACAAAAAAGAATTAGTATTAGCACAACTTTTATGTTTACAAGCTGATAAAAATAAGGTTATTTTATATAAGTGTCATGAAATGGGCGCAGATCAAGAATGGCAACATAAAGGAGAGGTATTTTTTTAATTTTAATAATTTTTATTCATAAATAATAATTTTAAAACGTTATAGAATAAAACTCCCATTTATAATGTTGCTGCTGGAATGTGTATTGGTGTTGATAAGCCTCAACATGGAACAAAAATTGTTATGGATTTATGTTCGGATTTAAAGTTCGGAGCTTGGGATTTGATTTCTTAAACAAGCAAAAATACTAAATTAGTATAAACATTCCTTTAAATAGTTGTGAATCTCTTTTTTCTTTTTATTTTTACATCTTAACAAAATCTCTACAATTTTATTGTATTTTTATATTTTAATACTAACTGTAGTAGTTTGTAATCTTCCAAAAGATGATAGATTATAACTGAATTCCCTAGATTTATAAATCTTGGGATTTTATAAGTAACTCCATCTTTTGGAAAAACTACAAACTTTTTTTTTTATTAACAAAATTTGTGAAATTATTAAGACTGAATAAGTTCCATCCAATTATAAAAATAAATTTATATATTATCTCTGTTACCGAATAAATTCTCAATATTTTGAATTTTTTCAATGTGTATTTATTTATTTTTATTTTTAACCTTGCTTTTACCGCCATCTACAACTATCACACCCAGTTACACTTATTTCATAAATTTGTTTACATTTTTTCAAGTCTTCCCATTAGTGTTTTTATAAAACTATTATTTAATTTACATCACAAAAACGTTCCTAATTATTTACTTTTTAAATAATGTAAATACTCCTTTTAACAAAACAACCCTTAAAACATAACCTCAAAATTCATAATGAAACTAACAATTTTAATTTTTAACCTTCTTTTTGTATATTGTGAACTTAAACAACAATTAAAACCTATCGACGATCTACCTGATAAATCTATATACCCAGAAAATAATTCTATCGTTCAAACTTTAACATCGGATAGAACAACATTTGAAGGTATTAAATTTACTTTGAATTATTAGTTTAGTCTTTATTTATTAAATTATTTTAATTTTATAGAAGAAATATGTAATGTTGAAGGAAGAATTATGAGAGTTGGTGAAGTAATTATCCCCGATCCACCGAAATGTTATAAAATTACATGTGAAGTGAAACATCAACCTCATTTTGAAGGGTTTGTATTACATTATTTTTATTTGAACTTGGAACAACATTTTAAAGTTGTCTATTTTTTAGTTGTGAGAAAATCAAAGTAAATCAAAGTTGTTATGGATCATTTTATGATATGGGTGTAACATATCCAAAGTGTTGCCCAAAACAAGTTTGCCCAAATTAAACTTAATTAAGTTTAACTCGAACATTACTTAATGTACGCATATTAAGTTGATTTAAGGCTGTTTTACCAAAATGGGTACTTAAATGTATGTGCAATAAGCCTTAAATGTTTTATAACTATCTGTTATTGAGATAAATTTAATCAATAAAAATTTTAAATGGAAAATGTGTTTTTGTGTGTTAGTGACTCATACATAATAATATTTCATAATATTATTCGTTATTATTAGTTCATAATTATATTTTTGCATTATATATTATCTAAAACAGATGTTTTCATTGAATTTTAACAAATTATATTTAAAAAAACACGAATTATATTAACTTTGTCATATTGGTTGCCTAAATTGTACAAAAAAATATAATAAAATTAATAAAGAAAAATTAAATTTCATAATTCAGTTCAATTATAAACGAAAAGTATTACGAAATTCAGAAAAAAACGTCATTTTTATAATTTTATAGTTGTTTAAAATAACAACTTATAAACACAGATTAACAATAAAATGAGTTGTCTGGTTTCAATATCTCCTAAATCCATTTTTGGGCAAAATGAGATATATACGCCATCTCTTAGAAAAAGTTGTTTTCTATAAAACACTCAATGATTTGTATTAAAAAACGCGCGAATCCCTTAAAAATTCAAACCAAATAGACAGCCTTTAGATTCAACCCCCACTAAATCCATTTTCAATAGATGCGCAGTTACAAAAACTGTAGAATAGATTCAAAGGAGTTTTTAGGAACAAACCGCCATGAATATCCAGCCAAAAGAAACTCCTACCGGAGTGAAACCAAAAGATCTGAAAATGAGAGATGTAAATAACTTGTTAAGCAAACATTATGGAAAGAACTGGTGAGAGGTAGAAAATTTGGCTTATTATAGAGATGTGTTGGGAAAATTTAGAACAATAATATTCTTGGCGATTCCCGAGAAGAGGGGACGAAGAACCTAGTTTATGTGAATCAATCGAAAATAAACCTGTTGTTAGAGTTTAAGAGTTTTTTAAGTACAATTTTTAAATAACTTATCTTTCAAAAAATAAAGTTTCCTGTTATTAGCTACAAAGAGATTTGATTCACTTTCAATTCATGCCTAATCCATTTTGTTTAGATTCAAATGAGCCTTAATCCACAGTTTGGTAGCAAACGCAATCAAACACCATCTTTAAATCCACTTTTTGATTTTTATATCTATTTCAAAAGACGTGGTTATAGAATTTTTTAAACTTCAGTAAGTCTTCTAATAACAAAAAAAATTACGTTTGAATTAATAACGCCAAAATCATCCCAAAATACTTTTTTGCCGTTTTCTTAAAATTGAAAAATTTGGACTTAGGGGATTTGAAACCAAACAACTCAAATGTTTATTCTAATCTTTAAATATGTCGTCGTTTCGGTAGTAAAACAACTAATTCATTTGTTATGGTAAAGTTCGTTTTGTAATTTTCTTACTGTTGGGTAAAAAAAGCTTAACTCTGTGAGAAGCTGTATAAAGGTAAAGTTACAGTGGAGCGATGAGATGGAGACATAAGGATAACGCATGATTTTTTGGCAGTAATTGGTATGGAGATGAAAAATATTTCTATGGAAATCAGTGCAATCATTGCCATAAACATAGAAAAAGAAAGAAATAATGGATGGCCAGAAATCAATCCTCGTCGCTGTGTTGGTATCTTATCAATCCACTATAACCCTATTATAAGATATTGTAAACGCAATTCATTGACAATAAATGCCTAGAAACCTCTTTAAATGAAAATCATAAATTGTTCTGTTATGGCTGATATGAGTGAGAATTAGATTTTAAGGATTATATGAGGAAAATTGTTCTTGAGTATATACTTCCTTCAGTCATTTTGTTTTGGTCTAATTCAGGAATAATGTCACTGAGCAACATTTGTAGTACAGAAAAATTCTAAATTGCTCCATAGAAAGAAGGTTGCTAAGTCTTGTGAATGAGTACTACTTAAATGAGTGTCACTAGGAGCAGTATTTTTACGTTCACAACCTTTTTTTCGATCACAACTTCAAAACAGTAAGATATGAACTAACAAAATGGTAGAATAGGAAATTAAATGCAAATGTAAAAGCACTCTTAAACTATATTTGCAATTGAAACCCAAAAAAAAAAAATGAATCAATTAGTTCCTTTAGAAAGAGAGATTAGATTTTGAACATATTTAACGCGATAACTTAATAACACGGTATGGTTGTACTTGATACAATGTTTCGTCATCTTGGATGTGGGTTCCATTGGTACATTCTCGAACTGGACTGATCGTAAAGATCTAACACTTCACAAAAGATCACATCACGCTGAAATACTTAACTCGCCACGATTTATTTCCAATGTTCTAAAGCCTGAGTGAATTAAAACTGATTTGATGATAAAAATGTTAAATGTTTGTTCATATTGGTTGACAAAAAGAAGAAAAGTTTTGCAAATAACCTCAATTCAAGGGCGATGGTAACTAAATCTAACTGGGGAGTTCTAAACTTTTCACAGGAAACCAATCTTCAAAGATTGAACGTGTCTTTTTAAAACAATTACTCCCTAATGTATCTTTCATCGACACTTTGGTTACGGGGGCCATCAACACCACCTTCGCCACTAAAACCATTCATACACCTGAATTCTTGAAAGTCATTTTCTAAACCATAAAATTGCGAACACACAATTCGCTCAAAAATTCCTCAACCCTAGGTGTCTCTGCAGTAGATTGTAAAAGAAAGACGTGATATTCGACTTTTCTATCAAACACGTTACCCAAATTTCGCACAATACAGGGTGTGGCACTTAAGATGCCTCGGACCATAGCTCCTTTAGGATAAAAGTTATCGAAAAAGAAGTAAGAGCAAAGTGGTGCATAATTACCGTCGCTATGTTCCTAAAATATTTCTAATCATCAGTGGCGTGCCGTATTCCAGTGGCGTACCAAACTTATATTTTTTTAAACTTTGATAAGGGTTGTTGGTACTTGTCGTTTTTCGTTTTCGAGTTATTTTGATTTTAAGATTTTTTTGACAATTTTCAACCTGTTGTTTAAAACCACATTTCTCAGTCACTGTTCAAGTAAGAAAATAAATAACTGGTACGATTACTCTCTATACATTGCCAAATAGAACGCCACTGCCCTCGCCGCTCTTTCATATACAGGCTGGCCACAAAGAGAATTACCGCTCTTCTACGTTCAATTGAAAAAAGTCGAAAATGTTAAATGGAACATCCCATATTTTAATAATAATATATTTAACATCTAATCTTCAAAATTTGAACGTATCTTCTTGCAATAACTAATTAATCCCTAATGTATCTACTGAGCTAATCGCAAAAACCTAGTAAATCCCAAAGTACAAGACCAAACATTAAACCATTACATGAACCAACACCTGAATACTTCAACAGTTATTTTCTTCCAGAAAATTATAAAGTTGCGGATACACAATTCACTCTAATGCACTGGTGCGCAACAGAATTTGATGTTGAGGGCATATGTCACCTTAGCAAATTCAACAGAACGCGATGAAATCGCAGATAATCATAACTGCCAATCTGATCATAGCATCACTTGTAAGTGTGTTCAAGGCTTGATGTTGTTTAAAATGTTTTATAAACTACAATAATAAAATGTAATAGAACGCAACGAAACAACCAACAGAACACGCTGTTATGCACTAGTGCACACCAGTTCAACCAAACGAATACGCCATATAATTTCCCAACCCAAGACGTCTGTAGTGCAGATCGTAAAAAAAGACGTGATTTTTGACTTTCTAAAAATCATAGTTTTATCAAATACGTTACCTAAATTGAACTCTTAAAGTGAATGGTTAGTTCTTAAACCAATAGTAATTTCTTCAATACTTCAAAAGATAAAGCCTTTTTGCGAAAAGAAATTTTGATTTTGCTTTATTCTCTCTATGAAACATTTTGGATTTTCTTATAGTAAACTAAATTCCACAACTTAAAAAAAATCACCCATTTTCCATTACAACAAAATCATTACTGTCATTGCCCAATCAATTTCATACATTTCTTATTCACTTTCTCTTAACTGGTAAAATTTCGCACATATGACGCTGTCAGAAGCCAATGTGACTAACTTCATTTTTTTTGAAAATTTAGATAATAATATTGTTTGGTTGCAAATTTCAATATTATTTCGGTGTACAACCTGATTGACTCCACAGTTCACTCGTTTGTCATCAGAATGCGCTAACTGCTTTGGCAACTGAACACTTCACCACCTGTTTTTTATGAACTTTTAGCTTTACCTTTTCGTACTGAAAATTGTCATTATACGGAGTTAGTCACATTGGCTTCTGACAGCCTCATATATAGGTGGTCAACTACGAATACTACCACTGTACATGACTTAATTTTCTATTATAGGGACGTATAATACACATACGTAACTTTTGTTGAGGGCGATCTTAACCGTTTGCGTACCACGAACCACTATCACGATCTTCAGATTTTGTGTCGGGAAAAGCCAAAGCATATGATCGAAACAGACAATTTACGTCTTACCCGAAAATTTTTGGCAAAATTTTCGACATGTAACCGAAGAAACACTAACGCGTTTTTCGGCTTTTATCAGCAAGTATTCGAAGAAGTGCTGTCGCACTCCTTGGCTCTTTTCGATCCTGTTTTTTCAAAACCCTCTGGTAGGCAAAGGATTAAGGAATTTTCGGGACATTTCTATTTTTTCAAATAGCACATCTGTACATTGTTTACTAAAAAAAGACCTTGATGCTGTTTAAGAAAGTTATGAACATAATAACAAGCACCTCCACCATAATTTTTATGATCACAAAAACATTTTTGGTGGAAGCGCTGGTAAAACCCAAACTAGTAATTATAACAAATTTTAATAAACCACTAAATAAATATTTCTTTATTTATTATTTTTTAAGTAAAACAAGTATGAACAAAACAAAGTTTTGAACTCCTCGTACATCTGAATCCCCTCGATTTACTCCTACTTGTGAACAAAAGGAAGAAGCGGACCAGGGGTGCCAACCACGGATTGCTTTTAATTGATTTCCGATAAAAGGTTTCCGCGTTTAACATAATAGCGGTAAAGTGTTGACATCTTCGGGGTGAGAAAGACGCCACGTGTCCCTCCTGTCCTCGACACAGAGAAAAAAACGACGATCCCCTTTAAAAGGCGGGTGGAAGACGTCGACGTCACCACGTCTATATTTCCTCTCAATAATAATATCCTTTTTTATCATATCCTCTCTTCATAAACAAAAAAATAAATAAAAATAAGAAACTTTATCAAAGACATCTTCATACAAAACAGTAAGTATGGTGTTATTTAAAAAGAAACCGCATGGTAACTTAGCAACCGTTATAAGTTAAGGGCGCGAGGGGGTGAAGTGTAATGACCGCGAAAGGGGAAATATGCTTAGCGACGGGTCGAAAGGGTGCACAAAGATTACGATCGGCCAATCGGGGAGCGGCCGCTCGAAGGGTCAGCCAATGGGGGCGCGACGTCGGCTAATCGGGGAGATTTAACCCCGCGGGGGTGGCAGGCGTGGCTTGAACGATCGCCAGCAACGCCTCCCGCGACTTTTGTCGTCTGCGGTCGTACTTTCGGCCACATGTCACTGCGATTTACAAGTGGTAGCTAGTGGCTTGGTAGAGATATAGAAGTGAGGTGATTTTTTTTTGCACTTTTGGGGAAGGGTTTGTAGTTTTTGTGAATTAATTAAATGAGGTAAGGAATACAAAATTAGTTAGTTTTGGTAAGGTGTATTTGTGTGAATGATAAGACTGTTATCTATAAAATTACCTTTTAAATTTTTTTTAAAGATTGTTGAAAGCATTTTGTTCTTTTGTGAAAGTTCCTATAACATTCTTATAGTTAGTGGTGTAGAAACAGTTAACAGTATTGATGTTTGACAATAATGAAAACACGTCAAGTTATAACCAAGATAAGTCACTTTAGTTATCACTTATTGTTTCTTTCAACATTATCAACGAGCTGCTAAATTTGAAAAATTTGTCAAAAATTTACATACGTAAGTTTGATTTAAAGTTTTTATATCTAATATCAACATAATACAAGTGACAACATTGAGGAGAAGTTCGGTTTGTTTAACAATGCTGACTTAAGGGAAAAACTGAGAAAAGAATCTAATGCTGGTGTGTTCAACCTGCATTTAGTCAAAGCAAAAGTACTGTTATAAGGCTTCTCTAAAGTATACTTATGGAAAACAATCATGGGATAAACACAATGCTATTTGGTTTGAATCGGTAATCAATATCATTATTGTACGAGACAATAAAAAAAATTCCTAGTGATGCGAATAAAAAATTGCCATTATTTCATGTCTTCATAAAAACGGATTTATCAGCTTATAGCAATGAACCTTTCAACTTTCCTTGCATGAGAGTACATTGACTTAACAACAAAAAAATGCACAAGGTGGGCCAAATTGAACACTTTTAGAGGGAAATTTCTGCTTCCATAAGAGGTAGTCGAAAAATGATATCGATATCTGACAACTTTCATAAAAAAATTATGGTCAAAACCGGATACACCAATACCTCACTTTGCGTCGGGGTTACGTTCCAAAAAACACGACGCAAATTGAAACGACGCAACATACATATAGAAAAAACATATTCAATTAAAACAAAATAAACTATAATATTGAATTAATTTATGAAAAACAAAATTAAAATTAATCACTTTCTGATGAATCCATAGCGACTATTGTAAGTCGGCTTTCTTTCACAAAAAATTTGTCCAATGTTTGCTGAACAATTTTTTTTTTCAACGTAAAATAAATTTCCTTGTAGCAATTGATATTCGTAGCCACTGCCTGGGACACTTTAAAACTTCTTCTGCTATCAGGATCGTTTTTTTTAAATCTCTATAGCTTCGTCAATCAAACACATCGCTTTGGAAATTTGTTTGGAGGTTAAATTTTGTTCGTCGGAGATTTCTATTGATCGGTTACTGTCATCTTCTTTAGAAAATTGCAATTCCAGTTGCAAAAGTTCTTAATTAGAGAATTCTTGGTTGTGCGAGGTTAGCAATTCATTTATGTCAGTCCCCATTTCAAAAAAATAAATAAATAAAGACTCGAACCCAAAACAACGCAATCTCGAAAATCAAACGACGAACAGTGAAAATCAGTACTAATTTAAGCAGCGATGTAACTTCGAAAAAGTTCAAAACGAAACGACGCAAAGCGAGAGGTATTGGTGTATTGATATCTCTCGAAAAGTGCATTTTTGATATGTTTTCAGAATTTAATTAAATTAAGAATTAACCTTCCCTTAGAAAAAATTCCTTTAAAAAATATGACACACATGATATTTTACTTAAGTTTTCTTTGAAATATAGAACTTTAAAACTTTCAATGCAGATTTTGAATGAGTGGAATTTGAATTAAAAAACAAAAGTGAGATTACATTTATAAGGAGTATTGAAATAGTTAGCTAGAACCTAAATATAAACTTAGAAAGAAGTTGCAATCTCCTAGAAATATCATTAATTTGTTTTGATCCAGATTTTGATAAAGTGGATTTCGATAAAGCAAATTTTTTGAACATATTTTCCAATAAGATAAAAGTTCTGAAGACTACAAGAATGCACTTTTCAAAAACATCCTGTATATCTGGAAACGTAAAAGAGGTTGCTCAGGCTTAAAAATCAGGTTGCTCACCACTTCATATTCTTGCTCCTGCGCCACATTGCTTCTTCTCTCTACATTTAGCTTCACCTCTCCTTTTTTTTATTGAAATTTACTGAGAAAAAAGTCCCATTAGTTCCTCTCAATAGTGCAAGTTCGAAATACCATATCCTGGGAAATTCTCAATTTAGAGTTCATATCAATACCATTAATACCCATATCAATACCAATGATGGGTATCTGCAACCAATTTCTACCCAGTTTCTGATTTCTACCTGGAAAATAGTCATCTCTCTAGACTAATCGGTAGCTTCAGGTTGCTCACCACTTCACATTGTTGCTGATGCGCCACATTGCTTCTTCTCTCTTCATTTAGTTTCACCTCCCCCATTTCTCATTGAAATCTACTAAGAAAAAAGTCTCTTTAGTTCCTCTCAATAGTGCAAGTTCGAAAGACCATATTTTGGGCCATTCTCAATTTAGAGTTCATATCAATTCATATCAATACCATCAATACACATATCAATATCAACGATGCGTATTTGCAACCTATTTCTACCTAGCTTCTGATTTCTACCTAGAAAATAGTCATGTCTCTAGACTAATCGATAGGTTCAGGTTGCACACCACTTCACATTCTTGCTGCTGCGCCACAATGCTTCTTCTCTCTTCATTTAGCTTCACCTCCCCCTTTACTCAATGAAATCTACTGAGAACAACATCTCTATAGTTCCTCTCAATAGTGCAAGTTCGAAAGACCATATCCCCAGCCATTCTGAATATAGACCTGACATCAAATTATATCAATACAGTGAACGCTCTATATAAGCAATTCATTTGAACCAATTTCAATAAAAAAGTTTCTTATTGGGAAAAGTTGCTTATAGCGATTTTTTTAAAATTTATCTTTAAATGAATTAGCTAGTTTCACATTGCTAGATATACTCTCTTCACAAACAGACAAAATCCGTATACTGTGACGTTTTATATATTTCGTTAACCATCTATCATTTGCTATAAACGTTTCAGGTCCATTGTTTAATCTATTTAAGAACCAAGAAAACGCTGTATCGTCGATTTCACTATATTTTATTGCCTTCATTCCCTTAATCTTTGAGTCACATACGTTTTGGATACATATTTTTCTAAATTTTCTTTATTTTCTTTTACTTTACTTATTGTAGATTTAGCAACTTTATAATCGTTAAAACTGTCCTTTGTCTTCTTATCATTTTTAATGTCCTTTAAAATGGATAGTTTATCTTTTAACGACATTGAATGCCTTTTTTTTCTGATTCATATTTTATGGTTGACTTTAAAGCACAAAAACATTAATTAATTTATTTATTAATTAACAGAAACTAACAGAATTCAAGTAACTATTCTATTTAACAGAAGTTCATTTCAATACTGGCAGCACAAAACTCAAACATATTCAAAGAAAAGAATTTTTTACAAGTTGAAGTTATGTTGTTGTAAACAGCTGATATTACTTCTGAATTGGCCTAAACTTAAGTTAAATATTTAACTTTAAAAAGAATATGTTGTTTATACAGAACAGTTGAACTAAAAAAAGTTGCTTGTATAGAGGTTGCTTATAAAGAATGTTGCTTATAGAGAGATGGCTTATATAGAGCGTTCACTGTACCATCAATACTGACATCAATACTAACGGTGTGTATCTGCAACCATCTCTATGTATATCTTAATCTCATATGGTTTCCACATTTAAGTTTATAATATACAGTTTCTCCTATTTCTTATAAAAACAGGAATTTCCCTTTAGAAGTGGCCAATTTGGTTGACTCTTTAGACTCCTAATTTTGTCCAACATGAAATCTTAAATAATGTAATTTTGTGGTTAATTTGTTTTTCAATTTATATAACAGACTAAAAAAATCAGTTTCTCTCGTCTTGAATTTCATCTTAAATCAACTTAAGGGGATTTCTTATGCAGACTTAATTTTTAAACTAAAATTCGATATTCCTTTACAATTTTCTTTGTAATACAAACTTACTATAGAGTCCAGTTATCAAAAATTGAGTTGACTAACACAACTGGATTTTCTAAATGCGGTTTGACAGTGGGTACATTGGTACTTTTTCTTTCCCTTAATTTTCTTGTAGTTCCACTACCTCTTCAATATCTTAATGACTTTAATTAACACTTTATCTACTCCTGTATTGCTTAATACAAATATATTTTATCGTAATGATCAAGTTTATTAAATAACGCAATGAAAATCAAATTTGTCAGATGGAACTATAGATCAGATAGAAGATTTTATAATAAATCTTATGGATTAGAATGAATCACAAAATACAATATGTAAAAATATTCCCAAAAACAAATCTTCACACATGATCTACAAATTTAATAATTCACCACATGTTACAAATCAGTCAATACCCACACGTAAAATTCCAAAACTTCCCTATACTCCTAACTTTAAAACACTTTCAAAGTGTCAAGTGATGATAAATTGCATTATCATACAAGGGACGCGGTCTTAACGACTTTTTTATACCACCCCTGTCAAAATTCGCCATCATACCGTTAAAAATTCGAATAAGATATAAGCCGAATCATAATAATCATCCAAACATGACTCGATTTTTTTTCTACTAATACTAATTTACATACATTCAATTTTAAACGGTGTTAAAATTCTTTTCGGATCAAACAGATGCGAATCTCATCATCATAATAAAATTTTAATGAATTCTTTGACAGAAATAAAGATTAAGTTTTAATCTAATTCTACATCAAATTTCAAGTCTCAACAATAATTAGTTTCTTAGATATGAATTTTAAAAAATTGACAAATTTTAATCGACTTTAAGCCACATTTTCTCTTCTAAGGGAAAAACTAAAAGTCGTAGAAAATTCATCTTTGGCGAAAATAAAGATTGAGTTTCAATCTAAATCCACATAAAATTTCAAGTCTCAACAACTATTCATTTCTTAAATATGAATTTTTAAAAACTGACAAATTTTAACCGACTTTAAGTCACATTTTCTCTTCTGAGGGAAAAACTGAAAGTCGTAGAAAATTCGTCTTTGCGAGAAATAAAAATTACGTTTTAGTCTAAATCCACATAAAATTTCAAGTCTCAACAACTATTCATTTCTTAAATATGAATTTTTAAAAACTGACAAATTTTAACCGACTTTAAGTCACATTTTCTCTTCTGACGAAAAAACTAAAAGTCGTAGAAAATTCGTCTTTGTCAGAAATAAAAATTACGTTTTAGTCTAAATCCACATAAAATTTCAAGTCTCAACAACTATTCATTTCTTAAATATGAATTTTTAAAAACTGACAAATTTTAACCGACTTTAAGTCACATTTTCTCTTCTGACGAAAAAACTAAAAGTCGTAGAAAATTCATCTTTGGCGAAAATAAAGATTGAGTTTCAATCTAAATCCACATAAAATTTCAAGTCTCAACAACTATTCATTTCTTAAATATGAATTTTTAAAAACTGACAAATTTTAACCGACTTTAAGTCACATTTTCTCTTCTGAGGGAAAAACTGAAAGTCGTAGAAAATTCGTCTTTGCCAGAAATAAAAAGTACGTTTTAGTCTAAATCCACGTAAAATTTCAAGTCTCAACAACTATTCATTTCTTAGATATGAATTTTTAAAAATTGACAAATTTTAACCGACTTTAAGTCACATTTTCTCTTCTGAGGGAAAAACTAAAAGTCGTAAAAAATTCATCTTTGACGAAAATAAAGATTGAGTTTCAATCTAAATCCAAATTAAATTTGAAGGCCCAACAACAATTAGTTTCTTAGATATGATTTTTTAAAAAATTGACAACTTTTAATCGATATGTAAATTGAAAAATTCACTATTTAGTGATCATAATAAAAATTAAAGTCTATTTTCAAATCTTTCAAACCTTATATGAAAAAAAAACCCTTATGTGACTTCTATCAATTACAAACACCTGTACACACGAAAAATCTCTCTCCTTTGACCCCCGTCGGATTTAATAACCGAACCGAACGACGAGGGTAGAACCACACCTTATCGTAATAATTGCATTATAACTACAAATTACCCCATATGTTCGACTTTGGTTTCACACACACACATAACCCCAGTCATGTTAGTATACATTTAACTGCTTCACTGGTTGAAGTGCGGTGTGTTTTACCCCGTACTTATTGCGATAATTACGGGGTTTGTATAAAAAATACGTGTGGTTAGCATTTTTCTTTTTTTGAAAATCCCTTCAGGAACGCCCTTGTGGCATATGTCACTTTATAACTTGGATTTAACTATTTGATGAATTTATATGACAGATGTTAATTGAAACTGATCTTAATTTTTTTTTAAGTTTATCATAAGATTTATTTTTGAGATTATCTCTTTTGGTTGTATTAAATTATAATAAAGATTTCGAGACATAGCATCAAAACATCTTTGGTAATAAATAAGTAAAGGGTTTGCTGGTAGTTAGTACTTAGAATTGTTGCTTTGCCGATTTAAAAAAGCGGCGTGTACGCCCACTTCTTTGTTTACAAGGGGATGGCGGCAAAGTCGATCACGATTGGTAGACATTTGGCGTAAATAATTGATTCTAGTCCGCGTTCAGGGGTCGAAACCCGCCCGTGTCGCTAGCCACGACTCTAAACACGGTGAATTTTTCATAAATGTGGGAAAGCCGGCAGTTGCCTCACGAAAAACTGAGAACAACACGACACGAAAAATCTCAAACCTAAACCTTAAGGAAACGGAATTCATTAAACCTCACAATAAGAATATTGAAAGTATACTTTCTTTATACAACAAAAACAAACTTATTTTGTATTTCAAAAAATTGTACTTTTAATAAGATTGAATCAATAAAAATATTCATATCCACCGTTCTAATTTACAATACAATCATCCAATTTATTTTTCATTTTGTATTTTATTTATATTTTAAAATTAATAAAAGTTATTAATTTCTTAAAGGAGAAAAAAAATTTTATATACAAAATACTTTCACTCCAACCACTTTTAAAAAAGTTAAAGTTAGGTAGGTTAGTTAAGTATCCCTAAAGAGACTAAAATTTCATGAAACGTTCCTCTAATGAGAAATTTATTTCAGATGTGTTTCTATAAACATAGATATTTCTGTGAAACATTCTAGTTCAGAAAATTTTCTCTCATAAGATTTCTCTGAATATGCTGTTTCCACAGTTGCCAATATTTTGAACTTGAAAGGAGATAAAAATTTTGTTGTCTAGTGATTTAATAAAAATATTTTTTACAAAATAGACTAAAAAAGGCTGCAGCTTGTTATTATTACTTTATGGTTACACTAGTTTAGTTTTATTTTTAGTATTTTTCCAAAAAAAAATTGTTGTTTTTGGTGAAATTGATCAACATTTTGGTAACTTTGGTCGAAGCTTTACGAATTTAGTAACTTTTTGGTGGAATTAAAAAAAAAAAAATTGGTAAATTTTTGGAGGAATGTTTACAAATTTTGTAAGTTTTTTGGTGGAATTTTAAAAAAATTCATTATTTTTGGTAGAATTATTAAAAATTTTAGTTACTTTGGTGGAATTTTTATGAATCTACTAAGTTTTGAATTTCCAAGGTTTTAGTTAATTTTTAATGAAATTGTTTCTAATTTGATTGATTTTTGGTGAAATTTTAAAAGAATTTGGGCATTTTGGTGGAATTTTTAAAAAATTTGGTACATTTTTGGTGGAATTTTTAAGAATGTTGACAATTTCGGTGTAATTTTTAGGATTTTTGTAAGTTTTTGGTGGAATAAAAAAAATTCAGTAAGTTTTGGGTGTAGTTGTTAAATGTTTTAATAGCTTTGGTGGAATTTTTGCGAATTTTATTCATTTCTGGTGGAATAAAAAAAAATCAGTGTTTTTGGTAAAATTCTTATGAATTTAGTAAGTTTTTGGTGCAATGTTTGCAAATTGTATTAATTTTTAGTGGAATTTTAAAAAAATTCACTATGTTTTTGGTGGAATCATCAAAATAACATTGATGGAATTTTTGCGAATTTTATTCATTTTTGATGGAATTTTTTTAAAATTCAGTGTTTTTTTATAGAATTTTTACGAATTTAGTAAGTTTTTAGTGAAATTTTTCCAATTTTATTAATGTTTGGTGGAAAGTTTATAAAATTCAGTATGTTTTTGATGGAATTGTGAAAAAAGTTGATAACTTTGGTGGAATTTTTATTAACTTTAATCATTTTTGGTGGAATTGTTAAAAATATTGGTAATTTTAGTAGAATTTTTATGAATTTGGGAAGTTTTTGGTGGCATTTTTTAAAAATCAAGTTTTTGGTGGAATTATTCAACTTTTTTGTAGCTTTGGTGGAAAATTGAAAAAAATTTGGTACGTTTTTGGTGGAATCAATAAGGAAATGATCGATAATTTCCGAAAATTTCTATTTTTATAATTTAGGAGTGAGCAGTTTGATACATTAGGGGAATTTATACAGGTGTCTCAGAACTCAATTGCCAAGCGCTAAACACGCATTCTAGAGCTGATTTCATACCAATTCAACGGAAAAGTTCTTATTTGAAATTGCTTCCTAACTAGAACCTCTTGAAGATGACTTATCTGATCAGGTTTTTGTTTAAATAGTTGTCTATGCGCTTCTGTTTCATATTGCATCTTCTTTTTCTTGCTGCTATGTTTCCCCATCTGTTAAGAAGAAGCAAATCCGCAGAAGTTGCCTCTGATTGTTGTTCGATATACCTTAGAGCTTTTTCCAGAGAAGAAAATCCTTCTTGATGGAAGATCTGAGTGGGAGGCTGTTCATCCACCGCTTCGTCGTCGTTGTCGTCTGATTTTTCGGTTTCCTGAAAGGCATTCGTTAGTTCTTCAACACTCATTTCTTCTTCTAAATCATCTGCTATAACCCATTCAATAACGTCTTGTCTTGTTACATTTTCGGAACCCTTTTAAGTTTTGTATTAACACATTAACGGCGGGCGATCTCGACGGAAGTATGCTAGGTAAAGCGGGGCATTTAAGCCGCAGTTGAACTAAATCGTATTACTACTACTCCCGCCTTTAGTGTGTTAATTCAAATAAATTTTGTTCTTCTTCCTCTTCTGTCTCGGTGTCAAAATTTGAAGAGGACATTTCTCTCCGGTTACTCCATTTCAAAGCCAATTCATTTAATGGAATATCATCTTCAATGTCATAGTTCTCAATATCAATAACTTTTGACCAAGATTTTTTCATAGTGGAATCACGTACGGAATCCCAAGCTTGGCTTACACAGTAAATGACATTTTTCAATGTATTGTAATACATGTTCAAGATACAAACGTCTATATATTTTTTTAATGTTTTCGAGGACATCTTGATTCATTGGTTGCACTATGTTGGTTACATTTGAAGCGTATACATGCAAAACCAGACATTTGACATTCGAATAGTTTTGACTAAAACGCGAAAAATCTTTCATTGTCGTTTAAGTCACTCAATAGACTTGGTATTTTAATCAAAAGTAGATAATACATTGATGCGTCTTTATGTGCTTTAAAGCGCAAGTCAGGCTGATAGTAAAAAAGTTATTTTGATTGAAAAAATGAGAATGTCTTGTTTTGCATGTAAGGCTTGGAAATCTCTGCTTCATGAACTGCAAAGTTCTGGATTTGGGGTTTCTGTAAAAAAATTAGCAGTATCCCCACTAATAAAATTTGGAATTTCCATAAAAGAGATTTTAATGAAGCTGATTTTATTAAAAAAATGCAAAATTAGTTTCTTAGGCACAAATTTAAATTCATAAGTCAGTATCAGATTCATTAGCAGAAAACACTAGTGTCTCATTTACATCCGCCTGAGTTTTCAAAGTGTTGACTGGATTGTCTTGAAAGGCGTTTTTGAAGAACTCCAAACGCTCATCGTTTTCCCATTCTGCACCATAGTGTTTGGCTAGCAAAAAGGAAATGCTTCTTATCTTGTCAGGTTTAAGGCTTCTGTTTTAAACCTCTGCCTCTTTGTCTTAGCTTTTTCACGCTTCCACTCTTGCTTACTTGCTATTCTCTTTCGCCCTTTGCCACGAGGACTTGGTACAATGGTAATGTTGTTGAAGGTAATCAAAACTCCGTAATACATTCGTTACCACGCTCTCGTTTAAACTAATCATGCAGAAGCGAGCAAAACTAACAGCTATTTCAATGTCACGGCTATCACGTGAGGTAATGCGAGACCTGGATAGGTTCAAACACAAACGCCTGCTTTTGCACCTAACTACTTAGCGCAAATGTGTGTTTTTGCATTTAAAGCGAAATTTATTATTGCAATAACTCGCTTAAATGTATAGTTACGCTCCTGTGGGCTACAAAAATTTGTTTCTTGCTAAATTTACAATACAGATCCATGTCTAACTAATTTTTGAAGAAAATCTCAAATGTCTGCTTTTGCATTTATACGCTTCATTTGGAGGCAAAAATTTTACAACACTTCTGCATGAAGATTAGATTTACATCCCCAGGGTGAGAAGGGGCATTCTCCATTAATAAAATTGCTTTAATAGGGAGATCGTTTCTCTTCAAAAATTTAGTCACAGATGGCACGAACTCTTCTTTAAACCAATTAGTAAATAAGGTCGCATCCATCCAAGCGCTCTTCTGATTTTTGTAATAAACTGATAGGGCTTTGGGTGAGATGTCTTTTAAAGCTCTTGGACGTGCTGACTTGCCAATCACCATTCACCATCAATGGGAGTTTGTGCTTACCAGATGCATTGGAACATGTCATTACGGTTAACCTTTGCTTACTTCGTTTGTGCCCAGGAGCTGATTTTTCCTGTCGATATTCCAGTGTTTTTGACTGAAGCAGTTTATAATACAAACAAGTTTCAAATTCAGTTATAAAATTTCAAACAGTTATAAATTTGATCGTACGTATACCCATTATCTTTGATTTGATTTTTAAAGTCCTGCTTAAATTTTTCAATGGATGACACATTAGCAGAAAATTTTTCTCCACACACGGTCAGTTGACGTATACCGTACCTTTTTTTTTCACCGGTTAGGCCATCCTGAACTGGCGGTAAACGTATCTGTCTCTGGGAATTACCAACTAATCATTATTGCTTTCTGTTGTAAAATTAAACCTGGCAGAGGTACACCTTTTGATCTTTGCTGGTTAAACCACACGAATAAAACTTCATTCACCTTTTCATAGTAGCCTTTTTTCATTGATTTTCTTTTTGAAGATAAAGAGGCTTGTTAGCTTGGTTAATCCGGAGTTCGAATAATTGCGACTCGGATAATCGGGGTTCTACTGTATTTCAGTGTCTGATGTATTTTCCTATTCCCACAAAGAAATTTAAGTTATCTTGCGATTTCTATTTTATGGGATAAAAAATCTCATGTGATATTCTCATCGTGGATTCCCATTGTAACACTTTGAGGGCCAAAGTCACGTATACGTGAGTTCACGAGCCAGCTTTTATCGACCGAAGTCACGTACACGTGACTTCGCGGAGTCGCCAGTTTGACACAATTTGACAGAAATTTGATATAAAACTGACAAAATGCTCCGGCGGCAGGTGCAATTCTTTTTCCGAAACGTGCGGCCGTCAAAGTGTTAAGAGTTGAAATTTCGATATTGTCAGATTTATCTTGCTAATGATATCTATTTATTAACTGATAATATTAACTATCTTATATGAAAGCTTGTTTAGAATTTCTATATTCATAAGTTTAATTATTTAACTAGCTAAGTTCAGAAAGCAGTCTATATCAAAGGAACGATATTTAACTATTGTCATCAAAGCAATTAAAAAATTCTACCAATATCGACTTATTGGCAATTGATTTTGGATAATAGTTAGTTAATTATTTTGATCTAACAATAAGGCTATAATCCGATACATTTCATCGTGATGTTGGTTTCATAAAAAAAACCGGTCGAAACACTAAATACTTTGACCAAAGTATAACTCATTTTCCTTTAAAAATTTACAATGGTTTTAATAAATCCAATTAAATACAATTAAAATAATTCATTTTTCAAAACACCAAAAATTATTCCTTCTTTATTCTAAAATTATTAACAATAAAAGTCCTCCTTATTATTGATCATGTTTCAAATAGAAATATCTTTTATGTCAACATCATATCTGATATTTGATCAGATCTGATAATCAGATATTAAATCTATTTTCTCCTAATAAAAATGTAAAGCTTACTCACCTTTTCTTGGATTCAGATGGACGATGCCCATTCCAGAAACGAATCCCTCTGTAAAGTATGTGGGGACAAAGCCTCCGGAAAACATTACGGCGTGGCTAGTTGCGACGGATGCAGAGGATTCTTCAAACGGAGCATTCGAAGAAACTTGGAATACGTCTGCAAAGAAAACGGACGATGTATAGTCGACGTTACAAGAAGAAATCAATGCCAAGCGTGTAGATTTCGCAAGTGTCTTCAAGTGAACATGAAGAGAGACGGTGAGAAAGTATTTTGGCAACGTAGTTTCCGTGGTGTAGTGGTTATCACATCCGCCTAACACGCGGAAGGCCCCCGGTTCGATCCCGGGCGGAAACACTTTCTTTTTTCTTTATTAAATTCTTTTAGTCATTACATTTTATAAAATAATACAGTGCAGAACCTCGTTTATCCGAATTTTTTTCAATCCGATTAATCGAAAAATTCAGATTAATATAAAATACATGGCTATAAGTGAAAAAAAAAACAGTTTTCTTTCTAATATAGTGAAAAATTGTCTAATGTGGATATTAATTTTAAGAAATGTCAACAAGTGTGATCCCGATAATTCGAAAATCTGGATAAATGAGAGATAGATAAACGAGGTACTGTAGTTATTTAAAATTATTTGAGAAAAATATTTATTAGTTATTACATTTCATAAAATAGTAACAGTAGAACTTCGTTTATTCGGTGTAATTGGGACCATTGGTATAATCGGGCCATTTGGATAATCGAAAACCCAAATAATACAAATAACATAGCTACAAATAGAATAAAATTGTTTTTTTTTGCTAACAGTTAAAAATTATTATCTAATATGGGAATTAATTTTAAGAAATGTCAGCAAGTTTGATTCAGATAATTCGTATAAAGGAGATTCTACTGTAGTCATATAAAATTCTTCGGCGAAATAGAAATTATAAAATAGTTAGTAGGTAATTAACATAATGTGAAATAAAAAACCTCGTTTAAATTATAATAAGATAACTTCTTATCGTTAGATTGAATGCATGTGAATTCCAACATGTGTTTCTTACTACCCCCTACAATCCTGTGCTTTTGTAACCGTATACGACGCCCCGTGCCCATTAGACCCGTCATTATGTCACTGGTTCAACCCCTTCGTGTCCACCATCGAACATATACCCTGACTAATGGTTATTATGATAACCCTTTTGAATTATTTAATAAGGTGACTTATCGACTGACTATTCAAATACTCACGTAAACGAAAGAAAAAAAGTAAAGTCTATCGTTAAAAAGTAATTAACATCAATTCACTATCAAAGATCTCTTTACATCTTTTTACAGTAGTCTAAAATCGACTATTCTTAACTAAGACTAGAACTAACATTAACACTAACTCTATCACTAGACCTAAAACTAGGAGCTTTCGTATTTAACCGCGCATTTTTTGAAAAGGCATTTCACGATGCCATGTTCCAATCTTCTTCAAAAACAAGTTCGAAATGACTGAGGAAGTTAGTTCTAGTCTTAGTTTAATTAACACCAACGATGTTAATCATCCATAATTAAAAAAGTATAATATAGAGTGATTCCCTTTTGAAAACTTACTCCACAATTATTAATTACCTAACATTTTTCCAATAACAATACTCATCTTGAGAACCACCGCGTGAACCAAACACACTCGCTCAAAATAACTCAAATAGGGGTCCCTCAACCCGAAGGAAATGCAAGTGACATATTGACATAACGCGCCCCAAGTGCAGTCATACCCAGATATATTTATCTTGTAAATATTGGACGGACGACGACGAACGATGAATAAAATCGGACTGTTGCAGCGGTCCAGCACGAAAGGGCCCCGCGATCCGTGCAGAACGCGCTCAACCATTACCCTTTGGGTATGGGGCCGTCGAGGTATCGGGAATTTCACGCCGCGGGGCAGTTTTTGGCCCCCAACCTGCCGTTGCACCTGTCGGGCGCCGCGACGCTCGATCCTTCTAGCGTCGGCATCGGAAATCCTTACGTTCAACACGGTTTGCTTTATCCGGCCGCTGTTTTTGGAGGATTTAATAAACCACTTTGTTTTGGTAAGTTGTAGATTTACATACCTAAAAAAAAATAAAAATTTAGTAAATTAAAGTGTATGAGAAAGGCATGTTTAGATAATAAGAAAGTTTTGGAGTAGAAGTGACTAGTAAATGTATTAAAATGTTGTATGCAGTTTCTTAAATTATTTAACCGGATTATTTACTGATCAAAAACGTTAGAAGGACACTTTGTGTTTTTATAACTTTTATTGTGGAAATAATATGCATGTTGGTAGAAACTGGAAACTAGTTAGGAACTATTACAGGTAATGATTAACCCTTTCGCTATTAGATCATCAGGAGAGAAACTGCCACACAGCTCAGACGTTATTTTAATATGCTACCAATAGTCATTTATTCCTGTGGGCTGTATCTATAACGTTATAAGGATTTAAATTTAGCAGTTTTGCAAAATGACACAAATAAGTGGATAGCGCTTATCTAAAAGGTACCAACCGCCAAATCACGTTTTTTCATATAAATGCACTAAACGCCTTTTATAACAAAGACTTAGTTACTCTAGAAAGATCGAAACTCTAAACTGCTCGTAGGAATTTCTGTTAATGCTGATCCGTTTCATCTACACACTTATTTCTCAGCATTATAAAACTTTAGTAACCATTTGCTCAAAACTATAATTTGGCGCTTGGTACCTTTTAGATAAGCGCTATCCAAGTAACACTGGGCTCAGGTAAGAAGACCGGATCGTCAGATATACCAGACGTTGGTAGCGAAAGGGTTAACAATTTAAAGACGATACTGAAAATAATGCAGACATTATCTGTGCAAAAAAATTTGGAATTGACTTTATGTGAAAATCAATAACTATTATAATCTTTACCAGCATGAATAACTTGGCATGTTTCTTTTGAAACTTCGAAGATTTTTTGATGTACACTTTCCCATTCATTAAGATTTCACTTAGCTGAAGAAGAATTCTAGGTGTATTTATACCCTAGGAAATACATCCAACACAATGTAATGATTCAGTTACCACGGCAAGTTTTTGAGAAAAACTCTTAAATCCCCAGATCAACTACTTTACTGATGACTTCACATGTTGAGGTTATAGCACTTTGGACAACAATAAATCAAATATCAAATCCTTTTATTGGCATATATGGGTTTTGAGACAATCACTGATCATGCATTTTTGCCTTTTGTTTATTAACAGTTAATTGAATTTAGTCAGATTGATACATTGCTGATATACCGGGTGTCCCAACGGTCTGAAAAAGCTCCATAACTTGTTTATTATGGGAGATATTGACCTGTTCCTTTTTTGGGTTATAGCTTGAACGGTACTACACATTTTTAATATATTGCTACTTATATACAGGTGTCCCAAAAGTACAAAAAATATTAAAGTTACTAATTTTTAAATGGAACGTACCCGATTTTATTTTATTTTCGAATTCTATGGTAAAATACGATTCACTTTTATAAAGGTCGTTTTTACCTAAACTGTGAGGAAATTTGATTTATAACAGTTTATTTGCCAAAATTTCGAAATGCAATGGTCTGTTCTAAAATTTTTTTCTGTCAAATTTTTGGCTTAACTTTAAAGTAGGTGACGCTGTTTGATTACTAAATGTTTGCTGCATCTTTTAAATGTTTACTCAATCATCTGCTTAGTTGCAATTGCTTACTGCGAATTTTTAAACATGCTGAGTCAAATTAGTTAAATATCACCCCCGATTTATTATTGTAGTGATCAAAAATTATTCTGACAAACTTTCCATCCACAATAAACTATAATAAGCTTGCCGGAATAACTTTTGACCAATATAATAACAAACAGGGGTTACTATTTAAAAATGAATAAGTCTTCCACATTTTCAATTTAACATTTTTAAAAAATCGCAGTAGACAAATGCGGCTAAACAGGTCGTTGAGTAAGCTTTTTAAAAATCCAATAAACATTCAACAATCAAACGGAGTTAATTACTTTGACAACAAGGCAAGGATATTGAAAATAAGAATTTTTGAACAAACCACTGCATTTGGAAATTCTAACAAAAAAATGCCATAAATCAAATTTGTTGGCAGTTTAGACAAAAATGACCCCTATAAAAGTGAATCGTATTTTACCATAGAATTAAAAAATAAAATAAAATCGGGTATGTTCCATTTAAAAAATAGTAACTTTAGTATTTTTTGTACTTTTTGGACACCTGTATATAAGTGGCAATATTTTAAAAATGTGTAGTACCATTCAAGCTATAACCCAAAAAAAGAAAAAAGTCAATATGTCCAATAATAAGCAAGTTATGGAGCTTTTTCGGACCGCTGGGACACTCAGTATGCATGTGATACCTCTACTACAAATCAAAAAGTTTCTAATGTGTTCAATTTGATTTAAATCGAAACTATTTTAACAGAAATACAAAAATGTGTTCCTCTAATTTTTTTTTTCATATTCTTTCATTTCTTACCATATTCTTTCATAAACCGATTATGGCAATTGCTAGTTTCTTTATATCTGTCATGTCGAGGTCACCAAATTATATAGCAATTCCAAGAAAGAATTCGAAAACTTGGTTGCATTAAGTATTTTTAGACTTTCTTCTTCTTCTGCAGCTTCTCCACTACATATGGTTCCAAAACGAGATTCTGATGACTAGCGTCCTTGTGGAGATTATCGTTAATTAAATCTAATCACAGTACCTGATCGATATCCTCTTTCTCATATTCAAGATTTTAATTTACATTTATACGGGTGCAAATTTTTTTCAAAAATCGATTAGGTACGAGCATATCATCAAATTCCCGTAGCTGAAGAAGACATAGCAACAGCAATTACCATAGCAATTAGCATAGAAACAGCAATTACCACACCTTTTGGTTTATTCGAATTCGTCAGAATGCCTTTTCGTTTAAGAAACCCGGCTCAAACATTCCAACGCTTTATTAACGAAGTACTTTCCAATTTAAATTTTCTTTTTGTTTATTTAGATCACATTTTCGTTGCCAGTAAAGATGAAGAAAAACATTATTTTCATTTAAAACAATTATTTCAGAGATTAAGTGATTATAATATTAACATTTAACCTGCAAAATGTATTTTTGGCGTATCTTCTTTAAAATTTTTAAGTTATCATGTTTCCTCTGAAGGTATTCGCCCTTCACAATCCAGGATTGATACTATCTGTAAATTCCTTAAACCATCTTCTTTAAAAGAACTTCAGAGATTCTTAGGTATGGTAAATTTCTACCACAGATTTATTCCCAACACTTCATCAATCCTAGCACCTTTATATTCTCTATCAATGAAGAAACAATTTTAAGAATTTTGTAAATGTAAAGCCAAAAAGAAAATTGCAATAATAGAATTTCTCTTTAACCAAAATTACATTACACAGATGTCCTCTTTTTATTCCTTTGTTGAAAATAACTTAAGCCAGTAATCTTAAGGCAGTAAAGTATTATTTTGCAAGAAATAATTAAAGAAAGATTTTTACCACTTAATGCGTTAGAGGAGAAAAAATATCTCATTACTGCACTGGGATCCGAACCCAGATCTCCTGTTTTCCGGGCAGTTGATGCTTAGAATTAGAGAATTTCCGGCAACAACTTCCGTTATCTCTGGTATTTTGGGACAATATTTGCGCGTTATTCACAATTGGATGAATCTAGTAAAAGTCTCTACTAGCACCCTACATCAACAATTTATTAATTTTATTTTACTCCGTTTGAAATAAAGATCATTTTCCCCCTTCCCACTTTTGTTAAAGAATTTTGAGTTTACTAAGGTTTGTAAATAAATTGTTACTATTTCATTGATACCCGCATTTTATTTCTCTTTTCGAAAAATCCTTCATTTTAATATAACTTCAAAACTCTGGACAACATTATATCTCCACTGTCTAAAATCGACCCGCGGATAAAGAAGATCTTACTTCTATAAAAAGGTGGCGCCCGAGAAATCTTTTAATTTAACGTGCTAAACATGCACTACAATCGGAGAACTATAACCTGAAATGGAACTGCACCCTGAAGAGAAAAATGAAAAAATAAGTCCCCTCTCCGTAACATTGCTGCATATGCTTTCATCTTTCTCTTCATGGTGCAGCTCCATTTCGGGTTATAGTACGTCACAAATTTCACACAAACAGAACAACTGTCCGGAAAGCAGGAGATCTGGGTTCGGATCCCAGTGCAGTAATGAGACATTTTTTTCTCCTCTTATGCATTAAGTAGTAAAAACCTTTCCCTAATTATTCTCTCAAATTATATTCGTGCGTTAAAAATTCCCAAATATTTCATTATAGTAAAGTATTGGTTTCATTTTCACAAATAATTTTACATTCTTATCTCGCAAATAAAACAAATTAACTTTGAATAATTCTAACCTACTGACAATGAGTAATTCAAATTATTTCTTTTTTAATTAGCAAATACAATGCATTTAACACAAAAACCACCAAGCGGATTTTTAACAGCTGTTAATATGACCTCCAGACAAGGAAATCTTAAAGAAGACGAAGTCAGTAGTAGTGAAGAAAGTGTTAAACGAAATACCAATGGTGAGTAATTTTTGTACAACTTTTTAAACAAAGTTAACTTATGGAATATAAATCCTTAAGGCAATAGTATATTCCTTTCAGTAAATAAAGATAAAAATTGAGCAAGTGATTAAATTCGTTATGAAGATTATTTATTCATTATTTTTTAAAATTAAATTTAATTTTTAAAGGAGTTTATTAAAAAGTTTCTACATAAACACAAAATTGAAATTAATCAAACTCTTCAGAATACCAAAAAACAGTCAAATTCTTGTTCGAAAAATCAAATAGTAAAAAAAATTTGTCAAGAATATGGCCATCAAGAATGTTTATTTGCTTTTATCTACACAGATTTATTTACCACAAGTGTCTAGTAAATAATATTAGGAATTTAGATACTGTTTAGTAAGTAAATAAAATAGTAAAATTGATAAATAAAATTATCAGCTTTTAATCAGTCAACTAACCAATGAATTTTTTAAATTCAAATAAATAACACTTGAACTTGATCTAACACTTTTATTCTTGAAAATTCTTTAAAAAAAATTGAAATTTAAAGGTGGTAATCAAGTAATTAGTAAAGAAGATTATTCGAAAAGATTTATCTATATTATCTTTAATAATTTTAAAGAAAAAGAATTTAGATGCAGTTTAGTAAGCAAACAAAGGACTAAAATTGGTAGTTAAAGTTACCAGATTTTAATCAATCAATCAACAATTAAAAATTCTTAAAACAGTTTGAAATTTAAAGTTTAAAATTGATCATGAAGTAACTACTAACGAATACTCTTCGTAAAGATTTATCTAGCAGGATATAATAAACAACATTTATCTTGTCGTCAATCTCAATATTATAACTTTATTACTCTTCAAAATTTCTAATATTCATGTTTTTCTTCTGATTATAAGCAGATCAAGAAGATAAAGAAATAAGAAAACCACTCCACGTTCCATGCGTTTCTTTATTTCCCGCTGAAAATGTATACGAATCAGCAGCTAAATTACTATTTTTAGCAATAAAATGGGCCAGAACGATACCTTCCTTTTTACAGGTACAAAAATTTTATCCTTAAACTCTTCTAAAATAAAAAAGTTCATCTTGTTTCTCTATCTAGTTATCCTACAGAGATCAATCAATTTTATTAGAAGAAAGTTGGAGTGAATTATTTGTTCTAACAGCAGCTCAATGGGCTTTACCTGTAGATGAAGGTACTTTCTTAATTTTAGTTTAGTTCTTAATTTTAAAGTTTTCCTAATTTTAAAGTTGTCCTAATTTTAAAATTTTCCACTTTTCATATTTTTTTATAAAACCAATTTTTTAGCTCTTTTAGTTAGTAACGCAATGGCACCAACAACACGACACTCCGCTTTAGAAGAAGACGCAAGAAAACTTCGTGAAATAATCTCAAGATTAACCCTTTTAAGGGTCGATCACACCGAACACGCTTGTCTCAAAGCTCTCGTCCTTTTTAAGGCGGAATGTCGCGGTTTATGCGAACCAACTCACGTCGAACTTCTTCAAGATCAAACGCACGTTATGCTCCACGAATATTGCAGTCAGAGTAAAAGCTCTCATAAGGGAAGATTTGGAAAATTACTATTAACTTTACCAGCTGTTCAAGCTGTTGGTAGACAAGGTTTGGAAGAATTACTCTTTAGACAAACCGTTGGGGATGTTGCAATTGATAAATTATTGGGAGATTTAGCTAAAGTTGCTAATAATTAATTTTATTAATTTAATTTAATTTAATTTATTAAATTTATTGTAATTTATTAAAATTATACATTTAATTTGTGATTATTGACCATTTATTTTTTATGTTGTAAATAAAATAAAGATGGTATGCGCATTGAACAATTACAAGTTTCTTATTTCCTGGGTGTTTCCAACCTTATTAATTAAATTTAATTACATTCTCATCCTCTATTATTAAATGATATTGTCACGTAAAAAAGATCAAATTTGACCGTGGTGCTCTTTAAGTATTAATTGTATACAATTCAGATCGAATTAATCACGAAATAATCAATTAGTGTGAGTATAAAACCAATTCGAAATTTTTTTCTTATCATTTCGTAGAAAATCTTCAAAATGGTTACCAAGTTTTTAGTTTGTTTGATTTTGGTGGTTGGAGTTTATGGAGATCTTCCAGACGTAAATATTTTTTTTTTATATTTTTTTATTTTATTTCTTTATTTATTGTATTTATACTGTTTTTGTATTTATACTTGTTTTTTTATTTATACTTGTTTTTAGTTTGTTCCTAAAGAATTTCACGATTGGATTTTTAGTATGAGAGCGAAATGTATCAAAGAAACTGGAATAACTGAAGGTAAAGAAAATTGTTAATAATTTTATTTAGTCATTTAAGTAATATATTTACATTTTTAGCTGATGTTGAGTCATATGTTATAAGTAATAATGCTCAACCTATGATGGTACGTTCATTTTTAAATAATAACATGTATAATATTAATATTTTTATAATATTTTAGTGTTATATGAAATGTATGATGCTTGAATCAAAATGGGTAAATTGTCTACTAACTTTTTAGACGAGAAATACAATAAAAAAATTTAAAACAATTTAATTTTTAGATGACTAGTAATCATAAAGTAAACTATGAAGTAATAGAAAATGTTGTACAGGGTGATTTACAAAAAGTACTTATCGCAGCTTTAGATAAATGTAGATCATTCCCAGGTAAATTACTTCTAACTCACTCAATACTTCATATTTTATATCTTTTTTTTTCAACCACAATTCTATTTCCTAGTTTCTATTTTCTAATTTCTATCAGTAATTGTATAATAATTGAGTAATATTTTTATGTTTCTAGAGGGAAAAGATGCATGTGAATCGGCTTACAATTTCAACGTGTGTATGCAACAAGCTGACCCAGTTGTAAGTTAAAATTTAAAACATAATTGCTTTTATTTATTTAAAAACAACCTTAAGTAGTTTTAAATTTAAAAAAAAAATGTTTTTTCAGCATTATTTCTTACCTTAGAAATAATAACTCTGTTAGCATAAACAGGATTTTTCATAAGACGACATTGGCTACCCAAATGGACTTCTCCAACATTGTTGATTCACATTTACCAACTTTGTTATTAGTTAAAGCTTTATAGAATATATGCTTTTAGAAATAGATCTATGACGCATTTATAATGTGCGTGTTTTTCTTTTTAATAATAAATTTGATTTATTAATAAGTTAAATTATACCTATTTTTAAACAAAATCTTTTTAACTTTTTCAAATTAACTTATTTGAAACTCAAATTATCTAACAGTTTAGAACAAATACATCTCTGGTACTCTATGTCACTACAAAAAGGTAAATTTTTTTTGTAAATACTAGAATAATCTCAGAAGGACGATTGTTATTTGAAAATTGTTATGATCGAAAGCATCAATCTTGCAACGCTTAAGCTGTTTAGTATTTGTTTAACATCCATCAATAATGAATACTTGCAGCTATACACTGTTCGGAGAAAGATGTCTCTTACGGCAGTAATTAATGGTGGTATCCTAAACGAATATTTTCAGTTTTCATCTCTTTTTGTCATGTATAATTAGACAAAAATATATGACGTATTATCGTCTCACATGTTTTGACTTACGTTATTATCGAAGACGAAATTTAGATAATATGTTGAAAAGTTAACATGAAAAATCTTTAAGATATCGATATTGACTCTAACTCCAAGAGTAAGAGACTTGTAACCCAACCCAACTCTTTAGAGTCCAAGAGTTAGAGTCAATATCGATATGTTAAAGATTTTTCATGTTAACTTTTGAACATATTATCTAAATTTCGTCTCCGATGATGACGTAAGTCGAAGCATGTAAGACTATAATAAATTGTAAAACCAGTAACAGGACAGCTTTTTCATTCAAAATCTACATCTGAATTTTCAACTGGTAAAACCATGAATTAATCAACAAACATTTTATCAGAGGAAAAAATCAAATCATGAATCATCGTTATGCGATTCAATACCATTGCTTGAAAGGTCTCAATCCAATCAATATGAAAGCTGATCTAGATTCTATTGTAAGAATGTGTGATAAAATTTAAACGATGCCACGAGACATGTCAAATTGAACATCGTAGTCGTTGGCTGGATGAGGTAACCACATTTGAAAAAGTGAAGAAAAACTACAAAATAGTGTTGAATGATTGTCGATTAGTAAGTACATATATTCCATTTTGCGAAAGATGTCTCATGCATCATCAATTAATTGTGGTGTTCTAGACCAGGGGTGGGCAACTTTTTGTATAGTGGAAGCCAGACTACGGTTTACTTTTCGTACGCGGGTCGAAGTAGAAAATTGACAAATTTTCGTTACTTATTACTTTGCTGACCGGTGGCGAGTTATCTCGTCTTGTCATACCCAAACGTTGCTGACCGGTGACGAGTTAACTCGTCATCATTGCACTTACATGGCCGTAACATGATTTGGTTTCTTTGTAAACTTCCCGGCAAGCAAAGTGCTAAAGATTTTTTTTTATTTAAAAAAGTTAATTATTACATCTTTCAGATGTAATTTCTTAAAGGCCTTTCTTGATAGAACATCTGCCTCGAAAGCATGAGATCTGGATTCGAATCTCAGTGCAGTAATGAGGAATTTTTCTTCTCTAACATATTAGTTGTTAAAAACGTTTCTTTAATTATTTTCTTAACAAAAATTATTCATTATTCTTTCTAAAGGCCTCGCGGGCCGGATTAGATTCTCACGCGAGTCAGAATTGGCCCGCGGGCCGGAGGTTGCTCAATGTTGTTCTAACCAGTATTTTCAGTTTCCGTCTGTCTCTGTCATGTAAACAGTCATGTACTAATTAGATAAATTATTTAACATACATCGAGAAAACAGTGACAAATAATGAGATATGAGACACCTTTCGTCGAATGGAATATATGAGAGCTAGTAGGTGTAAAATCTATACAATAGTATAGCTAAACGAAGACTATGTTCAGTATGTAAAATCGTAGAATTTTGTGTAAACCATATTTAATTGAGACCACAATATGATAGATGATAAATCACCGTCTAAAATTCCATAGAAAAATCCTACAACTCAAGGGCAGCAAAATTATAAAAATATCTCCTGACGAGAACGTGTAATAATGAATAATCTCCCAGCTATAGCTTGATCAACCTAGCTTAAAAATGATAGTTGATTTTTTGTCTTCATTTTGGTATTCGGTATTCAGCCGAATATTTAGTTGAAAATTTATCCAAATATTCGGTACTTGTTTATTTCACTAAAATACTATTCAATGCAAAACTACTAAAAAACACTTTATGTAAATTTTTGCTATTATATTAAACCCACAACTAATCAACTTTTAAAAAATCATATCTAAGAAACTAATTGTTGAGACCTGAAATTTTATCAAAATTTAGATTGAAACTTAATCTTTATTTTCACCAAAAATGAATTTTTTATGACTTAGTTTTTTCCTCAGAAGAAAAAGTGTTACTAAATGTTCTAATATGAAATTTCACTGACACATGCTGAGAAAGTTAAAGTTGGTTAATTTCATTAAACATTACACATTGAACGTATTTGTGAACTTTGTAAATTCTTTGAAATTTTTTGATGCCAACCTTAGAAATTTTATCTAACTTCTACTGCGCCAAATTTAAACACCTTACAATAATTTCCAAACGCTCGTTTATTTAAATCCGCTATTCTTAAACACTTACAATTAGACTGCTACAGACGCAGATATGCGCCCATCAAAAGTTATCACTGGGGTCGGGCAAATACGTTCGTAGTCTATGTATGTAAAGTAATAGTAATTGGATTTTGTGTTATATTATAATTTAATACATCACTAAATAGGTTTGGATTGCGTGAAAAAGTATTTATTTAGTCCTCAACGATAACTATCACCAGCCGCACGTCGTTAACGCGAAGCGTTTCAGATCAGAATATTCAGCAGTCAAAGTGTTAAGAAACTGTTGTATGCAAAAACTGATCATCTAGTTTAACTCAGTTACTAACACTACTCTTCTAAATAATCATTACTATTTTACTCTACTGTAAAAGTAAAGTTTGGCATCTATTTACACAGTGTTAACTGAATTCTATACATTCTTCGAATAAATAGAAAATTGATCGATTAAATATCGAACAACAGATATTAATTATACATACAAAATAGGGTTTTGAATATGCTCTAAGAACATATTGAACACACGAGTTACTTCATTACTAATACATATGATCAATACATCAAATACATATGTCACGCTAACGTTAAAGTATTTCCATATCTAACTTTAACAAGTGATTTTAGGATGAGATCATTTAGTCGTTGTCTTAAAATCAAACTGTTCTATGAAAAAGTTTTGTAATTTTACAGAAAAAAGATTTTAGTTTTGACATTCAGTGTAATGTAATGGGCATCTACAAAATACGATTCAATAATACAGCGAGACGAATAGACGTAGATTAATTTGGAATAAACCTTGAGAAAGAGCTCGAAACACAGCATAGGTTGGTGTTAAAAAGCTAGTTTTAAGAAGTTTTGGACATAAAATAAACTGATTCTAAGGCGACGAAATGCGGATCCAGTTTTACAATTGAAGAGCAATTTTCCAAACCTAACTAAGCCCAAAAGAAGTATTTGTAGATACGACTGAGTTTCTGTAAAAAGTTGTATACAACAAATTCAGTTTATTTTTTTCTTGCAAACAACAGGAACTTTTCTGATCTCTTTTACGTTTTCCTCTTAAGCAAAGTTGCACTTCTGTATTGTAATCATCTGACATTTTAAATAGTTTATTATGGGCACACAAAACTAAAACGAAATAACCAAATTACCAAACAGTTTGTTTGACGTTTTTCCCAGTACTAAGCATTGTCAACGTACTCTAATGAGCGTGACTTGGTCAGTTTTGGAATATAATCTTTTTGGACTTGGATTAGCTTTGGAATAAATCTTTTTGAGGTTTATCAAAATAAGCTGAGATGAATATTAGTTTTGTGAAACATAAACCTATAGATCAAATACAACTTTTTTGTACTTATTTTAAACACAAAAACGCAATTTTTGATTTTTTTGGACTTGTTAGTTAGTTTTGGAAAATACCTCTTCAATTACATATGTCTCATAATGAGGCAACCAGCACCTAGTAATCAGCAACAAGCAATGTTGCCACTTGATAACATTTTACATAAAATTAAAGTACACGTCTCACATTGGAGCAAACCGATATCGCTCCACTGTTTGCGATATCGAATTGCTCCAATGTGAAAACCATTATTTAATTCTATGTAAAATTTCATCAAGTGACAATATCGCTTGCTGCTGGTTGACACTTTCTTGTTGCTGGTTGCCTCAGTGTGAGACCTGCCTTAAAACACCCAAAAAGATTAAAAAAATAATATTTGTATCTTTCATCAAATAAAAGTCTTTTAACTCTTTTAGTTAGCAACATAATAATACCAACAATAAGACATTCCATTTTCAAAGAACACCTAAGAAAACTACACAAAATAATCTCAAGATGAACCCTCTCACATAATTTTTCAAAACGAAATATCGAAGTTTGTGCGAACCAACCTACCTAAAGTGTCTGTAAGAATAGATCCACGAACATTGTAATGTAAAACTCTTATAAGTGAAGATTTGGAAAGTCATTGTAATTTTTTATGCTTTTCAAGATGTTGCTGATGGTGCTTCGAATAAAATTTGGAAGAATGACTATTTACAATTAGATATATCGTTTTGAGACGTTCCAATTATCGATTAGAATTAATACAAATTTTATTTAATGATAATAAAAATTTATTGTTTTATGTATTTGTAACAAGTAAGAAATATTTCGTTTTAAATAAAATAAACGAGATATGCGTTTCAATTAATTACAAGTTTCTTATTTCCTGGGCGTTCCCCACCTCATTAATTAACTACAATTTTTAAATTATACCATCATGTAAAAAGGTAAAATTACCGGATCGTGATGCTATTTAACTATTAATAATTAATAGTTGCGAAATAATTTATTGGCATAAGTAGCAATATAAAAGCAGTTTAAATCCTTTGTTCATGTTGTTTTATTTAGTCTTCTCAAAATGGTATCCAAGTTTTTAGTCTGTTTGATTCTAATTATCAGGGTTTATGGAGATCTTCCAGACGTAATTAACATTAAACTAAATAAAGTTTATTATTAAAAATATAGAAATCTGCTTTTAGCATGTTCCTAAAGAATATCACGATTGGATTTTAAGTATGAGGGCAAAATGTATAAAAGAAACTGGGATAACTGAAGGTAAAAAAAATTCTTGAATCAACTAATAGAAAAAAACTTATCACTTTTAATTCATGTATATTTTTAGATGAAGTTATAAAGCATGATATAAGTAATAATGCCCAACCTATGATGGTACGTTCATTAAAAAATAATAATAATAATTTACCATATTAATATTTTTTGATTTTTTTAGTGTTATATGAAATGTATGATGACTGAATCAAAATGGGTATAATTTATTTTGTTATCTTTCAAATAAGTAAATCAACAAAGATTAACATTAAAAATAATTTATTTTTTAGATGATTGGCAATCAAATAAATTACGAACTTATTGAAGCTGGTTCTTTAGGTGATTTACATGATATAGTTGTTGCAGCTTTAAATAAATGCAGAACATTTCCAGGTAAACCAATAAAAACACATAAGTCATAAATTAAATTTAATATAAATTTATATAATTTATATTTTTTTCCAGAGGGAAAAAATCTATGTGAAACAGCGTACAATTTTAATGTTTGTATGCAACAAGCTGACCCAGTTGTAAGTATAAAATACTATTTCAATCGATTAAAAGAACAAGTTTAAGGAATTTAAACTAAAAATTTCTTTCTTTTTCAGCATTATTTCTTAGCTTGAAGCATCTTGAAGTAATGATTCAATCTTGGTCTTAAAACAACTTTTTTAAAGACGATAGTGGCTATTCTAATGGATTTATTTTCTATTTTTTATTTAATTTAGTATGTAAACCATAAATATTTTAATAAAAAACGTTTAAATTCAAAAATTGAAAATATTATAAAAGTTTGATATTAAAATGTTGATAAATATTGAAGATTTTGTCTATTTTAAAGATAATTATTTTAGGTTAAAGTTGAAAAAATGACATTTTGAGATTAAAATTAATTTTTGTCATAACTGTCTTAATATGGAAAATTAGAAAAAATTGTTTAGAATAAAATATGTTTACAATTAAAAAATCTACAAATTTTATTTGAAAAATTTTTTTCTATCTGATTTCGTTATTGAATTATTTTAGGTTAAAGTTGAAAAAATGACATTTTGAGGTTAAACTTAATTTTTATATCATAACTGTCTTAATATCAAAAATTAGAAAAAATGTTTAGAATTAAAAATTTTTATAATTAAAAAATCTACAAATTTTATTTGAAACATTTTTTTCTATCTGATTTAGTTTTTGAATTATTTTAGGTTAAAGTTGAAAATTTGACATTTTTAGGTTAAAACTAGTATAAATTAAATTCGTCCTTTTTGTTCACATTTAGTACTAAAGTAATGAATGAAAAATTCGAATTTTTTTAAATTAGACGAAATTCAATCATTTTCGACAATTTTGCATGAAATTAAACGAAATTTTAGATGAAATTCCATGGTTTTAAAGAATTTGAGATGAAATTTCACAATTTTAAGCTAAATTAAGTTATTTCTTAATGAAATTCGAAAATTTTAGATGAAATTAAACGGAATTTAATAATTTTTGACAATTTTATACGAAATTTGGTGAAATTTTCGACGAAATTCGATGATTTTAGGAAATTTTTGGACGAAATTTAACAATTATAAACTAAGTTAAGTTATTTTTTTAATGAAATTCGACAAATTTGAAATAATTAAATCATTTTGCATAGTTTTATACAAAATCTGACAAAAATTTGAATAAAATTCGATGATTTCAGAAGAAACTTTGAAAACTTTCTTAATTTTTTTTTTGTAACAATTAGAAAAAAAATATCTTTTTTAATTGAAAATAGAATTTTTTAGCTTTAAGTTGAACCAAAAATCAATCTCTAATTCCAAAAAATAAAGTCTCGGTGATTTTTTAAAGTTGGTCGATTTTTTAAATAAAGTTGGGTTAAAACCGTTAAAAATTTTTACCAAATTTGGGAATTTTTTAAATTTTTTTGGTAATAATTACAAAAAATCTGTCTTTTTTAAATTAAAATAGAATCTTTTATCTTTCATTTAAACCAAAAATCATTCCTTAATCTTTCGAAATAAAGTCTGGACGATTTTTTAAATTTGGCCGATTTTTTTTTAAAAGTTAGGTTAAAACCGTTAAACATTTTTACCAACTTTGGGAATTTTTTTAATTTTTTTGGTAATAATTATAAAAAATCTGTCTTTTTTTAATCAAAATAGAATCTTTTATCTTTCATTTAAACCAAAAATCATCCCTTAATCTTTCGAAATAAAATCCGGACGATTTTTTAAATTTGGCCGATTTTTTTTTAAAGTTAAGTTAAAACCGTAAAAATTTGTACCAACTTTGGGAATTTTTTTAATTTTTTTGGTAATAATTATAAAAAATCTGTCTTTTTAAATCAAAATAGAATCTTTTATCTTTCATTTAAACCAAAAATCATTCCTTAATCTTTCGAAATAAAGTCTGGCCGATTTTTTAAATTTGACCGATTTTTTTTTTAAAGTTAGGTTAAAACCGTTAAAAATTTTTACCAACTTTGGGAATTTCTTTAATTTTTTTGGTAATAATTATAAAAAGTCTATCTTTTTTTAATCAAAATAGAATCTTTTAACTTTCATTTAAACTAAAAATCATTCCTTAGTCTTTCGAAATAAAGTCTGGACGATTTTTTAAATTTGGCCGATTTTTTTTAAAAAAGTTAGGTTAAAACCGTTAAAAATTTTTACTAACTTTGGGAATTTTTTAAATATTTTTTGGTAATAATTATAAAAAATCCGTCTTCTTTAAATCAAAATAGAATCTTTTATCTTTCATTTAAACCAAAAATCATTCCTTAATCTTTCGAAATAAAGTCTGGACGATTTTTTAAATTTTGCCGATTTCTTTTAAAAAGTTAGGTTAAAACCGTTAAAAATTTTTACCAACTTTGGGAATTTTTTTAATTTTTTTGGTAATAATTATAAAAAATCTGTCTCTTTTAAATCAAAATAGAATCTTTTATCTTTCATTTAAACCAAAAATCATTCCTTAATCTTTCGAAATAAAGTCTGGACGATTTTTTAAATTTGGCCGATTTTTTTTTAAAGTTAGGTTAAAACCGTTAAAAATTTTTACCAACTTTGGGAATTTTTTTAATTTTTTTGGTAATAATTATAAAAAATCCGTCTTTTTTAAATCAAAATAGAATATCTTATTTTTCATTTAAAGAAAAAATCATTCCTTAATCTTTCGAAATAAAGTCTAGACGATTTTTTAAATTTGGCCGATTTTTTTCTAAAAGTTAGGTTAAAACCGTTAAAAATTTTTACCAACTTTGGGAATTTTTCTAATTTTTTTGGTAATAATTATAAAAAAATCCGTCTTTTTTAAATCAAAATAGAATCTTTTATCTTTCATTTAAACCAAAAATCATTCCTTAATCTTTCGAAATAAAGTCTGGACGATTTTTTAAATTTGGCCGATTTTTTTTTTAAAGTTAGGTTAAAACCGTTAAAAATTTTTACCAACTTTGGGAATTTTTTTAATTTTTTTGGTAATAATTATAAAAAATCCGTCTTTTTTTAATTAAAATAGAATCTTTTATCTTTCATTTAAACCAAAAATCATTCCTTAACCTTTCGAAATAAAGTCTGGACGATTTTTTAAATTTGGCCGATTTTTTTCTAAAAGTTAGGTTAAAACCGTTAAAAATTTTTACCAACTTTGGGAATTTTTTTAATTTTTTTGGTAATAATTATAAAAAATCTGTCTTTTTTAAATCAAAATAGAATCTTTTATCTTTCATTTAAACCAAAAATCATTCCTCAATCTTCAGAAATAAACTTTGAACGATTTTTTAAAGTTGGTCGATTTCTTTTTAAAAGTTAGGTTAAAACCTCTAAAAAATTTTACCAACTTTGGGAATTTTTTTAATTTTTTTGGTAATAATTATAAAAAAATCTGTCTTTTTTAAATCAAAATAGAATTTTTTATCTTTCATTTAAACCAAAAATCATTCCTTAATCTTTCGAAATAAAGTCTGGACGATTTTTTAAATTTGGCCGATTTTTTTTTTTTAAGTTAGGTTAAAACCGTTAAAAATTTTTACCAACTTTGGGAATTTTTTTAATTTTCTTGGTAATAATTATAAAAAATCTGTGTTTTTTAAATCAAAATAGAATCTTTTATCTTTCATTTAAACCAAAAATCATTCCTCAATATTCAGAAATAAACTTTGGACGATTTTTTAAAGTTGGTCGATTTTTTCTAAAGTTAGGTTAGTCATCTAACAAAAATTTTTTCCAACCTTAAGAATTTTCTTAAATTTTTTTTAATAATAATTAGAACTAACCCGTCTTTTTTAATTCAAAACAGAATCTTTGAAGTCTTATTTAAACCAAAAATCTTTCCTTAATCTTCATAAATAAAGTCTGGGTGATTTTTTAAAGTTGGGTGATTTTTTAAGAAAGTAGAACTGTCAAAAATTTTCACCAACTTTAACATTTTTTTAAATTTTTTTGGTAAGAATTAGGAAAGTTCTGTCCTTTTTAATTTAAAATAGAATCTTTTATCTTTCATTTAAACCAAAAATCATTCCTTAATCTTCAAAAATAAACTTTGGACGATTTTTTAAAGTTGGTCGATTTTTTTTTAAAGTTAGATTAGTCATCTGACAAAGAATTTTTCCAACCTTAGGAATTAAAAAAATTCTTTTTGATAATAATTAAAACTAACCCGTCTTTTTTAATTCAAAACAGAATCTTTAAAGTTTCATTTAAACCAAAAATCTTTCCTTAATCTTCATAAATAAAGTCTGGGTGATTTTTTAAAGTTGGGTGATTTTTTAAAAAAGTAGAACTGTCAAAAATTTTCGCCAACTTTAACATCTTTTAAAATTTTTTTGGTAAGAATTAGGAAAAATCTGTCCTTTATAATTCAAAATAGAATCTTTTATCTTTCATTTAAACCAAAAATTATTCTTTAATTCCAATAAATAATGTTTGGGTAATTTTTTAAAGTTGGTCGATTTTTTTAAGAAAGTTATTTTATTTTGACATCAACTGTCAAATTGACGTTTAATAAACAGGACCGTACTTAGGTTCTGGAAAATTTTCTTTTTTAACATTTTTCGAATTATAATTGACATTATAATTGAAAGTTCGAATTTCTTATCAAACAATTCTTATAAAACGACTAATTAAAAGAATTCTAAATTCTTTAAACCGCCATCTAAAAAATTTCACTCAAACTAACCCATCCACTTTAAATTAAAGTAAACTGTAGATTTTACCTAACCTCAAAACATCCAATTTTGACACTTCACAACACCTTCACAATCAATCTAAACTTCTCAAATATATTTAATTAAAATGTCTCGTTCAACCGCAAGAATAGACGCGAAAAAAGTCGTAAGTTACATTCCACCTCCTCCCCAATCAAACCTTTTAAAATAATCGTAAAATGTCTTTTAGAATTCTGAATTAGTAACTCTAACCTACGGAGCTTTGGTGGCTCAAATGGTAAAAGACTTGGATAATGTAGACGATGTAAGTAAACAACTCGAAAGGCTGGGTTATAATATGGGAATGCGATTAATCGAAGACTACTTAGCTAAAACCGCTACAGGTCGATGTTTGGATTTAAAAGACACCGCCGATAAGATCCAAAGTGCTTTTAAAATGTACTTAGGAGTACAACCAAATGTAGCAAATTGGAGTCCTGCCGGGGACGAATTTTCGTTTATATTAGATAGTAACCCCATGACTGAACTAGTTGAGTTGCCGGAAGAGATCAAAGGGTTAAAGTATTGTAATATTATTTGTGGTGTTATTAGAGGAGCTTTGGAAATGGTTCAATTAGATGTTCAAAGTTGGATTGTACAAGTAAATTTTTTTCAAATTGATTTTTAATAGTTTGTTTTGAATAATTATTATTTTAGGATCAATTAAAAGGTGATGCAAATACTGAAATAAGAGTTAAATTTATTAGAAGGTTGGAAGATGCTATTCCTGCTGGAGAAGATTAAATATGAAGATTAGAAAAGGGATTTAAGCGGATGAATACTAAATGATTCATAAGAATAGATATTGTTTCAAATAATTATTTCAAGGGAATTAGATTTAAGTTTATATAAAATTAAATGTTCTTAGATTTAAACTGTAAACAGTTTAGTAGAGTTTTTTTTGTACGTATATGTATGTTATGTACTTGTAAAGTATAAATATATGTAAATCATTCCTTAATTTAAATAAACATGTTACATAAGGAGAAGGTAGTTTTGCATTTTCTAGTTTTAATAATTTATTAATTCTGTTTTGATGCTTTATAAGATGGTCTATTATAATACCGATGCATTTGTAACAGGATGTAGAGAGGAAGAATGAAGAGAGGAATTGTATGAATGTTACAATAATTTTATGAAATGAGTGTTTTTATTATTTTCTCTATTTTGGTCTGGTATTTTTTTTTACACTATGATTTTTCTTCGAGTTTTTGAAATCTAATTTTTGAAATCTAAAAGCATTCTCCTCTAAAATATCATTCATATAAAATGAGAAGTTTTCTTTATTTAGATGATACTCGAATTTCATAAATTAATTTCTTCTTCGGACATTTACTACAGAATAAATTGAAGGACGTAGGGATAAAAAGGAATTATCGACATTTTTCTCTTGTTAATAATTAGAATGAATTGGACATTTATTATGAAAAATAACATTTTTAATCTTTAATTTAGCTTAAAAATCATTTCCTGATACCTATAAATAAAGTTTGGACGATTTTCTAAAATTAATTAAGGAAAGAAATTGTGAACTTAGGTTCGATAAAAATTCTTCGGTTTTTTTAAGAATCTTTAAAAATTTTTGATGATAATTCTGAATACAAATTACTGATTGAGTATACTGAGTGTCCCAGAACTCAGTTGGCAAACGCTAACCACGCATTCTAGAGCTGATTTCATGCCGATTCAACGAAAAAATCCTTAGCCGAAATTACTTCCTAAGAGAACTTACCCCGGTAGCGCTTAACACCTTTACGATGGCAATAAAAAATTGTTTTGTCAACAAACGATGACGGATTTCGAAGTTTATAAACGCTCAAAATTTCATTGTGATAGCTAAATCGTTATTAAGATATTTCGAAATAAACATGATTAGACACCTGATCTTCAGGATGCTCTAGTTCTCTTAGGAAGCAATTTCGCATAAAGACTTTTTCGTTGAATAGGCATGAAATCAGCTCTGGAATGCGTGGTTAGCTTTTGGCAACTGAGTTCTGGGACATTCTGTATAAAGAACATTTACAAAGGATTTAGGGTAAACACACCAAATCTCGGCCATGCGCTCAAAGTCGGCCTTTATAATCAGTTCAATTTTTCTATATGAATTTTCATAGAAAGGCCGACTTTAGGAAGCATTTTTACGTTGGCCGACATTTGGGCAGTTTACCCTATTATGGAAAAATGGTCAAGCGAGTATGGCAGACGAGAAAGCAGTGGAAAGTAGAAATAGGCAGAGCGTGACAAACTTGGAGTAACATCTGAAAGCGTCCGAAAATCTGTCTAGGAGCAAACCGAATTGGGCGCTATAAATTACGAAGGCTAGAATTAACATTGACAATCTAGTACTAGATCGAAAACTAAGAGCTTCTGGGTTTGGGCGTGCGTCTTTTGAAAATGCGTTTGATGTAATACCTTGGGGTCAGCAAAACAATCCCAAGTTATTTACCGTCATTATTATAATGAACGGGGTAACGTAGCCGCCACTAGAGCAAGGTTTTTACCACGGAAAACCTTCGGGAAAATCCGTGGGTTCTTGCGCTAGGGCTCTGACTTGAAATGCAAAAGGAAAATGAAATGCAAAAGGGTTGCATTTATTAAGAAAATGCAAAATCTGTATAATATAATTAATCAAGAGGATAGCTATGCGAATTTCTAACTCAAATAATTATTAACCGGAGAGATTTGTCCCTTTTCCTCAACCACAAAACCCATTGGTTTGCGGTTATGCCCTCAGTTTGCGGCTCGCGAAGATGGTGAAATTACCATGAAGGAGATAAACTCCGAATGGGAGCACGCTCAAGTCTATCATGCGGACATAACCGCCGAGGAACACTCAAACTCGGAAACGAAAACTGAACCCGCGAAAAAGCATCGATGTGTTGAATAGCTTCTCAAAGCACATCCAACACATTATAGCGAAGAAGAAATTCTTCTTGACTCGAAGAGAACCCCGGGAAGAGAGAGCGATTTGAGCGCAAACTCTTCCTTAAATGAGCTCGATTTAAAAAATGACATTTTTATTGCATACAATTTATTACTTTTTGAAGGGACAGAGTTCCTTTACCTGACCTAAACTGAACATACCAAAGACAAAACTAAAATTTAAAAAAAAAGATCTTTGAATTCAACTCGTAATCATCTGAATTATTACATTGACGTTTCGGATGCCATGTTGCAACGTTCTTCAGAAACAAGTTCGAAGTACAGCATCCGAAACGTCAAACGCCTTTTCAAAAGACGCATATCTAAACCCAGAAACTGCTAGTTCTAGTTCTAATGTTAGAGTGAATAATAATGTTGATTTTAGTTTTACAAGAAGACCTCACGATTAGGTCCTCACCGACTTTAAAGTCGAAAAGTGGTACTAATCGATAGGTATTAGTACAATTAGTACATAATACATATGAGTAAAATATTAGTGCGCACTATTCAGCGAGTCGCGAGTAAATTATAAATTAGTTCGAAAATTAAGTCCACGCCGCTTAAATGTCAGTACTTGGTTTGTTTTTCCCGAAACTGCTCCTCGTCGAGTCACTACAAACCAGCCTCCACATAACGTCCTAGATGGTTCGAACCCCATGACGTAGCTGCTATTAGTAGTTATATCAACGGATGTGTATGCGTCGATTGACTACTGCACTAATAATCTGCTACATACAAATATTACAAAAACGTTGATTTAGCTATGCACGACTGATGTCAACACTGACCGTCGTTTGTGATTAGCGCAAGTTAGAAAAAAAATGCTTATAACGTTACGAAAATCAAATATCGACTGTATCGACGTGATTTAATATGGTTTCTATCGTTATCGTACGTCTTACTTAAGAAGTTGTGAAAATTGTCACTCAACATCAGTTCATACTGGTACCCACAGACGTTTTTTTTTAACTGTTTGCCACCGTTTTCGGATTCAAATTGAAAAATTTAGGAACGATTTACTCGCGAATCGCTGAATACGGCACCTCAATAATTTAGTCATTTGTATTATGCACTAATTTCTATCGAGTGATACCACTTTCATTAAAATTGATGAGGGTTTAGTAGTGAGGTCTCCTTGTTAGTTCAGAATTGGCCGCTTTTTATGCATGGGATGAGGACGTCAGGAAAGGCACTTAAATGAGGAGGAAAGAAAAGAAAACATGTCTACACGCAACGCAATTTTGTACAGGCATACCTCAGTTTACGTACTTAATGGGGACCAAGACATGTACGTAAAACGAAAAAGTACATAAAACGAAAAATGTTTTAAATTCTTACCACAGGTATAAGTAAGATATGGAAACTAATTTAAAACAAGAATTCAAGGGTTACCCATGCTTTTTTATTAGATCTCCAGTAAACAGGAAGACTACGCTTATCATAATTTTTCAGGGCTCTAGGGTTTTCACTTTGGTAAATTAGCATTGGTTTTAGTTTCATACTACCTGAGGCGTTGCTGCCCAATAAAAGAGTTATTCGGTATTTTGCTACTTTATAACCTATAACGAATTTCGCTGCACTTTCAGTGTCTGCAGCTGTTGCTTCCCCTTGGACTTTAATGTTGTGTAAATTTGACCTGCTTTTAAATTTTTCAAACCATCCATGGCTAGCAACAAATGTTACATCTTCCGTTGATTCTCCCATTTTGGCTTTTAAATCGTTAAATAAACTCAAAACTTTATTTTGTATATTTGACTGACTTAGGGCCGGTTGTACAATCTTAGGACAAATCTACCGGATAACTATCCGGCCGATAAGTTTATCGGGAGGATAAAAGTATTTCCTGTAGTAGAACAAGTAGTCACAGAAAGCTGTAGCCTGCTAATGTAAAGACATGGTCAAAAAATGAATAAAATCTATTAAAGATTTTTCGAGTAATTTAAGAAGAACTGATGAAAAATATGATTTTTAAAGTCCTCTAGCCGCTAAACTAAGCAACATTGTATATAGATAAGTTGGGTTAAATCATTATATTTTTGGCCAAGGTATCTGTGGTATTCTGTTGTACACGACATTTCCGGACACCCTATATAATTATATTACCAAGTATATTGTTCAATAAAACTTACCTTCTCCTTCCATGTTAACGCATCCGTTTTTTTATTCTCTATCACATCAGCATGTTTCTCTATTATTTCGATGAGTCGCCAACACTCCTCTTTTGAATAATTTGCGGCACGCTTACTGCTATTGACACTTTTTTCATTCATGTTTTCAAAAAAACATATAGCAATTTGACAAAACGGACTATTTATGTCAATCACGTTCATAGAAAAAGAAAGATATAGAAGGTGAACTCCCACTAGATTTTTGAAATGCGTCAAATTTAGTACGTAAACCGAGAACTCACAGCGCTGATGTGCAACTATTCAAAAAAACCGCGAAATTTGAAATAAAATATTTTTTTATTTAATTTTATTTCTTTATTCGTACTACAATAAGTGAGCCATAAGTGACTCACTTATTGTGTACGAAAAATAAGTAGCAATGATAGAAGAAAAAACATTTTTTAAAATAGATTAATCTTTTTTATTTTCATTTATGAAGCTAATACAAGAATGCGTAATTTATTAAACAAAACAAATATACCTAATATCCACTTAGCCCAAATCCACTTATTAAATCTCTCCGGATCCTTACTGCAATTCGGGAATCGATAGCGGGAAGACTCCTTATCATTACAAATAGAAACCGTACACGCTATATATATTTGAAAAGGAAACATAATGTAACGAAAGATTGTAAAAATGTTAAAGTTAATCAACACTTACCAGTAATAGAAGTAAAAGAAATACTACGGAACACAATTATAGTCACTGTAAACGTTATGTTTCACGTTTAAGCTCGAAATGATCAAAAATCAATCATAATAACTCCGAATGCTCTTACATGAAGTTAAAATATGTTTTGAACGTGTTGTCGTGGAAACGTTGTTGTATTTTCGTATTTGTTTAAAATGAATGTCCCTAGATTTATAAATCTAGGGACTTCACTAAAAAATTATACATCAGCGCTAAAGGTGTTTCGGTTTACGTACTAGAAATCAATTTCAAATATTTTACATAGAGTTCGCCCACCCTGATCACGTTTAAATTTATCTAGCCGACAACTGTGTTATTGGCAGCATCAGGTACCCGATAAGTTATCCTACCAACAATCTCACCGATAAAAATATCACTACATCGTAATACGGAATAAACTAACTTATCAGCAAGATAACATTGTGGGGAAGTATATCGGCATATTGTACAACCGGCCCTTAGTGAAATATGCCGACTTGTCTTATTTTCTATCCATATTAATAATAATCTTTCTACATCTGCAATAATCTCATCCCTTTTTCCAATTACCGTTGTATTGATTGATGTACCATTCTTTACCTCATTAACAATTCTACCCTTATTGTTCAAAATACTATTGATTGTGGTTTTCGAAAAATCTAACCTTCTAGCTATTTCGGCTTGCGATACTCCTTCCTCCAAAAGCTTAATAATTTTCAGTTTCATACCCAAATTAATGGATTTACGACTTTTCTTCTTGTCACTCATTGTAAACTTTGTCAAAACTGTTGTTAAAACACTCGTAAATACTACAATCTGTACCACTTTTAAGATCACAACGATAAGAGGACTTCCCCGAATACGAATAATACTAATTTCATTAGTTAGAACAACCAGCACTTATTTTAAGCCAAGGTATATGACAAGGTATATATACTTTGTATGTGTATTTCAGGGACACCTGTATATATAATCTGGTTATGATTTTTTGAAATAGTTGAAAAAATTGTAAGGTTAGGTAAGGTTCGATTAAAATTCTTCAATCACCAAAAATTCTTCACGGTTTTTTTTTAAATTAGGAAAAACTTGAAAGAATGTTGAAACCTTTTTATTCCTGCTATGTTCAATTATGATTAACTACATTCTGTACTGCTAAGATTTGTGCTTTAAAAGAGTTTTTAATTTCTTTTCTTCAAAATTAGTCAAACATCTAATTAATCGAAATTGGTATGAATGAACTTTAATTTTCTACTGAAATAAAATTGACCCTTCCTATAATTCATATATTTTCGAAGTTCTCCCATAACGTTACTTGTAAATTTCTTATCATTATTCTGATTTACATTATTATTTACTTTAATAAAGTCAAATAGGAAAGAAATTATTCCAAAAACTTCGAAGGTGTAAGAAATTTTTGATAAAAAAATTTATAATAAAGATTTTTCGTTACATTTACATCATTTTTTCCATTCAATTTTCTTTAAAACTAATTTTACTACAATTTTGATTTTTTTTTCAAAAAATTTAATAAATCAAATTATCTATAAAATTCCATAGATTATTACATATTATTTAACTTAATAACCAAAATTAATCTACCTGTCCTATTTGTCAAAAACTTTATAAAAACCTATCTACTCCTATTTACTTTAGAAATCTTAAAAAATTCAACCTTATTCCAACAAAATTCTCAATAAACCTACAAATCCCATTTTATTTATCACCTGTTCAAAGTTGGGAGTAGCAAAAAAAGCGTGATCTTATCACTCCGTTCATATCGACACCTTATAGATTGTTTGCACAAACAGATAAACCGTTCATACGGCCCAGTTACCGGAAAAACTGTTGTCATTGCTTCGACAAATTGTCACGGCAACTGCGTACTTAACGTTTGTTCCATCCATCCTTTAACCCATCAATTCCGTTCAGTTCGCTTCCGGAAGTCACAGTAACAGTTTCGTCAAGTAAGTAATCAATTATAAGTGTCCATTAAAAAAAATTAATTAACTTAAGAATCGGAATAGAGTACAATACAATTTTAAAGTTGTTTTCATTAAGTTAATTAATTCAAGAGTTTAAAAAGATCTCAATCATTAACATTTTCTAATTAAAATTTTATTATAGTATGAAGACCTTGATTATAATCGATATTCACGTAACTCACACCTGCTGCTTCACACCCTATTTTCACGCACAAAAATTTTTTTTCCATCATTTTATTATCATACCTTATAAGAATATAATAAATTTTTATTCAACTAGAAGATCATAGTAATAATAATTTGAATTGTATTATAGTTCAAAATGAGACCTCAAAGCGCAATGTCCCGTCAAGAATCCGAATTAGCTAGTAAAAGCAGACGTGAACTTCAAGCTGAAGGCACCAAAGGAGATCCAATCAAAAGACTTCGCCTCTTATGCCTTACCAGAGGTGCTACTGGTATTTTAGGCTTAGGTCGTCTTTTTAGAAACATGGACGACGACGGAAACAAACAATTAAATTTCGAAGAATTCTTCGTGGGGTTAAAAGAAGTTGGACTTGAAATAACCGAAGACGAAGCGAAAAAAATGTTTGAAGATTTCGATAAAGACGGAAGCGGTGGTATAAACATGGATGAATTTTTAGTATCAGTTAGAGTAAGTTTTACGATTGCCTAAGTGGTTTATTGTTTTTGCATGTAGTCGTATCGACCGGTTGGTATTTACAAGACTTTTACTGGATAAAACCGTGCGGGTTTTAGATACAAACATTCGTAAAAGTTTTATTAGACCTTATTTAGGCATTCAACCTATTGGAATGGAAAGGGTAAGGATAAGTAGAGTAAAAGTCATCAACGAAATTGTGTCGCTGTCGCATATCATTGATTTTTCCGTTCGGATAAAGCCGCTCCTAAATTTTTTTACGATTGTTTAACACGCCGAGGACGTGTGTAATTCGTTTATCACCATATTTACTTCGTGTATTAATACTTTTTTTACGGTGTCACGCTATGGTTTTAACAAGGGCGATTAATTGATCGTTTATTCTATACATTTTGAATTCCCTAGTGTGTTTTAAGGTAGTTTGTATCAATTACTTTTTTTTTTTTCTTGACTTGTGGCACTAATTATAGATTTTTATGGAAATATGTTTCCTAATCTACGTTAATGGATTTTTATTTATTTTATAATTAATTCACTCTCTAATATTTATCTATGTTTGAAGAACTCTAGTTAATATTTCAAAAGTACAAGAATTTTACAAAAACACAAGAAAACACTTCATAACACATCAAAATATATATTTCTTTTTAAAATAAGTTGATCTTGTAATTTATAGAGAATTTTGGAAAACTGTTTCCAGTTATTTCTTTTTGAAAGGAAGTTTCGTGTACAGTTTGATTGTTGCAATGAATCATTCGATAGATCTTATTGTTAGTTTTAGAAAAAAAAAACTAACAGGTATAAAATGGAAAAAGGTATAATATGGAGTTATTCCAGTTTTGAAAACTTTCCCTACAATTAAGGTTTATTGACTAATTGATAAATTCCGGGTATTGAAATTGGAGTTTGAGTATTTAACTCTTCTTCTCCAGTCTCGATGTTTATGCTTCACTTTCTTCTAACCGAAACGTGCCGCTAAAACAAATTTTTCAGCGCTCAGACACTTTGGATGAATTTCGATTTGAAATTCAGAAAGCCAATAATGGAAAAATTAGGCGACCATAGCAAATTTAAATGTTTTTGTGATCCTTAAATCATTACTACTAATTTTTTGATTCTTCTTATAATTTGAAGATTTGTTGTTACCATTGATTCATTTTCTAACCTAACACAAAACCAAGATTTTATTTTAATATAATATTTTTTAATTTATTTAGCCTCCAATGTCTGATTCCCGAATTAAAGTAGTCGAGGAAGCTTTTAAAAAGATGGATAAGACCGGAGACGGAGTAATAACCATAGATGATTTAAAAAATGTTTATAACGTGAAATTCCATCCTCGATACATTTCCGGAGAGGAAACCGAAGAAGTAATTTTAAAGAAGTTTTTGAATAATTTTGAAGTAAATGGAACTCCAGATGGAAGAGTAAGTGAAAAAAAAAATCTTTATTATAATTTTTCATTATTCATTTATGCCATAAGGAAGGTGTATAAATTCAAAGTGTAACACATTCAAATGAATACATACATAATTGAGGGTAAAGTAATATTCTGGAAAGTCTATTAGGTTTTCAGAATACGACGTTGTATTGGGTTTGGATCGATATTTAACCTCAATTTCTATAACGGACATACAAGAATCGTAATTTGTGTAAAAATATGAATCGAATTGAACCCTTTAATTGGAAACGCTAGAAATATGAGATTTATTAATGTGAATCGATTAAAGAAAAAATTTCAAATAGGGTCAATGCATTGGTTCTCGACCAGTTAACAAAAAAATTGACTTTGAATGTATTTTACATGTTGAAAAATGATTCAAATTTTAGTACACCTAGACTTCAACGATTCCTCAATGAATTCTTTACAGTGTGCAAGTATGCTTGTTTCTTTCTGTTAACAATATTTATTAAAATTTCAATAAAAATAAAAGAAAGTACAATATCACTACTTCTCGACCACTTCGCGGAGTTCTCGGCCATTTTATATTAGTTCTTGACCACCATAAATTGGACTAATTTCTAACAAAATATATTTAGAACAATGGATTTCATTAGAGAAAAACATAAATTCAAACAATTTTAATATAAATACATACATATTTTTCACTAAACAAACGTAAATAGGAACTTACAAAAAATAGATTATTATTTTTTACTAATAAAGAAAGTGACATTAATCAATTTCATTGTTGATATGGTCGAGAACTAATTGATTTTCGACCACCTATAACAAGAGCGTAGAAAAGGAATACTTTGGTCTAATTTTATGGTCGCAAACTAAAACTTAAAAAGTAGATATATAAATTAATTGAAGTATACACAAAAATACCAACAATTCTTAAATAGATATTACCAAAACAATTATTTTTTTTAAAGCTTACTGATTCTCGACCATTTTGGTCGAGAACTGAAAAAGGCAATTATTTTAATATTGTTTGGCGACCATCAAATATTAAGCAAAAGACTTACTGTGAGCCTATTTTTTCTTAAAATATATAAGCAACTATAACTAATAATAGATATAAACCATAATATGATCACCTAACGTGTTTAAAATCAAAATTATTTACTGTTTTCTGGCCGAATTCGGTTGACACTTTTCTACACTATACATGAAACTATACTGTCATCGCGATAGACATGTATTTACTGATTTTTCACGGAATAATGTAGATTTTTGGCTCCATTTCGAGAACAATTTTAAAAGTGCTATAGATGTATAAAACCAAATATGCACACCTTTCTGAAGTATAGCGAATATATTTCTTATTATTTGAATTTAAATGATAAAATGGTCGAGATCCAGTGCCGGTCGGCTAACTAGTGCATTTACCCTACGTATTGTTAGATTTTTTGAAATTATGACTAAATTGTAACCTACTTATGCGAAATTAAATTAAAAACGAGTTCGGATTTAGTATCTAAGAAATATTAGATTTACTATTTAATAATAACTATTTACTATTTTGTGATGTAGCCTGAGGTTTGGAATACGTAATTAGTTTCCAAAATTCATTTATAAGAATTCTCGAGCGCTACATTTTTATAGAAATAAGGTCTTTTGTATCCGCGAGTAACTTTTTAGACAGTGAGGAAGAAGTACGTTCAGGGTGTTAATAATTAGGGAAAGTCTAAAAGGGAATGAAATGCGAATTTATAACAGAATAACTAAAAATTTCGTTTGAAACTTAGCAAAATAAAAACAAAAAAATAATATGTATTAAACAAGAATGAGGGGAGGAATATTTATTTATAAGGAGACAAAACGAAATGAAAAAATAAATAACTAAATTATTTTTTTATGGATAGTAAACCGGTTGGTAGATACCTTAATTAATTTAACGAATTTGGCTTTTCTGAATAATCGCGAAAAACCGGTTGTCAGAAATTCTTCCAAATAAAACGAAATTTCCAAAAAAGATTTATTCTTACAAATAAAAGGGGAAAGATATTTTCGGAAATTTTCTAGAAGCAACAAAGACAAGATTGTTAAGTAAGGGCTAAGTCTCTACTACCAAAGAGGTATAATATAACCTGAAATGGAGCTGCTCCGTGAAGAGGAAGATGAAAGAGTACTCGACAATGCTACGAAAAGGACAAGGATATTGGACTAACATGATGGCTTAATTCCAAAAGATATACCCCGAAATTTAGTGCGCAGCCGCCAGTTTGACGTCACTGCTGACCGTTTTGTTGTGGTTTCATTGCGTGTTAATGCGTTTACGTTTCAACAAGTGAACTTTGTACTTTGTGTTAGTGCTAGTGTTACTATTCCACAAACTATTCGGCAATCAATACTTCAACAATAAAATTTAGGGTTAAAGTGAGACAGTCGAGTGTAAGACAAAAACGCCAAGCCTGGCAGTAACGTTAAAGGTGGCGGGTGATTATCGCAAATTGAGCTATCCTGTTAGTCCAGTGTTCTTGCGAGGGGGAGCCTACTTTTCCATCTTTCTCTTCATGGTACAGCTCCATTTCGGATTATGGTATTTAGCAGGTAGTACAATAATGAACATTAGAAAAGGATGACGACTGCAAAACTAGTTAGGTACTATAATCCGAAGTGTAGGTTAAGGTTAGATAAAAGAGCGCTCGGCAATGCTACGGAGAGCGGGCTTACTTTTTCATCTTTCTCTTCATGGTGCAGCTCCATTTCGGGTTATAGTACGTGAGGGAGTGCCGTTTCAGTTTTGAAAGACCTAAAAATGATATGCAACATTTTTCGGCTTTTTATAGGCGACAGGATTTAAAACTTGTTTTGACAAAGTGGTATTCACCTCTAGCACAGAAAAAATACAAAATTCATAACAACCTAAATTACAACACAAATAAATTACATGTTTTAATTATCCCAGCAACTTCAAAATTACGAAAAACAATTTATAGCTATAACTAGCCAATGACAGCTTTTCAATCGTTAAAATCGACTAATTAAAGCCTTTAACAGTAATTAGGACATTGCATAGTTAATTATTTTGTCCTGTTTAAAATACATAAATTCATAAGTTACAAACTTTTCTCAAACTTAATATATCAAAAGAGGTTTTAAAGCTAAAAACTACTCATAATTAACATTAAAATGTAATTTCATTTACCGACCAATTTTAAGTTGTACAAAACATGGGAATTATTTAAGAAATTAGACACGGACTTATCACACATAAAAAATTTACATTAAATTAAGCATGAATTACGTGATATCTCATTTTTTTCAAAAATGGATTTTCACTACTTTCAAAATAAACGGTCCATTTATTTATTAAGAAAAGGATACGGAAATAAGCATATTAAATAAAAGATGATCAATAAAACTAAAACGTATTGCTTCATCGTCAATTAGGAATTGTAACGAAAACAGTGAACTAAAGAAGTTCAAAAGACGATTTTTTCGAAAAGAAATAAAATATCGGACTAATTTAGACTGGGTTTAGTTACTTTAGCTACGTTTCTCGTTGCTAAATGTATTCATTTAGATATACAGTTGTACCGGCAATCCGAAAAAGCTCCATAATTTGTTTATTATTGGTGATATCAACTTTTTTCTTTTTTGGTTAATGCTGCGATTCTACAACAAATTTTTGAAATATTGCGACTTGTATACAGGTGTTCCAATATTGCAAAACTACTAAAGTTTCGATTTTTTAAATGGAATGTATCCGGTTTCGTTTTATTTTTGGATTCTATGGTACAATACGGCTCACTTTTATATTTACGTTTATTTAAATTGAGAGCAAATTTGATTTATGATACTTTTTTGCCATAATTTCGTAGTTCAGTAGTCTGTTCAAAAATTCTTATCTGCTAAATCTTTGGCTTAACTTTAAAGTAGTGGACGTCGTTTGATTGCTGAATGCTTGTCACATTTTTTAAAGATGATAAGTTAAAAATGTCGAAAACTCATTATTTTTCCAATAAATTTTTGAACAGACTTCAAAATGTTGACAAAAAGTACCATAAATTAAATTTGTTGACAGTTTAGGTAAAAACGACTTTTATAAAAGTGAAACGTATTTTACCATAAAATCGAAAAATAAATCAGCAGAATCGCAGCTAAAGCTTACAATTTGGAAAAGGAAAAAGTTAATGTCTTCAACAATAAACAAGTTATAGAACTTTGGGAGAGTTGGAACTCCTGTATTTGTTTGAATGTGTTGTACTTTATATGTAATAATAATTAAAATATATTTGTAGTAATATTTTTTTAATTATTTAATTGTGATATTTCTTTTTTAGGTAACAAAAGAAGAATTTTTAAATTATTATAGTGCGATCAGTGCTTCAGTAGACAATGATTGCTATTTTGACCTTATGATACGACAAGCTTATAAATTATAGAACGCATTATCGATTGGCCTGGTTTGTCTTTGCACCACCGTTTGACGTTGAACTTGTGAATCAATTTAAGGACCGTTTCAACAAAAATCGCTGTACTAATCGAGGTACTAACCAAAAAAAAAACCACATAAAAACTACTTCAAATATCATTTTATTTTAGATAATGCTAAATATAATAACATTAAAATATTTTAAAATATATATATGCTATATGTCGATATTCAGTCAAGTCTAGAAAATTTTTATGATTACATGTTTCGAGAAATACGCATTTTATATATTTTTTTCCATTTCGTTATTTTCCTCTTCCTCGTCCAAAAATCTTTACACAAAATAAATCGAAAACAAAAACAATAACTGTACACTTAAACCTAAACAATCACAGAAACAAAATAACGCCAAGCAAAAGAAAAATAGTCTTCAAATTCAGCTCTTATTCTCTCTTTTCCCTTTTATTATTATTTTTTTTTTTTGATATTCGTTTCTTTTGTACTCGAAAATTCTACAGACGGTTTATTTTTAATTTTAATTCTTTTAGATAAAACCAAAATACCAATTCTTAAAATACACCTACGCTTATTAAATATACCAAATATATGTGGTGGCGTTACAAAAGTTGGTGTTTTCACAACGACGCATCCTTTTTCGAAATATACAAGAAAATTTTTCATTCATTTTTTGCTACAACTACTTATTTTCAGTGTGTTGTTTCTACTTTTTTTTCCTTTTTTTTAAATAATTTAATGACTACAACGAACTGAATGGTTATCAGTCGCTAATAAAATATATTTACAAATACATGGTATTGTAAAATAATTATAAAAATAATTTAAGAGTAAGTAAGTTAAGTAAGAAGAAAAATTTTTATAGGTTTGGATGAGTTTTATTTTTGGAGGTAATATCGATTTTATTTTTCAAAAAAAAAACCAACATTTTTGAATATAAAGAAAAGTTTTTAGTAAATAAATACGAAAGCTATCACGGATGATGTTTAGTAAATTAAAACTAAAACATTAGCATTAATTCTAACACTAGACCTAGGATTAGGAGCTTTTGGGTTTAGTTCTGCATCTTTTGAAAAGGCATTTGATGTCTTTTGAAAACTCTAATGTTGCAACTTTATTCAAAAACAAGTTAGAAGTCGTTTCAAACGTTGTTAACAAACTTGTTTCTGAGAAAGGTTGCAACACAGCATTCTAAAAAAGCTCCTAATTCTAAATCTAGTGTTAGCATTAAAGCTAGTGTTATTTCCAGTTTTAGTTTAACATTTATGCGAAGAAAAGTTTTTAGTAAATAAATACAAAGGCTTTCGCGAATGGTGTTAATTAAATTAAAACCAGAACTAACATTAGCATTAACTCTAATGCTAGACCTAGAATTAGGAGCTTTTGGACTTAATTCTGGATCTTTTGAAAACGCATTTGATGCATTTTGAAAAGTTTAAAGCTGCAACTTTATTCAAAAACAAGTTAGAAGTCGTTTCAAACGTTGTTTACAAACTTGTTTCTGAGAAAGGTTGCAACACAGCATCCTAAAAAAGCTCCTAATTCTAAATCTAGTATTAGTTCTAGTCTTAGTTTAATACTTATGTGAAGAAAAGTTTTTAATAAATAATACGAAGGTTTTCACGGATGGTGTTAAGTAAATTAAAACTAGAACTAACATTAGCATTAACTCTAACGCTAGACCTAGAATTAGGAGCTTTTGGACTTAATTCTGGATCTTTTGAAAAGGCATTTGATGCATTTTGAAAAGTTTAAAGCTGCAACTTTATTCAAAAACAAGTTAGAAATCGTTTCAAACGTTGTTTACAAACTTGTTTCTGAGAAAGGTTGCAACACAGCATCCTAACAAAGCTCCTAATTCTAAATCTAGAGTTAGCGTTAATGCTAGTGTTAGTTCTAGTCTTAGTTTAACAATTATGTGAAGAAAAGTTTTTAGTAAATAAATACAAAGGCTCTCACGGATGGTGTTAATTAAATTAAAACCAGAACTAACAATAGCATTAACTCTAACGTCAAACCAAGAATTAGAAGCTTTTGGGTTTAGTTCTGTATCTTTTGAAAAGGCATTTGATGCCTTTTGAAAACTTTAATGGTGCAACTTTATTCAAAAACAAGTCAGAAGTCGTTTCAAACGTTGTTTGCAAACTTGTTTCTAAGAAAAGTTGCAACATAGCATCCTAAAAAAAGTTCCTAATTCTAAATCTAGTGTTAGCATTAATGCTAGTGTTAGTTCTAATCTTAGTTTAACACTTATGCGAAGAAAAGTTTTTAGTAAATAAATACAAAGGCTTTCACGAATGGTGTTAAGTACATTCAAACTAGAACTAATATTAGCATTAACTCTGACGCTAGACCAAGAATTACGAGCTTTTGGGCTTAGTTCTACATCTTTTGAAAAGGAATTTGATGTCTTTTGAAAACTTTAATGCTGCAATTTTATTCCGAAAGATGTTAAAAGTCGTTTTAAACGTTATTTACTTCGAACTTGTTTCTGAAAGAGGTTGCAGCACAGCATCCTAAAAAAGCTCCTAATTCTAAATTTAGTGTTAGCATTAATGCTAATACGAAGGCTTTTACGGATGGTAATAAGTAAATCAAAACTAGAACCAACAATAGGATTAACTCTAACGTCAGACCAAGAATTAGGAGCTTTTGGGTTTACTTCTGCATCTTTTGAAAAGGCATTTGATGTCTTTTAAAAACTTTAATGTTGCAACTTTATTCAGAAACAACTTCGAAGTCGTTTCAAATGTTGCTTACTTTGAATTTCTTTCTGAAAAAAGACGCACAGCTAAACAAAACAGCTCCTACTTTTAAATTGAGTGTTAAGGTGCGTACACATCAAGCGAACGAACACCGAACTGCGAACGAGTAGCGAATTCGGCCAATGTGTACGTTAATACACAGGCGAATCAAACGTTCGGTTCGCCTTAGCTTGCGTTCGCTCCAAGAAAACATCAAAGAAAATTGCTGCTTAATGTGGACGTAAACAAACGAGTTTGTGCTAGTCCGAACATCGAACAGCGAATTTCAGAGGTAAACACAATCGTAATCGTGAATAATTGATTTTTGAAATCAACTGTTTTGAAACTTTAAAGAGATACGCTTGAATAGAATCTGATAAGGCTTGAATATGAATCCCCAGTTGCCAGAAAGTGAAGAGTGATAACTAGTCTTTCCGTAACAGGTATGGCTTGTCGAAAATTTGTACATTGCTTTCCAATTTTGGGACCAATTTTATTTACTAAGAATTCGAAGTCACTTGCAGACATTCTGCAGAAATTATGAAATTGGCCTAAATATTGCTTAGTTAAGTTCCCAATTAAATCTGTTCCTCTATAACGGGTTCGGCTTTCATACAATGGTGTCATCCACCAATGTCGTTTTCTTTTCAATTTAGTTTTCTTTAATCCGTTAATGATAACACAACAGGCAGCTGCAATGACTACTTCGTTCGACATAGTTAAAATTTTAAAACCTATTCATATCACGACAAACAAACAGCGAACATGCAAAAGACGTTCGGTTCGCTATTCGTGTGCTTAGTGTATACAGACTTCCAAATGTTGAACGAACAACAAACATTCGTTGTTTGGTGTTCGCTATTTGCTATTCGTTCGCTTGGTGTGTACGCACCTTTAAAGTTAGTGCTAATGTTAGTCATAAGATGTAAAAGTGTAAAACATTTCATAAAATTATTAGATGACCGTGAATTTTGTTGAAATTTCCATTTTGTACAAACAGTAGTGAAAAAAAAATGTTAGGTGATTATTTTTCTATTTTAATTTTTTAAGCAATGTTAAGCCGGGTACACACTTGTTACATATCCACGTATCGTGTCACCGTTGCGTATCAGTGTGTACAGGGAAACGTTGCATAGTTGCGTATCAAAACATGATACAAAGATACGCAACGAGCCCGATCGCCTATTTGGCGGTTTTTCGCCGTCACATCAAAGAAATGATACGATACGGAGTTCAGTCGTATTTGGACGGGATATGATACGCGTTCAATCCTGTTCAACACGTAGGGTAGATACGACGAGTACATTTTTTTCTTGCATCTTGATTTTATGCGTAAAATAGAGTGGAGTCAAGAAGAAGTAATAAACTTAATCGATATTTACTGAAGGTATAAGATTATTTGTGATTCGAAACATTCAGACTATTACAACAAAATTAAAAAACAAGATGCGTGAGAGGAAGTTGCAAAACAGGTAGATAGGACCCTTGGTTGGAAAAGAAGATGGACTACCTCTTGGCAGCCCTCAGAAGGGAGAAAATGAAAATGAAAAACAATCTGGAACGATCCCACTGATTGCCTGTTTAGATACTTTAAACAAATATTGAAGACTGGAATATGAATCACCAGTAGCCAAAAATCGTAAGGTTACAGCAAGCCTTTCTTGAGCAGGAATTGCTTGTCGAAATGTGGTATTTTGTTTAGCTATTTTGTGCTTTTTTTTGGAAAATTATAGATTAAAATGTCTTTTTTTAAATAACATAAAAAAATAATTTGGTTTTATTATAAAAATTTTGAGAAAAAAAATTTTTTTTTTTAACCTCTACATTTTGACCAAAAAACGTCAAAGTCAAACTTTAAAAAATCGTCTAGAATTTATTTATAGGAATCAAGAAAAGATTTTTTGGAAAATTATAGATTAAAATGCCTTTTTTTTAAATAAAATAAAAAAATAATTAGGTTTTATCATAAAAATCTTGAGAAAAAAAATTTTTTTAACCTCTACATTTTGACCAAAAAAATGTCAAAGTCAAAGTTTAAAAAATCGTCTAGAATTTATTTATAGGAATCAAAAAAAGTTCTTTTGGAAAATTATAGATTAAATTAATTATTAGTCTTTTTTTAAATAACATAAAAAAATAATTTGGTTTTATTATAAAAATTTTGAGAAAAAAAAAGTTTTTTTAATCGCTAAATTTCTTAACTTAAAAAAGTCAAATTCCAAACTTTAAAAAATCCTCCCGGTTTTATTTATGGAAATTAAGAAAAGATTTTTTGGAAAATTATGTATTAAAATGTCTTTTTTCAAACAACATAAAAAAATAATTCGGTTTTATTATAAAAATTTTGAGAAAAAAAAATGTTTTTTTAACCTTTACATTTTGACCAAAAAAATGTCAAAGTCAAAGTTTAAAAAATCGTCTAGAATTTATTTATAGGAATCAAGAAAAGTTCTTTTGGAAAATTATAGATTAAAATGTCTTTTTTGAAATAACAAATGGATGACAACAAAAATTCAAAATCAGTGGGGTGCATCCGAACAAAATTTTTATACAATCCACTTACAGATTGAAAATTCAAATCGGCGAGTAAATTTGATGCCCGATACTGCTCCCTGCTTGAGTATAATTTAGTCATCTATTAACGTCGTGCATTGCGCTTCTTTTTTAAAGTTAGATGAATAAAAATGTAAGCGGCTGCTGCTCTTTGCTACTGCGCACTCATTGTGCTATGTACGGATAGATGCTGAAATATTTTGAATACTCTTGGGTCGTACCTCGTATCGCATACCCGTTGCACATTTGGTTTTGCACATTACAAGACGGGAGAATACATTGACACTGCGTTGCATCGTTGCGTATCATTAAATGATACGCAACAAGTGTGTACCCGGCTTTACAGACATACAACCAAGATACAAAGCAACCTTTTTTCATACATTTCAGTGATGATCTATAAAGACTGCTAAGTGATAAGTTTAATGTATTTAAAATCTGGCTGTTTCTCACAGTTTTGTAAGTTTGGTAAAAATGTTAGGTGGTTATTTCTCTATTTAATTTTTTAAAGCAATGTTACAGATACAAAATATCCTTGTTATAGTCTTAATTCAACGAAAGCAAATTAAAATTCTTATTTTTAGTCGAGTTAGAACCATAAAATGCAAAAATTTTACCTTCGATGAGAAAGAAAGACTTACGTATTCAAAAGTTCTTACGTATTCACACGTTTTATCCTCAAAATAAAGAAAATTTCCTCTTCAAACACCTATCTTCTAAACTTTTCTTTAGGTTATTTATTAAAACTAAGTTTCAATTAAATTAAAATTAAAAAAATCTTTCAACCAAAAAAACTTTTCTTTCACTTTTGATATAAAACCTACTTACTCTTATTTATTTTTTTTTTAGTTATTTTACAACACCATATATATATTACCTGAGTACGTTGTTTCTTTATTATTATTCTTGTTATTTAAACGACACTTGCTTGGTTCAGACTTATTCAGATAGTGCTCGGATTGTAAAAACGGTAAAGTACGAATAATATATAGCAGTTAAGTGATATTACGTTCTTAAGTGAGCGAATTAGCAAGATATCTTTGGAAGGATAAATAGGAATAAACAGACCCCCAAAAAAAGAGTACAGTACGTTTTCCCACCGCGAAAAATCAAACTACAAAAAAATATAAACACCCAAACTAATCTTAATACGTAGGTATTTTTTTCGAAATCGGTTTTCTACACATATGACAAGTTTTAAGAGTATCAGCACATTTCGAACACGTCATATGCCCGCATAAAAACACAACATTCTTCTTCCTTTCCATACAAATCGAACACGCGTGACTTTCTTCGATTTCAGCGATTTTACACTCAAGATAGCGCATCCTTTCTGCACTGGGTTGCCGACTTTTAGCCGGAATAACCCTCCCATCTTTAGTAACTCGCTTTTGAACGATCGTCCCGCAATGCAAACATTTCTTCATCCTCGAAGAACAATCTTCGCACGCCGGCTTATGATTGCACGGTTCCAATCGAACGTTTTCTTCCGAAAGTTCGGAACAAACCTGACATTCGACCGGTTTCGACGTGGTCGTCAATTCATTTTGATAATGATGATTTTTATGATTCGGGGAATTTTCTTGAGAAGTACTACTAACACCATGATCGGATTTTTCCAACCTCGAACGTCTCTGGTTATTAATTTCATCGAAATTACGTCTTTCGGTGAGATTATAATTTTGATTTGTTCGAGCTTCGTTTAACGATAAACTTTCTAAACCGATATTATCTAAAACAGCCGGGTTGTTATCAACAATCGGTTTAAAACTTTTTAATAACTCTTGTAAGTAAGATTCTTGTAAAAGACTTAAAGCTGGTTGGCTTTTTGAGTTTAAAAGATCCAAATCGATTCCTTTTCTAATTAAATAACACCCGATGGCTAAAGCTACTTTAAATTCAGTTACGTCATCATTAAAACTCTGGTAAATTTGATAAATAGTCGGACTTTCGCTTTCTTTCACCTCCGAATTAAACTGAGATCGTTTAATTAACGCTAAATGTAAAGCTGTATCTCCATCTTCATCTTTAGCGTTTATATTCGCTTTTAAATCTACTAATAATTCAATAACTCCGCAATGACCTTGACTAACAGCTAAAAGCAACGCAGATTGATTCCGATTATTTCTTAAATCAATATCAGCCTGTCCAGTTTGAATAAGCGTTTTAACAACATCCTTATGTCCGTTTAAAGCTGCTAAATGTAAAGCTGAAAATCCATCGTCTTTTTTCACATCAACCAATTGACGAGCTTTTGAAAGTAACTTCTTCGTCGCTTGGTTTTTTCCTTTTAACGCCGCGTGGTGTAAAACGTTAAAGCCTCTTTTATTTTTTAAGGTGAAATCGGTGCCGGGTGCGGAACATAATAAATCTATAACTTGGTAATTGTCTTTTCCGATGGCGTCGTGAAGAGCGGTGTCTCCGTATGCGTCGCGACAATTTGGATCGGCGCCTGCGTTTAGGAGGATTTCAACTGAACGTGGGGGATGTTTGTGAGCTGCTATGTGAAGGGCTGTACAACCGCCGCGGTTTGAAGAGTTTAAGAGAGCTCCTGCTACGATTAGAAGATGAAGAACCTGAAGAGATTTGAAAAAAAATTTAATGAGGAATGTTTTCTAAAAAGGAACCAGGTCCAAATGAATCACATTCAAGTTTTGTTGATTTAATAAAGCCGTGTTACACTTAAAAAAAAGAATCGTAACTCTGGCAGAAAAAAAATCACACAGAAAGAAAACCAATAAATAACTACAAACAAGTAAAACAAATTACACATGTTACATAGATAAATGCTTAATTACGTTAACAATTATTAATATTGATTAAAATTTTATGGAGTTTTGATGGAGAAGTATTTGTTTCGTTATTTTTCGTTGCTTGAAACTGAAATTTCAATTCTCAAACAAACACTAGCAAAACTTCAAATAATATTTTTTATCTAAAAAGGTTTATAAACAGTCTTTCAATAAGGACACTTAAAATTGGTTAGATTCTAGCAGTTATGTTTATAATGCATAATGTAACAAGTTTCAAATTTCTTTTAACTTGTACCTTAATGTCTGGTAAATAACAACGTATAGAAAGATATTCAAAAAGAAATTTAAGGGGTAACATCTAAGCAAAATTTTTAAAAAATTGAAAAATGTTTTTTTACCTTAAATGATGCTTTAACCCTTTCGTCCCGGATGGTACACATATGTACCATCCACCTTTGAAAAATACTGAAAGTTTCAGGTGCGGAAATATGTCCTATGGTAACATATAAATTAATTCCACACCTCAAAACTTTTTTTTGTCATTACCTATATTCAGAGACGAAAGTGTTAAAGTCTTAAAAATAAAGTATAACTGCTATTACACCAAAAAAAATTTTTAAGTGATACTGGCAACTTAAAAAGTAAAATACGACACACGTTCAAGATTCTTGTGTAAATTATATCGGCAATATTTTACAAATTAAGTTGGCACTGTTGTACCTATACTTGACTTGAACAGGAAGGATATTTATGTAGAAGGGCATTTGTATGGTGCAGGCATCGCAGAGTAATGGCAAAAATGGAAAGGTTGGTTAAGCAATACGAAATAATATTAGTGTGAACTTTAAACGCGATTTTCTCAAAATTACAGTTTTTAAAAAGGCTTGCAGTATAACTTAAAAAAAACTTATCCAAGCGATTTGAAATTTTTAGGGCATCTTTTAAACAAAATTCTCTAAAGAAGTACATAGGGTTTTTACGATCGGTTAAGAACTTTTGTTGTAAAAAATATTTCTTTCTTGAAATTATTGAGTAAAATTGATACTTTTGTTTGAATGCTTGCCATTTGTAGAAATATTAATATTTTAACGAACACCTATGTACTTCTCTAGCAAATATAATGTAGATTAAAACAAAAAAAAAATTCTTTGTCCTCAGTGGAAGTATACGACACTTCTGCTGCAAGCCGTGAAAGTTTGTTATGAAAACGCTTGTCTACTTGGCCAGCGTTAATGCTGCCATATTAAAAGAGAAAAATTGCAGAATTCATTTTTACATATTTAAAAGGACGTACATTAAAACCTATAAAACCAGATTGTTCCATGTCCTGTTATTTCGCTAAATAAAGATCCCAAAGCTACTTCATGTTTTCAAACATTTACTTAGATGTTATCCCTTAAATGCACCGTTCAAAAACGTTTTTGCGTTTTATGTGGTTTTCATCCCCGCTACAACATTCTTATTCAGTGGACTATTTGACGATTAGGACGTGAAGTAGAAACCTAAATCGTGCAATTTAACTCCTTTAAATCATTTGCTTAGGAGATATCTTAACCGTTTGTGTACCATGAGCCACTTTCGCGTTTTTCAAATTTTGTGTCGAAAAAAGCCAGGGCATTTGGCCGAAACAGAAAACTGACGGCCCACCCGAAATCTTTTGTCGAAATCTTCGACATGTAACTGAAGGAGCACTATCGCGCTCTTTGACGATTTTTTAACTTTTACGATTTCGATCGTATTTTTTCAAAACTCTCTGGTACGCAAACGGTTAAATGAGAGAATACACAACAAATAAATGATGCTCTCAAATTCAACAGAACAAATACCATCCAGCAATTTCAACCAGTTTTACGACACAAAATAATCAAAATACGTGTCACCCAACAAAAACCGCGTGAAACATTTGAACGATTTTCAATTTCATACTTAATACCATAAAAAAATTCTTCCATATAAAAAACAGTAAGTAGATTTATTTCATTACTTTTATTGGCGTTCACAAATAGAGCGACCTTATTGAAAGACCCTATTAGTTGAGATGGATTGAATTCTGTTAGTCTAAAAATATAAGCTGCTCTTAGGTTGGATTCAATTTGCAGTTAGCAAATGCTAAAGCGTTGATAATACAGCTAAGCAACTAAGAGATAAAATAAAAACAACAACCAAAACCTCAACCATAACCATAACCATAACCACAACCACAAATATGTACAAAGTTGTTATATATAATTCACACAACACATCAGATAAGATTCTTCTAATCCACTTTCGCAAACTCCATTCAGCGGTAAATTAACCAAAAATTAGGATTAATTCAACTAGGAACAATAGTATTTATTCTAAATGATGAACACAGATCGGTATATACATATATGTGTAGATACATATCATTGAATTAAAAATTTATGCCTTTCAGCAAAAACCATCCTTGGAGGTAAATATTACTCTGTATATATAATTATTTGAAAAACGTCGAACCGTGTTTTTATATTTAATTTATAAGTTTAGTTATATTATTATAATGGATTTTCTTAAATTTTTGAGTACCTTTGTCATTTTTTTTTTTTTTTTTGTTGTTTTTCATGGATATTTTACGTTCAGATAATTTATGTTTGTCAGTCTGGGATATGATGTTCATTTAGCAAAATAGTCAAAAAGATGAGTAAAAGTCACCGGAAAAAAGCACCATAAAGAAAAAATATATATATTATGGAGACTTGCTCCTTTCTCTGTAAAAAATTTTCAACAGCTTGTTTGTTGTACCTCATACATTTCAAGCAAACATAAGTTAGAACGTAATTTTGATAATTTATGTCTGGTATGGTTTTGCCTATACAAGCAAAAAACAACCAAAAATATTGGAAAATTAACGTAATAACAGCCAATCGTGTTTGAAATTTTCCCACCATATGAACAATGGAATACCTATACAACTTTTGATCCCACAATACCCTTTCAAAACGCATAAATAACAGACATAGCAACAAATTAACAATAACACTTCTAAAAACATCATTTAGATTAGCTGATATAATATACAACAAAAATCAAAACAAATCCCAAAACTCCAAAACTATCCAACAATCCCAACCTGACCCAAAATGAATTAAACTTACCTCTGGTTGATTACCAAAAGCGGCGTAATGCAAACAAGTATCACCGTCATTATCGCACGCATTCACATCAGCGCCTTTTTGTAAAAGCTCGCGGACGATCGCTACGTGTCCTTGATGCGCGGCAACTTGTAAAGGAGTTTTACCGCCGCTTCTAACATCAACCATACCGGGCGGAAGTTCGTCAAGAAGCAATCTTACAGCGTCTAATTGGCCTTGAGCGGCCGCTCTTACCAATTGATCGGCAGTACCATTGGTTTGATTGTTGGAGGGATTTGCTGGATGCCATTGCACTGAAAAAATTATTAGTTTAGTTAACCCATTCAAACTATTACTATGAAAATCACCCAATTCCTAAGTAAATTCATATAAATAAGATCACTGCACACATGATCTGCAGCTCAGTCCTCGGAAAATTTTTACTGCAAGGAGCGGATTGAATACTATGTGTGCAATGTAAGGTAAAATGAAAATACACAATTACAAAAGTTTGGAGACTTTGCCCTTGTACTTCCCAGTTCTTGAGAATGGGGATCTGTACAGAAACGATAAAAATAAGACCAATTCAATTTTTAGTACATAGTAAAACCAATGCCAAATTTTACTTTCCCGTACTTTAGAGATTTCACTAGTTCAAGAAAAATCATATTTCAATGACTAGTTTACTCAGAATAAGTGATAATTGCACATTACTGTTATTACACAGTGTGCAAGTCGTCTTATAGCCTCGGAAATTAATTGCACACACTTAACAATGTTAAAATGGTTAAAATGAATTTTAAAAATTAGTTAATATAAACATAAAACCTTAAAAATCTTATTTATCATCATTAAAGTTTGAATTATTAATTACTTACTGGATGGTTCTTGTCTTTGATTTTGAGTAGCATGCATGGTATTAGCCAATTCTGCAGCACTCCCAGGTACAACTCTGACACATTGAGGATTTAAAGTCCATGCATGTCCATCTAATTGGACTCTAAGATCACCATCGGAGTATACTTTAACTACTTTTCCTAATTTACCCAAAGCCTATAACAAAATAAATATACTTCACAATCCATTTATTAAAAATACAATATAAACTTTACATTTTTCATAATATCAATCCATTCCCCATGACCTTTTTGTAATTCTTTCACTTTTTCAACGTCGTTTATTACACTTACAATATCCCCAACAGCAAAACTATTAACTTTACATAAAGCAACGGGATTAAACGTCCATCGATTGTTGCAACCTTCATATTGAACGCGGATATCGCCTTTATCAGTAACACGATGTACTGTGCCTATTTTACCAATATACTACAAAATAAAAGTTGAAAAAAAATATTTCATATTTATTTTTAAATAAATTTTTATTAAAATGACACTTAAAAAAAATAAATTACTTCAGCCATTCGTGGATTCCATCCACCGTGTCCTTGTTGATACCCTTTCAACTGATCAACTCCAACAGTAACCTTAACTTTATCCCCAACGCTAAACGGAGGAGGACCTACGGCATGCCTAACAGACATCTGTTCGGTATTCTGGCCCAAAATAGGTAAATGTTCGGGATAATACATCCCGCCGCTAGTAGCCTCGACAAACTTAACATCACAAAGCCCTTTATGTCCTAATCTATACACATTCGTCGTTCCAGAAACCCACTTAACGTTAACTACAGACCGGCAGCTTTCGTTATCCCAGCCGCGGATATCCATAACTTCCCCAACGTTCCCTTCCCCGCCATCCTGGTTGTTCCATTCCCAACTGAATCCTCTAATCACTTTAGCGTCCACGAATATACCTTTTAGTTCGCATTTTCTACCGTTTTTTCGTAACGGTAAGTCGACACTGTAATTAAAAGAATATAAATTTGGTGGAAATGTTATTAAAAGGGAATAAAAAATAAATACCCTAAGGATTGAGTAAAGTCGAAGCGTTTAAAGGAATGGGCCGTATCGTGTTTATCCGAATGGTAACATATGTAGCAAAGGTCGAAATCGTAACAGACTGAACACTTGTAGCGCATTCCTGCGATTCCTTGACTTTTGCAACCATCGCATACGATATTTGGGTGTTTAACACCTAAAAATGATTGAAAATTTAGACAAATTTAACAGAACAATAAGTATTTATCACAATAAATTGTTAAATTACATCTAGTATTAGTCACATTAAAAATTTTAACCTGACTTGTATTAATTTTTAATTGTAATTTTTTTAAAAGTGTTTTATAATCTATATTTTTTATAATCTAACTTCATAACATTGACTTTTGTCTCTGAAGATGGGTAACGCCGAAACATGTTAGACAAATAAAAAAAAATATAACCACAATGAAACAAATATCATGTTAATTATTTAATTAATATTAGTTAAAATAGATCACAAGTACATTTTCTCCACTAATAATTTTAAAGTTCGAAATTAAAGAAAGTTAATTTTCTAAAATTGAATAGTAATTTTAGAATAAAATTTTCAAAAGAGATCGTTAGGAACTGAAATTTACTTTAATTTGAGTGCATATACAACCCATCTAGCTTAAATAACTTTTGCAATTAGACCTACACTCACCAGCAAAAGTCTGCGTACAAAGAATTTGGAATACTTTAACTGAGAAAAGAATAGTCATAAGCTAATACGACAAAATTCTAACTGTATTTATTCTGTATGTTAACAGTATACAGATTATTAGCAAAGTATAACTCACAATCAATAAAACAGAAGTATTCGTTAAAAAAATAAACCTAAAAATACTCAAAGTAATGCTTATGCAAAAATCTGCGTACGGTTTAAAATGACTGGTATAAACAATGGTTTACAGGTAAATAAATAACATAATTTATATGTTACATGTAGTTGATTGTATTAGTAAAAAATTGTAAGTTAAAAATTAGAATGAAGACAAAGGGAAAGGAAATTGAAGCAGGAGAAAGAAAAATTATTTTAAAACTATACAGGGAGTCTCCGAAATTCGTGTACAACGTAAGACCTGAGATTCCTTGGCTTGAAACAGGTCAATTTAAGTTAACTTATCTATATCCAAAGTTGCTTCGTTATGAAGCTAGAGGACTTTAAAAATAATATTTTCAATGAGTTTTTCCTAAATTACTCGAAAAATTTATATTAGATCATATGCATTTTTGACCACCTCTTTATATCAGCAGGGCAAAGCTTTCTGTGGAATAAATTCGAATTTCGTAACATACAGAGTGCTTAGAAACACTCTTACCGCAAATTATTCATCCAAATCTTTTTAACCACCCCGCATAATTTTCTAACAATTCTTTTTCTAAATAGCTACATTCATTTAGAAACTATTTTCTCTCTTACAAAATTTCAGTTGGGCAAACGATTTAGGCACAAAAGAAGATTTTCTAAACGCCTACAAGCCCAAAACGGTAAATTAAGGTAACATTAACAAAATTCAAAGTACCAATTTCTTCACGGGATATGAAGATCTTCCAAGAAAACCACATGTTATAGGTTTAGTAGTTTATTGCTTAAAATTTTCAAATTTTCGCCAGCATTTGTGAACGTTATCAGTGTTTAGTCCTTTTAGTCCGTATTCTGCAGATTCTACTGTAGAACCAAAGGAAATACAGAGAAAATCATGCTCCTGTAAACCGGTCAGCAAGATCAGTAAACCTAGCACCTTCTGATTTTGTTTATTAGGTATCATAAAATCAAAAATGCAACGAAAAGAGCAAACGGTAAAAATTTTGCACACTGTATTATTTTTGCCCTGACGATGGTCACAAATCCTGGCAAAATTTTGAGCAATAAACTACTTCCAATACTCTAAAATGTGATTTTCTTGAAAGAGCTGCATATCCTGCATAGAAATTACTGCTTTGAACTGGGCCGATGGTACCTTAACTTACAGATTTGAACTTGCAGGGAGTTAGAAAATGTTTTTTTGTGGCTAAACCGTTTGCTCAACTGAAATTCTATAAGAGAGAAAATAATTATAATAATAATAGCTATTCAGAAAAAGAATTGATAGAAAATTATACAGGCTGGTTAAAAAGGTTTGGATGGATAACTTGTGGTGAGAGTGTTTGTAAACGCCCTGAATGTTTGGAAATTCGAATTTTTTCCACAGAAAGCTGTAGCCAGCTGATATAAAGACATGGTCAAGAAATGAATAAAATCTAATACAAATTTTTCGAGTAATTTAAGAAAAACTCGCGGAAAATATTATTTTTAAAGCCTTCTAGCGGCGAAACGAAGCAACTTTGGATATAGATAAGTTAACTTAAAACCTATTTTGAGCCAAGGAATCTGTGGTCTCACGTTGTACACGCATTTCGGATACACCCTGTATAAGAGGGAAAAACTCTTCGAAAAATAGGAACAACTGTAGACAGATCATATTCGCCCATTTAGAGAGTCATCAACAACTACAAAGACACTGGAGATTACATCTCACGTCCACGATCTGATCGACCATCTGTTCTAACGTACCAAGATGAGCCAAGCATTGTATGTACAACAGATACGAAAAGAATCTAGGCTAACATCTACAAAAATAGCTCATAAAATGCCACAGCAGTTTCAGAAAATTATTAGCAAAGATACGGCAAGAGGAACATTATCAAAGGTTCACTACCACACTTAGGTTGCATGAAAAAAGCCATTCGTATTAGACGTCAATTGACAGAAACGGATTGCCTTTGCTAAATAACACCTAAACAAATCAGAACAGATTTCTGGGAGAAGATTCTGTTTACACATGAGAGCATAGTTTGCATCTTCGGTATGAAAGGTAAACTATTTGTGTGGAGAAAACCCGGTACTGCCGTCAATCCGCAAAAGGTTGCATAAAAAAAAGCCATTCGTATCAGACGTCAATTGACAGAAACGGATTGCCTTTGCTAAATAACACCTAAACAAATCAGAACAGAATTCTGGGAGAAAATTCTTTTTACACATGAGAGCATAGTTTGTATCTTCGGTATGAAAGGTAAACTATTTGTGTGGAGAAAACCCGGTACTGCCGTCAATCCGCAAAAGGTTGCATAAAAAAAGCCATTCGTATCAGACGTCAATTGACAGAAACGGATTGCCTTTGCTAAATAACACCTAAACAAATCCACAGAATTCTGGGAGAAGATTCTTTTTACACATGAGAGCATAGTTTGCATCTTCGGTATTAAAGGTAAACAATTTGTGTGGAGAAAACCCGGTATTGCCGTCGATCCCCAAAACTTCAAAGCTACTGCAAAAGACGGAGGTAGTGTAGTGATGATTTGGGAGTGTATGTGCGCCAAAGGAGTAGGGAAATTGGCTTTTATAACATCTACAATGGATCATAAAATGTACATAGACATTTTAAGGAAAATTTGAAGTTAACCCTTTTAGTGCCGGGCGAAATCGAAGTGATTTTACACGATTTTACTAAGGTGTGGAAAAAAGCTCATAAAAACCAAACAAAAAACAGTATTTACACAATTTACAAAGCACAGTAATGGACAGACTAGATATAGAAGTATTTATCTTATTTTGAGGTAGAGTTCTGGTAAAACGATACAAAGTGCGAGCCGATATAACGACCCTGGCATGTTTCGCCAGTGCAACAAAGGCCGATATATCGGCTTCCGGCACTATAAGGGTTAAACATTGACAACTTCGGTTTGGGACCCAAATACATTTTTCAACAAGACAACGACCCGAAACATTCCACTCACAATACCAAACTTTGGCTGCTATATAATATTCCAACACAATGAAATAACCCTCACAATCCCCTAACTTAAATCTCGTTGAGCACTTATGGAATTTATTGGAACGCAGAATTCATTAACATAACATAACACCGAAAGAAGTGCTAAAACAATTTATAATTAACGAATGGGCTAAAATCAATTCGGATGAGGCAAAGAAATTAGTACAATTCATGATGAAACGTTTAAGAGAAGTCATTAAGCGTAAGGATTGTCAGATTTCTTACTAATATATTTCTTTTATAGAAGCTGCTTTATTCTACGCATTATTTGAAATATTTTTAGTTTTGATTTTATTTTTTAATTACATTTGTGTTCTATTGATTTACATTTTGTTAATAGATTTATATATTGTTAACATACACAATAAATAAGATTTGAAATTTATCGTATTAGATTATGACTATTCTTTTCTTGGTTAAAGTATTCCAAATTTTTTGTACGCAGACCTCTGCTGCTGAGTGTACGGCTAATTGTAAAAATTCAAGTGGGTAGTAAATATACATTTCCAGATACTTATGATAGTCGGTTACCATGGAACATCCTGTATATACAGTGAAATTCCCCTTCGCGGACACCCCTCTTGAACGGACACCCCCCTTGCACAGACAGTTTTCGTGGAACTGTCCGACTCTGATACAATTACTTTGTATTTCTTTTAAGCGGACACCCCTCTTGAACGGACACTTTGGTGGGTCCCGTTGGTGTCCGCCCAAGGGAGATTTCACTGTATTTACATATTCAGGTGCTACTGATAATTTTGTTCAACTTTCATATAAACATTTTACATTCAAAAACCATTTCTTACAAAACTCAAAAAAATATCATCGGACATCTGTATATTTCAACATATTCAGATGATACTGCTACTTTTATTCAACTTTCATATAAACATTTCGTATTTAACGTTTTGACTGCTGAATACTCTCCTCCAAAATGCTTTGTGTCAACAGCATGTATATGACTGGCAATAGTCAATGCTGAAGACTAAACAAATACTTTTTTGAGCATTCTAAATCTGTTCATTGATATGTTAAATTATAATATACCATATAATCCAATTACTGTTAGTTTATCCACATAGACTGTGAACGTATATGTGCCGTCAAGTGGAAGTTCTTGCTGGGAGCATATTTGTGCCCATAGCAGTTAAAGAACTAAAAATCATTTCCCATAAAACTCCAAAAAAAAAAAAAAACACCATGTGACACCCTGTATATTTCTGAATACCAATAGTTCAAGTTTCTTCATATAAACATTTCATATTTAACCCTTTTGCTATGGACACCAACTATAGTCTGCGGCCACGCGAAGTGCTGTATGTACGGATAATGGTTACAGTGGGTGTACGCAAGGCATGCTCTGTGTACTGCCCCGTTCAGTGGTGCTACTCTCGCGGAACAGACTGCCGTAGCAAAAGGGTTAAAAACCATCTCCCACAAACTCAAAAACAAATAAAACCAAACCAAATAAAAATTTTTTTAATAGTTTGCATTTTTTTTATAATTAAAAACATTGTAAAATTCTTAACGCACAAGTTCAAGTTCAAAGATTTTTACATTATCAATTTTTTATTCTCAATAAACAGTACAAAACAACACAAAGAAATAAAAATAATACAATGATTGATTAGATAACTAAAGTAACAACTAAAACTATCCAAAGTTACGCTTCTATGAACATAAAAATTAGAAAGTTGTAACTTCAAACCATCACAAATCCAATTCATACTTAAAAATAAAAACACTAAAAAAATAAAAATTTAAACTTACCAATTTGAGCATTATCAATAACCCTCAAATCGTATTTACCATTATACCCAACACGATAATTAGTCCTAACCCCATTATCCCATTGAACAACCACCGTCTTATCCGGGGAATTAACAGCCCCGGTCTTTCCGATCTCACAAACAGTTCCTGTGAATCCCTCTCCTCCATCTACAAACACACAACATTAATACCCCATTAAAATCAATCTTTACAAACATGCCTTGATTTCCCCACGACCAATCCGGCCCCCTAACGATCCTTACACCCGGGGCTAACATTACTTCCAACGAATCTTCCCCACAGATGTCTTACTACCACTTGACCAAAACATTAATGTTCACCGTTTTATCTTACAACGCGTGGACCGTGAACTCTCCTCGACGTGAATCAAAATCACTTTTTAATCGGTTTACTTACGATAAAGATAAGTTTGTAATGTTTTTATTGATAAAATAATAAAATGTTGTTTATTGGGGTTCTTTTGACGTTCCCCCGACTCATTCGGAACAAAGTGTTGGATGTCGCCACTGTCGTAATTTTACCTTTGGGTTATGATTCAGCTAATTTATTTAATTATCTGTTTTTAAAAGTACAATTCATTAGTTAAGTTTGTTAATAAATGATAAGATAATAAATTATAAAAAATTTAATTGTGTAAGATTTTTTTTAATCAATCAATCGTGTTGAAGATTACAGATTTCTGTTTATATTTGTTTTATTTTAAAAAGATAATTTTTTATATTTAATAGATTAAAATAAAAATTTGTTGTATTCGTTAATAAAAGATTAAAATATGATGTATTATATTAAAAAATTATTTTAAATAATTGAATAAAATTTATTTATGTTGGTAAAGTTTTTATGTATAATTTTTATTTTCATTTAGAGATGGCATTAGTGATATTTATTTGGTTTAAATAAAAAATAAATTATTTCTTATAAAAAATTTCAATTATATTTTAATAAATAATTAAAATAATAAATTAGAAAAAAATATTTTAATATTCTCAATTTTATTAAATTTTGTAAATGATTAAAAATATTATATGTCAAAATAATTAAAAAATTACATTATATCTTAATTTTAAGTTAATACGTATAAAAAATGGTGTTTTTATTTATTTTAATTTAATTAATTTACACATATACAATTAAAAAAGTATTTAATAATTTTCTTAATTAAAAAAATACCCCCACTACTTTTATTTTGATTTGAATTTAAATTTCCCGCCCTTCAATATTGATTGTCGAGCATTGAGCCCGCTCACCTTCCGTGAACCAAAACAAAACAGTTCTTGTCCGGCTTCGCTAGGGGGAAGACGTCCGTTCGATACTCCGCGCCGGTTACAATTCAAGACAAACGTTCGACGTTTATTAAACGCGCGCTATTTAAAACGTAAAAGTTTACGTTTTAAACCGGCGGGCGGGAAAATTGGTGTTAAATCAAAATTCTTCCAGTAATCTTTTCCGATTCGAATACTGCAAAGGTAAGTTGAAATCGTTTCAAGATTCCGGCGTTTTGCGGTTTTGCGTCCTTGTTTCGTCCACCTTTACGGACGGACGGACCTGTTTTGCGAAAAAAATAATAAACAGAACGAAATCTCGACCTTGGGAATCTCTCCGGGATGTCGTTAATTTATTTTATTATTGATATATCGGTGGCGTCGCGATTCTAACCTTACTTTTAAGGGGATGTCAAAACACCCTGTCAAATGAATGACAGTTTTTTAAATTTTTTTAATTGATACTTTAACTTAATTATTTACTAGAAGAATTCTTATGATGTTTTTATGTTTATTTTAAGTTTTTAAAATTGTTTTTTTTTTAAATGAGTATTTTAATTTTAAAATATAATGACTTGTTTTAAGGTGGTTTTTTTAAAACCATTATTGGAAACTTAAAACCCCACCTAAACCGTTCGTAAATGAAATATCCGGTCTGGTAAATTGAGTCGGCTTTATTAAAGCGAATAACCTTTTACACATAGAGTTCATTCTGTTTAATTTTAATTACAATAAACCTGTATTTGCGCGCCGAAATTCAATGTGAACTCTCTTGAAATATTCATTTAGCGTTAAATAACTTTTGGACGCATTTAAATTGGGTTTCTTTCTTTTAAATGTATTCTAATCTTTGGTAAGTAGTTGAAATAAAATTTTACTCTTAAGTTTGAGTAATTTTTATAGTGGAAAAGTACCTACCTGATATTATCGGGGTTTCTAATTTCTACCTGGAGTTGTCACCAATTCCTAAAAGTTTCTTTTAAAATAAAATAACAGATGTTAAAATATTTCGAATGAATAATAAAGAATTTTAAATTTTTGAGTGTGTATTTTTTAAAGATAACTGGATAATTACATGGAAATTTTTTGAGGTAATTTGGTAAGTTAAATGGAAAGTTATCTTTATTGTTATTTTAAAGTTTTCAATATTCATATCGTTGACATATTTTTATAAATTTATGATTATGTATGTCCAAACGTTGATAGAGAGTTAACAATTAGAGTCGAAATCTGATGATTCGTCAACGAATTGTCAGAATATTGAAAAAATATGAAATGATGGGAGCTCCATTATTGATGTTATGGACTACTGTTTAAATTTTTAATAATTTAATGATTTTTTTTGTGGAAGATTTTGTTTTTTTTTTGTTGACTTACAATTAGTGATATTTTTTTGATAATTTTATAATCTTTTAGATAATCTAATGACGTTTTTGGATAAATTAGTGATTTTTGTAGAACGATTTAGTGATTTTTCCATAATTTCGTGATCTTTTATATCATCTACTGATTTTTTTGGACGATTTAGTGATTTCTTTTAGAACAATTTAGTGTTTTTTCCTTAATTTTGTGATGTTTTAGATACTCTGGCGATTTTTTTAACGATTTAGTGATTTTTTCGATAATTTTATGTTCGTTTAGATAATCCAGTAACTTTTTTGGACGATTAAGTGGTTTTTTTAGAATGACTTAGTGATTTTTTCTGTAAGTTTAAGCTAATCTAACAACTCTTTTGGACGATTTAGTGATTTGTTCTATAATTTTATGACTTTTTAGCAATTCTGGCGATTTTTTTTGGACGATTTAGTGATTTTTTCGTAGTCTTAGAATCTTTTAAATAATCTAACAACTTTTTTGGACAATTTAGTGATTTTTTTAGGACGACTTATTGTTAGTATTTTTTTTATAATTTCGTGATTTTTTATATCATCTGCCAACTTTTTTGGGCGATTTAATGATTTTTTAGAACAATTTAGTGTTTTTTCCTTAATTTTGTGATCTTTTAGATAATTTGGCGATTTTTTTGAATGATTTAATGTTTTTTTTTGATAATTTTATGTTCTTTTAGATAATTCAGTAACTTTTTTGGACGATTAAGTGTTTTTTTTTTTTTAGGATGATTTAGTGATTTTTTCAGTAAGTTTAAGGTCTTTGATTATAAATCGTCTAATCTAACGATTCTTTTGGACGATTTAGTGATTTTTTCTATAATTTTATAACTTTTTAGCAAATCTAGTGATTTATTTGGACGATTTAGTGATTTTTTTCGTAGTTTTAAGATCTTTTAGATAATCTAGCGACTTTTTTGGACAGTTTAGTGATTTTTTCGATAATTTTGCGATCTTTTGGATAATCTATCGACTTTTTTGGATGATTTAGTGATCTTTTTAGGACGACTTAGTGATTTTTCGATAGTTTTGTGATCTTTTAGATGATCTACCGACTTTTTTGAACGATTTAGTGATTTTTTAGAGCAATTTGGTGTTTTTTTCCCTTAATTTTGTGATCTTTTAGATAATCTGGTGATTTTTTTGAACGATTTAATGATTTTTTTTTGATAATTTTATTTTTTTTTTTAGATAATTCAGTAACTTTTTTGGAAGATTAAGTGTTTTTTTAGGATGACTTAGTGATTTTTTCTATAATTTCATGACTTTTAGCAAATCTAGCGATTTTTTTGGACGATTTAGTGACTTTTTCGTAGTTTTGGGATCTTTTAGATAATCTAGCGACTTTTTTAGACAATTTAGTGATTTTTTTAGGACGACTTAGTATTTTTTCCTATAATTTTGTGATCTTTTAGATAATCTACTGACTTTTTTGAACGATTTAGTGATTTTTTTAGAACAATTTGGTGTTTTTTCTATAATTTTATGATCTTTTAGATAATCTGGCGATTTTTTTGAGGATTTAATGATATTTTTCGATAATTTTATGATCTTTTAGATAATTCAGTAACTTTTTTGGACAAGTAAGTGTTTTTAGGATGAATTAGTGTTTTTTTCGATAATTCAGTAACTTTTTGGGACGATTAAGTGTTTTTTAAGATGTTTTAGTGATTTTTTTCTGTAAGTTTAAGGTCTTTGAGCTAATCTAACGACTTTTTTTTTGGACAATTTAGTGATTTTTTCGATCATTTTGCTATCTTTTGAATAATCTAGCGACTTGTTTGGACTATTTAATGATTTTTTAGGACGACTTACTAATTGTTCGATAATTTTGTGATCTTTTAGATAATCTACCGACTTTTTTGAACGATTTAGTGATTTTTTTAGAACAATTTGGTGTTTTTTTCCTTAATTTTGTGATCTTTTAGATAATCTGGCGATTTTTTTGACCGATTTAATGATTTTTTGATAATTTTATGTTTTTTTAGATAATTCAGTAACTTTTTTGGACGATTAAGTATTTTTTTTTGGACGATTTAGTGATTTTTTCTATAATTTTATGATTTTTTAGGAAATCTATCGACTTTTTTGGGTGATTTAGTGATTTTTTCGTAGTTTTATAATCTTTTATACAGGGTGTCTCCGAAATGCGTGTACAACGTAAGACCACAGATTCCTTGGCTCAAAATAGGTTGATTTAAGTTAACTTATCTATATCCAAAGTTGCTTCGTTTCGACGCCAGAAGGCTTTAAAAATAATATTTTTCATGAGTTTTTCTTAAATTACTCGAAAAGTTTGTATTAGATTTTATTCATTTTTTGTCTATGTCTTTATATCACCTGACTACAGCTTGCTGTGGAACAAATTCGAATTTCCAAACATACAGGACGTTTACAAACACTCTCACCACAAGTTATTCATCCAAATCTTTTTAACCATCCTGTATAATTTTCTATCAATTCTTTTTCTGAATAGCTACATTAACTTAGACATTATTTTCTCTCTTATAAAATTTCAGTTGGGCAAACGGTTTAGCCACTAAAAAACATTTTCTAACTCTCTGCAAGTTCAAATCTGTAAGTTAAGGTAACATTACCCCAGTTCAAAGTAGTGATCTCTTCACAGGATATGCAGCTCTTTCAAGAAAATCACATTTTAGAGGGTTGGAAGTAGTTTTTTCTCAAAATGTTGCCAGGATTTATGACCATCATCACTGCAAAAATAATACAATGTGCAAAATTTTTACTGTTTGCTCTTTTCGTTACCTTTTTGCTTTTATGATACCCAATAAACAAAATCAGAAAGTGTTAGGCTTACTGATCTTGCTGACCAGTTTACAGGAGCATGATTTCCTCTTTATTTCCTTCGATTCTACAGTAGAATCTGCATAATACGGGCTAAAAGGGCTAAACCCTGATAACGTGCACAAATGCTGGCGAAAATTTGAAAATTTTAAGCAATAAACTACTTCTAAACCTATAACATGTGGTTTTCTTGAAAGATCTTCATATCCCGTGAAGAAATTTGTACTTTGAATTTTGTTAATGTTACCTTAATTTACCGTTTTGGGCTTGTAGGCATTTAGAAAATCTTCTTTTGTGCCTAAACCGTTTGCCCAATTCAAATTTTGTAAGAGAGAAAATAATTTGTAAATGAATATAGCTATTCAGAAAAAGAATTGGTAGAAAATTATACAGGGTGGTTAAAAAGATTTGGATGAATAACTTGCGGTAAGAGTGTTTCTAAACACTCTGTATGTTGCGAAATTCGAATTTATTCCATAGAAAGCTGTGCCCAGCTGATATAAAGACGTGGTCAAAAACTGAATAAAATCTAATGAAGATTTTTCGAATAATTTAAGAAAAACGCACGGAAAATATAATTTTTAAAGCCCTCTGGGGACGGAACGAAGCAACTTTGCATATAGATGAGTTAACTTAAATCGACCTATTTTGAGCCAAGGAATCTGTGGTCTTACGTTGTACACGCATTTCGGATACACCCTGTATAATACACTGACTTTTTTTGGACAATTTGGTGATTTCTTCGATAATTTGCGATCTTTTGGATAATCTAGCGACTTTTTGACGCTGATGGAGAGTTAACAATTCGTTAGAGTTGAAATTTAACCACTCATCAAATCCATTAACGGATTATTAGAATATTGAAAAATTGTGAAATGATTAATATTGATTACTGTTTAAATTTTTAATAATTTAGTGACTTTCTGAACTATTCAGTGACCTTTTAGAACGATTTACAAGGGTTGGGTTTTGAAAAAAAAATATTTTCCAAAAACTACTTAATTTTCAGGGGTCGCTTTCACCCCATCAAACCGTTTTTGGGCAGAAACGGAAAGTAGGGTTTTACTTATTGTTAGATTGGGACCCACTACAAATGTGCCGATTTTGAAAAAAAAAAAATCGGCGTGTTCGGGTTCGGTATGTTTCCTTGTTAGTGAATTGTGTTTGATAAAGTACTATTCCTTATAAAATAATCTAATAATTTTTTTAGACGATTTAATAATTAGTTATTTGATAATCTAGTAACTTATTTAAACGCTTTCGTAACAACTTGTCGAACGATTTAATGATTTTCTTTAAAATTCGTCTTAGTTTGCCCAAATGTCCTCCTGATTTGATCAAATCTTCAAAATTTTTCTTAATTTATTTGGAATTCTTTTCGACTTGATCTAAAATTCATCTGAATTCTATTCCTTTTGTCTAAATACGTCTAAATTTATTGGAAAATCGTCATAATTGTAAATTCTTTATTTATTTTATACAATTCGACTAAATTCAGTAAAATTCGTCAAAAAACCATCATAGTTCGTAATTAATTTTATAAAATTAGACTAAATTAAGTAAATTTCGTTCTCAATTTTATAAAATTAGTCTAAATTGAGTGAAATTCGCCAAATTTTTTTGTTAATTTTATAGTATTAGACTAAATTGAGTAAAGTTCGTTGTTAATTTTATGAAATTAGTCTAAATTGAGTAAAATTCGTCAAAGTTCGTTCTCAATTTTATAGAATTATACCATATTGAGAAACATTCGTCAAAATTTGTTGTTAATTTTATAATATTAGACTAAATTGAGTCGAATTTGTAATTAATTTAATGAAATTAGCCAAAATTGAGTAAAATTTGTCAAAAATTCGTTATAATTTGTTGTCAGTTTTATAAAATTATACTATATTGAGAAACCTTTTTCAAAATTTGTTGTTAATTCTTTAAAATTAGACTTAATTGAGTAGAATTCGTTGTTCATTTTATGAAATAAGATTAAATTGAATAAAATTCGTCAAAATTTGTTGTTAATTCTCTAAATTTAGACTTAATTGAGTAAAATTCGTTGTTCATTTTATAAAATTAGACTAAATTGAGTCGAATTTGTAGTTAATTTTATGAAATTAGACTAAATTGAATAATATTTGTGAAAAATTCGTTACAATTTGTTGTCAGTTTTATAAAATCAGGTTAAATTCATAAAAATTCGTCAAAATTTGTTGTTAATTCTCTAAAATTAGACTTAAGTAAAATCTTTTCTAAATTTTATAAAATTAGACTAAATTGAGCAGAATTCGTAGTTAATTTTATGAAATTAGACAAAATTGAGTAAAATTTGTCTAAAATTCGATATAATTTGTCGTTAATTCTTTAAAATTAGACTTAATTGAGTAAAATTTTTCAAAAATTTGTCAAAAACTGGTTATAATTTGTTGCCAGTTTTATAAAATTGGATTAAATTCATTAAAATTTGTTAAAAATTCGTTACAATTTTTTGTCAGTTTTATAAGAGTAGATTAAATTGATTAAAATTCGTCAAATGTTGTTGTTAATTCTGTAAAATTAGACTAAATAGAGTAAAATTCGTTGAAATTTGCTCAGAATTCGTGTTATTTTCATAAAAATTCGTTTAAATTTATTAAAAACTTACCTTAATTTATTTAAAATTCATCATAATTGATGTTAATTATAAAAATTCAACAAAGTTCGTTAAAAAATTATCATAATTCACATTAATTTTATAAAATTCGTTCAGATTCGATAAAACTCGGCGAAAATTTAAGATTCTTTGTTAATTTAAAAAAATTCGGATTTTCGTTACTGTTCGAACTGTTAGCTGATAATTCATTAACAGGAATTTTGTATCTACGGACGTTAACATACGATAGATATTTTGATATTTTAGGAATTTTTATCTTTTAATATCATCAAGTAATAAAATGTTTAATAATCGAATTACAAGTCTTAAAATATCTCGAATAATAGAATAATAGACCATTCAAAACAGATTTTATCGTTTTTATAACGCTGTTATCTCCGTAATTTTATTTTATTTCTTTTAACGAACAATTGAGAAAGGTAAATGAATTTATTTATTACCGTGAAGTAAGAATTATTTTGCCAGTTTTCACTGGAAACATTTTTCCTAGATTGTATAAATATTTTTCTTACTATTATTTCTGTCGAATACATTCGATATGTTTCTATAAACGTATCGTAAACCGGATTACAAGAAATCAATTTATTTTGTTAACTTTGGATTTCCCTGGCTGTGAAAGGAAACAACTTATATATAGGGTGTCGCAACATTAGACTGCTATATGCTGCCAACTTGAAAAGAACTAAATAATATATAAATAAAAGTTCAAATAAGTGTTGATCGAAAAATGTTTCCTAAAGGAATTACAGTTCTTTAAAGGGGTGGCAGTAAAATGGTTTTTAAGGAATATCATTTGAGTGGTTTAAAATTAACAAAAATTAGCGTATTAACAGAGAATTTTAAGAGAAATTAGATGATGGCATTGACATTAAATGAAAAATAGAGATGGTTTAGTTATTTGCTTATCTAATTTACAAGTCAACTTTTGATTGCCATGGCTTAAAATGTAGATTTCTTAGATCATTCTATGTAACAATAATCTTGTCTCAATTACCTTTGAAGACCGACTAACGTCATTTTTAAACTAAGTACTGTCTTTTGGAAATCTACCTAGAAAAGCCTCTGGCATTCTCGTACGGTTTTTCTAATATTTCCATTACAAAAATAATAAATAACATGGACATGAAATTCTTGATTGACTAAATTAACAATTTTCGAACGGCGAGTAAATAAATTTAGGCGGTTTTTGGTTTTACCACATATCAAAGCATTGACAAAATAGACTATCTTATAATTATGTTATTTCCATGGTTATGCAATACGATAAGATTGTCTAAAAATGTTACTCTTGAATCATGAGTGATTTGCTAAAAATATTCCCATAAATTAAATGTTCTCTTATTTATTTAAAAAAAAAATAGTTCTTTACCCGGAAAAATCAGAACATTTTAAAATAAAGTTATGATAAAAAAAATATTTTAATTTTAAATTAATTTGGTTTAGTGTCCGAATTGACCATTTACTCAGTTTGTGGATTCTTTTCGGACTTCTAATGGTGGATTTAGGGTGTCAAACTTAAAGGCTGTAATCGTAACCGTAGTAGTAACTTTGGTATTTAAAAAAAAGTTCAACTATTTTGTTTCATTAGAAGCGTTTAGACAACGTCTAGGAATTACAGCAAATTTGATGGTTATTACAGCTAAGGTTACGGTTAAGTTTGACATCCTAAATCCACCATACCATAATTCATACGGGATTAAAAAGCAAACATTTCAAAGTAGCTAATAGTCAACTTAACAGACACTAAAGTGGGATGGAATTCTCCACCAAAGCTTTCAGAACACATGTTACGTCCAATTTCAATAATATTCAACTTCCGGTACTCTCGGAATTTCTACCTGCAGACATTATTAAATACCAAAACTTTAACTATAATCGCCTTACAACTGTTAAATACGTCGAATAATAGGCAATTGAAAACGTCCAAGCTGTTTTATTTTTATGGCATAATAGTTTCAAAGATTACTTAATTGTTTAATGGTCAATTCCCCGAGTTATCTTCTTGATTTACCGATAAGAACCATTTTTAGCATTTGAGATGTTCTCATGCAATTTTTAAATCCATTTCACTTAGTAAGTACATGTTTGTTATATTATTTAAGATGTTTATTACTTACCAAGAATAATTTATACAGATTGAAAAAACAGATGTACGTAGAAGTAAAAATAGATAATTTAAATATGACATTTTGAACTTGTAATCAACGAAACTTGCGACAAATTATAAATTGAATTTTATTGTAAATAAATTAATGTGGATATAAAACAAGAAACGTTTTATGTTCTTTAAATATCTTCGATGTTCTTTAAATATCTTAATACTTATTAATTATATAAGTTTGATGTTTCTAATTCGTTTCATTGTTTTAGTACTTTATAAATTCTTATTGTATACGCTCATTATAGTGTGTTTTCATAAAGCGTAAAGACAACAACGTCTTTTTTTAATATTTTAATAGTTATTACTTATGTAAGTATCATATTTATGATTTGTTTCATTGTTTTATTATTTTATAAATGCTTATTGTAAACTCTCATTATAAAGTGTGTTTTTATCAACTCTCTTAAAGACAATAAAGTTTTCTATATTTTCATATTTATGGTTGTCGTTTAGTAGTTTTTTTGTTGAAAGTATCCCAAAAATATTTTATGTTATGATATACCGGGTGTCCCAACGGTCTGAAAAAGCTCCATAACTTGCTTATTATTGGAGATATTGACTTTTTCCTTTTTTTTGGGTTATAGCTTGAACGGTACTATACATTTTTAAAATATTGCGACTTATATACAGGCGTTCTAAAAGTACAAAAAATACTAAAGTTACTATTTTTTAAATGGAACATACCCGACTTTATTTTATTTTTGAATTCTATGGTAAAATACGATTCACTTTTATAAAGGTCGTTTTTGTCTAAACTGTTAGCAAATTTGATTTATGGCACTCTTTTTGCCAGAATTTCCAAATGCAGTGGTTTGTTCAAAAATTCTTATTTTCAATATCCTTGCCTTGTTGTCAAAGTAATTAACTCCGTTTGATTGTTGAATGTTTATCGGATTTGTAAAATGTTTACTCAACGACCTGTTTAGCCGCATTTATCTACTGCGATTTTTAAAAAATGATAAATTGAAAATGTGGAAGACTTATTCATTTTTAAATGGTAACCCTTATTTGTTATTATATTGGACAAAAGTTATTCTGACAGGCTTATTTTACTTTATTGTGAATGAAAAGTTTGTCAGAATTATTTTTGATAACTACAATAATAAATCGGGGATGCCATTTGACTAATTTGACTCAAGATGTTTAAAAATTTGCAGTAAGCAATTGCGACTAAGCAGGTTATTGAGTAAACATTTAAAAGATGCAGCACACATTTAGTAATCAAACAATGTCACCTACTTTAAAGTTAAGCCAAAAATTTGACAGAAAAGAATTTTTGAACGAATCATTGCATTTCGAAATTTTGGCAAATAAACTGTTATAAATCAAATTTCCTCACAGTTTAGGTAAAAACGACATCTATAAAAGTGAATCGTATTTTACCATAGAATTCAAAAATAAAATAAAATTGGGTATGTTCCATTTAAAAAGTAGTAACTTTAGTATTTTTTGTACTTTTGGGACACCTGTATATAAGTCGCAATATTTTAAAAATGTGTAGTACCATTACAGCTATAACCCAAAAAAAGGAAAAGGTCAATATCTCCAATAATAAACAAGTTATGGAGCTTTTTCGGACCGTTGGGACACCCGGTATACAGGACATCTCCGAAATTTGGGTACAACGTAAAGGTGCGTCCAGACTTGTGACAAAATCCCTTGACGTGACAGCAACGCGAATTTCGTCGCGTGTATTCTGGACGGTAACTGGTAACCACAACACGTTACATTTTTGTATTCGTTGTGTGTCATCAGTTCGTTCCATGTCTGGTCGGTTATCTGCGTCACATCAAAGGGATGATGGGTAGTTTGGTTCGAAAAATCTAGAGGTGATCGCGTATCATCATTACATCTTGAAAGTTTCTCATTACAGGTTTCGTTTGTGGTGGTTGAAAGCATGGAGTGGACGCAAGACTCAACGCTAACATATATACTGCCCTCATAAAGAAGAACGCGGTATGTCACAAAAACATGAAACTGAGAAAACACGTTTTTTGTGTTCTCTCTCAGCCTTTAGATATATGCCAGAAAACTTTACTTTTTTGGGTGAATACCTTTGTTTTGTGACTATAGTTTATTCCATAAAATTAGTTATTACACGATTAAATAGATGTACGATAACCCATATTACGCCCTTAATTCAAATTTGAACAATTTTGAACATACCGCGTTTATCCTTATGGGGGCAGTATACAATTGTACGAGGGTTGCCTTTTATATTTCGGAATTAGAGAACAAAAACAAATATTAATCATCAAAAATCGTTTTATTGTTTTTCAAAATATTCCCCATCAAGATCCATACATTTTTGCATGCATTTGAACCAGTTGTCGGAGCACTTGCCACTCTGATTAGGTATTTTCCAAAACATGCATTCTGAACGCAGCAACCGCTTCTTCAGGTTTCGAAAAACGTTGACCTTTCAGTTTGTTTTTTACGTACGGGAATAAAAAAAGTCATTCGGTGCCAAGTCATGACTATATGGCGGATGACTCATCAAATTGATGTTTTGAGTGCTCAAAAATGCAGTTGTTTGAGCCGATGTGTGAGAGGTCGCATTGTCGTGGTGGAAAGTGATCCGTCTTCGGCGGTTAGTTTTCCTGATTTCTTGGAAGACAACTGGCAAACAAATGGTTGTCTACCACCAAGAATTGACTGTTCTGCGTTGTTCTAGTGGTACGGTTGCGACATGTCCAGTTTTTCCGAAAAAACAGGCGACCATTTGCTTGGAAGTGCTTCGTGTGCGAACAACTTTTGTTGGATTTGGCTCATCTTGAAACACCCATACAGTCGACTGTTGTTTATTTTCGGGCTTATACGCGTAAATCCACGATTCATCACCTATCACGATGTCATAGATGTGTTTCAAAGCGATCGTATTTTTTGAGCATTTCTTTCGACCAATTGACACGAGCCTTTTTTTGAGCGATTGCAAATTGTGTGGGATCCAACGCGAACAAATTTTTTTGATTGTCAAATATTTATGCAATATTGAATGTATGTTGGTCCCACTAATGCCTAAGGTTGTCTTAATCTCACGATAGGTCACATGACGATCTTGCAATATCAGTTCGCCCACAGCATCAATGCTTTCTGGAACAACTACTGATTTTAGACGACTTTCAGGAAATTCGTTTTTGAGTGAACTACGACTTCGATTGAATTCACCATGCCATCGATAAACACTGGTCCTTGATAGAGCTTTATCGCCAAGAATTGAATTCAGTTCATCCATGCACTGTTGCTGAGTTAATCGACGTCGAAAGTTTAAAAAATAATCGCACGAAAATGTTAACGATTGAAGTCCATTATTTGGCCAAGATGAATCTTCTAAGTTATTGTAAACAACACAAATAGCGTTCGTATGTCAAAACGTTCTGAGTACGTATAATCTCAAAAATATCAAACTTAACGATAGAGTTGTCAGTTGCCAGATTGCAACACTAGGGTTGTCCAATCCCGAAATATAAAAGGTAACCTACCTAAATGTTGTTGCCAAAGTCTTCTTTTCTTCCTTTTATTACGTACAAGATAATAGTTTAAGACAATAGTTTTGTTCGTGGAAGCGATTTCCAACTTTTTTTAATTTTTTCAACTAATCAGCTTGTTTAATTTTGATCATATGCAACAATTTTAACTTTTGATTGGTTGCAAAAATCAGAAACTGTTGGAAATCGGTTCTACGAACAAAATTATTAACTAACTGGAACGGATTGAAGTTCGCGATGTTGATACGCAATGATGATACTTACGTGGTGATGATACGTGCATCTTTCTGATACATGTGGAAGTTCCCACCGTCAAGAAAAGGCATGTGACGAAGATTTTTCTACTGGGTTTTGTCACAAGTCTGGACACACCTTAAGATCTCAGATTCCTTGGCTTGGAATAGGCCGATTTAAGTTAACTTATCTATGTTTAAAATTACTTAAGTTAGTCGAGAGAAGACTTTAAAAATAATACTTTTTGCGAATTTTGTTTAAATTACCCGAAAAAATCTTCATTAGATTTTATTCATTTTTTCAAACTATGTTTTTATATCAGTAGACTACAGTTTTCTATAAAATAAATTCGATTTTCGAAACATGCGGAGTGTTTAAAACAGTTTCACGACAAATTATCTATCAAAATCTCTTTAAGCACCTTGTGTAATCCTCTAAATTCATAAATCCTGACGAAAATTTGAAAATTTTAAGCAATAGACTACTTTCAAATTTGTAACATCTGTTTTTTTTAGAGAGAGTTTCATATCACGTAAAGAAATTGCTATTCTCACTGAACTTTGTTAATGTTACATTAACTTCCCAATTTGGGCTTGGAATGATAGAGGATTATACAGACTGGTTAGATAATTTCTCATGAGACTGTTTTTAAACACCCTCATTTTCCGCCCTATGTTTCGAATTCGAGTTTATTCCACAGAAAACTCTATCCTGTTGATATAAAGCCATGGTCAAAATGTGAATAAAATTTAATGAAGATTTTTCTGGTAATTTAAGAAAAATTAGTGAAAAATGTTGTTTTTAAAGTATTCTAGCGCCTAAACTAGGCAATTTTGGATGTAAATAAGTTAACTTAAAATGTCCTATTTTGTGCTAAGAAGTCCGAGATCGTACGTTTTACCTGCATTTCAGACACACTATGTATATAGTAAAAGTTTTATATATTCGAAACAATACAATAAAAGAATAAACCCTCAAGGACACCCATCGTTTATAATCTGTTACTTTCGAAAGTTTGGGAGATTGTTCGTCCCCCAGCTCACTCCCAATCATCCCGGAAAAGAGATACAGATTCGGAGAGTTTCCTTTTAGATATTGGATTTCGTCCGCAAAACTCCGTCATTACTCTCCTTCGACTTCAATCCAATTTATTCATCCTCTCACCCCAATTAGTTCGTCGAGCGCGCGCCTGTTTATCTCTAACCCTTCGTAAATAAATACCGAAGAAGAAAATCCCTTCGAAGCGACTCGAGCGCACGTATTTCCAGGATTAGCATTTTCCCGAAACGCTTTTCACGCGCGAAATCCTTCAAATCGTCATTCTAAATCGCAGACGTGCCAATCCCGTTTAAACGACCCGTTTTGCACCTGTGCTCGCCCTCAGGATGCATCTTTACAGACACGCACGGCGATAATTGCGGTTAAACGTCCTCGGATGATGATGTGCTCGCGAACCGTGACAATAGTCCTCGGGAATATCGTCGGGGATCGTTGCTACGGTTCTCAGTTCGTGTAACGGCGTTTTACCGTTATGAAAGGTTATGTTTTTATAGCGAAAAGTGGTTTCCGGTGAAAATCTTACTACCGGTTTTATACCAAGTTTACTTCATTCAAGAAGTTTCAAACTTTTCATGTTGTCTTCTTTTTAATATGTCGTTTCTTTTTAATACGTTTAGAGGAGGTAGGTTATTTTAACCCATTCGCTACCACTTGGCATATATGTTTGACATTTAGTAAAATCGGATAAATAAATAATTTTGATAAAAATTGCAAAAGGTCAGAGATAATACTTCAAAAGTAAGTATTATATTATAATATATTAAAGTAGTAAGCAAGCAGGCCCTCTTTAAAAGAGGGCGCCTAGCTCTTTTTTAATAGTTTTTTTGGAAATCGCTTTCCGGCCGATCCAACGGTGTTACACGATTCTGCCGACCATTATCTTCACCCCTCCGACGATTTTGGAGGGTCCGAGGCCAATTTCGGAAAAATGGCCCCGAAAATCGAACGACGTTGCGGTGGCCCTAATTGAAACTAAAATTCTCGATCGTCCGTCTGTTATTTTCGTTAATTTTCGAACGCACTTTTTGTTCAAAAAGCCACCGGCTCCGCGACTCTGCTTCCGGCTAACCTTCTGAACGGCTTTATAACGCAACGTTATATGCGAATCGGGGCTCCTTTGGACCCGAAACGGCCGATTTAAGCCCTAAACGAAGTCTCCGTTTTCCGTCATTTTCGATTTGGGCCGATAAAACACTTGGTTCAATTTTCATAAACGTTATTTATTATTCTAACCACGCTAATGCCACATGAAATGTCAAAACGATCGGTTTATTAATAATCATCAAATATACTCTTTTCACGGAAAGATGTCTCATGCGTCATTACTTGTCACCGTTTTCTCGACATATGTCAAATAATTTTTTCTTTATTAATTACCTATGTCAGAAAGAGACAAAATCCGAAAATAGTAGCCTAGGATAACATAATTAATTAATGACGCAAGAGACATCTTTCCGTGAAAATAGTATATTTAATTTATTCAGGGGCAAAAATTCGAATAAATTTCACTAAAAACTAATTAAATTCTTGAAAATATCACCAAAAATTTAAGTAAATTTGTAAACATTCCACCAAAGTTACTAAAATTTTTAACAATTCCACCAAAAAACTGAATTTTTAAAAAATATACTAAAATTAAGATTAATTTCGTCAAGAACTGATTAGATTCTTAAAAATTCCACAAAAATAAAAAAGTAATAATAAAGATTCCACAAAAGTTAGTTAAATTGAATATAATTTCACCAAAAATTATTAAATTTTGAGACAATTCTACTAAAAACTTAGTGAATTTTTTAAAAATTCCACCCAAAATCAATAAGATTGGTAAAAATTCCACGAAAAACTTACCATATTCGTAAAAATTCAAAGTTACCAACATTTCTAACAATTCCACCAAAAACGTACTAAATTATTTCAATTTTCCACCAAAGCTACAAAAATGTTGAATAATTCCACCAAAAACTTACTGATTTTCAAAAAATACCACCAAAAACTTACCAAATTCATAAAAATTCTACTAAAATTACCAATATTTTTAACAATTCCACCAAAAATGATTAAAGTTAATAAAAATTCCGCCAAAGTTATCAACTTTTTTAACAATTCCATCAAAAACATACTGAATTTTATAAAAAATCCACCAAAAATTAATAAAATTGGAAAAATTTCACTAAAAACTTACTGAACTCGCAAAAATTCCATTAAAAAACATTGAATTTTTAAAAAATTCCATAAAAAATGAATAAAATTCGCAAAAATTCCACCAATGTTATCAAAATTTTTGATAATTCCACCAAAAACATACTGAATTTTTTTAAAATTCCACCAAAAACTAATACAATTTGTAAAAATTCCACCAAAAACTTACTAAATTCATAAGAATTTTACCAAAAACACTGATTTTTTTTATTCCACCAGAAATGAATAAAATTCGCAAAAATTCCACTAATGTTATCAAAGTTTTTGATAAATTCACCAAAAACATACTGAATTTTTAAAAAATTCCACCAAAAACTTACTAAATTTTTTAAAAATTCCACCAAAAACTTACTAAATTCATAAGAATTTTACCAAAAACACTGAATTTTTTAACAATTCCATCAAAAACATACTGAATTTTATAAAAATTCCACCAAAAATTAATAAAATTGGAAAAATTTCACTAAAAACTGACTGAACTCGCAAAGATTCCATTAAAAAACACTGAATTTTTTAAAAATTCCATAAAAAATGAATAAAATTCGCAAAAATTCCACCAATGTTATCAAAATTTTTGATAATTCCACCAAAAACATACTGAATTTTTTTAAAGTTTCACCAAAAATTAATACAATTTGTAAAAATTCCACCAAAAACTTACTAAACTCATAAGAATTTTACCAAAAACACTGATTTTTTTTTAAATTCCACCAGAAATGAATAAAATTCCGAAAAATTCCACCAATGTTATCAAAATTTTTGATAAATTCACCAAAAACATACTGAATTTTTTAAAAATTCCACCAAAAACTTACCAAATTCATAAAAACTCTCCTAAAATTACCAATATTTTTAACAATTCCACCAAAAATGATTAAAGTTAGTAAAAATTCCGCCAAGGTTATCAACTTTTTTAACAATTCCATCAAAAACATACTGAATTTTATAAAAATTCCATCAAAAATTAATGAAATTGGAAAAATTTCACTAGAAACTTACTGAATTCGTAAAAATTCCATTAAAAAAAACACTGAATTTTTTAAAAATTCCATAAAAAATGAATAAAATTCGCAAAAATTCCACCAAGGTTTTCAAAATTTTTGATAATTCCACCAAAAACATACTGAGTTTATTTAAAATTCAACCAAAAATTAATACAGTTTGTAAAAATTCCACTAAAAACTTACTAAACTCATAAGAATTTTACCAAAAACACTGATTTTTTTTAAATTCCACCCGAAATGAATAAAATTCGCAAAAATTCCACCAATGTTATCAAAATTTTTGATAAATTCACCAAAAAATACTGAATTCTTTAAAAATTCCACCAAAAACTTACCAAATTCATAAAAATTCTACTAAAATTACCAATATTTTTAACAATTCCACCAAAAATGATTAAAGTTAATAAAAATTCCGCCAAAGTTATCAACTTTTTTTAACAATTCCATCAAAAATTAATAAAATAGGAAAATTTTCACTAAAAGCTTACTGAATTCGTAAAAATTCCGTTAAAAAACACTGAATTTTTTAAAAAATCCATAAAAAATGAATAAAATTCGCAAAAATTCCACCAATGTTATCAAAATTTTTGATAAATTCACCAAAAACATACTGAATTTTTTTAAATTCCACCAAAAATTAATACAATTTGTAAAAATTCCACCAAAAACTTACTAAATTCATAAGAATTTTACCAAAAACACTGAATTTTTTTAAAATTCCACCAGAAATGAATAAAATTCGCAAAAAGTCCACCAATGTTATCAAATTTTTGATAAATTCACCAAAAACATATTGAATTTTTTAAAAATTCCACCAAAAACTTACTAAATTCATAAGAATTTTACCAAAAACACTGATTTTTTTTTATTCCACCAGAAATGAATAAAATTCGCAAAAATTCCACCAATGTTATCAAAATTTTTGATAAATTCACCAAAAACATACTGAATTTTTTAAAAATTCCACCAAAAACTTACTAAATTCATAAAAATTTTACCAAAAGCACTGATTTTTTTTTTTTAATTCAACCAGAAATTAATAAAATTCGCAAAAATTCCATCAATGTTATCAAAATTTTTGATAATTCCACCAAAATCATACTGAATTTTTTTAAAATTCCACTAAAAATTAATGCAATTTGTAAAAATTCCACCAAAAACTTACTAAACTCATAAGAATTTTACCAAAAACACTGATTTTTTTTTTAAATTCCGCCAGAAATGAATAAAATTCGCAAAAATTCCACCAATGTTATCAAAATTTTTGATAAATTCACCAAAAACATACTGAATTTTTTTAAAATTCCACCAAGAACTTACAAAATTCATATGAATTTTACCAAAAACACTGAATTCTTTTTTAATTCCACCAGAAATGAATAAAATTCGCAAAAATTCCACCAATGTTATCAAAATTTTTGATAAATTCACCAAAAGATACTGAATTTTTTAAAAATTCCACCAAAAACTTAGAAAAATCCTAAAAATTCCACCGAAATTACCAATATTTTTAACAATTCCACCAAAAATGATTAAAGTTAATAAAAATTCCGCCAAAGTTATCAACTTTTTTAACAATTCCATCAAAAGCCTACTGAATTTTATAAAAATTCCACCAAAAATTAATAAAATTAGAAAAATTTCACTAAAAACTTACTGAATTCGTAAAAATTCCATTAAGAAACACTGAATTTTTTAAAAATTCCATAAAAAATGAATAAAATTCGCAAAAATTCCACCAATGTTATCAAAATTTTTGATAATTCCACCAAAAACATACTGAATTTTTTTTTAATTCCACCATAAATTAATACAATTTGTAAAAATTCTACCAAAAACTTACTAAACTCATAAGAATTTTAGCAAAAACACTGATTTTTTTTATTCCACCAGAAATGAATAAAATTTGCAAAAGTTCCACCAATGTTATCAAAATTTTTGATAAATTCACCAAAAACATACTGAATTTTTTAAAAATTCCACCAAAAACTTATTAAATTCATAAGAATTTTACCAAAAACACTGAATTTTTTTAAATTCCACCAGAAATGAATAAAATTCGCAAAAATTCCACCAATGTTATCAAAATTTTTGATAAATTCACCAAAAGCATACTGAATTTTGTAAAAATTCCACCAAAGACTTACTAAATTCATAAGAATTTTACCAAAAACACTGAATTTTTTAAAAATTGTACCAAAAACTTACTAAATTCATAAGAATTTTACCAAAAACACTGAATTTTTTTTAATTCCACCAGAAATGAATAAAATTCGGAAAAATTCCACCAATGTTATCAAAATTTTTGATAAATTCACCAAAACATACTGAATTTTTTTAAAATTCCACCAAAAACTTACTAAATTCATAAGAATTTTACCAAAAACACTGATTTTTTTTTTAATTCCACCAGAAATGAATAAAATTCGCAAAAATTCCACCAATGTTATCAAAATTTTTGATAAATTCACCAAGAACATACTAAATTTTTTAAAAATTCCACCAAGAACTTACTAAATTCATAAGAATTTTACCAAAAACACTGATTTTTTTTTTAAATTCCACCAGAAATGAATAAAATTCGCAAAAATTCCACCAATGTTATCAAAATCTTTGATAAATTCACCAAAACATATTGAATTTTTTAAAAATTCCACCAAAAACTTACGAAATTCATAAGAATTTTACCAAAAACACTGATTTTTTTTTAATTCCACCAGAAATGAATAAAACTTGCACAAATTCCACCAAAGCTATTAAAATATTTAACAACTACACCCAAAACTTACTGAATTTTTTTTATTCCACCAAAAGTTTAGAAAAATCCTAAAAATTCCACCGAAATTGTCAAAGCTTTTAAAAATTCCACCAAAAACTTACCAAGTCATCAACATTTTTAACAATTCTACCAAAAACTTACCAATTTTTTTTTTTTAATTCCACCAAAATGTCCAAATTCTTTTAAAATTCCATCAAAAATCAATCAAATTAGAAACAATTTCACTAAAAATTAACTAAAATCTTGAACATTTCATCAAATACTTAGTAAATTCATAAAAATTCCACCAAAGTTACTAAAGTTTTTAATAATTCTTCCAAAAATAATGAATTTTTTAAAAGTTCCACCAAAATACTTTCAAAATTTGTAAAAATTCCATCAAAATTTTACCATTTTTTTTTTAATTCCACCAAAAACTTACTGATTTTTAAAAAATACCACCAAAAACTGACCAAATTCATAAAAATTCTACTAAAATTACCAATATTTTTAACAATTCCACAAAAAATGATTAAAGTTAATAAAAATTCCGCTAAAGTTATCAACTTTTTTAACAATTCCATCAAAAACATACTGAATTTTATAAAAATTTCACCAAAAATTAATAAAATTGGAATAATTTCACTAAAAACTTACTGAATTCGTAAAAATTCCACCAAAGTTACTAAAATTTTTAATAATTCCACCAAAAACATAAAATATGTAAAAATTCCACCAAAGCTATCAAAATTTTTAACAATTCCACCAAAAACTTGCTGAATTTAAAAAATATATACTAAAATTAAGATTAATTTCCTCAAGAATTGATTAGATTCTTAAAAATTCCACAAAAATAAAAAAGTAATAATAAAAATTCCACAAAAGTTAGTTAAATTGAATATAATTTCACCAAAAATTATTAAATTTGGAGACAGTTCTACTAAAAACTTATTGAATTTTTTAAAAATTCCGCCCAAAATCAATAAAATTGGTAAAAATTCCACGAAAACTTACTAAATTCGTAAAGCTTCCACCAAAGTTACCAAAATGTTGATCAATTCCACCAAAAACAATAAATTTTTTTAGAAAAATACTAAGAATAAAACTAAACTGGTACAAACAAATAATCAGAAAATTACTGTGTGGTCTGTAGGGAGGATTTTACGAAATAGCCTTAAATGGTAAATAATAAAATCCTTTTGTTTCGGTCTTAATAAAATTTTTCCATTTTTACTGAAAAAATTTTTTTGATGTCGTTTAAGACAATAAAAAATTTTCTTAAAATTTTTAAAAATTGGATTACCACATTAATTCTGTTTAACACGAAGCTAAATAACCTTTAACTGATCACGATTATCGAAATTCCATCGAAGCGGAACTGTAACATTCCCATTCGCCTGGGAACCGCTTGGCAAATGCGGTTGAATTAAATCATCGGGGGCGCGCAAACCGCGTTGAGGGTTTCGGGGGCGTAAGCCGCACGCCCCGAAAAGTCCCCACGTTAACGACCTTTGCCCCCTAGAACACGCGCCGACGGTTAAATGGTACTTAGGCCTCGACGATCATTCAAATTAGGGCGTTAACATTGCAAATCCAAAGCGCAACGAAGCGTCCGTTACGATGAATGATGGTCGACGTTTTCATTCATATTCATTTTCTGAATGATTTGTATTTTAATACAAATTTATATTTTAATACAAATTTGTATTTAATTTATTGTTACTGAAAGTAATCTTTAATCTCAATTTTTTTGTTGTAGATTTTCACGGAGGGGAATTTTGGATGGTCGCCAGGAAGTTGAATGGTATAGATAGGTTTGTCAGGTGTATCGGCTACGAGTTCAGGCGATTTGGTGAAAACGAAATGTTTGAATAACTAAAAGCCAGCGAGACTTAAAAGAGCAAAGAAAAAAACGTCGATCTCTCAGGTCAATAACACATAGTGGAATAGGCGGAACTGATAGAGCGGCCCAAATATTACACTTTCCATTAGTGAAATGTAAGAAACTTCCTGGTTGAGGTAAGATTACTTGAACATACACTGTCAGTTTTCTGTCAATATCTTTTAAAACTTGGATGTAGGAGGGTTATGTAATCTATAAGATGTGGAAATCGTTTTTTTTATTTATGTAGAGAGAGAAAGTTTGAGATTGGTTTAGGAGGTTTCTTCATGGGTTTAAACTTGAATTAAGATCTTTTTGATTAGATAAGAAAATACTTAAAAATATGATAATTTTATTTATATGTTACATAAAGGTTAAAAAAATTCTAACATTTCTTGTATCTTCAATAAATTCATTGGAGATGAATAGTTCTTCTTAAACAATGAAAGAAAAGTATTACCAGGTTAAAAGTTAACCTTAACCCGGCGTGTGTATACTATATTTTTTGAAACACTATGTGTATACTGGGTCTTTTAGGGAATAGCCACGTTTTCAAAGTTTTCTAGGCTTTCAAAAATTCTAGAAAAATTCTGTGTTACTTATTGAAGCGTCTACTACTATAAGACGATCTCAAGCCTCACCATGGAGAAAAGGATGCAAGAGTGCGGTTTCACCCCGTAACTTTACCGAGTAGGTCCGAGTGGAGTACAGTGGACGGGAGGACCGGAGTATCAAGCGGTCCTTGCAAACGCAAAGGTCCTCAGGCAAGAACGCCGTCCTAGGCAGGCCCACGGCAGTTCGCTATTTTATCTCTTTCGGCCAGACTTTTGGCCTTTTTTCAGGTCTTACAGGAAAAGAAAGAAGTGCTAATTCACCAACCACAATTATTGATTGTAGTTTTAATCATATTTTATACATATTAGGATGTGGCGTCACAAATTCACTTTCATTGTTACAAATTTATTACCAGAACACTCGGACTTATTCGGAAAAGTTACTATATATCACTAATATCACTACAGAATATCACTAATAAGGTTTCTAATATTTTTCTGTAAGGTGGGTGTTTTTAGACGAGCCTCTAATTGTGGTTTCAACAGACTTCGAACCAATTGCTTGGTGAAATCGTGACGAATCAAGGAGGGGTTGGCTTCCCGCAAATTATATAAAATTGCGCTGTTCACTCCTACCTGATTCAGCATCCCAAAAAAGAAGTGCATCGGCCATCGTTTGGTGATTCGGCTTGTCGTATAATTTTTGCAAAGTTCATCAAATGTGTCCGTTCCACCTTTTGTAAGGTTGTAAAAACCAACAACTTCTGGCTTCCCGATTTTTTGATCCATTCGGCCAGCTCTATGCAAGCTGGATAATAGCAAAACTACCTTGTTTTTGACTGTTTTTCAAAGAAAATTTTGACTGTTCCTTCAAAGACTCAGTGTACTATAAGATGAACCTAAGCCACACCATGGAGAGAAGGATGCAAGGGCGCGGTTCCTCTTCGCAACTTCATCGAATAGGCCCGAGTGGAATACAGTGAATGGATACTCCGATCCTCCCTTCCACTGCATTCCACTCGGGTCTACTCGGTAAAGTTACGGGGAGGAACCGCGCTCTTGCATCCTTCTCTCTATGGTGTGGCTTGGAATCGTGTTATAGTACACACGGAGGGTTAACTTAATATAAAATGCTTAGTAAGGCTTTTTTGTTGGTGAAACCTTTGATTAATTTCGAAAAATATTGAAATCTTTAATCTTAACATGTTACAACTTTTCTTAGAAGCAAATTCGAAATGAATAAGGTTGTAACATCGGATCTATTTTTGAGCACGTTTTATATTATAATAACTCAAAAAATGACAGTGCAATACATATCCAAATCTTAAGCATTACTTGACCTTAAAGTAGTACTTATTATGTTACGATCCAAACGTTATGTTACGATAAAGGAATTTGTATAATAAATATATATATACCTATAAATCTGTATACTACTAATTTAGTTCAAAGTTCAAGGTAAAATATGTATTAACAAATAGGTAAACAAGTTAGTTACGTTTACCACACGAACACAATAGGATTCGATTCGTGCGAAACGTATCTGCCGGTACATTGTAATACTAATGAAATAACTTTTAAACGCGTTGAAACGGAGCGGATTTAACGCGAGCGAGAGAAAGCCTCGTCGTCTCTACGTACACACGACAATGTCATGTCCGAAAGAGAAACTAAACAGTGAATACAAATAAAACCGGTGCAGGCAAACAACCGAAGAGCCGAGAAGTTTCTGGTGATGGTCGGACGCGGGGTCAAACTCTGTCCGCTCAGTACGTGGAAAAAGCGAACGCGACTCTTGTAAATAATTTACCGGACGAGCGGCGACGTTCCGGAGCTTGTATATTTCAGATGTTAACAAAAGGGCGTAAAACAACGCGGTCGGTCGCTCATTTTACGTTTATTTTCGAGCGGCGGGTGGAAACCTTAACCATACTTGACCTGTTTAGGCTTTTGTGGACTTTAGACCTTTCAGGAGGGTTTCGCGAAGCCTTTTGACCGTCTCTGTTGGGACGAACATAAGAAGCACTTCTTGTAATTTGATTTGTAAAGTTCCGTACTATGTCTAGCGAAAGGAGCTTAAGTAAATAATTTAAAAAATTCATAAAGCCTCTTATTAAGTTTTTATAGGAGTTATATTGTGTCTGGGGTTGATTATCGTAACATCGTCTCTATTGGGTCGTTTCGTTCTTCTGAAACCAACGCGGTAGTGGTTTAATGGGATATCATAAAAATCGAATGGCGACCGTTTTAGGGCCGTAACTGCGCGTTGTGTTTTACTGCGCCCCGGTCTTCACGAAAATCACCTTATACTCGTAGAAGTCGAGTTATGACCGTATAAAAGGGGGAAGTTATTGCAACCTGTCGATCCAATTTATCTATAGGATGTCTTTCCAAAAGTTATACAGATCTCTCCTAAAGTTTTGAAACAATATTAACCCTTAACGAACGAATGTCGCCATATTCGACATTACAAATATTTTAAAAAGTTGAATTTTGCCATACATGCGGCATGATGTGATATTTTAGAAAATCTGTTAGATCGTTCGTACATGAGTCGACTGATTTTCAATTCGAGTTTCAAATTAGTTGGAGATGTAACCGTTTGGTGACTTTGCCCATGTACTATATCCCGAAATGGAGCTGCACCATGAAGAGAAAGATGAAAGAGTACTTTTTTTTGACAAAACCAGTTCAACAGCAGTATATTTTTCTTGGTTAAGCCCGGTTTATATTATTCCAGTAGTATTCCAGTACAGTGATCGAAACCAGTGCTGGAATGCTACTGGAATAATGTGAACCCTCACTGGAATAAACTGGAATGCACTCATTCCAGTGAGCAATCCAGTCCAGTGACTGGATTGACGGTCTACTTTTTCAATCCAGCTCGCCCATTCCAGCACCACTGGAATAGTGTAGACAGCTAATCCAGTGCTGGAATCCATGCGTGAACATGTATACGATCCAGTCTAGCACTGGACTGGATTGACTAACTGGATTACTAGACTGGAATAATTTGAACGATATGATCCAGTCTAGCACTGAACTGGATTGACTAGCTGGATTATTGGACTGGAATAATGTAATCCGGGCTTCATTTTGGTTCAGAAAAAAAAACACATCACGTAAAGATTACTTAGTAAAGTTACGAAAATCCGCACTGGTTTCGATGTGGATAGCTATTACTATTAATATTAGGGAGGTTTTCTTTTTGATTAAGTATATGGTAAAATCTTGAATACATTTTTGACTAAAAGTTGTTAACGTGAACACTTTTAGACAGTACAATAAAATCCTAAGTATGTTTCTTGCTCGTTTAGTAAAGTTTTCGGAAAGCTATCCAAACGCAGGAAAACAGAACGAACATTTACGGACTTAATTGAAAATCATGAAAAAAAAGGTGATAGCAAATTTAAAGAATACTTTAGACTAATTGTAAATCAAGATCATTTTTGCGAGGTCTTGGATCTTGTAAATCCTGACATCGGAAAACAACCAAATCATATTATTTCACAACTGATCAGTGCTTTTGAAAAACTTGCACTAATTTTATGGTAAGTAAGCAATCTAATACTTTGGTGAATTGAATTATAAATCTGATTGATCTTCGGATCGGGTTTTTGCAAGAGCTTGGTACTCTAATTCTGTTATTAGTTGACAAACTCCTGCCTTACAATTAGTCTCAACTTGTAAATGTGAAATACTAAAACAGTTTCGGCCATACTTTCAAAGAAAGTGTTTAAGGGGTGTAACTTGTGGCTTGGCATCAATCGACAATAATTCTCGAAATAACTGCGATCTAAGTAGTTTCATCTCTTTCCTCCATTATTTCAAGAATTCATTCACTATATTTTTTGCTTCTTTTACTTTTTCTGTTTGGTGTTTCATTTTTCTCTGCAGGTCTCTTATTCTCTTCAGTTTGTGTGTTTTGTTTTTGCTCAACTAGTATCATTTCGTTTTCTTGCGCAATGTATCAACCTGTCGTCCTGTTCTCTTGGGAATTTGAAAAAAATGTTAACTTTTTCAGCAGCCATGTCAAAAAACCTTGTACGCGGCATACAAGTTACCCCAGAAGGGATTGCAGTGGATGTACGCACCGGACAAGTTTTTTTTATTTATTAACAAAACCAGTTCAACAGTATGTTTTTTTTGGTTATTTTGGTTCAGAAAAAAAACATCACGTAAAGATTACTTAGTAAAGTTACGAAAATCCGCACTGGTTTCGATGTAAATAGCTATTACTCCATATCAAATGAAATCAAATCTTCAAAAAGCTTCCTCTTTAGGTGCGTGTGTATTTGGCAGAAGCCCACTTTATGCTGAACCACACAAGAGCACGTGTTAATGTTGTTGTACAACTTTTTGGTTGCGTTTTTAATAAACTCACTAATAGTTGGCACTTTTAGGTCTTCATGTAGATCACTGTTCCTTATAAACCATGAGGCGTCCACTGAGATCCTAAAGACTTTGTTCTGTAGGGTTTGAATCTTTTTCATATTTGAAGCTGCTGAGTTATTCCAAACCGGGCAAGCATAGGTGACCAGTAGTCTAATAAGAGCTTTGTAGAGGAGGAGAGTGCACTCTATTCTCATAGGAGATGTTCTATTAATTAGGGGATAAAGCTGTCTAAGCCTGGCATATCCTTGGTTGAGTTTTGCGTTGATATATTTCCAAGTTAAGTCAAGGAATACTCCAAAGTATTTGATTGCTTCACATTTCACGTTCCACGGGATAGGGTTGTTGATAATAACGCAAGGGGCATTACGATAAGGTCCTAGCGTAAAGATCTTGGATTGACATTTATTGCCATTAAGCATAATGCTCCACTTTGTTAACCAGTGCTGGATTTTATCAATTGATCTTTGCAGTGATTCGATTGCGTCGTTAAGGATGTCATTTTGTGCCATTATTAGCATATCATCAGCGAACATTGCCATTTCGAAATTTGGGTCAGAAGGGATATCATGCATAAAAATGTTAAATAGAGCTGGGAATAACCACCTTCCTTGGGGGGCTCTAGCAAGAATTTTCTTGGTGCTGGCCATTTCTGGTTATAGTACAAAAAGTATAGTACAAGAGCGATAAAAATGAGACCATTTTGCAATCTACATCTAACTGATTTGAAACTCTGGTTGCCAATCAGACAGAACGTGTGTGAAGGATCTAAGGTGCCCATTCTTTTTGAAATTTTCACCTCAGTGTCCTTTTGTCTAATATCTGTTCATATACTACCCTACTATTACTGTAAGTTTTCATAAAATCCAATAAAACGATATTAAACATGCACCTTTTCTCGCTTTGGAAAAAAAGCACTTAAATTTTAGATTTTAGAATTATAAGTTAACACAATTAACTGATTATTATAATTTAGAAAAACTATTATATTGCAATTCTCAACAAATTAAAGATTTCACTTGAAAACAATTTGAAATTTTTCGAAAATCGTAAAAAATTGGGAAATTCCATTTGAGAAATTCTAAAAACCTTAGAAAAAAAAAACCTATTCACAAAACCAGAATTGGAATTTACTTATGTAACAAGAAAGAAATCATAAATTTCTACTTTTAAACTTTCTAGTCCAATTTCCTTTAATTTTCCGCACAATTATTGATTTATTTATAATAAACTGGCAGTTATTTTCATTTTAATATCGTGTACCACAAGCGTTTTATTAAAAATATATTAATAAACTCAACCTGTTTTGTTCTATTTTTACTCTCTGGAAATTGTTTGACATGACCACGGAAAATCTAGAAAAATTGGGAAATATTAAAATAAAATTGTATTTACACCATGGTAAACCCAGCTATTGTCACTGTCCTTTTAAAAACATGAGTGCAGTTTATAACAAAAAAACGGGTTTTTATTACTTTTTATATTGAATATTCAACGTGTGGAAAAAGCACAATTTTTCGACAAAACATTTTAGTTATATCTGGGTTAAAAATAAAATGATATTTTTTATGAAATAAAAGATGTTTTTTGTATTTTTAAAAGAATTACAATTTTTTTTTATGTTGGATTTGTATATTGAATATTTATTATGAGATTATTACTTTTTGATTTATTAATATTAACAAATGTATCTTTGAATAACATTAAGAATTAAAAAAATTATAGAATCTATGTTCATTAAACTAGGAAGTATACCAGTAAAAGATTAAATAATTACTGTAAAATATCTTGCATAATATAATTTAGTTCCAATTATATGATCTAAATTCAGCTTTTTGAATTTAAAGTCCACATATGATAACATACTTTAATGTACAAGTTGGGTTAAATCGTTAACTGGTTAATTTGGTGTTTAATTTTTTGTTGGGTGTTTGATTCGTTTTACTAATTATAATATTATTGATGAAATAAACACATTCTATACTTTAATTGGTTTATTGTGTAGAATGAATTTTCCACCTAAACGGTTTCGACCTTAAACGACCATCATTAGAGGCTTATTAAAGTTTTTCAACAAACCTAGTTAAATAATTAACAATCTAAATTAACAACAGACTATTAAAAATTATCGACAAAACTAGTTAAATAATTAACAGCTTAAATTAACAGTAGGTGTATAAACATTGAAACCCAGTGTTGAAACAATTAATATTGTCTAAATATGTGACCTGCTCTACGAAAAGGGAGCTTACGTTCGAAAATAAATTTTCGAGAAATAAGCTGTTAAAGATAAACAACTTGTTTCGTCAGTTTTTCTTTGATTGTTCTCTTTTCTCTGCGTTGGCCGGTGTTGAAAAACGTCAAAGTGTTGTTTCAGTTTAGAATATTATTGCAGTTAATCGCGTAAGATGATAGTTTCGGCTTTCTGAACGAGTAACGTTGAAGAAGTGAGTTTATGAATGTTATTACGTTGGGCGGTTTTTTTGTGATAACATTTATGTAATTATTTCTGTTGGTGTTTCACATTACAGAAAGTAATGAAAAATCAGTGTTGATGAGGAGTTCTGTGCCGTCTACAAACAATATTTTCGTAAAAACGAAGAAGACAGCGTACAGGACAATGATAGGACTCAGAACGATGTTAATTCGAATAGCGATGATGATGCGCTACATTTCTCTCAGGTAGCAGATATTAGTAATACGGAACTAATTCTAAGTTTCGTTACCTTGAAATTGTCTGCTCTCGATGAAGAGTAAACGGAGCTGGTAACCAAATTTTTTTGAAAAACTTGTTGTAATAATGTCATACAATGATACCACGAAAAATGATCGAGAATACAAAAAACCATTGTTTAGAGTTCTGTTTCTTTCCTATTTGTATTCTCCTTTCTCTACATTTTTAGTGAACTTTTGAATAAGTTACGATTTTGTGGTTTTCACCATATGAAAGGACGTCTCATACTTATTGTTAGTCTGAATCGGTAAAAAAGTGAAAAATGCTTTTTTGACACGTAAGCCCACTTTTCGTAGATCAGGCCAAATATATTGGGTTGTTCGGAAAGTAATTTCGTTTTTGTTCCCGACAGAGAATTTAATTGTATTTTTTTGTACCCAACTTCACACTTAACTCGTATAATTATTATACACCTTGAGAGCTCATACAGCAAGACTTGTGTGTGAAAAATTATAATTAATTCTATGCAGTAGTTTTTAGTTGGTGCCCTTTTAAATATGGAGAGCGATAAGCAGCATTTTCAACATATCTTACTATTTTAGTACTGAAAGGGTAAAAATGCTGTTCAAGCCAGAAAAAAGTTGATCGATGTGTATGGAGAAGGTGTGTTGACAGTACGCCAGTACCAGAACTGGTTCGCTAAATTTCGATCCGGAAATTTTGAAGTCGAAGATGCACCACATTCGGGAAGGCCGGCTGAAGCTGATAAAGACGCGATAAAGGCATTAGTTGATGCGAACCGGCCAATAACAACACGTCAGATCGAATTGAGGTTAAATTTATCAAATTCAACAGTTTATGACCATTTGAAAGGCCTGGGATTATCCTCGAAGCTCGATGTATGGGTTCCCCATGTTCTCTACTGTCATCAGCTGGACAAACTAAATGATGCACTTCAACGGAAAAGGCCAGAAGTAATCAACAGGAAAGGCGTAGTGTTTCACCAAGAAAACGCGAGACCTCACACAAGTTTGGTCACTCGTCAAAAGCTTTTACAGCTTGAATGGGATACAATGCCACACCCACCATATTCCCCAGACCTGACACCGTCGGATTATCATTTGTTCCGGTTATTCCAAAATTTTGTAGATGGTAAAACCTTCACCTCAAATGAGGAGGTCGAAAACTACCTCGATCAGTTTTTTTGCCATCAAAGACTAAAAATTTTAAGGCCGGTCCAGACGCTACGTTTTGCACTACCTTTTGTCTGCGCAGTTCAACATGTTGCAGACAAAACGTTGCGTGTATATCGGAAAATTACGCAGTTTTGAAACCTGCGCGAAGACTGTACAGTTGCAGCGATAACTGAGCTAGAGAGCATAGATTTCCTAGAACTGTGCGAACAAGTCGAGGCGTGTAGACGGTAGGTCCGTTTTCCAATTCATTTTGTACCTCAGTTTCAATTAGTCAGGCGACCATGGCTGATTTACGGCAATGTTCAAAGATATGACATTTAATTCACAATTTGTTGTGTATTCTAGGTCTTTGTAACTTCTGCCAGTTGCCAAAAATCTTAAAGTTGCTGTTAGCCGTTCATGTGATGATATTGCTGTTCTCATACAAGTATTTTCTTTGATGATATGCGGTGTCACTAATTCCAATAAACTTATGCCAAACGTCTCACAAGTGCGAGACGTTCCAATCTTTTCTTTTTAACAAGACACCATACCAAAATAGACAAAAGTAGTACCTCTTCCATGACGATATCACTAAAAACTGAGCGAAATATACAGATATATCTGCACTGTGTGGACGCTCAAGAATTACAACGTTTTCATTCCGTTTTAAGACTGGGCAGGCAAAAGGTAGTGCAAAACGTAGCGTCTGGACCGGCCTTTATAAGCGTGGAATTATCCTACTACCAGAAAGATGGCAAAAGGTGATGTGCCAGACCGGCCAATAATTTAATAAAGTCTTTGTTTATTATACGAAAACTCTTTCATTTCCACACAAAAAAAAACGAAATTACTTTCCGAACAACCCAATAAAATATTTAGTATTAGCATTATGTCGAACCGTTAAAATTACAATAGTATACATTGTAACAAATTTTTGAGTGTTTTTTTTGTATTTTATATTTAAATATATATGCAAAGCGTCTTCTTGTTTGCATGTTCCAGTTGTGAGTAGACTAAAAATAACGCATGCAAAATTGCATAATTTCTCGCGAATTTCATAACGCCAGTAAAGATTAAGAATAATAAATTAGAAATGGAAATCCCGACACGGTTCGTCGAACAATAAAAAATCCACACAATCTATTCCGTAACCATAACGAAGTTGTAATTGACGATTATCTTTTATTACAACCTTCTAATGATCTCAATTTTTTTATTATCCATGGTTATTCGGTTGATATTAAGAAGTATTTATAATGCTATAAAAAGATGTTTGTTTAAAAAATTTTTTTAATTAAAGTTTGTAAAATCGTAGTGATTGTCATGTAAATTAACTTCCACAAATTGATTGAAGGTCTAAATATACAAATCGTCTCCTTGTTTACACACTACTTGATGAAAGACTCTTCTAATAACGAACAGAAAATTTTTAAGTGGCCTCGAATTTTAAACTAGATGATAAATGACGAATGGAAAAATAGAATTCCAATACAATAATAAAAATTTTCAAATTCTCTAACAATTGTTAATCTTTGCCAATTTTAGACAGTTATAGGACGACTTTATAGTAGTTTTATTCTGGAACGATTTTAGACAATTTTAAGAAACCTTAATATTTTTGGAGGGTTCCTTTTGGGTACCTTTTGGAGGGGTTTAGAAATTTTTTTTACAGATATTAGAGCACTTTGAAAAATTTAACAGTTTTAAACGATTATATGACTACAACCATTTCAGTCTTTAATTATTTTAAGAGATTTAAACAATTCTCTCTAGATTCCTTTTTAGAATTCTTTCCAGAATCTTGTAATATTTAAAAAAAAATCTTTTTAGACCGATTTTAATAATTTTTGAAGGTTTAAGGACTATTGCAGGATGCCTTAAATACATAATTAAATATTAAAATAATTTGTAAACAATTTTGAACAAGTTTAAAATTTTTAGACGATTAAAGAACGACCTAAGAATAATTCTTAAACGGTTTTAGGTAAATTAAAGAAACTTTTGGGGATTTTGAACTAAACTAACTAAATCAGTGACTTTTGAACTGATTTTAGGGGATTCTATAAAAATTCTAGATCAATCACAAGTTGATTTTCAAGTACTATCATGAACAATAATGAGGAATAAGTTTCCCATAGATTTAAAACCCTCTATGGATCAAATTTTTCTTTTAAACCCAAAAAATCTTTGTTGTATCGGATTATGAGTCTGACAGCGGTCATAAATATTGGTATTGATTCTATGGTAGCGTTATAGAATTAAGATTTATGCACAATCACATGAAAAACTGTAATTATTTGGTAAAATGTCAATGTACTAAAATGTGACTTGAAAATTACACGATCCAATAGAGGATTAAACTATCAATTACGAATGAAAAAAGGGAATTCCAATACAATAACAAAAAAATTTCCAACTCTCTAAATACACTTCTCAACCGTAAGTAATCAAAGGTGTAGTACACTACAACCTCGTTATGGTCGCGTTTTTCTCTCCTCCTTTAGAAATCGTGTGAGATTTTCCGTTCACTTCTCTCGGTGCGTAGTCCATTTTCTTTCGTTCCTTCATCCGGTTGCAAAACGAATCAAACAAATCGGGATTTCTAAGCAGACGGCTTGTTATGCAATTTGGGTGGCGGCGAAAGGGGATATCGTCAACCCGGTAACCAAATTACTATTAATGTCGGGCAATTTGCTAACTGACTATTAATAAATTCGCAGACGGTGTTTGTGCCAAAATGAAATTACGCAAAGTCTGGTGTGAGTAAAAACGTCAGACTGTAATGACGTCATTGAGATCATAAAACTAGTACGTGTAAAGTACGCGTGAAGTTTGTTTTGCACCGTGTGGTTTAGATTCCGGAACTAAATGGAGTTATGTCTTTAGAAACTGTCATAAATTCGGTTTATTACTGCGTTAAATCTAATAGATGTCATATATTATTTGTTTTAAAGTGCTTTGAATGGTTTTTAATTTTTTTTGTATTTTTGTTTCAGTACCGATAGTGGTTTTCTAAAGTTTTCTTGTTCAGTTCACGTTTAGAAAATAGAATTTATTTCGATAAATTACTTTAATAGTTTTCAAAGACCAGTGGCCACCAATTAGTTAACAACGGAGAGAACAAAGTTGTTTTAACAAAGCGGGCTAGAAAGCGACGACGTCGGCGTCAATTAAAGCTCTGAAGTTCGGGTCGGCCGGCGGCTTCGGCGGGAAAAAGCACGGGGACTCGTTAAGCTTTCCCGGGGAAAAGAGCAAAGTTCCCGGCGCGTCGTCCCAGTTTTTAAGTCGTCGTCGCGCCAACTTCAAACTCGACGAAATTAGAGACAACAGCGGATTTGTCAGCAGCGTTTGATGTAAACGTTAGCGCCGGTTACAAAGAGTTTTGTATCGTACTTAGCGCTTTGTTAGCGGCCTCAGACGTTTCCGAAGAGAGGTTCTTTTGTCACCCGCGTGTGGGTCTTATTGTCTTGCCGTTGACACTGTTCCTTTGCGCCCATTGTCTCTCGCAAACTGCGAAACGCCTTTGTGTTTATCTTTTTCACTACCGCGTATTGGTGGGAATCGTTAAAACGATTAGTCTTCGTTCGACCTTGTATTTGAAAATAAATAAATACATACGGATTTAAATTTTGGAGATGGTGAGGAGAAAAAAAAGTGGTCGATGAAGGACGTTAAGGTCGAATAGATTATAGTTAAATTGTAAAATGAATAAAATACCGTGAGTTGTGACGTATATAATTAGAGCCTCAGGAAATTGTTTGGGTTGGTAATCTTATAAAATATCGTTAATTTAGCGTGGAAACTACAGTTATTTTTATTTAATCGCTAATAAACCCCACATCAAGGATATAAATAATCTAATCTAATGTAATGATAAATAATTAGAAAATATGTATGTAAAATTAATTACATATTGTATTATTCAATGTGATATTCCATTTTATTTATACGAATCTAGGTAAATTTATAACCAGTTTTAGTGATTGTAGAACGATTAAAAAACTGACTTTTGGTCGACTTTACCTAGTTTTAAAGCACACGTTAGAAAAATTTCTAATTGATTAGACAAATCTAGAAAGATTCGAAATGTTAGCCTAATTTTAGAACATTTTGAACTATGGTATATGATTTTAAAGTACTTTTAACTATCTTCAACGATCACATAACGAACTAGGAACAAGAAAATTTAAAAAACTTGCTTTTGAGATATTGTACATAAATTCTGAAGAGATTTTAGTTCATTTTCATTGAACTTTATCAATTTTAGACAGTTGTAGGACGAATTTTTAGAACAATTTTAATGTGGAACGATTTGAGACAATTTTAAAAACTTTAAAGATGTTTGAGGGGTTTAAAAAAATTTTTTAACAGATGGACAGAATGGATTTTATCAATTTTAGATAATTGTAGGGCGAATTTTTAGAACAGTTTTATTCTGGAACGATTTGAGATCATTTTAAAAACTGTTTTTTGTTTGGAGGGGTTTAGAAAAATTTTTGACTTATGTTAGAGCACTTTGAAAAATTTGGACAGTATTAGACGACTATAATATGATCTTAAAACAATTTTATTCTTGAACAATTTTAGATAATTTTAAAAGACTTATACAATTCTTTCTAGAATTCGTTTTAAAATTCTTTCTAGAATTCGTTTTAAAATTCTTTCTAGAATTTTTAGAATCTTGCGAGATTCTAGAAACATTCTCGATTGATTTTAGAACACTTCTAATGATTTTGACGATTTAAGGACGATTACAGGATGTTCTTAGGACAATTTGTGAATAATTTTGGGCAAGTTTAAGATTTTTGATTGATTTCAAATCCACGGTTTTAGACAAATTTAACTACAACTTTATACAGTAGTTTACCATTTTAGTATTAAACAAATCATCATTTTAGAACCAGACTATTCTATGTCCAATTTTCCTAAAACTAAATTTTTGACAGCAACCTATACTTTGTTTCAAGCTGTTTTTGAAGATTTGTTTCAAATCAATTTTAGTCTATTCGTATCGCTGTCTTACCAAATCGTATTTTGTACATGCCCATTATATTAGATTGAATGTCAAAATTAAAATTTTATGTATTGTAAGGCATGTCTCACACTGAGACAACCAGCAACTAGCAACCAGCAACAAGCAATGTTGCTACTTGATGACATTTTCAGAGGCTGTTTAAAGGCTCAAAGGTGGACCAAAAGAAGTTCAAGGGTCGTTCTAAGATAGTTCAAAAGTAGTTTAGAGGTCATTCAAAGGAGTCAGAGATGTAGTTCAAAGGTGGCTCAAAAGTAGTTCAAAAGTGGCTCAAAAGTAGTTCAAAGGTGGCTCAAAAGTAGTTCAAAGGTGGCTCAAAAGTAGTTCAAAGGTCGTTTAAGGTAGTTCAAACGTAGTTCAAAGGCTCAAAGGTGACCCAAAAGAAGTTCAAACGTTGTTTTAGAGTAATTCAAAAGTAGTTCAGACTAGTGATCTTGTTGAAAAATATTGCTACGAGAAAAGTATGGCAACAAAGTTGACTTTAAAATTTCGTTGATGTACCAGATCGCAGTCAGACTTTTTTTGAATGACAACTTAGGATTACCAGGTTTCAAACTTTATTTCACTCCATCAGAGAACCAAATCTTAAGCCAGGATAACATTCAAAAAAGTGAATACCAAATTTACTATCTTCTGAATTAAAGCTGGCATCATTTCATTTTATATAAAACATCAATAAGTGATAATATCGTTTGTTACTAATTGCTGGTTGCCTCAGTGTGAGATCCACCTGAAACTTAAAAGAATTGACATATAATAGTATGGTTATAAGACGACACCAACAAATCCTGGCAATACCAAACAAATAATTTCGTGGAGTAATGTTGACGATTCTGCTGATATCGGTAATGTGAGCAAAAGGGACTTCGCACACGGAGCAATTTATTAGTTAGTCAACTCGTAATTTCCAAGGAGAAACTCCTACTAAAGATCTAGAATAAACAACATTTGAAGAGTAATTGATGAGTAACTTTTCAAAAGGGAATAACTATAAATATTTTTTTAAATATTATGATATTAGATTATATCTTATTGATGGATTAAGTATTCAGAAAAAGAATTTTCATTTTTATGAAATGTTTTTTTTTGTGTTTCTGTAAATTTAATAAAATTGGATTCATTTCCTTTTGAAAACTTTTTCTACAATTGAGCCAATTTTTAAGATTACTCTTACTTCTTTATTAAACGGTGACTGAACGTTTAGCTCTTACAAAGTGAAAATTAAAATGAGATGAATGTTTAATTGAACAGCGATGCAAAAAAGAATGGTACAGTAGATCCTCAATAATCCGAACTAACTGGAACAGAAGACAATTTGGATTCTTAAGACTTTCGGTTTACTGGAATTCAAATGATCGATATTCAAATGTATTATGTTTACTCTAGACTTCATACACTGTACACTAGACTCATTTTTAGGACAAGTTTTGACGAGATTGAGGTTGAAAGCGTTCTACGCGTCTTTAAGTGTCGATAGTTGTGACGATGGAAAAATTATTTTTGGAAAAATCTTACGGATTAAACGTAATAAGTGAATTTATTAAGTTAGTGATCATACCAGTTAATCCTTTCGTGGATAAATTATATTTTTAAGAGTTTCGCCACTTTTTAATTAATCGATCCGTAGTGGTAATGTTGTATATCAATACACTAAAATATAATAAAGTTGTAACTATTAAACATCCAATTTTAATGTAATTAACAGAAAATTCCGCTTTTAAAATCTAGCCTTATTTTTAAAAAGCTTAAAATTTACAATCAAGGACATTAACTTATATTTTCTCTTCTGAGGAAAAAGATTTTTCGCTAATTCGTTTAGTTTTTGAGTTAGAGGGAGCCAAAGTTGTGGTATGCCGTTTTGAGGTTGTTCCAGTTTTTGGACTATACCTCTATAAATATCAATTATATGAAAAAAAAATATATAACAAAAGATGTTCGCAGTTGAATAGGGAATAACTTTTATTTAAAATATTTTTCGCTAACTCGCTTAATTTTAGAGTTAGAGGAAGCCAAAATTTAGGTATGACGTTTTGGGGTTGTTCCAGTTATTGGGCTACAACTCTATAAATATCAATTGTACGAAAATTTTTTTATGACAAAATATGTTCGGAATCGAATGCGGAATAACTCTTATTTAAAGTATTTTTCCCTAACTGGTTTAGTTTATGAGGTAGAGGAAACCGAAGTTGAGGTATGCCGTTTAAGGCTGTTCCAGCTTTTGGGCTACAACTTCATAAATATCGATTGTACGAAAAAATGTTTATAAGAAAAGATGTTCGTAGTCAAATAAGGAATAACTTTTATTTGAAACATTTTACGTTAACTTACTTAGTTTTTGAGTTAGAGGAAGCCAAAGTTGAGATATGTTATTTTGATATGAATTTTTAAAACTTGACCAATTAGTAGATTGTAGTTTCGTTTCTGTAGAAAAAACTAAAATTCGTAGAAAATTCATTTCTGGTGAAAATAAAGATTAAGTCTTGATCTAAATCATGATAAAATTTCTAATCTTGAGAATAATTAGTTTCTTAGAAATGAATTTTTTAAAATTGACTAGTTGCACGTAAGGTTAGTGGTAAGTATGTGTACCAATATCTGCGAAAGGGTTAAGTACTAAAGATTTGGGCGATAGTTTCCATTATACCAGTGCTTGATTGAAATTTTGGTCGAAATTTGGTCATTGAAGACATGTAAGATTACCTGTTAAGGGATTTTTGTTAATTCAATAATTTACGAAGAAAATATGTTACATACAAAGTCCATAATATCATAGGTGGAATTTCTTTTGTGGGAAGAAAGTTCTTGAGGAATAAGAGCAATGAAATGTTATTGGGAATTCAACCAAAAAAGGAGATAAATCAAAAAACCTCCTTTCTTCAATTCTTCAAACAAGCTTTCGATCAATTTATTGTGATATTCTTCAGGGTTAACTACAAAGAGAGGGAAAATCATAACAACCACGTTTTAAAGTTAGGTTAAGAACTTAGTAGAGGTAGGAATGTCAAAAACGACGTCGGTTTATAAACATTCCCCGGAATCACCAACATCAAAACAGGAGCGGTGATATACAGTAATTTTACATTAGGACGAATTAACCGCATTCCTAAAAGCCGTACAACCAACAAATTTGGATGGCTTAAGACGCCACAGGTGAAAACAAAATGACGTTCTTGAGGAGGTTATTGCTTCTGGTGCCTCTTTAACTCAACATCCTAAGCGACCACATCATTTATTTGGAGACACCATATTTTCTACTTAGTTTCCGATTTAGCATCTGAAACAAAGAAGAAGTATCACAAGAATTATCCAATTTACTACCTACCTACCGTGTGTGCAATTGATTTCCGAGGCTATAAGACGTCCTGCACACCGTCTGTGCATTAACAGTAAAGGAACAATATAAAGAAAAAAGAACTTCACTCCTGAACACAATGTTCGAAAAAAAAAAATCGTCGTCTCGAATGGGTTAATTACTTACCAACACGTTTGGGGTTCAGCACCTAACCATTAGTTTTTTTCCCTTAGCATTGTATTTTCTTTTGAATTATGAAAAATAGTTTGTTTTGTTAAAAAATGGGTTTTATTTATAAACATTACTTCCCTGGAGATGAATCGTATATCTGCCTCTTTATTTAAAAATTTTTGAGCTAACATTTTTATTGTTCATTCATAATAAAAACATGTTGGTTTACGTTTTTGTTCTCTGCAAGAACTTAGAACAATTTTTGAATGATTTTGAACAAATTTAAGGTTCGTGACTGATAATATTAGAATAATTCTTGAATAATTTTAGACAATTTTAAGAAACTAGATCATTTTTAAGTATTTTAGAAAAAGTCCAAATCATAAATTGATTTTAGACTATCATGAATAATTTTAATCAAGGAGATCCTTTTATAAATCAAAAATATTTATAAATCACTTTTATTCATGTACCCTTAGTATATTTTTAACGATTCCATTTAATTGTATGCTTCTTAAACCGTAATAAATCTTGTAAATTCGCCTTTATAAATCCCCCGAATTCAATTAAACTCAATAATTTCCAACAACCCTCCAACCCATCAATTTTTCAACCAGACAACAGATCTATAAAACAGAAAAAAAAGCTACCATAATGGCGTGCATCGTTTTAAATGCAAACACTCTCCAGTCGTTTCGATGCTTTATTGCGCATAAATCATTGTTTCGGATTTAACGACACCGAAATTGACGTCGTTCGTTACGATTCGCTGGGCGACTTAAAAAGCGTGTCCGGATAATGTTTGGTACATAAAAGCGTGCTTTTCACAACATTTTTGCGCGGAGTTTTCCCGTTCGACATTATCCGCAATGAAAACGGCTTTTATAGGTCGGAATGAAACGGACTCAATTTTGTTTAACAAGCGAATTATAGCGTTACGTTAGAATGATTCAATTGTAGTTTGTTCTCTATTAAATTGACTTGGTTTATACAATTATTTAAAATGGATTGGAATTTACGGTTAAATCTAGATGTAAAACTTGAATTTTTGAATAGAAAGGTAGAAGTTTTGTGGCTTTAGAGGATGTTTTATCCGGGAGTTTATTACTTGGACACGTTGCTCGAAAAATAAAAGTAAAAATAAGGAGCCAAGAGTTAAACGTATAGTGTACCGTATATTGCGGAGTGAACTACTTTCTTGGGTTATTTACTGTTTTTAATCAGAGTGTTAACTTTTTTAGGATCACTAATCTTAACGGTTTTAAAGACTTTTTTCGTAAAATTTATTACGTTTTGAAGTGTTAATAAGTTTAGGTTCAATAAAATGACCGTGGGATTTTGGATCCTTATCAGTACCTATTTTTCTGGGTTATTGATAATCGCATTAACAACATAATATTTGTCAATAAGATAAGATAGAGGGTTTTTGCATAATTTATGTAATTATATTTTTAATCAGTCGTAACATTGTAAGGTATGTTTATAGTTTTTAGTTATTTCTGATTTAAGCATTCTTGAAACACAAAGACTTTATTCATATTCAACATTCTTGGCATACTCTTTAAAAGAGTAGAAAGCGTTGCCAGAAACTGTAACCTTAGTAATGCCATAGAATCTTAATTTTTTAGTTTTATTGTTACAATGTTATTCAGTTTCTTAAATGTAACAAATCTGGGTTGATTTTCATTAAAAATGATTTTTGATAATTTCGTAAATTTTTAAAAAATGACTTGTTCTACTTATATCAGTAGAAGGTTTTATCTAAATCCTAATTTTTATCTGTCGATTTTCTTATACATATATAAATATTTGATTGTGAAATGAGAGAATTATGAGAATTTATTTTTATGTGCTTCTATCGATAGTGTGATCCTTTTATCAGACAGATATTAACTATATCATTTAGGTAGAGTAACTCTGTTAATGTGCAAAAATTTACAAAATCTTTTAACATTTTGGCGTGTTTTATTTCATATATTTGTAAATTAATTCTATTCATTTCTAGTGTTTTGTGATGTTAAAGTTTAACCTATGTTCACTTTAATCAACAATTATTTTCTTGTTTGCACTTTGTGTTTGTTGATGGCAATTCTCGAAACTGGTAAGACGACATATAATTAAATAAGATTAATAATTAAAGTCAACCAAGGTTTTTAAACTTTTCTTTAAAGTATTACATCACTAGCAAAAAAGTTTGAAGGAAACCATATTGCTTTAGGTAGGTCTCACACTGAGGCAACCAGCAACTAGTAATCAGCAAGAAGCGATATTGCCACTAAATGACATTTTACATGTAATTGAATGATACCTCTTATATTGGAGAATTTTAATATTGGTAGAGACAATGTGAGATTTTTATTTCCATGTAAAATGTCGTTGAGTAGCAATATCGTGTGTTGATGGTTGCTAGTTGCCTCAGTGTTAGGCATGCTTTACATGCTGATATAAAAATCGTTATGATCAAGTTTATTTCTTAAGTTTCAAGTCTTTTATCGGTATAAATCAGTCAACTAAAACTGTTTTGGACGATTTTAAGGTGTCCCGTTTTATAACCTTGGCATCAGTACAATTTATGTTAGAAAGTAGTAAATAAAACGTTTAAAATAACACATTTCCTTATTAACATCAATTCTAAACTACAATTTTCCTTCAGTATCCCCTAAGAAATGTGTAAATCAGACTTGAGAACGTTTATTTTCTGTATTCAAAATCTTCTAAACAGATTAGTTATGTTTCCAAATCTTTGTTATCTCTCTACGAAGTTTTCCCACCCCTAAAACGCCTCTATTAGGTTTACCCATCCCTGAAATCCGTTCGTTGATGATTGGAAATTTTTAGCTATCTCGTTTCATAATCTTGCCATCAGTACAATTTATGTTAGAAAGTAGTAAATAAAAAGTTCAAAATATGACATTTCGTTATTAACATTTCATCAATTTTAAACTAAAATTTTCCTCCAATATCCCTTAAAAATTGTATAAATCGGTTGAAAACGTTTATCTTTTCTATGCAAAACCTTCGAAACAAATTGGTTATATTTACAAATCTTTAATGTCTCTCTACAAAGTTTACCCACCCCTAAAACATCTTTGCACTAGGTTTGCCCATCCCTGAAATTTGTTCGTAAAATCTAAGGTTTGCTAATCTCAGAATCGAGTCTGAACGAAGTTTTCCCATCGAAACTTCAGTTCAGAATTTCAAATCGCGTTTTTTACCAATGGATTTTTAGCTAATTATTTTCTCCATTCAAAACTTTTCAAACAGAATAGTTATGTTTACAAATTTTTGATGTCTCTACGAAGTTTGTTAACCCATGAAACATCTCTCGACTAAGTTTGCCCATCCTTGAAATCCGTTCGTAAAATCTAGGGTTTGTTCATTATAGAATCGAGCCTCTACAAAGTTTTCCTACTAAAATATTAGTTCAGAATTTCAAACTGTGTTTTTACCAATGGATTTTTAGCTAGTTATTTCCTTCATTCAAAACCTTTGAAGCAGTATAGTTATATTTACAAATCTTTAATGTTTCTGCGAAGTTTGCTAACCCCTTAAACATCTCTCGACTAGGTTTTCTCATCTCTAAAATCCGTTCGTAAAATCTAGGGTTTGCTCATTCCTGAATCGAGTTGGTACAAACTTTTTCCACCAAAACTTCAATTCAGAATTTCAAATCGCGTTTATACCAATGGATTTTTAGCTAATTATTTTCTCCAGCCAAAACCTTTGAAACAGAATAGTTGTGTTTACAAATCTTTGATGTCTCTACGAAGTTTGCTAACCCTTGAACGTCTCTCGACGACTAGGTTTGCTCATCCCTGAAATCCGTTCGTAAAATCTAGGGTTTGTTCATTCCAGGATTGAGTCTGTGCAAACTTTTCCCACCAAAACTTCAGTTTAGAATTTCAAATCGCGTTTTTACCAATGGATTTTTAACTAGTTATTTACTCCATTCAAAACTTTTGAAACAGAATAGTTATGTTTACAAATCTCTGATGTCTCTACGAAGTTTGGCAAACCCTGAAACGTCTCTCGACTAGATTTGCCCATTCCTGAAATCCGTTCATAAAATCTAGGATTTGTTCATTCCAGAATCGACTCTGTACAAAGTTTTCCCACCAAAAGTTCAGTTCAGAATTTCAAATCTCGTTTTTATCAATGGATTTTTCGCTAATTATTTTTTCTATTCAAAAATTTTGAAACAGAATAGTTATGTTTACAAATCTTTGATGTGTCTACGAAGTTTGCTAACCTTTGAAACGTCTCTCGTCTAGGTTTGCCTATCTCTGATTTCTATTCGTAAAATCTAGGGTTTGGTCATCCCAAAATTGAATCTGTACGAAGTTTTCCCACCAAAACTTCACTTCAGAATTTCAAACCGCGTTTTTACCAATGGATTTTTAACTAATTATTTTCTCCATTCAAAACTTTTGAAACAGAATAGTTATGTTTACAAATCTTTGATGTCTCTACGAAGTTTGCTAACCCCTGAAACGTCTCTCGACTAGGTTTTCCCATCCCTTAAATCCGTTCGTAAAACCTAGGGTTTGCTCGTCCAAAATCGAGTCTATACGAAGTTTTCCCACCAAAAACTTAAGTTCAGAATTTCAAACCGCATTTTTACCAATGGACTTTTAGCTAGTTTGTTTCTCCATTCAAAACCTTTGAAACAGAATAGTTATATTTACAAATGAAATAAAACTTTAAAATACTGAAGATAATTATTTATTTATTGAACTCGACGACCCGGGTTTCGACCATGTGGTCGTCTTCAGGTCATTGCGTCATAGAAGAATACAGTTGAAGATAAGAACCATGAAAAACGTTGAGTACAATTGAAAATGAACTGACTATTTTAATTTTATCCGCATTTAAAATCCGCACGTTGTTATACTATTAATTGTAAAACGTAATCCTCCAAATTATGACAAATGACTAAGATATAACTCGACCTGTTTCCACAATGACAGACAATAAACTGATCAGTTTAATTCGTCGAGTTCAATAAATAAATAATTATCTTCAGTATTTTAAAGTTTTATTTCATATTTATCCAACTGGAGAATGGAGCTGTTCATAACTAATATTTACAAATCTTTGATGTCTCTACGAAATTTAGCAACCCCTTAAACGTCTCTCGACTAGATTTGCCCATTCCTGAAATGCGTTCGTAAAATCTACTTTGGGTTTGCTCATCCCAGAATCGAGATTCTACGAAATTTTCCCACCAAATCTTCAGTTCAGAATTTCATTTTTATAATTTTATTTTTAGTAAAAAATTCTAAAATATTTTCCATGCTTTTAAACATTTCCCTTTTGTTATTGTGAGACATCTAGAAACAATATTTTTTTTGCATAATTTTGAGCAAAATCTATTCATTTTTTTATAAAATTTCAAAGTGTTAATATTATACTGGCTTGATATTAATAAAATCTGAAAATTCCTCTTCCATTTTTTTCCCGGAAAAAATATTATTTTTATGTAGAGTACAGCTTTTATCCTTTTTTAGAGTGGTATTATAACTATACGAATGAAAGGACGAATATAAAAACCTATATTTTTATTCAATATACAATAAATTGTTTTACAACAACAATTACTTTTTGAAAATAGCGTTTTTCAAATTGCCACCACGTTAAATTAATAAAAAATAAAAATCGCCACTAAAAACTCTGTGTGACTCAGAGAAACATCGTACCATTTGTTATTGATTTCTTAAATATTGTTGGCGTCGGAAGTTCATAGTGTTTGAGGTTATAGCGATTCTACTATTTCTTAAGTCGATTGCCAAATTTTCAAAATGTTTTCATTAACACGTCGTTTCATGTATTGCAACTTTTATTCTAACTTGTTTATTTATATTTCACTTAAAGTTACATAAGAGTTGTATAATATCACCTTTGGATATTAATGTCTTGGATTTAAGCAGTAAAGTTTCTGATGATGGTTGATAATCGAAACTATTAGTTAGTCTTTTAATTAATACAGACGGGCAAAAATACATATATCAATATTTTCAAAATTTCCTGATCGGTTTTCTCTTTATCAAAGCTAAACTTTTTGAATTGAAAAGAATTAAAAGTTGTCCTCTTAATACTTTAAGAGGAATTTACTTTAATTCCTATTTTTTTTTTTTAATGTTTGACTTTGATAGGAGAAAAATTTTTTCCTACCATAAAAAAATCTATTTAAATTTTAGGTTCATCTTCTATTTTTTACTCCTACTCTAAAAATCATCTCACATATTTGAGCTATTTCTTATCGTGTCTGAAAAATACCTCTCTCTATCTTTTTTATAACCTCATTGAATTGTAAATAACTATATCCGGAAAAATGGTAATTTGTTTGAGAGTTCACATTTGGCGATGTGAAATCGATTTTAAAGTCAGACATTTACAAGAACATCGGACACAACCAAATATCGCTGGGTTTTTTTATCTTTTAATTGCGTGCCATTCGTAAACTACGCAGTCCTTCTGCGACCATTTTTCGCCGGGTCCGAGCCAATTCGCTAATTAGAGTAATTCCTTGTAACCAATTAATTTGAGGCGCCCGCATCCGAAAGGTCCTCGTCGCCAAAACGCCATCTTTCCCGGAATAATTACCGGAATAACGTGGGTACAAAAAAGGACGCGCGGGCATCTGAAACTTGCTAAGAATACTATAGTAATTAGTCGATTACATTACAAAAAAGATCCGTTTTGGACCCAGGTCGTAACGATAATGACGTCAGGAGGCGAACAATGCTCTTCGGATCATCCTTTCTTTTGGTATGCGATGTCGACAATTTTACGTTCAAGGAATTCTTACTTCTTTAGTACATTTTTGTTTTTGAAAAATTTCAACCCATCTTAATCAGAACATTTTTACTTTTGACTTTTACTATTGTAAAAATTCCAGAATCAAGGGATAAGATTAAATTGGGATTTCTTTGAACATATAGAGAGAAATCTTTAGAAATAATAACTAAAAGAGCTAGTTTCAGTACTTCTAGTTTTCTGCCTGAGGTAGTGTATTCCTGTTTTCTGGGCGTAGCGTCTTTTTCTCCCATTTACAACCTGGCTGCGAGCAAAAAAGGGCATAAAAGTGTACAGGGAGAATGGTTTCGTCCGAGACCGCAATTTTCGGTTCGCCAACCCTCCCCCACATAGACTAGGCCATAAAATACTCGCCTCTCAAGATTTTACGATCTCGACTTATCTATCCCATTACGACAGTGGTTCTAAAACGAGTCTTTGCGAAATAGAATTTATCCCAATTGGAAAATTTAAGAAAGAGTAAATTAATATAGGTATCTAAACTTTATTTTTATCCCCTACTTTATTTTTACTAAAGTTGGTTTTTAAACTAATCTATTAGACTACAAACTTTATTACAGATTTGTAATGTAAAGTAATGTCAGATTATTATCTGATTGTGGGTAAAATTTAATGTTTAAAACTGCTAGCTAATACGAAGGCTCGTTGAGAAAATTTGCATCGCAGACAAAAGCTCCCGTCGAAGCCCGTAGTAAAACCTCTTTCTTTGATATTCAAATCGATTTTTTGCAAGTCTCCGACGAGGGTTTAATTAAAAAGCTCGAAAATAAGTCCGTTGCGGCCCGTCAGAGCGCGTTGCCGTCGATGGGAAACGAATGGAAGTATCATTATTCCCTTCGAAATGGCTTTTCATTGTTGCTCAAACCCGCATCTGAATTATCGAAAAGAACGAACTAACGAATGAGAATGGAGCTACGAACAGCATCGCAAATCTTTTATTACACCGAGATGATTCATGTGTTACATTCTGTTTCGTAATCTATTAAAAGCGTTATATGAGTGTTCATTTAAATTCGTACTCTAGAACGTTTGAACGCTTTGAACGTTTGTTAGATGAAGATGGAGAAGTACATAGAAAGCATATACAACAAAGACGCTAGTACCATCGATAGGTCAGTTGAGTATGAATTTAGATAGACACCCTATATTTACAAAAATTACTGACGGTAATAAATTTCAAAGAAGATAAGCGTCGGAAGTGTCAATATATGGAAATCGATAAAATGTTTATTACCTGACATCAAAAAGGTCTCTGTTAGATGAGTTTGTTTTGTAACTTTATTATACTCGTATAAATAATTTACCATATGCATCATTATCTACCAAGCTTTATACAACTAATGTAAGTTTTAATGAAAGAAAGTTAGTATTTTGATCCATCTTTACTACCAGTTCATACATAGACCAGTAAAAGTACAGTTTTCATTTATCAATCACGAAGTTAATGTAAGTTTTAACTGAAAATGAATTAAAAAATAGCTTTTATATACTTTATTTACTTATCTCTTACGCATGTCTCGCACTGAGCAACCAACAAGAAGCAACTAGCAATCAGCAACGTGCGATATGGTCACTTGGTCTCACATTGGTGCAATTCATATCTGTATTTGCAATATCGGATTGCTCCAATATGAGAGATATGATTTAATTCTATGTAATATGTCACCAAGTGGCAATATCGCATACTGTTGATTGCTAGTTGCTTGTTTCTAGTTGCCTCACAATCAGAGTGAAACGTTGCTTAGAGAACATAAAGTTTTTTTTTTCTAAATTTTAGTTAAAGATTATGTAAGACTCACTATATTTAGAACAATATTTAGTTTGATTTTGTCATGCTTTGCAAAAAATTGAAATATAGATACACTTCGTTTAACAATTTTAACCGCCACAACGTAGAGAAATAATCAGAATGAGATCCAATAGTTGTGTCGTATAATGTCTAAGGTTTTAGTTGGTACGTTGGTTAATGGGGCCAACCGCTGAATTGGGACAAAACTTAGAAGATTGAAATATTTCATATGTATTTTTTTATCATCGGATAATTGGGAAAACTGCTTAGTTGGAATAAATTTCAAGGATCCCGATGTGTCTCAATAAAGTAGTTTGGTAATTTGTTTAACTCACAAATTTGGAAATGTACTATTATCCGAAAAGATACTGCATCATGAAGAGAAAGATTAAAGGTCGATTCTCACTTGCGCTACACTCAGCTGTGCGACGCGATGCGACGCAGCGATGCAAAATGTAGCTAGGTAATTATATCACCGATTTAAATGGAAACGTTCTCACTTACGTTACACTACAGTTTACGACTCGGCACTTTGTCGTGCGGCAACGTTGGTAATGTTTCGTGAGCGTTGTTTTAAGTTATGTCGCGCTGCTTAGCCTAGTATTTTGGTTTTTATTTTGATAGTGTGTTTATGGCGATTTGAAAAATTAATGTTATAGGCTAACGGTGGGCAACCTCCGGCCCTCGGGACAATTCAGGCCCTCGTGATGGTCTAAAATGACGTTACGACATTTTGCATCGCTGCGTCGCGCAGCTGAGTGTAGTGCAAATGAGAATCGACCTTTGGAAGTAAACCCCCTACTCCGTAACATTGCCGAGTACTCTTTCATCTTTCTCTTCATGGTGCAGTTTCATTTCGAGTTACAGTACCTTAGCACATTCCTAAAAGTGCAGTGTCAATGACGCCACTGCAACGGCTATAGTCGCGCGACTTCGGCGATTTAGCATCAGTCACTGGTTTGCATTGAGTTATATGGACACGTTGTGAATAATGCGTATACGACGTTGACGACAAATATGATGTTGTGCAAAGTTTAGGTTACCTCTATGATGGTATATTAAAAACTAATTAAATAATCTATTTATCGTCAGTTGTGGCTGAATTTGAACTTGAGAAGAGAAAAAAGACTTCTCAATTTCCTACATTGTTTACAAATTGAAAGAGAAGTTGAAGCTTGAAAATTCTTTTTCCAAGAAGTCTTAGAAGTATTGAGAAAAAAGACTTCTCAAGCTCCAACTTTGTTTCCCAATTGAAAGAGAAGTTGGAACTCGAGAAATCTTAAAAAAAGACTTCTCAATGGGCCTGTCCACTTTTTCCAAAGTATAGGTTTTTTTGGGCGGAATCCATTCTCTAAAGGGCGATGATCATATATGTCAAGGTTTTAGAATTTATTTTTACGGTATTACGTCAAATAACGATCTTAAAACCCATATTTTTGAAATGCGATTCATAACGTGACCTGTTGATGACGTCGAAGCGTTAATTGATCGCTCATTGGCTGAATTCGTCGGCCATGCTGAAATTCACTGTGAAGTTGGTGTTGTTTAAATTGCCACAGATTTAATACAGTACTTATGGTAGGCAAAAGAAAAATCCGACGCAAAGATATATATCCATCCTTTTCTATTATAGGAACTCGTTGTACCTATCTTCTTCTAATAACCTAGTAGATATTGTTAAGAAGTCAGTGGACAAATTATTTTTCTTTGTTGTTAATATGTGTATTATTTGCTATATACACCTCAAAAGTTCATATAAGGAAGTAAACAACACGTAAATACGCAAAAAATAACCTAGCCATAAAACAGATATTATTATTAGCATCTGGTGATTTCCGCCCTTAAACAAACCGTTTTGCTGTACAACTTCAGACCATTTGAACGGGTTTTTTGGTAGAGGGGATCGAACGCTCTGACGTCACACAGTACCTTGTTTAAACGCTCTTTTAAATTGGCCAACTTTAGAATTTTTTTCTGAACGATGGGATAAGCTATGAAAAAAACGCAAAAATACGGAGAAACTTTTTTTTTCTGCTCTATCCAATGCAATAAAAATTGAAAAATGGTGGACAGGCCCATTAACAACTTTCATTTCTAAGTTAAAACAGATGTTGAAGCTTAAAAAATCTTTTTCCAAGAAGTCTTAGAAGTCTTAAAAAAAGACTTGTCAATCTCCAACTTTCGTTTCCAAATTGAAAGAGAAGTTGAAGCTTGAAAATTCTTTTTCCAAGAAGTCTTAGCTTAGAAGTTTTGAGAAAAGAGACTTCTCAAGCTCCAACTTTGTTTCGCAATTGAAAGAGAGGTTGGAACTTGAGAAGTCTTAATAAAAGACTTTTCAATCTCCAACTTTCGTTTCCAAGTTGAAGGAGAAGTTAGAGCATGAAAAGTCTCTTTTACAAGAAGTCTTAGAAGTATTGAGAAAAAGGACTTCTCAAGCTCCAACTTTGTTTCCCAATTGAAAGAGAAGTTTGAACTTGAGAAATCTTAAAAAAAGACTTCTCAATCTCCAATTTTCGTTTACAAGTTGAAAGAGAAATTGGAGTTTGAAAAGTCTTTTTTCCAAAAAGTCTTAAAAGTCTTGAGAGGAGTTGAAAGAGAAATGAAAGAGAAGTTGGAGCTTGAGAAGTCTCTTTTTCCAAAAAATCTTGGAAGTCTTGGGAAAAAAGATTTCTCAAGCTCCAACTTCTCTTTCAACTTGGAAACAACAGTTGGAGATTGAGAAGCCTTTTTTTTCAGAGAAGTCTTTTCTTTCCAAGTTGAAAAAGAAGTTGGAGCTTGGGAAATCTTTTCTTCCAAGAAGTCTTAGAAGTCTTGATAAAGAGACTTGTCAATCTTCAACTTTTGTCTCCAAATTGAAAGAGAAGTTGGAACCTGAGAAGTTTTAAAAAAGAATTCTCAATCTCCAACTTTCGTTTCCAAGTTGAAAGAGAAGTTGGAGCTTCAAAAGTCTTTTTTCCAAGAAGTCTGAGAAGTCTAGAGATGGGTTGAAAGAGAAATGAAAGAGAAGCTGGAGCTTGAGAAGTCTCTTTTTCCAAGAAATCTTGGGAAAAAAGACTTCTCAAACCCCAACATCTCTTTCAACTTGGAAACAAAAGTTGAAGATTGAGAAGCCTTTTTTTCTAATAAGTCTTTTTTTTCCAAGTTGAAAAAAATGTTGAAGCTTGGGAAGTCTTTTATTCCAAGAAGTCTTAGAAGTTTTGAAAGGAGTTGAAAGAAATGAAAGAGAACTTCGAGTTTGAGAAGTCTCTTTTTTCAAGAAATCTTGGAAGTCTTGAGAAAACAGACTTCTCAAACTCCAACTTCTCTTTCAACTTGGAAACAAAAGTTAGAGATTGAGCACTCTTTTTTCTAAGAAGTCTTTTCTTTCCAAGTTGAAAAAGAAGTTGAAGCTTGGGAAGTAGTTTTTTGCAAAAAGTCTTAGAAGTCTTGAACAAGACTCCTCATTCTCCAATTTTGTCCCCAAGTTGTCGCGCCCAAAGGGGTGTTGACGGCGAGCGGCTACCGCCTACAACGACAATTTAAAATTTGGGGTTGCAAAAGGTGTTAGCGTTGAGCAGAACAACGCTAGGGGAGAGTTGAGTAATGAGGACTTTAAAGATCGCAAACTTCACTTACCTGCCTTATTTATTATCACTAATTCGGTATAAAAGGTAAATACAATAATAAAACAGGAATAAGATTTACTATAATATTATTTAATGAACTCAAACAAACTTAACTACAAAAACGAACAAAATTAAAGAATAACTTACATCTAGTTTTGAATATAAAATTCGAAAAAAAAGTTGATACTAAAGCCACTACAATCTAAAGAACAAGCAGATCTAAGTTAACAGATGTGTTAAGTAGATTAACAGATCTGTAAAAAAATAAACAATTTTTCTCTATAACTGATTTTTGTAACGTTTCTATAACGTCCTTTTAATAAAAAAAGAAATTCTCAGAATAAAAAATAATTTTTAAAATCGAAACTTTGATCTAAATGAGTGACATTTAGATTAAAAATGGGCAGAAAATTTTATAATTTCTTTAATTTTCAAATTAGAAAATTTTCCTTGTCAGTAAACTTAAATCAATATTTTTTACCCACATTTATTTTTCACTTGCAAAATTCAGATTTAATAAAATTTCCATGAAAATAAAATCTAAATTAACTGCAATCGACAGGTCGACTGAAAATTAAACAACCAAACCACCAAAATGAATTCGAATTTAATGCAAATTTTCAAAATTTAAATTTCCTCTTGATATTCCCAAAACGTGTCATCACCACGTATAAAATAAAACGTTTTCACTTAATTTACATACAATATAAGAATGAATTTATTGATTTGGTTTGGTTTGGTGGGTTATCGATGAAATCTCGAAGAAAGTATCAGCATTTCTCGCGTCTGACCCAGATCGGCGCGAGTTGAAAACTCGTTCGCACGTGCAAAGGGGGCTTTTTGTATTCGGGTGACGTACTCGGCCGGTTTAAATTCGCGTACGGTTTGAACATGTCCCTAGATACCGATCTGCGGAAAGGTTCACGGGACGACCCGGACGTAAATACCGTACACGAGCCTGTAAAATGTAGTACAGGCATTTACGTGTTGCGTCGAAATTTACAATTTTATTCGTATCGAATTCGAGACGAACCGTTCGATTGTTTCGTTTGCATTTCGATTGATATAAATCGTTATTTTTATTAGTATACGTACTTTGAATAAAAATCTTCTTGGTGTAAGACGTAGCTTAAGATTAACTTATCCAGGAAGCTTTTGAGCTTACGTCAGCTCAACGTAAGTTCTACCCGAACAAGTCGATCCGATTTAGGGAGTTACACGCGACGTCTAACGGGATTTCTCAAGATAAACTAGATACAAGAACTTTTACAATGTTACTTAGGCTTGTTTTCTTTACGTTTCAGATATGCGTTGGACGAGACACCGACTGAAATTGACGTTTTAAAGCCTTAAGAAAACCTAACATGTTCGTAGAAGTATCATGGCTTAATTAGACAATCCCAATTAATTAGACAGTATTCAAACTAACAAGATTGTATTTTAAATTTTAACCTCAAAGCAAGGATTCTCTACATACTTCAATATGGTAGCTAGATTTTACATGAGGGTGACGCCAAAGTCGCTTGTACTTGCAGCAGTAACGTTATCGCTGATACTCTGCGTTTATTACGCTCATAATACATATAACGTGGAGGAGGGTGCGGCAAGGAACGAAGCACTCAAAGAGGACGTGGAGGAGATAAGCAATAACGAGACGAGAGATGCCGAAGAGCAACTTAACAACAACGTGCCCGAGGAAGGAAACGTGATAAAGCAAGCGGACAAAATCGAAACGACGACCGTAAAGAAGAAGAAACCGCGAAAGAATGTCGTCGGGGAGTCTTCGTGCCCGAATTTGTACTCTTCGGAGGCCGACGTAAACACCGTAGACGTCTTCAAGGACTTCGAATTTCAACCGACTTGGATGCGGAGCAAAGAATATTGGGACAAATCCTTCGAGGATCGGTACGAAAAGCAATGGATGGATACCGAGAGGCCGCCGTTGAAGGTAAATTCACCTAAAATGGTTTCATTAAAAGCGTTACGTGACTCGCTTGTTTAAAAATAGATACTAATTAACACCGAATTACGCCGAGTTAATTGATG